>CM070621.1:6120849-7433580 GCA_036346255.1 Ampelocalamus luodianensis
CAGCCGACGGCGTCGCTGGCGGCGGCCGAGGAGAATGCAGACGCAGCGGGTGCGGCGCCGGGGGTAGTGACCGGCGGCCACCCGCCGACGTCGTACTCGAACCTAGTCGGCCAGATGTTCACCAGCATTCTATAGGCCGTACGTGCGTGCTGAGTGAATGTTTCGGATGTCTTGATTTCCTCCTCTCTGTTTTGTTTTTGTTTTAGCTGAGAAAATTATATTGTAGGTTTCTGAACTTGTGAGGTTGTGCCACTTAACTCGCTGAATTTGTATTTCACTTTTTCTCAGACCTTGAACTTACGAGGTTGTGCTACTTAGACCCTTGAACTTGCGTTGAAGCGAAGTTCGCCGGATGCGGTGCCGGCGACTTCATCGTTTCCGAGTTAGGTGGACTCATCCCGCCTGTTCCGACTATGTTCATCGTCTTCGTCACATCACGTTGACAAAAATGGATTCTTTGGACCCAGAAATGCACCGTATTTGCGTCTTCGCTGTAACTCCACTGAGTCGGTCGTGAGAGAGAGAAGCACATTCTCAATGCCAGAGCAGAAGCTATTAACCCTACACGAAGTCCATTTGTCGGACCCGGATTTTCCAATCCGAATCCTCTGTGAAAACGCTGTGCTATTCCCTGGATCAGTAGATAGCACTCACGAGCATTGCCGAATCATTCATACATGGCGTGAACTAAAGTATCAAAATTACAATCAACAGAGTGACATAGACCACGCCGGTCGAAGTTTACAACAGGGCCGATCAGCCAAATTGATTACAATACGTAACACCGAATGCGATAGCGGAAGCAAAGGGTAGAGCTCATCTCTTCACGTGCAAGCGATCGGGCAACCTGTGTACGATCGATATTACCCAAGGACCGGATATTATCGGTTGTGCGCAAGTACCAACGAGTCAACTTAGATCGCGCCGAGGCCTAGACTACGATCCTAGACTACTCTTCATCGCTTCCTTGTCCATCAACTCGTTCCTCGTAGTAAGCATAGTCTCCTCCATCAGCACATCCAAGGGTTTGGGAGAGCGAGGATGAGCACAACTACACGTGCTCATGAGCCAATACACAATGCAATGATATACATGCAAGGCTTACAAGGATGGCTCGGTTCTTTTATTTGCGTAAAGCAATACTTTTAAATACCATAAGTACAAATTTCTAGCACTTAGCATTTTTAACAAATTTCATTTTAGTTAAAGAGAGAAAATGTGCAATATTTGTATCACAGAGGTTACCTCCACCTTCATGCTTATTTTGATTGTGGTTACATCCACCACTAAACGACACCGCACGAAGACCGTGAATAACCAATCTCGTGGCTAGTGAGCCCGCCACAATTTTCATACCACCCACAAAGGAAATTTTTAAATAGAACTAACTCAAGTTAAGTTCCCATGTCCGCTTTTGACCGTAGAGGCACTACTGCTTAAACAGTTTATAACTCTGCAGAGATTGTACACTTTACCCACAAGAGACAATTAACTCGTTGCCCTACACGATTCCGTAGTCGTGTAGTCGAGAGGTTGTCACAATAACTTTTCTAAATATCTCGTCCCTTCCTCGTCTCACTCATATGGGGTTATGCCCATACGCTTGCGCGGGATGTCCACCTCGGCGATCGGCGTGGCGTGGCTACACCTCACGATCGCGAACTTCACCCTTGACTCTGTCCCATCCAAGCCCGACATACCCAGAGCTTGTGCCCCTTTAACCCTCCAAGGAGATGATTTTCAGATTTGATAAATGTACTAAGCCAAGTCGCAGCTTGTTGCGCACTTGTGGTTGTACTTGTTATACATACAGAGGTCGTGACAAGATTAAGTCCTTAGGGTTGTCCGGACGGCTCAACCACATTCCCGCCATTCTCGTGCTACATCCGCACCCACCATCTTACCATCCGCCTGCACGGGTATTAGCGCTTAGGGTTTTGAGATGTAAATACAACAATTCAACCATCTCGCTCATTTACCCGCAATGACCGCCAAATCATTTTATGTTTGAAATGATGATGATTAGGACATTTTAATGTCCCGTATTTAAGCAAGTCTAGCATGTCGCTTAAGTACAACCTATAGCTAGTATTACCATATAATTACTAGGTGACAACGAATTAAGGGATTCAAATTATCAAGGATGACATAATAATTAATTAATCATCAAATGGGTATTTAACTACCTTAAGCTTTAACATACATTTGTTTAAAGAATTAAAGCATGCAATTTGCTATTTTAAAAGAATATAATTTGCATAAAATGTAGGCTCAATATGATCAAAGTATTGACTCACCTTGGTTGTAGGGGAGAGAGTCCGAGTAGTCTTGTCCTTGATCGACGTGGAGGTCTCCGGCGTCTCCGAAATCTACGCGGGCGAGGTACCGGAAAAAGACACAACAGGCAAAAAGGACTAATAAATACACAAGAATACTCAAATGAACTCCAAATTGAACAAGACCTATGCCATTAGCAAGATCTTGATTTTAGAAATTTTTAGAAATTTATTTCATAATTTTTGGAGTTGAAATGGGGGAGTTATTAATTTTTGAAGTCTAGCTTTTGAATTAAAATAGAAAAAGAAAACGAAAATCACAGAAATTAAGAAATCGGCGCGGCCCAAAATTGACTTCGGCCCGCCCACTGCACAAGGTCGAAATCGCTGCGGCATGGCGGCGCAGCACCACGTCACGGAGCCGCCCAGAGGAGAGGGCGAGGCGCGCGCCCAGTGTAAGAAAAGGAGGGGCTGGTCGGGCGGCTCGCCGAGCGAGGGAGAGGGGAGCGCGCGGCGCGCGGCGGGAGGGGGAGATGAGGCGGCGGCGACCGGAGAGGGAGACGAGGAGCCTGCGCGGCGGCGCTGGGAGCTCACCACGACGACGGCGGGGGGGCGACGACGACGGCGGCAAGAACGAGGAGGCGCGCTAGGGCGGCGGCAAGGTGAGTGCCTTAGCCCTTCTTCTTTGCTTGCGGGAGGGGAAGGAGAATGGCAGGAGGAGGGGGCGCCGGGCGGGATTTTATTGGCAAGGGGAGGAGGGGTCCGGTCCGCGCGCGCGAGGCGACGGAGGAGGACGAGCGCGGCGCGCCGGCAATGATGACGGCGGGAGGCGTGCGGAGGTTTGCGCAGGGGAGCAGCGATGAGCGTGGCGCGACAAGCAGCCACGCGCGAGCGCGGGAGAGGAAGGAGAGAGGGGGTCCGGCGGGGGGTTGACGGAGGAGAACGAAGGGGCCCCGGCGAGGTTGACTTCGGGCAAAACGGCATCACAAATCCTACCCACTTTAAACGGAATCTCGACCTCGAGATTCGGCCGCCCGAGAACAGGACGGAAATCCAACTTGTTGATCTTCTCGCTCCCGTGGCTTCTTTGGTGAATGATGGCTCCACCGACCTTGCAAAGGCGGATGACTTGACGTCTTGTACGCTTCGACGGCGCCGAGGATCTTGATCGGTGCTCGATAAGTCAAATCTTTCTCGCGCGATGGCTTCGACGAGTCCGCTTTTGGTATTCTCGAGACATTTCTTTAGTTGAGAGACATGGAACACGCTGTGGACGCTCGACAAACTTTCGTAGCTCTAGCCGATAGGCAACTTCCCACGCTTAGCGGTGATCGGAAACGCCTATGTATCTTGGTGCGAGCTTGCCTTTAACTTTGAATCTTCTGTTCCACGGCGGCGATACCTGAGATACACAAAGATCTCCAACTTCAAGGTTAAGTCTCTTCGACGGTTGTCGCGATAACTCTTCTGTCTAGACCGAGCCGCTTGAAGGCGATCTCGATTAGTCGAACTTTCTCTTCAGCTTGCTTGAGAGTATCCGGTCCAAAGATATATCCTTCACCTGATTCTGACCAATGCAGAGGAGTTCTGCATTTTCTTCCATAGAGTGCTTCAAATGGGGACATTTTCAAACTTGATCGATAACTATTATTGTATGCAAACTCGGCATACGGTAGACATTTTTCCCGCCACTGTAAACTCCAAAACACAAGCTCAAGCATGTCTTCTAGGATTTGATTTGTTCTTTCCGTCTCACCATCGGTCTGCGGATGATAGGTCAGGCCAAGGTAAGGTGTGTTCCAAGGGCATCATGCAAAGCGCCTAAAAATGCGAGGTAAATTGAGAACCTCGATCGGAGACTATTCTCTTGGGTACTCCATGCAAACACACGATACGAGCCATGTATAACTTTCGGCTAACTTGTCTCCTTGTAAGTTGTCTTCACAGGATGAAGTGGGCGACTTTAGTCAATCATCAACTATAACCCATACCGAGTCACATCCGACTTAGTTCGAGGTAGACCGTAATGAAATCCATTCCGATTTCTTCCCATTTCCACTGAGGGATCTGTAAGGGTTGTAGCAATCCGGCTGGTCTTTGATGTTCAGCCTTGATTCGCTGACATACATCACAACAAGCTACATACTCGGCGATATCTCTTTTCATTCGTGGCCACCAATACAAAATCTTCATGTCTTGGTACATCTTGTGCCGCTCTGTGTGCGGTGTAAGGTAATCGTGAGCTTCCTTTAAAATCGATCTTTGAGTTCCTTCCGTGGGGAACAAAGAGACGTTTCCCATACCATAGGATTCCTGCGATCTTCGACATCTTAGGGCCTTTCCTTTGCCATGAGATGCTTGAATCTCCGACTCGTGATGTCCTCTTGTGCGGCCTTGATCCGCTCTTCTAGAGTTGGATGGGCCTCTACAGTGGCTAGGTGCCTTGCTTTATTAACTCAAGGTGGAGGGCTTCAAATTCCTTGCAGAGCTCAAAGTTGATGTTCTGAATCATGACATTATCGCAGAGGATTTACGGCTAATGCATCGGCAACTACATTAGCCTTTCCAGATGATAATGAACATCCAAGTTGTAATCCTTTATTAATTCTAACCATCTTCTTTGTCGAAGGTTGAGGTCTGATTGGGTGAAAATGTACTTGAGACTCTTGTGGTCTGTGTAGATATTACAATGATTTCCAATCAAGTAATGTCGCCAAATTTTTAAGGCATGCACTATCTGCTAACTCCAAATCATGGGTTGATAATTGTCTTCGTGAGGACGGAGTTGTCCGAAGCATAAGCTACAACTTTTCCTCCTTGCATGAGTACGCAACCAAGACCTTGGCGCGATGCATCACAATAGACTTCAAGTCTTGATGGATATCCGCAGATTAATCATCGCGTGGTTAACTTCTTCTTCAATTCTTGGAAACTCTTTTCACAAGCTTCGGTCCAATCATACTTCTTTTCCTTTTTAGCGATGGGTCATTGGTTTGGAAAGCTTAGAGAATCCTTCAATGAAGCGCTCAGAGTATCCGCCAAGCCAGAAAACTACGCACTTCCGTCACCGATGTGGGTTGTTTCCATTCCATTACAACCGCTACTTTGGATGGATCAATCTGCGATTCTCCAATGGATACAATGTGTCCGAGGAAACGATTTCATGAAGCCAAAATTCACATTTATCGTATTTGGCATAAAGTCGATTCTCTTTAAGCTTTTCTAAGACCAATTGCAAATGTTCGAATGTTCTTCATCGGTCTTTGAATAGATCAAGATGTCGTCTATGAACACGACAACAAACTTGTCTAAGTATTCCATGAATACTTTGTTCATGAGGTTCATGAAGTAGGTCATGCGTTGGTCAAGCCAAACGGCATGACGGTGAACTCATACAGCCATACCGTGGTAAAGCCGCTTTAGGAATATCCTCATTCCCGATCTTAAGCCGATGGTATCCCGACTCGTGTCTATCTTGGAGAAAACGATGCTCTGTCACAATTGATCGAACAGTCATCGATGCGAGGTAAGGGATACTTGTTCTTGATGGTCACATCATTGAGTGCTCAGAGTCCACATATAATCGGGCGGTGCCATCTTTCTTCTTCACAAAGAGAATCAAGCGAACCCGGAGAAGAACTAGGTCTAATGAAACCTTTGTCTTGCAAGTCTTCAATTTGTGTCTTAAGTTCTTCAAGTTCGTCAACGCCATTCTGTATGGTCTCTTAGCAATTGGGGCTGTCCTCGGCTTCAAGTTGATGACAAACTCAACATCTCTGTCTCGTGGCATGCCCGTAATTCTTCCGAAGACCTCGGGTAAGCTCGAACTACAGCGTTGTCTCTAGGGACAACTCTCCAATGTGGTGGATTGTTCTATTCAAAGGAGAGGAACGATCCACACTAACTCTTATTGTGGTCTCTGGTTCTTGGTGAGCACCACTTTTCTCGTTGGCACAATCTATCAATCCTCGATATTTGGCCAACCAATCCATCCCTAGGATGATATCCAGCGCTTGAGATTCTAGCACCGTAAGGTTTGCTAGAATCCGAATGTTCCATAGCAATTTCTACCCTGGGACTGACTGAGGTAGCATAAAGGGATCCCCCGGGTGAGCTAAGTACCACGGGTTTCTTTAACTTATAGGTTGGCAACTTAAGCCTTTCGACAAACTTTCTTGAAATAAAAGAGTGCGAAGCTCCAGAATCAAACAAAACTTGTGTGGGTACTGAATTAACAGGGAACGTACCCATTAGTACTCTGAGGCACCTTGAGCTTCCTCGGTCGTGACGTGGTTCACACGCCATGGCTTTGTGTTGGTGTAGACCTTGATGCCCGTGGAAGTCCGGTGACTCTTGCTTGGGGTCCTCCCTTGAACCGGCGCATTCTGTGTTGAGTCTTGCCGAGCATTCGACGGTAGGACAACAGCATGGCAAATGTTCTTTTTCTCCACAGCGGCAAGGAGGTTTGTCTTGGGTTGATCGCTGCCGTTTGCCGGCGGCGCGAGAGCACCGAATCCACTTCCTTGGGGACGCGGGTGGAAACTTGAGTTTTCCGAGAGAGGCCGCAGATGATCTCAAAGATGAGCGCCTTGGAATGTAGACTGGGAAAGCTACCTTGTGGCCTCTGAAATGACATCTTCCTTTGCGCTAATCTCCAGCTTCTTCTCATTTTCACAAATGAGGGCTTTATTAACTAATCGCTGAAGCTAGAGTAATCATGGAGGATAAGCCGTCCTCTCATGTCCTCACGCATTCCTTCAACAAAGCGGTCGATTTTCTTCTTCATCCGCTACATCATTGGGGCGAGCGAGCAAGTCGGTTAAACTTGGTTAGATACTCATTTATCGACATCCGACCGCTTGAGAGCTCAATTCATTTTTCTTCAATCTCATTGTTCCACCGCACGGTTGGCCCCAAAGCGCTTTGAATTCTTCCCAGAATCGGCCGCCATGCGGGTTCAACTTCACTTGTTGTATTTCCGCAACTTCTTCTATTTCGCAAGGAGGCAATGGATCTTGTGGGGCTCCAATCGTAGATGCTACGACTTCCGCTATTCCTCGCTTCTTCTTCCTCTAGATTCTCATCACCTCGGCGGCGAGGTAATTCTCCCACTGTGCAATGGCGCTTTTCACCGATGGGTGGCGAAATCCACCTTGTCTTCATTTGAGCAATGGGCAAGACGGTTTCTTCTCGGTGTCCCCGAGCGCCTTCGCCTTCTAGCGGTTCATTGGCCGCAGCAAAGGTGAGAGGTCTTGTCCGAGGAAGTCTCGCTAGCTTGGAGTTGCGGATCGGCCGTCCAATCACGATTGTTTAGTAACGCTCAAGAATCTGAATCATTGAAACATGACTTGGGTCATTGTCGGGTTTGCTTTGGTGGTGGAGGAGGCAGCTCGCCTCGCCTTGGCCACGACCACGGCCACGCCTCTTCCTCGGCTCGCGCGAAGGCTCCACGGATCAAGCGGCAGCTCTTCTTGGCGGCATCCTCAAGGAACTCGGCTTAGAACTAGAGGGAGTATATGAGGGTTCACTAGCCTCTAAGGCACACACGACAAGAACAAAAGCCAACAAAAAGAACGGCAAGTACAATACAAAGCCTAGAGCGCTACACTATAATAAGGGGTTAAGTGTTACATGACTTCTCGAACAAAGCTTATACACTAAGCTAAGTCATGACACGTAATACAAACACATCGCTTACAAAAGAAAGAAACAAAAGTGCTTGCAACCCAAAAGACTGCTTAGCAAGCACTGCTAGCTAACCTAAACTAATCTGACAATGCTTTACCGGATCGACCACAAAGCGATAGCTGTTCGGGAGCGAACGAACGGCTCGATCAAGCTCGCGAACGGGAGCGTGAACGTGAACGGCCGAGGTGGCGCCCACGATCGACTCGCAAACCCGGCGGTGGATCGGGTCGCCCACGGCCGACTCTCTAGGCGACGGCCGACGGCGGCGGCGCGCACCGCTATGCGGCCGTGAGTCGAGACGGTCCTTCAAGGCGGGAACGCCGGCTCGGCACCGGGAGGACGGGGCGACGATAGGTGCAACCGGGCCGGGCAGGACCGTGCGCGCGCTCGAGACGTGCCAACTCGCAAGAGCGGCGCCCTTTCTCGCATCGCAAAGATCCTCTCTCAGATCGCAGCGGGAGTGAGCTTCATCACTCCGATCATGTTGTTCGGCGGTGTCTGAGTGGGCATAGCCGCCGTGAGGAGGTCCGGTTGCTCGATCTCATCCATGGCAGCGTGATGGTGGCTATCATCGCCGCGTAAGCCGGACTCGCCGCGCCAAACGAGGGTCGCCGCTCTCGTGTCGAAATTGCCGACACGCCTCATCCGGGAGGTACGCGTAGAAGCGTATGGGTGACCTCAAGAAGAGATCCTCGCATTTCCAACACAAGCGGTGGAAGCGACGCGCGCGCGCCCCGAATGGCGCATGGCGACGGCTACGCCGGTGCCTCGCCCAAGAGGAAGGAAGTGAACTCGCCAACCCCGCGGAGAGGTACACCTCCATCGCCCAGACTCGCGGGTCTGATCCTCGTCATCCTACCACGGAACGAGGTCGACGGGAAAGCTAAGGTACAAAGATCACCGGCGAAGTATGTCCGCTGAAGCCTCCTCGTTTCTCCGTGAACGAGGAGGTCCCACGCCATCCGACGACGGGGTAGCCATCTACAAATTTTGAAAACAGAAAAGGTCAGACAAGGTAAAACTCAAGTGAAATAAGGATAAGTACAGACTAGGAGTGAAGAGTAGAAGCAATAAATACTCTATATTTTTAGCAAAGTTTTTCTTAGTTTTTGGAAATAAGATCCAAGTCCTTAAGGCAACGCCTAATCTAACTAAGACTCTACAAACAGATGCTCGATATTTACCTGCCGGACCCGAATTTCCAATCCAATCCTTCAGGAAAACGCTGTGCTATTCCTCGGATCGATGAGATAGCACTCACAGCATTGCTGAATCATTCATACATGGCGTGAACTAAAGTATCAAAATTACAATCAACAGAGTGACATAGACCACGCCGGGTCGAAGTTTACAACAAATGATCGTGCCAAATTGATTACAATACGTAACACCGAATGCGATAAGCGAAGCAAAAGGGTAGAGCTCATCTCTTCACAGCAAGCGATCGGGCAACCTTGTAATGATCGATATTACCCAAGGACCCGGATATTATCGGTTGTACGCAAGTACCAACGAGTCAACTTAGATCGCGCCGAGGCCTAGACTACGATCCTAGACTACTCTTCATCGCTTCCTTGTCCATCAACTCGGTTCCTCGTAGTAAGCATAGTCTCCTCCATCGCCATCCAAGGGTTTGGGAGAGCGAGGATGAGCACAACTACGTGCTCGCGAGCCAATACACAATGCAATGATATACATGCAAGGCTTACAAGGATGGCTCGGTTCTTTTATTTGCAAAAGCAATACTTTAAATACCATAAGTACAAATTTCTAGCACTTAGCATTTTTAACAAATTTCATTTTAGTTAAAGAGAGAAAATGTGCAATATTTGTATCACAGAGGTTACCTCCACCTTCATGCTTATTTTGATTGTGGTTACATCCACCACTAAACGACAATCGGGCAAGTGCAAGACCCGTGAATAACCAATCTCGTGGCTAGTGAGCCCGCCACAATTTTCATACCACCCACAAAGGAAATTTTTAAATAGAACTAACTCAAGTTAAGTTCCCATGTCCGCTTTGACCAGAGGCACTACTGCTTAAACAGCTTTATAACTCAGAGATTGTACACTTTACCCACAAGAGACAATTAACTCGTTTTCTACACGATTCCGTAGTCGTCGTCGAGAGGTTGTCACAATAACTTTTCTAAATATCTCGTCCCTTCCTCGCCTCACTCATATGGGGTTATGCCCATACGCTATGCGCGGATGTCCACCTCAATGATCGGCGTAGCGTGGCTACACCTCGGCCGATCGCGAACTTCACCCTTGACTCGGTGTCCCATCCAAGCCCGACATACCCAGAGCTTGTGCCCCTTTAACCCTCCAAAGGAGATGATTTTCGTGATTTGATAAATGTACTAAGCCAAGTCGCAGCTTGTTGCGCATTTGTGGTTGTACTTGTTATACACAGGAGGTCGTGACAAGATTAAGTCCTTAGGGTTGTCCGGACGGCTCAACCACATTCCCGCCATTCTCGTGCTACATCCGCACTCCACCATCTTACCATCCGCCTGCACGGGTATTAGCGCTTTAGGGTTTTGAGATGTAAAATACAACAATTCAACCATCTCGCCATTTACCCGCAATGACCGCCAAATCATTTTATGTTTGAAATGATGATGATTAGGACATTTTAATGTCCCTGCATTTAAGCAGGGCTAGCATGTCGCTTAAGTACAACCTATAGCTAGTATTACCATATAATTACTAGGGTGACAACGGAATTAAGGGATTCAAATTATCAAGGATGACATAATAATTAATTAATCATCAAATGGGTATTTAACTACCTTAAGCTTTAACATACATTTGTTTAAAGAATTAAAGCATGCAATTTGCTATTTTAAAAGAATATAATTTGCATAAAATGTAGGCTCAATATGATCAAAGTATTGACTCGCTTTGGTTGTAGGGAGAGAGTCCGAGTAGTCTTGTCCTTGATCGACGTGGAGGTCTCCGGCGTCTCCGAAATCTACGCGGGCGAGGTACCTGAAAAAGACACAACAGGCAAAAAGGACTAATAAATACACAAGAATACTCAAATGAACTCCAAATTGAACAAGACCTATGCCATTAGCAAAATCTTGATTTTAGAAATTTTTAGAAATTTATTTCATAATTTTTGGAGTTGAAATGGGGGAGTTATTAATTTTGAAGTCTAGCTTTGAATTAAAATAGAAAAGAAAACGAAAATCACAGAAATTAAGAAATCGGCGCGCCCAAAATTGACTTTCGGCCCGCCCACGGCAAGCAGCCGAATGCGCACTGTGCAAGCGCGCAGCCACGCCATGAGCCGCCCAGAGGGAGGGGCGAGGCGCGCCCAGTGCGTAAGAAAAGGAGGGGCGGGTCGGGCGCTCGGCCGAGCGAGGAGAGGGGGAGCGGCGGCGCGCGCGGAGTGGGGAGATGAGGGCGGCGCGACCGGAGAGGAGACGAGGAGCTCGCGCGCGGCGCTGGGAGCTCACCACGACGACGGCGACGGGCGACGACGACGACAACGGGCAAAGAACGAGGAGGCGCGCTAGGGCGGCGCCAAGGTGAGTGCCTTAGCCCTTCTTCTTTGCTTGCGGGAGGGAAGGAGAATGGCAGGGGAGGAGGGGGCGCGGGGCGGGATTTTATTGGCAAGGGGAGGAGGGGGTCCGGTCCGGCGCGGCGCGAGGGCGACGAGGAGGACGAGCGCGCGCGCGGCAATGATGACGGCGGGAGGCGTGCGGGAGGTTTGCGGCGGGGAGCAGCGATGAGCGTGCGCGCGGCGACAAGCAGCGCACGCGAGCGGGAGAGAGAAGGGAGGAGGGGGTCCGGCGGGGGTTGACGGGAGGAGAACGGCGGGGCCCGCGAGGGTTGACTTCGGGCAAAACGGCATCACACCATTTGACCGTTTGCTAACAGAAAAGGTTGATCTGGCGAATCACCGTGAGAGAGAAGTATTGTGTCCCTGCTCTAGTACTCGGAATGTACTTCTCTCTCTCACGGTCGACTCAGAGGAGGTAAAGACGAGGGCGGCAACATAAGCACAGTATATTCTCGGGACCGAAGAATATGTTTTTGTCGACATGAGATGACGGGACGATGAATACAACCGGAACGGGGCAGCGAGTCCACCGGACTCAGAGATGACGAAGTCACTGGTATTGCATTTGACGAACTTTACTTCAACGTAAATTCAGAGAGTTAAGCGGCATAATCTTGCAAATTTAGGGTTTGATAAAGTAAATTGCAAGTTCATGAAGCTAAGTGGCATAATCTCACGAGTTTAATGACCGTGCAATTTTCTCTTTTAGCTCTGTGTCCATCCGCTGATCTTGTAAATGCGGATTAACAAAGTGGTGCATGCCGTGATCTGTAGGATATGCACGTTTGTGTTCTTGATCTTAGGATGATTAATGCTGGGCTACTGAGTTGACTAGAAGCTGTAGTAGCTGGTCATAGCTGTGAGCCTGTGATCGAAGAAAATAGTGGGTGTGAGAGAAAGAATAGACCACTCAAGCACTACTTGCTGAAGGAGGAAATGGATCCCATGGTACTATACATTAGAAGCCGATTTTTATCGTTGTAATCAAATCAATTGCTATCGTGTTCTGTTACATTAAATAGTTCACTGGTTCAACAATATTTGCAACAGTACCACCGTTGAGCACTGTTCACTCGCTCACAGATAACTGTTCATCCAGTGATCCTCCGCTGAAGGAGTACACGAAACTAGTAATCTTTAATTAAAAGCCAAGAAAATGTTCTGGCCAAATTTAATACGATACGGTACAATGCACACACTGAGCTGTTGCAATCTTTAGTGCTTGCTCTCATCTAAAAACTAAAACTAGTTCGTGGCTCTCTACCTGGAAACGAATGAGATTTAGTTGTGCCAATTTCCTATATCGAACGTTTTTTTTTTTGGGTTATATTTGGTGCTGCCAGAGCAGAACCTATGAATGTGTTGCCTTGAAACTTGGAACCAATGCAGGAGTAATGTCTCTTGTGGTTTTCAGATTTAGCAGACACCGCTACTACTACCGAACCTGAGAACTCGGAGTTCACTCCTGTTACGAGTTCCAGGTTCTTTATAAATCTCAACAAGCAAAATTTAACATGGCCAGCAATGGAAATGAATCATCCGACAATATTAAGTAATGTCAAGGTAAACAGTACCATGACATTGTGTAACATCCGTTGAATCAAGAAACAACGGAAGAGACAGTTCTGTGATGCAGGCTGGATATGGATCTGCTGCTGCGAGACTGCAGCTTAACTTGCTTTTTTGGTGTGAAAAAACACGAATCCCAAGTCTGGATATGGTTTATCCGATACGTCGAAATAGGTGGCGCTCTTCCTACTCCTGCGACGTGATCTCGCTACGTGGAGGGCTGGAGAGCTGATGAGCTGGACGTCGGCTATGGCTTGAGATGTCAGCAAACTGTCCCAATGTTTACACCGTATATTTCTGCCTCTTATCCTATTATCCAGAGGCATTTCATACCTTTGGTTTTATTTATACACCTGTAAACACGGTCGAAATTAAATGTAAGGATTTACAAATATTTAAGGTCGTGTTTGGAGCATGAATTTTCCTTATTCCTGTAGGAACTAATCTGTTTTAGGTGAACTTCCTAAGTTCTAAACAAGCAAATCCTTCTACTAGCTACACTGTGAATTGTAAGGAGTTCTCTATATTGTTTTCTTTTCTTTGTGTATGTGGTGTGGGCCTGTGGGGGCGTGAGCTGATCCTAAGTCTTAACTAATGTGCATGTAGGCCCTGTTAAGATTAGCTTAAGTGAGTGCATGGGCCATTGTATATTAATTTTGCCAGAGAACAGAGATTGGGCCTACATCTCGACCCTTTAGGATGGAGTGGTCTAACAGCAATACTAAAAAATCATCATGTAAACCACACCCAACCATTGTAGCTAGGTAAATAGGCATGCATAAAGCATAATTAGCTAGGTTGCAACTTACATGCTACTAAGCTAGTGCTGGCGGTGCAAAGGTAGCTCCAGGCAGTAGTAACAAGTACTCACTACTCAGTTGACAATGCCGGAGGGAATAGAAAATTTTAGTACTCTAACCACGCCGCTTTGCCTTTTCCCCAAAGATCCATGTTAATTGTACTGCATGCTACAGGATGGAGATGAATTTTACTGATCAGAAACCAGCACTTCTGCACCAGATGCCATGAGCTCAGTATCACCATTCAGGCATTCACCAGATGACCAGACTTTGAGTACTGTCTTGTCTCCCTACTGCTTTGGATTCCATGCATGCATAGGTAAGGTACATAGGTCACACGTGTAACATTACTATATAAATCTGCCATGACTCGCGTTTGTATATGCAAGTAGCTAAGAATCTTTACAGCCAGGGATGGAGCCAGGCAGCAACTTGCAACTAAAAAAGATAATATAATCACAACCTTTGCAAAGCAACTTCTTGGAAAGAGGTGTGGTTGCCTATTGTGATTAGGAAAAAAACTCATTGTTTGGTTTTTCCCAGGGTAAGGTTAGTTAAGCAGTTACCAATTTGGTCCCCTCTGTTACTAATTTATGCTGGGTGGCAGGAATTAATTAGGGGTCTAGGATCTTTAACCACATGTTTGACTACAGTAGGTTTAGGTTTTTAACATTTGTAGCTTTGTCACAGACGAGTTCATAGCTTTGTTTTTCTTAAGGGAGTGATATGCATAGATAGATTAGACCTGCAGTGTTTGTCTAGGGAATCCTATCCCGCGTCTCTATAATAGTGTTAAGAATTGGCTCTATCATCATTTACGAATAATCAATGGAGATCTTCTTTCTCTCTTATGGCTAGTTGATGGAATATCGTCCTAACTGCCAAAAATATCGTCCTAACTGCCAAAAAAATGACAAACTCTCCTAGAAACACAAGCAAGGAGATGAAATGCTTCCGTATTTGCATCCAAAATAAATACACGAGCTACGGACTTTGCTGCATCAACCGCATGGACAATGATTGCTTACTTGACAGGAATAATTGGGTGGCCACACAAGTACACCATGCCTGGACCATGCACTGTTTGTGACTGTTTTCCTGCGCTGCGTAACGGACTTGGATTCAGTTGGGACTTGGATGAAGCTTTCAGAACAAGCAGTGGCAGGCGTGCGAGGGGCCAGAGCATCGGTTTTGTTCGTCGTATCCGTGGTACCTCTTAGTACCTCTGTCATGATTTGTATCATTGATTTATTTAATTTTTTTTTACAAGATTACTACTTGTGTATATTTTTGAACTTTCGAACACACTATCAATAATTAATATATATCTTTAATGTATCTATCATTTTAACATTGTTGCTCGTGAATTTATATATCAATTTAGATTGCATATGAAATTTAAATATGTGTTTACTACGTTACTTATAATAGCTTTATCTCACTATTATTCCGTCATTAGGAAGAAGTGCTGCTTCCTGAAAGAACCATCAGTGCACGCATCTGATTGGTGAGATCTAACTTGCAGCAGTTTAGGTTGTTCTGGTCAGAACGGGTAAAGAAAGGGAGTAATGTTACTTCATGTGTTACAGGGTTAAAGAAAGGGAGAAATATTACTTCATGTGTTACAGTATCTACGGCAAGTAACATTTCTTCACGTGTGCAATATGCTAATATCCATCTTAAAACGTTTGCAGTAACACAGCTTACGTTAGGAAGAACAGTTGTAGTCAAATCCGTTGCCATTTCGATTATTTGCCACCATAAAGATTGCTACTTCGTGAAATGCCACCGTAAAAATTACACTTCGTGAAATTTCACCCAATTCATTGTTTCAACCAATTCATTGAAACAGTCAGGATTTGACGCTCTTTTCATTTTCTAGCATTTCTCAATTTCGTTTTGGCTAAAATTCGAATGTGAAATGACTTTTCCCTTCTTTCTCATTGTCTTCTTCCCCAACTTACATCCCCTTATTTAGTTGGTTAATCACGAAGGTTGACAAACTTAATAGCAGAGATCGAGACTGGATGCTTGGCGCACAGTCACAACTAGCGGCGTGTTGAGCTCGAGTCGATGGCAGCGTTGCTGATCTGCACACCACGATCGAATTAATTAGCGTTAAATGCAATCAGCGTGTACGTTTAACCCCGATCTGTATATGGATGGAATTCTGAATGATCTATATATGTTTGTTTTTCTAGTTAATGAATTGCTACGTACGTACCACCCCGGTCCTGAAGCCGATTACATATTTTTCTTCTTTAACACGTACGTACACAATGATCGATATAATGTCTCAGATTAGTCAGTTAGTATTACTTGGTTTGCTGCACAAATTCTCTAAAAAATTACTGGAGTTGCAAACGCAAACTTATCTCAAATTAACCAACTAAATAAGGGGATGAGAGTTGGGGAAGAAGACAACAAGGAAGAAGGGCAAAGACGCCTTTTTACATTTGAATTTTAACCAAAAAGAGGACATATCACAAAGAGAGTGGCAAATCTTAACTATTTCCTTGAATTAGATGACATATCACGAAGGGCAATATTTTTTGTGGCATTTCACGAAGTGGCAACCTTTGCGGTGGCAAATAATCGATTTTCCCATACAACACAGGAGATGCAACCCCAGCTTCTTCAAAAGCAAGTGACAATGATTTAGTGATATGAGAAAAGAAAGAAGATACAGCCCCAGCTGTAGCTTTATTATACACGAGTATTGCTTAGACAAAATACTAAATATCTGGCCTACTTTGTCAACTATTCTGCAGTTACTCAAGAAGAATATGCATATCTCAACAATGAATTTCTGACAACAAAAAAACCCCAAATAAACATTTGAAGGTTTAATTGTATTACTCTATTCAAAAGACCATACATAGTATGGCAGTAAATATTTCAATGATCAATGAGGTGTGTTGAAGACCTTACAATGTAAATCTAGTGCAGAATTTCTTCACATTTATAAATATGCAGGGTTGTGTCGAACCCATATTTGTTCAACCGAAAGAACTTTAGGTGGTTATAGGAACTGTACATTATATAGACCACAGCCTTTTCAACTGGACAGACATAGCCTTTTAGAAAATTGGAGAGATAGTAGGGTTAGATTCTCCACTTACCTTTACATAGACACTCATGAAGGGTTGCAGACTTGCACTGGAAATTTCCTGCTATACACCCTAAATCCTTCAGCAAGAAGAAAAGGGAAAAGTGGAAGTAGGGGGATGTAAGGCTAATACAGGCGAGTGCAGATTGCAGAATACTATGCTACACAAGTTGGCATGATTACATCGGGAACAAACCATACAAAGCCTTCTTTTACACTGAAAAATCGTAGTACTTCTCAAAGATGTACATATATTGTGCTCAGACACAGAATCCCAAAAGGAAAAGAAAAGGAACAACAGCACATCCAATAACCACAAAATAGTAGTATACTAGTATGCCTTTATTAACATCCTGTTTCTCTTACAGTAAAGCATACATATGAAGTTAGGTCGCCGAAATCTTTCTACCTTTACTATGCATTTACTCATATTTATTCTATTAGGTTACTAGGCAGCATCTGATATCATTGCTAAAGTAGAGGACATTAAAATTTCATATATAAGCTCCAAGGTATATCTAAATTTGGCAGTTTCAAGATATGGTGGTTCACTGGTACATGACCTAAAGGACCGCAAAATTAGTCTTTTCCAGATGCTGACAAACAATAGTTGGGGAATTATACCACATCTGCACAAAAAAAAATCCTCAATGATGTGGCTTTCTAATACGCAAACGAATACAAAGTCTGCAGTTCTTCGAGTATTAGATGACCATAGTGAAATAGCATCTCTTCAAAAAGTAATCGAGGACACGTTCCGTTTGCTATAGACTTCTGAATTTCTTCCAGGAAGTACGCTCCAATATATAGAGTATACAAACATTTCCCCGTATCTGAGAGAAACATGTGGGGGAAAAAATCAATCAAAGGCTATTGTGCTGTGTAAATATAGACCAACAAACAGTGGTCGTAAATTTAACATGTTCAGCAAGCATGTCCCAAAGGCTATTCCGCTAGATCACTTGCATGACAAGCATGTTCCCTAACCCCCTATGTTCCAGCTGCGTATTCCAAAGAGATTTTCATCGTCCAGGCAAGAATAAGTAGTGTTTGGTGACACTCCATGATATGCCACTGGAGAATAAGTGTGGTTGGTGTATGGCTTATCTTTTACGACCTTTCATGCATTTCATCTCATGCACCCATATAGGGCTCAGTATGTCGAGCAACCTAGACTGTATGCTAGTGTGCGAGTCTATGCCATAGTGGGACCTGCCTGGTTTTTCAAAGCGGCTTGAATCTGTGGATAAAACATACAATCTAATGGCACAGGTGCACATCTCAGGAAAAATACATAGCAACATTTGCCATCAGCACTGATTTATTATTTCATATCAAATTATTGATTTTTTTAAAATAATATTATTTTAAAAGATATTTACAAAAATAAATAGTCGCCACAAAAATTACAAAAATATATCCCTGTCGCCAGTTGAACTGGCGACAGGAACCTATCGCTAGTTCAACGACAACAGGACCTGCCGCCACCTCAGAGCTTTCAACTAGCTATCGCCATTGAATCGGCGACAGAGAATGAGGAGGTTCTGCGCCAGAATCGCGATAGAACCCGACTATAAAAACCCCAAAAAATCCCAGCCGAATTCATTTTAATTCCAGAAAATTACAAGAGAGAGTTCGAGAGGGAGAGAAGAAATAGTAGCGAAAGCTCACTGGTTCGTCATGGAGGAGAGAGATTGACAGAGCATCAGTTTGAGCGATCATCTTGCAGGTAAATTTTTCTGAAATTGTGTACGTTACGTCCAAACCTTTGTAGGTTAGCAAACAAAAATAGCGACATAGAATTCAGTAGATTAGATAAATGTAGTCAAACTGTGTAGTACATATTTTGAGTTGTGTAACAACATAGAATAGCGACAATAGCGACATAGAATTGAGTATGTTAGATAAATGTAGTCGAAATATGTAGTACATATTTTGAGTTGTGTAGCGACATAGAATTGTGACAAATAGCGAGATAGAATTGAGTAGGTTAGATAAATGTAGTCGAACTGTGTAGTACATATTTTGAGTTGTGTAGCGACATAGAATTGCGACAATAGCGACATAGAATTGAGTATGGTACATTGTGAGATAAATTCGAAGTAGCTGATTAGGTCGAAAGAGCAATGAGAATATGTGTGCGCGGTTATTATTTTGTTAGTGCAATGTTATTATTATTGTGTTAGTCTTGCGGTCAATATCTTGTTAGTGCGAAAATACCATTTAAACTAGAAAAATAGAATGACATGTATTAAATTTGTAAAAAAAAATCGTAGTTGCTACATAGGCTATGTAAAGATGCATGAAAAAAATATGAATTTTTTTTGCTGCATTTTCAGGTATGGCAGACGCGAGTCAGTACGAGTTGCTTGACCAAGTGATTGATATGCGTCACCGTAGCCGCCTTAGTACCGTGCTCCCCCCGGAGGGCGAGGCGCCGATAGAGCTTGGGGCGTTTGCCACGCACTTCATCGGGCATGGAGGTCGCACCGAGACCGGATTCCGAGGTACGTGAAGTTGTGTCCTTCATGCACTCAATCGCGGTCTGATTATTTTGCGTTGACTCCTGTTTGTTCTTAATCGTTTGGACGCAGGTTGAGAGCGGCAGGCCTCCTTCCACTAGCGAGGATGGTGGAGGTAACGGTGGAGGACGATCAGGACCGCCGTCGGCCGGTCGTGACGCCTGGCGCTTTCCGCACGACGGCCCTACCGACGGCGCCGTTGACCGCCGAGGCCGAGACCCACACGCCCACCTCCGTGCGGGAGATGACGCCAACGCCGCAGACGCGTGAGCTATCGGACCGCTTGCCGTCGCGCAGCGCTCCGATGGAGGCGCACGACGCCCCGCCACGTGGCGCATGCACCTCCTAGCCGAGTTCCACGATACGTGGAGTTCAGCGCCGGCAGCGGCAGGTACGTGGAGTTCAAGACCGCACGCCCACGCTGGCTGGATCCGCCGCCACGTAAGTGTTCGTGAATTATTATTCTCTCGCAACAATTCGATGTGAACCTTGCCGACGTGTACGCGTCTTCTTGCGGCCGGCGTATGGCGAAACCCAGGACGCCGCCGTTAGAGGCACTTCGATGCCTACCTCGCGTGGTTGTTCGGGGGGTCATGTTCCTGGCTCCGGCGGCGGCGTCGACAAGCACTACATCCGTGCAGACGCGCGAGGTGGCGACTCACCGGCCGACTGCATCCCGCAATGACGCGTGGGTCCGGCCGCGCTTACGACGTCGCATCGCGCGTCGCGGCGACGCGTGCGCACGCACGACGACTCCATCCTCTCGGGATGCCCGCTTACTACACCGTGGTCGTTGGAGCATTTCGGTCGGACGACCACACCGGACTTGGGAGCGTCACGAGATAGCTTGTACGCCCCGCAGATCGACCGGACCGACCGACCATGGGCACCGTGGTGCCGCCGACGAGTTAGTTTCATAGTCATTTATTGTTTTCGTATTGCAATCACTATTTCGTGTGCTTAGTTTGCGTTGTTCTATTGCACAGTCACCTTCACGCCGATCACCTCGCAGGCTCTTACCCGAGTACGCTTGCGATGTTCGATCACCGACCGATGACCGCGCTATCCGACACCGCATGATGGACGCCAGGTGATCGCGCGCCCAATGGATCGCGGTGCCGTGCACGCGACTACTGACCGTACACGCGAGTGCCTTAGTGCATGATATCTTCGTGGAGGAGTACGATTCTGACGTGTCATGCGCCGCCGATCGCGACAGAGGACCCACCCAGTGGGAGGCGGCGTGCCGCGCACGACACGCGCGTAAGTTCACTCTTTACTTCATTCGCACAATATGTGTTACATCCGCACCAAATATTTTTCTTGCCGCCCACAGTACACTAGGAAGGGAGTTCGTGGCACGACGCCCGGTCTGGACAGATGGCCCCAGGTCGAGGGTTGGAGTAGCGCGCACGAGGACCTCGCCCAGGTGTGGGCAAGATCGAAGACGACCCGAGACGCATGGCTAGTACATGGAGTGGTACGCCACTCGACGCGGCCGGTGCGTCCGGTCGCGGATCGACCCTCCTCGACACGAGGCCGTGACGCCGGACACGCACGCTCACTCACCAACTCGCTTCCACCGCTGCGCACGTACTCAACGGTCCTTATTTCATATTTAATTTGACATACTTAGGTCTACAACTTGTTGATTACCCGCGGTGGATCTTCACCGAGATTGTCGAGTTGGTAGACTCCGCGCAGCACATGACAACGCTGGCGGAGACCAGAGGGCTCCGCAGCGGATCAGGGAGGCGGAGTACGCGGAGTGCACATCGGGATTGGTCGCGTAACGTCCTTTCCGCCATGGTTATGTTTGTAACGTAATTATTCGCAAGAACGGCTTGGGAGGACGATACATTGTCGCCAGACAATGTATACCTATCGGCACCCATCGAGGACTTCTTCAGGGATCCGCGTGACACGCAGTTCTCTTTGGAGGCTTCTCTTGGGTGCGATCTTCTATAAGCAGTTCCGCAACAAAGACTTGATGAACCTATTCAAGCGCTTGTACAACCAGAACCAGCAGCGTAAGTTCGAAACACTCTGGAAGATTCTGGACGACCGGACCCAAACTCACAGAAGGGAGGCAGCGAGAAGGGCCGCCTCAAGTGCTGACCAGGCCCCCGAAGCATTGCCACATCTACCCACAGACGCTCCTAGTGTCACGAGGAAGACAGGGGCACAAGTCAAATGCTTCTCAGACTGCATTGAGCATGAGCCTAAGGAGAAGTGGTCGCTGCTACATGACAGGGGTGGTGCTCGATATGGTATCATGACAACCAACCTAGCTGAGGTCTACAACTGGGTCATGCGCGGCGCCAGGTGCCTCCCTTTGGTTAGTATTGTGGAGGCAATTCTCCACGCACCACAAACTACTTTGTTAACAGATGCAAAGAATGTGTCGCCGCCATGGCAATGACAGAGTACTCTACTCCGCCATGATCACCGCATACATGGAGGAGAAGAGCAAGAAGGGTGAGATGCACCGCATTCAAGATGGGCACGAGGAGCTTCGCCGAGATAATGTGCAGGGATAAAGGACGTCGCGGGACTAACCGCGAGAGGATCACCCATGAGTGCACGCTCCGCCACGATAGTTGCGTATGCACTTGTAACAAGCCCCTTCTTCTGCATAGGCCCTGCTCCCATGTCATAGCCGCCTGTTCGACGGTGGCGCGAAGATCCCGTGCAATACCTCTCTCACTATTTCACCAAGGAGGCGGTGATGCAAACATGGAGTGGAGAGATGTATGGTTACGCCGTTGTTGGCCGTTTCACTGGCCATCCAACCTGGGAGCAACTAATCTGAGCCGCGGATATTGCTAGGCTCGAGGGAAAGGTTGGCCGGCGACAGGTACGCCGCATCAGGAACAATATGGACGAGGCAGAAGCCGAACGTCGCACGAAGAAGTGTTCCATTTGCAGGGAATCTGGGCACACCTTCAAGACATGCCCCACGCGAAATACTCAGGACCAAGGAGACATCGGCATTCCGGACGTCGCCGCGGGGACCTCATCCGGTGCCCCGACTAGCGGCAGTCCACATGGGAGACGTTGACATCGCGACCACGAGAAAAATATTATTATCAATGTTCTGAATTATCATTTCAATTAAGTGTTATGATGTTCTACTGTAAGTTCTGTAATATCAGTGTGTATGAATTCCCGAGCGAATTGCAATATCACTTACCTTCCTCTTTACGAATCGTTCATATCTCAAACATCCTCGCTAAATTCTCCAAAAATTTATCGTAGTAGAACAACATACGACGATGATAAAATGTTATTGCGAGTCTAACAGATTTCGTACCGTTTAAAATGTACGAAAATCACAAACGGCCTAAGTGGAATAGGCCAAATCAAAAATTGGCTAGGTCGAGATATATCGCCATTGAATCGGCGATAGGTTCTGTCGCCATTGAATCGGCGATTGATTCTTTCTGCCGCCGCTCAATGGCGATAGCTTCGCCGCCAGCTTCAATCGCGATAAATACCTCAACTGGCGACAAAGGGGGGACATGGTTCCTATCGCCAGTTGAACTGGCGACAGAGACATATTTTTGTAATTTTTGGGGACGACTATTTATTTTTGTAAATATCTTTTAAAATAATATTATTTAAAAAAAAAATCTCAAATTATTCAACAATAAATATGGCTCCCAGTAGGGGCTTGATCTACTATTTCTGTAAAACAAATGCATGCATAATAGAGACCAAATAGGAAAAAGAAGAATTGTAGGACAGTCACAACTCACAAGTCACAATCCTGATGGAAAGTTTAAACATCCCAGGATTTTGGAAGCCCCTCTTCTGCCACTAAGGACTGCTCCTTCCACACTTGGACTTGCGCAAAAATCTCCACAAATCGCCAATTTCATGCTCTTGTCCCAGACGCATTTATCATCTCCGCCTATAGCAATGGCTGGGAAAGCGCTACCCCTGCAATTTTATTTATCAACAAATACCAATATTGAGGAAGTATGGTATTTATTTAAATACAGTTAAACATGATTTAACATAGAAGAGGTGGCCAGTAATACCGACCATCTGTGAGCTTTCATAAAAATTGGTTGTGAAATGTTCAGTCCTGTAGCCTGGAACTCTTTGAGCAATTCCTCTGCCACCTTAGCAAGGGCATCTGTTGATGGGACCAATATTGCTTATTACCTTAGAAGCATACTCAGCTGTCGAATGCAACACCCAAAATTGACTGAATACAAAGAAATACAATTAACGCAATAAGATCGTAGCACACCAAAAAAATCATAATTGTGGACAAAGAAGTGGATACCTATTAGGAGGTACACGAGCACGTCCTGGCTTACTACTATCACAAAATGCCCAACTTAGAGAATCAGAATTATTAAAAGAGAAAACCTTGAAAAGGTACCTGATTAAAACATCATGAGGTAGAGGAATAACTGATGAATGAAAAGTGCTAACAATATAATGAACTATGGAATAGTTTTAGGAACCACCAAACATAACTTTTTAAGTTGATAGTTTGTACAGATAATAAGAGAAATTGAAGATTCCTGTAATGCTATACTATTTTGGCATAAACATTACCTATAAGGCTCTACCTAATGGTTCCATATGTATAAATATTAAATATATTTGTAAATGAAGTTTCATTCAACTTGGCACAATAGCATGGCATATATACGCATAGCTAAAGTTTGTATTGACTGCTACAACAAAATTGTCTAGGTAATCTTGAACCTTGATGTCATCCTAAAGTTGATAAGTGGAATATTAGTAAGGGGAAGTGGGGAACACCGATGCTTTAGAGCTATATAAAATGAATACCATTGGAGACTGTTCATACCATGGACAATGGCTCTGAGAATGCTAACATCAGAGCAAAACAGGGACGGACTGGGATATCTTGAACCTTTATTGACAATTGTGGAAATAATGACAAATCTGACAAAACATTAAAAAGCAATCATCAAGACATCCAACCCAGACATCTGTATAGAAAGCGCTGCTCCTCAGTAATTAGTAATAATAGTACAAGTTATCGCCAGCTAAGTGAACTCTTTTATTAAAAAAATGCAGTTTCTTTTATGGTAACTGATATTGGACCCTTCCTAATAATTTTTTATGTAAACATGGTAGCCAAAACAAACGAAAAAACGAAAGAAAAGAACTTCTGGAGAAGGAAAGGGGCATGGCTTCATAGTTCATACAAATTATTAGTACACTTTGATTGTTTAATATGTCTGCCATAAACATTCCATTACTTCACTGCAAAATAGATACAAATATCAATCAATAACATGAAAAGCAACTCGTTTCTGGTAAATAAGAATTCATTTTCTAATTAAAGATTCCGATAGCCATCCCGATTGATATAACTTGTCAGAAAAAATAGAAGATTGACTTCTTAAAAAAAAACGAATGAAAAGACAGAAAACAACCCAGCATTTTGAAATTTGTGCAGTGGTAGCGCGTATTATGAAGACAATGGAACAACACAAACCAAGAGGAAGTGGCTTTCCAGTTAACCCAGAAAATCTCGGTGATGCTATGCCCTTATCTGTTGCTACAACATAATCAAAATTCCCAAGATCTTTGCCATCCAAGCTAGCCAGTGACCATAAACTCCTATCTTGAAGCCAATTCATCTTCCCAACGGTAACACCAAATTTGGCCACCACACCTAGCACAAGAGACAGCACGTATGTGCATCAAGAATTTGCTTGCTCTCTCGGTCTCTCCGAGTACCAAAGAATCATAATACTCTGCAGTAAGCCTAACCATCCTCTAAACAGAGTGATTTGCATATTGAGTTCATGCCTGTTACTCCCACATATTTCTTAGTAGTTCCCTCCTGTCAGAATATATCCCGAGGGAGGTAGTATTAGTAAATAGAAAGTGTCATTTCAATCGTGCAGCGATATCAGCATATATCATGTTAAGCTAGCCAATCTCAATCATTTGATAAGGATCAGGGAAACCATCAGAGACATCCCGGATGAACAATTCAGGATATACAAGTATCGAAAGTTTGGTAGAGATCTACTCTACTAAATTTCTAAATTGCAGATTATATGCAGCCATGACCTGCAGATTATATGCAGCCATGACCAGATTTTCCAGCCAAAAGTTGGTTGAGCGTCGAGTACTCGAGTATTCTAGGTACTGACTGCTAAATTCCCTATTTCAGTTCTGGGATTCGCGTGGTAAAATCTACCAAGTGCTTGGGGCTATCCCAATTCCCACGGTCACCTTATCACCAGATACGTACTATGCTCAAAGCCTCAAACTAACTAGGGTTGGGTTTCGAAGCTTAGAACCTTCTGGGAGTCCGTGAATTTGCCGGTCTCCCGATCGAAGCACGCGAACATGGCCTTCCACTCGGTGACGAGCCCCCGCGCCTCCCACCCGCTCACGACCCGGGCAACCTCGTCGTTGCTCACGGTGAAGCAGGGCGCGCCGCGGTCGAAGCGCAGCTCCGTACCGTCCTCCATCACCTCCCTGCGTGCACCCGAATCCCCCCCCCCCCCCAAAAAAAGGCGCCAATCAGAGCGGAAGCAACTCAAGCAATACCCGCGGCACGGGCAGTAAATCGGCCGAGCACCTCCGCTGCGCCATGCGGCCGCCGGCGCCGCGGCCGGAGTCGAAGAGCGTCACGGCCACCCCGCGCGGAGCGACGCGCACATGGCGCCCAAGACTGCGATCAGGAAAAGGAGAGGGGGACGAACGCGTCAGCTCGAACGGAACGATCGAATCAGGAGTAGTGTGATAGAGTTTTGTGACCAGGGGCCGGGCTCGGTTGCTTACTTCCGCCTCCGAAGACGGCGGCCGAGGCGGCGGCGGCGCTCATGCTTGGATGCTTCCCGGCGAGGCGGCGCGGTCGGGGAGTGGAGTACGGCACGGTGGTGTGCGGCCGTAGCGGGAGGCTTGCGCGCTGGAGGAGGTTGGCCGTGGCAGAATGGACGTGGCGTCTCACGGACCCTTCACCTTCCTGGGCTCTATTCGGGCCGGGCCGGGCCGAGCGTGCAATGCATCGGCCCATTGATCCTCTCGTTCTTTCGATGCTTTTTTAGAAAGAAAACCATACATACATTGATACTAGACGTAACGTCGTTTAGGTCATACGTTAATTACCATCGCTAATCCCACCGGAGTTACTGAAATCGAATTAAGTGCACTATTACACCATCCCTTCACAGCTAGTAGTATAAAAATCACCCTTGCCTCCAGTCTCAACACAAGCACAACCAAGTTTTACAGTTTAGCAGTAATGGCTCGGCTCGCCGTCCTCGCGACCCTCCTCCTCGTCACCGCGGCGACCATCTCGTCCGCGCACGGCGGCCGCTCTCTGGAGGCCGGCAGGAGCGTGCAACGTGTGATCATACCCGCCTCACCGGCGGTGGCCGAGCCTCCCTCATCTAGCGACTTCAACGTGCCGACGACGTTTGAAGAAGCAGCGGGTGGCCCTGCGGCGGCGTCGTACCGTCGTGGAACCGACTGCGACGAGAAAGTGCCCATTTTCGGGCCGTAGATGGAGGCATCGAGCGATGCTGTCGTACTCATAAGTTGATCGCAGTATATTTAGTTGTCAACTTTTTTTTGCGAAGTGTGTCGTCAGCCATGTAAACGGCCTTCAGATTACCATTATGCCTGAATAATGAAATGCATTCTACTCCTAATTCCTTCGTTCCAGTGTTTTGCTTATGAGAGGACCGATATTACTAGCTTTTTACTGATCCAATGGGTCAAAATTCGAGTACCTTTTTTAAAAAAAAAAACTCACATCCCTCTTAGACACGGAAAAAACAACTTTACTGAATCAAATCAATTAATCCGTGATTCGGTATTTAGGTAATGCAATGCGCCAAGTAAAGACTGAAGAGAGGACAATCACCTCGCACTCGGGAGCAGCAGACCCTCACGTCGCGTCGGTGTCGCCACTGCGTGACGGCGAGTCGGCAGCGGGCGGCGTGAGGAGCGCGGAGTGGCGTGGACCGCGCAGTCTACCTTCTTGTTTGAGGGCTCGGCGCCTCGGCGGATTGACGGCTTGGGGAAGCGGCAGGCTAAGTGGCGGCGCGGTCGAGCGAGAAAGCGAGGGCGGTGCGGCCGCGTGAGAAAGCGAGTGACTGCGGCGTGGCGTGGTCGAGCTCGAGCAAGAGAGTGCGTTTGAGCGAGGGTGGCGCAGGCGAGCGAGTCTGGGAGCGAGGGCGACGCGAAGCTAATATGGTTCGCTAGTTTTTTTTAAGTACACGTTGATGCACACACGCACGCCCACACACACGTAGGTGCGTTCTAAACACATGTCTAATATAAAGCGGGGGCTGAATCCCACGTAACGCGAACACACGCTTTGACCACTGAACACACCCCTGATCCTTATCAGCACTACCAGGAGCGAGTCCACCGTGGGTGCTCGAGCACCCCCTCTCTCCCACTGGACCCCTAGACCTAGTGCCTACTGAGGACCGGCGGCGACTATGAGTCGGAGGTTGAAGAAAGCTGCAGCGAGTTGCGTCTTGGTGAGTCTCCCTCGGAGGTTGAAGAAGTCTTCCTCTTCCCGTTCCCGGGCCATGTGGGGCTTAAGGCCTAGTCGGCTGCAGCCTGCCGGCCCAAACAACAGATAAGCTCACGCTTAGTGCTCACTCTCTCAGCCAGATGCTTAGACCCCAGATCCAAATTCGAGAAAATGAGACGGAGAGACTCACTGAGGCGGTCGACGGCGGGAGGTGGTCGGCGAGGCGTTACTCGGCGGCCCGGCGTGGAGGGAGAGGCGGTCGGCATCACTCGGCGGCCCGACGCGTCTCGGCGACTCGACGGTCTAGTGCCGGCGGCGCGGAGGGGAGGCGCCCAGACGCCCAGTCTCAACCCTCCAAGGCTTGAAGTCGAAGGGTCGTGGGTGTCGAGCGGTCGAACTGGGCGGGGGGATCGCTGGAGCTTGGAGGGGAGGCTCAGAGGTTGTGAGTCCAGAGGCCGTGAGGGTGACTCCACAAGAACGCGAGTGCCGACTCCGACTCGATGAGGCCGTGAGGCGTGAGTCGTGAGGGGAGGGCATTAGGCCGGACTGAGGAGTGGTGAAATTTTTGGGAGACTTCAGTTTCAGTAGTTCAGTCCAAGTATCCAAGACTCAAGATTGAAGTGTGGGAGTGAGTAAGTAACTAAGTAAGTGAGTGTGAGTTTGTTTCTCTCCAAAAAAATTCCCCATTTTGCTTGTGTGTTGCAGGATTGACTGAGGCACTTGACTGAGTCTTGAAGATTGATGAATTATGAATTGATTATTGATGCAAATGTTTAATTGGTGGTTGACTGGTTGTTATTTAATTTGTGATTGATGAATTGATGTGAATTGTTGTTTAATTGATTAGTGAACATCATGACAGTAGCTGGTTAGCCAATTTGTTTAATTAGTGGTTGACTGGTTGTTGTTTAATTTTTCTTAGATTTACAAAAATAGAGAAGCAAATTTAATTTGCACAAATATTTAGAAGTTCAATGACTTGATGGTGTGCTACACTGAGCGAGAAATATTTAGAAGCCTTGATAATAAAAAAAAATCATTCAACGTTTTCAAGACATGAAAACTCGTAGAGTGAAATTGCGTCGTAATCAGATTTAGTGCCTCAGTGGTATGTTTCCACTTCATTTTTAATGTTTATGAATATTCACAATTTAATATTGTATCGCTAAATTTGTTATTTCTTATCTATAGATCGGTACTCACATATTTATAGACATTTGGGGGCATATTATCCATTAGCGAGGTACTAAATTTATTGTATTGTACATTTTCAATTTGTCTTCTTTCTATTTATATATGAATTTGACATTCTAATGATAAAAGACCAGTAGATGTAACTTTGGTATGCTTATATTGTGCTATAGCCTCAACAGTAGAGCTCCCCCTCTATTTTCATCCTGGATTCGCCACTGAGTACTACACATGCATCTACTCTAGCTTGCCCTGCTGCTCATTGTTAAGTGTCAACTGAAGCTAACAACATAATCAACAGTCAACACCCACATTCAAAACCCAAAGAAAAAAAGAGTCAAAATACAAACATGAATCATCTGAACAACGATAATAATAATTTAAATGTAGCGGCAACTATGAACAAAAATATTATGAAGACAAAGGGAGTATAGATTCATACCCTCTAAAACCACTTTAATTTATTAGATAGTTGAGATATTTCACCAAGCATCAAGCAAGCATTCTAGCAAGGCACGCATTAAACACTTCAAGCATGCATCAATAGTATTGAAATAAATTTGTAGACTAGAACACAACACTTGCTGCATGCGTCAAAAGGAAATATAGAACTGTCGTCCCTAATTACCTCAGTAGAAGCACATCCATATCAGCCTTGCCCAAACAGCATTTGTATGTAGCATGCATACAGAGCAAAATCAAAAGAAAATTAACGGATCAATATGTAATGACCTTGTAGATCAAAAGCTGAGAAAGGCAAATGGATGCCCCCTATCCACGATGGAGGAGGCACATTGAGAGAGAGAGAGAGAGAGAGAGAGAGAGAGAGTTTTGGACCTATGGTTTGTAGTGTAAGAAATACTGAGGCACAATGTGATTCAATACTCAATATAACTAATAATATCAAATATGTTCAAATTGTCAAGATCTAACTGATACAAGCAGAGAAATATAGATCTAACTAATACAACCAAACAAGCATAGAATACAATATTAAGATCTCATAGAAACTACTAACAAGGACTCCTGATGCGTGCGCACATCGGTGGCTTGCACAAGATATCCAGAACACCGACACTCTAACAACTGCCTACAACACGTAAACATGACATAATTTATAAAACTTGAATTCAACACAAGTGCAATAATAATTTGAAACTCAAAATAGGAAAAGAATTATACCACTAAATTATACGAGGTACACAAGGTAAGTGGATTCTATACTCCTTCATGGCTTGATAGCGTCGTATAATCTTATTGTCATCAATTGCCGCAAATATCTCTCGCTAAACATAGCATATCATCATGTCATTCAACCATTCATCATTTATCTTATTTCGTAGGTCGGTTTTTATGATATTCATGGCTGAGAAAACTCTCTCAACTGATGCGGTTGCCACAGCCCACATGTAATATCAGTGTAAGTGTGATGAGACGATAAACCAATAGTAAGATCAAATGTTGTCTAGTTTCAACCAACATGACAGCAAGCTCAGGAAGGCTACCACAACTTAAAAAATAAGGACTTCTTTTCATGACATCAATATATATGTTGAGTTGATCATTCAGCAGATGACGATCTTGTAGAGAAAAGTCTACAGTGTAAATATTGGCAAGCTCAACTAGCTTCTCGTGATCAAAGCTTCTAAATGAATCTCTAGGATCTAGACATGTAATACATTTCAATAGCTGCGTTGAAGTTTCACTAAATCGACTATGCATCTCAACATTGTCAACATTTTTAGTTTCTCCACGGTCTTGTCATGATGGTTTTGCAACCATGCGGTGTTGTTGGCAATGGCATTAGATGTTTCAATCACTTGCACTTGGGAATTGTCATCTACTGTTGCAGTTTTAAAATAAGTCTGTATTGATTTTATTTTCTTATAAAATTCCTACAAAAAATCAGTATTTACTAAAATTTTACTTTAGAAAATTAAAATTCAAGACTTCAAGATGAATCAATGGCTCAAGCCTCAAGGCTCATTGGCTCACCTTGGTGGCTGACGCAGTGTGCCCCACGCCTTGCCGCGCTGAGCCTCGGTGGTCGTCAGAGACTCGCGGTGGCTCGGTGCCTCACACCCTCACCATCCCCGCGCGGCCACGCTACAGCCCCTGCGCTGCGCCTTAGCGCTCGCCCGCACCCGTGCTACAGGTTGTAGCCCTCACGCCACGCCGCAACCGCAACCACCTCGCTCGCGTCGTGCCGCGCCGCGCCGTCGCACCGCAGCCACCTCTCTCCCCTGCGCCTGCGCCGCAGCCACCTTGCTCTCCCGCGCCGTGCCGCAGCCCCCTCGCTCGCCCGCGCCCACGCTGTAAAGTGTTGGAGAGTGGAGACAACCGACGGGAGGAATGAGGAATTAGAGTTACCTAGTGTACTGCCCACGTGGTGTGGGAAGCAGGCAAGCAGCGGACTACGTGCAGCGCATTCATGGCAATGGCGCCATGGCGGCCTGGCCTTGGCCGGGGGCACCGGGGGTGGTCCGTCTGTTGGAACAACTCGAACGAAGATTAAAAATCACGCGCTTGAAGCTGATCCTATCACGCACGCGAACTCATTGGAAGCAACACGTATACGCTTCTCAAAAACTCACAAATGCACGAAGCGAGAACAGAGAAGATTCTTTTTACTGCTGCATGCAAAGCACAGCGTTTTCTTTCTGTCTTTCTATTGCTTGACTCACATTGCTTCTCTCCCGTTACATGGCTTGCTAGCCCAACCTTTTATACCCTACTATCACAACTCTGACTCGGACTCGGCCAGCACGAAGCGGACTCGGATACGGAAGCAAAAACTAAACGGACTCAAAATTCTAAACTTAGAAACTAATACAAAGATTATCTAACAATCACTTCCTAATCTTTGTATACTTACTTATATTTTGTGTGCTGCCAGTTGGACACAACTTCAACATGACTCCCACACACTTAGCCGGACTCAAAATTCTAAACTTAGAAACTAATACAAAGATTATCTAACAATCACTTCCTAATCTTTGTATACTTACTTATATTTTGTGTGCTGTCAGTTGGACACAACTTCAACATGGCTCCCACACACTTAGCCGAAGACGGTGGCACAACTCAAACACGTCTTGGGCTCCAAGTTGGACACAACTTCAACTTGGCTCACACTTATTTGTCCAAAGACGGTGACATAACTCGAACACGTCTTGGACTCTTACTGATTGATGCAGTCGGTCTCAACTACGACTTGCACCCCAACTCGTACTCAGACTTCAAGTTGGTCACAACTTCAACTTGAGTAACACACAGACTCAACTCAGGACGGCGATACATCTTCTCAACATCCCTCGCCTTCGCCTTTCGATGATCAACAGCAAGATGCATCATCGTCTTCAACGTCTTCCACACAACTATAGCCGTCTCCTTTTCGACCAGTAGGAAGAGCGTTTCCTCCGAGATGCCTCTATAGATAGCCGCCAATGCCATCTGATCCTTGCGCACATAGACGTTGCCTCGTCACTGGTGACACAACTTCCCGGTGAACGCGACATAATCTTAGGCACAAATAAAAAAACTCAGTCTCCTTCGTCACGAAGCCGCATGCACCGTACAGTGCACCGGTCTCGCCGCTGCACCCGCCGTGCGCTCCTAATGCGCTGCCGGGATCCGTCGCGTGCACACTCCCACCGTATATGCCACTCCGTGAGTCGAGATCACCCCTCCCAGGGCAGCAGCTAGGATTTCGAACCTAGAGATCTGATACCAATTGTTGGAACAACTCGAACGAAGATTAAAAATCACGCGCTTGAAGCTGATCCTATCACGCACGTGAACTCATTGGAAGCAACACGTATACGCTTCTCAAAAACTCACATATGCACGAAGCAAGAACAGAGAAGATTCTTTTTACTGCTGCATGCAAAGCACAGCGTTTTCTTTCTGTCTTTCTATTGCTTGACTCACATTGCTTCTCTCCCGTTACATGGCTTGCTAGCCCAACCTTTTATACCATACTATCACAACTCTGACTCAGACTCGGCCAGCACGAAGCGGACTCGGATACGGAAGCAAAAACTAAACAGACTCAAAATTCTAAACTTAGAAACTAATACAAAGATTATCTAACACCGTCCAGAGACCTGGGCAGCAAGCCCCGGTGGTAGTTCGGCCACTGTCTGATAGGAGGTAAGGAGCGTGGATCCACACGTGATCATACCCACCTCGCCGGCGGCGGCGGTGATGCTGCGGCGCGCGGCAGCTACTTCGACGTGCCGACGTTTGAAGAAACGGCGGGTGGCCCAGCAGCAGCGGCGTACCGTCCTGGAACCGACTGCGAAGAGAAAGTGCCGGTTTTCGGGCCGTAGATCGATCGATACTAGCTGCATGCATGTCACGCCCATATAGATAAGTTGGTCGCAGTTGTCAAGCATGCATATATGGGAGCATCAATTCGTCCCGAAGTATTGTGTGTACTCAGCCATGTAAATGGCCTAATTCAGATCGACTACTATGCCTGAATATTGAAATGCGTCCTAATATATATAGTTCCATCCTAATCACTTCGTATGATCAGCGTTTTTCTTCTGCGAGGATCGATACTACTAGTGTTTTTTGTATATGATAATCTCGATCGAGCTAGCACTCCATGATTGTGAAGCCCCTTTTCCCCTTCCCGGTCAACCTCGCCGGGCCCCCGTCGCCCTCCTCCCAACAACGCCGGACCGACCTCCTCCTCCTCCTCGCGCACGCTACCCCGCCGCAATCATGCCCGCCAGACGCACGCTGCGCTCGAGCCGCGCCGGCCACCGGACCCCTTTCTCCGCCGCTTTAAACCCCGTGCCCTTCTTCCTTCCCGAGAAGAAGAAGAAAGAAGAAAAGAGAAGGAGACGAGACCCTTACCTCTCGGTTGCCGCCACGACGTCGCCTCGGTGTCGCCGTCGCCGCCGCTCGTGAGCCCCGCCACCGCGCCCGAGCCCCTCTTCTCCATTTCCGTCGCGCGCCCTCATCTTCCTCTCTCCGTGCGCCGCCGCCTTTCTTCTTCTCTCTCCCACGCCGCCCGAGCCGCGCCTCCCCTCCTCCACCTCCGCCGCCTCCTTTTTCCCCAGCGCCCGCGCCGCCGCCCTTCCTCTCCCTCCGGTTGCTTTCGCCGCCGCCTGTTCTTTTCCCCTCCCCTCTGCCTCCCTTTGAGGCCGCGCCGGCGGGCCTTGCTCGCGCCGTGGGCCGCCTCGCCTCTGGCGCCTTTGCCACGAGCCGGGCGGGCTGTTTTTTTTGTCATGGGCGGTTTAATTTTCTTTTTTTGTGATTTCTTGTTTGCTTTTCTATTTTAATTTAAAAGCTAGACTTTAAATATTAATATCTCCTCATTTCAACTCCAAAATTGTGAAATAAATTTCTAAAATTTCTAAAATCAAGATCTTGCTAATGGCATAGGTCTTGTTCAGTTTGGAGTTCATTTGTGTACTCTTGTGTATTTAATTGCTCTTGTTGCTTGTCGTTTATTTTTCCTAGTACTTAGCGCAGAGATTTCGGAGACGGAGACCTCCACGTCGATCAAGGACAAGACTACTCGACTCTCTCCCTACAACCAAGGCGAGTCAATACTTTGATCATATTGAGCCTACATTTTATGCAAATTATATTCTTTTAAAATAGCAAATTGCATGCTTTAATTCTTTAAACAAATGTATGTTAAAGCTTAAGGTAGTTAAATACCCATTTGATGATTAATTAATTATTATGTCATCCTTGATAAATTGAATCCCTTAATTCCGTTGTCACCCTAGTAATTATATGGTAATACTAGCTATAGGTTGTACTTAAGCGACATGCTAGACTTGCTTAAGTACCGGGACATTAACGTGTCCTAATCATCATCTTTTCAATCATAAAATGATTTGGGCAGTCATTGCGGGTAAATGACTGAGATGGTTGAATTGTTGTATTTTACATCTCAAAAACCCTAAACTGCTAATACCCGTCTGGACGGATGGTAAGATGGTGGGTGCGGATGTAGCACGAGAATGGTGGGAATGTGGTTGAGCCGTCCAGACAACCCTAAGGACTTAATCTTGTCACGACCTCCTGTATAACAGTACAACCACAAGTCCGCAACAAATCGCGACTTGGCTTAGTACAATTATCAAATCTCAAAATCATCTCACCGGAGGGTTAAAGGAGGCACAAGCTCTGGGTATGTCGGGCTTGGATGGGACACCGAGTCAAGGGTGAAGTTCGCGATCGGCCGAGGTGTAGCCACGCCACGCCGCCGAGGTGGACATCCCGCGCAACGATGGGCATAACCCCATATGGGTGAGACGAGGAAGGGGCGAGATATTTAGAAAAGTTATTGTGACAACCTCTCGACTACACGACTACTAATCGTGTAGGGCAACGAGTTAATTGTCTCTTGTGGGTAAAGTGTACAATCTCTGCAGAGTTATAAAGCTGCTTTAAGCAGTGTGCCTACGGTCAAAGGCGGACATGGGAACTTAACTTGAGTTAGTTCTATTTCAAAAACCTTGTTGGGTGGTATGAAAATTTTGGCGGGCTCACCTAGCCCTGAGATTGGTTATTCCTGGGTCTTTGTACCCAGTGTCGTTTAGTGGTGGATGTAACCACAATCAAAATTAAGCATGAAGGTGGAGGTAACCTCTGCTGATACAAATATTGCACAATTTCTCTTTAACTAAAATGAAACTTGTTAAAAATGCTAAGTGCTAGAAATTTGTACTTATGGTTTTTAAAAGTATTGCTTTCGCAAATAAAAGAACCGAGCCATCCTTGTAAGCCTTGCATGTATATCATTGCATTGTGTATTGGCTCGCGAGCACGGTAGTTGTGCTCATCCTCGCTCTCCCCCAAACCCTTCAGATGACACTGATGGAGGAGACTACGCTTACTACGAGGAACCAGAAGTTGATGGACAAGGAAACGACGAAGAGTAGTCTAGGATCTGTAGTCTAGGCCTCGACGCAGTCTAAGTCGACTCGTGGTACTTGCGTACAACCGATATTATCCGGGTCCTTGGGTAATATCAGTCGCACACAGGTTACCCCAGTCGCTTGCCTGTGAAGAGATGAGCTCTACCCTTTTGCTTCCGCTATCGTATTCAGTGTTCTGTATTGTAATCCATTTGGCCTGTTCGGCCCCTGTTGTAAAAAACTCGACCCGACGTGGTCTATGTCACTCTGTTGATTGTAATATTGATACTTTAGTTCACGCCATGTATGAATGATTCAATGATGCTGTGAGTGCTATCTACGATCCGTGGAATAGCACGGCGTTTTCTGAGAGGATTCGGATTAGAAAATCCGGTCCGACAGAGTCGTATCGAGCATACGATTTGTAGAGAGTCTTAGTTAGATTGGTCGTTGCCTTAAGGACTTGGATCTTATTTCCAAAAACTAAGAAAAAGCTTTGCTAAAAATATAGAGTATTTATTGTTTCTACTCTTCACCCTAGTCCTAGATTTATCTTTATTTCACTTGAGTTTTACCTGTGTTGACCTTTTCCTGCTTTCAAAATTTGTAGATGGCTACCCGTCGTCGGATGGCTCGTGGGACCTCCTCGTTCACTGAGAGAACGAGGAGGCTTCGGACATACTTCGCCACCGATGTCAGTACCTTGGTTTTCCCGTCACCTCGTTCGTGGTAGGATGACGAGGATCGAGACCGCGAGTCTGGACGATGGAGGTGTACCTCTCCGCCAGGGTTGGCGAGTTCACTTCCTTCCTCTTCAGGGCCGAGGCACCCCGGCGTAGCCGTCACGACGCCATTCAGGACGCCGCACGCGTCGCTTCCACCCGCTTGTGTTGGAAGTACGAGGATCTCTTCGAGGTCACCCTTCGCTTCTACCCGCACTCCCCGGATGAGGAGCGTGTCCCAAAGAATTTTCGACACGAGACGGCGACCGCTTGACGCGCAGAGTCCGGCTTACTCGGCGATGATAGCCACCATCACCGCTGCCATGGATGAGATCGGGCAGCTGCGGACACTCCTCACCGGCAGCTATGCCCACTCCGACACCCTTCGGAGCAACATGGTCAGGAGTGATGAAGCTCACTCCACCGCAAAGACAGAGAGGATCTTGCGATGCAGAGAGGGGGCCGCTCTTGCGAGTTGGCACGCCTCGAGCCGCCGCTACGATCCTCGCCCGGCCGGTTGCACCTCTCGCCGCCCCGTCCTCCCGGTGCCGAGCCGACGTTCCCCCAGCGGACCCGCTCGACTCACAAAGACGCAGCGAGTGCGCCGCGCCCGTCCGGCCGTTGCCTAGAGAGTCGGCCGTGGACGCAGCCCCGCCCACCGCTGGTTTGACGAGTCCGGCGTGGACGCCACCTCGCCCGTTCACGTTCTCGCCCCGCTCGCCGAAGCTTGATCGAGCCGTTCGTTCGCTCCCGCAATCAGCATCACTGTGGTCGGCCCCTGCAGAGCACCGCCGATTAGTTTAGGTTAGCTAGCAGTGCTTGCTGAGCAGTCTTTTGGGTTGCAAGCACTTTTGTTTCTTTCTTTTGTAGACGATGTGTTTGTATTCTGTGTCATGACTTAGCTTAGTGTATAAGCTTTGTTCGAGAGTCATGTAACACTTAACCCCCTTATTATAGTGTAGCCGCTCTAGGCTTTGTATTGTACTTGCTTCGTTCTTTTGTTGGCTTTGTTCTTGTCTGTGTGTGCCTTAGAGGGCTAGTGAACCCTCATATACTCCCTCTAGTTCTAAGCTTCAGAGTTCCTTCAGGATGCCGCCAAGAAGAGCTGCCGCCCCAGTCCGTGGAGCCTTCGCCGCAGGCCGAGGAAGAGGCCGTGGCCGTGGTCGTGGCCAAGGCCGAGGACAGGAACTGCCTCCACCACCAAAGAAACCCGACAATGACCCAAGTCATGTTTCACAGACTCAGATTCTTCAGCGCACTAAACAATCGCCAGATCGACCAACCGATCGCAACTCCAAGCTAGCAGACTTCTCAGACAAGACCTTCACCTTTGCCGCGCCAATGAACCGCTAGAAGTGAAGACCGCTCGGGGACACCGAGAAGAAACTTCGCCTTGCCCGCCGCTCAAATGAAGACAAGGTGGATTTCGCCACCCATCACCGGTGAAAAGCGCGCCACGCACGGTGGGAGAATTACCTCGCCGCCCGAGGTGATGAGAATCTAGAGGAAGAAGAAGCAGGAATAGCGGAAGTCGTAGCGTCTACGATTGGAGCCCCACAAGATCCCGCTACCTCTGCCGCCGCAATAGAAGAAGTTGCGGAAATACAACAAGCTGAAGTTGAACCCGCATGGCAGCCGATTCTCTGGGAGGAATTCAAAGCCGCTTTCAGGGCCAACTTCGTACCAGCTGGAACAATGAGATTGAAGAAGAATGAATTCAGAGTTTCTCAAGCGGTCGATGTCGATAAATGAGTATCTAACCAAGTTTAACCAGCTTGCTCGCTACGCCCCCAATGATGTAGCCGATGAAGAAGAGAAAATCGACCGCTTTGTTGAAGGAATGCGTGAAGACATGAGAGGACGACTTATCCTCCATCATTACTCTAGCTTCCAGATTAGTTAATAAAGCCCTCATTTGTGAAAATGAGAAGAAGATCATGAGATTAGCCGCAAAAGGAAGATGTCATTTCAAAGGCCACAGGTAGCTTTCCCAAGTCTACATTCCAAGGCGACTCATCTTCGGATCATCTGCAGCCTCCTTTGAGAAAACTCAAGTTTCACCCCGCGTCCCAAGGAAGTGGATTCGGTGCTCTCGCCCGGGCAACCAACCCGGAAATCAACCCAAGAAGAAACCTCCATCGCTTCGCCAGGAGAAAAGGACACTTCGCCAATCGTTGTCCTACCCGTCCGAATGCTCCAAAGAAGACTCAACACAGAGTAACGCCGCTTCAAGGCGGACCTCACCCCAAGCAAGAGTCACCGGACTTCGCAGCATCAAGGTCTACACCAACGCAAAGCCATGGCCGTGGTGAACCACGTCCACGGTAGGAAGCTCAAGGTGCCTCAGAGTACTAATGGGCACGCTCCTCATTAATTCGAGACCGCACAAGTTTTGTTTGATTACGAGCTTCGCACTCTTTTATTTCAAGAAAGTTTGTTGAAAGGCTTAAGTTGCCAACCTATAAGTTAAAGAAACCCGTGGTACTTAGCTCACCCGGGATCCCTTTATGCTACCTCAGTCACCTGTGGTAGAAATTGCTATGGAACATTCCGATTCCTAGCAAACCTTCCAGTGCTAGAATCTCAAACGCTGGATATCATCCTAGGATGGATTGGTTGGCCAAATACCAAGGATTGATAGATTGTGCCAACAGAAAGTGGTGCTCACCAAGAACCCAGAGACCACAATAAGAGTTAGTGTGGATCGTTCCTCTCCTTTGAATAGAACAATCCACCACCTTGAGAGTTGTCCCTAGAGACAACGCTGTAGTTCAAGCTTACCCGATGTCTTCCCGGAAGAATTACTGTGCATGCCACCGCATGCAGAGATGTTGAGTTTGTCATCAACTTGAAGCCTGGGACAGCCCCAATTGCTAAGAGACCATACAGAATGGCAGCTGACGAGCTTGAAGAACTTAAGACACAAATTGAAGACTTGCAGGACAAAGGTTTCATTAGACCTAGTTCTTCTCCCTGGGGTTCGCCAGTTCTCTTTGTGAAGAAGAAAGATGGCACCGCCAGATTATGTGTGGACTACAGAGCACTCAATGATGTGACCATCAAGAACAAGTATCCCTTACCTCGCATTGATGACCTGTTCGATCAATTGACAGAGCATCGCTTTTCTCAAGATAGACTGAGGTCGATACCATCGACTTAAGATCGGAATGAGGATATTCCTAAGACGGCTTTACCACCCGGTATGGCTGTATGAGTTCATCGTCATGCCGCTTTGGCTTGACCAATGCGCCGACCTACTTCATGAACCTCATGAACAAGGTATTCATGGAATACTTAGACAAGTTTGTTGTCGTGTTCATAGACGACATCTTGATCTACTCAAAGACCGATGAAGAACATTCGAACACTTGCAATTGGTCTTAGAAAAGCTTAAAGAGAATCATCTTTATGCCAAGTACAGAAATGTAATTTTGGCTTCATGAAATCGTTTCCTCGGACACATTGTATCCATTGGAGGAATCGCGATTGATCCATCCAAAGTAGCGGTATAACGGAATGGAAACAACCCACATCGGTAGCAGTGCGTAGTTTTCTCGGCTTGGCGGATACTCTGACGCTTCATTGAAGGATTCTCTAAACTTTCCAAACCAATGACCCATCTGCTAAAAAGGAAAAGAAGTATGATTGAATGAAGCTTGTGAAAGAGTTTCCAAGAATTGAAGAAGAAGTTAACTTCTGCCCCAGTATTAATCCTGCCAGATATACATCAAGACTTCGAAGTCTATTGTGATGCATCGCGCCAAGGTCTTGGTTGTGTGCTCATGCAAGGAGGAAAAGTTGTAGCTTATGCTTCAAGACAACTCCGTCCTCACGAAGACAATTATCCAACCCATGATTTGGAGTTAGCAGCAGTAGTGCATGCCTTAAAAATTTGGCGACATTATTTGATTGGAAATCACTGTAATATCTACACAGACCACAAGAGTCTCAAGTACATTTTCACCCAATCAGACCTCAACCTTCGACAAAGAAGATGGTTGGAATTAATAAAGGATTACAACTTGATGTCCATTATCATCCCGGAAAGGCTAATGTAGTTCTTTGATGCATTGCCGTAAATCCTCTCGCAGAATGTCATGATTCAAGAACATCAACTTTGAGCTCTGCAAGGAATTTGAAGCCCTCAACCTTGAGTTAATAGAGCAAGGCACACTAGCCATTTGAGAGGCCCATCCAACTCTAGAAGAGCGGATCAAGGCCGCTCAAGAAGGACATCACGAGTCCAGAGATTCAAGCATCTCATGGCAAAGGAAAGGCCCTAAGATGTCGAAAGATCGCAGGGAATCCTATGGTATGGGAAACGACTCTTTGTTCCCACCGAAGGAACTCAAAGATCGATTCTAAAGGAAGCTCACACGCTTACACCTGCACCTGAGCGGCACCAAGATGTACCAAGACGTGAAGATTTTGTATTGGTGGCCACGAATGAAAAGAGATATCGCGAGTATGTAGCTTGTTGTGATGTATGTCGTGAATCAAGGTGAACATCAAAGACCAGTGGATTGCTACAACCCTTACAGATCCTCGATGGAAATGGGAAGAAATCGGAATGGATTTCATTACGGTCTACCTCGAACTAAGTCCGGATGTGACTCGGATGGGTTATAGTTGACAGATTGACTAAAGTCGCCCACTTCATCCCTGTGAAGACAACCTACAAGGGAGACAAGTTAGCCGAGTTATACATGGCTCGTATCGTGTGTTTGCATGGAGTACCCAAGAGAATAGTCTCCGATCGAGGTTCTCAATTTACCTCGCATTTCTGGGCTAGTTTGCATGATGCCCTTGGAACACACCTTACCTTCAGCACAGCCTATCATCCGCAGACCGATGGTCAGACGGAAAGAACAAATCAAATCCTAGAAGACATGCTTCGAGCTTGTGCTTTGGAGTTTACCGTAGACTGGGAAAAATGTCTACCGTATGCCGAGTTTGCATACAATAATAGTTACCAGTCAAGTTTGAAAATGTCCCCATTTGAAGCACTCTATGGAAGAAAATGCAGAACTCCTCTGCATTGGTCAGAATCAGGTGAAGGATATATCTTTGGACCGGATACTCAAGCAAGTCAAGAGAAAGTTCGACTAATCGAGATCGCTTCAAGCGGCTCGGTCTAGACGTAAGAGTTATGCGACAACCGTCGAAGAGACTTAACCTTGAAGTTGGAGATCTTTGTATCTCAAGGTATCGCTACTCGTGGAACCCAAAGATTCAAAGTTAAAGGCAAGCTCGCACCAAGATACATAGGCGTTCTCCCGATCACCGCTAAGCGTGGAGAAGTTGCCTATCGCCTAGAGCTACCTGAAAGTTTGTCAGACGTCCACAACGTGTTCCACGTCTCTCAACTAAAGAAATGCCTCAGAGTACCCGAAGAGCAGACTCCTGTCGAAGCCATCGCACTCGATAAGGATTTGACTTATCCAGAGCACCCGATCAAGATCCTCGACGTCGTCGAGAAGCGGACAAGACGTCAAGTCATCCGTCTTTGTAAGGTTCAGTGGAGCCATCACTCACCAAAGAAGCCACCGGGAGCGAGAAGATCAACTTGCCGGATTTCCGTCCTCGTTCTCGGGCGGCTCGAATCTCGGTCGAGATTCCGTTTAAGGTGGGTAGGTTTTGTGAAGCCCTTTTCCCCTTCCCGGTCAACCCTCGGGGGCCCCTTCGTCCTCCTCCCGTCCAACGCTCGCGGACCGGACCCCCTCCTCCCTCCCCTCGCGCCGCTACCCCGCCGCAATCATGCTCGCCAGAATGCGCCAGCGCCTCAAGCCGCGCCGCTCACCGGACCCCCCCTTTCTCCGCCGGCTTTAAACCCCGGTGCCCTTCTTCCTTCCCAGAAGAAGAAGAAAGAAGAAAAGAGAAGGAGACGAGACCCTTACCTCTCGGTTGCCGCCGCAAGCGTCGCCTCGGTGTCGCCGTCGCCGCCGCTCGTGAGCCCGCCACGCGCCCGAGCCCTCTTCTCCATTTCGGTCCGCCGCCTCATCTTCCTCTCTCCCGCCGCTTTTCTTCTTCTCTCCCGCCGCCCGAGCCGCCTCCTCCTCCTCCACCTCGCCGCGCCTCCTTTTCCCCGCGCGCGCCGCCGCCGCCGCCTTCCTCTCCCCTCCGGTTGCTTTCGCCGCGCCGCCCGTTCTTTCCCCTCTCGCCTCCCTCCTTTGAGGCCGCGCCGTGTGGGCCTTGCCACGCCGTGGGCCGCCTCCGCTCTGGGCGCCGGTTTGCCGCCGAGTGGGCGGGCTTTTTTTTTTTGCGGGCGGTTTAATTTTTCTTTTTGTGATTTCTTGTTTGCTTTTCTATTTTAATTTAAAAGCTAGACTTTAAATATTAATATCTCCTCATTTCAACTCAAAAATTGTGAAATAAATTTCTAAAAATTTCTAAAATCAAGATCTTGCTAATGGCATAGGTCTTGTTCAGTTTGGAGTTCATTTGTGTACTCTTGTGTATTTAATTGCTCTTGTTGCTTGTCGTTTATTTTTCCTAGGTACTTAGCGCGTAGATTTGAGAGGCAGAGACCTCCACGTCGATCAAGGACAAGACTACTCGGACTCTCTCCCCTACAACCAAGGCGAGTCAATACTTTGATCATATTGAGCCTACATTTTATGCAAATTATATTCTTTTAAAATAGCAAATTGCATGCTTTAATTCTTTAAACAAATGTATGTTAAAGCTTAAGGTAGTTAAATACCCATTTGATGATTAATTAATTATTATGTCATCCTTGATAAATTGAATCCCTTAATTCCGTTGTCACCCTAGTAATTATATGGTAATACTAGCTATAGGTTGTACTTAAGCGACATGCTAGACTTGCTTAAGTACCGGGACATTAACGTGTCCTAATCATCATCTTTTCAATCATAAAATGATTTGGGCGGTCATTGCGGGTAAATGACCGAGATGGTTGAATTGTTGTATTTACATCTCAAAACCCTAAATCGCTAATACCCGTCTGGACGGATGGTAAGATGGTGGGTGCGGATGTAGCACGAGAATGGTGGGAATGTGGTTGAGCCGTCCAGACAACCCTAAGGACTTAATCTTGTCACGACCTCCTGTGTATAACAAGTACAACCACAAGTCTGCAACAAACTGCGACTTGGCTTAGTACATTTATCAAATCCTGAAAATCATCTCACTGGAGGGTTAAAGGAGGCACAAGCTCTGGGTATGTCGGGCTTGGATGGGACACCGAGTCAAGGGTGAAGTTCGCCAGTCGCTGAGGTGTAGCCACGCTACGCCAGTCGCTGAGGTGGACATCCCGCGCAACGTATGGGCATAACCCCATATGGGTGAGACGAGGGAAGGGGCGAGATATTTAGAAAAGTTATTGTGACAACCTCTCGACTACACGACTACGGAATCGTGTAGGGCAACGAGTTAATTGTCTCTTGTGGGTAAAGTGTACAATCTCTGCAGAGTTATAAATCGTTTAAATAGTGCCTTTCACGGTCAAAAGCGGACATGGGAACTTAACTTGAGTTAGTTCTATTTCAAAACCTTGTTGGGTGGTATGAAAATTTTGGCGGGCTCACCTAGCCACGAGATTGGTTATTCCCGGTCTTTGTACCAAGTGTCGTTTAGTGGTGGATGTAACCACAATCAAAATTAAGCATGAAGGTGGAGGTAACCTCTGTGATACAAATATTGCACAATTTCTCTTTAACTAAAATGAAACTTGTTAAAAATGCTAAGTGCTAGAAATTTGTACTTATGGTTTTAAAGTATTGCTTTCATAAATAAAAGAACCGAGCCATCCTTGTAAGCCTTGCATGTATATCATTGCATTGTGTATTGGCTCGCGAGCACCGTAGTTGTGCTCATCCTCGCTCTCCCAAACCCTTCCGGATGACAGCGATGGAGGAGACTACGCTTACTACGAGGAACCGAGTTGATGGACAAGGAAACGGCGAAGAGTAGTCTAGGATCGTAGTCTAGGCCTCGACGCAGTCTAAGTCGACTCGTGGTACTTGCGCATAAACCGATATTATCCGGTCCTTGGGTAATATCGATCGCACCTGTTTACCCGATCCGCTTGCACGTGAAGAGATGAGCTCTACCCTTTGCTTCCGCTATCGTATTCAGTGTTCTGTATTGTAATCCATTTGGCCTGTTCGGCCCCTATTGTAAAAAACTCGACCCGACGTGGTCTATGTCACTCTGTTGATTGTAATATTGATACTTTAGTTCACGCCATGTATGAATGATTCAGCGATGCCTGTGAGTGCTATCTACTGATCCAGGGAATAGCACGGCGTTTTCACAGAGGATTCGGATTAGAAAATCCGGGTCCGACAATGATTTGTCAGATATGGATCTCTAACAAGATAGTGCAATTAATGGCAGATCTCCTCCTTTATGCATAATGCATGCATGGTTTGGTTGGTCTGAGCACAATCCAACGGAAAGTCACAAGGAACCTCATTTTCTCTCTGCAACAAGTACTAAACCTAGTTATTTGGTTAACTATTTTCATTTCGAAGAAAGGAAACAATCAGAAAACCTCACATCCAAAGATCCAAAACAAAGCACCCCTCAGGGACTTAACTACTAGCCCAACCCTCACACAGAGTTCCCCAACACTGTAGAAACCGTTCTGTCGTTGGTAGAGTACTAGATCGATGGGGTTCACAAATCACAAATAGATACAATTCTCTCTCTCTCTCTCTCAGGCTCAAAATAGATACAATTCTACAAAATGCTTGCGATCCAACAGTTCTGTAGATGCTTTCTGGGGTTCTTTTGGAATGCTCAATTAACCATGGCATGGGGACATCCATGTAAGAGAAACTACGTTTCACTTTCCTGGAATCAGATGCATTGAATTGCTGGCTTTAATCCAATTGTCATGTCAACATCCGATTAAACAATAAAGAAAGTTTGCAGCAAGAAGATGTATAGTACTCCAGCAAACTCTCTAGTCACACGCAACATTGCAACTTTTCTATAATAAAAAAAACTGTGTATTCAAGAAAAGAAAATAAAGTCGAGAACGTTTTTAAAGCTAATTTTTTTTCGCACTGAGCTCATCTCCAAAGCGAGCGAGAGAGAGAGAGAGTAAACCAAATTGACAAAAACAAAACCGAGAATCCAAGTCTCCTGTTAGGGCCAATCCGCACCCTGCATTTTTCTGGGCTATTTCTGAACCAATTTGCCAAAACAGAGTTTTTTAGGCTCATTTAGCCACTTTTTGAAATGAAATAGCAAAACTAGTCCCTTCATGTTCGAAATGACAAAATGGTATTTATACCGTGCTAATTTGCTGCGGAAGCCGCATGCCCTACTCCTAGATCGTGGCGGACGACGTGCCACCGTAGGATGGCATTCCAACGCGGTAGGTTCATGCCGCGGAATCGGAGCGCGGCAGGTGGTCTGCCACGGTTTGGGTGCGCGGCATACGCTTGCCACAGTTTGGGAGCGAGGCATGTTATAGTAAATTAGCGTGGTAGAGATGCCATTTTTATCATTTCAGACGTGAAGAGCTAGTTTTGCAATTGCAAATAAAAAAAACATGACATTTCATCAAAGACTCGCCAAAACAAGCTCGGCCAACACAAACACGACCACAGCCAAACCGCGGGGAAAATGGTTAAGCTAGTCGTCCTCGTGACCCTCTCCTCGTCGCCGCCACGACCATCCCGTCCGCGCACAGCGGCCACACCGGAGGGAAGCACCGCCGAGGCCCCTCGTCCTCTAGCGTGGTGGATGTCACGGCGGCGGCGCTCGTCAGCGAATTCAACGTGCAGATGATGTTCGAGGAAGCGGCGGAGGGTGGCGTCGTACCGTGGAACGGACTGCGCCCACAAAGTGACGGTGTTCGGGCCGTAGAAGATATATGGATCGATGTCGCCACGAGTTTATATATACTACAGTTGAATTGTCACTTCCAGTAAAACATGCATTACTTTGTCAAGTGCCAAAAAAAAAACCCCCCATGCCAACGTCATTCAAGTGTTGAGCATTATTCTACCTGAATAATGACGTGTGTTATATATTTTTTAGAAATAATTGGTTCCATAGCACCAAAAGGTACACATTTTAAGAAAATATCATCAAAAGATTTCCGTTCAGTTTTTTACCACTAAAAGTTTGCCCTGTTCAGTTTTTTACCATTCCGTCCATTCTAGTGTTATTAGCGCAGGTGAAATGACGGAAATACCCTCACCCTCAGTGCATTGCACCCCCTCCGAGGGCGAGGGCATTATCGTCATTTCACCTGCACTACTAACACCAGAATGGACGGAATGGTAAAAAAAAAACGAACGGAGCAAACTTTCAGTAGTAAAAAACCGAACAAAAATCTTTTGATGATATTTTTCTAAAACGTGTACCTTTTGATGCTATGGAACCAACTTCCCTTTTTTTTTAGGAATGTGTTATATAATTTTAAATGCTAAATTAAACGTTGCCTCCTGGTCCTAGCTAATCCTTTTAAACTAGTACGTGTTTTATTCTGAAATTGTTGGCTTTGCGCAACGCCAAACGTAAACACATGAGAAGTGGTATTAAAAATACGAAAATGAGAATTACATACAACGTATATTATATACCATTCGATTTAATCTAAACGGTACATGAACTTGTTAATTAAAGGGCATCTGACTTATTGTGCTATTCTCTTATGTCATTTCCTCAATTGGTGGGAGGTGTGAGTGTATGTCTTCACCATTCAGGTTTAAGTCTTATGGGAGGTGTGCGTGTATATACCCTCACCATCCAGGTAATTTGAGTCTTATTTGGCTCAAATTTAGATACATTTCTTCTTAATGAAAAATACCTAGTTTCTTCAAGGTAATTTTGTTTTTCTCCTTATGCCATCTCACATGGACACTGTCTTAATCTATGCTACTCCATTCAAAGTTGGTCTACCAAATGATATTATAATTCTCATTTCTCCTACCGATTCGCTCACATAGTTGGCGGATGGTAGGATAGCAAAACTTTATTACCTTCTAGAAAAAAAGGGTAAAAGAAAAGGAAAAATAAATAATCAGTACAAATCTTTTTTTCCCGAAAGGTACCAATCTTATGCGGCTCAATTAAAAAAAAACTAACACATACTCCATTTGGAATCTCTCTTGGAACGTCTTGGCGGTAGTTTACTTTTTTTTTTTTTTTTTTTGGCAATTCTCTACGTACACGAATAATTTTATTTGTTCTTTATATATCACTGATGTCTCACGTCCGATGTCCAGATGTTAGTCTCACAATGAATGACATATAAAGAATTATGTAGTTTGTCAGTGGTATATAAGGAATTAATCTTTTTTTAACTAAAAGCCACATCCTTTACTTTTTTTACTAGACGTAACTTCAGTGTAACTCCTGCGTTACTGCCACCGAATTACCAGCACTATTACACCCACGTTCCCCTCCCAGCTCGAACAGCTACTAGTATAAAAGCCACCCATGCGGCCATGCCTCCAGTCTCAGCACCACGAAGCCTGCGGTGTCAAGTCTCAATTCTCAACACAAACTCAAAGAACAAAAGCACAACCAAGTTTACAGTACAGTTCAGCAATGGCTAAGCTCGCCGTCCTCGCGACCCTCCTCCTCGTCGCCGCGGCGATCATCTCGTCCGCGCAGGGCGGCCGCACTCTGGAGGCCGGCAGGGGCGTGCAACGTGTGATCATACCCGCCTCGCCGGCGGTGGCCGAGCCTCCCTCATCCAGCGTCTTCGACGTCCCGACGTTTGAAGAAGCGGCGGGTGGCCCTGCGGCGGCGGCGTACCGTCGTGGAACCGACCGCGACGAGAAAGTTCCGGTTTTTAGGCCGTAGATGCACGCTGTCATAAAGTTCATTGCAGTTTACTTGTCATGTGAACATCAACTTGCGAGCGTGTCAACCGTGTAAACGGCCTTCGGATTATTATGCCTGAATAATGAAATGCATTCTGGTAGTTCCATACTTCCATCCTAATCACTTCGTATCAGTGTTTTTTTTAACTTTCGAAGATCGATATTAATTACTAGCGTTTTGTTCAGGTGATCCCAGGTCCTTTTGTTCTGACGTCGGGTCAGGTTGTAAGAAACGCTGTAAAATTTGCTTGCAACATAAGGAGTCTGATCCTGTATTAAAAAAATAACAATACTAGTACGTTTTTGTTTTTGATATTCTCGAGCAGTACTCCATGATTTATCGATATGGATCTCTAACAAGATAATGCAATGGCAGATCTCCTTCTTCATGCATGGTTTCATTGGTCTGAGCACAATCCAACGAAGTCACAAGAAAGCTTATCTTCTTCTCTTTTTTTTCTGAAACAAGTAAACCTATGTGGCTATTTCCATTTCGAAGAAAGGAAAAAAAAAAACAGTCACACATCCAAAGATCCAAGACAAAGAACTGAGGGGCTTAACTCTAGTCCAGCTCTCACAAGAGGCCGTTCTTTTATTGGTAGAGCATATGGGAGTTCACAAATAGATACAACTTCTACAAACTGCTTGCGACCAAACAATTCTGTAGATATGCTTTCCGGGGTTCTTTTGGCATGCTCAATTAACCTTGCCGAATGGACAGGTATGAGAAACTACGTTTAAGCCTCCTAGAATCAAATGCATTGAATTGTTGATTTTGATTCAATAGTCATAACATTTTTTTATAAACAAAAGTAATAAGAACAATCAATAAAATTAGCAGTAAGAAGGTAGCATACTTTGTAGCAATTCACAACTTCGCAGCCTATCGTCAGGGAAGAAAAATCAAAGTTTTTGAGCTAAAAATTGTCTGTGCCATAAATCCAAGCCTCCTATTAGGCCCAATACACACTCTCCCCCATGGCCCAGAAGCTCTGTAGAAACAGTAGCCTGTCCGACCCAAAACTAGCATATCACAGATCCATCTCGATGGACGTGGCATAACACGGACCCTGCAGTTTTTTGGGCTCTTTCGAAATCAGGCCATTCCTGCTTTCCTTACCCTTTTTTTCTTCTTAAGATGTTTTTTTTTCTCTCGAGCATAAAGTCATATGTACTATACGTTCTCGTTTACTAAACTAGCAGTGGTCCGCGCACACGCATTTGCGCCACTAGATTTTTATTTTTTTCGAAGTTAGTATAAATTTATGTATTAAAAATGATAATAGAACTTTGAAAGAAATTACGATATGACATGAGGAACGTAATTGAAGTATAAACTTTGATGTAAGAAACTAATTTAGCATAGTAAGTTATTGGCGTTTTTAGAAATTAATCACTTTTCATCATGTATAGATCATGTAATTACATACTCCTATTCTTACTTTACTTATTTTTTTAAAAATTGTATGCGTGCACATATAACTCTATTTAATCTTAAGCAATATGCTGATTATATGTGCGAAAAATTATTTTATTAGTTTATATGGTATTAGAATACCTTGCTTACGTATACACCGATGCATCATAAACGACCTACCTTGAACTTTTCTTCCCTCATGTGCCGGTTGTCTAACCAAACCGTGTGTTTTATATCTCAACTCGCCGTTACAGGTTTTTTGCTTCAACCTTCAACAATAAGCTCAAATCTTGATCGGTCCCTTTCAGCTGTCATCATTTCCAATGCAATGCTTTACCATATAATAATACTTTAATAATGTAACTCTTGAGAGCAAACATGATGACTTATTTTGACTCAACTTTAATAAGATAATGGATGTTTAACTTGGTTTAACTCCTACGTTGTTAGTCGTAAATGCCAGAGTTAATTCCACCGGAGTTACTGAAACCGAATTAACCGCATCACCACCTATAAAACTCGTCCATTCCTCCAATCAATTCCAACACCAGGCCAAGCCACTCGTGTGTAGTAGCCAACAAGCTCGTCCATCGTAAACACGACCACAACCAAACCGTGAGAGAAAATGGCGAAGCTCGCCGTCCTGACGACCCTCCTCCTCACCGTCGCCGCCGCGACAATCTCGTCCGCACACAGCGGCCGCACTCTGGAGGGAAGCGCAGTGGAGCGCGCGATCATTCCCTCGGCGGCAGTGGCCGAGGCCCCCTCGTCCACCGCGGCGGTGGATGTCGCCGCTCTCAGCGGCGACTTCGACGTGCCGGCGTTTGAAGAAGCGGCGGCCGGCGGCCCTATCGCGGCGGTGTACCGTGGAACCGACTGTGCCCACAAAGTGCCGGTGTTCAGGCCGTAGATGACGCATAGATGTCGCCACGACTTTATAGTTTATATCTATACTCCGTTCAATTGTCAGTGTGCCGACCATGTAATTAAACGGTCTTCAAATGTTGAGTACTACATAAATAATGAAATGTGTTATTGTTAAAGGCTAATGTTGCCTCTGCTTTCCTAGCTAATCCTTTTAATCTAGTGTTTCATTATGAAGTTGTTTTTTGATTAAGGATCATTACGAAGTTGTTGGTTTTGATCAACCTCTCGGACGTAACAAATGAGATTTGGCCTTAAAACCTGATTTGCCTTAACCCATGCAGGATTACGAGAGACGCCGGCTTCGGAGACATTGCTCTTCCCACGTTGGTGCACGTCGAAGAAGGGATGGAGAAACCGAGGCCGCACAACACAGAGGAACCGAGCAACAGTACAAAACTGAGTCTGTCTATGTTCTGATGCTGAGAGCCTTTATCTATCTATTGTTCTAAAGGAGAGGTCTCGCTTTATATAAAACCAGATTCAGCAAAAGAAACTGCCACAATTATTATCATTATAAACTGCTGTCATAACACTATTTTAAACACGGTTAATACGTGCCATAAAAGCTAATTGAAACAGTGTATTCAGTATTCAGTTTCTAATCGGTATGTATGTGTCGTAGTAGAAAAAGCCTAGACAGTAAGAGAAGGGGGGACCCCGGCATCTACAGGGGACCGGGGTATCCTAGGACAGGGGATCGGCTGTCAGGAAATGAATTTAGTATATTTCTTTCAAACCAAAAAGACCACGCTTTTACATGGGGCATGGCTATTTATAACCATTCCTCTCGGTATGTGAGATTACAGGTTTACCCCCTACATGGCCCCATCTAAGTAGAGGCTGTAGGGTCTTTTCCTACCATTAAGTGTAGCCTTTGGTCCTTGGTGGACCGTCTTGGTCCCGGTTCACCAGGCTGGCGCACTTGGTCCAACGGATGATGCAGCGGCAGAGGACACCGGGCATTCCCTCCACCAAGTCCTCCGGCGTCCGGCGATCGCCCTTCCCCCGGCCGCCTCGGGCCTCTCGGCCCCGGAGGAGCCCTTTGGGCCTTTGGCGGGGTCGGCACGTTTGGGCGCTTGCTTGGCCGCGGAGGCGGTGGACCGCCCCTACGACAGTATGGTTTTGAGGTGTAAAAAAGTTGCAGCTCCACAACCAATCGGACACGAAATCGTCAAACCATTCACGCCACATCGCTTGGGTGAGCGAGCGCGTGTGTTCTTCTTTTGCTTACTTCAACTAGGTAAAACCAACTTCACCTTATATATTGGTCTTCTCCCACCAAGATTAGCAATATGGTACTAAACTTCCCACCTTCTACCATGCATAAGTGAGTCTTTGGGATTTTCTAAAATTTAATTCAAATATTAAATAGGCCAAGCTCAAAACTCCAACAATATATAGTGACTAGTGAGCCATCGATTTAATCTGATCACTCACCAAAAGTCGTATATACACACTTGCTAAAAGATCTCTGTATTATTCCACTTTCCTCTTATGCCATCTCACCTTGGATAGCAAATGAGATATAGTTCTCATTTCTCCTACCTGATCCTCTCACATAATTTGAGGATGGTAGGATAAGATAGCAAAATTTTCTAACCTTCAAGAAAAGGTTAAAAAAACTGACAGTACCAGTCTCATGTTTGACCCAATAAAAGAGAGAAACTTACAACTATATCACAAGTTTTGGTCTGGTACCAAATAATATCACAAAGCAAGCCCGGTTCTAACAAGTAGCACAGGGGTCCCATCCATAGCACAGGGGATGCACACATGCACAGCTCTATGGTCAGACACTAAGAAAGGATGCTGTATTTTACGAATTAACTGTTATTGAGAAGCGCACAGTTTTATTTTTATCCTAACAATTTCCTTTCCATCTTGCACATGATTCATCGGTAGAGGCTGCTAAAGAGGAAGCTAGCTCTATTAGTAACATCATTGCCCAGGCTACGATGTAAAATTCTGCGCCATTCTGATGTCTGCTGCTCCGCTCTTTTGGTTTGTCGTTATATTGGTAAATGTAATGTACTAGTTCATTTGCTCTGTCCATTTTTCTAAGAAATACTACTTTTGAGACTCAGCATTCAGGATGAGTGAGATGTAACTACATTTTATCTGTTCCTTCGCAGATGAATTTGGGATGTTCCAAAACAACATATGCATGAAAGTTGTCAAGTACAGTTGTAAATTCTTGATCAGAAGTGCATTCTCTTGTGTTGGTCTCACTGATTGTTCAGGGTCACTCCATTGTTCGAAAACGCTGCCAGTTGTGAGCGTCCATAGTGATGCTTTACTTGACTCATTCGTAGCACCTGGGTAACTTGTAGTGGAACTTATAATGGTTGCTAGACTGCTGCTTTTCGTGCATACTGATTTATTGTGAACACTCATTGATTGGTGGGTTGGCATTCTGAACTCTGAAGGCTGACCATTGAATGTTGGAAATAAAACTTCATATGTACAGAGTTCCATGGTTGTTTTCTTTTTTCTTTTTCTTTTTCTTTTTCTTTTCTTTCTTTCTTTTTCTTTTTTAAAAAAGGGGAGTTCCATGGTTGTTTCATTTTATGCCATTGCCCCTACTTTTGTCTTCTGCCTGCTCACTTCAAATGGAACCCATTTGTGCACCCCCTCCCCCCTACCCGTATGACCTCAATTAGCTTCTTGCCGACTGCACCTTCATGTACACCGACCCTTGTTTGCATCCCTTGTTACTAGACAGTATCCAAATTCCAAGCCAGACCACTTCAGTGGCGGACCAGAATTGAAATTTAGATTGAGCGGAATAACACGTTGCAATCACTTTCAATAGAGCATATAACACTAAATGGATATCAAAACTAAAATCTGCATCATGTGAATATACAAAGATAGGTCAAATGTACAAAATGTACCTTATCAATGACAGCGGGAATGTGGTTGTGGTTGTTGTGCTACTTATGCATCTTCAACATTGACAGCTTCAACCGGTAGTACTTGCTCTTCTGTAGCTACCACAGTATTCCCGCTTGCACCGGTTCTTGGGGTCGACCCACTCGACGATGACACAATGGTAAAATACATTTTTAAATCTAGCAAATCAAGTAATCAACCAATCACAATCCAATTCATCATCAATTATACATCAGTGTCACTAATTCACCATGACACTATCAAATTCACACATCATCATATTCATTCATTAATAATCAATTATACATTTATTTTATACATCACAGTGATTCAGATTCACATTTCACAGTTCACTGATTCAGTGAGTATCACACATCACAAATTCACAGTATTCACCATTCCATTCAGGCATTCACAATCCAATTCTTACCTTTGCCAGTTTGCCTTTCGACTTAGGAGGAGCCATCTTGATTTCTATTTTCTACCCGCCCTTCTCACTTTCTCTTAGCCTTCTACGGTTCTACCTTCTGGGCTTTTGGCCGAGCCGAGGCGCCACCGACAATGGCTCACGCCTCACAACACGGCGCCACCTGCGATGGCCGCATGAGATAGGGCAAAAGAGATAGCACGAGGTAAAGTTGCAAACTTGCAATCTTTGGAGCAAACCACACAGCAGCAGCTCTAAGAGGAAAAGAAGGGGAAAACCCTCACCGGTGAATGCTATGAGGTCCGGCTTCTTCGCCTCGATGACCCGCGGCAGGAACTACGTTGTGTTGAGGTCAGAGCAGCACGCGCTGACACCGCCTTCCCCCCAGCGCCCCCCTCCGGCCTCGCTCGCAGACGCGTCACGGTGCCGCTTGCCGGATGGCCTGTCGCGGTGCTGCCTAGCGCCTGCCACACTGCGCCGCCTGTCGCTTGCCAGCTCGCGCCCTCGCCTAGAGTTGGAGAGTGAGAGTGGAGACTTGAGTTTGCAAATTGGGGGAAGTGAGCAACCAAGCCAGCCATAGATGTATTGGTGATTTGGTAGATGGGCTTAGCTGGGCCTAGGCGTAGGCCTTCCTTTGGCACTTGGCAGTTTGGATTTGGGATTTGGTTTGGGTTGTAGCATGACGCAGCCGAAGAATGGAAGAAGCAAGAGAGTAGCCGAGCAAAGCAGGGACCGCCGACGGCCGGCACCCGAGAGGGGGGGGGGTTGCCGACACTGGCACCTCGGGTGGCCGCCCAGCCTCGCCCTATAGCTGGGACCGCCCTTGTACCACTTGCTCCTTTCTTGATGATTATAGGCTTGGTATCAACGAGAACTATCAACTATGATTAAAAAAGAAAAGGAAAGGAGCATTCCTGAGGATGGAAGGCGTCGGGATAATACGCATGAGAAGACCAACATGTGTCATCCTATCCAGGCAAACATGTTGCATGCGCACATGAGAAGAATGGGCTACATTTCGTCAGGTCTGTTTATATGTTCCAGGTGGGTTTGTTGTGCAGCAAAGATCGATCGCAGTGGGTCAACCTCCCATGGCGATAAGAAAACGTCACACCGAAGTGGTGTCGAACAATTCACAACTTCTTATCGGCCGTGAAGCTTAGTGTCTCTGAACAAGTTTGTCAGAACTCAATTCTAGTCTTATGATTCTAGGTTTCTACAACCCAAATTGACTGGATCGATCCGATCCTACAATAGAGTCTTAATTTAGTAAATATTAATATTATTATGATTCTAACAAAAAAATTGTAGAATTATGATCAAATTTGTTGTATGATACTATTCGATTCTAGTGATTCATTATACATAATTATTTGCAAATGTCCATTTCATTGTGTATTTTTACTTTTTATTTCTTCATGTCCATTATAATTGGCATAAATAACAAATAATCTTTCCTTTGCACCATATTTTGGTAAACGGAAGTTTTAGAAAAGTTAGATTTTAAAAATATTTCTTTGGTGGAATCAGATAGGATCTTAGATTCTACATCGATCCTACAATTAGCGATCCTGCTGAAGAACCTCTGACCCGATTTAGGATCGCGATTCTGACAGCCTTGTTCTAAGTGACACATGGTGTCAGCTTTGTTGAAGTATAAGTGAATTACTTGTTTTTCCTCGTCACCTTAAGCTTTTAGGTGAATTAGTTGGTGCATGAAACTCAATATGGTATCAAAGTCAAGAGGTTGTAAGGACCCGGGGTTAACACCACAAATCCTCTGTGCATTTTCGAACTAGTCCCATGATCAGTGGCTAGCTCACACAGTAAATAAATATGGTACCACAACCATAATCGCAAAACCTTATTAATAAACAACAGAGTTGAATACAAGAAATGTTCACAAGCCGACAATACAGAATACAGCGGAAGTCGAAGAGCAAGTAGTAGAGCCCAGCTAATCTACCATAGGCAACCGACTGGGGTAGCGGCCTAGTCGTCAAGGTCTTCAGCAGCTGCAAGGTCCTTCTACTTTGAACTACATTTTATTAAGAAAGAGTGAGCACAAACAACTGTGCCCCGCAAGTTACACCCAGTAATAGAATTATAATGCATGCAGGGATATAACAAAGAAAGGCTTATAGAGTTGATTTTGCATAAAGCAATGTTTCTTTCCAAATACTTGTACTAAGTTCCAAAGCAGATATTATATAACTAAAATTCATTTTCTAAATCTCAAGTTTTATATAGTCGAATAACATTCATCAACGAGTGGTGAAGGATACCTTTCTATCATAAGGCTACCAGCTCAAAACCCAATTGGATAGACATCCAAAACCATTTGATGAAGTCTTTTTAAAACAAAGCCAACGATCTAACTTAGAGTGGCTTTGCTAGCATGTTCATGACCGTGAACACGGATATTCGAATAGTTTTACACTCTGCAGAGGTGTACAACTTTACCCACACGACACAATTTCTCTAGTTTGTTTGGCATCCGTCGATACCACCTCTCACTACCTTAGGTGAGCAGTCTAGAGCACGTGATAAAGTCTTTACAATGTGTCATCCCACTGTAGTCCTGCCTTGCTAAGGTTTTGTTTCCATTGGGCTAACCACCCGCTGGATTTAAGCCCCCTCTTGCGCCATGTGGGAATACATGAAAGTAGGTCATAAAAGACACCCACGCAACCAGATGACACGACCACGATGAAACATTGCAAATTAGTTAACCAGATCCTGCCCATTCAGGACATGTGGTCGTACGGTAAGGCATAGCAAAACACGCTCAAAGATCGGTTCTTGATTGACTTGGACAACTTTCCAAAAGAACCCTAGGCATCGATCATATAAATGAATCGATCCCATGCATGAACATGCACTCATCCAAACATCCGTTTCGCCCAAGTCTAAACCACTTTTCATTTTATTTCATATTTTCAAAGCATTTGCAAACTCCCATGACAACACAATGTCATGGTTAAAAATTTTAGACAACAAATGATCTTTTGGTTGTAAATTTTCTCAAATCAAGATTTTTGGGTCTAAGCTTTGTCTAAGCATACTGTTTTTCAACAAGTTCTAGTCATACTAGTGTATCAACCAGATTTTTATCTATGGTGACAAGGTGTGAGGGATTCAATATTTAAGAATGGTCAAGTACGAGGTCAGTAGTTCAACCATGCAATAATCCAAATGTCACAACCAGATTTGTGACTAGATCTCACGACTGGATCTACAACCAGGTCCTACGACTATGACCATATCCCACGACTAGGTCCTACGACTACGAACAGATCCCACGACTTGATCCTCGACCAGGTCCTATGACTACGACCAGATCCCACGACTGGATCTACGACCAGGTCTCACGACTACGACCAGATCCCACGACTGGATCTACGATCAGGTCTCAGGACTACGACCAGATCCCATGACTGGATCTACGACCATGTTTCTATCATCCAATCTTTCCACAATTGATTTTCTAATAATCCAACAATGATATAATTCTATAATCCAACATATCCAACATCTCTTTCCAGAACCCAACCCAACAATCCAAAATCTATGATTCGACCTCCAACGATCCTTCAATCCCATAATCCAATCAATAAACAATTGTATAATTCTAAAAATCAAAATCCAAGAACCATGCATTCCTACCATCCAATCTTTCATTAATCGTACACTGCTATAATCCAACAAAAAGTATTCTTGTAATCAAACATCCCATAGGAATGTATTCTTACAGTCCAATCCTTTCAATTCATAATCACTGACTACAACACATTCGGTACGATTCTCCATACCGTCGATCTTGACAATACATGGCTATACAATGGAATTGGGAATAACTATAAAGCTTAGAACATGACATTAAATTACTTGAGTTGAAATAAACATACAATAATAATTTAAAACGGAATTTAGATAATTTAAAATACTGGAATTCAAATATGATCAAATGTGTAACTTGCCTTACTTAATTAACTGTTGTTCTTAAACAACGTCGAGAAGCAGGGACGCGTCGAAAACTGGTTCTCCGAAGTCATCGAAAACTACATGTGAAAACAAGCCAAAATCAGATAAAATCCAAATAAAATCAAAGAGAAAATGCCAAGCTAGAACTAGAAGAAAGGTATTGGGTTTAGATGAAGATAGAAATTTCAATCACTCGAGTCGGAGTTCGGACGAAGGAGAACGAGCTCTCGAAGTTTTGAAATCACAAGGTCGGAAGAAGGTTTCGACTACAGGTGGTCGGAAGGACTACCTGGTTGGAAGGAGGTTCGACTGGTAGGAAAGAAAGAAGCAAGGATTTGACTACTCAACGTGGTTAAAAGAAGGTTACAAGAAGGATACGACTACTCAACGTGGTCGTAAGAATGATATCAAGAGGGATTATGACTACTCGACGTGGTCGTAAGAGAGAAAAGATTCGACCACCTGGTTGAGAGAAGGTTTTGACCCATTGGTCGAAAGGATATCGAAAAAAAGCTTCGACTATGAGGTCCAAGGAAGGATACGACTACTTAACAGTGGTCGAAGGAAAAGAGGGGTTTGATTGCTCAATAGTGGTCGAAGGAAAAAAGGGGGTTCGACTGCTCAACAGTGGTCGAAAGGAGGACTGAAACCGAGAGGGTGGTGTCAACTGGGAGGATGGTCCAAACTGAGAGGGAGGTCCAAACTGAGAGAGAGGACAGAGGAGGAGGTCCTGAGGAGAGGTTAGAGCATGAGAAACTCACCAGGGCAGAAAGAGACTAGGGGAGGTCGGTGGATGGCGAATGCCGGCGGGGCAGCTCGCAGTCAAAGGCGAAGGAGGACGGCGGCAGGGCTCGGTGAGCGATCGAAGATGGCATGGGCGCTCCGGGAGAGGAGGAACTTCCGCAGCATACGTGGCTCCCGCGGGTCTCCGGAGAGAAGAAAACAAGCATCGTGTAGAACATGACCTTGCGAAGCCGATGGTGAGCACGCCACCGGAGAGGCTTCCGTGATAAGACGGAGTAGGTGGGGAGGAGACAGGAGGGGGACATGGCATTACTGCGCATGTCGTTACGGAAAAAGAGGGAGGTGATGGGGAGTTAGGCTGAGCCAGGCACGCGGGCTCGGGGGAGCTGGCGAGGGTGCTGTCGCGTGGAGGCGAAGGGCTACCAGCAGGCCCAGTCGAGGAAAGATAGAGGACTTTTTCTTTTGCAAATAAATTATATATTATTATTATTATTATTATTATTAATTTTATTAATTTTCGGGAAAAAGGAAGAACCTTTTAAAAATCCAGAAAACCCAAGAAAACACTTAGATTTTCTTTTTAACTTTAAACCCAGTAAAATTTTCTTTTATTTCTTTTTTATTTTTAAAACTTAGAGAACTCGGGAGGAACAATAAGACTCTTTTACATCTTAGAAGAAGCGATAAAATAATAACTTTATTGATTTTGAAATAGTAACAGAACTTTGGGATGTTACAGAGGACTTGAGTTCAAGTTCCGGTTGGTGCAATTAAAAATTAATCATCGCCTTCGCTGGAAAATGATGCTACCGAAGTTAACCACGATGTTGGTACCCTTCCTCCGCTTAGGCTAGCACCGCACGTCGTGCAAATATGCAAACAGCTTCGCACTAACCTCCCCCTGAACGACCGTAGCGCACACACAAAGACGCTCGGCCGCACAAGCGAGTTGGGCATCAGATGCACTAACTCAACGCCATACAACTTCAAAACTTCTGCCACGAGGGTTACCAACAAAATTTGCAAGCCTACATCGAAAAACACGGCGAACACCACAACCTCATCTTCTCGCGGCTCGCATTGTCACCCTTCCGGGAGCCCAAACGGCATCAAGGCTGGACACTTTCCCCTCCTCCATGAGGGTACAGAGGAAGCGGTCCCTAACCAGCGAGAGACCAATCTCGTTGGTATACATCATCTCATCGCCCACCTCACCGGTGGACTTTGCGCCTGGGCATCATGAACAAGCAAAATAAAGAGCAAGGGCGCACAGGATGGCTTCGCACAAAGCAAAGCAAAAGAACACAGGAGATCAATAAAAACGACAGGCACGATGAGTGCCCTTGGGCCATTTATAGGCCAAGGGCACCGCCCAAGCGCGACACATGATGTGGCTTAGGCCAGTAACACACCAACATGTGCCCCACTCACGGCACGAAACGAGAGGCATTACCACTACTTGCATGATGCGCAAATCAAGGAAGCACAATAACTCCCCCTACAGGGTTTTGAAGACCAAGTGGGTGGTGAACTCCAACAGTCCGTGTGTTGACTAGAAGATGGACAGTCGCCATGATGCTTCACCGAGCTGAAAGGGACGGTGTGCCTAGACCCTTCGGGATAACAAGGCGTGGTTTCAGCCATGACGAACCAAGCCCTCGACCGCGAGGGGGTCCTATCATAGGGGCAGCCCACTGGCCTCACTGACTTGGTGAAGACTCCAAGCAAGGGCACCCCTCGACCCAGTCGAATGGTACCAAGTACCCTTCGCACGAGAGAACGGTACATAAAGGTTGGCACAACAACCTTGATTGAAAGGTACAACAGTAACCCCCTCTCACATAGAGCGAAGTGGTACAACATACCCTGGAGCGAATGGGTCCAGGAAGGCGGCACAACGCTACCCCCATGCTGCGAGGCTTGATACCTCGGCCCCGGCAATGAAGGCTTTGCTCCAGGGCCGCCTTGTACGGATCGAAGGGAGTCAGGACAGATCCATAAAGGTTCACCGTGCACCAAAACTACTCACGTAAGGGTGTGAAGACCACGAAGCCCCTATAATCATAGGACCTTTTTAGAGGTAGCATTATAATCTCGTGCACCCGTGATGTTACACTACAGATAGACTGTCTCCCCATGTTGAGAAGGGAGATGACTCTTGAGAATAAAAAATATATATTTACTCATACTAATACCGTTTCCCTTTTTTCGAGGATCTCGAGGCTTCACCTCTTCTTGTTGCGGAACATGGAGGTCATCTTATCTACTGTTTGGTCAATAACCGACAGAACCCATGTCCAATATATTTCGATCGGCCAGCCCTCCCCTAGAAGAGTAATATTACTACTATAATACATTACCATCACTATTAGCCGAGGATTCGAATCCCATTACTGCTGTCCTGCGTAGTGCGTACGCTTGCTCGATTTCATTTCCAGCTGTCTCACCTACACAAACCGCAAACTTCTTTACTTCTTACCTACACTGCCTCTTCTCATAAGATCTCAAACCGACACCACTTCCTCTGTATATATGATCTACCCATTCTTGCTTCCCTGTTTTTTTAGAAACACCCAGTATAATACATAGACGTCCATTCTATCACACTCACGTATTCACACACACGACATCTATTTAAGTAGTATGATATGGAAAAAAAAATGAATAGGAACAGCTAGGAATGGAACGAACAATGCCATCTACAAAGAAATCACGAAGAGTTTTGATCCTATATATACATGGGGATGGAAGGCACCGAGAAATTTTTCATGAGAAACGTAATCTACTTAACTATGTGTACTGCTTTTCTTTTTCCTAATCTGCATATGGTTGCAAAGCAGCTACCGTAAGAGGTCTAACTTCACGCTTTGCAGGTCATATAAGTTGTCTCGTTGAAGAGCTGAATACTATGCCGAACTGTGAGGTATGCTTAAAATTGAAGTAGCCTTTAAAGGGACTATTAGTACTGTTGAAGCATCCATGAGATTTAGCTTTCGAATAATTTGCTGAATAGATACCCCTTTGAGGTGCCTCAAAGGGAAAGATAGAAATCATAAAACGAAATAAGAATTAAGAAGTAAACAGGTGCTTTTTATGGAGTAGTAACTCCTCAAATCTGGTATCACTACCATGGTAGTAACTAGAGAACATATCCTGTGCTCCCAACAAGTTAGTAATATCAAAAGTACCCTGAGTAGCAACTCCTCAAAATTGATATTAGTGGTTTAGTACCATGGTAGCAGTATCAAAAGTATATACCATGAGTAGCAACTCCTCAAAGGTTAAATTTGACATGTCAATCTTTTTTTGTAGGATCGAATGCCACAATGACAGAAGAAGTGAATGATTGTAGAAGATTTTTTTGTACCCCGAATCAACTATCTCTTATCGGAGGAATCACAAACAGTTGGCGATCACACACAACCGCCAAACACCACACGTACGCATGCAGCAGGCAGCGGCTCTGCCGAAAAGATCAAGCCCCTTGTAGCACAGCCTAGCACACAGCCAAACCGCCAGCAACCCGCACACGTGTGACCAAAGCCCCGGCCACCGAAGCCTCACATCGCTCTCAGCAGCCGGCAGCAAAACTTCCTAGATCGGTTTTCTTGATCAGGAGCTAACGCCAACAGCAAAAGCATGTACCACCAATCACATCAATAACAAAACATCTTTCGTATGTGCTGCTCAGAAACTCAACCAAAAAGCATATCTCACAGCAGCCAAAACCATCATGGCAATCTTCTTCATCAACTCAATGCAAGATTTTTTTTCTCTAGTACATGCTCATGATGACGCAAAATAGGAACTCTCTATTGTCTCGAGCCGCCAGCACCTAATCACCCTACAGTGTGATTTCAGCCGCCAGCCCTAATCCCCAAAACGTGGTTGGCCTTTTTGCACAGCCGCCACACATCATCAATCTTTGATCTTCACGCGTCCCAACTCGAGTCCGACTGTCTCCTCCAGCATCCTCGACCCTTTGGACCATGACTTCGCACCAAACTATCTCCTGGTCCTCGTCATAGATCACGATCGTCTCCGGTTATTCATAACAATCACATGCCTCAAATAACATTAGTAACCAATATTGTCAATTATTCATAACAATCTCCCCCTAGATGAATACATTGACAATACTTCAAAATCGTGAGTTGAATTTTGAAAGGAAATAAAAATTTGCGAAAAAAAGTTTCAAAAACTGCAAAGCAACGAATTTTGACAAACCACAGAAGCAACAATCGAAATACTCACCCTCAACACACAACCACAGCAGAAAAACTCCCCCTCAACACAAAGGAAGCAAAATTTAAATTTCTCCTATTTTTATTTTCTTAATAGAGTTAAGATTGATCCATAGTCCCCATCCCCATCGAAAGTTCAAAACAACATATTGCTCCTAAAAAAAACAATCAGTAGATGTCATCTGATGTATCTGACTTGAGGCACTCGACCTCTCTTTGGCTCCACCGCAGGCGTAGCTACTAGCTCCTAGATTGCTCTCAGCCCCAGAATATCCTGATCATCGCGTGCAAACATCAACGGCGTGGAGGTATTTTTCGCTCGCTGCGAAAGTGTTTGTATCCAGTGTAGGAGGAACATTTAAGTGCAACGTGACAGAAGAAAAACTTTTGACGCACGTATGTGCCGATTATAAGATCAGGTTAAGCATCAGATTACATGGAAATTAGGAGATGATCGAGTTCATTTTGTCGCGTCAATTTCCCCAGACAACAATGCATGGAAAATATACCACACAATAATCCGTTTTATGCTTCGCGCACTAACAGCTGATTACCAGCACGATGCATACTTACTTGACGTCTTGACGGGCAACTGAAAATACCCAATTAATACCGATCAGATTTACCTTTGCGCGCAGAATGACACTAGCACGATCGAGAACCCACCGAACCAATGACATGAATACCAATCAAGAACGTCGCAAGCAAGAAGCCTTGACGAAGAAGCTTGAAAACTGGATGATTTTGTTTTGTAGGGGCGGAATAGGGTAGTTTCTTTTGTCTTTAGTTCTGTAGACTGGTTTGTTTCGGACTGGCTTGGGGTTGAAGTAGTTCCGCCTTTTAGTTTCTTGTGCTTTTGGTTTCAGCTGGTATTCCCAGTGTGATGTAAGTACTGGTTGGTTATGAGCTTTATAAAAACAGAGTTTATTCCTGGTTCAAAAAAAAATACCAAACAAGAATAACCAAAAGTTCCATCTACTGTCAGAATGGAAACATGTCAAGACACACACTGTGATATGATCATGAAGACATATGTGTAGTGCCCTGGGCCTGCTCACGAAACATGGGATTCATTGCATATTTGCATCCTCACCGACTGCACCACTGCTCCCGTACCCACACTAACATCTAGGCATCTAGCTCCTTCACTTCTTACCCTCCTTACCAACCCTGTGCCTCTTCTTGTCTGACTGTAGCTACGCTATCACCCTCAGCCGACCATGCAGTCTATTTATACAGGAAATAAATTCTACGGTGAGACCCTCCTTCCCACAGCAGTCCATCCCGTGAGATGTCACTATAACACGATATGTGAGAAGAGGTGATCAGACGGCTATAGGGAGGGCCTCTCCCCATAGAATTTATTTCCATTTATACACCTCCTTCGCTCGTCCTTGGCTCAGCTGGTTAATTTCTTCGTACTCCACGCTAAGTCTCAGTATATATACAGGGTTGAGTGATACCGAGAAAAAGGAAGACGATATATGAGTTACAAGAATGAAACTGTGTGCAGGTTGTTGACGGGTAAATATATAGGCTTGCAGCTAAGGAAACGACGACGAGTTTTGGGAATGGAGGGCACTGGGAGAATTCTGGATGCAACCATTGTCAGTAAGTAATTATGATGGTTATGAAGTTTTCTGTTAATTTTTACTTGATCACAAAGGAGTATTATTGTCAGAGGTCTAATGTCACCTTTTACAGTCATGTCTACAAGGTAGTTGACGATCACTTAGCCGGTATTTAGTTGCCCGGCTTCGTAGCTACAATGGTCGTGGACGCAAAACATTCGCCGAGTATAGTCGGCGTCGAGGCTATTCAGCGCCGGCTGCATTAGGGCTCCGGTCATCTCGACGTCTAACTTTCTTCGTCATTTCTTACCAGATTTCAGAGCAGCTGCTTCAAATGAAGCGAGACGAGCTCAGTCAATGGCGATTGGCGAGAGCGGCCGGGTGGAGACGTCGTTGTAATCACTGTAGATTGTACTAAGATCCTTTCCGAGTTCACTGTCGAGGGTAGGTTAGGTCGCCTCTAGCTTCTACCCATATTCTATTTGTTCAACTCGATTTCTTTCTCCTTTAATAGAATGATGTGCAGTCGTTTTGTGCGTTCTCGAAAAGTTGGAAAGCACGTGTCAGTGTTGTATGCTTCCTCAGTTGCTCTGTCGTATTTTCGAACGTACACTCGTCGTCGTTTCGCAAGCGCATAACACTAGCACGATCTGGACCAAATTAATTAACCTAGTTTCAAGTGATAAGATTAGCTCGTGTGGAGAATGGGTTTCTCGCGTTTGTAATGCTTCCCTAAGTTAATTAACCTTATCAAAATAAATTGTAATGCTTCCCTCATTTAATTAATAAAATCTCTCTTTCGCTTAAAAAAAGTGGTCTAATAACACCGATCAATTTTTGCAGGTCGTCGGGGTTGCTTGCTGAACATCCTCGTAGTATACCGTTCGTGAGATCTAGCTTTTGAGTAAAATAAGAACGAATCATTAAATAGGGGCTTCAAAATTGTTATATTACCACAAAATGTATATGCTAATCTTTCCTAATAGACTCAACATTAATCCATAAATAGTCCCCATCCGCATGCATCCCCAGATTCCACATCCATCATCCATCAGAAGTTCAAAACTATACTCCAATGCTCCTAAAATGAGTTAAAAGTCTTAAGAATCTGAATATCTGATATGCCAGATCGACCAAAAACTGCAGTGATCTGGATATGCCAGGTTATGCATGCAAAGTGCTTTTTTTTTGTTCGGGGGATTTTTTTAGATAATGAAATAGAGAAACTCTCTGCCCTCTGCATCAAGGATGCACACAGCACATTTTATTAAAGAGTTTAAAGTACCGAAGTAAATAAAAACTGACTTGAAGCCTTACAAACAAACAATGACTGAAAATTAACCTCAATCATTACAAATCCTGCGACTAAACTACCACCCATGAATGCTTAAAATCTGTCTCGCTACTATCTCCAGCCTGTCGCTTCCGACCAGCATGGACTCCTTTTGTGCCGGTTTCTGTAAATTTGCTCAGTCCCTCAGCCAATGTACACTCAAAAAGATAACCTGCAAGGGATTAGTAGTCATCTTTTTGTCAAAAATAACATCATTTCGACATAACCAGATAGACTAACATAAGGCACTAGCTCCTATCAAGATTTGTGACTTTAACATTTTTGGAATGCCGGTTAACCAATTTTCAAACATGTTTGGTATACTCACAGGAGGAGATAAAGTAAATGCACATTGAATAGCCCACCATGCAAGACGTGCAAAGAGACATTAAGTTTACCAGCATACTCTACGTTACAAGCTCGGGCCAACAGTAACTGTTCCAGCACAACGAGGTAGAAGACATACGGAGTCATGAAGCGGTAAAATTATCTATGGTCCCGTTAAAAAAACGATGGTGCGAAGGAGTAAAACTTATTCCTCCCACACTATGTATTTAAGAAAGGAGAATTCAAACGATAGTTTGCTAGTCCATCACTCGTGTTGCTAACCACGATGATCTCAGGAGGCTCCTCATCTATGGTCCCGTTTGGCAAGTAAAGTACTCAGAAGTCAGAGCTTGCAGGTAGCAACCGCTTGGCGCCTCGTTGGTAGGCACTACAACAACCAAGCACCACAGATGATCATGCTTGCGAATACGCTGTTTTCCTCTGTCTCTCTGTCGAGTAAATACCAATCATAAGCAAAGTAGCAAGTATATGTTGCATCAGCAATAGAATTCAACACATTGTATACGGCCTGAGCCTGGCATTGTTGGTTTCTCAGATAGGTGGCTTTACGCCTTTACCAGCTTTGGTCTCTCGCGTCTGCACTTGAGTTTTACCATGGACACTGATATTTAAATGATTCTTGGTGTTACAATTTATTTTGATATTGTTGTTGGTTTGGTGATACAATTGAGAAGGATAAATTTGCGTGCGAGCATTGTACATTACACTTGAAAGAAGGAAAAATGATAAACGATGAAGCATCAGACTGCATGAAAACTAAGAGATGAGTTCATTTTATCAGGCGAAATTCCCCAGACAACAATGCATGAAAAATATACCAGAAAATAATCACTTTATGCTTCACGCACTAACAATTGGTTAATTTCAAATCAGCACGATTTAAGTTATATACATAGTCCAACGTTAACATTACCGTGATATGATCAAGAGCGATCGCGCATGACCAAGAACTGAATATCTAAGGTCCAGTACACAACAGATTGAGAAGAAATGTATGTGTCTATGGGACGTGGATGCAGATGAAATCACCAGCTCAAGTAACCTAGCACAGAAGGCACCTGCTCCCAATTACTCATGTCCTGCAGTTGCTGAACTGCTCCTTCACTTCTCAGTTTCTCACCAAATCTGCCGAGTGCCGTCTTTTCTTCTCTCACATGCTAACACCCTCCTGCGTCTATATATAATATACTCCATCCCATCTTGTTTCCTTCTTTGTGATTTGATTCTACACTTCGATAACCTCTGTAAGTTTTATAACAAGGGAAGATGGCGAATAGTTTCAGGAGTTGAACAATGCTTCTAGTGGTGGCTGGGTGTAATATAGGCTTAGGCTCGACTCAAGGAGAAGATGATAAGAGTTTTAGGGATGGAAGGCATCGGGAGAACTTACCGGAGAAAAGTAATATGTTCAACTAATCGTCTAGTATTGCGAATGGACATGATTGTTGATTTGTGTATCACTGCAAACAGCATCTATGATATGTCGTCTAATATCACTTTTCTGCATTTGCAGAAATGCCTGAACATATAGAACTGGACGACGGCGTGCTCGTCGATGGATGAATGCGGAGAGACACGAACAGCGTGTAGGTATTTACATATGTTCTCGTGTTTAATTCGTGCACATCCATTGCAGGCGTTTGTGTGCTCGTGTTCACTTTCTATACTTCAAAACAATTGTACTTTGTTACTTCCCCGAGATTTTTTTTTTATCTCATCTTTGCTGGCTTTCTATTGGATTGTATGTGATGCTTAAGTACCAGAAGCGCTGTAATGACTGAGCGATTGAAGCGACATGATCATTGGCACGATGTACGTCTTGTCCTGCTTTGTCTTATGCACGAGCAGTAGAACCTAGATGATCAAGTTATAGTACAGCGCGTGCTGTTATACACGAGCAGTAGAACCTAGATGATCAAGTGATAGTTCAGCGCGTGCTGTCGGTGCCGCAACAGCTATACTAAATTAATCAGCATGAGAAAAGCCTTGTTACCAGGAGCTATGCATGCTTTGGTTAGTACTATAGTATATTTTGTCAAGAATTCTTTGGTATTCGGATGGTGTTTGTACTCTCTCTTTTCTTTTCTTTTCTTTTCTTTTCTTTTCTTTTGCGGAGAGGTATTTGTACGAATTTAATTCTGCTTCTTCTAGACTGAAAGGATGTTGACCTGGCCAAGTTAAAGTACTAACACTACTAAAATGGTAGCATCGATTAGAATGCTTTGACCACAAAGTTTCGAATAAACTATCAGAGAGGAAACAAAAGCAGTAACCAATCAAACGGTAATCAAGGGTTCTGGGCCGCAGATTGGGCGCTTTCACTGGATGGCCGACGGCCCAATCGTCCTTTCCCGGTCTTGGAGACACTCAGCGCGTACAGCCCAAGGCCCAGTTGTGATCGTGATGCACCTGCAGTCCGCAGCACGGGGGGTCCAGCCACGCGCGGCGCAAGCCCATGGAACGGCACGGCCGGCTCCTGTCCGTCAGCGACGCGGCGCACGCGGCCGGTGTGCAAGCGCGAGACGTAGCACTCGTCACATCCCCAACATAACTTAGGAGTACCTGTCCTGCACATGCTCCTGAACTTGGAGTTCAATTTCCTAACCCTCGCCTGCTTGACCACATACACTCGGACGTGTACCGGTCCATAGTAAAACCTCGCTCCTGTACTTATCACTACTAACCCTGCAGCTTGCTTCGTCTATAAACGTACATGCAGGGTCTCCTCTCCTTGCTTCTTGCTTCGTGATTGTATTTGTATAGTCCTTAATCCGATTCTCAGTACCTCTTATGGATAGAGAGAGAGAGAGAGAAGGGGGAAATTGTGAAAGAGTCGAATGGAAACAAGCTCGAGTTCTTGGCTTGTTTGCCGTGTAAATATTGGCTTGATAAGATTTTTCATGACGAGAGTTTTGGGAATGGAAGACATCGAGAGAATCTCTTCGGAAAATGTAATTGCTAATTTTGCGCACAGATTTTTTTTGTTCATTTACAAACAACCACCTTAAAAGTCTAATACCTCTCTTTTTTCTTTTTTTGCAGCAACACCTACGGGTGTGTTTGGTTGGGTGCATAAGCTTGGGTTATGCTCTTCAGATGCAGAATCTTTTTTGTTTTGCTTGTTTGGATGGCTGTATGCATAAAGCAACCTGGCTGAGCAGATGCAAAAGTTGCCTTCGGGCCAGGCTGGGTAGAAACGCCCAATTTCTCCGTTTCTCCAGATGCAGACTCTGCTAATGATGTTTATTAAAAGGTGATTAGTACATATTAGGTAGTATTAGAGTGGATTAAAGTGAGTTAAGGTAAAATGAGGGTTATTAGTATATATTAAGACAAAATTAAAGCCATACTAATATTTTATTTCCACCGTCTCTTGCATCTATGCTTGCGGTCAATGTCGTTATGCACCCAACCAAACAATATTTCAGCACAGTCTGGCTCAACAGAAACAGCCAACCAAACAACCTATATTGCATCCACATAGTCTGACTCGCTTCAGCCTAGATGACCCGTACGGGCCAGACTAAGGGTATGCATGGAACCAAACACACCCTACATGTCCGATTGAGATGAACCAGCTGGACAGATTGGTTGTCTGTATCCGATCAACCAGCTTCGTCTTCAGAGAACCTTTTCCAAATCATCAGACATGTTTGGTCGAACGCGGGGTGGTTATTCGAACCAAACCACGCAGATGACCCGAAGTCCGAGTCGATAGAATTCAGGGCGGCTCGTTGGTTCACATATTCACATTTCTCAACTCGCGATTAGAGATGGTGGGCGGCTCGGCGATCTAACCGGCCAACTTCTCCGGCTCTTCTTACCGGCTAAACAATAACACCGCCGTACTGCCTACGGCTTACTTCGGGAAGAGTTGAACAGGATAATCTAGATAGTGCTAGTTCAGCAATGGCTGCAGACTAGACTGATTATTGGTTAGCTTTCCTGGCATGCAAAGCCTTGAGAAATGAGAATTCGACGTATAGCTTGCTTGGTTGCTAACACTGTTTCGTGAAGAGTTGTTCGGTGGTAAGTTGGAAGATTATTTTTAGTGGAGTTGGAAAATTAATTTAAGCACACTAATTTCTGCTCCTGGAACGTGAAGACTTAAATGCCACTTGATTTGGGCTTTTGGCCTTGGCCCAAGTGCCCTAGGCCCGGACCGTCCCTGAACCGTCTGATTACACGTTATTGCGTTACATAGAAGAGTTGTCATAAAATTTGACCAAACATCTGCTTGTGAGTCTATATATTGGAATCCACCCCGTACCATTTTTCCACTAATTTCCACTAATGTGAGGATGACAGCTGGACTATAGAGCCATATGTCATCGACACACCGATGCTATTTTTTAACTTGTGAAATAGTTATAGTGTTACTTATTAAATTGCACCTTTTTCCCATTCATAGCTAGCACCAGCGTAACTAGTCGTGTCCTGTCATCCTCCTATATGATTCAAAAGAGTGAAAAAGTTGCCCTGCACACCTGCTCCCGGAACATGCATGGAATTCATTGCTTACCCGCATACAAGTGAATGTGCTACGTACCTCATAGTCCCAGTATATAGTCTACGCCACTGTAGTCTCTACTTCGTCATCGCTATTTGGTTCAGTTTGCTTCTTCGTGACTCAGTATATAGTCCACTCTCTACACTACTATCTTATATAGTCTCAAACATATATAAAGGTTGAATGATACTAAGAAAAAGAAAGAAGACGAGCTACAAACTGAACGAAAAAATGCGCTAGTTGTTGACGGGTAAATGTAGGCTCTTCCTTGAGGAAACGATGATGAGTTTTGAGAATGGAGGGCATCGGGAGAAATCATCCGAGTTTCTCCATCTAAGGGTGTGTTTGGTTGGGTGAACTAGAATGAATGGAATGAAATGGTACAAGATAGATGTGATTGTCCTGGATAGGATGGTACATGTATGATGCTTGATTGGTTGTATGGGATGGTATACGAATATGAGATGGTGTTTGGTTGAAGGGATGAGGTTGGTTTAGATGAGATTATTTCAATAATATTTTTTTTCTTTTTTTTCTCCTTTTTCCCTTTTCTTCCTTCCTTTTTCTTTTTTTTCCTTACTGCACTGCCGACCGACAGTCTCTTCTTTTCTTCCTCTTTCTTCCACCATTGCTGCTTCTCTTCTCTCCCTTCGCCACCGCCTTCGAGCCTCCCCAACGCCATTGCGACTCTCTTTTTCTCTATTATTTCTCCCTTCTTTCATTCGCTTCATGGCCGCCGCACTCCTCCCTCCCCCATGTCACCACCTGCCACTGCCTGACCGGCACCACCCCGACCAAATCCGCCCATGGCCGACCTCCTCGACCAGATCCATCCGTGGTTGGGCTCCTCCTGTCGCCTCCACGACTAGCTCTGGCACCTTCCGCCACCTCCCCTACCAGCTCCGGCGCCTCCCCAACTAGCTCTGGCACTTCCTCGACTGCCCTTGTCTCCATCGGCCGACGTCGCCCTCCCCTTGTCGCCGCCCTCCTGTTCCCTCGCACCCTCTTCAATGTTGGCTTTGTCCAGGAGAACACTCACTCATGGCTCTCCCTCTCTTGGTGTTTCTCTTAAACACGCACATAGGAGGAAGACAAACTCAAACAAACACAAGACTTGTGGTGCTAACTCTGCTGCATTTTTTTCTCCTGTTTATTATTGCTCCTTATATAGCTATGCTTTACATGCTAGCACATAACACACGCACAGCCAACTAAATGACCGGTTCTCACACCACTAAGGCACTAAGCACTACTTCCACTCCATGCATGCCTCCACAGCTAGTGCTCCACTACTACATGCTAATATCTAGCTGCATGCAAGCAACAACTAATCAACTCTATCTATGACCTCTTCCTGTGGCCACACTTCCAGAATGCATCAATGTATACTCACTAATTGAACAACATTAACGTGCACACATGCACGTGGACACGACTCAAAATACTAATGCAAATACAATCTTAATGAGTCAAGATTATTTCCAACATTCAAGACAAACATGGGTCCTGTTGATATTTTAAAGTTTATGAGATGACTAAATTATTTTTGTAATGCAATTGTTGCGTATATAATTTTGTTGACTATTTTAACGAATATTGCATCTGTAAAAAAGAGCTTTTATAAATTGAAGTTGTTAAAATTCTACTTGTATTCTATAATGATTCAGGAAAGACGTAACCATGGCACTTGCAATTGATATTTAATTTGGCGAGGACTTTCAAGGAATATTAGAACAAGGATGCTTTTCAACTAAAAGTATTGGTACTAGTTTACATATTTGTTTCTTAGCAAGACGTGACCTTTTGTACCATAAGAAGAAAAAAAATTATACTACAATTGTAATATCAAGTAAAGAATATATTTTAGTTTTGGCAGTTGACTTTTATTAAGTATATGATCTAATTTTAAATTTAGCATAGGGCCCAAGATGTCAGGTACAGTCCTGCTACTGAGCCGACTGTCAGGTACATCTTCTTCTCTCGTGGTCACGTACCCAATTTAGCTTTCTTCTTCCTGACTCTGTATTCCACACTCTACGCTACTATCTTGGTCTCGACATATAGGTTGTTGAATGATACTAAGAAAAACAGAGATGATGAGCTACCAGAATAGAACGATTCACAGGTCGTCGGCGGGTAAATATAGGCTCATAGTTAAGAAAATGTCGATGAGTTTTGAGAATGGAGGGCATCGGGACAAATTCTCTTCGCCAACCAACCAGAGTAAGGAATTATGAGCTTGTGAAATTTGTGTTAATTAATTTGTATACGTGACCGCAAACAACTATGTCTAAGTAACAGTGCTACAATTGTTTCAGGATCGTCTAAATGCACATGACAGTCACTTGGGCGGTGTTGGGTTGCCTGATTATACTGAGGATCCTTGATCCTATTTGCAAAATATTCTGGTTATTTCATAAGCCAGCAAACTTGCATCCCGGCACAAAGCTAGGGATGGAGGATTTTTGGCTTGCAAGTAGCAACGCCGGCCGGAGTAGAGAAACACCCTTGTGCAGTGCAGTACTGCCGTATGCTTCCTCTGTGTGACTCTGTCTTATTTCCAGAACGTAGGTGCAGCTGAACCGAATGAAGTAGTACTGCTAGTATGTCAACAAAAATTAAGCCTGAAGTGGTACATTAAGTACTGTAGCTTGTAGGTAAGGCATGTTTAGGGGATACTAATATTTTGACGAAAAATTATTCGTAATCGAAAGGTTACGCAATCTAGTGTGGGGATTTCTGCTTCTAGAAGCTGTGCACACTAGACGGGCATTAGGCAACTGAAAGGATCTAACCTGGTCTCTAATTCAAGAGATAAGATATTAAGATTAGCTGTGAAGAAAGATAACCTAAGAAGATTGCTTTGACACGAGCCTATCAAGACCAACCCAAAGATCCAAAAACCATCAAATTAAAGTTAAGAATTTAGGAAAGAAGAAAACGGGTACTAAATGATCATTAATTAACCTAGAGCTTGCAATGGTGCACAGGTGCATGATATAATCAAAACAAAGAACAGAACATCAAAGTCCAGCACACAAGAGACGAGAAGGAAAGTATCAACAATCAAGAATCAGCTACAAGAGATATCTTGCACAGTGCATACGGTTAGAAATCACTCATCATGTATCATATTTCACCTTTTTTTTTTCTCTTTTCGGGTTCGGATACAGATAATGCCGGATATAAATACAAATACGGATAGTATCGGTTACTAATATAGATCGGTCTTGGTACAAATATTTTGTTGGATAATGCGCAAAAATGTAGCAGCTTAACAAGAGCCAAACAAAGTTCAAGAAGTGTATTGAACACGATACATAGTAATATAGCATGTCATATAGGCATAGAGCCATAGAGGTACTCTTCTTCTGCTTCTTCCAAGGGGGACTCATTTTATGCAGTGACTTCAGGTTAAGGTTCACCTGCTGCCCCTTCATCAATTGCTGCCACTTGCACCAATACATTCGCACTCGGCGCAACTACACTTGCACTAAGTAGGGCAGCATGTGATGCTCCGGTACAAGCACAGACATTCGCACCTGCGCTTCTAGATTCCATCCTATTCATAGCAACAAGAATCCCACAAGACCACAAAAAGGGGTAGTGAGATATGGATCACACAAGTACACAATGTGTATATTCAGATGTAATGTCAAAAGCACAAAGGGATAAAAAAAAACTCACCAGACAAGCGGCAAACGGTGGGGACAAGTGGTGAACCGGCAACGCGAGGACGAGCGGCGAACCGGCGGGTGCAATCGAGGCTGGTGGGGAAGAGCTGCGGCCGGCAGGACGAGCGGCGCCCGTGTCCCTGAATCGATGGGGATTGGATAGGGAATGGAGTATGAATGGGAGCGGCTAGTGGCGAGGATTTAATAATCTTCAATTAATGAAACTAATTATCTGTAATATTCATTATGGATAATGGTATTCTAAATAGCCCTCAAAGGTACCCCTGGTCGTTGATACCTGCAACGACCAGGGAAAGTTACGACTGGATCATGTTACGACCATCCTTTATTACGACTAGGTCGACTTACGATCACCCTATGGCCGATAAATACCGACAGACATGTGGACCTTATCGACTAGGGATCATGTACGCTACGCTCGACTATGCGTAGTAGTTAATACACATATGTGTTATTCCTGGCATAACTGTACGTACATATCTCTGTCTCTGGCAATAACCGCTTGGCGAACATTGTAACGCCCCCTTTTCTCCTTCTTCTCCGGGTCAACCCGCCGGACCCCCCCCCCTCGTCCCCCCTCCCGTCAACCCTCGCCCGGACCCCTCCCCTCGCGTGCTCTGCCACCCGGGAGCTCCCCCTGCCATTCTCTTCCCACCTGCGCACGTCGTCGCCGAGCCATCCTCTCCCCGCTCGTGCCTTCTCCTCTCTCGCGTGCACGCCACCGCCTCTGCCACACTCGTGCCCGTTGTGCCGCCTCGCCCGCGCACGCCATCGCCCAAGCGGTCCCTTCCGCATGCCTGCCGCCATGATGACCCGGTGCCGCACGCTCGCCGGACCCCCCCTCTCTTCCCCCCGCTCCCCGCTCCTCCCCGGCTATAAAGCCGGCGCCTCCCTTTCTCTCCTCCTCCTCTCCAGTAAATCCACCCCACAAGCAAGCAAGAAGAGAGGAAGAAGAGCAAGAAGAAGGGAAGAGGAAGGAGAAGACCGAAGCACTTACCTTCGCCGTCGTCGTCGTCGTCAGTGATTGCTTGTAAAAGAGAATGTCTTTATAAATCCAATATTCCCCATTATAGACTCTTCCAAAAGATTGCTTGTAATCCATAAATTCAAAGTTAATCCGTCGAAATTATTTTATCACCGTCTATCCAACCATGGTTTAGTCCAACATTAATACCAGTGAGATTTCCATCAATATAAGAATCGTACTTCAATATCCAACAATCCAATAGTTAATAATCATGTATTTCGAGTATTCAACTCTCAGCAATGATCTATTTTCTATAATCCGATCACCAACGATTATAGGTTTATAATCTAATTTTTCAACAATAGCTTATTCCCATGATTCAACCTCCAACAATCAACAATTGTACAATTTTTATAATCTGATCCAAACGTATCTACATGGTCCAACCAAAATTCTTTTTAAATCCCAACTTCTCTATTCAATCCTATCCAATTTGAATCAAATGTTGCCAACATACCCAAGTATTTCCATATTTTCTTGATTCAACTTAATCCGCAAAAATCAACATCATGGATTGGTAATCCTATAATCCAATCTTCCGACACTTATCTGTCTATAATCAAATCTTTAATTATCCAATACCAACAACTATAGATCATCTGAACACTTTTATTTAGTTAACTCCACCATTTCATCAATTTCTCTACGATCCAACCACAATAACCATGTAATTCCAGAATCCAATCTCCAATAATCCACTTTTCAAGAATCATGTATTCCTTCAATCCAACCAAGATTTAACCAACTCTACCAAAATTACCATCGGGAATCGATTAAGGGAAATTCAATTCTTTTTGCATTTTACTCTCTACCTTTAATGCACACATACCTCAATTCTAAGTTTCCAACCAACATCGTAATCAACTCAAGATTCGATGCAAATCTAATTTCTCCTAATGGTCAAATCGGTACTTTAGATTCCTAAATCCTTCATGAACAGTCAGAATTTTTTTTCACGATTATTTTCATGCTCCATAGTTTATATAATCCACTAATCTGCTATTCTTTGAACCATTCTCAAACAAAGCTTATTTATCATCATACTTTAGTATTCACAAGAACTTAGAGCATCGGCAAATCGTAAAATGTTCAATTCCCAAAATTAGTCCGATCAATTATTTTTCAAAACTATCTAGCTTGGCATCCAGCACACTATTTAGTCCCAACAAGAATAGCTTCCATACGACTTGCCTATTTGAACAATCTTCAACAATTCTTTACAGGTTTCATAGATGAGAGGAAGAAAGCACGAGAGGGAAAAGCACACTAGACGAGAGAGGACAAGGGAGGAAGATAGAAGTATCCTTGGCGACGGGCACCACTTCCTTGGGCGGCTGCCCTCTCTGGTGTCATCTGAGGGAATAGAAGAGGTTGACAACTAGCGGGGATATATGAGGTTTCTTGGCCTCTAGAGCACAAAAAGAAAACCAACGAGAAAGAATCAGATACAATACAAAGCCTAGAGCGGCTGCATTATATTAATGGGGTTAAGTGTTACATGACTCCTGAAGCATAGCGTATAGGCTAGGCTGAGCCACGACACCGGATACAAACACAACGTCTACTGACTGGGGTAAAAGATGCTTGCAGACCAAAAGACTGCCTAGCAAGAACTGCTAGTTAACTTAGCTAGTCTGACTACTCCAACGGGGGCTGACCACTACAAGCAGTGTAGTTGTCCGAGGGGCAGGAACAGGAACGGTTGCGACTGAAGTTGGGCGGCCAGGAACAAGAGTGAGAACGAGAAAGGCTGCGTCCTCAACTGGAGTCTTCAACGTTGATGACAGGCGACAGACTGGGATGTCGCATACTCTTGCGCGCTGCGATCTTGGTGCGGGGTCCAAGACATCTGGTCGAGTCGGGTCACTGAGGATGACGGCTGGTGCAAGAGGACCTGGGGCATGCATCACGACGGCTACTGCAACGGCGGTGTTCTCCACCTGAGGTCGAAGATCTTCGGGTAGCGTTCTTCCTCCTGGAGAGACGGGAAGGAACAGAAGGGTGACCTCAACAAGAGATCCTTGTGCACCTGGCACAAGTGAGTCGAGGCGGAGCGCGCTATGTCCTGAACGACATCGGAACAACGGCTCCTGGGATGCTCAGTCTGAAAGGTGTGAGCGATGAACTCAATCTCTAAGGAACGAGACTCTCGATCCAGAGCCTAGGTCTTCCGACCTCGGAGGATGGGTCAGTGGCGAACCAGGGTACTGTTTGAGTTTGCGGAGGAATACCGACAAACTCGTCGTCGTTCTCTCCGTGAGAAAAGAAATCCCATGGGCCATCGGACGACGATACGACAATCTAAAATTTTTAAGACGAAAGAGAGAGCCAGCAACGGAGTAGGCTCACAAAAAGATGTAAGTAAGGAACTAAGAGGGGTGAGTAAGAGCAATAAATACGCTATATTTTGCTAAAGCTTTTCTTAGGTTTTGAAAATAGGACTCAAGACCTTAGGCAACGACCAAACTAGCTAAGGCTCCTACGATCGTATGCTCGATACGACTCATCGGACACGGATTTCGTAATCCAGAATCCTCTGTGAACATACTGCGCTATTCCCTAGATCAGTAGGTAGCGCTCACAGGATACATTGCTGAATCGATTCATACATCACATAGATCGAAACATTCATTAATACAAGCATCGAGTTCAAATAGACCACGTCGGTCGAGTTTACAATAGGGCCGTCGGGCCAAATGAGTTCATTACAAAACATCGAGTGCGATGGCGGAAGCAAAGGGTAGAGCAAGTCTCTCCACGAGCAGCGGCGGGTACTATGTGTCTGATCGATATTAGCCAAAGGCTTGGATAATATAGGATGTACACAGTACCAACGAGCCAACCAGGTGAGGCGAGACTCAGACTACGGAACTATGCTACTCTTCTTCATGTCCTTGCTCCTCGGCGTCCTGGTCCTCGTAGTAGGTGAAATCTCCATGATCCACGGGTTCTGAGGGTTGGGGGAAAGAGCGAGGATGAGCACAACTTCCGTGCTCGCGAGCCAACACACAGTATGCAATATTATACATGCAAGGCTTACCAAGGATGGCTCGGGTTCATTTATTTGCACAAAGTAATATTTTAAGTACCAATATTAGAAAATCCTATCACTTAGCATTTTAACCAAATTGCATTTTGTTAAAGAGATTACTTGTGCAATATTTATAACGGTAGAGGTTACCTCCACCTCATGCTTATTTTTGATAGTGGTTACATCCACCACTTAACATCACTGGGGTACTTCCACCCAGGAAACACCAAAACCAGGGTCACAACGACCCAACACATTTTATCCCGCCCACAAAGTTTTATAAATAGAACTAACTCATGTAAGTTCTCATGTCCGCCCTTGACCGTGGGCACGGCTATTCGAATAGTTCATCACACTCTGCAGAGGTTGTACACTTTTCCCACAAGAGACAATCATCTTGACATGTACACATGTTTCCGTAGACACGTGAGTCAAAGGGAGATCGTCACAAGGCCTTTACAATGCATCCTCCAGTATTTGTTGAACCCGCTAAGGTTTCACCTGAGAAGGGTTACGCTCACGTAGACCCGTCAACCCCTTTCCCAGACCCCCTCTTGCGCCACACGGCTTACGTTCACATAGACCCGTAAGTCGTACACCCCAACCCATAACCACAAAGGCTTATGGCGTAGCGGGTCATCCGCCTGGTGCAACTCATACTAATGGATACAAATTATTTAGCCAGGTCGACACCATTATAGACATGTGGTTGTATTGTTTTACATTGGGAGGTCATCACATGTACACATGTTTCCGTAGACACGTGAGTCAAAGGGAGATCGTCACAAGGCCTTTACAATGCATCCTCCAGTATTTGTTGAACCCGCTAAGGTTTCACCTGAGAAGGGTTACGCTCACGTGGGCAGTCAACCCTTTCCCGGACCCCTCTTGCGCCACACGACTACGTTCACATAGACCGTAAGTCGTACACCCCAACCCATAACCACAAAGGCTTATGGCGTAGCGGGTCATCCGCCTGGTGCAACTCATACTAATGGATACAAATTATTTAGCCAGGTCGACACCATTATAGACATGTGGTTGTATTGTTTTACATTGGGAGGTCATCACAGGATTAAGTCCTTAGGGACCATCTGTGAGGACCCCAGTTTATTCGACTTGTAATGCTTAGCCTTCCATTGACCCTAGCATCACAATTCAAATAAACCAAGCCTCACGATATGTATACTTCCCAGAAATGCAGTATACACACCCCGTTACAAAATCAAGCATCAATTCCATACACGAGAGATTACAATAATAAAACTTCAATAAATACAACAGAAGGAACTTACAAGATAAATAACAAACTACACAGCGGAAGCAAAAGCCATAAGATGGCGATAAATAAAAGAGCCAATTAGTGTGCTTTTACCCACAAGGCAACCAACCGGGCCGCCAAGCTAGTCGTCAAACCCGAAGCGCATCTCACAAAAGGGAAGCCCTTGGGGCTCACCTTCTTCCTCTGCAACAAAAACATTAAGCAAAGCACCTGAGTACAAAAATTGTTTTTGTACTCGCAAGACTGACGTGTGAGGGTAACAGAACTATTATTTAACTACATGCAAGCTTTATTTAAGTGGAGGGGGCTCTGGACTTATTTTTAGCAGAAAGCAAGTTTTCTTTTGCAATAATGTAATAGTTTTGAAGGCAGTTTTAACAATTCAATTTTTATTTGCGATAATAACGATACAGTAAGTAGTGACAAAAAGACATCCTGGAGATGACCAACCCAATGGCCATCACAACACTAGTATGAACGCCCGTTCATACCAACCCATCAAGTTTTAATTAAAATGTTGTAGTCTAACTCTTGATAAGCTTACCCAAGCGTGTCCATCACCTAGGACGAGGCTATTCGAATAGTTTTTAACCTGCGGGGTGTACCATGTGCCCACACTTTAGACCGCCTTTCCACGACCACGGTTAGCATACTTCCTTTGGTATGCAGGCACGGCTAAGTCTAACAAGACGTTTTCCAATATTGTGTATTAACTACGAGCCGCTCGTATGGATAGAAATCCATACGCTTACATGGTAAAGCCGAAAAGACAACTACCCACTCAGGATAAAGCTTTTCGGACAACTACCATGCTCCCACCTCCATCCCTCCTGCGACCTCCTCGACCGGAGCCAATACACGCCAAAGTACTAGGTCAAGAGAGGTCCCATACCCTCTAGTGTGGTTAGCACGAAATGCTGGATAACGGTACTCACAAGATGTTCGGTCCTTAATTGACCGGGCACCATTCGATCACACCAAGAATCACACCATCTTACCATTGTGCCAGTCGAAATCATTTTGTTTTTAGTTTTAGTTTTCACAATTAAACATAGCAAAAGTGCTGAATCATAAGGTTATAATAATTTTTGTGTGATCAAAGTTATCGACTAAGTCGATAACCGTCCAATTCTACCGGTATCTAAGCATGACTAAGCATCATATCGTAAAGACAAATAAAAGGCCCTAAATCATTCACGGGCTCTAATTCACGGTGAGAATAATATTCCTAAGGTAGTGGCAGGGTGAACAATTTTGAGCAACAATGCAATGGGATTAACTACCTCTAATCGACAAAATTACTTTGACACAAAAGCATGCATACATACAAGTTAAACAAAATATTAGACTTGAAAATAATGGGAATGAACTGGATATGATCAAACTGCTTGCCTTTGCTTTGTTTGAGATATTCGACTTGCTGCAGAGGATCACTCTCGATATCAACGTCATCTAGCGATAAAAACTGCCAAAGCGAAAAACAGCGAATAAACACCAGAACGCCAAAAGGTATCCAAAAAAATCAATAACACAGAAGATAGATTATGATTCTAGATAAATTTAAAGACACAAAATTATAGAACTTTGGAGATGATTTGAATTGGTTAAGTAATTGTGAAGTTTACCAAATTTCAAGTTGTAAACAATTTATTTTGGATTTAACTAGAGGCAATAGTCTTAATACTTTATGCTAAGACCATACCAAAGATTGCTAATCTTAATGTTTTACCACTAGGTACTATATAACATCTTGACCTAGTGCTACTGTTGGTTAAGTGCTCAAAGTCTAAAAGAACACAAGAATACTAACTACTGGACTTAGCAAAAATTAGTCTACTGCCTTATTACAAGCTTTAGACTATCATCCATGCTTAACATCTCCATATTTGGTTTCAAAAAGATTGTCCTGAAAGCTTAAGTGTTCAATTGGTTAACTGAAACCCAACATTCCTGATTACTATCTTGAGTAACACTACTGTGAAACATCAAGGTTGTTCTCCTGTTTTCAGAAAATGAAACCCACACATGATTTTCGGATTTGGGGCACTCCTACTAGTTCTGAACATTCACTACTCTAAAGATTCTTATTAGATTTGGATGCTTCTTGTTAGATGATTGTCATCAGGCTAAATGAACCAAGACAACCTCTAACTACAAAAGTGAGATCTGCTATAACCTTCCAACAATACTTATACTTTCAGCTTACTGACATTGCTAACAATTTTCAGTTTACAGTTTAAGTAACCTACAGGAATTAAGGTGCTAATCAAACCATTTTCTTACTGGAAGATCATTTAATCAAATGCCAATTAGTTTTGAGTAGTCCATTAGCTATTCAAAAGACACAAATGCATTTCACCTTGCATAAGACCTCACACTACGACAACACAGTTGCCAAAACACTCTCGATATCGGTTCTTTGACAAAGCAGTGAAATTGGTTTTGAGTTTAAACTCATTTCAACACTCAACTTTCAATTTGTTAACCCATTAAGAGTGGTCTAAATACCTTCACAAAACCGATTAGCGACAAATGTTTTGGCTTAAAGGAGTGGGCTCCATTGTCATAGAGAGTGAAAGAGAGAGAGAGAGAGCGGGGAGGGCTCTGGCCGAATTGGGGTTGTGGTGGTCGCCGGCGGTGGAGCCGCGACGAGGTGGTGGCGAGGCCAAAATGGGTTGCCGGGTGTCAAAGGAAGCCATGGGTGGTCGCGAGGTGGCGGAGGCGATCTGTGGCTGGCGGCGGTGGCGGCGGCGGTTGTGAGGGTGAAATGTGGCCGCAGAGCTCGGGTGGAATTGAGATCAAAATGGAGGGAGCATGAGCACTAGTGGGTACTGGAATGGTCCTGGTGGTCGGTGAAGACGGGGAGCGGCCAGAGTAGCCCGGCGACGGTGACGATGGTCGGCGCGGGGTGGTTCTCGACGACGGCGACCTGGAGTGAACGAGAGAGCAAGTGAGTGGTCGGGGAAGGTTTAGGGGTATATAAGGATGCTCACAAAGGGAGGAATCGAGCTCGTGCTCGCTGTAGAAGAGGCGGTGGCGGAGGAAGCGGTTTCGGCCGGAGCCGGAGAAGAAACCGTGCGCGCAATGCTCCGGTGGTGCTATCTTCAAATTGACCGAGGGGTTCAGCACCTGGTGATGTGGAACACGCCATGACGCGGTTTAGGGTGACCGGAGTTCATTGGTGTGGCCGGAGGGTTAGGAGGTGGCGCGATCGGCCGAAAATGGCATTCGGGACTTCGTTCGATTTGGAGCTCCAGGAGAGATGAAAATGGAGGGGAGTAGCAGGGGAGTGAAGGAAAGGAGGAGAGGCAGCCATTGCTTGACTTATATAGGGATGAGGCGTTGCATTCGGAGAAACCCGAGAACGGGGTGGCGGCAAGCTCGGGCGCGGCGGCAAGGCATGGGCGATGGCGATGCCAGAAGGGCGATGGTGGTGACGGGGCGGTGAAGGACTTGACCGGTGTTAATGCGCGCGGGAGATGCGGTCGAGAGCTGGAGAACCCAGGGGCAGCTCCGGCGGCATGCGCACGGGCGCGTGTACCAGGCGCTGGCGAACGGCTTGGTGCGGTGGAGAAGAAGCACTGACCCGTGGGGCCCGAAGGTCAGTGGAGGAGGGGGTTGCGCTGAGCCGGTCCGGCTGCAACAAGGCTCGGCCGGGGAAAACAGGTGCAGTGGAAACCGGCTCGGCCCATGGAGCAGTAGCCCTGACGGTTGGGGCCCACCCGGCAGTGAGGTAAGTTAGGATTTAGGATTTCATGTTGACCGAAAAAATGTACAAGTTTGACTAGCCGATTGAGGTAGAAATAAAATTCTAAAATCCTGAAAATTTTTGTGGACACTCTGAGATTCACAAGGGACTTAGGAAAATAATTTCAACCACTTTATATATTAAAATTTGTTAGAATTAAATCATATTCAAATCTGCATTTGGGATTTATTTTGAATTTTGGGAAAGCAAAATCACTTCTAAAATTTTGGCAAAATAATTATAAATCAGGATAAACAATCTAGTATTTGAATAAATTATTTTAAGAAATTTTTGTTCTTACATTTTCTGGAATTTAAAAGAAATGAGATTTAAGTTTAAAAGTTTCAAATTTCCAACACAACTTTAATACAAAACATCAAAATTTAAAATTGTGCACAATAGTTAGGAAACCATGAGCATGATCAAGAGATACAACCAAAAGTTTTAAAATTTTAAACTTTTCTACATTTAAAATACAAACCCTAATTTTGGGGCTGTTACACCATCTGGGCGGTTCATACCACATACCAACCACAAACCAACATTCCTTGGGCTGCATTAGCACCCACCAACATACCATCCATCATACCATCCGCCCAGATGTGATAAGCAATTTCCAGGGTTTTTGATAGGTAGGAAAATACATCAACACAACCATCTCAGTCATTTACATCCAATGACTGCCCAAAATCATGTTCATTTTTAAAAGATGATGAATGGGGTAGATAATACCCTGATACTTAAGCAAGGCTAGCATGGCGCTTAAGTATAGCCTAAACTAGTGTAGTTACCATATAATTACTAGGGTGACAATGGCTTAAGGTAATTCAATTATCAAGGGATGGTGTATTAATATTTAAACATCAAATTGGCATTTAACTATCTTAGGGTATTTAACATACATTTGCATAAGAGAATTAAAGCATGCAATTTGATACTTTAAAAGAATATAGTTTGCATAAAATGTGGGTTCAATATGATCAAAGTGTTGACTCGCCTTCGTTGAAGTGTTGAGGAGTTTCGGTCGTCTGGTCCAAGAATTCGTCGGGAACGCCAAAATCTACGCGCGCGAAAATAGCCAAATAAATACAACAATTCCAAATAAAATCCAAAAATTACAAAATTAGAAACGAGAGAGAGAGGCTGAATTTATATGAATTTAGAACCAAGAATCGACGGAATCGGATCTCGTATGAAGGAGAATGAATATCCGAAAGTTTGAATTCACATGAAATATAGAAAATCATCGGACATGAATAGTGCAAGCTTAGGCAAAAATGATGGCGCCGGTGAGGGAAAGGGAGGGGCGGCCAGCGAACTAGCACAATAAATTCCCAAGAGCGAGTCGGACACAATGGTGGTGGTCGAGTCGCTGGCGGAGGTCAGTAGCGGTGGCGGCGTGCAAAATGATGTCGAGGATGCAGCGGGTGATGGGGCTCCGGCGATGCTTTGGTGAAGGCTAGGGAAGCACGACGTAGAACGTCGCGAGGCGAAGCCAACGGTAGTGACGATGCCACCGGGGAATGGTCGACGGCGGAAAGCGACGACGGAGGCGGTTCGACCCATGATGCGAAATATCTCGATTGCGGAGAAACGGCGAGCGAGTGAGTGGGCGATGCGGGGATAGAAAGAGGAGCAAGGGCTCACCGTGACACGGTGGCTTGGCGAGCGGATGACCGGAGATGGAGAAACGAGGTGGAGGAGCTCGATCAATGCATGCAAGAATCAATTAGATGAATGGCTTGCTCTTGAGACGATGAACACCGTTGCGTAACATGCATAGCTCGGTTTTCATCTTTGATGGAGATTGGAAGGAGAGAAGAAGTGTAAGATGGACATGTACAAAAGGTTGGTGACTAGAAGTTAGAGTTTGCAGTAGTGGCTTGCAAAGCGAACGATTGATTGCATGATGAGACATGCAGATGATAGCGATTGTATTGGCTGCATGCACTCTCTCTTGTACATGCATATATACACAACTCAAAAGAGAAAAAGGAATGGCTAGAAGTTTGAATGGGTGGTGAGCTCTCGGTGGGAAGCTTCGTTTCGGTTTGCCTTTGGAGGTGGAGGAGGAGCTCACTGGGAGCTGTTGCAATCGCACAAGATGGAGAGGAGAACCGGGCTGCATGGGTGTCGGCATGCAAGAAGACATCATGGAGCCGCTGGTTTTGTAGAGAGGTGGAGGAGGACGGGGAAGAAAGAAGGTTGTGGCTCTTGGTTTTGTAGAAAGAAGAAGAAGCTCAGCAGTGTGCTTCTGGTTGGAGAAAGAGAAGGGAGGAGCTTCTTTGTTGGTGCTTTGGTGGCTTGGAGAAGAAAGGAGAAGAGAGCTGCTGGGGCTTTTCATAGAGGAAGCAAGGGGAGGAGCACCGGTTGCACGGCAATGGAACTGTAGGTTGGGGCGGAAATGAGCATGCGGCATGCGACATGGGAGGTGGCGTGTGGCGAGAGGCGGGGGCATAGGGGTGGCGGGATTCGGAGCAGGGCATGGGACATGGCGTGTGAAGCCAAGATGGCAGGACATGGAAAAAGGCTGCATGGCGTGGGCAAAAGCCAAACGTCACGGGAGGTAGAGTTAGGGGAATTTGGGGGGAGGAAGGGCTCGGTGCTTTTGGAGTGGGTTCGAATCTTTGAGCACTTTGGGTAAATTTTGAAAGTTGAACCCTAGATCACAAGAACACAAGAAGATTTTGCAAAATCCGAAAATTTGGATGTTACAGTTTGTGTGCTCGTGTTCACTTTCTATACTTCAAAACAATTGTACTTTGTTACTTCCCCGAGATTTTTTTTTATCTCATCTTTGCTGGCTTTCTATTGGATTGTATGTGATGCTTAAGTACAAGAAGCGCTGTAATGACTGAGCGATTGAAGCGACATGATCATTGGCACGATGTACGTCTTGTCCTGCTTTGTCTTATGCACGAGCAGTAGAACCTAGATGATCAAGTGATAGTTCAGCGCGTGCTGTCGGTGCCGCAACAGCTATACTAAATTAATCAGCATGAGAAAAGCCTTGTTACCAGGAGCTATGCATGCTTTGGTTAGTACTATAGTATATTTTGTCAAGAATTCTTTGGTATTCGGATGGTGTTTGTACTCTCTCTTTTCTTTTCTTTTCTTTTCTTTTCTTTTCTTTTCTTTTGCGGAGAGGTATTTGTACGAATTTAATTCTGCTTCTTCTAGACTGAAAGGATGTTGACCTGGCCAAGTTAAAGTACTAACACTACTAAAATGGTAGCATCGATTAGAATGCTTTGACCACAAAGTTTCGAATAAACTATCAGAGAGGAAACAAAAGCAGTAACCAATCAAACGGTAATCAAGGGTTCTGGGCCGCAGATTGGGCGCTTTCACTGGATGGCCCACGGCCCAATCGTCCTTTCCCGGTCTTGGAGACACTCAGCGCGTACAGCCCAAGGCCCAATTGCGATCGTGATGCACCTGCAGTCCGCAGCACGGGGGGGCCAGCCACGCGCGGCGCAAGCCCATGGAACGGCACGGCCGGCTCCTGTCCGTCAGCGACGCGGCGCACGCGGCCGATGTGCAAGCGCGAGACGTAGCACTCGTCACATCCCCAACATAACTTAGGAGTACCTGTCCTGCACATGCTCCTGAACTTGGAGTTCAATTTCCTAACCCTCGCCTGCTTGACCACATACACTCGGACGTGTACCGGTCCATAGTAAAACCTCGCTCCTGTACTTATCACTACTAACCCTGCAGCTTGCTTCGTCTATAAACGTACATGCAGGGTCTCCTCTCCTTGCTTCTTGCTTCGTGATTGTATTTGTATAGTCCTTAATCCGATTCTCAGTACCTCTTATGGATAGAGAGAGAGAGAGAGAGAGAGAGAGAAGGGGGAAATTGTGAAAGAGTCGAATGGAAACAAGCTCGAGTTCTTGGCTTGTTTGCCGTGTAAATATTGGCCTGATAAGATTTTTCATGACGAGAGTTTTGGGAATGGAAGACATCGAGAGAATCTCTTCGGAAAATGTAATTGCTAATTTTGCGCACAGTTTTTTTTTTTTTGTTCATTTACAAACAACCACCTTAAAAGTCTAATACCTCTCTTTTTTTCTTTTTTTGCAGCAACATCTACGGGTGTGTTTGGTTGGGTGCATAAGCTTGGGTTATGCTCTTCAGATGCAGAATCTTTTTTGTTTTGCTTGTTTGGATGGCTGCATGCATAAAGCAACCTGGCTGAGCAGATGCAAAAGTTGCCTTCGGGCAGTGGCGTAAACGCCCAATTTCTCCGTTTCTCGGATCTGCGCATCGCTAATGACGTTATTAAAAGGTGATTAGTACATATTAGGTAGTATTAGAGTGGATTAAAGTGAGTTAAGGTAAAATGAGGGTTATTAGTATATATTAAGACAAAATTAAAGCCATGCTAATATTTTATTTCCACCGTCTCTTGCATCTATGCTTGCGATCAATGTCGTTATGCACCCAACCAAACAATATCTCAGCACAGTCTGGCTCAACAGAAACAGCCAACCAAACAACCCATATTGCATCCACATAGTCTGGCTCGCTTCAGCCTAGATGACTCGTACGGACCAGACTAAGGGTATGCATGGAACCAAACACACCCTACATTTCCGATTGAGATGAACCAGCTGGACAGATTGGTTGTCTGTATCCGATCAACCAGCTTCGTCTTCAGAGAACCTTTTCCAAATCATCAGACATGTTTGGTCGAACGCGGGGTGGTTATTCGAACCAAACCACGCAGATGAACCGAAGTCCGAGTCGATAGAATTCAGGGCGGCTCGTTGGTTCACATATTCACATTTCTCAACTCGCGATCTCGCAATATCGTGAGTTCGAGTTCGATTAGAGATGGTGGGCAGCTCGGCGATCTAACCGGCCAACTTCTCCGGCTCTTCTTACCGGCTAAACAATAACACCGCCGTACTGCCTACGGCTTACTTCGGGAAGAGTTGAACAGGATAATCTAGATAGTGCTAGTTCAGCAATGGCTGCAGACTAGACTGATTATTGGTTAGCTTTCCTGGCATGCAAAGCCTTGAGAAATGAGAATTCGACGTATAGCTTGCTTGGTTGCTAACACTGTTTCGTGAAGAGTTGTTCGGTGGTAAGTTGGAAGATTATTTTTAGTGGAGTTGGAAAATTAATTTAAGCACACTAATTTCTGCTTCTGGAAGGTGAAGACTTAAATGCCACTTGATTTGGGCTTTTGGCCTTGGCCCAAGTGCCCTAGGCCCGGACCGTCCCTGAACCGTCTGATTACACGTTATTGCGTTACATAGAAGAGTTGTCATAAAATTTGACCAAACATCTGCTTGTGAGTCTATATATTGGAATCCACCCCGTACCATTTTTCCACTAATTTCCACTATAGAGCCATATGTCATCGACACACCGATACTATTTTTAACTTGTGAAATAGTTATAGTGTTACTTATTAAATTGCACCTTTTCCCATTCATAGCTAGCACCAGCGTAACTAGTCGTGTCCTGTCATCCTATATGATTCAAAAGAGTGAAAAAGTTGCCCTGCACACCTGCTCCCGGAACATGCATGGAATTCATTGCTTACCCGCATACAAGTGAATGTGCTACGTACCTCATAGTCCCAGTATATAGTCTACGCCACTGTAGTCTCTACTTCGTCATCGCTATTTGGTTCAGTTTGCTTCTTCGTGACTCAGTATATAGTCCACTCTCTACACTACTATCTTATATAGTCTCAAACATATATAAAGGTTGAATGATACTAAGAAAAAGAAAGAAGACGAGCTACAAACTGAACGAAAAAATGCGCTAGTTGTTGACGGGTAAATGTAGGCTCTTCCTTGAGGAAACGATGATGAGTTTTGAGAATGGAGGGCATCGGGAGAAATCCTCCGAGTTTCTCCATCTAAGGGTGTGTTTGGTTGGGTGAACTAGAATGAATGGAATGAAATGGTACAAGATAGATGTGATTGTCCTGGATAGGATGGTACATGTATGATGCTTGATTGGTTGTATGGGATGGTATACGAATATGAGATGGTGTTTGGTTGAAGGGATGAGGTTGGTTTAGATGAGATTATTTCAATAATATTTTTTTCTTTTTTTCTCCTTTTCCCTTTTCTTCCTTCCTTTTTCTTTTTTTCTTCATCGCACCGCCACCAAGCAGTCTCTTCTTTTCTTCCTCTTTCTTCCACCATTGCTGCTTCTCTTCTCTCCCTTCGCCACCGCCTTGAGCCTCCCCAACGCCATTGCGACTCTCTTTTTCTCTATTATTTCTCCCTTCTTTCATTCGCTTCATGGCCGCCGCACTCCTCCCTCCCCCATGTCACCACCTGCCACTGCCTGACCGGCACCACCCCGACCAAATCCGCCCATGGCCGACCTCCTCGACGGATCCATCCGTGGTTGGGCTCCTCCGTCGCCTCCACGACTAGCTCGGCACCTTCCGCCACCTCCCTACCAGCTCCGCGCCTCCCAACTAGCTCGCACTTCCTCGATCGCCCTTGTCTCCATCGGCCGACGTCGCCCTCCCCTTGTGGTCGCCCTCCTGTTCCCTCGCACCCTCTTCAATGTTGGCTTTGTCCAGGAGAACACTCACTCATGGCTCTCCCTCTCTTGGTGTTTCTCTTAAACACGCACATAGGAGGAAGACAAACTCAAACAAACACAAGACTTGTGGTGCTAACTCTGCTGCATTTTTTTCTCCTGTTTATTATTGCTCCTTATATAGCTATGCTTTACATGCTAGCACATAACACACGCACACCAACTAAATGACCGGTTCTCACACCACTAAGGCACTAAGCACTACTTCCACTCCATGCATGCCTCCACAGCTAGTGCTCCACTACTACATGCTAATATCTAGCTGCATGCAAGCAACAACTAATCAACTCTATCTATGACCTCTTCCTGTGGCCACACTTCCAGAATGCATCAATGTATACTCACTAATTGAACAACATTAACGTGCACACATGCACGTGGACACGACTCAAAATACTAATGCAAATACAATCTTAATGAGTCAAGATTATTTCCAACATTCAAGACAAACATGGGTCCTGTCGATATTTTAAAGTTTATGAGATGACTAAATTATTTTTGTAATGCAATTGTTGCGTATATAATTTTGTTGACTATTTTAACGAATATTGCATCTGTAAAAAAGAGCTTTTATAAATTGAATTGTTAAAATTCTACTTGTATTCTATAATGATTCAGGAAAGACGTAACCATGGCACTTGCAATTGATATTTAATTTGGCGAGGACTTTCAAGGAATATTAGAATAAGGATGCTTTTCAACTAAAAGTATTGGTACTAGTTTACATATTTGTTTCTTAGCAAGACGTAACCCTTTGTACCATAAGAGAGAAAAATTATACTACAATTGTAATATCAAGTAAAGAATATATTTTAGTTTTGGCAGTTGACTTTTATTAAGTATATGATCTAATTTTAAATTTAGCATAGGGCCCAAGATGTCAGGTACAGTCCTGCTACTGAGCCGACTGTCAGGTACATCTTCTTCTCTCGTGGTCACGTACCCAATTTAGCTTTCTTCTTCCTGACTCTGTATTCCACACTCTACGCTACTATCTTGGTCTCGACATATAGGTTGTTGAATGATACTAAGAAAAACAGAGATGATGAGCTACCAGAATAGAACGATTCACAGGTCGTCGGCGGGTAAATATAGGCTCATAGTTAAGAAAATGTCGATGAGTTTTGAGAATGGAGGGCATCGGGACAAATTCTCTTCGCCAACCAACCAGAGTAAGGAATTATGAGCTTGTGAAATTTGTGCTAATTAATTTGTATACGTGACCGCAAACAACTATGTCTAAGTAGCAGTGCTACAATTGTTTCAGGATCGTCTAAATGCACATGACAGTCACTTGGGCGGTGTTGGGTTGCCTGATTATACTGAGGATCCTTGATCCTATTTGCAAAATATTCTGGTTATTTCATAAGCCAGCAAACTTGCATCCCGGCACAAAGCTAGGGATGGAGGATTTTTGGCTTGCAAGTAGCAACGCCGGCCGGAGTAGAGAAACACCCTTGTGCAGTACTGCCGTATGCTTCCTCTGTGTGACTGTGTCTTATTTCCAGAACGTAGGTGCAGCTGAACCGAATGAAGTAGTACTGCTAGTATGTCAACAAAAATTAAGCCTGAAGTGGTACATTAAGTACTGTAGCTTGTAGGTAAGGCATGTTTAGGGGATACTAATATTTTGACGAAAAATTATTCGCAGTCGAAAGGTTACGCAATCTAGTGTGGGGATTTCTGCTTCTAGAAGCTGTGCACACTAGACGGGCGTTAGGCAACTGAAAGGATCTAACCTGGTCTCTAATTCAAGAGATAAGATATTAAGATTAGCTGTGAAGAAAGATAACCTAAGAAGATTACTTTGACACGAGCCTATCAAGACCAACCCAAAGATCCAAAAACCATCAAATTAAAGTTAAGAATTTAGGAAAGAAGAAAACGGGTACTAAATGATCATTAATTAACCTAGAGCTTGCAATGGTGCACAGGTGCATGATATAATCAAAACAAAGAACAGAACATCAAAGTCCAGCACACAAGAGACGAGAAGGAAAGTATCAACAATCAAGAATCAGCTACAAGAGATATCTTGCACAGTGGATACGGTTAGAAATCACTCATCATGTATCATATTTCACCTTTTTTCTCTTTTCGGGTTCGGATACAGATAATGCCGGATATAAATACAAATGTGGATAGTATCGGTTACGAATATAGATCGGTCTTGGTACAGTAACAAATGTGGATTCGGTTACGAATGTAGAAAGCCTCAACCTGTCTAAAAAAATCAAGCCTGAACCTGTCTAAAACAAACCATGTCTCTTCTTGCATAGTCTTGGGAGCTATGTCCCCGACATTTATTTCGTAAGATTGATGTGATTCATCAACAGCTAGGGTTAGGCGGATTGCCCTCGGCTGGTTGGGCTTGCTTAGATGGCTCACGACCATGGGCTGAGTAGTCTCGGATATTACTGAATAACATGTACCGGATATTACCGGGGAAAGAACTCGGATATTTCTCTATCCGTCGGAACCTCTCCCCCAATTCTGGCTCCGAATCCAACAAGTACTATCCGGTACCGATTCCAAATCCGACAAAATCTACACCAACTTCCATACCCAAATAAGCTCCGAATTGGTTCAATCGGTCGGTATCCGACCCGATTGCACCCCTAACCCCGTCCAGGCCAGCCACGGCAACCAGGGGAGTATCCGTTCTGGTTTAGCAAACCGCCTCTTGGACCTAGGCCCATATCCGACAGTTTTTTTCGGCCGGTCTCTTCAGACGGTCGGAACTCAGTTCTTCCTCAGTCCTCAGCATACATGCTAGCTAGTAACATACACCAGTGGTCCAGTACGGCCGTACCTGTAGTAGCATATGAGTATGAGTCCTTTACTTCTAACCAACTCTAACATCTTAATTACATGTACCCGCCGGCTTCCTCTATACATGCATGGTCCCTGCTTGCTCTTTCCTTCGTGATTGCACACCCACACGTGAGTGGCTGAGTCTGATCGATATCTTGTTTGATGATAGAGACAGACAGACAGACAAGCTGTTCACGAATAGAATATGCTCGAGTTGTTGCGGGGTAATATATACAAGGTTGGTGAAGAAATGACGAAGAGTTTTGGCCTTTTGGGAATGGAAGGCATCGGGTGAACTTTTATGAGAGGTAATCTACTTAGTAATTGTGTGCACATACATATCCTCTCAGTGGCGGAGCTCGTCAATATTAACGTCTAGGGCCACTGTCGATTGACGAGCTCTGTCGCTGACAAGTGACAATCAAAGTGTGTACATACCAATACGAGTATACGACCCGAACCAAGTTTATCATCCACACCAATACTAATACCGATAAAAAAATAATAAAAGCTCATAGATTCATAAGTTTAAATGATATCTCGATTTCATACTTAAATCCATGATATAATTGATGGAACATGAAAGTTGATAGAAAAAATACCTAATTAATTATGGTTTGTTTCACCTCTCATATCTTCGTCAAGAGCTTCATATGGACCAGAACCTACACATGGATTTAGTGTTCAAGAAAGGGAATTAGAAAATTTACCGAGGCTGGAGCTGTGCAGCAGATTGACGTGGTGCAGATCGCAGCGTTCCCTGCTTGCCGGACCGGCCGGCCGCTGCCGCCACCGCGTGCAGCAAGCCCACGAGACTGCGCGCGAAGCGCAGGTGTGTGGTGTGGGTCGCCGGATCTTTATCGCGCTCATCTTCTGAGGCCCGCCCCGGAGCAGATCGTGAATTCCTGCGGCGTGCGGCGACGCGGCGTCCGGCGTCTCGCGTGCGGAAGCGAACGACGCTAAACGACGCGGCGTCGGCGCGTGCGGGAAGCAAACGACGCGCCTTAGCTCCTCCTTCTCTCAGGGCCAGGCCGAAAAACTACTTGTATTCTAAAAAATCTATTGGGCTGCGCCTAGGGCCGTGGCCCCAGTGGCCTCAGGCCCAAATCCGCCCCTGTATCCTCTTGTTAATTTGTATATGCCTGTAAACCAAAAATATGCAGCGCTCTTCTGTTCTCTGAGCAACATGGATGCAAAAGCGGCTATATTGGCAGATCAGGTATTCTAGTGGAACTTGGTGATCTTGCCGACCAACTGTTGACCACTTCTTGCCGGATACACTTTTGTTTTGAGATGAAAAGGTGTTTTCACGAATCCAGGATCTCACTCTCGTGCACCCCCGCACTTCACCACGGAAACGCCTTCATACTGTATGCATGTGTATAACTTTCGGAATACTTGAACAAGATGATCTGGTGCTAGTTCAGCAAAGCCTATAGTGCTACATTGATTAGCTTGAGCCTTGAGAATTCAGAAGTATATGTAACTTTGCTTAGTTTAGTTGCTAATAATGTTTTGTGATAAGTTGTTCATAATAAGAGGTTTGAAGGTTAATTTATACGCGTTTCTTCTTATAGAAGGTGGAGAAAGAGTAGTCGTCAAATTTGACCAAACAGGACTACAGGAGTGTTGTGTGTATCCTCCGTGTACTCTCTGAAAAAAGAATTTGACCAAACGGGTTTTTCCTCCGTTAACAAGACCGACGTACATGTACATCTTGTGAGCTTTTCATGTTGCAATTCATGGCCACCATTTTCCATATCAGCCGCCCACATAACTAGTAATGCCCTGCACCTGCTCACGGAACATGGGATACATTGCTTCCTCACCCACTTCTTCCCTGCTGCTCCCGTAGCCATAGTAACATCCAGCCATCTACCCCCTTCACATGTTAGTTATGACAAATTCTGGCCATCTCCTCCAGTCCTCCTTGGCTCAGCTTCTTCTTCTTGATTCTGAAGTCGCCCCCATACTTGTATCTTAGCATCAATATATAGGTCGAATGACATATGACGGAAAAGAGAGAAGACGAATTACAATAACGGGACAGTACGCCGGTTATTGACGGGTAAATAGGCTTGTTGTTATGGAGATGACGAAGAGTATTGAGAATGGAGGGCATCGGGAGAAATCCTCTGAGGCGGGGTATCTCACTATGCAATTATGAGCGTTCTGAAATTTCTGTTCATTTGTAGATGATTACAAACAGAGTGCTACGCACTTCACTGAGAACTTGCACGAACTTTAAAAGCAAATGAGAGGACAGGATTAAAAGGTGTTATTCCGCTAACTAAATTTTTAGCGAGGGCCGCTTTGAAAGACAATGGCTCGTGTGGTAAGTCCATACCGAGCCCTCAACCCCTGCAACCTCGCCGACGAAGTTGGAGGCGTGCTCTTGCAGCGACGAGAAAGCATCGTTGGCAGCCATAGCCAGGAAGAGATTGTGCCTGGCTGGAGTTCCCAGTTTGCAGCCTGTGCACGTCCAATACCTCCTACGTTACCGGGGCCTCTCTGGGGTCTAGACAGAGGAATAGGCCCAGATCCCCCATAGTGTCGTCCAAAGTGAAAATGAAGCACCTCTTCGGCCAAACCTAGAACCGCAGCCCAACCACGCGAGGCTCTTTTCGGCCACAAGGCGTGTCCCGTGAGTGCACCGTTTGCTAGGCCCACGATACGCAAAGCCGCGCGGCGCGGGATGGGTGTCCATGTCACGGACCGACTGGCTTTGGGCTGCATTGTTGGGCCGTGGGCTCAGGAGGTAAGACTCGGGAGTACAAAAGGGCAGCAGCAGCATCGGGAGGATCACCGAAGAAATACTCCAGGCTACCATCGGCTTCCTCCTTTTCCTGATGCTGTTCTTCCCCTCCAGCTGCTTCTCTTCCCCAATCCCCTTTCTCTAAATTCCCAGTCCCCAAATTGCTTCTTCCAGTTTAGCTACTAAACTTTCCCCAAGTTGTATCAAACTACTGATATTATGTGTTGGAGTGGATTATAGTTCCTTGTCTCGGTTGTTCATCCGTTCTGTCATTCCATCGGGAACATGATAATTGGTATCAGAGCATTCGATCCTGAGGATGCTGAGCTCCGAGGTGGCCATGACCGACGCTGAGAAGGAGAGCGAAGCAAGGTGCAAGGAGATGTTGAACCAGTTGATCTTTGCCGTGAAGAAGCAGACATTGGAGATGGAAGACCTAGCAGTCCGCATGAACGAGCTCGCGATCGACTTGAAGGCCATCGTCCTGCCGCAAGGAGTGCCCGATCATGCCTTGCCACCGTCCGCAACCGAACCGATGGCCACCCTTGCCGCTGTTGTGGACCGAGTCGTGGCGGCAGCTACACCAAGCGCAGATGCGGCACTCGACCCCGAATCACCCACCAGGTGTTCGATGTATTGCTCCGACGACGAAACCGCCTCGCAGACATCCGCATTCATGCCAGACGCAGCCCCGGGTTCTCCCTCGACCGCCTCCCGGCTCGACATCGCCAGGGTACTGGTGCGTGACGGCACCAGCGTTCTCACCAACACCCAACAAGACACCGTCCCAGATGATGCTGACTCTGGCATCCCCACTTCCACATCGAGCGGCGTCACCGTCAACTCCATCGACCTGGGCGACGAGCACGTCTCCAATCTATCCAGCTATCAATGGAATGCACACAAGGTGTTCGACAGGATGCTCGTCACTGATGGCATCTCCTATGGCTTCTCCACCAACATCCCAGTCCTCACTAACTACTACTCTGCCAAGTCATCCACTGCAAGTATTACTGTGGTGGATAGAGCAGCCTGTCATGCGACGCTCCTTGCACGCTTGGGGGACTTGTGTGGTGCTATGGAGTTTAGGCAACCGTGGCCGCCGCCTTCGCCAGTGGGCGTCAGGGGCTGTGGAGTGGAGCCGAACAAGAGGGGATTGAGTATAGAGGAGAAGAACATGTTGAGGGTAGGGCTGGAGAGCTTGCCTGAAGAGAAGATGCATAAGGTGCTGCAGATCTGGACACTCAACAGCAAGGTAGAGCCAAGCTGGAACTACAAGATCTTAAAAGGTGAGTATGCAGTGCATGGAGAGATTGTCATTCATGCCTCAGCGTTTGCAGCAACAGCTACAGACTCAACCAAGGTCTCTTCCTTTTGATGAGATCCTCTATTGCAACATTGGAGATCCACAATCTCTTGGTCAGCATCCAATTACATTCTTCAGGGAGGACAATGTGTTAGTTGGCGACCTTGTTGAAAAAAACCAGAAGTTCGTTGAGACAACTCGTGAAACCAGCGTTACCTTTGTCATTGGAAAGTTTGATGGTATACTTGGCTTTGGATCTCCCGAGATCTCTGTGGGAGAAACCCCTCCAATTTGGCAGAGCACGAAAGAGCAGAAACTGATTGCAAAGGATGTCTTCTTATTTTGGCTTTACCATTTGTTTGACAAACTAGGAGTCATATCCAGGAGGAGAGTTTATCATGAAACTATTCAATATGAGAGAGATCGCAATGTTGGCTTTCTATCACCATTTGGATACTCAACATCTATAGTGACAGCAGTGGTAGTTGCTATCTGTTCAATGGGGCATACTTCTGTTGGCCATGAAGGTCCTGCAGTTCTTCTTGTGTATGGCTTTGGAGCTTCCTTGCAGCACTTTCGTGACAATATAGGTAGCATTGCTGACGAGGGAAGCCAAGTTTGGGCAATCACCCTTTTTGGCTTTGGGAAATCGAGAAACCAAATGTCAACTATACAAAACTTCGTGGTCGAATTCATCGAGGACTTTATTACTGATATTGTGGGGGAGCTGGTTCATCTTGTTGGCAACTCTATTGGAGGTTATATCTGTGTGATTACTGTTGGCTATACAGCTGAGTTTAAGCCATCCTTCAGGTGGGATCGATGTGATGAGCAGCTGAAGCAGCCATGGCCACCACCTTTGTTCCTCCTAAATGAAGTTATGCCATTCCCCGTCGGCATGCGCGTGCTCGCCGTCGACGGTGACCCCACCTGCCTCAAGGTCCTGGAGAACCTCTTGCTTCGTTGCTAGTATCAGGTGGCAACAAATGGGCAGGCAGCCACAGCCCTGAAGCTGCTAAGGGAGAAGAAGGACCAGTTTGACCTGGTTATTAGCGACGTCCACATGACGGACATGGATGGCTTCAAGCTCCTTGAGCTTGTTGGCCTCGAGATGGACCTCCCGGTCATTATGTTGTCTGCAAACGGGGAAACACAAATGGTCATGAAGGAGATTACCCATGGGGCATGTGACTACCTGCTGAAGCCAGAACGTATATGGCAACATGTTGTTAGGCGGAGGAACTGTGACACCAAGAACTGTGGTAATGACAATGATGATGCTGGTCAGAGGGTGCAGGCAATGAATGCTGAAAGTGAGAATGGTGGTGTTAACTGCAACAAGAGAAATTCACGGAAGGGTAGAGATGAGAATGGAAATGATGGTGATGATTCTGACGAGAACAGTAGTGAGAATGTAGACTCGTCGACCCAGAAGAAGCCAAGGGTCGTGTGGTCTGTTGAGCTGCACCGAAAGTTTGGGGCTGATGAGTATTTTGTTAGACATTTGTTAGCTGAGGTCCCTGATGATGTTGACATGGTTATCTTGCCTAACTATGAAAGCAATGTTAAGCGTGATGACTGTCGCAGTATCAACCTATATGGCTCTGTTATCATTCTTTATGGTCTCCTAGGATTGTTGACGGTTTCAAATATGAAGCTATGGTTCCCAACAAAATGTAAGATGAAAGGAGCCCCACACCTTGATTTGTTTTGTCTTTGCGTGCTAGAGCAGTAGAAGTATGGTGGTGATTGTGTTCAAGTCAGGCTGGGCAGGGATGTTCTTCTGATACCATGGGATCCCGGTGGTAATAGTGACTATTCTTTTTGTATCGGCTTGGGGTCAAGCCTCATTCAAGGAGGGAGGAATGTCACGGACCGACTGGCTTTGGGCTGTATTGTTGGGCCGTGGGCCCAGGAGGCAGGAGGCAAGACTCGAGAGTACAAAGGGGCACCAGCAGCATCGGGAGGATCATCGAAGAAATACTCCAGGCTACCATCGGCTTCCTCCTTTTCCTGATGTTGTTCTTCCCCCATCCGCTTCTCTTCCCCAATCCCCTTTCTCTAAATTCTCAGTCCCCAAATTGCTTCTTCCAGTTTAGCTACTAAACTTTCCCCAAGTTGTATCAAACTACTGATATTATGTGTTGGAGTGGATTATAGTTCCTTGTCTCGGTTGTTCATCCGTTCTGTCATTCCATCGGGAACGTGATAGTCCAGCCGGTGGAGGCACAGGCGCGGCCCCGCAGAGCGGCACAGACGATCGAGGCGGCGAAACCGAACGCTTTTTTTTGTCGTGGGGTCGCTGGCTGGCGCTTGCGCTGCGTCGATGTGCCCACCGCGCGTGGCAGCATGGAAACGAACAAAAACGTGTAGACCTGCGGGGTGCAGTGCAGAACGACCTCCTGAGGCGCGCGCACGAGCTGCGTGCTAAGCTAGTGGGACGGGGCCGGGCAATAGCCGAAGCCGACCGCTTGGCGGCCTAGCTAGCGGACGGCGCGTCCATGCACGAGGCCGGGCTCGCCTAGAGAGCTAGCCAGCTATAGATGCCGGCGACCAAATCGCGGCGCCCGTAGGGGCGGACATAGGGTTAAATTTTACGTAGAACGGAGTCGTAAACGTAGATCAAATAGGATTACCTAAAACTAAAAAATTCATACACAAATTATATTACAATCACACTAATAAAAGTATATGACACTAAATGGAATCGCTTTGACCGCCGTGCGCCCTTGCCTCGCCTCGCCTGCCGCCGCTGGCAGCTTGGTCAGGTTAGGGGAGGATTGAGGAGGCGTGAGTGTCGAATGCGTGAGGACTGAGATCTAAGGAGGTTGTGCGTCCGTGTCTAATGGGCGGCTACCTTTACCTAATGGGCCAGCCGATCTGACAGGCTAGGCGCAATTGAACAAAGCCCACAAGACCACTTGGCACTTGGCAAGTTGGCAGCCGACCTTCTCCTCGTACCTCATCGGACGTTAGTGTCGTGGATGCTATGGGGCCGGTCTGTGGTTTAGCCATGTGGGAGAGGGGGTGTCCGGCCTAGGGTGAGCTTGGGCGGGCGTTCGGTTTGCCTGAAGGGAGGGTCCGCCCTTGGGCGCCTGCGTGTCACAATTTTTGCATCACCTAATATACAAGAGTTAAGCATGCATGTCTCCTCTAGCTTGTGAGTTTTGTGTAATGGTTTATAAAACGCTATACCACTCGAACGGTGTAGTCTCGCTCTCGCACAATGGCTGACAGGGGTGCGCCATCGCCGTCGATGGGCTCACTGTGCCCCCAAAGAGGTTTATATACTAAATAGCTATTTTGCGCCTGGGTCGCGCTGCTAGCCCACGCTCCCCAGCGCTACTCGAGGCGTGCCAACTTGCACGCTTTCCGCGTAGGATCGGCGATAAAAGTCTCGGTATCGTCCAATCTGATAGTAAAATCTAAACGTGTTCTTGTTTTGTACATAAGTGTTTTTTATTATTATTTTAGCAATAACTTTTGATTTAAAGCTCTGATTTACACCGGTAGCTTGGTGACAAGGAGGGTAACATAATGATATAAGTATCGTAAATAAAAACATCTCTACGCATTTACTAAAAATATTTACGGTATCACTAAAAGAGATTTACTACCCCTTTCACATGACTTTACTGTCAACATCTTTGCCAACTAATACAAACAAGTAGACAACCGATTAGCAAATAAGACATCATATACATCATATATATGGCCAAATCAAACATCTGCAGAGACAAGAAATTTCAGTCCCGATCTCAACCAAACAGATTAATTTCATCAACTAGAGCTACGCAATAACCCTTCATTTGCTCGATCAAGACATCATATACATTTTTACATGCATGAACTTAAAAGTAGCGTGCATCTCGAAGATGCTCCACTTCCAACGTTATTTAAACTGAAATCTCAAGGCATATATACATGCAGGAGCGGAGCCAGCGTCGGCCAGGCATCAGGCAGGCCCAGCACATTTCGGCCCAAAGTCATATTGCAACTGACTTTTGATGTTTGCATTTTCACTTGTATCTAACATTTTTTCGCTGGATCTCGGACCATTGTCCGGGAGGCCCGAGGCCTGACTCCACCCCTGTATACATGCATATCTAGCTGGAGAGCAACTCAGAGACTCAAACCATGCATATATGGGATCTCATGAATCTAACTAGCTACCTGGTGCGCATGTGGATTATCATATGTATCTTTACCATAAGAAGATGGAGCTTCTCGATTATTATTAATCAAATCGAACCAGGCAATTAAGTGCATGATATATGCGCATGTACATATGCCACCAGCCCACCACCCACCAGTACTGTGCAAAAGGTGACGGACTGCATGAAACATAAAGGTCAATAATTATCTAATAGCTGTTGAATAAGGGGCTGCAGATAAAATTAATCAGCTAATTGAGAACTAGGTTAGTGCGGATCATTGTTTTATTACCAGGAAATCACGGTGTTGAGCACATACTTAATGGAACAATAACAAGCAATATTAAACAACTATTTAAAGAACTAAACAACCATTACCAAACGTATAAAAATACTAGATCTCGGAGTACTCCCCAGCATTATCGCAGCTAGCTTCTGCATATCATATATATTTGTTTGATGTACCTAAATATCATATCTCATGTAATTAATTTCGAAAAACCTAAATAAATAATCTAAGAAGACGGAGAGAGGGAGAGAGAGACGGTCATGCTTGGCTCCTCGCACGCCATCCGCAGTAGAGCCAACGTACGTGCCCTCGATCGGAGCTCAGCTGAGTTGGCAGCTATGCGAGTGGCATACAGGGAGCCAGGCATATCCCATTTTTCACCTCTTCCTCACCTTCCAAGCGTACGTGCGTGCACCTACCTTCCTGCCGCATCCATCTCCCACATCCATGCCATGCATGCATGCCATTCCTTAAACTGCAGCACTTCACAGTTTCACACGCACGCGCGCGCACACACACACTCTCCCATGAGCTATACCTGTGCCCTCCTCCCAATGCTAAGCTTAAACACTTCAAGAAGACAAGAACTACTATGACACACACAGGCAAGAGCTAGCTCATTCCTCACTGCAAGTGTAAGGATGTAAACCATGGAGGAGAGATGTCTAGAGAAAAAGGAGAAAGAGAGGACAAGCATATATACGCATTACTCAATGGTGTGCTGCCGTGCTGGAGAGTTGGGAGGAGAGGATGGAGAGGACTTGTACGCACTACACAGCCGCCCGGCATATAAATAGCTCCAAACCCCAACTCCTCAAAGTGCCCTAATCCCTCCCGTCCCATCACACAGCCAACACATAGAGGCGCACACATGCACGCACATTGCACACTCCTCCAAGCTCTAGGCTCATGCGCCACAGAACCTCAGCTTCCCCATCCATCCATATATACATGCACAACACGCACGATTACAAGATGGAATAAAGTGCAGGGCGCTAGGTACCAAGTGAAAAAACTACCCTTCAGAAAAAAAGGTGCAAACCCTAGACAGAGCCCTAGCTGGCACAGTGTCAGGGGGCTAGCTTTTTTTTTTTTCTTTTGCTCTCTCTCTCTGTCGTTAAATTGTTAAATACCTTTGCGCCTGTGTGGTGAACGTGCTACTTGTGGTGACATGCACGCCATGTCATTAAAAAAATGCATATGATGTTTGCAACTTTGCATACTGCATGCATCGCTCTCTCTCTGAAGTTTGTTTTGCAACGAGCTGGCTTTCTGAGACGGGGTTTGTCTCGCAGCGCTTGGCGGGGAGGCGGATTCCCCTGTGCGCGGTGGACCAAGCTGAGTGTGGGTCACGCCCTGCTTCACCTCTTGCTACTGCCTTTTCAACAACTGCGTGCCCCCGTGACCATGCATGCACTACGCCTTTTACCTTCTTATTGCTTGCAAAAGTTGATGCGACTGAGATGGCCAAAAGAGTTGATTTGATCTTGCGCTAGACCATTTTGGATCCAAATCGTATGTACTTCACTTCGTGCGCTAGGTTGTCTAAGATTGCTATTCAAATGTTTGAAGGGTAACAATAACGTTAAGTAGCAAGTAATAACCCACCAATTTGAGCTGATAGTAATATTAGGGCGTGTTTGCAACAAGTTAAAAGCTACGAGAGTACGAATCATGGGCGGATCCACCGTTAGGGCTAATCGAGCTGGCTCGAGCCCCGGCTCCAATTGTGAGACTCCTAGACCCCCTCTTAGCACTGGTGGTGTATTTGGTGGTCGCTAGGCAACATGGTAGCTGTAAGGAAGAAGATGGCCTTGTGCGCAGTGAGCTCCATCCTGGGTCATCTCCTACTTGTTGGCCTGCAGGCTTCTAGGCCTAATTGAGGGAAAAAGTCTAGCGAGCAATGGCCAGGTTGTTTGATCGTAATGTACAAATGTGAGCTTCTCTTTTGATCTCTGGAGTTGTTTTTGTCATTTTGTCAATATGTCCTGGAGTGAATTTGAATTGCTAAAGACCATTAGATGTATATTCGATATGCTTGTCTCGTATTAGCTTCGACCTACGAGCATCATCGATCACCTCTATTTTTATCCTAACTTCGTCGTTGGTAAGAACGGCTGATATATAGTTTTCAACCCTTAAATTAATCAGATAGCTAGCTGTATGTACGAGAGGAGAAAATACATATACATTGTTATACGCGCATCACGTAAACAAGATCAATCGACAAGATTTAACGTGGAAAACCCTCTCAATGCGAGAGGAAAACCAGCCGCACAGCTTCACTATATCGGCAACGTCGGGATTACAACTCGATTATCTTACCTCAAACGACCTCCGCACATACAATTGATGTATAGAATTTGGATCACAAATCAACATACATGATACGCGCATCACGTGATCGTGACAAGGGGCCGGGCACAGCCGCACAGCTAGGCTAGCCGACCACATACAATTCTTCATGGCGTACGCGTGCGCGTCACGTCAGTCGACGAACGCGCGGATGGATCGCTCGATGCATATATGGATGGACCAAAGGGAGGCTACGGCCGCGGGGGGTTGCTCCCGGCGGCCATCGCCGATAGGATCCCCCTACGCGACGACGATCCATATATATGCATGCTGATGCTGGTATTATATACGTGCGCGCGTGGACGTTGCGTGAATCGACAGGCCGGGACGGAGAGGGACCATGCATGCATGAATCATGATGCGTCCAACTCGAAGCAGAGTAGCTAGTAATAATGGTAATGTGGCGTTGCATCCGCCCGCGCACGCCGCTATCGGGGAGATTCGCGCTGGTCGCTATGCAACAAATGCGCCCAACTGCAAGTCCGCGCCCCTTTCCGCTTGTCCCCCTCTGCTCGCCCTTTTCCCCTACGCTTCCGCCTTCTCGACTCCCTGTGGGGGATCCGTGTTCCCTGCCCTGCCACTAATGTCAGCAGCGCAGGTTTCTCAAAGGTTAGCTGGCGACTGGCGAGCGATTTATTCGAAATCTTCGAGCTAGCTCAACCTCGGCCTCGTCTGGTAAGCAACGCATTTTTTTATTTTTATTTAAAAAAAACAATGTTCACTGAACACAAAAGCTCAAGGAATAGAAATGCAAACCGAACGTTTCACCGAGAAGAACCTAGATTTCCAGCTATATTACCTTGAGAAAACCCTACTCAGGGAACGCTTTTGACCCTGGCACCGTTCTCAGTTCATTGGGTCTTAACCTGGTTGTTCCCTTCTAGCACGAGAGAGCATAAGCCGATGGTATTTTGGCAAACTGTAATTTCTTCTAGCATCGTTAAATAAGTTACATGCATGTCTACGTTTTTTTATAGGTATTGTGTTTTTTTTCTTTCTATGTATTGTATTTTTAAATATGATAGGAAGTGTTTGTAAACGTAGCACCATCCTAATAGCCCAAAAGTGACTACGACACATCTGATTGGTAAGACAACTCACATGACAGGCGTTTTTACGGAAGTATGACCCGGAGAGCCACCTAAATGGCAAAAGCACTAGCTTCCATTAGAGACAAGATCGAACACTTTTACACTTTTATTGGTCACAACTCACAGCGGCATAGCCCTAATCTGCAAAATTATTAGCGAATGGGTGGCCCAAGTAGTGCACCTGCCCCTCTGCAGACAATCACCAGAAATAGCGTTGTACCTTGTCGTCCAGGGCAGATACTCACACAACTCTAGAACTTGCTGGCAAATTGGTTAGGTTGTGCACCACTCAAGTCATCCCAATGGGCCGGTAGTGGGAGCATTAGGGACTGGTGGACGAAGACTACTGGTTCGGGAGGAATCCTAGGAGGGCTACGGCCACAGTGCTCATCCTAACCATCGAAGAGATCTGAAAAGAACGCAACACTAAATCTTCCATAATAGATCAACCACCCCGCTTGATCTGCTCACAAGGCTAAAGGAGGAATGCATAACTTGGTCCCTTGCAGTGGCGAAGGGTTTAGAGCAATTTATCACTTTGTAATTAAGGCTCTACTTTAATATGTACTTTCCGCGGACTGTCCCCGCAATCCCTTCTTTATTAATATAATAAGCAAATCTCCTGATTGTTCTTAAAAATCACAGCGGCATAGCCCTAATCTGCAAAATTATTAGGAGAGCAAGCCGATTGGTTAGACCACGAGCAGCTTTTGTTGGAGGCCGGCCAGATCGGCTACACTGTTCGTACAATTCCGAAATCAAAATCCTGATGCCGGCATGTCCGCAAAGCGCTAATGGATGGTCTCTATTAGGAAACCGGGTCCGACCAGGAGTCCGGGTCCGGGTGGGCACCTCATCCATCCGAGACTATATATAGGAGGGGGAACCCCCCCAAACATTGTACATAATTCATTATCAGAAGAGCAATAAAGAGCAGCCTGCAGATCCTCTCATACCGTGTTTTCATCTATTGTTGTGTTCTTGTGTTCTTGCATCGTTCTTACGATTCGATTTTGTATCTGAGGTAATCGCTCGGTTGGACTTGCCAATGGTTCCTCAACACGTTATCGGCCACGATCGACTCTCCTCGCATCGAAAGGTAATCGTCGATGAACGACACTCGTATATTGAATCGCTTTTCTAGATCGCTTTCAATTCGCAAATTTGGCTTTCTAGATTAGTTTTCTCGGTACAAATTTGCTCTAATCGTCGCGAGCCGACTTGAAGTCGCCAAGACAATGCCGATCGACAGATTGCATGAAAGAGCGGATGTCGATTATACCGTAGATTGGAAATTGCAAATCCGTTCTAACCTACCGCAGACTTGAAGTCGCGGAAAATCCGATCGGAGGTTGCATGAAAGAACCGATGTCGATTGCGCTTTTACATCGTATTGCATTGCATACATACATTGATGAACGATAAATTTGACGGCTCAACGACTGTCGGCGCCCCGCGGGTATACCTTCCCAAAACCCCACCGCGCGCCGCCATGAAGTGCGAGCCGACGCTGTTGCGCGCAAGCACGGCGCCATGATAAAGCGCCATGCGAACCCGCGAGCAAACACGCGCACTTGAAGCGCGCACGCCTCCGCGCGCGCCATCCTCGCCACCGCGCCGCGCCGCCGCCGCCGCGCACCGCCATCCCGGCCACCGTGCAGCGCCCGCACGCCGCACCGCCGCACCGCCATATCCCGCCACCGCGCGCGCGGCGGCCGCGCCGCAACACCGCCACATCCGGCCACGCGCTTAGCCCGCAGCCGCGCGCCGCTCCGGCCGGCCGCGCCGCCTCCGCCGGCTGGCGCCGCCGCGCCGCCGTGACGCCGCATTCTGCCGGTCGAAGCCGCATGGAGCCGCCGGGCACCGCCACTCCGGCCCGGCGCGCGCGCCGCCTCGGCCAGCGCGCCGGTCTCGCTCGCACCACCACCGCCGGCCGCCGCCCGCCGCTGCATGTGCCGGCCGCGGCCGCCGCCATCCGTTGTCGCCGCGCCCGAGCTCCTTCTTTGAGAGCCGCCACACATAAGTGTTGGGGGTAGGGGAAACCCTACCCCACGTTTTGGAGCCGGCCGGATAAGGCCACTTGATGGGCTGAGCATATGTTGGGCCGTATAAAGGCCGGTTTGAAGCCGGCCCACCCGGTGAGAAAAGAAAAAAAAAGGGGGGGGGAAGAAAAATAAATGGTATTTTTGCAGAAAAAGTCTTGAAATTTTTCGTAATTACGCGCAAGTTTTCGCGTATAATGAAATTTTGCAGAAAACCCCTCGGAAGAAATGAAAATTACGCGCAAATCCTCTCGTAATCGAGTTTTTATGCGTTTTAACCCCGAAACTTGCGGCTAGTAAAAAATTACTTTTCCAAAGAAAAGGCCTCTAAATCAAATTTTGCATATTTTTGAATTTTGAAGCATATTTATTCTTATTATTGCTATTTCTATGTAATTTATTACTGTATTTACTGTTTTGATTATTTGTAATTATTTATATTGCTTTTAATCATTGAAAATAGCGATAAATCTTGAAAAATGCGAGAAAAATACGGAATATTATAGGAATTCTTGCAACCTTTATGTACATTACCAGCGAATCTTATGCATTCCTTGCATGAATATGCAGATGATCGAATTACGAACCGGAGTTCGAGGAGACCAACATGGCGAATTATTTGACTTGGGCATCGGATGTTGAGATCGTCTTTGGGAGCCAAGAAGTTCGTGGTCGCCATTGGACTCGGCGCCGCAGCGAGCCGCCGTTCAATCTGCGAGGAGAATGATCGTGCACTTCATTTTCTCGGACATCACCTTTGCCTAACTCTCAAGAATGAGTATATGGCGAAAAGAGCGCATCGGCATTATGGACCGCCTCAAGAAGCGGTTCGAGAAATCGGCATACACCATCTGCCCGGCGGAGCGAGAATGGACTCACTACGTTTTGCGACTATAAGACCGTGGGGAGTACAATTACGCTTTGCACGTAATTTGTACAAATCTTGACTTTGTGGTAAAGTAATCACGGATGCAGAGGATTGAGAAACCCTATCTACCTTTCATCCAAATGCGTGCAATCCGCACGCAACTATCGTCGAGGATGGTTTCAAGGAATATGCGAACCGATTGATATTATGCAAGTTGCGGAAGCTCAAGATGAGGTTCTCGAAAGAACTACATCTCGCGACCACCTAGTAGCAAAGTTGGCCATGAAGTCAATGCTAGCGACTACAAGGTGAGAAAGCCTCACTCAGCGAGAGGCGGAAGGGTAAGGTCATGAGCCACAAAACTAAGCAAAATGCTCAAGTCAAGAAAGGCGACCAAAGAAGCGCGATGAGAAGCCCTATGGTCGCGGGACCAAAGCCGCTACAAATGTGGCACTTGGGGACATTGGTCACGTGTCTGCCGTGAACCGCAAAGACGTGATTGATGCTTTCAAGGCAAAGAAGAAGGGCAAAGGACGACGAGGCGCACCTCGCCATTGCAGGCATAGAAGATCCACGGTCATTGGTTGCACCTATGGATGTGGACATGCCTCACAGAGCTCCTATCACTCCTTCATTGGACATTGCAGTTTGCGACCATACCATAGTTGTCAAGAAGAAAAGATAGAAGTAGATGAGATTCAGCGAAGTTAATTTACTTACTTGATTCGATTTAGTGCATGCATGGCACTTAGTTTTACATCATTTGCGACTTATGTTAGGATTCTATTGAATAAAGGTTATAAGCTCTAGAAGAGCATTAGCATTAAATTCTTATGATGGGTCGGCAAGACTTTTCCGTATTAATAAAGCAAGTTTTGTTACTGTTTTGAAGTATGTTTTATGTGTGGATTGTTTTGCTCCATATTAATAAATACTTTATATATCGAGCAGCGTGTGGCGCCTATGGAGGAAGTGTGCCTAGCGGATAGCGGCACAACAAATACCATACCGAGAGAGACGAAATTTTTCGATCGATCAAGAAGAATCTTTAGTAGTCTTCGACAATCGGCGGCGATATTTGTATAATAGGCTCGGGAAGAGCCACAATTATACTCCGATGGGCACGACATTGGTCATTGAAGAAGCCTTGTTGTACCCGAATCGACTAGAACTCTCTTAAGTTTTAAAGATATTCGCGCTAACGGTCTCCATGTAGAGGCGAAGAAGAGTATGGTAAGGAATACCTGCTCATTACAAAGCGTGAGGAGAATGGGAAAAGGGTATTAGAACGACTTCCTTCATATGAATCTGGGCTATACTACACTCATATTAAGGCACATGTCGCCTATCACGTCCTGAAAACATCTTTTAGAAGCTCTGAACTTTTCTGTCTCTCGCATGATAGATTAGGCCACCCCGGTCTTAGAATGATGAGAAATATAATTAACAATTCTCAGGGACATAATATCAATGTAAAGAATTTCCCGAATCCAGAAGATTTTGTATGCCCTGCATGTGCTCGGAAATTAATTACTAGACCTTCTCCTCACGAAAGTGAAGGATGAAATCCTGCATTCTGGACCGAATCGAGGAGATATTTGCGGTCCTATTCATTTCTATCGGGCCATTTAGGTACTTTATGGTGCTCATCGATGCTTCCTCGAAATGGTCGCATGTATGCCTGTTATCTACGAGAAACCATGCTTTTGCAAAGCTGATCTCGCAGATAATTAAAATAAAGAATAATTTCCCTGATCATCATGTGAAGTCCATCAGAATGGACAACGCCGGAGAATTTACTTCAAAGGCATTTGATGATTATTGTATGGCAATGGGAATTACCGTTGAGCACTCGGTACCACATGTCCACACTCAGAATGGACTAGCAGAAGCATTGATTAAAAGAATTAAATTCATTGCCCGACCGCTTTTACAGAATTGTAATTTACCAACTACGTGTTGGGGACACGCAGTCCTGCACGCAGCAACTCTCATCATTTTTAGACCGTCGGCATACAACATCCATTCACCTATGCAACTAGCGCAAGGGTCACCACCAAAAATCTCTCATCTTCGAAGGTTTGGTTGCAAGGTTTATGTACCTATACCACCACCGCAATGAATCGCAATGAGCCTCTCAGAAAATCGGGATATCGTTGGTTATGAGATCGCATCCATAATCGAGTATCTGGACCCAATATTCGAGATTTGCATCGACCAAGTTTGGATAGCATATTTGATGAGGATAGTTTCCCGTCATTAGGGGGAGGAAATCAACCTCTTGATGAAAAATGTCGGGAAATAACGTGGCAAGCCACGGGAATTAATGCACATGACCCACGCACTAGTGAAGCAGATAGAGAAGTCCAGAAGATAATTGATTTGCAAGCATTAGCGAATCAACTGCCTGACCACTTTAGTGATTTGAAGAGCGTGACCAAGTCGCATGTGCCTGCACGCAATGCACCGGAGAGGGTTGAAATACCAAAGAAAATAGAAGGTATCCCTAATCCCGTCCAGAGGCCTCAGAATAAAAGGACGAGAACTCCGGCCCCTCGAATCCCAAGTAACCGGGGACGCCTGGCGAAAAAGGATAAGAAGGACTTGTCACAGCCGATCACTGAAGTTCCCCACAAACAGAAGGGGAGCCAGTTGAGACCTGGCACTGGTATGGAACCTTCAGCAAAAGGCATACCAGATTTGAATATTCCCATGGAGGGAGATATCAGCATGGATGTGTGCGCACACATCGGAGCTGAAAAACTAAAGGGACTTGCCCCCGCAATTGAAAGCAGCGGTAAGCAAGTAGAAGCATTAGCAGAACCGCCCCATGAAGAAATAGCTATAAATTATATGACTACGGGAGAATCTATGAATAGAGCAACAGCCAATGTCGACATCTATTTTGCAAAGAAAATTGCCACAATCATTGATCTTGATCCAGAGCCTGCATTGCTCGCTGAATGCAAGAAGAGATCAGATTAGAAAGATTGAAAAAGGCAATAGAAGCGAATTAATATCTCGAATAAAAGAGATGTGTTTGGGCACAGAAGCGCACACCTCCCCATGTGCACCACAGTAGGGCATAAATGGGTATTTGTTCGAAAGAAAATGAAAACAATGAAGTTGTAAGATATAAAGCAAGGCTTGTTGCACAAGAGTTTCACTCAAAGACCGGAGTCGATTATGAAGAAACCTATTCCCTGGTCATGGGCGGAACTACCTTTAGATACTTAATCTCAATGGCGAGAATCGAATTTAGAAATGAAATTGATGGATGTGGTAATCGTGCATACCTTTATGGGAACTTGGATTCGAAATTTATATGAAGGTACTGAAGGTATCCTGCATCTAACCAAGATAGAGCAAACAAAAATCTATCGATGTGCAACTCGTAAAGTCACCAGTATGGATCAAGCAATCAGCGGATGTGGTATAATCGCCTAAGCGACTTTCTCTGCAAGAAAGGCTACACGAGCAGTGAGGATTGTCCACTGTGTGTTTATACGGCGATCCCGGATGGATTCAGATAATCTCGGTGTATGTAGATGATCCGAATATCATCGGGACTTTAGAAGATATTGGAAAAGCAAGCTCTTACCGAGTCGAGTTCGAAATGAAAGATCCGGTAAAACCAAATATTGCCTAGGCTTGCGGCTTGAGCATACCCACGAAGGGATTTTAGTACATCACCAACCTACACTCGGAAGGTGTTGGAAAGGTTCGGCTTTGAAAAGGCATATCCTCAAAGTGCCGATGATCGGAGATCCTTGCGCAAGACAAGGACCCGTTCGGACCTAGAGAAGAGGAGGAAGTCCTCGGGACCGGAATTCCCATACTTGAGCGCAGATTGGAGCACTCATGTATTTAGCAAACCGCACTAGACCAGGACATTGCTTTGCGATGAATCTTTTAGCAAGGTATAGTGCGTAACCTACTAAAAAGCATTGGCGGGGAATAAATGGCGTCTTCCGATACCTTCAAGGAAATAAAGATCTTGGCTTTGTTCTGAAAGAACCAGACCTTACAATGATGGCTATGCAGATGTCGAACTTTGTCGGACCATCTGACTAAGTCGCAAAGCAGGCTATGTATTTACGTGTGGTGGAACGCAATTTCATGGAAATCATCTAAGCGAGTTTGGTATCAACTTCGACGAACCACTCGAAAATTATAGCACTATACGAGGCCGCGACGGAATGCTCTTGGCTTCGGCGGATGATTCACCACATCCAGCGATCATGTGGATTGAATACCGCACAAACCCCACTATTATCTATGAAGATAATGCGGCTTGTGTTGCACAAGTGCAGATGGGTTATGTGAAGAGTCCTCTCACAAAGCATATCAACCCCAAGTTCTTCTATGCTCATGAAATGCAAAAGATAGACGAAATTAAGGTACTGCATACTAAGTCATGTGAAAATCTTGCAGATTTGTTCACTAAGTCACTTCGAGCATCTAGCTTTGAAAGGTGCGTACGTGGAATTGGAATGATAAGACTTGGAGAAGTGCAGAATTCAGGGGGAGAACCTTCACGAACTCATTATTAAAAGCTTGATCACGAAGGTCGAGTACCCAAAGAATAAATCTTGAAGATTAAATGAAATTGGGTTAATTGTACTCTTTTTCCCTTGACGAGTTTTCCTGAAGTTTCTCGGTTAAGGTTTTTAATGAGGCAATTCGTGCGACATAGCAGAACGTGATACATGTACTCTTTCTCCAAATTTTTCCCACTGGGTTTTTATGGAGTTTTAGCGAGGCATGGACATGAAGGATGAGAGCCCAAGGGGGAGTATTAGGAAACCGGGCCCGACCAGGAGTCCGGGTCCGGGTGGGCACCTCATCCACCCGAGACTATATATAGGAGGGGGAACCCCCCCCCCCAAACATTGTACACAATTCATTATTAGAAGAGCAATAAAGAGCAGCCTGCAGTCCTCTCTCATACCTGTGTTTTCATCTATTGTTGTGTTCTTGTGTTCTTGCATCGTTCTTACGATTCTGATTTTGTATACGAGGTAATCGCTCGGACTGGACTTGCCAGCGACGGTTCCTCGACAGTCTCAAGAACTGGGTCATTTGTGGGGGTGGCCTAGTAATTAACTGCTTCACTAGAGTCACGGCATTCGAATTGAAGTGAAGCCACGCATGTCGCATTGAATCCTGCGCTATTACAAACTCGTACAATGTGGTGCGGCCTTCATGTCCACTGGATCGAAAAAGGACGTCATATTTGATTATGTCATGGCACTGTAGTAACACGTTGTATCTTTTCCATCAACTGAGTGGCTAAGATCCGAGAGAACGGTGCGGTGTCGTGTGCCCCATTGAAATGGCAGAGATCTCCCCAAGTACCGGGGACCGGAGGTAGATCGGCCCTGGGTATCAATGGCCAACAACTCGTACGACAGGCAAAGTCTGGACTCTCTCGACCATGAAGCCATGAATGTAACCTGGGCTGGGATACCTGGTCTCCGTCGTGCTGGCTTGCTTCAGTTGCTTGGCGCCAAGGTCTGCAAGTTACGGGCGCGTCTGACCTGTGCACCCACCTACATGCTACACTGCCCTCAAAAGAAAAGAATATATATATATATATATATATATATATATATATATATATATATATATATATATATATATATATATATATATATATATAACATTTAAATCTCTCCTAAGATGTACTCTCACTTCCAATATACCACTTAAACGGATATATTATACTTCTTTATCATTTTCAGTATACTTGAATACTAATTATAAGATACTTCAATGTGATTTGATCGGAAAATTTTCATTGGAGTCTTTTATTTTTGCTATATACCCTTTTTTATACATAAAAAAAGTATATACACGGATTTTGGTATAAAAAGTGGATTTTCATAAAATTTTTCATAGAACTCACTTTGGAGTATCTTATAATTATTATTGGAGTATACTCAAATTGATAAAGAGGTATCATCATACAATTTAAATGGTATATGAGAGGTGGAAGTACGTACTCCCAAGAGTACCATACTATATATATATATATATATATATGCTTACACACTACTACTATACAGTAACTCAGGGAAACGAGAGACAAATGTTTGGCAGTACAATAGGTTTCTCTTTGGATACTACTGACAAGGAATTATCGAGATTTACCACTATGAATAAGTGCTTTGAAGATCTATCTTTCGATGTCTCGCCGATAAGTGAGGCCAAATCCTCCTACTGACAATGGTGTGTATATGCCTGGTAGCACAGGCTCTTGTACGTTCGGACTCGAAGAACAAAAGGCAAGGCAAGAGCGCGAGACAGAATCACAGAATGCACAAATTTTCCGTATGCTCGGTGAACGGATAAACACCTGAATGCATGCAGTTTACGAGGGAGAGAACCGTGCAATGCCCCTTTTTCTGATACGACTGGTACAATTTGCTAACACTCCTAATAAATAGATGCCAATCTTAGATTCTACTGCATTCTAAAGAGCTAGTAACGATGCACATCTAAACCGAACCAGACGGCCGTGTGCACGGCAAGGCTATGAAAACCGCAGAATCGCAGCGTCAAAAGACATTAGTACCGCAGGTTGGAGCACAGGCCCCTACAGGTCAGTAAAGTGTAGATTCGAGCATCCGCACCTGCAAACAACAACAGTCATGTTTGAGTCGCAATCACGTACGCCGTACGTATCATCTGTAGTGAAAGCACAGAAGCAGGGAAGGGCGCACCTACCGTGCAAGCTCAAGACAGCTGTTTTCAGAAGCACTTCTTGTGAACAATGGATGGACCCGTCTCATCGTAGTCGCCCTTGGTGACGTGCTGGTTTTGAGGGAAAACGACCTTGGCCAAGATCGCGCCACCCAGCCAGGCCGAGTACCTCGCTAGGTTCTCGGGCATGTATTCTGGGGGCTGGAGGATTGAGTGTTTTGAGTTAGTAAAGGCCGCAAAGTGCGAGAGTCATGGAGTCACTGAGGTAGGGAGAGGAGAGGGGGGGAGTTACCTTTACGAGAGATGGGCGGATTGCTGAAGCAGACAAATTTGCTTCTTTCTGGAACCTGTCTTCAAAACCTTGAGAAGAGAAAGCAAAGAGGTTATCCACTATGAACCTGAGTTATTGCTCTCAAAAGTGTTTTAGCTAGCTAATGGGTTTCAAATGGGTTAGGATATGTAAAACGAGAAAAATCAACTAAGCATGACAAAGCAATAAAAAAATATGCAAGCCATCAGTTGTGACACGAAAAGTAGTCGTTCTGCAGCATTCAGCAAAATATTAATTACCTGAACTGCTGATTACAATACCTATAACCAGTTGGCGGCATTCTAAGTACAACTAACCAACAAATCTTCTCAAGTGCTCCGCCACACATTCACAATAATATTGACTACCTTATCCACAGGACAACTAACAGCAGTACAAGATATTCCCAAGTCTTACAAAAGATTCCAAATCCTTTCCGATTAAATGAAATTCCCAAGTCCCAACAGCATGGGTTCTCAAGTGGGAGAACTTCCAAAGTGGCCCCATTTCTTTTGTTCTGGAACATAGCAAGGAAGCAAACTGTGTTGCATAGGTTATACACCATTAGCATTTGCATAATCAACTCATAGAGAATGCAGCATTTGCATAATCTATTCATAGAGAATGCAAATTTTCATAGTTGCATTTGCATAATCATTTCATACAGAATGCAAATTTTCATATTGAATGATGCCACATTCCACGAGTCAGCATATAATACCATCCATGAAACAGTAGACTAGCAAGGTGTTAATTAGTCTTTGTAGCTAATAGACATGCATTTTCCATGTAAAATAAAAGATTGAAGAATCCAAGAGTGCAAATCAAGAATAAATGGCATCTTGGAGAGGAAAGCAGTAACTAACCAGTCATAGATACAGTGCCACCACATAGCATGGTGTTTTCAAGCAGCTGCCGATGGTACTCTGATGCAACATTTGAGACACTACTAACTAGCTGGTGAACAATGCCATAATCTTCAAAGCCCAAAATATGTGGTTGAAACAAAGCTTCACCAACAATATAGCGCTCTTTTTCAATTGTTATAACCTGGAGGAAGATGTGTTTAGAAAACACTGGTTTTCATATATTCAAGATAATAAAAAGCCACCAAGGCATTTGATCAAGCTAAAGAGAATAACCGACGCAACTACCATTTATTTTATGAAGAGACAAATTGAACATTAAGAGATACAGGTACCAGGAATAAGGTGAATGTTTGGCACACCATTTACAACAAAGCTATGTACAATAAGTGAATAACCAACCTGCCCATCTGGAAGAGTGTGCCTTTCTGGTTGGCATGAGCTTTCTATAGCTTCAAAGGCCAACTGATCTTCTGTGCAGCATGCATACTGCTCTTTCAGCCTCTCGACATCAGAAATATCAATGTTTACTGATGGGTTGGACTTTTTGAGTTCTTGTGCAAATAGGTTAGTCAAGTCAATTCCTCCAATCTCAAATCTCTTTGATGCTATGTGTTGAACAGCACCTTCACAAACTGGAGCAATATCTGTAAAATAGAAAGGAATGCCAGTGAATTTTAATGTCCAATAGCAATGTTGCTTGCACACTAGCTTATCAAAACATATCCCGATTAATGAAGTAAAACATGCACCGGGTGGCCAATGCCGAACAACATTACTCTGGTTAAAGAATGAGTTCTATATATCATTGTAGGGCCAGCTTGGAATTGCTATGGTGTGCTGTGATGTGCTGCAGAATCTAGTTAATTAAAGGGAATCTTTACCCACCAAAGTAAAATGTTCCTGTTATGCCTCTAACAAAGAGGTTGCCAATTACTCCACAGTTGACATATCCAAAAAAATAGAAAAATAAAAATGCTTCTAAAGAAGCTACCAATTGCACACTAAATACAAGTATAAGCAGCTGTAAAGCACAATCATGCCTTACATTACCATTTGTGATTTCTAATAGCTTAAGAAAACTATATGTGGCATAATTTGTGAAGAAAATGGCTATCAGAGTACTACTATTCCTCTACATTCCCAAGAGTACTCCTTTGTTGTGTCAATGGGTGTCACCACTCACCATCCCCCCTGAAATAAGCTCTTGCCAGAAACTACATCCAATAATGTCATTTCGTCTTTACTGATGACCAAGTCGAAAAAGAAACATTAGGTTTATTCCTCATGTAGTGAACACAGGGGAAAACCCTATTTGGATGAAAGGTAAAGAAGAAGACAGTTCGAATAAGCAAGGATTTGAAGTATAAAGAATACAGCTTTGTAAAAAATAGTAAATGATCTTCAGATGAAGGAATCGTGACAATATATGCACAGGAACAGAAGGCAATACTGAAACATTGGAACAGAAGGCAATACTGAAACATTGACATACAAATCATGGTAGGTGAATTACAACTTTACAAGCGGCACCATAATAATGGAAGAAGACTAACATAAGCATACTTGGAGTTCAATTATATAAGGATTTCTGTCATCCTTGTATGATGTTCTTGCATGTGCTTAAAGATCATCAGTCATTGGGTGACAATTGTGTGGGACAATTTTTTAGCTCAAAAGGGTTAGATATTTTCCCTGCAAGCCTTCGATATGCGCTGGTTTGCACAAAGGTTATTCTGGAATGAGTAGATAAAAGATGTAGAAAGCGGTCCTTAATAGTGAAAGGAGACCTATGTAAGCACTCTTGGAGTTGAATTCTACAAGGAATATCTGTCATCCTCGTATGATTGTCTTCTATGTGCTCACAACGCATCATTCATTGGGTGGGGTTTTATTTATTTTTTTGAAAATTGGTCAGGAACTCTGGCGTTCACTAGAGAAGGAGATGGGAATCCGAGCTGGTCCTAGGATTCGAACTCAGTTGGGTGAGGGTGCAACTGCCACTCTTTACCATTCGGCCACAGGCCGGATCCCATATTCCCATTGAGTGACAATTATGTGATTTATGTCACACTATTTCTGAGCTCAAGTAGAAAAGTGGGACACAGAAAAAACATAGCTTACTTAAATGGCAAGACATGCATAGGAGAGTCAAATGTCGATGAGGCATGGGTAATTCACCAAACCAAAAAAGGATAAAGTCAACAGCATCAGGAAAAGAATATAATATTATATAGACATTAAACAAAAGCCATATGTGGAATCAACGGAATAGCAATCTAAGTTTGAACCATCCAGAGTAAACATACAACTGATTTGGTGATATTACCTATTTTCCCATGCCCAATGTCAACTGTACAGCCTGAAATGCGTCCAACAGCATAAAGTGACAATACAGCCTGTTCAGAGTCATAAAAGCCTGATACGTTGAATTTTTCGAACATAAGTTGCACCAATTGCTCCCGAAGAGCCTGCACAGGGCATAAAGACAGAAGGGGGAAATTAGAATCAATGCAAAACAAAAAAGATGGGTAAACCAACACATTAGGCACACTCAAAATAATGGACAATGTCAAATGGAAAAGGCTTCGCAAACTAGTGAGAGAGATATTGTATTACTGTTACAGCTTCAGAATGATGAAAACCTACTTAGGCTCCATTTGCAACTGCGAAGGCTTGTCAAAAGCACTTATATTTTTCTACTTTTGGATATAATAACCAGTTGAGAGCATCTTTTTTTTTTGTCATAACAGCGAAATCTTACTGGAATCGGTAAAGATTCCCGTAACTAACTATATTCCATAGCGACAACACAACACAGCACACCAACCACAAAGTGGGCCTTAAGTGCTACATCATGCAGCATCTAAATATGCTACTGCTAGGATTCTCATCCAATTCCTACAAAATCAATCTCTGGAAAACATTGCACCAGAAGGACCACCGGCACTGGGCACCAAACACTGGTAAGTTCTAAATGATACAGCTGCAGATAACATGTTCAAATTCTAGAATTTATAATACAGATCACAATTGACCCAAAGCTAGAATTTTCTAGTAAGATTTAACAGAGAACAAAGATAGCACAATGACTTGCACTAGATTTCAAATTTTGGGTATGTGCGCCATAGAAGCCATAGGGGTCCATCATCTCAGCTCAGATAAGAGAAATCCAACCATATTAGATCACATAGTGTTTAATCAACTATGCACACTCATTACCAACATAACAAAAGGATTTACCTCATAATGTGGAATATGTACCACATGGTCCTATAATTCAGAGTTTAAGATTTGAGCTCATACAAAAAGCACGTAGAGGGATAACTAATGTCATTTAGGCTGATGGAATACATATGTTATCATGCGCATTAGGCTGTTGGGTCAAAGACTCAAAACCACACCTCCGAGACCCATTTAATCATGAAACCCAGCAAAATCCAACCCCTTTTCTACTCCAGGACATTGAAATACAACCTTAAACTGGCCCCACTTACCAGTCATAAGACAATCTGGACCAAGGTAGCAACCCAGTCAATAGGTATACTACACGCAGCATTTAAACAAGGTTAAATTAAGCACTAAACCCATCACCTTGGGCGTGAAGAGCGGCTCGGTGAAGAGGATCTGGCCCTCGTCCCCAATCTCCCACCCGATGTTCCCATACAGGACATAGTTGAGCAGGTCCTCCATGGCGTCCCAGTCCTTGACGAAGCCGCCCACCACCGGCTGCACCACCTCCACCACCGCGCCGTCGGTCAGCTGATTGTCCTCGACCTCCCACTTCATCTTCGAGGGCATCACCTGACAAGCCAAAAAAGCTCGAACAGTTCGCAAAAACCTGGCCAAATTCAGGAAGATTGACAGAGGCCGGGATATCTGGTTGCTTACCAGCGCGGGGTCCTGGTCGGGCGCGGCGATGCCGGCCTTGAGCAGCTTGGAGCCCGCGTCGACGACCACCGCCTCCATGGCCTGCGGCGGGAGCGGGGAAATCCTACGATGCGGCGGCGCGGCGAGGCGAGGCGAGGCGCTAGGGTTTGAGGCGAGAGGACGGTGGGGGCTGAGGATTTTCTAAATCTTTTTCCCTCAGAAGGAAGTCGCGGGAAAGGAAGAGGGTTTTGGAGAATTTAGAGGGGCAAAGCGGAGGGGAGGAAGAAGCTTGGGGCTCGCGGCCAGATCTTGGAGGTTGGAGCGGCCGCAACTGGGAGTTTGTCAGTATGATTATTTGGGACATCTTCAAGCTTCTTGTTGAATGTAACTATAATGTCTCGGCATATTTTGAAATATGTCACTCTTCAGTTTGTGGTTTTGAAATATACTATTTTTTAGTATTTTTCAAAATTCGTCATGTTTCGATATATTTTGAAATGTCACTCTTCAATTTGTGATTTTGAAATATGTCACTCTTCAGTTTTTTCTTTGAAATATGTCACTCCTCAGTACAAAAAAAAGTGACATATTTCAAAAAAAACTGAGAAGTGGTATATTTCAAAACCACGTACTGAGAAATAACATATTTCAAAATTCGCCATAATGTTTCTGTCAGGTCCATGGAACATTGTAATGTTCCGATAGGTGGCCTTTGGTATTACGAAAAGCCTTTTGAATCTCACCGCAGTTGCATCTTCCTTGAATGCAGGCATGCGGTGGAGAACACCATCATCCGGAGAATGTCCAAGTCAGTTGGCCCAAGCGTATCTCTCTCAAGAATCTTCGCACCGTTTCGCGGCCGGCGTTTGCTTTTTTTTAGACGTGCTCACGCATACAAATTGCTTCGACCACTGAACGTATCAACGTATGCATATACTATTCCCAAAGAAAATAAAATCCGATAAAACACCCGTACCGGACTGGACGAGCGACGCCGCACCAAGCCAACCGAGCACAGCTCTGTTCTCGGCCGGCGTTTGCTTGCTCCCTGCGCCGCGCGCGTAGGCTGGGGCTGGCTGCTCTGCTGTGTGTGCATGGTGATTTGAGACGCTGCGACGCCCGTCGAGTCCTCCTCGGCAGAAGGCACAAGCCGGCTTGCGCGTCGGCCTGCTTTCGAGTTAGGCCGCGCGCCGAACGGTGAGACCGCGGGCTTGCCTCGGCACAAACTGGGGCGCGCCCGAAAGTGCGGAGAGCGCTCGGCGGCGCTGCGGGAGAAAGACAGCCCGCGCGAATCGCTAGGCCGCCGCCGGGCAATTCTAATTTCGGGGACGGACTGCAGTAGTGCAGTACTGCGCCTATATCGTGGCACCCGAATCCAGCTTAGTCGCTGTCGAAACTGAGGCTCTAGGCGGAGAAGAACTGCTACTGTATTCCTTCCATTTTGTCAGTCGTAAATCGTTATGACACTACTCCTTGGAAAGCTCGATCTAAATTCTAAAACGATATGTTCATTCAACGGCTGTTATTATTGATTGATCGAGTCCTCCTTGGTATATTCAGGGCAGGGCATGCACAAGGGTGTAACATGTCAGTTGTCTATAAGCTTTTCTATACAAGATTTTTGCTTACAAGAGAGAGCTTGATGAAGAGACGATTCAAGTCTATGAAAAGGACATATAGACAATACAAACACCATCCCATGAGTTGATATCTAGAACAAACACATTTTTATACAAAAATTCAAATTCAAAGATCGTGGTGTCATGTAGAGATAATTTATTGTAGAAGTTATCTTTAGTCTTATCTCTATATGACATAGAATAATATACATATAACACGCTCAACCTTGTCAGTCAACGATGTCAAATGTTGGCCATGCCAATACGGTAAAACATCTCACGGTCGCAGGACTCATATCAACTGGACGTGGACTTAGTTTTTTCTTTTGCCGTGTGCGCATTTAGCACGTCCGGACGTGGGGTGTGAGAAAGAGGAACTCGCGAAAGAACCGTATGTCTGGAGTCACTTGCAGCATTCGGTTGCCAGTTTGTTTCGTCATCAATTCGGAGAGCTAGCCCCCTCTTTGACCAATATGAGACCATGCAGACTAGAATTAATGCTAACATTTAATCAATCAAGTGCGTTCACAATGGTTTCGTGGTGTAGTTGGTTATCACGTCAGTCTAACACACTGAAGGTCTCCGGTTCGAACCCGGGCGAAGCCATTTCTTTTTCCCGCCCTCTCTTTTCCGATGTTGAAACTAACCCATCTTGCCCAGATATAATGAAATTTGCTGCAACCCGGCAAAGATTATGTTTCTGAAGCAAACCGAATTTAAAATTTAACAATGCCGAAACAAAATTACAATATTTGTTTTTCAAATAAAATAGCATATTTGATTCATACACAGTAAACCACGAGCCGGACATCAGTGCATCCAGATTTTACCGGTGAAGCTAAGATAACTGATATTGAGTGCCTCTCACATCAGTGCATTCAGATTCATATGTTCTGTCTTCCAAAAAGAATGTGTTCAATTTCTAAAGCAAGAAAAACAGAGTTGAAGAGCAATGAAGCATAATTACTCACATTTTATTTGGATTTTTTTCCCCGATTACATACATCGCCAGTTCACCCATGACCCAACCATTAGCTTTATTTTTGTTTGTGAAGCATCTCTATCATTTAGATGTACGTAAAGAACATATATTTCACTACAACAAAAGAAAGATCAAACAGTCCCCATGCGTTGAAGCATGGAACAACACTGTCACATGACTGACTGGGTCTCAACTCTCAACAAGAGATCTTTATGCAGCCAACTTGGGCATGAACTCTAAATCTCCACCTATAAATGTGAAACAGGATATGATCCCAGATTCCAGTGTTCATAGATGGCTACTGAAGTGAGCCCTAATAAACACAAGATGCAGACATGAACATCATTCACTCTTAAGGAAGTTTAGCATATGCTCATTAGTCATCGCTCCCCTTGTTAACTTGGAACAAAGCAACTAACCAGTAAAATAGAATGACAAGCGGCTAAACCACTTCTACTGTGGATGCCCCGGCAATACAACTGACAGGTTACATGGATATCAGTGTCCACATACAGCAAGTGCTCTGGCTGCATTCTCCTACACTCTGACGACACAAGTGACAAACCATATCATCCCGAAGAATAATGGAAAGGCGAAAGCAACAGAGGGGCAAGGAGTACCAGGGGATCCAATTGTGGTAGACAGGAAAGCTCAGGAGATATGATCCCATGACCAGTTGTAGTGAGCAGGTCCCGGTAGCATGTGCAGGTAGGACCATGTAACATGCACTCTAGTGCTGTAACACAAGGCAAAAGAAGAAGAAACTTCCACTCTTGTATACCTGCTGCTGAGAGGCTGGCATTTGCAAATGTAGGGCTCCACACAGGATTCTCAGGTTCTCCCAGCTGCTGTGAGCCACAAGAGCCAGGATGCTGAAAACTTTGCTAATAAGCATGTCGGACTGTATGCGCAACAGGCAGACACAATCAAACAGACATTGTGATGGCCTGGCAAGTTCTTCTCCTGTGGACCAAATCTTTCCACAAACAGAAAGTGGTGTTAGAGTAATGTATAGATAAGATCAGTATTATATGTTGGTTGCCCAGTAGTAATACTGGCCAAAAAGGCAATCTTGATTGATATGTACTTTGGATTTAAAGAACAGTGTGGTTTGTTGTCGGACCCGGATTTTCTAATCCGAATCCTCTGTGAAAACGCCGTGCTATTCCCTGGATCAGTAGATAGCACTCACAGGCAATGCTGAATCATTCATACATGGCGTGAACTAAAGTATCAATATTACAAACAACAGAGTGACATAGACCACGTCGGTCGAGTTTTACAACGAGGGCGATCGGGCCAAATTGATTACAATACGAACACGAATGTGATAGCGGAAGCAAAGGGTAGAGCTCACCTCTTCACGAGCAAGCGATCGGGCACCACAGGTATGCATCGATATTACCCAAGGACCGGATAATATCGGTTTATGCGCAAGTACCAACGAGTCAACTTAGATCACGCAGAGGCCTAGACTACGATCCTAGACTACTCTTCATCGTTTCCTTGTCCATCAACTTCGGTTCCTCGTAGTAAGCATAGTCTCCTCCATCGTCATCCAAGGGTTTGGGGAGAGCGAGGATGAGCACAACTACTGTGCTCATGAGCCAATACACAATGCAATGATATACATGCAAGGCTTACAAGGATGGCTCGGTTCTTTTATTTGCGAAAGCAATACTTTTAAATATCATAAGTACAAATTCTTAGCACTTAGCATTTTTAACAATTTCATTTTAGATAAAGAGAGAAATTGTGCAATATTTATATCAGCAGAGGTTACCTCCACCTTCATGCTTAATTTTGATTGTGGTTACATCCACCACTAAACGGCACTGGGTACAAAGACCCAGGAATAACCAATCTCAGGGCTAGGTGAGCCCGCCACAATTTTTATACCACCCAACAAGGTTTTTGAAATAGAACTAACTCAAGTTAAGTTCCCATGTCCGCCTTTGACCGTAGGCACGGCTGTTTAAACAGTTTATAACTCTGCAGAGATTGTACACTTTACCCACAAGAGACAATTAACTCGTTGCCCTACACGATTCCGTAGTCGTGTAGTCGAGAGGTTGTCACAAAAACTTTTCTAAATATCTCGCCCCTTCCCTCGTCTCACCCATACGGGGTTATGCCCATACGTTGCGCGGGATGTCCACCTCAGCGACTGGCGTAGCGCGGCTACACCTCAGCGACTGGCGAACTTCACCCTTGACTCGGTGTCCCATCCAAGCCCGACATACCCAGAGCTTGTGCCTCCTTTAACCCTCCAGTGAGATGATTTTGTGATTTGATAAATGTACTAAGCCAAGTCGCAGTTTGTTGCAGACTTGTGGTTGTACTTGTTATACACAGGAGGTCGTGACAAGATTAAGTCCTTAGGGTTGTGCGGACGGCTCAACCACATTCCCACCATTCTCGTGCTACATCCGCACCCACCATCTTACCATCCCGCCAGAACGGGGTATTAGCGTTTTAGGGTTTTGAGATGTAAAATACAACAATTCAACCATCTCAGTCATTTACCCGCAATGACTGCCCAAATCATTTTATGTTTGAAATGATGATGATTAGGACATTTTAATGTCCCGGTACTTAAGCAAGTCTAGCATGTCGCTTAAGTACAACCTATATCTAGTATTACCATATAGTTACTAGGGTGACAATGGAATTAGGGATTCAAGTTGTCAAGGATGGCATAATAATTAGTTAATCAACAAGTGGGTAATTAACTACCTTAAACTTTAACATACATTTGTTTAACGAATTAAAGCATGCAATTTGCTATTTTAAAAGAATATAATTTGCATAAAATGTAGGCTCAATATGATCAAAGTATTGACTCGCCTTGGTTGTAGGGGAGAGAGTCCGAGTAGTCTTGTCCTTGATCGACGTGGAGGTCTCCTGCGTCTCCAAATCTACGCAAGCAGGCACCTAAAAAGACACAACAGGCAAAAAGGACTAATAAATACACAAGAATACTCAAATGAACTCCAAATTGAACAAGACCTATGCCATTAGCAAGATCTTGATTTTAGAAATTTTTAGAAATTTATTTCATAATTTTTGGAGCTAAAATGGGGGAGTTATTAATTTTAGAAGCCTCACTTTTAAACTAAAATAGAAAAGAGAAACAAAAATCAACAAAAATAAAGAAAATGCAGCGGCCCACCAATCACTTTCGGCCCGGCCCACAGCGCGGGCCGAAACACACGCACAGGCGCGGCCCAGGGCGCGGCCTGCCCGGGCGAAGAAAAAGGAGGGGCGGGGCTGGGGCGGCTCGGCCGAGCGAGGGAAAGAGAGAAGGGGAAGCGGCGCGCCGCCGAAGGGAAGGAAGGAGGCGCGGCGGCGGGCTCGGCGGTGGTGACGCCACGGGAGGTGAAGCGCGCGGGAGAAGAAGCGGTGCCCGGAGGGCGCGGCGCGGCCGGGGAGAGAGGAGCTCGAGCGCGGCGCGCGCGGAGCTCACCACGACGACGGCGGCGGCGACGAGGTAAGCCTCGGCTTCTTCTGCCGTGCTCGGGGTGGGAAGAAGAGGCACCGGGGTTTTAAGGCGGCGGAGGAGCTCGGGCGCGGAGAAGTTCAGGCGGCGGCGCGGCGGCGGCGCGCGTGCGCCGCGGAGGGCATCATGGCGGCGAGGCGTCGCGCGAGGACGGCGTGGACGGGACAAACCGGGGTCCGGGCAAGGGGTTGACGGGGAGAGGTGGGGTCCGCGAGGGTTGACTTCGGGGCAAAAATGGGGCATCACATTTGTTATCCAATCAGTGTCTGTAGGACCTGTTGTTTTGACTTCTTTTGTTGCTTCCCCTTGGACCTGGTTGGTTGGATGTTGGCCGTTTGACAACACGCATATCAACCTTTTTTCCTCAAATAAACCAAACATTTCAAAGACGGTAATCTTCATTGACCAAAAAGAAAAGGAAGGGTAAAGGTTGCCACTAGTACTTTATGCCATCCTAGTAAATGATTGCAAATTGAATATTATTAAGATTAATACATACAGTAGAAATTTGAGTTAGCATCTCAGGTGAGAAAAAATGCTATCTGGATTTACAAATACTTATAGCATTTATGTCAGACAGATATTGATCGAGATATATAATAGCAACATGGATGCTATCTGCACATCATGTCAGTATCTTTAGCGAGTTCCAGAAAGACTGCCCTTATGCAGGTCGACATTGCATTCCTTATCCTGTAAATATCAAAAAGGGATGGTTAAACATATTGTTCCTGAAGTTATCCACCTCTTGGCTATTATGTGAAGAATGGTCTATTCAATGTAACAGCGAAATGATGAAATAGACATACAACCGTTAAAATTCATGGACAGTGCTAAAAGATGTCAAAACCAGAAAGATAGGCATCAACAGCTAGCCCATCAGATGAAAACAACCGGTCAGCTTTCATGAACTAACTGGTGTGAAAGCTTAAGTTGAAAGAGGACGGTTTCATGTACTACTCATCCAGAGTCATTCTTCAACGAAACTGTGAAATAGTATGCAGCATGAGTTCCATATACAAGATGAAAAATGTTAGGATTAAATTGGTAGGCTTGTTGTGTAACCTAGTTACTCCAAGAGCTTAAGCTGTCAAAGAATGACTGCAAACACTACTGACACTTCAATACAGATATGCAGTGATATGCAGCTCAAGTTATCTACACATTATCAATTTCATTAGGAAAATAGAAACATGTGCTGATTAGTGTAACTCCTTACAAGATTCTGGTCATTCTAAATTCCATCAGAGGTAGGCAGTTGTCCAGCCCCAGAAGTTGGCACAACAGTACTAGCTGGCACTACCAGTATCTGGTCTTGTGCTACTTGAGGTCCATAAGCATATTGTCCTGATACCTGCAAAGAATTGATACCTAAGGTACGTGAACAAGTTGAGAACATAGGAGCAGTCGTACTATGATTGGTTTGTACCTGAGGTGCCGCTGTTTGCCCACCATCTGGGTGAAGGATGTGATTACTTGCCTCCCTCAGGTGAATGTTCTGCATCTGGTTTGCAACATTCAGAGGGTTCATAGCTGGAGAAGATTTCATAGGGATGTGATTTGGCAGGGAATGGTTCATGTATGGCACTCTTAGCATCTGATTTAGGCCTTGTGCCGCAGGCATGCATGCTGAATTCATGCCCACAGCAATCGGTGGCACGAACTGGTGAGCACCAGGAAACATCATGGGCACCATCCCGGTAGTCATCCACATAATCTGAGGTAGATTTGACAGTCGCAATTGGTACCAGTAATTGATCTTTTGGGTTATGTGAGTTCAGGTAGAGGAAACAGTAATTCCAAACCTGAACTTGCATTTGGAGGGACTTCAAGTACTCAATTGCCTCATCTAATATTGATGCTTTATCGGTCTGAAAAAATTACTAAAGTAAACCACAAAGATTGAAAAAAGAAGAGAAACATATGGACAGGATAAATTATATATGTCACCACTCACCAACAAAATTGAATCAATCCAGGGACTTGCAGATGACCAGAAAAGATGCATGATACTGTTTCTTACCTTGTTGCAGTGGGGTATGAGTTCTTGCAATGCGCGCATCTTTTCGTTGATCCGGTCCCTTCTTCTCTACATCAGTCACAAACAACACTGTAAGAGCAATCCACCAACAACCTACCCTGCTCAAAATAAGATTGTACTAGTAGTATTTGATCTCACCCTCTCTGACAGGTTATGAACTTCAGCTGCGCGGCTCCTCCGCTTTGACGCATATCGCCTCCACGACGATTTGGTCTCTTCGGTCGCCTCACACTCAGCATCCTGCAATTTCCTCATCAATTCCATTCAACTCAAGCATACTTGCTACCCCTTACAAGTCATACAAGCTAGTAGTAACTAGTAAATTACAACCAAACAACATGAACAAACTAGACCAAGAAACACCTCACTGCGACTATCTGAGTCATCTCTACCCCTCCCTTTCCTCTTGTGGGCATGGGCGCTCTCACTCCGCAACCCGGAGCCCCGAAAGTTGCTCCCGGACCCACCGGACGACGACGTGCCGGCGCCGTCGTGCATGCTCGCCCCGCGCATCCCTGTAGACGGCAATGCCGCATTCCCCTCCCTGCCTTTCATCGGCACCTCCGGGACCTGGTTGCTGCCGCAGAAGGTCGAACAGATGTCGCCGGTCCAACATGACCCGATGCCGCTTCTCATCGGCGGCCTCGCCGGGGGCGCGAAGTCCGGCGGAGGGTGGGAGTTAGGCCCCGGGAACATGCCTCCGTCCGGGGTGGCACTGGCAATACTGTGCCACAGCTGCGTGTACATGTCCTTCTCCAGCGCGTCGTCGAGGGTGTCCGGGAACCACGCGGCGGTCTCCTCGCCGGTGAGGCCGCTGGTGCTCTGGCCGCGGTCGGAGGGGGCCCTCTGGTGCGTCTGGGACTGCGCGACGACGCTCCCGTTGTGCCATAGCAGCTCCATGAGATCGTTGTCCGTGCTGCGGATGCCATTGGAACATGCACGGGTCAGCAACACAGGATCAATGAGCAATAAAAACAAAGTCATTCTTTTTTCGGGGTTTCTGAGGAAATCTTTACACGATGGGCTTCTTCTGATTCGCCGTCGATCTCGCATTGCCGTCCATGTCACGATTCATGGCCCTGGAGAAATTCACGAGCTGCAAGAGAGATGAAGAATCTAATCAAGACATCTCATAGTCCATTCATCCATCATCTGGAAGAGTAATACAAAGAAAGGAATTGAAGTTGAGAAGAAGCAAGAACAACAGCAAACATAATCAAAACAAGAAACTTTGCCATGGAAGCAGGGGGGCCAAGCGAAAAGGAAAACAAAGCTATGCAAGAAAAAAACAAGATGAGCAGCAAAGTGATGCAAGAAACCTGGAACGGAAAGGAGAAGACGCTAAGCTGAAAGCTAATATACCCTTCTCCTTCTTCTAGCTCCGAACCTACAGCTATAGCCCACAGCATCAATTGCAAAAGGGTAAAGAGAGGCCTTTTACACAAACAACTAGTACTACTCAGTACTGACAACTGATCTGACCTCATACCTGAATACCACTTCACTCGAGCAAGAGCAAGCCCGTGCTGCAGTCTCCTCCTCTCTTCTCTGCCTCCCTTCGCAAACCGAAGCAAGCAAACGCAGGCACGCAGCAGCTTTAGGACTTAGGAGCTAGCGCAGCAAAGAAGTATATAAACTAGCTGTGGCACCTGTCCCGTAAGTGTACTTCCCTTTCTCAGAAAGAACAAAACCCGTGGGTTATTTCGCCTGGATTCTCCCGGGAAATAATGAGGGAATGGGAGGGAGGAGGGGCAAATCAAACCGCGATTTTTGCAGTTTCGATGGAGGAGGGTATCGCTTGACATCGTGGTCGGATCTCCTTGGCATGGGATATATGTCGGCCCTCGGAATTGGCAGCATCACTCGCTATGCTGCCTCTGCTGCTTGCTTAGGATTGTGTAAACTAATGAATTATTCTTCTATGCAACCGGTGTTGTATGTATCATATCATGCATGTACTGTCTATGTTAATCTAGTACTACTAAGTTCTTTTGTCTGAAAAAATGCACAGGAATGATCTATGACTCGTTCCATAGCAGATTGGTTCTATGATTAAGTTGTGCATAATTTGGTGCGGAGGAAGAGTTTAGGAGTGATCTGCATCGACCATTATTGAGTAAGGTGTTGTAGGATGCGTACAGTTTTCTTTCAGATGAGTACGTGAGCAATTCTCGAATAAGATGTCTAAGGAAGTACAAGAGCAATTCTCGAATAAGATGTCTAAGGTGATGGATTGTTCTTGGCAATCTTTGGAAGAGTCAAAGAAGAATATAATTATGTTTTTTTCTTTAAAAAAGTAGAATAAGTTGAGCAATAGGTAGCATGAAAATGATGATATTTGGTGCTTGATGGGTACCATGCCAAATTGCACACCACTAGCACCGTGACACGCATGAAATGCACTTTGTGGGGAAAATTCCCAGAAATGATTCTTCATTCTGCAATTCAGAATATTTCATTAAATAAGACTCGGTCACCAACCGTGACTGATGGTTTTGTTGATGAATGAATAAAACGTGTCATTACACTTCAAATCGCTGGTTAAGGATTCTTCATTTTCAACTGGTTTGTGTGGACATAAGCGCACTACAGAAACACACTACAAAGGACAATTTCATATGTAATAGCATATATTGCGCAATACACAATGAAACTGGTTAGCTTTTTTGTTTGTTTGTTCAAACAAGCATGTGAACTGTGAAACTTGACCTGAGTATTTGGTGGACGGGCCGGACGGGACATGCTTGGGCTTGGACCCAACCCTTGTCACAGTACTACAGTGTCAGAGAGGAATCAAAGATGATGTGACGTAGAAATACATGAAAACAGTACTACACGTACAACGGCATAACACTTCACACGCACTAACGTTTTGTTTAGGAAGCCTAAATTATTGGCCTAAGCTCTTGAATGACCTATATTTTAGTTCGAAATCTCGGCCAGTACACCAAATAATTTGACCATAAACAACACATCTAGCACGTACAACGCACGCACCAACACGCAAAACAAAATGCAACCGAGTGATCTCGCCACGACACAACCAGCCCACGCCGTCAACACGGCGAACGCAGCGCACCACCGCACGAGCTAGCGCGCCTACGCCGACGGAGGCGGCGCCAGGAACGGCATAGGCACGTTCACGCCCGGGATGGAAGGCATAGGCGGTAGCGCCACCTTCGGCACGAAAGGAACGGCGGGCATCGGCGGCAGCGCCACCTGCGGCACGGTGACCGCGGGCACGGCTGGCATTGGTGGCAGCGTTGGCAAGGCCGGCACGGCCGGGAGGCCAGGGACAGCAGCAGCAGGGGGAGGCAAAGCCGCCGCGGTGGTATCGGCCAAGTGGCGAGCGGCGTGGCACGTGTTGCTGGCCAGGAGTGCGCACGCCATGACCATAGCCAAGAAGCTCGCAGTGGAAGCCATAGCTAGGTACTACAGCTAGTTTCTTGGGACGGTTTATTGTCGTGGCTGTGAAGTGATTGCACGATTGGCTTTGATCCGTTGCGATACAAGAACAGGGGTCAATACTGTGTGGTTCTCTTTTCCTTGCACTGGGGTTTAGATCAGAGAGAGAGAAGAGAGGAGAGGAAGAGGGTACCGTCAGATGGCGTGGAGGAGGAGCTGGCCATGGTGGCGGCACAGATCGGATGACGGTGACGGCGTGGTGGAGCTTCCCGTCGCTGGAGCACCCCCTCTGGATCGGATTAGGGTTTTTGTCGGTGGGGTTTGTGGCGGCACGATGAACCTCGTCCTGCGTGCCGCCCCGGCCCCCACCACTCTTTTATATGGCGCTGGCGACAGGGGCCCACCAGCTAATTGGTGGGCGCCCCGATCGTATGCGAGCAGGGGTGGCATTTGGCTGTTGGGCCAAATGCCTGAGATCACTCTAACATTCTCCCCCTTGATCTCAATCTATACTTTATCTTTAATTACTTTTAACTTTACACATTCCATCACAGATTAGTGCATAGAACATGTCTCATCGTCACGGTCAATCGCCGATAGATTTGACAGTTACAATACACCTCTCTGTTTTGAAAAAGTTACTTTAATCTTTTGGGCCATCTTTTAGTCCAGGAATCATAGGCTTTCCCTTAAACCCATGCCGGCTACATGTTCTCTGAACACGTTGGGTGGTAAGCCTTTAGTAAGCGGATCCGCTAGCATCTTTGCGGTACTTATATGCTCAAGACTTATAATTTGATCCCGAACTTTGTCTTTCACAACATAGTACTTTATGTCAATGTGTTTGGCAGCACCACTTGACTTATTGTTGTGGGCATACGTTCTCGCGGGTTCATTATCGCAGTACAACTTAAGTGATCTATTGATGTCGTCAACCACTTTTAAACCGGGTATGAACTTCTTTGCAGTTCACCGCCCGTAGCCTCATAACATGCTACAAACTCGGCATACATTGTGGATGATGTAGTGACGGTTTGCTTTGAGCTTTTCCACGATATAGCTCCTCCAATGAGTGAACACATATCCGGATGTTGACTTTCTATCATCTCCCGCATAATCGTAGTCCAGATACCCCACTATATGGAGTGAATCGATCTTACGTATGTCATCATGAGGCCTTTTGTTCCTTGCAAATAACGCAAGACTTTCTTTATCAATTTCAATGTTCTATTCGAGATTGCTCGGAATCGCCAAGTAACCCGGTAACAAACGCTAAGTCGTATGCGTACACACTTGAGCATCTTGCAAGCTTCCGACACCAAGCATATGGAATCGATTTCATTTGATTGAGCTCGTCTTGGTTCTGGGGCATTGAAAATCCCCATATCATCGCCCTTGACTATAGGTGCGGTGAAGAACTACATTTATGCATACCAAATTTCTATAAGATTTTCTCTATGTATGTCTTTTGCGATAGTCCCAATGTCCCTTTGTTTCTATCCGGTGAATTTGATCCCTAGAACGAACGAAGCTTCACCAAGATCTTTCATATCAAAGTTTGAGGACAAAACTTCTTTGTCTCGATGCAGGACTAACATCACTACTAGCTAGTAGGATATCATCCACATCTGAGATTAGGAAGATAAACTTCCCATCTTTAAACTTTGCATAAACACAATTGTCCTCTACATTTTCTTTAAAACCAAATTTTCTTATTGTACTGTCAAACTTCAAGTACCACTGTCTTGAAGCTTGCTTTAACCCATAAATCGATTTCTTTAGGCGGCATCCCATTCTTTCATTTCCTTCCACGACAAAACCTTTCGGTTGTGTCATGTAAACATTTTCCTCCAAGTCCCCATTAAGAAATGTCGTCTTTACATCCATCTGATGTAACTCTAAATCATAATGTGCGACTAATGCCATTATGATTCTAAAAGAATCTTTACATGAGACTGGAGAAAAGGTCTCATTGTAATCAATCTCTTCTCTTTGCGTAAAGCCTTTTGCCACAAGTCGCGCTTTGTATCTTTCTACATTCCCTTGGGAGTCAAGCTTTGTCTTGTAGACCCATTTACAGCCTACTGTTTTGGCTCCTTTAGGAATATTTTCCAAATCCCAGACTTTATTAGTCTTCATGGACCTCATCTCCTCTTCCATGGCCTCAAGCCATTTTGAGGAATTTTCGCTTCTCATGGCTTCTTCAAATGAGGTGGGATCATCCTCCATTTGAAATTCCTCTGTATGATAAATCTAATAATCATCAGAAATAGCTGATCTTCTTATTCTTTGAGACCTCCTGGGCCTCCTCATTTGGTACATCTTCATTTGAGGTCATTGTTGCTCCCCTCATCTGTGGCAATGGGTTCTATAGGATCTGAAGAACGAGTTCCTCATTTTCATTCATTGTTGCCACGGGAGGAACAATAACAGTCTTTGGCACCACGTTGTCTTGCACCGTCGGTGCGACAACAGCAGTAGTGTGAAGAATGGCTCTTGAATCATCGGAGTGGGTGCATACACCGCTTCTCTTCAAGATCAATCTCACGAGCTACCATACTTCCTCTCATCATTTCATCCTCTAAGAAGACAGCGTGTCTCGTTTCTACAAACTTTGTATATCCATGCGGGACGGAGAAACGAAAACCTTTTGACTTTTCAGGGGTAGCCAATGAAATGGCAACTTCTGTTTGGGATCAAGCTTCCCAAGGTTTGGGTTAAATACTTTAGCCTCGGAGACTCCCCACACACGTAAGTGGTTTAGTGAGGAACTCTTCCATCCACAACTCGCATGCGGTGTTTTGGGCACCGACTTACTAGGCACTCTGTTGAGAATATGAATGGCGGTTTTCAACGCCTCCATCCATAGACTCAATGGCAGTGTGGAATAGCTCATCATGCTTCGCACCATATCCATCAGGGTACGGTTGCGTCTTTCAGCTACTCCATTTTGCTGAGGTTCGCCCGGTGTAGAATACTGGGCTACTATACCATTTTCCTGTAAAAACCTTGCAAAAGGTCCAGGAACTTGTCCATATGGGGTATGTCGACCGTAGTACTCCCCCCACGGTCAGATCGGACTATCTTAATCTTTAAATCGTGTTGGTTTTCAACTTCAGCCTTAAATATCCTGAATTTATCCAAGGCTTCATTTCTTTCTTTGATTGGATAAATATATCCATAACGGGAGTAATCATCCGTGAATGTTATGAACGAGTCATATCCATCCACACTTTTCACAGGAAAAGGTCCACAAATGTCTGTGTGAATAATTTGTAGAATTTCTGTGCTTCTTTTGGCGTTTTTCTTAATTTTCTTTACATATTTTCCTTTAATGCAGTCTCTGCATTGTTCTAAGTCTGAGAACTCTAATGGAGGAAGAATATCATTCTTAACTAGTCTTTCTATTCTCCCCCTCGAAATATGGCCTAAACGACAGTGCCATAATTTCGACGACGCATCTAGAGTTCTCTTTCGTTTCCTGTTTACATTCGTAGACGAGGATTCATTCACTTTCTCGCACGCGACGTTCCCATTATCGCATACGACATTCACATCATCACATAATGATAACAAATAAAGCTCATTTTGTAAGATGGCAAGACCAACACATTCTTTATTAAACATTATTTCACACTTGCCATTTCCAAAATGACAATCATAACCATCATTGTCCAAACATGAAACACTAATCAAATTCCTCTGTAAAGAGGGAACATAAAGAACATCTTTAAGTAAAAGAGTGAAGCCATCAGCTAGCTCTAATGAAAGATCGCCAACGGCTTCAACTTCAGCTTGGACTCCATTTGCGACTTTAATGCATCTTTCTTTTCTTTGCGTATTCCTCGTCGAACGGAATCCAGCATATTATTGGCAACATGAACAGTTGCACCTGAATCAATCCACCAAGTAGATTTTGAATATTGTACATACAGGGACTCATTTATGAAGGTAATAATGTCCTCACCTTTCTTTGACATAATCATTTTCAAGGAATCGGGACAATCTTTCTTGTAATGTCCCTTTTTCTTGCAATGAAGGCACTGATCTTTGTCTCTTCAAACTTATTCGTTGAGGTGATGGACGAGGCTTTTCCCTTGTTCTTTGAGGAGAAGTCTTGTTGAAGTTCTTTTTCTTGTTGTCCTTCACATAGTTGATAGAACCACCATGTGAGGATTTAAATCTTTCCTCCTCTTGCACACACATAGCTATGCACTTTTCTAAGTCCCATTTCTCGGGCTGCATATTGTAGTTGACAACAAAGGTGTCAAACTTTTCCGGCAAGGAAGCAAAAATCAAATGAATAAGGAACTCATCCTTGATCGTCAAATCCATTGGTTTAAGCTTGGATGCCAAGTTGCTCATCCTTAGTATGTGTTCTCTTATGCCACTACCACCACCAGTGTACCTTTCTGTCACAAGCTGCTTAATCAGCTGTGTAGCATATGTCTTTGAAGAGCCAGTAAACTGACTCTTTATTTTCTCAAGGTACTCTGTGACAGTGTCACACTCTGCGATTGAGCCCACAATTGCAGGCTCAATCGTGTTCTTTATCACAGCCAAATATTTCTTGTTGGCTGTGGTCCATTTCTTATGCTCAAGGTCATAAGACATCCGTAAGGAGCATGGTCCCTCTGTCTTTTCTCGCCAGCAAGATCATCCTCATTTGATCCTCACTGGTGCCATAGGCTCGGTGGGGCGTCTTGTAGTGAGGACCCACCACCTCACCAAGATAAACGCTAAGTCTATCTTTTTCTTCCACTCTCCATAATTATCTCCTTTGAGAGTGGGGATCTCTCTGATACAACTCATCAAGTTGTATCCGCCTGAAAAAGGTTCAAATAAAGTGAGAACGTAACATTAAAATTATATGCCTTATTTCCAACGTTGGTCAAAAGTACGACATACAATTTAAATCAATTTTATCTATACATTAAAACTACATCACCGTTGGGCAGAAATAGAAATAATACTTAACATCATCAATTAAAAAATTACAATATTGTTATTATCAACGTTGGTCAGAAAATAACAATATCATAAAATTTCTGGAAATTATGTCTATTTTTCCAAAATTAAATTCTCCCGTTGGTTCGAATTTAATAATGAAAAATCAATCAACATTAACTTTTGCAGCGGAAACTGTAATTATTCTAAAATAATTCATTATTCAGAAGCATTATACTGTACACTTTTAATCTCTGGAAAAATAACACGTTGGTGCAAAAAATTTACAGAGATTTGGATCAATTTTCAATCAAAATCACTTATAAATGCTTTTGAAAATCATTAACTTTCTTTTCTCTGAAAATTACTGTGCAAAAAGACTATTTGGCCCACGGCAGCCCACTCGGCTGGCTCCCACGCGCGCTCCGCCGGCCCACAAGGCCCACCGCGCCCTGTCTCTTTTCACTTGGGCCGAAAACCGGCCGGAGGATCCTTGGCCGTCCGATCTGATCGGACGGCCGACCTTGCGCTTGGCTGGGATTTCACCCCAACCCCCAAAACCCTAGCCCCATTTCCACCGGCTCCTCCCGAAAAAAACGGATCTGAGGGGCGGCGGCGCATTGAGAGCGGCGGCGGCGAAAGGTGAGCTGCGGCCCCGGAGAGGCGACGGCGCGCCGCCTAAGCGGCGGCGGTGGCGGCGGCGTCCGCGAGCGCGGCGGCGGCGGCCGGCGGCTCAACGGCGGCGACACCGAGCGAGTGAAGGCGGCGGCTCCAGCACGCACCGACAGCAGCGGCGACCGCCACGAACGGCGGTGGCGGCTCGCGCAAGCGGCGGCGCAAAGCCGATCACCACCGAGCGCGCGATCGGTCCAATGCGGGCTCGGCGAGTGGCCCCGCGGAGCATCGGCGAGGCGGCGCCGCCGAGCGGAGCGGCGGCGGCACAGGGCGAGCCCGACGGCGCAGCGCCGGCGGCCAGACGGCGCGACCCAGCGGCGGCGACCGTGCGAGGCCGGCGGTGACCGAGCGGCGCAAAAAGTAAGGCTCTGATACCATTGTGTGGTTCTCTTTTCCTTGCACTGGGGTTTAGATCAGAGAGAGAGAAGAGAGGAGAGGAAGAGGGTACCGTCAGATGGCGTGGTGGAGGAGCCGGCCATGGTGGCGACACAGATCGGATGACGGTGACGGCGTGGTGGAGCTTCCCGTCGCTGGAGCGCCCCCTCTGGATCGGATTAGGGTTTTTGTCGGTGGGGTTTGTGACGGCACGGTGAACCTCGTCGTGCGTGCCGCCCCGGCCCCCACCTCTCTTTTATATGACGCTGGCGACAGGGGCCCACCAGCTAATTGGGCTGGACGCCTCCGATCAGGGCGCGAGCAAGGGGGTGGCATTTGGCTATTGGGCCAAATGTCTGAGATCACTCTAACAAATACGTGGCAATTTATAGCCAAGTGAGGGTCATATTAGATTGGTTGTTGGCCAGACTGGTGGCGCCATAGACACGTACAAGTTCTTTAACCATGGTTGGTAATCAGAATGTCTGTATGTTAATTTTTTTTTTTGACTGTATGGTCGGGGCAGGAGAATAGTTGTAGCGATCGATCGATGTGGATGCGATATGTACATGCATGGCTGATGGCTCGAATTTTCTGTGTTTAGGCGAGGAGCTAGCTAGCTAGCGCTGCAGCTTCAATTTGTTCAACCGTTTTTATTCGTGTCGGCATTTTGTCAACTGGTGCGCGCATATTAAGTGCCACCTGACTGGCTTCGTCAGACAGTTCGCGAAGGGGAAGCATGCGACGTTTTGAGCACGTATATATCTCACGGGAATTTGCGCTAGTCTCACGTAAAAGAGTTCAATTTCCACAAGAATGTGGTAAACTTAATTTCTGTGTTCCAAGCGGAGGCTTACACTAATCGGATGGCGTTTTGGCGCTGTTAGTTGTGCTATCCTATGGAATCCATGAAATATATATACTAGTAGCCCGGCGCGCGCCTTGGCGCGCTGAGGCAAATGCTATATCGTACATTTTGCTTTGGCAAATTGCTAGCAAGCAGGATTGTTATTAAGATAAGAAAAGGTAATGTAGATAAGAAGATACAATTTTTATGTAGATACATAGCATAAAAGCTATCAAGACTGTTCAAATGTCTGAATATGACAGGATGATGACGAAATGTTTAGTACAGAATACTGACCTGGCATGTTAGTTTGCAGTATAATAGAAGGATCCATTTGTCTGTGGTATACAAAAGGAGTGTTTTTTCTAGCTGATTAATCTGTAAAACATTTTTTTGTAAACGAACAATCTCTGGCTGTTGTGACTATATATACGTATTACCATGCGTCACATGTTCTGCCTAAGACCCATCCGAGCCCCCACTTACTCATAAAGCCTTCTAAATGTCTGCAATAATAATTAACCATAGTTACTATCTTTCAAAAATATAAAAACTACCCAATTCATAACCAGAATGTAGCAATATTCTGCATAGGTATCAAAATATCATGTTTTGCTAGCCTGGAACTACAGTGTGGAATGGTTATTTTCTAGCTTAGGCCAAACTAACTTCGAAGGCAAGTTCTTTTGTGTATAATTCACTCTCACAAGGCTAAAACAATTACTGTAACATTGTAATGATAATAAGCTCTGCACATAATAATACATACATGTCATCACGAAACATAATACTAAAGTAACATTACTATTTGCACCTCATGCCTTTCATTAGATCATTTAAGAAACAAAATTTGGGTTTATGAACTTTGAAGTACCTGATGCACATGAACACAAAAGCATGAACTGATGCACAAATGCTGAGTATTCAAGCAACCACAGGAGATATTCATGCCTTTCATTAGCTGCCAAATATGTCCCAACTATTCTGTTTTAATAGCCCAACAATTTACCAAACAGTAACATCTGCATTTTTAAAAGTGAAATCCCTGAAAATTTCAGTAGGAGAGGATATGAATGCCATATCTATCAATAAATAACAAACTTAAGTAGCTGGAGTAACAGAAAATGGTGAATAGTAAAAAAAAATGGCAGCCATGAAAGATTAACAATTAAGTACTTAAGGAAAAAACACATCATTTTATTTGGGTCAGTGGACATGGAGAAATTCATTACAGGCTTTGGTGCATAGCAAAAATTGCTAGAGATGATCTACATGTGTATCACTACTATTGGTAAGTCTGTTTTGTACCAGTAGGCTTTAAGGAATTGGTAAGGAATTCATTACAGGATTTGGTGCATACACATGTAGATTAACAATCAAGTACCAAACATACTAATGTAGATACACATGCAAGCCATTTTTGTTAAGTAAGTGTATCAAAACAAACGGGGTGGGCAGATTCATAATGCAAGCTATTGTTGTATTCTTGAAGCCTCTTGTTTGTGTCCTGAAGCATCTTGATCTACATGAATTTGACACACAGGCAGAACATAAACAATAGTGAATAGAGAATGCATCATTGCTTATTATTCACAGAAGATATCCTCGACTACTTTTCATCTCCCTAAGATCAATGGGCATCCTACGCATTAAGAATTTGTGATTACAGAATGCTCCTGGAACAATAAGAGGAAAGTAAGCCAAACGCACGAGTCACCCACCATTTTCTCAGCTTCCACCTTTAGGTTCTCCTCTAAAGAATCATATTGTTTCTGAAGCTCCTCATTTATTGCCTTTGATTCTTCTATTGCATTCTTCAACTGAGCCACTGCATGACACAATGCCAAATCAACAATCGCACAACTTTTCAAGGTGTCAGACAAAAAAAAAGTGGTACCTATTTAAGAATAATCTCATCATTTGTGATCGAAGATGCTTCTAAGAATTCTCTTCAGAATTTGTTCTCTTTTATGGTAACAGAGTCTTCAATCCCATCAACATTTTTTGCTACTATATTCAGATAGAGATAACATCTAGAAAATAGTAAGCATAAAGGAACCTAGTACAATATCTCTCTTTCTATCTTTCCTCCCTTCTTTTCATGAGAACACATTAAATGATAAATAACCGGGAGGCATCACATCTATAATTTCATTAGGCTTTAAAACATAGATTGAGCTCTACCAAAACATAGGCTCACAGTTAATTCCAGTAATCAACTCTCACTCACTCGCTCTCTGAATTATTTATGCGGGCTTAAACTGAACTCTATATAGCACGCAATAAACTGGATAATGCATTATAGTTAAAGAGTAGTGTAGAGCACCCGTAGCACAGATCAAAGCCACAATAGCTCCCAAAAAAAAGGGAGTGCAACAAGCATAGTTTGTGTGGTAGAAATATGTTCATAGACCTTCCTAATCCAGTTTTGAACATTGGAGTGGCATGGCCACCATCTAAATCAACCTCAATGTTCCTTGGTTCCAGAACCGCACTTGCCCTCTTAATTGAGCTCTTGCTAACCAAAACTGACCTCTCTAACCCAGTTTGAAACAATGGCAAGTGGACATCCATGCGTCTTTTTTTCTATTGGAGGACAAAGATCAGTCAGTATGAATAACATCTCAAATGTATCGATAGTACTATTTTTATATTGTGTAGAATTTGTGACTACATGGTAACACACATAGACATAATCACACAAAAGGAGTCAAGATTTTACAATAAACTTGAGAAAATCACATACCTTGCATTGCAATATGTCCCTCTGGTGCAATATGTCCCTCAAGCTGATTGTCATCAAAAACAGACATCGGTGTTTCAGTTTGAAGAGTTGTAGCACGCATATTGGTATCTCCGTGTTCTGAATCTCACAAGAAAAGAAGCAAATTGATGATCTTGACAAAGCAAGCACCAACAGTTAAAATCGAAACAAAGCAAACAAAAGAAATGATAAAGGGGGAAGCTGAGGGTCAGGGGCGAGCTCCAGCTGGGAGGATGCAGGGGGAGGCCGAGCGCCGGCTAGAGGAGGCACAGTCGGAGCCGAGCTACACGGGCCAGGTGCGGGCCGGCCGCAGGAGGCGGGTCGTCGAGGCGGCGGCGGCGGCACAGCGAGGGCGCAGGGGAGCCGGAGGTGCGGGCCAAGCCAGGAGCCCCATGGCGCAATAGTAAAAGCTCAAGGGAGAAATCGGATGGGGAGAAAAATGGAGAGAGAAGAGCAATGGGGACGTCGCATCTTGTCGGCCCGAACGCTCGAGGAGGAAGTCGGGAGGAGCAGGGCGGTGGGGAGGGTTAGGTGGAGGGCGGGTCCGGGGCCGGGAGAGGAAGGCGGAGGGGATTTAGGCGGGGCGGGGAGGGAAGGAGGAGGAGGTGGCGGCGGAGAAAGCGTGAGGGAGACGGATGGAGACTGGGAGGATGAGTATGAGGAAGGAACCGAGGCGGCGGAGGAACGAAGGAACGCAGCGTGAGCGTTCACTTTGGGAGAATCGGACGGCGGAAAAGTGAGTTAAAAACATCGAACAGTGGGCAACTGCGCTCTGGAGGATGATGCAGTACTTACGCTTCAAGAGGATGCTCACGTTCCAAGGGTTCACCAACATGGTGGGAACCCAAGAGCGTTGGAGGGTAGAGGTGCTACTCTATGCCAACGTACGAGGTGACACAACCTTCCACACATTTGATGCTCTGATTCCACACGACTCCTTCCCCGCTGGCATTCAAGACGCTGCTCTAGAGGCTGTTTGCAGACTTTGACACATCTACGACCATCGGCTCAATGGAACTGCATTCCACTACTATATGTTCTACTACCCCACCACCTTTCGCAGTACCTTTCACTTTGCCAGGGATGACGATTTTTCAAACTTGACTCACCAGGTGAATCTAACCGTTGTGATGGACCACTTCTACCATACCATCCTGGATGAGCTGCATACCGCCCACCTGAGGCTGCAGATAGCAGAGGAGGAGTTGGCTTGCCTCACGGAATGCGACGCTAGCTCCTATACCCCAGTAAAGCGTTCTGAGCCCGCGCCGAAGAGGTGTAAGATGGGCAATAAGAAGGAATATCTCAGCTAGTTCCACGTGGAGGAATATTGTGAGCTGTCGTTTCCTTTTGTGACAGCCACAATGGATTAATAAATTTAAATAAATTGAGAACTATTTTGGAAAATTTTGCTCTTTTGCCTCGTGTTTGTTTGGTTCGTGGGTTGTTTTAGATATACGCCTTAGTATTCTTTTCTTCTTTTCCAAGTCATTGCAGATTAGAATTAAACAAACATGAGGCAAAAGAGCAACTTTTTTCAAAATAGTTCTCAATTGATTTTATATTATTAATCCATTGTGGCTATCACAAAAGGAAACGATAGGTCATAATTCTCGTCTAAGCGGAAATTCTAAATAAAAAGATCTAAAGTCTAGGATCTAGGGGTGCATTCCTCCACATGGAACTAGCTGAGATATTCCTTCTTATTGCCCGTCTTATGCCTCTTGTGGGGATCAGAAGGCTCTACTGGGGTACAGGAACTAGCGCCGCCTTCCTTGAGGTGGGCCAACTCATCCTCTGCTATCCGCAGCCTTAGGTGGGTGGTACGCAGCTCATCCAAGATGGTATGGTAGAAGTGGTCCATCGCAACGGTCAGGTCCACCTGGTGAGTCAAGTCTGGAAAATCTTCATCCCTGGCAGAGCGAAAGGTACTGCGGAATGCAGTGTCGTTGAGCCGATGGTCGTAGATGTGTCGAAGTATACAAACAGTCTCTCGAGCAATGTCTTGAATGCCAGCGGGAAAGAGTCACGTGGAATCGGAGCATCGAAGGTATGGAAGGTCGTGTCGTCTCGTACGTTGGTGTAGAGTAGCGCCTCTACCCTCCAACACTCTTGGGTTCCTACCATGTAGCTGAATCCCTGGAACGTAGGCCTCCTCTTGAAGTGTAAGTATTACATCATCCTCTAGGGTGTAGCTACCCATTGTCCCGCGTACACACCGTGCGAGATGACTTTGGGGGCCTCAAACATCTACAATTTTTTGAAAGAGACAAGAGTTAGAAATCTTTTTTTAGAGAGAGGATGAGTAAGGACACCAGAAAGACAAGTAAAATATTTTAGTTTTTGAAAAATAGTCCTTAAAGGTTTGTCCATTCTAACTAAGGCCACAACCTACAGTTGATATGGCTCTGATACCATCTTTGTCGAACCCGGGAGTGAAGGATCCCGGATTCTCTATGTCTCACACACTAGTACAGGAACAACTAGTGTACATAGTCAAATAAAAGATGATAGCACAACCATAATATGCAATTTATTGAATTATAATCAAAGTTTATTACAAAAGAGCATAAGGCCAAAAGAAAAGTACAACGGAAAACGTAAATAAATAAAGTAGGCCACACGATACGCCACAGGCAATCATCTGGGGCGCAGCCTAGTCCTCCAAGTCCTCACTATCGTGGTAGTACTCCTTTGAACAATAATTTATTAAGCAAGATTGAGTACAAATAATTGCACTCCTCACGTAACACCTAATAACAGATATAATGCATGCAGGTATGTCAAAGGAAGACTTATATGGCTGAGTTTTGCACAAAGCTACATTTTCAGTTTAAATACATTTACTAAGTTCTAAAGCAGTTTAGTATATATCTAAAATCAAATTTAATTTTTATTCATCTAAAATCAAATCTAATTTTTATTCATCAATTCTTGAATGTAGGATAAACTACCATACACAAATGGTGAAGGATTAACCCCCTTACACCAGGCTTTCTGCCCAAAATTTCCTATTGGATAAACTGTCCAAAAACATCTGAGTTTAAAATTATTTTTAAAACAAAACAAAGTCTAATCCACAAAAAGCTTTGCTCAGCATGTTCATAACCGCGGACACAGCTATTCGAATAGTTTAATACTCTGTAGAATTTGTATACTTTACCCACAAGAGATAATTTGCTTAACATGTTGGCCAAAACACGCTTCTGTAGGCGTACGACTAAGCAACTATCACAACGCCTTTACCCTACACTATTTCAATGTAGTTATGTCTGCTAAGATTTCGCTACCGTAGGTTTCACGCCAAATGGTAACCCCCTCTCGCGCCATGTGGGTACTAAAAATAGGTCTTCACGACACCCACACCTCTGAATAACACAACTATGGTGTGATAGTACGGTTTAATTAGCCAAATCTGTATCATACCAGACTTGTGGTAGTACAATTATAGCTTAATAATCTGCAGCTTGCAGACGGTCCTTAATTGACTGGGTGACTTTCAAAACACCCCCTGGACCTCAATTATTCACTCAATTGAGCTCCTGCATAAACCTGCACCCACCAACTATCCAATTCGATTAAGTCCAAACCAGCTTTATTTTATTTTACATGCCAAATTATTTTCTAAAATTTATATGGTAAAAACAATACCATCATCTCATTTTTAAATCATAGTTGAACATTTTGGCTAAATTTTCCAAATTTAATATTTTTTGTCTAAACTTTGACTAACTATAAAGTTTTTCAAAGTGTTCTAGTTCATACTATTGTACCAACTAGATTTTCAACTAAGGTGACAAGGTATAGCTAATTCAATATCAAAATTGGCTATACAAAGGAAAAGGGGTTAACTAGAAATTTAAAATCAGAATTTAAATTAACTAGAATATAAATAAGCATGCAATAATAATTTAAAATAGAATTTAAATAATTTTAAATACTGGGATCAAACATGATCAAAAAATGTAACTTACCTTGCTCAAATGCTTGTTGGTCTAACTCGTCAAGTAACCTGCGTGGGCCTAGCAGTGAGAGAGGGAGTTGGGATATGCTTCCATTTGGATTTTTTTTAAATAATATTATTTTAAAAGATAATTACAAAAATAAATAGTCGTCTCAAAAAATTACAAAAAAAGCGCCCTCTCTCCAGTAGACCCTGTTGGACCTCTGTCGCCGGTCTAGCTCCCTGTCGCCAGTTCAACTGGCGACAAGAAGTGAACAGTCTTCCTGTCGCTAGTTGAACTGGCGACATGGAGCTGAATTCCTTAGTATTGGTGCATTAAAGTCCTAGAAAGATGTAAATCAACTGGAATGAGTGCAACCTCCACCATATAGGCATATAACTAGGCCTTAGTAAATCTAGATCTAGAGTAAGCATCAGGTCTTAGTGACCATGGTGTAGGCACTGTTAGAGGGAGGGGGGAAATGCAAATGTGAATAGTTAAATGTATTGCAATGGTCCAATAATCAATATATAGTATAAGAACACACATAAGAGTTAACCCTAAACTATGAGTAAAATACCACAAATACCCTTAACACCCCCCTCAAATGCGATGAATATGCAATAGCATTGCATTTGAAAAGGTTGACACTACAATAGGGAAAATCTGAAGTCCGAGTCTTGATAATGTTGTCGTAACGTGCAGCTCTTGGAAAATATGTCGAGTATAAAAAATCTCCTCCCATTCGGGGTCGTGCGATAACCCATATAGCACAAGGTGTAGGGGCTGAGAAAGTAGAGGCAAGCGGGAGCAAAGTCGGCCGCGGCAACACAACGAAGAAAATGATGAAAACGATAGGAATAGATAGAGCTGTCAAATCAAGACGAAGAGGAATATATAGAAGCATGGTGGCGCATATCGAAGCCCGAGACGACAGCAGCGCAGTGCACAAGAAGTGTAGTGGAGGTGTAGTGTGGAAGAAGCATGTCGGCCTTAGAAGCTCACGGCGGCGGCTTAGAAAGAAGTGGCGGCATCATAACGACTTATACGATCTGCGGCGGCTCAGAGAGAAGAGCGGCAACTGCTGCCATGCAAAAGGGAAAGAAGAGGGTCACACTCGATCCAAGAGGATGGACCGTGGCTAGCAAAACTGACAAGAAAATTTGTGGACTCGCACGGCTTAGACAAACTCCAAGATAGAGTGTTTTGGACTTAGATGGACGCAACAGAAGAAACGACGCAAAGAAAGAAAAGACTCAAGGATAACTAGTAGCAGATATTAGCAGCAGCATGCAGTCGGATGCCCAACGGTAATAGCCTTGACTTCTCTCTTCTCTGTCCTCCACCCATCTCCTCACACTCTATGCTTATGCTTCCCCTGCTCCCTCCCACTTTTCTCCTCTCGGGCGCCTCTCACCCCCATCATTCCCCCACCACTCCAATGGTATCCAACCTCAAATCCGGCTGGGAGAAGGGTGGTGCGATGACCTATCGACCGGCAGCTCCGACTTGTCGAGGCGGCACCAGATCCGAGCGGCACCGCTGAGGGGCGTGGCCCGAAGCAGAGGGGGAGGCGACGCTGGATGGGGCGCCGGATTCGAGCGGCGGTGCTGAGGGGGTCGGCCAAAGCAGAGGAGGGAGGCGAGCCTCAGGGTGCAGCGCTCATGGTCAGATCCGGAGGGGATCTGAGCGAGGAAGGAGTGGATCCAAGCCGGGGAGGAGCAGCAGCAACAGGATCCGGTGAGGAAGAGCTTGATCTTGCCGGATCTGACGAGGAGGGTTGCATGCAGATGAACATGTTGTTGCTTCTACAGGGAGGGGCTACGATTAAGAGGGTGGCGGGTGTAATAGGCCCAATAATATCTTTCAAAAGGATGTTCTGGATTACAAACAAAATGCAAATGGGGTGTTAGGAAATTCTCAGCCAATAATAACTGTAGGCTGAAATGGAGGTATGAACAGATCATAGCATCATAAAGAACAAAAAAACGGATATGAAACAGGGCAAGCAGGAAAAGCTATATAATTCACGGTCTGTACTGCAGTACCAGATTCAGAACACAGAACATGAAACTGGGATGAATTTACATCTCATTTTCCACTATAATGCATCAATATGAGGCTTGTGGTTCTTGGACAAATAACAGTGCTTCTGCATAGGATAATAGAATGTAATGCATAAATGTAAGATATCAATTCATATCGGTTTATCCGTTTATGTTTGTCTTCTCTTCTGCGGCCGTGGCCGCGGGGTGTCGTCTATTGGGCCTTTTTGTGGGCTGCGGCTAATTCCCTTGCCCCTTAGTCCATTTTGTGTTAATGTCTCTTTAAATACCCATAGACACTAAGAATTGCTTACACTAAAACTATACTACATCTAGTTCCAAATATAAATAGTTTTAGAATTTATGCTAGTTAAATATTTTTAGATTTGATCATTAATATATAAAGAATTACCAAGATTGACAACATGAAATTGATATTAGTGGATCTATCATGAAATATACTTGTATAGTGTATAATTGTTTTTATTTGAAGAAACATATTTTTTATAGAAGTTGATAGTCAAAGTGTCATATTGGAGACTATGTCAATATCCAAAACTACTTATATTTGGAATCAGAAGTGATTACTTTACAACATATGTATGCTTGTATTTCAAGAAACATTAACACAATGAAGATCGAGTAGTGCTTCTTCATGCATCGCCAGATCGCCACAATGAATATTCCAAGGGTAATTTTGGGGAGAAATTAAAATATATCTAAGTATTCACTCATCGACAGATAGCTTCTTCACTCTTAAAGCAATCTTATGTCCTAATACCAATATGCATCAGTTGTTACTAATCCATGCGAGTGTCGGAACCGGTCTCTAGGACTGTAAGTTTGTATAAAAACATGAGTAGTTATATACAATGTCAATTCGTTCAACTGTATAATAATGATAAAAAAAACATGAGTAGTACAAACATACAATGCCGCGTATAAATCGAGCAGTACTACCCCTTACATACACAAAGAACGACCAACACCACACACGTATACAACACATGCACACCATACACCACCCACCGAAAATAGACCACACGTACAGACGTATGTACTACCCAAACCAAAGGCTACGTACCAGAGTAACCAAACATGTAAACCTTAGAGAATAACACACGCAAATTAATCGGACAGGCGGCGGCGACCACCCATGCACGGTCACGGGCACGTCACGTCTAGGCCGGCGGAGGCGGTGCAAGGAACGACGGCACGCCGGGAACGGACGGCATGGGCGGCAATGTCACCTTAGGCACGCCAGGAATTGACGGCAGTGGCAGTGGCAGTGACACCTTGGGCAAGCCCGGGATGGACGGCAGCGGCACGCCCGGCACGACGGCGCCGGGCACGGGCGGCAGCGCGGCGCCCGGCACTGTGGGCACCGTGGGGATCGTTGGCACGGTGACCCCGGGCACCGGGGGTAAGGTTGGAAGCGTGGGCAACGTCGGGTTCGTCACGGCCGGAGTGCGCGGGACGACGGCAGCTGGGGCCTCGGCGTCGGCTAGGAGGCGCGCCGCGCGGCACGTGCTGCCGCCTAGGAGCACGATGGCCACGACGAGTGCCACGGCCAAGCAGCTCGAAGTGGAAGCCATGCGCGTGAGCGTGAGTAGCTATATATGCGGTCCTTGATTTATAAGAAGCTAAGGCTGCTATATATATAGTATATACTTGTTGCAACGCTTCTTTCTGCGATGCAAAGAATGGAGGCATGCATGGCAATTTATAGTCCACGAGTCGAACATTACTTGGCGAGCATTGGTTGTTGGCCACCCAACCCAAAGCTAGCATAAGGTCAGATCGGTTGTGCAAGGATTGGTGATTGGTGTCTTGGTCAGTGAGAGGCAAAGGTATATATATACGCAACCTACGCATTGCAAGGTTTTTCCGTGGTTAGCTCACCTTACTAGCTAAATCTGCTTTACATGATGCAAGCGATGAGATTAGGTGACCAAATACGAATTTTAAGAAGAAATTTAGATGGCCAAGTTTTCTGTCTCTCCTTGAGGCAACTTGTCTTTCAGAACGGCTTAATTTGAGAGGAGAACGGCTGGATGCACGCTGAGATGCTAGGATTTGTGGTGGGTGAGGACTGAGGAGCCAATGCGTGGATCGAAATCTGATTCGGGGCTTGCCGTTGGATAGGCTTTCTAACGGTGTCATTGGGCCACGTCAAAATAGTTTCTTTGCTTGCCCAGCCGTCTACTTCTTTGGTATCGTTGCTGGATGGGTGCGGGCAGGATCCGGTCATCTCCACGACGAATGCCGATGATGACATGGTCCAAGTTATGGATTATGATGCGTGGGAGCACTTGCAGTTAGCCTATGTTTTGGTTACATAGAGTTTATAGTCACAGAAAAATACACAGCGGATGTAGCGCTCGCTTAGCATGCGAGAGGTGGGGATCGATACCCCGCATCTCCAACCGTTCTTTCGTTTTTGAATTTCTTGGTCTGCTAATTTTGATTTTGCGGTATATCACCAACTGGGCTGGAGCAGACAAGGCGGCGGCATGCCCACCGACGGCGACCACAGCCGGCCGGAAGCCTGCCCTACTCCACCAGCTGTAATTAATACGTTTTCTACCCAAGCGTAGATAGAAGCTCGAGCTGCCCCTCCGCCGCCGTGTGAGGTACGGCGCGACCAACACAAGCTTGGAGCGTAAAGGCATTCCCTGATGGATTGGGAAGCTCGAGCTGCTGCACGCCGCCGTGTGAGGTACAGCGCGACCAACGTAGGCTTGGAGCGTAAAGGCATTCCTTGATGGATTGGGAAGCTGCCAGCCGCATGGAGCTTGGATGGCTGGATGCAATCGGATTGCATGGCCTGGATGAAACAAGAGGCAGGATCTAGGGAAAGGAGGAGGGGAAGATCGCTTGTGTTCAATTTCTAGGGGCATCAAACGATTTCTACAGGAGGGGTTGTTGGGGAGAGACGGGGAGCTAGCCGTGAGAACACAACTCTCCTTTTTATATTAGTACAGCTATAGATAGTTTGATCATATTTTTTCTTTGTTATTCATTGAACGCTTAATTTAACAATATGCCATATATTCTGCATTTTTCTTGTTTGCACTTCCATTCGACAAGTTCAGCGTGTCTCGCGGCACAAATAATCATTTACACAAGTCTAAAAGTAAGACATCACGGCGGTTTTTCAAAGCTTTTATAGCCTCAGAACGACGAGTCTCCACCAGCTGAACACAACAAACATCTCTCAGCTTTCGAAGAAAGAAGGGGCAAAGAGTGCGGCAGACTACAGACCCACCAGTCTTATCAACAGGGTGGAAAAGTGGATAGCCAAGACATCGACATTACGTCTAGCCCCGCATCTACAAACGCTGATATCCATTAATCAAAGCGCTTTTGTAAAAAGAAAAAGTATACATGATAACTTTCTATATGTTAAAAATCTTACAATAAAGCTATACAAATCCAAAACAACCATGCTATTCCTCAAGTTAAATATAGCAAAGACGTTCGACTCGGTTCGTCGGGATTAGCTTCTAATTCTTCTTCAAAGAAGGGGTTTTCCGCCCTCTTCCTCCCGAGTGCCGCCCCGCCCGCTCCTCTACCCCTCCTCCCTCCGCGCCGCCAGCCTCCTCCTCCCTCGGTCCCGACCAAATTTGTCGCCGCCCTTCTCCCTCCTCCTCTCTCCCCTGTCAAATCTGGCACCCCGCGCCGCCACCTCCCTCTCTCCTCCTCCCTCGGCACCTCCGCCCACCTGCGCCGCCGCCTCCCCACCCCCACACGAAGCGGAGTTCATCGCAGAGGAGAGGATATGGTCGGGCCAGGCCTCTACACGGAGACCGGCAAGAAGACCAGGGGTGCGTATCCATCCCGTCCTCAAGTTTCTCCCCATCTTTTTGCGGTTTTTTCATGAGCTCGCTTGTTCTGGGTACTTAGCTTTCTTGGTTTCTTGATGCGTTGTTGCGTGCGCTGCAGATCTGCTGTACAAAGACTACCAGACCGACCACAAGTTCACCCTCACGACCTACACCACCAATGGTGTGGTAAATCCTCCCTTTCCTCCTCATCCTCTTCTTCTTCTTCTTCTTCTTCTTGGTTCTTGTAGTTTGTTCGGTTGGATTAGATTGCGTGGTCTGTTGCGCGAGGAAGAGGCGTGTCTGATCCGAGCTGGGATGAGGGTTCTTGATTTATGTCCTGGATTTAATGCCCTGTTTTGTGATCATAGTGATGGATTGCTGTGTAGCTAGTGGCACCCCGAGAGATTTGGCTGGGTTATTGATTATACCTTGCTGACGTGTCGTAGTTTGCATTTCTTTGCTTGTTTATGGGAATTAGCAATGCACCTTTTGCTTGTGTGAGTTCATGCACTGCTTAATGGAGGGGGATATGTAAGCAAAAGGATTGTTGTTGGTATATCACGATTTCGATAGAAGTAGCATGAATCATGCTCAGTTCATATGTTATTTGCATTCTCTACTGAAGCTTTTTTTAGAATTTTAGGTAGTAATGGAAAATATATGTTCCTACACTATATCCCAGGTTAAAAGGTTTCTTCAGGAGACCTACAAAATTGTATTGACATAAGAAGATTGAATAGCTCTACTCAAGGATTCCATGGACATTTTTTATTTTGACATTGTTGGAACATTCTAGTAACTACCATGTTTCAGTTCAAAAGATGTTAATGCAGTCAATTGTTTTTAGATTACTTGAACAACCTTGCGTTGGTCAAATTGAAGATATATTAGGCATTTCTAATGATAAATGATTGTACTGGACCTAACTGGAATGAATTTGGGCTTCTGGTGAAATTGAAGAAGTTGCACATGACTGATATATTGCCATATGGGTGAAAGAAGTGGCACCTGTTTCTCATTTTTAGTGTAGAATGTTTTTGATGTTACTCAAATGTCATGACTGGCAAAATTTCTCATTTTTATTTCTGAATCTTGTGCAGTGCTGAAATTTGATTGTCGAAGCATACTTGGAGTTGATATTGATTCAGGTTTAAGTTGTTCTTGAATGAAGTAATGAACTATTATTTTTTTTTCATGTTCTCATTGCATGTTTGGGTGCATGAAATACACAATACCTGGAATCTAAATATTAGGTTGATGCAAATGTTTCTCGGCAACCTTTATATGCATGTCGTGGTCTTGTTATATAATGTCATGTGTGGAGAACATAAATACTTTTTATTACCAAATGGTACAAAATATCAATGTGGATATTTAGTCATGTTAACAAAAATGCACTTCCTTGACCTGCTATCACAAATGGCAGCTTTGTGTTCTTAGTAACAATTAATGTGTAGACACAATGCTTTGAGGTGTGCAACAATTTTGTAGTTGCAGGTCTAAAGAAGTGGATTATGGTGGGACATTATTAGTTCTTTATATATTTATTAAAGGGTATAAAATCACTGTGTGATGCTTCATTAATTGCGTCAGCTGTCTTCCATTGATTTGTTTTGGTTGTGCAACCACAATGAGGTTTATCCAGTCATGGTTGGGATTAGAGAAATAACAGTTTATCATGAACAGTTTGTCTTGTTTACAGAAATTTTATGTTTTCTTAACAGTATCCTCAATATATTCCAAGCTGTGTTGGCTACTTAATCTGAGGAACCTTTTTATTACTGTGATATTTGAATTTTCTATGTTTGATTGGTGCATAATGCGAATGCAACTGAATAAGATTCCAACCATGGTTACATTGGTTTCTGTTTCAGCTTGAAGATGCTGGGTGCTGGATTGATGCTGCAACTTTGATTGCAAGTCATTTGCATGGATCTGATTATGCAAGGTACAGTTCGAGTATTCAACTTCAACTGTGGCAAATTATATGCAAAAGTTGGTTGGGTTAATGGATTTTTCACTCTCCCGAAGTACTTGCAAAATTTACCTTGTTTTGGTCTCAAAGATACACAAGTATTCAACCACAGTCCCTTTTTGGATTGGCAGCATCCAAAGACTGAAATAGACTGACTGGCCCTTAATCTACTATTGCATTTGTCAAGATGCTTTGGAATGTCCATTTTGCACGAAGCTTTTCAACAAGATGTAAGTTGCTTGCAAGTTTCGATGGTGAATAGAGTCGCGTCCTATCGTATGCTACCAAGGCCGAGAATAGGGTTGTTGATGTGGCATTTGGATGGAGAAACTTAGAGTAAAGTACACTGTAGGTTCCTAAACTTGCCCAGGGGTTCATTTGGGTCCAACATCTTTGAAAGTGTCCAATCCGATACCTAAACTATTTAAGTGGCTCATAGGAGGTCCAAAAGAGCCTTGCTGGCGGTTGACCATGACGTGGCCGGTTGACCGCTGACGTGGACGCTCCAGCGTGGCCTTCTTCTCCCCCTCCCAGCGTGGCTGCTTCTCCCACCGCTTCCTCCCGAGCCGTCGCCGCCTCCTCCCTCCACCTCTCAAGCCGCCGTCGGCCTCCCCCTCCTCCTCCCGAGCCGTCGTCGCCCTCCCCCTCGTCCTCCCCCACCGCCACCTCCTCTCCCGGATCCGCGCCGCCGCCCCACTTCCTCCCCGGCCCCCTTCTTCTCCTCCTCCCCGCGCGCCACCGCCCCTTCTCCTCCCCAGGACTCCATGTCTCGCCATTTGCCACCCCAATCCACTCCCCTAGCTCTCTTTCTTCTTCCACCGAAAGGAACAGCCGAAAGCTCAAGCTCTCTTTTCCAGCCGAGACGCCGCCGCCACCTCCTCGGCGTTCTAGTGAAGCTCATCCCTCGCCTTCTGCGTCATCACATACTCTAGGTCACGAGGAATGTTTCCCCTAACCTAATTTCGCCTTTGCCCTACAGGGACCATCAGATTTGGGTTCTTCCTCAACTCCGACCGAAAATGGTGTTCATCTTCCCTATCTCCAGTTGGAAGCTTCATATCCCAATTGCTCTCTCCAACACCATCTAGGGACCTTACATGTGCTACCCCGACCTCCCTTTTTCCCTCGTTTTCTCAAGGTGACGTCTCCATGGTAACACCATTGCCACCACCATGGTCCATCGCCGCCAGCCCAACTCCGGCAATCTCCCTACCTCCGCGTCACGCCGGTGAGCTCCTAGTACTCCATGGTCACTCGTGCGCACGCTTTATGGCTTGCAATTCCATCGCTCCAGGTTTTTGCTTGACGACCGAACGCCTTCACCGCCTCTCCTCGCCGCCGTCTCAGGTCACCGAAGACCTCGCCGACAGCACCAATGATTGCGCAAGGTCAAGGCCATCCCATTTTGGCCTTTGGCCGGCGTCACCACGGGCCCTACCGCCGGCGGCACGCCCGGCAAGGTCACGACCAAGAATGCCTTGTGTTGTTTGAAGCCGACCGGTCCTGTAGCTGCATAATTACACCGAATCTCGATCGTTTTAGGACACCATTAGGGTTAAACGACAGTTAAGGCGTCTTAATCATTGTTGTATGACACTGACGGCTGGCCCCAGCCTTTAAGCACACAAATCAGGTCCATGAACCAGAGAACTGTACTGTGGATCGCCACGCTAGAGCGTACACGTCAACGGTCAACCGGCCAGCAAGGCTCTTTTGGACCTCCTATGAACCACTTAAATAGTTTAGGTACCGGATTGGACACTTTTAAAGATGTTAGACCCAACTGAACCATTCGGCCAAATTTGGAGACCTAAAATGTACTTTACTTAGAAACTTATAATAGGAGAAAGGAATAGGCATGCAATGTTGTATTGTAGATGTGAGATGTCGACGGTTGGCACTGGCATTGTATTTTTGTTATGAAATATGTCATTTTATGTTTAGTTGGGTGCACAATTGTGCAATGACCTTTCCTCATACTGCAAAACTGGCGGAGGCGCCACACATCTGGATCAATTTTTCCAAAGATAATTATATTTTGTTTCTTGATTGCTCAATCCATGTAGTAGATGCTTCAGGCCTTGAGCCATCGCCATCAACCTGTGGATCAATCGCGCCTTGCTAGTTTGGATACGCTTATATGAATTTGACAAGAAGCTCTAAGCACACACCTTTGCTTTTCACATTTGCAGAGATCTGAACATATGATGCTTAGGTTGACCCACAAGACATCCTGAGAAGACTGGTGCTGGGAAAAGAAGATGTAGCAATGAAACATCTGCAAAATTCAAAGTTCCGAAATAGTTTGAGTTTGAGTTTTGGTTTTTCGTTTTCGTTCAAATTTGAGCAAAATCCGGCAAACTCCTCCATCCCGCTTTCCCTTCCACCAAGCCGTCTCCCACCCGAGCGCCCGCTCGAGCCGCCTCCTCGCCACTCCTTCACACGCGCCGCCGCGAGCCGCCGCCACACCGCCTCGCCGCGCGCCGCATAAGCCGCACTGGGCGTCGCCACCCCGGCCGCGCCACCTCCCGGCCTCGCTCCAGTGAGGGAGCGCCGCAACTCGCGTCACCCCATGTGCGCCTGCCTCCCCGAACCATCCCGACCGCCACGTCACCCCTTCGGCGCCGCAATCTCCACCGCCTCCACCGGGCTATAAAAGCCGCCACACCCAGCCTCCTCAACCTGCACCAACCCCTCCCCATCCACCTTCGTCCCCAGAGCCGGCCTGAGCCCGTCGCCGCCTCGGTTCATCCGCCCGTAAGCCAATCCCATCCCTCCCTCTCCGAATCAACCCCATTCAAGCACACCCGAGCCCTTCCCCCACCCCTCCGACCCCGATCCGCCGGATCCTCACCGGTGCCGCCCTCTCCCTCGCCGCCGTCACCCCAAACCCTAAAAACCAAATCCGAACGCACCCCACGCAAAACCCGAGAGGGAGAAGCCTTACCTGGGTGGAGCCCTCCCCGCGCCGCTTCTTCCGCTAGCCGCCGCGGTGCGCCGTACGCCGCGGTCCGCGTCGTCTTCGCCTCCTCGCCGGCGAGCGCGCCAGCGGGCGCTGAGGCCTTCGGCCGCGCCTCTCCTATCCCTAAAGGCCGCGAGTTTTAAGGCGCGCGCGTGAATGGGCCGTGGCCGCTTGGCCGATCGGGCCGTCTTGTGGCTCAAAGATCGCTCATTCCTTTTTATTTTATTTCCACCACATCGCTCATTCCATGCAATTTTATTTATTGCTCACCCAAAATCCATTCTTCGTTCATTCTTTTATTTTTAACCCATACACTGCTCAAACAAGAAATTAATTCTCGCTCCTAACCACGAAATTGTGGTTAATTATCGCTCATTATTTAACAGTGTGAACAGTAAAATGACCACTGTTCATCAAAACCCTAAAATAACATTTTATATCCATTCTGACCGTTTCGAACCCATAAAGCCTATTCTTAGACCCGTTCAGTCATACCCAACTCCTGTCAAACCTTTTATTTTTTTTAGTTGCTTTCTTCCGTCTTTTATATTTTTGTTGTACTTGGATTCGAGTCAGGCTCATTCCTTGTCGAGCCCAATGTTTAATTTCGTTTTTTGTGTCTTACGCTAGATCTCAACACCGACGAGCCAGCTCAGGACATCACCGGACAGGACACCGAAGCAGCAGGACAGTTCGAAGACTATGAGCAGGAAGGCAAGTTGCATGCCTTGATCATATTGAACCTACATTCCGTATATCTTATATTATTACTTTCATTAGCATATTTTAGCCAATTATTTCAATAAGGATAAAGTACTTTGGAATGTCATGTTAAATAGTTAAAAACCCTTCACTCCACATATCAAACCACCCATTCTGGTAAGCCATATTCACATTGACAAACCTAGTCCACATAAAATAATAGAATTTATTCCACAATGTCATACAAATCTCATTTCTAAATACTGTTAAGGAAGGTTGGCTATAGGCCAATAGGTTTTGGTGGAGAGTTGAGGATTGTCCAGGGAGTTGGACAACCCAATATACTCGTTTAAAAGTGAGTCATCGTGAGATCCGGAGGCGGGCGACCACGAGTTGGTGTTGGGCCATCGCCTCACCGAATGACAGTAGGACAAGAACCTTGTGCCAAGCAATGCATACGAAAACCGCCAACCACATGCGTGGTCATTCCTCCTCGGCTTAGTACACCGCTCATCCGATTGAATATCTACAGGATGTCAATCGTTGCTTGTGTGATAGGACGACGCGAATGGGGTGGATCGAGGTGGACCGCTTAGGGCACCCTCTCGAATTGCACAACGGTATGGGCCCGTCGGACTCGGTCGCGGATTCCATCGTTGGCGGTGGTCTCCGAGTGTATGGATTAAGACCTCACCGTAGAGACTAGAAAGGTTGAGCGGTGAAAAGGCTTTGTTATCTCACTTCGACCGCACGCTAACGTGTTGCGTGTATATTGCATGACAGTACGAGCATGAGATATCTTGTGGGTAAAGTTGGGCAACTCTGCAGAGTGAAAAATCAATAGTATTCGAATACGTCGTGCTTCCGGTTAATGGAGCTGTGTTCATGGGTGATTCCAATATACAAGGCATAAGTAGACTTTTTACAGATGTTAATTGGTAACTTCAGATGTTATAAACCCCCTGTGATTATACTTAATATCGTTTTACTGTTTTTAAATTACTATATAGCCTTTAAATTCAACTATTGCATTCCACATATACCTGTAGTGGTAAAACTATACCCTCCATTGATGATCCTAGCATGTAGTTAAATAGAATTTTCATGCAATTTGCTGAGTACGGTAGTTGTACTCATTCTTGCTAAACATCAACAGAGGAATTTTGGGAAGAGTTAGGTGACCCCAGCTTTCAGGAAGAAGCGTGGGACGGTGACGACTACTGGTATTAGGGTCTCTTTTACGCCCAAGCTTGCATGTGGTTTCGGCTCACTTTTGCTTTGTAATATATACGTTTGGGCTTGGATACCCACTTCCGCTCTTAAAATGGCTGTTAAGCCATAACTGCTGTAATAAAAGTTTGTCTTTTGCTGTTATCGTTTGCTTGCTTGTGAAACCACGCCTTTACAACTGAACATCCTGGACAGTTGTAAGGATTCTAGTGGTCCCACATCCGGGGCTGTTACAAGCAACTCGTGGTAATGTAACATGTATTGTATTCTCGTACTTTTGGTCTTAGAGAATAATAGAGCATTTCTTTTCTAGTCCGTGATCGACAAAATAAACAAACTTGTATTGATGTACACATGAATTGTTAAAGTCAAGCTACAGTTTGGTGTCACCCTTACTAGTTCTATGGGGTGAATAATGAACAAATGAATTGTGAAATTCATTATCGTGTTGAAATAAATAAATTTTGTGTGAAAATGTCAAATGGCATAAATATCGTTAATTACAATAATTATCGTTAATTGTTTTAATTATCATCAATTGTGCTAGTTGTCGTTAATTATCGTTAAATATTATTAGTTAGCGTCAATTACGTTATTGTCGTTAAACAACACCAAACAAGCTATTAATTGCCTCAGAGGTATTTTAGTTATTTCTTATCTCAAAAGTTACAATAAATCTACCTAAAAATCAGACAACTAAACATCAAACCTGTTCAGCTCGACCGTTCCTTATCCACTCAGCTGAAAACTGTTTTTCAGTAAAATCACGGCGATACCAAACGGTCCTATAAAGGCAAAAAAATATCATTGATGGACCACGCCTCCATCGTGCTTCGTACCAACGCTTATTTTCCGCTAAGTAATGCCGCTGACGGAGACATTCTCTTACGACCGGGCCCTCCACGGTTATTCTTCCTATGGACCTACCTGTAAGCGAGCTCCATGCATCCAACAACCCGCGGCACGTAGCAGATCGGCCCACAGGTCTGGCCCATCTGGCTAGTCACTCACGTATGGCAGAACAGAAGCAGCACTGCCTCCAACTCCAAGATGAGGGGACTCTTGGGCTGAGCCCACCATATCAGTGAATTACCAATCAAATCACATGGCCGACCCCTCAGTCTCCCCGAATTAACTGCTACTACCAATCTACCACGATTCTCCCCCCAAAAACAACCAACTTTTCTTCACACACTTCTTGCTCTCTCTCGCTACCTGTTTCGTGCGACGATCCTCTCCGGACTCCGGGACCCCGAGCCTCCGTCTCTTCGTTCCTCCGAGGACCTCCCCCCCCCCAAGGTATTATCTCTCTTGACCCAGCTATGAGTTTGAGTCGTCTCAACTCTGCTATTTGTTTGGTGTGGCGATGTGGAATCTGAAGCGTCTTTTTTTTGTTCTCCTTTTCTTGAAAGAGAGAATATTGGGCCTTTGCTGAACGAAAAGGTAGATTTTTTAGGCTAAGAAGCTTTCGAATTCGGGCGATTTGTTTGTGTAGTTTTTTTTTTTCTGATCGGATTTATTTCCTGTTAAGTTGATTGCTCAAGTATTTCTTTTCCTCTCTATTTTTGTTGTTGTTGTTGGGGTTTTAAAGGTCGTTTTAGAAATGCTGTGGTGAATCCTTGAGTTCTTGAAGAAAGGAAGGGGGTACCTTAACCTTAGCGGAAGAGTTCTGAATATGCTTCTTTTATGGGCTAGAAATAGATGATCTTTTCTGGTGCTTGTGCAAGAAATCGAAGGCCTTCTTGGGTGGATGTTTGGTAGGTCAGTATTGATCTCGATGTGGTCAAATTTGCTTGCTTGAAGGAGACCGTTTTAGTGAATGTTTGTCTAGGAGGGATCCTGTCATTCATTCTAGCGTCTTTTGGAATTCGGAGGCTCTTTTCCAGCCCAATTTTGCTACCCTATAGCAAGTGAATGGAGCTACTACTAGATCGTAGCTTAGCAAAGAGTATATATTGCTATAAGGATTTTTGTGGTAGATGGCGGAATGCCCATTTTTCCTTGCTTGACATGATTCAAAATTTAAAATCTACTCAAAACTTGCTCAACGATTGCTTGTCAAATTATATTCCTGAATGGAGGATTCCGGTGTACCAAAATTTCCATTTATGAAGCTTTAGTCAGAAGTGAGGAAGACCGTTCTATGAATTGCTGTTGATTGTTGAAGAGTTTTGGGACTAAAGTTACCAGTCAGAATGGGTGTCCTAGCAAACAATAACATAAGCGAGTCTTTGTACACACTTTAGCCCGGAAGGGTGAATGTATAGTTCCAAACTTCGAGTGAATTCTGTCAAAACAAGCACATTGGACCAAATTTTGATCAGACTAAGATATTCGATCGTGTTTGACTGGCCTGTCGACTCTTTTTTTTTTAACAAGGCAAAGCCCAGCTTTTATAGAAAGCTCATAACAAGTTCACAAGCATTCAACAACAAAGAAAAGCCGGGGAAATCAACCAACAGTAAGCAGCAACTAGGAACGAAAAAGCCAACCACAGATGACCTAGATCCAAAACACAGAGAAACCGCTAACAGACCAAAACAAACAACAAAAGAAGCTACTCTCTAGATGCTGCTAAACACGTAGAACTCCTTCAGCCAATCCTCAATCGCACTCCTCACTTCATCCAGCTTTGCCCGATCAACTTTTTTGATAAGGATGTGCCACCGCTGCGAACACGATAACAATTGGAAGATGACTTCAGTTGGATTCTTAGGAAAGATCTTCTCGATCACCCCTTTGTTCCTAACTTTCCAAAGTGTCTAAGCAAGCGCTGCAAAACTGAACAAGCCAACACAATGATTAATAGCACCCCCATTATCTAACCAACACATATGAAGATCATCCAAAGAATCAGGAAATCTCTCCCACTCAAAAGTTTCCTTGATGCAAGACCAAACAAATTTTACCAAAATACAATTAAAGAAGACGTGGTTTGCATCCTCTGTCCCCCCACAAAGCCAACACTTATTGTCACCTTTTCAATTCCTCAAAGCCAACTGATCTGTAGATGGTAATCGGTTCAAGTAATTCTGCCAAAGAAAAATTTTAACCTTAAGAGGTATCCTGCTAGCCCAAATATCTTTCAGTCTCTTATTGATAAAACCCCAAAAGCCACTTCCTTATAAAGGGACTTAACAGTATAATGCGCAGATTTCTCTAAGCACTAGACCATCCTATCTTGCGCCTCAGAGAGCTCAACTTCTTGTAATAAATCTTTCAGGTCTCTCCACATTACCTCCTCTTCCTTACCAAAAGATCTTACAAACTTAATGTGCCACAATCCATCTATCAGATACTCTGCTATTTTTGCTCCAGGATCAAGACAGATATTGAACAAACCAGCAAATCTAATATATAAAGGACAGTTTTCTATCCAGACATCCTTCCAAAAGGAAATCAACTTTCCATTACCCCAGCTGAAATGAAACACCCCTGTTGAAAATGTTAGTATAGGAGTTAGAATAGGGACTCTTGTGTATTGCCTTATCTGTATATAGCATACACCTCTTGTACTCCTATATATATTGCTCATTGGGCCTCTTCAATATACACACAATATTCATAATATGGTATCAGATCCTAGGTTAGGGTTTACTGTAGCAGCCGTCGCCTCCTAGCCGCCGCTCGTCTTCCGCTGACTGCTGCCCCCGGGAGGAGCTTCTTCGCTCCCAGGGGTGGCCTGCTCGACGACGACTCGGATCCATGCCAGGCGGCCTCCTCGTTGCTGCTCCTTTGCAAGGCCGTCGCCTAGAGGATGCGGCGGCACCTGGAGCATCTTCCCTGAGCCGCCTGGATCCACGGGTTCGGCCTGACGTCGACGCCGTCGCCGGAGGCCGCCGCGCCGAGGAGGACCCGCCACCTCCAGATCTGATCTTCTGGGATTGGGCCGCCGCCTCGGGTCCCCCACCGGATCCGGTGTTGCCTGCTCCCTCGTTGCTGCACTGCACGAATCCGGCGCATCTCGTCGCTTCGATTCGGAGTGCCCCCCGCTGCCCTCGTGCTCTGCTCGGCGTGACTCTTCCGGCGCGTCTCTCTCGACGGATCCGCCATCGCTCGTGTCGGGCAGGAGCAGCGATTTTGCCTTCGGCTTGGCCTCCCGGATTTTGCTGCATCTCCTTCGGCTCGGCCTCCCTTGCTTTGCCTCCACTCCAGTTGGGTTGGTTGTGTTGCGGCGGTGTGCGGTTTTGGTTTGATCGCTTTTCTGCTTGGGAAGGAGCGCAGAGGAGATCGTTGGAGTTTTGATGCTTGATTCGATTGGGTCTTGAGGCCTCAGGCTGTTGGTGCTTGGTGTCGGTGGACAAAAGCTGCTTTATGGAGTGCTTGCTGATGGTCTTGCTTAAAGCTAAGGAGCAGCACTTGCTGTCTTTGGCTTGGTGCGTGTGCCTTGGTGCTTTGATGTGTCTTCGTTATCTGGGCTTTGCGATGAGCTTGATGTTGCTGCTACAGTGTCTGCTAGCTATTCTGGCTGCGTGTGGTTCCTTTGCTGCTAGTCTTGGCTGGATGGAGGTGGCGATTGAGTCTGCTCTGTTGTTACTAGTATCCGCTGTTAGTTATCTTTAGATTTTTTTCTATGTGTCATTGGTTCCGTTGCGTCCATCCAAGTTTGTATCGTTCAATCTTTGAGTTCGTTTAAGCCATGCGAGTCCACAAATTTATTGTCAGTCACAGAAGCATAGGAATTGCCTTATGCATGGCAGCCGCCGCCGCTCCCGCTCTTCTTTCTGAGCCGCGTGCAGATCGTAGAAGTCATTTTTGATGCCGCCGCTTTCTTAGCAGCCGCCCCGAGCTTTTAAGGCCGCCGCGCTTCTTTTGCGCCGTCGCCGTCTTGGGCTTCAATCATGCCACATGCTTCCACCTATTCCTATTCGGCTTAATTTGACAGTTCTTTCTATTTTTGTCGGTGTCATCATCTTCTTCGTCGTGTTGCCGCGGTCGACTTTTTCAGTCCCTGTACCTTGTGTTTTATGGACTGTTACGACCTCGGATGGGAGGGGATCTTTTGATACTCGACATAATTTCCAAGAGCTGCATGCTACGGCGACATTATCAAGACCTGGACTTTGGATTTTTCATATTTTTAGTATCAACCCTTTCCAAATGCAACGCTATTGCATACGCCTTGCATTTGAGAGAGGGTGTTAGAATAGGGGTTAGAATAGGGACTCTTGTGTATTGCCTTATCTGTATATGACATACACCTCTTGTACTCCTATATATATTGCCCATTGGGCCTCTTCAATATACACATAATATTCATAACAGAAAAGATTCTTAACTTTGCAAAGGGATTTCCAGAACTGGGACCCCCTCATAGACACAGAATCTCTAACATCTCCATTAGGGAAGTACTTAACTTTCAAAATCCTAAACCACAGCTCATCTTTAGCTACATTTAATTTCCAGATCCATTTACACAGCAAACAATCATTCATTAAACTTGTGTCTAAAACCCCTTAACCCCCAAAGCTGTTGACTCATATATGCTGTTGTCTGCTCGGTCTGTCTTATTCATGTTTAGGATATGACTGGATCCTGTTGTCTAACATATCTTTGTACTCTGTAGCGAGGCTCAAAATACATAAAGATGTCTGAACATTCTGAGAATGCAACAGAAAAAATTATGAACAGCATCATGGATACCATTGCTGAGAACCTTCCTAAGCAGAAGTCTGGGCAATTCGATCCAGGTTCAGTATCTGACAAAGTGAAGAACAAGCTGTTTGGTCGTCAGAAGTCCGTCCATCGAGTTTTTGGTGGTGGAAAGTGTATGTGATCTGCTTATGTGTATATTTAAGTTTTCTTTGTGTGGGCATGTGTGACGCTTTTCATTTGTGATTGTAGCTGCTGATGTGTTGTTATGGAGGAACAAGAAGATATCTTCCAGTGTTTTGGCTCTTGCAACAGCTATTTGGGTTTTCTTCGAGTGGCTTGATTACCACTTTCTGACAATCATTTCATTTTCCCTTGTTCTTGGAATGGTTGTTCAGTTTGTTTGGTCCAACTTCTCAAGCATTCTAAGCAGGTATGGAATTTATAAAGCATCTGAACAGTGTGTTCTTTAACATAATAATAGAAAATGCCTTTTGTACTTTTAGATCTCCTTCCAAAGTACCCCGTGTTGAGTTGCCGGATGAGCTGTTTGTGAACATTGCTGTTGCAATTGGTGCCCAAGTTAATAAGTTCCTGAGTTTCCTTCAAGATGTGTCTTGTGAAAGAAACTTGAAGCATTTTGTACTGGTAAGTGGAGCTTTTATGGGTTCTTTTTGTATCCCATAAATATTATCAATAGAACCCCTTAAACTATTAAAGAAATCAAACCCTGCATATGTAACTATTCTATTTGTTCATCATCAACGGACACTTTAATGTCACAATATATTTCCTTTCAGGCAATTGTCGGATTGTGGGCTGCTGCTGTGATTGGGAGCTGGTGCAATTTCCTATCTGTCATTTACATTGGTAAGAGTTGTAACCTCCAATTTTTCTCTCGTATTTTTACCACTGTTCCTATTTTGTGAATGCGTGTATTCCACTGTATGTGTTAGACTATATTTGGTAGTTCCTCTCTTCACGGCTACCCTTCCTTATCTTCTCCCGATTCTGTTTCTAATTCGGTTGAGAGATTATGGTAGGAGGTGGCCTATATATGTATTTTCTCCGTGATCAATACATTATCGCGTTGAGTCATACCTTCTCACATGGTATAGAGCTTTTTTTTCGATCTCACGCTTCCGCAACCCAGTCTTCGGCCGGCGATGTCGTCCGCCACCTCTCGTCCCGATGAGGCGGCTCTAGACGCTGTTGTGACTGCCGTCGCCGACGTCGTTCGCGACGCCCTTCGCCCATCCGAAGCCGACTCCACGACCGCCTCTACCGCTGCCGACGATGCGGCCTCCAAGGCTTCCAGCGCCGCGCGCACGACACTTTCCTCCCTCGTCGCGCGTCTTCTCTCTACGACGCCCGACACCAACAACGGCACGCCCGACGCAGCTCTCTCGCCTGCGCCGGCCGCGGTGACCGCATCTCCTCCAACTGCGCCGGCTCCCCCAGCACCGATGCCGGCCGCCCTCGCCGCGCTCTTCACATCCCAATATGCTGACATCTTCACCAAAGGACTGCCTTCGCCGGTCTTCACCGATTTTCGGTCCAGTCTCAACGTCCGCTAGCTCGCCGTTGTGACTGCGGGAGGGTGTTAGACTATATTTGGTAGTTCCTCTCTTCAGGGCTACCCTTCCTTATCTTCTCCCGATTCTGTTTCTAATTCGGTTGAGAGATTATGGTAGGAGGTGGCCTATATATGTATTTTCTCCGTGATCAATACATTATCGCGTTGAGTCATACCTTCTCACAGTATGTATTATTGAAAACAATATTTGATTACCTGAAACAGGGTTTGTTTGCGCTCACACACTTCCCGTGCTCTATGAGAAGTATGAAGATCAAGTCGACGACTTCCTCTACAGCCTTCTTGGTCTGCTCCGAGATCAGTACCAGAAAGTCGACCAAGGCATCTTGAGCAAGATACCGAAGGGGAACACGAAGTTCAAGAAGAGCGAGTAGATTAGATGGGTACTCATGAGTCATGATCATAGAATGAATCATGAACTGATACTGTGCTCAGTTGTGTAATGCAGACCTGTGTCAATTGTCATTTGAGAGCTGTGTGCTTTCCTGAACAGCGCACTGGCTTATTGCCCTCCAGTTTAAAACTTCAACTGCAAAGCAATGCGATGCATGTCATCTGTTGTTCGAACGACTCATTTAGTTTCTTGTCCCTCTTACTAATGGGGTGATGCTCAACCAATTAGTGAGACCATAATTCATTTCCAGAAATTGGAAGTCGTGCTAAAATTCATTGTGCTTTTCTTTTTTTTTTTTTAAAGTTGATATGCACAGATAAGTTACAAACGATGTCTTTCACATTTTGCTATTGAATTGAATTTAACCATCTAACCTACTCCCTCCGGTCATAAATATATGTCGGTTTGGTATACGTGAAGCCGAACTTTCAAAATTTTGACAATATTTAGATTGGATATATGAAAATCATGTGTATAGATTTGTCTCTAAAAGTAATTTTATAATATTATAATTTTATTGGGTGTTATAACTATATTTTTCTAGAAATTAGTGATTAAAATTATGTTTTAGGGACTATGTCAATATCTAAAACTACATGTATTTGTGAACGGAGGAGCATGTTCACACGAGGAAATATGCCTTTGTGACCATCAAGACCCAGACATTGCTGACTGCAATGCAATGTGTCTGAGTTCTGCATCAATGCAATCCATACTGAAATTTCTCACTCTGCCCAAACAGAAATGCTTCGCATACAATGAACTTCCTACGATACTATTACGATATCTTGTCTCGCAAAATGCCCGCCAAATACCTCAGAAAAGGAAAGGAAAATGTGTCCTCTCTCAGCATTGGCCTAAACCCAACCAAATTCACCACCTTTCTGTCAAAATTCATTTCGAGTTCTCGGTGGCTCTACTGGATCATCGATTTCCAAAGGAGAAACAACATAGCAAAAAACTGAGTCTTTGGCTGAATTAACATATTTTTATTTGTAATAGCAAAAGTAGGCCTCACTCGCACAAAATTACAAAAATAGTATCGCGGCAGGCACTTGTCGTGCTCCCAGTCCGCGGCGGGAACGTGACTGTCTTCGATGGGAATATGCGGCATGCACATGTCATCCTACCGGAACTGGGAGCGTGACAACTGACAGGTGACTTTTGTGGACTGTGAGTGCGTTACAGGACACATGTCGCTTTATTAACCTACCGCTATGCCAATTTTATCATTTCGGACATAGGGAACTAAGAGAAGCTTTAAGAACTCATTGCAAATACATTCAAACTTCAATTTGTTTAATTCAATCTTTTGGTCATTGCGAGAAGCAGCCGCTGGATCGGCGCACGCGGCGATGCAGTGGCAAGGAGTCGCACAGGCACGTTGGGGGCAGGGCAGCGCCGGCAGCGTGCTCCATGTTCATCTCACGCAGCCACGGCATCGGGCGCGCGGCAGCCTCGGTGGACGAGGAGCCCTCGTCACTGAAGGTAGGTGTGGGAGTCTTCACATCACCTGCTCATGGCGCAACGTTGAAGGGGAGGAAGAGAGTTCTGGCATTCTAGTGTTTTTATTGATTTTTTTTTTCTGGGCTTGGGGCTTGGGAGGAGGGAGAAGAAAGACCATTGTGAGAACCCAAAAAATCAAACTAAGCTAAACAACGTTAATCAGTATCGTGCAGTAAAATAAACTAATCGACCCAGTAATTACCAACGAACTGGACTCAGAACAAACTCATGTTTATGAACTAGAAAATTTCGACTAAACTAAAACAACAATAATACCATCTCTGAAGTAATGTATATCAAGAATCCATTGCAAGTGAAACTAAAACATTAAAAGTAAACTCACAATTAACTTATAAGATTTATTTACAGCAAATTCTACAAAAGGAAGTTACCGTCAGATTTTCCGAAGTACAGTCGGTTCCCAAAATAACCTAAGTCCGCCGGCACCATGATCGTCAAGGTTCCCAAACCCACCTTAGTCAGTTGGCGCCTTGATCGTCAAAATACCAGACCAACTCAAGTTAATTAGCACCGTATCACTTCCGTGGGTTTCCTCATTCGGTGTATATCAAAATGCAGCACCCACATTCGCAGCAGCCAAACAGTAAGCGAAGCACCCCTTTGACCAAAAGGCTCTTAGCTCAAATAGTGTCATAGGAGAGTAAGGGGATAAGGCAAGGGGTATAGTGGTCTTTGACCAGCCCCAAAGGGAAGCCAGCCGAATGCTCTCCTTTTAATAAACCATTCTTGGAGGGATGCATCCACAAAGAGCCATTCTTGGAGAGATGCATCCACAAAGTCTAGGGAGCACACCCAAAGACGTCCCCTTCTCAGCAAAGCAAGCAAGCGAAGCACTCACCAGAGCCAGACGCTCTAGCAAACCAGCAAAGCCCCAAACACAAGGCACAAGCAAGCCAAAGCCACCACAAGGCACAAGCAAGCCACTGCCACCCCCAGCAGGCCAGCACACCGTCCATCACCCGTTGTCCCCCAAGCCCAAGATCACCTCAGGAAAGAAGCAGAGAAGAAGAAGGGGAGGCCGAGGAGAGTGGACGACCCAGCGACAGCATTGGACCATTGGCAGCAGGTAAGCAGCACACAGCAAGGGAGAAGAGGAGAGCACCAACACAAAGCCGGCACTGCCATCCTCTTCCCCACCCCAGAACCCAACCAGAGGTAATCTCAGCTGCACCTCAGTATACGCCACACATACACATCTTTCACACATATCACCAGATCTCAGTAGCATCATCTCAGAGCATAAGGGAGCAGGGATCAGGTTAAGGGAGGTTTCACCTCGAGTTAGCAGAGTGGCAGCAGCATCGGTAGCAACCACCCCCCGTTTGCGTCCAGCATTCATCAACCATTTGGCATCAACTTGAAAAACTGGCAACATCAGTAACACAAAAGCATATCTTGTAGTAAGTAGAATAAGAGGGGAGGGAAGATTAGACTAGGGCTGGCGGCCGCAGGCCGAGCCGGCCGGGTAGAGGCGGCGCTGCATAGATCGGCGGCATAGCGGGTAGGGAGCACGAGGAGGAGCCGCACTAGGTGCAAGAGCGCGAGGGCTCAGGGCCGGCGGCACCAGAGGGAGGACGCGCTCGGTCGGGGGCCGAGGAGAGCAGAGGGGAGGCCGAGCCATAGTGGAGCTAGGAGCCGGCGGTAGAAGCCCAGGAGGAGCGCGGCGGCGGGCCAGTGGAGCCCGGCGCCGTGCCGGCTGGGGGGGGGGAGGAGGCACGGTAGAGGGAGCGCCATGGGGCCGAGCCAGAGAAGTGGGGGGCAGGAGGAGGAGCTGAGCCGGAGGGAGAGTCAAGGCGGCGCTGGCCTCCTGGCCGCGCCGGAGAGGCCAGGGGAGAACCGGCAGGGGCGGCGGCGCCAGGAGCTGGCACGAGGAAGAATCAAGGGACGGCGGCGCTTTGGGGCCAGAGGGGAAGAAGGGGAACCCGGCAAGCCGGCGACGCAGAGGAGCCGTAGAGGAGAAGCCGGGCCGGGCTGGTGGAGTGCGGCGAGGAGAGCAGGGGCGGCGGCGCCTTGGAGTCGGGTGGAGGGAGAGAGCGGGGAAGAAGGTGAAGAGTGGGGCTGTGTAAGTGTGAGTTGTGTGCGCGTGTGTGTTTGGGGCCAGCCGAGAGGGGTGACGAGAGAGAGAGAGAAGGTTAGGTTAAATTAGGGATAGGATTATAAATTAGATTTATGACTTTAGGATTAGGGAGATTATTAGGATTTTTGGGTAGATTCCATTTGCGTGTTGCGACTCTTGTCCCTTCAGTAGTTTTTGTTAGCTGTTTATTCTCGCGGCTAAATTACTTAAATTGGATCCTGTCGCATTAACCACCTTAAAATCAATCTGTGGACTAAATTGCTAGATAAGTTGGGTAGCCGTTATTTATGCTGTCGATTGACTAACTTGTTGTGCGTCGTTGGTGTGTAGTCGGGCGTTATGAGCGGTTTAATCCTGTTAATTTATCTATTGCGTGGGAACCTCGGGTTTGCGACCTTAGCATGCCTAGTCAATAGATTGGCTTGTTTGGGGAGTGCTAACTCAGCAGAGATCTCGAAAGGTTTTATCTAATTAAATTGTGCTAACTTGTATAAGCCACTAATTTATGTATCCATATTATCACTCAAATCAGCTATATATTTATTTATATTATTATTCGTGCTATCGCTTTGCTACAGAGGACGAACCATGCAGCCCGGAGTACCTGCTACTGATCTCATCGGCACCGACCAGTTTTACTACTGCAAAGGCAAGCGATCCTCTTGAACATGAATATAGTAACTTTAAAAATATACCCTATCTTGCACTATTATAAGTATTGCATCAAAATGGTTTATCAAAATCTAAAGAAAATGATTGAGATGATTGAGAAAGAAATGAAACTTACTAGGAGGGTAAAAGGGGGCCCTGGCTAGGGAGAAACGACGATGATGACGATGAGGTAAGAGGTGGGCCTCTTTTTACATATGGTTATAATATAAGGACCAACAAACTCTTGCTCGGTCGATGTCAGAATTCAAGTGCAACCATTTTCCCTTTTCGCGCGTAAAATGCTACCTTGTTACGTGACTATGCTCTCGCATCGGGTAAGTAATAGGTGTGAGTGAGTGATACGGAGGAACCCGGACCGGTGGGGAAAGTCCGAAGTGGGGATCCATTGCGCTATAGCGCTAAGGTGGAGTGTTGAGTGCAGGATAGAAGTCGCCTCAACCAACCTCACCGTAACTCGGTGGATGATGAGGTCGCAGCGTGACTAAATCGCACCGACGGAGGTGATGGGTGGAGAAATTAATCACGTAACTCGAAAACGCTCGTATTCGATCTCGAACCCGCATCTAAGGCAATGCGGTGGACCCTGTTCACGGAGAGTTCAGAATAGCTATGGGTAATGTGGTACAAAGCCTGCGCAGTGCTAAACTAAATCATGAATTCATCCCAGTCTCCAGGATTGGAGTCTACTGGAACCACATGGGGTCTTTCGTCTCTCCAAGTGACTAGTAGAGTTTTCAGTATTAAAACTTGCCACTTAATTGTCGAGATCTATTTTCTAAAATGAGATGACTTAGAAATTGTGACAATGAATAGAGATAGTGCATCCTGTGCATCTTTTGCTATTAATGCTTCTGAGTACATTCGTGTATTCAACCTTGTTAGTATTCTCCTTTGTAGATCCTAGTCCGATCGGGAACTATCCCGTGTGGGACGAAGGACTTGCAGGTACAGGAGCAACAACTGGAGGAAAAGACTTTGACTAAGAGGACCCGTGGTGAGTTGGGAGCTATTTTAGCATGTGGGACGAGTAGGCTACCGATACTTCAGGGCAAGCAAGAGAAGCGGGAAAGTTCCCTTGGGTATTTGTATAAAACTTGTATTAAGACCTTAGCCCTGCGTGGCTAACTGTTGAGATAAAGGACAGTTTCTATCTTATTGTTCTGCTGCGCAACTCTGGTGAATGCTTACTATTCGTTGGAGTAGTGTTCTACCGAGCAAACGAATAGTAATCAGTGTGCCTAAGTGTTATTACCCCTGGGGTAATGACACGGGGCGTCACAACCATGGGGAGAAAAGGTACTCACGTGACATCTGGCATCGTCCGAGCGTCGTAGGAGAACTGTCGTCGTGTAGGAGCGCTGCCCAAAATCTGGAAAAATGCAGATTAAGAATAAATGGTATGGTAAGTTTGGGCGTCAGAGACTATTGAGCGTGGATCAAGTTTATGTGCATAAGAATTGATTTGCATTGGATTACATTACTAAATACTCAACCAAGTTGTTAAATTTTAGGTGGCATTGCACGCCTCCGACATGCAATTTAAGTTGTTAAAACGATCATATCATTCAGTAATCAGAATGCAGGCCACCATGATCCAACCAAACCTCACTCCAAGTTTCCAACCACGCTATAAAACCTGCATTGCTCGTGCATCCCTCCTCACTACCTCACCGGTAAAACCTAAGAAGCCAAGAACTGAACGAGGCAGCAAACCATGGAGCAGAAGCTGCCCATCCTCCTCTGCCTCGTCCTCTGCGCCGCCTCCGGGCACGGCCTGCGCCTCCCCCACGACGTCGACACCGAGTACGGCCGGGAGTTCTCCTTCGGCTCCAAGGCCGCGGCGGGCGCCGAGACCGAGCCGGGGTACCCGTCATTGGACGACGACGACAACGAGATCAGCCGGGTCGAGTTCGAGCCGGAGCTCGGTACGTCGTACGCCGCGGCCGCGGCGCCCGTCGCCGCAGCCGCCGGTCCGGCCCCTGGGCCGGTGGCCGCAGGCAGCGGCAGCATGAAGTGGTGGCTGCCGCCGTCGACGATGCCGTCGTTCCCGCTGTTCCCGAACCCCGGCATGCCGCTGCCGGGCATGCCGTTCAAGCCGATCGGCTGGGGCGCGCCGGCGCCGCCCGGCCAGGCGCAGCCGACGCCTCCTGCCGCTGCCGGCACGAACGACAAGGACCCAAACACGAACCAAGTCATCAACTGAGAGCATAAGACTTGCGAAGTTGCATGCGCACCTGATTGAGATAGTGTCAAGAGTTTACTACTTCTCACTGGCACCTATTTCTTCTTCCTCTTCCTCTTCTTCTACTACTACCACCACTACTATTCTTTGAGATGAAATGTTTAGTATGGTTGCTGTTCGAAGTTTACCCTTAGAAGGGACACCACATTAATGTCTCAACTTTCAATTGAGATAAAAAAAGGAATCAAGATCTGGCTTTGTCATCGGAAATTGATTTGGTACTAACACACATTGTCATGTTGATTCTCGCGTTCTATAATTCCTGGTGAGAAAAATTGCATTCCAAAGTTGGCATGTGCCTAAGCCCAGCCCAGTAGAGGACTATAGCCCATAAGCATCAGCTGATCCTCCCCCAATAGGCCCATAAAACACATCGTCTTGGACCTGGACATCGGTTTCCAGGTAGGGCCCACCAAGCAGAGTCCTGATCGGCGCAGGACTCCGTGCGGCGGCCGATCTGAGCCGTCCATCAGTCACGCCCCGGTTAGGGTTTCCCCTTCTCCCAATACCCTACCTCTATAAATAAGACGCGAGAGTCCTATTTGCCAACCACGCATCCAAGTCGCCTGCTCCTACCGATCTACTTTTCATCCGCCGCCGCCACCAGCTGCGAGCGCGAGCGCGAGCTCGAGCTCCACCACCACCACCGCGATGAGGGCCAAGGTTCGTTCCCGATTGTCACCTCTACCTTCAGATCTGATTGCTTGATGCGATTGCGTGGCTGTCCCATGATGATGCTGTTATTTTGATGTAACACTGTGTTAGTATTGTTTAGATGTGGTGTTACTTCGTGTGTTTGATGAGAGTAGCTGCGCTTGTATGTTAAGCGAATTTCTGAGTTTTTTTGCGGCTTGTGCTTTGTGCTTGTGCTTCTCCGTGATGACGAAACACAGATGACGAGTCCGATCTAATCCATTCCATTAAATCATGGGGACAATCGAGGCATTTGTCTGAGAGAACACCGATTAGTAGTTTCCTTTGCTCGTTTGTTTCTTTTGCTAATTTTAAGTTTATTTTCTTGCTATGATTGGTATTGGCATGATGAGGAAGACAATTGTTTTCTGATCTATTTGATGAGAAATTCCTCCTACTCATTCTGAATGCCAAATCCACTGCATATTTGCTTTGTTTGTTTTTAGATAGATTAGTATCACGGTAGCGTTATGTTTTTTTTTTGCGGCAGCGTTGTGCTTATACATCAGGTAGGCTGCAAATCTGAGGTCATATCTTGTTTATGTAGTACTAGCTGGTTATCTAACAAATTTGATGTATAGTTTGGGACATGAGGAAGAACATTTGGTCCGTGTTTCTGATATCATGTGATGAACCAAAACGAAACACTCGTACTTCTGATCCCAATAAACACATGACATAACTTTTCCGTTTCGTTGTCTGTTCATTCTCACGAGGAATTGCTGTTGCTAAATCTTTATGCGTTTGGCCGAATGTTAGAAACGTAGAATTCTAAACTGAAGGGCAAACATTTGTTTGTGATGATGTGCAGTGGAAGAAGAAGAGAATGAGGAGGCTCAAGAGGAAGCGCCGAAAGATGAGGCAGAGATCCAAGTAGGCGGGTGACGTGGAGGGGAAGCTTCTTACACCGTCGCAACGGCGCATAAGAATGGTGGGAGCCTTCTGATTCTTGGTTGTGGATGACGGAGTCTTCTGATTGTTGATGTGCTGTGGTGTGGCTATGGCTGTAGGATATGCGAACCCTTTTTGGTTAAATTTAGCTGTCTAAGAGTCGGGTTATGTCCCGGACTGGGTTTTATGTAATGTGAGGACGATCATATGTTTCTTTATGACCGACTTTTATGCAGTTTTCTTTATGTTTCCTGTTGTTTCTGGTGTGAGGTGATTGTTTGCTCGTCAGTTTGTGGCCTATTCCTGTGATGTTTCATTGCTAGAGTTCTGGATATGGAGCTCCGGTATCTGTTTCCTCACCGGCCCTAGACTAGTGTCTTGATCTGTTGGGGTGTGGATGTTGTGATGATGCTGTGCTCGTCTGCATTCAATAAATCCCCTTGTGAAGGCAAAAGGCCAAACGGGTCCGTAGTTATTTGTGTAGGCACGCCTGAAGGTGTAGCAACTTTTGCGTCGTTGCTAGTTCTGGGCTCATGTCTCTGTTGCGTTGGGTGAGTGCCAGTCAGGCAGAAGGGCTCAATTTGTATGTTATTTGGAAATTGAAATTTAGGATGCCAAACTAGCAAGCAGGGGTGGGGGTTTATCTTTTGTGTGATGATCAATTTGTGTCGATTGGATAGACACTTGATGAGGGGGCACAAGACAGAAGGCTGGTGTTGCACCTGCACCACCCCCGTATCCGCTGGACATTGTAACTGTCAAGCTGGGCAAGAAAAACTGAGTTCACTTGGCCAGCATCGTCCATGGAGGCCATGGCGAAGGCAACTTCGCCCGTGCCCGCGCCTGCGCCGCAACGGCAGCGTCCCATCCTCCGTGCGCCACCGCCGTTGCCAGAGACGTGCGGTCACCTGTACGGCCGCCGATGCCGATGTCGTCGGCCTCTTCGACGGCGCCAAGCTCACCCACGTTTCGTCCGCTGCCAGTGCTAAGTGCATGTCTCATGAGGGAGGTTGTTCATTTGTTGGCTGCTTCAGGTGGACAAGTTTGTGAAGAGCGGTATGGTGGTCGGGCTGGGCTCCGGCCCGGCGTCCGGCCTCGCCATCCAGTACCTCGGCACGCGACTTCGGCGGGGATCTCTAACTGGCATTGTTGGAATACCCTCGTAAGTTCTGATTGCTTCAAGCTCCATGGATCAATTCACCTGCTTCACGGCATGTTACATTCTGTACTGTCTCTTCTTATTTGATGGTGATGATACGCAGCACTAGTTTAACAGTTACTCACTAGTTTCTATCTATATATATGCAATTGTGCATATCTAATCGGTTCTTGGGGTTGATCAGCCAGGTCCATGCTCAGTGCAAGTGAGGCAGAGAAAGCAGGGATACAGGTTAAAAGCTACGAGGAAGGCACCCAAGTATGACACATTCTACAACTATTGTCAATATTGTAGACAGGCAAGAAGAGAGTAGCTGAAACCGTGCTCACTGACGTATAGATTGATTTTGCTTTCACTGATGCTGATATAATTGAAGAGGGCACACTGTCTGCTGTCATTGGGCGACGGAGGATGGAGAACGGAGAGCCTTCTTTCATGGAGGAGAAGGTAAGCAAAGCTCTTAATAAACATAAGCCATTCATTTGCACTCTATGTCTAAATCAACACTTACAAAAATTCATTATAAGTTCAGAGAAGCGTTACATAGTAAGTTCATAAAAACGGAATTGCCATTTGTTTGCTTTCATCCTTCATACTTCGTTACATGCTATCTCCTCTCCCTAAATGCAACTCTTGATTGGTCTATTGCCACAGGGAGTTGCTAAATCGGCTTGTGAACTTGCCTTCATCATTGGACACGACAAGTACGTTAAAGGCATCGAGGGTTCCATTCCAGTTTTGATCAAAAGTGTAAGAAATCTTCTTCTGCTAGAGAGCAGATCAGTTGTCTGCAATGTTCATTAAGAGAGGAACAGATCATTTCAGGCAAACTGGATTGACACAGCTGAAGAGATTGATGATTTGTTCCTAGGCGATGCAGAGGTGTTCTCATCTATCTGACAGTTACTCCTAAAATTTCATACTTTGAGCAGCTACTGGATTTTGTGAATCTGAAACCTTTCCATTGACCACCGTTACGTGATTGCCTGATGAAGGTTTGGAGGAGGCCATCATTTGGAACTGCTGGCCCATTGGGAGGCGACTTCCCATTGGTTACTAAGGAGGGTCATCACATACTTGATGTTATCTTCACAACTCCTATTCCGGAGCTTGGTACGCTGATGGAAGATTGTAACTGTTGTATAAGATGCGGTTTTAGCAAATTATCAAAACTAACTCCAGCATAATCATAGGATAAAAGAGCATTAAGCCAACAGCATTTAAATGACCAAATCAACATGATTAAATGTAAATCCTCCAAGTCATTTAAATTGAAAGAAATGCTAAACATATACCAAATGTACATGAAACAAATTAGCATAATGCTAAGACTGGAGTGAAATTGAAGTGCTCTCAGAAGTAGAGTTACAGAAGAATTTAATCTCTGCCTTCTCAATACTTTAGTCTATACTCTTCCTTAAATGATCATGACAATGGTTTCAATTCTTGAGCTCTAAACAAATTTACTACACTGACAAGAAAACTCAACTGTTAAAGATCACAGAATGAACTTCCAGTTCAGAACAGTAGATCAAAAGATCACTAAATGATCTCAGGATAACAAGCAGTAAATGATTACTCTCTTAATCAACTGATCAAAAGTGCACAAGATCAGGAATTAGAGCCACAAATGCTAACAAAGCAATCAGACTGTAAAGCAAGGGATCACACGAATCTTCAGATTCAATATAACTGTATAATTCTAGAAGTATCAGAACGACTGCAGGTCTATTAACAGGAGGTATTAGAGACAATAGCAAATAAATCACTAGAGCTCAAGTATCAACTAATTGTCAGGACCAATTTCAGTATGAGACTAATTTAATCACTGAGCATTAACAGAGCCCACAGGTTAACTTGCAATATCTCCAGAACTAGTCTCAAAGACAAAGTACACAGATCAAGACTATTAACTAGAACTGCAATGTATATATGCAAGTATCAACCGAACTGTCAAAGAGATGTAATACTCACTGAAACAGTGGTACTCAAAACCACCAAGATGTAACCGGCAAGGCGTGTCAAAAGACACTGACCCAGAAAAACTATCGCCCTGCAAACTGAGCAAAAGGCGAAGCAATCGGAGATACAATGCCACTCTTCTTCTTCGGAATGACACCAAAGAAAGAAGCCGAGGTACTGGATATATGCCGCACAAGACTACCACAAGTGCTTCGGCCGAAGACACAAGAAGCACCAATCACCAAAGTGAACAGACCTTCTTCTCCCTCAGTAGGATCATCAAGAAGCACACCAGAATTGTTCTCCACCGACACACACAAGAACTCTCACCGAGAGAGAGAGCACGGGAGGAGCTCGATGGATGCGTAGGAGGAGGGTTCTGCCTAACCTCCGACAACACCGGAACAAGCACGGCGGCGCGGAGCTCTTGATAATCCGTAAATCAACACACGATCGAAGGAAGAGGTCTCACCAAAATTGGGATTACTCATCGTTGTTCTTTTCGAATCTACCGAATAGAGCTGCGCCCGCCAATAAATAGGAGGAGGACCTTCCACTGCTGTAGCCAACGGCTGCGCACGCCGCACACGAGCCCGAACACGCCGCGTTGCTCGCCTGACGCCGCCGCCCGGCCAAGATCTTGCGCTCCTCCTTTTCCGGATGGAGATGTGGTCAAAGACCTTATCCTCCCTAAACCAATGACCAGTGGGCCCTCTTTTCCCTTTTTCTCAATTTGGAAAATTCCCAAAGGCCCACTGAATACATGATCCCCACCAATTTATCAAATTGATAAAAGATACTCAAAATCTTGTTTAATATACATTTGTTCGCGATGGGTACCTTATGGGTTTGAACCCAAAGCCTAGCAAAAGGACTACGACTCTACACAGACAAAGGAGGACTACACCTTGATCCAATGCCTTGATGTGAGAGTTTTCGCCCAAGTCACATTCTGTACTGGGCGGCTTGCCCTTTTCCTCTCGGGTTGGGACGTTATGGTTGTTATGAATATTGTACGTATTGAAGAGGCCCAATGGGCAATATATATAGGAGTACAAGGTACAGATAAGGAAATATAAAAGACTCCTATTCTATCTCTAACACCCCCATTAAATGCAAGGCGTATGCAATAGCATTGCATTTGGAAAGGGTGACACTAAAATATGAAAAATCCAAAGTCCGAGTCTTGATAATGTCGTCGTAGCATGCAGCTCTTGGAAAATATGTCGATAAAAGATCTCCTCCCATCCAAGGTTCCGCAACAAAGTCAACCGCGGCAACATGACGAAGAAGATGATGACACCGACAAAAAGATAAAACTGTCAAGTCGAATAGGAATAGATATAAGCATGACGACGTAGATCGAAGCCCAAGACGGCGCGCGCGCAGGTGCGTGAAGCGCAATGAAACGCGGTGCACAAGAAGCGCAACAAAGACGCGAGAGCACAAGAAGCGCAACGGATGCACAGCAAAGAAGCGTGGCGCAATGCACAAGAAGCGCAACGAGACGATGCGCGTAAAGCGCAATAAAGACGCAGAGAGCACAAGAAGCGCAACAGATGCACAGTGCAAAAGAAGCGCGACGCAATGCACAAGAAGCGCAACAGAGACGCAGTGCAGAAGAATCGCGGCGCAATACACAAAAAGTACACCGGAGACGCAGTGCGAAAGGAGCGCAGCGGCCTTAAAAACGGGGCGACGAATCTGCAGCGGTTCGAAGAAAAGAACAGCGGCTGCTGTCATGCAAAAAGAATTCTTATCCTTCTATGACCGACAACAAATTTGTGGACTCGCATGGCTTAGACGAACTCTCAGATAAAGAGTTACGAACTTGGATGGACACAGCGAAAGAAAACGACACAAAACTAAAGAAAAGACTCAAAAGGATAATTAGCAGTAAATACTAAGCAGCAAGTAGGCAAGGACCAGCAGCAAAATAGCACTGGCCTATAAGCACCAAGTGCAGCCCAATACAGCCCAAAGCAGCACCGTAATATCTCCTCGGATTGACCAACCAAAAAGGAGGCGGGAGGTAGCGTCGGACTTTAACTTGCTTCCTTCGCGACAAGGTCGCAGGTCGTTATAATCTCAATCCTCTCCTCTCCTGCCCACCGCCAACAGCCGCAGCCACTCGAAGCGGCCACGCACGGTGATGAAGCTCTGGCTCGGGCCGGGCCAGCCGGATCCAGGCGGGAGGCAAGGAGACGTCAGGCAGAGACGGAGGTCGCCGACACGGAGCACCGGCGAGAGGAGCGCGATGCAGGGGAAGACCAGATCGGGCGGGTGGCGTCGATGGGAGCTAGCGGCGGCGGTGCGCAGAGGCGGCGGCGGCGAGGCGGCGTCGGGCGCCGGAGGCACCTCGGCGGCTGCGCCAGCGGCGGTCTGCAGTAACGCTGGCGCGAGCGCGACGCGGCGAGCCTCCGAAGAGATGCGGCGCGGTGGCACCGAGAGCGCGCGGCGAATCCGGCGGAGAAGAGGCGAGCGATTAAGGCCGCGCTCGAGCAAAGCGCGGCGAAGACGAGCTCGGCCGCGATCGGATCGGCGCCGGCTCGGGAGGCCGGCGGCGGCGACGGCGAGCGACGCGGCTGGAGAGGATGAACTAGCGCGAAGAGCCGATGTCGATGCCGATGGATAGATCTGGCGCTCCAAGAAAGAGATATCGGCGGCCGCTCCCCCAACACGAGCGAGGAATTTGGGCTCGGCGAGCGGATCAAGATGAAGCCCCACCAGAGTGGCTCGGATCCGGCGAGCGCAAACGAGGCCGCCCGGAGCGAAGATCGGTCCTCCGGGCAAGCGGCAATGGAGGACGAGCGAGGCTAGCTAGGCGCGCGCGGTGCTCTGATAATCTTAAACCCTAACCTGGGCTCTGATACCATGTTATGAATATTGTACGTATTGAAGAGGCCCAATGGGCAATATATATAGGAGTACAAGGTACAGATAAGGAAATATAAAAGACTCCTATTCTATCTCTAACAATGGTCATGTCCCCGTATCTAGTTCATGAGTACTTAAGAAAGTATACCCTTATCTTCCTTTGATCGCGACCACACGATCATACTCAAGTAGGTGAATTCTTGAGGAATCTGTGAGGGCGATTCCCGACACCATATAGGTCTTGAATTCATTAAGAGCTATTGCTCAACCTTCCGTACAGAAAGAGCACTACAGCTAATGGGACCCTTCAGATGTGCTCTATAATCCCACACAGTTTGTTGTCCTAGAGCCTAGTTCACAGGATCTCCGATCTGCTAGGATAGGTTACCACCAATGTGAGCCTTTACACGGGTATGAGACCCATTCCCTTTGATGCTGCTAGGATGGCCTTCCGCGCCAATCCTTTGGTGAAAGGATCTGCCAAGTTCCTTTCAGACTGGATGTATTCTACAGTAATAACACCCGTCTCTCTGGCATGCCTTACCGACTTAAGTCGCCTTTTAATATGTTTTGAGGACTTCATATTGTCCTTCCTACTCTTAGCCTTAACCAGAACGGTTTGGTTATCGCAGTAGGTTAAAATAGCTGGAATTGGCTTTTCCAGCACAGGTAGGTCAGAAAGAAGTTCTTTAATCCATTCTGCCTCTACAACCGCTGAGTCTAGAGCTACCAGCTCAGCCTCCATGGTGGACCAGTGTAAGGATAGTCTGCTTTAGAAGACTTCCACGAAACGATTTCCCCACTGCTAGAGTGAATACATATCCACTCGTAGCCTTCATGTCATCCGAAGTCACCGATCCGATTAGAATCACTGAATCCTTCCAAGATCCGGATGGCTGAATAATTATTCCCAAGTTAGAGGTCCCTTCAGTGCCGAAGTACCCTCTCTAGTGCTATCCAATGATCATCTCTGGATTGGACGTATAACGACTCAATCACTTAAACATATGAGATATCGTGCCTCGTTGCACTAGTTAGATACATTAAAGATCCAATTATCCGAGAATATTTAAGCTGGTCTTTTCCATGTCCGTGTTTTTATGAAGCTTAGCATTTGGATCATAGGGTGTAGCTCTTGATTCTGATCCATGAATCCAAATCGGGCAGGACCTTGTCCACATAATGGGATTGTGAAAGAGTAATCCCATTCTCACCCTTTATAAGCTTAATGTTTAAGATAACATCGCCTTCACCCAAATCTTTCATATCAAAATTCAGGAGAGGAAAGACTTCGTTTTATTGATTGCATCTATGTTGGTCCCAAAAAGCAATATGTCATCAACGTAAAGACATAGAATGACACCTTCGCCCCCACTAAACCGATAGTAGACATATTTATCGGCTTCGTTCACACAAAAGCCGACCGAAGTCATAGTACTATCGAATTTCTCATGCCATTGCTTGGGAGCTTGTTTCAGACCATACAAGGATTTAATCAAGCGACATACTTTCCTCTCTTGCCCTTCAACCACAAAACCATCAGGTTGTTGCATATAAATCTCCTCATCCAATTCTCCATTTAGGAAAGCGGTCTTTACATCCATTTGATGTACTTGGAGTTTATATACAGCAGCTAGTGCTAAAAGCACCCGAATTGTGGGTAAACGAGCCACGGGAGAGTATGTATCAAAATAGTCTTCACCCTCTTTCTGTGTGAAACCTTTAGCCACTAAACGGGCCTTGTACTTTTCAATAGTACCATCAGGTCTACGCTTTCTTTTAAAAATCCATTTGCAGCCCACTGGCTTGAATCCACATGGGAGGTCCGTAATCTCCCACGTTCCGTTAGCTATGATGGAATCCATCTCGCTACGGACTGCTTCCTTCCAGTAATCCACATCCGGGGATGTGTATGCCTCTGAAAGGGTTCGTGGTTCATCATCCACGACATAGGTGACAAAGTCATCGCCTAAAGACTTTTCAGGTCCTCCGCCTCTTACTCCTCCTCAACTCCACTGCAGGCGGTGTTATCCACCCTAGGAAGAATAGAGTGTTCACTTGAACCAATAGAATCAATGACTTCATTTGGTCTCATAGGAAACACATGCTCAAAGAATGTCGCATCACGAGATTCCATCACTACATTCGTAGCAATGTCACTTACCTCGGATTTGACCACTAAAAATCTATAAGCCGTGCTATTAGAAGCATACCCTAGAAAGACACAATCAACGGTCTTTGGACCAGCTTTCTTTTCTTGATAGCAGCACATGCACTTTTGCAAGGCATCCCGTGTTGAAGAAAGGACAAGTTAGGTTTTCTCCTTTCCATCCTTCATAAGGTGTTTCCTCCCGATTTCGAGTGGCACCCTATTTAGGACATAATTAGTCAGAGAATCGCTTCACCCCACCAATAGTCCGACATACCGAACTTTGTAACATAGCATTAACCAAGTCACATAGAGTTCGGTTCTTTCTTTCGGCTATTCCGTTAGATTGGGGTGAGTATGGTGGAGTAACTTCATGAATTATTCCACTTTCTTCACGAATTGAGAGAATTCAAGCGAGACGTATTCACCGCCTCGGTCCGACCTTAACCGCTTGATTTTCTTTTCCGGTTGGTTTTCCACTTGACTTTAAAGATTTTAAAGTGTTCTAGTGCTTCATCTTTCGACTTAAGTAAGTAGATATAACAATACTTAGTCGCATCATCTATGAGAGTTAAGAAGTATCTTTTGCCACCTTTAGTTAATATTCCATTCATCTCACAAAGATCCGAATGGATCACTCAAGTGGAGAGGTGCTTCGCCTTCAACGTGTGAAAAGGTTTTCGGGTTGCTTAGCTTGCACACACACTTCGCACTTTGAACCCTTCTCATAATTATAGCTGGAATTAAATCCATTTTGCTTAACCGCACAATAGCTTCAAAGTTAACATGACACAAACGTGAATGCCAAACATCATGTAATTTATTGCAATGGGAAACATTAAAAATGTTTACATTATTCGAATCAAGAATAGATAAGCGGAACATGCCTCCGCTATCATAGCCTTGCCCACAAAAGTACTAAATTTGGTCAACACGACCTTATTAGACTCAAAAACAAGCTTTATCCCTTGCCTACAAAGCATCGACCGCTAATGAGATTACGAGTCATTGCGGCACATCTGATCGTCTCTCGAATGAGTGTTTTGCCTGAAGTAAGCTTCAAGCAAACCTGTCCAATCCCACGTACTGTAGCAGTGGCTCCATTGCCCATCAGGACGGATCCACCACCTTCACCCTGAAAAGAAGAGAAACACGATCGATCAGCACAAATATGTCTAGTAGCACCTGTATCAATCCACCAATCAATAGATGGACTTGCCATAAAGGCCTTAGGTACGTACCCTCCAGAACTGGTATTATCCAGAACGACATTAACTTCGGCCTTTCGGCCCTTATGCTGAGCTGGAGAAGGACCCTTGCCTTTACGATTGCGGCAATGGTTGGCTTTGTGACCAGCCACTCCGCACACAAAGCAGACAATGTCCTCCTTCTTCTTTTTCATCTTCTTTCCTTGCAGCTTGATCTTGGGCTGATTCTTGACTTTATGATTCCCAGAGCCACCAGCACTCTTGACCTCCACTAAATGAGCTTGGACTTGAGCCTTACCTTTGCTGTCACCGGCTCTTGCCCGCTCCTCAACATTGATAGCTGCTGACAACTCATTGAGTGTCAAGCGCTCCTTTATATGTCGTCGGGCGGTCACAAAGTCACGCCACGAGGGCGGTAACTTAGCCAAAATGACATTAACTTGAAAGCTTTCAGGTAGGAGACATCGTCGCGATTAAGATCACGTACATGGAGTTGAAGCTCATGGAGTCGCTCCATCACCGATCGTCCCTCTACCATCTTGTAGTTCAAGTATGCAGCAGTAATAAAGGACTCGTTACCATTATTCCCTTCGGAATACTTCTCATCTAGTTCATCCCAGAGTTGTTTGGCATTAGTGAAAGTGACATAAACGTCCGAATGCGGCGGTTGGATAAGATCGCTAACAACCTAGCTAAAGCTGAATTATTCGCATCCTCCCACCGCGTCATCTCGGTTTTCAAAGGAACATCGGAGGATTTGAAACGACCAGAAAAGTCCGAGGTCGGTCGACCAAAGTTTGGTTTTAGCTTGCCAACGCTTAAAGTTGGCACCGTCAAAAGCTTCCGCTTAACGACATCGGCGATGAAGCCATTTCTTCAAAAATAGTTTTTACGGATTGTTGTATAAGATGCGGTTTAGCAAATTATCAAAACTAACTCAAGCATAATCATAGGATAAAAGAGCATTAAGCCAACAACATTTAAATGACCAAATCAACATGATTAAATGTAAATCCTCCAAGTCATTTAAATTGAAAGAAATGCTAAACATATACCAAATGTACATGAAACAAATTAGCATAATGCTAAGATCGGAGTGAAATTGAAGTGCTCTCGTAAGTAGAGTTACTGTAAGAATTTAATCTCGCCTTCTCAATACTTTAGTCTATACTCTTCCTTAAATGATCATGACAATGGTTTCAATTCTTGAGCTCTAAACAAATTTACTACATCGACAAGAAAACTCAATCTGTTAAAGATCACGAATGAACTTCCGCTCGAGCAGTAGATCAAAAGATCACTAAATGATCTCGGGATAACAAGCGATAAATGATTACTCTCTTAATCAACCGATCAAAAGTGCACAAGATCGGAATTAGAGCCACAAATGCTAACAAAGCAATCGATCAGTAAAGCAAGGGATCACACGAATCTTGATTCAATATAATCAGTATAATTCTAGAAGTATCGAGCATCGCAGTCTATTAACAGGAGGTATTAGAGACAATAGCAAATAAATCACTAGAGCTCAAGTATCAACTAATTGTCGGGACCAATTTGTGATGAGACTAATTTAATCACGAGCATTAACAGAGCCCACAGGTTAACTTGCAATATCTCGAACTAGTCTCAAAGACAAAGTACACGATCAAGACTATTAACTAGAACGCAATGTATATATGCAAGTATCAACCGAATCACAAAGAGATGTAATACTCATCAAACAAGTGGTACTCAAAACCACCAAGATGTAACAGCAGGCGTGTCAAAAGACACCGACCGGAAAAACTATCGCCACAAAAGCGAGCAAAAGGCGAAGCAATCGAGATACAATGCCACTCTTCTTCTTGAATGACACCAAAGAAAGAAGCCGAGGTCTGGATATATGCCGCACAAGACTACCACAAGTGCTTCGCCGAAGACACAAGAAGCACCAATCACCAAAGTGAATGACCTTCTTCTCCTCGGTGGGATCATCAAGAAGCACACCGTAATTGTTCTCCATCGACACACACAAGAACTCTCACCGAGAGAGCACGAGAGGAGCCCGATGGATGCGTGGGAGGAGGTTCTGCCTAACCTCCGACAACACCGGAACAAGCACGGCGACGCCGGAGCTCTTGATAATCCAGAAATCAACACACAGATCGAAGGGAAGAGGTCTCACCAAAATTGGGGATTACTCACTGTTGTTCTTTTCGAATCTACCGAATAGAGCTGCGCCCCGGCCAATAAATAGGAGGAGGAGGACCTTCCGCTGCTGTAGCCAACGGCCTGCGCACGTCGCACACGAGCCGCCGAACCGCCCGCGTTGCTCGCGCACGACGCCGCCAGCCCCAGCCAAGATCTTGCGCTCCTCCTCCTTTTCCCGGATGGAGATGTGGTCAAAGACCTTATCCCCTCCCTAAACCAATGACCAGTGGGCCCCTCTTTTCCCTTTTTCTCAATTTGGAAAATTCCCAAAAGGCCCACAGAATACAACAGTAACAACTTGAGGAGCTAAATTCAACTTGATAATTCAATAACCATATCTCAAATGGAGTCCTTTGTTGTATTGCAGGTAAGGTAGCAGAAAGCCTGGAGAAAATCGCTGGTGTTGTGGACCATGGGATAATTTCCAGCATTCCGTAAATTTCTATACTTGACAGACTCTGCACTAGCCAAAATGTTGTGGACCAAGGAAGCAACCATTGACATCTAACTTTTTTCTGTGCATCGATGTTTCAGTAATTGCTAGTGTATGCACTGCAATATTCTGACATTGAAGAGTCTCTTACGGTGCAGATCATCCGTTGTTATTGCATCGAACGGGGAAGTGCGGGTCTTGGATGAGAAGTCCTCGGTGGCACCGTAGCAGCGAAGTCCTTCGGTTTGCTGAGTTAGAGAGGCAGAAATTTCCCCCACATTCTAAAAAGAAGAAGAAAGAATCCAATGCAAGTCGGCTGAAAAATGCAATGAGTTGATTGTGTGGTTGTATTTGTTTGTACCATTCGACAATGATGTCGGTAGATTTATGCATCACATGTCCAAAATTTTACTTCAGGTTAGCATCCTGAAAATCGTTCTCATTTTGCTGGATCACACATCTATATAAGTTTTGTGGGGGCATCTTCCAGTGTGACACCGGTAGGTACTACAGTTTGTAGTCTCAAGAAAAGGGGTTGGCCAGCAAGCCAAGTATGACTATATTCGTCTCAGGCATCGTTCCAACTAAAACGCGTAGACGTTTTCATGGTTCAAGCTATCTTTTGTAACTAGTCTGTCGAACTCTCCCATGGCCGAATAACTGGGGGAAAACGAAACTATGAATTGCGACGAACTATTTCTAAGCCACTTGTGCACTCAAAGGGCGGTCACGATCAAGCTCGAAAGTGATCGGACGGTCATGGAATTTTATGTGACGTGGCGAAGCCTGGGCTTAACTTGGGAAGGCTCGCTTAGTCCTTGGTATGACATCGCCAGGTGAATTGTCTTTACCTAGTAATCAGCGAAATCTCCCAAAAAAAGCTTAAAAAGACAGTAATCAGCGAAGAGACCAAACGCGTTCCTTCAAAACACGACTAGTACATGTGTTGTAGTCAATTCATATGACCCAGTCGGTTCAAACGAGGTCATCGACGCTTTGCATGACTGGCCTTCGGCGAGACGCGATACCTTGCGTACTAATACTAGGGGAAAAGAAAACTAGAGGAGGGGAGCGAGCGAAACCTATCGCTTTGGCAAACATGGTTTCGGAGCTGACGCTCGGAAGAATCCAATCGATCTGCCGTCTCGCCGGCCATCGCCGGTTGCATCCGTTCAGCCGCGGGGAGGGGCTCCGCCGTCTTCTCTCACCAGCGAGCTATCAATCGTTCTGCAGCAACGTGTACGGGCAAACCAATACTGACACCGCAATCAAGGTAGGCCCTTCATCCAAGATGTAGCGCCTCTTTCTATGACAGTTTAAGGATTGCGGTTTGAACAAATAGAGTTATGCATTATTCAGCTTTCATGTTCAGTGTCAATTCAATTCCAAGATTCTGGTAATCACAAAATCAACATCTGCTGCTTCCCCTTGGAGAGTTCCTCTATTTATTGACGCGCTCTGCTTGTAATGGGCGTGCAGGATCAGGATCATTTCGATAGGTTTTCGGATCCACAGATTGCTCATGAAGATCGCCTGTTCATTGAATTCTTGGACAGGATGCTGGATGCGATAAGAAATCCTCAGAGTCTTGCACGGATACAGCGTGAGAAGCTTCCAAATGATCTGAAAATATTGGACGATGACATATGAGTTAAACATTCTCTTACAGGAATACAAGAGAGAAACGTGATAGTTTATGTCATGTAAAGTGACCTTATGATAAACCGTGTCAAACTTTAGTATGTGAGATTGCTATTGTTCAGGTTCAAATTATGGACCAGAACATCGGCCACTGTCAAATATATTATGCATTTGAAGGAATTTTCTTTTTACGACTGATTTTATACAATGTATAAACTGTCATTCGGAAAACAAATACATGGCCAATCAATTAACTGCTATTCCACGATGTTCTATTCAGGATCAGCTGAAGAGAAAATATGTGAATTTATTGCACGTATACATGTTTATTCATCAATTTGTAATATTTTGATCATATAATCATTAACCGACAGATATTTCTTGTCAAGATTTGAACAGACCTATTGGTCATCTCCAAGGTACCACCAGTCAAGGAGTCCTCTCTCCTCTGTTCCATGTGCAAAGCCCTGTGACACAAATTCAAGCACCTGCAGCGATCGTTCTAACATTGTAAAACTTATTAATAAGGTGTAGCAGTAGGGAAAACAATGGAGTCACCTTTAGATCAGTTAAAATGATCAACTGACTCAGTGGTTGTACAAGTTTCTGCAACTCAAGCCTTGTGTTATCAAAGACCATAATTACAGGAAAGATAATTGAACATGCCAAGCCTTGCTGTGAAAATGTAAAGCTCGCAAATAAATGTTTTTGACCAGATTTTTCTTATGGTCTTAACAATCCAGTCACCCTGCTCATGTCACACACAACAGAACCAACAAAAATGAATGTTTTTGACCAGAGGGCAAAAACGCACACAACAGAACCAACAAAATGACACAAAAAATCCTGTCACCCTGCTCATGTAAAGCTCACAAATAAATGTTTTTGACCAGAGGGCAAAAATGCACACAACAGAACCAACAAAATGACATAAAAACGCGCACAACAGAACCAACAAAATGTGGATGGTGTTAACAATCCTTTCACCCTGCTCATGTAAAGCTCGCAAATAAATGTTTTTGACCAGAGGGCAAAAACGCACACAAGAGAACGAACAAAATGACATAAAAAATGCTCATGTCACAAGGCAAAAATGTTTTTGAAAAAAAACAATCCAGACACCAAAGGCACATTATGCTTAGATTTATCTATCCAGGGCTAACACTTTGAGAATTTTTTTAACGGAGAAAACCTTTTTTAGAAACATTAAGGGGCTCATAACAAGATGTACACACAGCTTTCAGAAATCTTTGTAGCATATGGTAATATCCATAGTTTCCCTATCTAGTCCTGTCATTATTCACTACTGAATTACTCTGCAAACACAGAACAATGCTGTTCAAGTTCAAGATTGAAAAAACATAACGCTAAACCGGCAGAACTTAAAAAGTCACAGGAAAAACTGTATTCATTGACAGCATCGAGTCTTCAACGAATTAAATGAACTTTCCTGACCAGAATGAAGCCCACCTGTGCACAGGAGATGCAGGGGTAACATTGACCTGACACATGCCATGGAGTCATTTGAATTTCTGTACAAAAAATACTATTTGAACTGGTATAATATGAGTTAAACAAAAGGAGAAAGTCAGAGGAAAGGCCATTTTTTGCTTACAACTTCGTATTATATCTTAGCAAAAGATGAGATAGAAGTTCAAAAAGCAGAAAAAAGCAACAAAAAAGAGGGGCCTGGATGCATAGTAAGTTAGTAATGCTTGTAGAATTGAGAATCTAATGTGCAAGCAAATTAACTTACCACCTTTTCACATGGAATGATGGAAACATCTAATCATTGCATAAGAAGATTGCTTTGTTGTAGGCAACAATTTGTATAATAATGAGTTCTCCTTTGATCATCATCAGAAGACCAGATCACTGCTGTTATGTGGGGAATTCCATACCGGCGTCATGGGACCACGCAAGCACCACAACAGCACACAGCACAGCCGGCGGCATGAGCAGATTAGGCTAAGAGATTTCATCCCTAAGTTTAGTTTGTTATCCCTTAGATTTGGTTGTTAGTTGGTTAATTGAGATTAGCTCTATCTTCCACTGGCTCTATTAAAGGATGTTGGTACCCTAACCTCCCTTCTCAGTCGACGATGATAAAGCTAGAAAAAAAGTGGTACCTTGTCCAAATAATTCAATTTTTGTTTCATTTTAGTTGCAATGGGTGATGAGAACAAAGCAAAACATGTCCCACTGTTTTTGGCACAATGGTTAAACAAGGGTTTGAAGTATGAAGGTGCATAATGAATTAAACACTTTGCAGAGTTATCATTGCTGAACCTGTGTGCTGTTGTCTGGGTGTGTGGGGTAACATAGATCCGGCCTGGGAATGTAACCTTCTTTTAATTCTAGAAGAAGGCTCTTCAAGGACATGTAAATATCTTCAGAATCAGGGTGGCTTTTGTCTGCTGCAACAAATAAATGGCTGGTGTTATTAACATCTACCCAGCTGTAACCAGGTATCTTCTGCACTTTCTTATCCTTCATTAATCTTCTCACTTTTGACACACCATCCCATCGTCCAGCAACTGCATTGATATTGGACATGAGCACATAATAACCAGAATTATGAGGATCCAACTTGAATAGTTCTTGGAAAGCAATCTCAGCAAGTTCAACGTTGCGATGCACACAGCCAGCATGGAGAAGAGCATCCCAAATACCAACATCTGGTTTGAAAGGCATGTCAGCAATAAATTGCATGGCTTTATCAAACTTCCCAGTACAACTGTATAGGTCAACCATGCAAGCAAAGTGTTCCATTCGAGGCGCAATCTGGTATCCCTCAGTCATGCGTTGAAAAAGCCAGAGTCCTTCTTGAACCTGTCCAGCATGAGCACAAGCAGAGATCAAAGCAAGGAATGTTACATGATCTGCCTTGAATCCTTCCTCTTGCACGCGGCATAATAAACTCACTGACTCTTTAAAAAGACCATGAGCCCCATAGGCAGCAATTATACTATTCCATGACACTTCATTCTTCTCAGGCATGAATTCAAAAACACGAAGAGCCACTTCTAAGTTCCCACATTTGCCATACATATCTATGAGAGCACTCTCAGCAAACAAGTCCGCTCTTATGGGACCCTTTATGATGACACCATGAATATCCTTTCCGTAATATATAGCTGGTAAGCTTGCGCATGCTGATAGGACAGAGGATACGGTCATTATTGTACTTTACTCCCTCCGTACTCATTTGATGAAAAAGGTCAAGAGCTTCTTCTGGTTCCCCATTCTGTGCAAAGCTTGAAATCATCGAGTTCCATGTCACCTCGTCCTTAGCAGACATCTTTGAGAAGACATAATGGCTCAGGTCAAATCTGCCGCATTTCGCATACATGTCCATTAGTGCACTCTCCACATAACACCTTCCTTCATATTCATTTTTTAGAACATAGCCATGGAGTTCCTGACCAAGCTTCATAGCAGCCATGCTAGCTACCATGACAGCATTTGGTTTGATGCACAGTTCCAACAGGTACCAGAACATTTCCACCGCCTCTTCACTCATCCCATTAAGAACATAACCTGAGATCATTGTACTGCCAATAACCACATCGATGGCCTTCGCATCATCAAAGACATTCTGTGCCACCTCATATCCCTGCACTTGAAATAGATGTCCACCAAAACACTCACCAAGAAGACATCCATGTGCACAAAGTTCCTAACAATGTAACCATGTATCTCCTTCCCCTGCTTGAAACCATTCAAGTCAGTCTTAGCCTGTAACAAGCTCACCAGTGTAACTGAATCTGGTTGAACACCACTCTTCTGCATATCACAGAACAACCCCAATGCCTCGTCGACAAACCCATTCTGAACGCACCCGGATATCATCCCGTTCCAGGTTACCAAGTTGCCTTGCAGCATCAGGCCAAACAACCTCCAAGCATCATCCAAGCACTGACCTTTGGCGTACATTGACACCAAAGTGTTAGCCACCGCAACCTCTGGCTCTAACCCACACTTCACCGCGAGAGAGTGGAGCTGCACCCCAGACAAGTCAGACTCCGTGGCACAGACAGACAGAAAGCACGCCAGCGTTGCAAAATTGGGCTCCCAACCGGACGCCCTCATGTCCCCAAACAGCCCCACCGCGCTCGACACGTCCCCGCCCTTGACGTACCGGTCCATCATCACATTCCACAAGAGGCAGTCCCGCTCGGCCATTCCGTCGAACACCTCGCGCGCGAATCTGAGGAGACCGGCGTCCTAGTACATCTTGATCAGCGTGCTCCACGTCCCCGCCATTGACGTACCGGTCCATCATCACATTCCACAAGACGCAGTCCCGCTCGGCCATTCCGTCGAACACCTAGCGCGCGAACCTGAGGAGGCCGGCATCCTAGTACATCTTGATCAGCGCGCTCCCGACGTACATGTCGCTGTAGAGCCCGAGCGCCCGCGCGGTGCGGTGAACGAGACGGCCGAGCGCGAGGGCGCCGAGCGCGGCGCAGGACTTGACGACGTAGGAAGGGTGTGGCCGTCCGGGAGCGGCGCGGAGGGGTGGGCCCACATCTTGACGTAGAAAAGGACGGCGAGGCAGTGGTGGCCGGCCATGGTGAAACCCGCGGATGAGCCAGTTCCAGGGGAGCGCGGATGCGGCGGCGGCGGGCGGGAGCGAGGAGAAGACCGCGACGGCGTCGCGGAAGCGGCGCGCGAGGACGTACATGCCGAGGAACCAGGTGCGGAGCGCCGGGTGGGTAGCGACAAGGAGGACGGAGGTGACACCACGCGCGTGGATTTGGAGGCCGAGCGGGAGGTGGGACGGGACGACGCAGCCGCGGAGGAGGGCGAGCAGGCGGTCGGCCTAGGGGGCCATCGTTGCGGTGGTGGTGTTGGACAAGGCAGCGAAGAGGCATTGCCGCGGTGGCGGCTTGAGGCAGCGGAGGAGGCGGTGGTAAGGGAGGCGCATGGGCATGGCAACGCCGACGAGGGCGTCGAGGAGGGAAATGCGAAGTAGGGAATCGCTGAAGTGTGCGGTTTGATTTGTGGTTTCAATTCTCCCACGTTTAAGTCGGTCACGCGCCGTTCACGTGCCATCCATCTATCTATCTCGCAACTCCGCCTCGTCTCTGACCACCGTACTCCCCCGTCTTCCCGCGCCACCCACTCCGCCGCGCGCCCATGGCGACGATGTCTCGTGCCCTTGGCTCGGCGTTCGTGGGCTTCACGCGGACCCCCACTGTGGCTCCGACCACGACCTTGCCCTCCCCGTGCGCTTCCTCGGCCCTCCTCCTGCACAGGCGCCGGAGCCGAGGCGGCGGAGGCGCAAGGCGGTTCTCGTCCGGCCGCAGCGCGCGGATTAGCATGAGTCTCCGCGCCGGCATCGTCGGCCTGCCCAATGTCGGCAAGTCCACCCTCTTCAACGCCATTGTAAGTAACTAAGTGAGCACAGCCCGTTGCTTCCGTCTTCTTTTTTGTTGTTCGTGCGAAGGATTCGTTTCGTCGAAAGCTCGAAGTAGCCGGGAGAAAGAAATTTATCTTGCTTCTTGCTCTGCCGAGAAGAATTTTCGATTCGTGCACTGGTTTTTCTAGCAGATGAAGTGCGTATGTAGTGGCAATGGCATGAAATTTATCTTGCTTCTTGCTCTGCCGAGAAGAATTTTCGATTCGTGCACTGGTTTTTCTAGCAGATGAAGTGCGTATGTAGTGGCAATGGCACTGCATGCCAAATGTTCGATGCTTTGCCACATAGAGTAATATGTTGAAATAGTTAAGATGTTCGATTTATAAGAATGAAGAGGGTTTTAATGAATCTGCCATTGTTTCCGTGTTATTCCTCTGGCTGCATAAGTTGTGCTCTTGCAGTAGCGATTGCTTGATGGAATGTTTTTTTATGTTTTGTACGGCGACGACCATATGTAGGCCATGTTATTCTTCGTAACAACGAAATGTGAATTCTGTTCTCAATGTTGTTAGGTTGAAAATGGGAAGGCACAAGCTGCAAACTTTCCGTTTTGCACCATAAACCCAAATGTGGGCGTTGTGGCTGTTCCTGATCCTCGCTTGCATGTGCTCTCAAAATTAAGCAAGTCTCAGCAGACGGTCCCAACATCCATTGAGCTTGTTGACATTGCTGGTCTTGTCAAAGGAGCAAGCAAAGGAGAGGTACTGGTCCCGTTATTATCTTCGGTTTACTCCTAGTGCAGCACAGAGTATGTTGATCATTGTTTCTCACTAGTATATACGAGGGTATTGTTTTGATTTTTGACATCAGGGACTGGGAAATCAATTTCTTTCAAACATCCGTGAAGTAGATTCAATACTTCAGGTCAGTTTGTTGACTTCCTTGTATATGTTTTTGCTCTCAGGCATTTGCAAGTTTTTGGAAACTATAACTTCACATTTTTGGCATGCCTCATTCCAATGTTTCTCAATTACTGCATGCCATGCTGTTGGTATCCTTTTATTTTACAAAGACAACATTAAGATAATTCCCCAGTAGATGTTTCTTTCCCTTCAATTAAGCTGCTGTACAATGTTTGAACTTCTGATGGCAGCCACTTTGTTTTCTTGCACAGCCATTTACTGATGGCACTTGGTCGTTGTTGTGCTATCTTACATTTTGTTTGTTGGAACTTGAAAACATAATAGGCTATTAGTTGTTGAGACTTTAAGGATTAATTTAGCACCTGCCTTTTTTTATTGGATTCTCAGGTTGTGCGATGTTTTGAAGATGATGATATTGTTCATGTGAACGGAAAAGTTGATCCCAAGTCAGATATTGATGTGATTAACCTAGAACTGATATTTTCTGATCTTGAACAGGTAATTTGGTGAGGAGTTCTCTTATCCTGATTTGCTTGCTTAGTACGACGAAAGATTTATGTATGGACTGTGTCTATGTTTGTACATTAACAATGATTATTTTGTAAAAACTGCAGATAGAGAAGAGATTAGATAAGCTTAAAAAGAGCAAAACTAAAGATCCACAAGTAAAAGTGAAGGTACGGTATACAGGCTCTGCCATTATTTGATTGTTTCTATCCGAGATTCCAACAGTTTTCACTGCTCAGGAAGAAGCAGAGAGGTCAGGATTGGAAAAAATTCAAAAGGCACTTATGGATGGAAAGCCCGCAAGATCTGTTGATTTGGCTGACCATGAGAAAGAAGCTATACAACATCTTTGTCTGCTAACTATGAAACCTGTCATTTATGTTGCTAATGTAACAGAATCTGATATTGCTGAACCTGATAGCAATCCTCATGTCAAAGAGGTGACCAAACTAGCGTCAGACTTGCAATCTGGCATGGTTACAATATCAGCTCAGGTTTGTGATACCTTTACATTAGACAATGTTGCCTGATCTATTGTCCATCTAAGCTAACAAAATTTTTGAGTGCATGTCAGGTTGAGGCTGAACTTGCTGAACTACCATTAGAAGAGAGAGTTGAATATCTAAAATCTATTGGTGTTACTGAAAGTGGGCTAGGCAATTTGGTAAAAGCAACATATAACCTTTTGGGATTAAGAACATATTTCACGACCGGCGACAAGGTGAATCTTTTATACTGTTAAGAGACTTTGTTTTTCTGCTGTTAACACTATACTGTTAAGAGACTTTGTTTTTCTGCTGTTAACACTTACTTTCAAATCCATTTTTCCTTTTGCCAGGAAACAAAAGCTTGGACTATTCTTGCAGGTTTTATTCTTCGTCCTCACAACGCTGTTATCGTATTATTTCAATTACTATAGACACAAAGTAGCCTACATTCTTACATGTTGTTATAGGCATGACTGCACCTCAAGCGGCCGGAGTTATTCATAGTGACTTTCAGAAAGGTTTCATTAGAGCTGAAACTGTAAGTTGAATGATCATAAAGGTTCAGTAACTAAATTTTGTTTTGCACGCTGGAGTCTGCCCTAGTAACATTTGGAGATAACTGCATCTCTTTTGATGTGCTATACTATTATTCTCTGGTGGTTTTTTTATTATTTTAATTTTTAAACTAATTTGACAATGGTCACTTACCATTACTCAGGTATCTTATGATGATTTTGCTGCGGCGGGTTCTCTTGGAGCAGCAAGGGAGAGGGGACTGGTAAAAATATCTGCACTTTTATGAATAAATACTAAGGTTAGAGACGAAGCACGCGAGAAAGTATGTTAACTTGTGATCTCTGTCACCGCAGTTGAGGTTGGAAGGGAAGGATTATATTGTGCAGGAAGGAGATGTCATGCTCTTCCGATTCAACGTCTAACAATAAGAGTAGCAAGAAGTTTCAATATATACTCGAATTTTGTACAATAAGGGTCTCAATTAGTTTCCGTGTGACATCTCCAGATACTTCACTTCTGCAGTGTAACTTGTCTTAAACTCTCAGCGATGGCCTTATGAATCACTCGAGATAAACTCTGTATGTTCTATTACTAGCTTTCTCAACACATCATTATATATCTGTAGGTGTAAGCTTCAAACAAAATTTGATACAAGTATTATTTTGACCAAAACGTAATTGAAGTTTTCCAATCACTCGAGATGAAGTTTTATTTTTCATTGTGTTTTCGATATGACATTTCAGTAGTAGAAACTAGAAACCTCTTTTTTTCCCCAAAAAATTGTAAGGCCACATAATGGGCCTCCCGTCCCAAAGAGAGGCAAAGAAACGCACACGCACCGGCGGCGCGGATGCTCATATGCTAAAAGGCCCCTGCAAAAGCTAGAATACTAGATTTGCACCCTTCGCCTTACTCCTCCAGGCTCCAGCTCGCGCGCAAGCAACTCTTACCTCGCCGCCGCCGGCGAGATGGATTCCCGCGGCTTCGATTCTGCCGGTCGCGTCTTCTCCAACGCCACCGAGATGTGGGCGGAAGAGATCGGCGCCATGGCCACGGTCACCGCCTCAGCCTCCGCCGCGGAGGCTGGAGTCGCTCCGGCCGCCGCCGCCGCCGCCGCCGCGAGCAACGGGGACGCCGGCGAGGAGGCAGGCGGCGACGGGAAGCGAAAGGAGTGGTACTCCAAGGCAATCGCCTACTGGCAAGTAAGAACACTCACTCAGTCCCTCCCTTAAACCCTAAACCCCCAATCCAAATGCGTATTCCTCACTGCGAATTTAGCTACAAGTTTCTTGATTTGGTGAATTAGGGCGTGGAGGCGTCGAGCGAGGGGGTCCTGGGAGGCTACGGGTGCGTCAACGACGCGGACGTGAAGGGCAGCGACGCCTTCCTCCGCCCTCTCCTCGCCGAGCGATTCGGCGCCGCGAAGCGCCATCTCGTCGCGCTCGGTGAGTCCATTACTGTAAAGAACTTTTGACTAGTGCGGCAGTGCTTGTTTCTGTGTGTGTGTGTGTGTGTGTTATTGCGAGTAATTTGTTTTTGTGAGTACACTTATGTAGTGTTCAAGCTATGGAATCCTTGTGCGCTCTCTTTGATCTACTCGAGTTCTTATGTGTTGTTCCTGAGATTATGGCAGACTGTGGCTCAGGCATCGGGCGGGTTACAAAGAATTTTCTTCTTAGGCATTTCAATGAGGTATGCAAATATGCAACTTATCTTCTGACAAACTTTAGGCTGTACTATAATCCCGAAGATCTGCCTGCGTATCCATACCATGATACTGATTCTAGATCGCGAAGAGTTATCTTCTCTCACCATGCAGCTTCTGTTGTTGTACGCACATGACGATATTGTCAAGGACCAACACATTTTCAATTTTTTTACCTGATGCAGCACAACTTTAATTATGATTATTTTGTTTTGTCTGTACTAGTTATCATTAGTTTTGATGTGCCTTATCTCTATCTTTAATTGCTTCGTTTTAAACTGGAAATGGGTCTTCAGGTTGATCTTGTTGAGCCAGTGTCCCATTTTCTAGAAGCGGCACGGGAAAATCTTACTGGATGTATGGACCTAGGACAAGATACGCACAAGGCTGCTAACTTTTATTGTGTACCTCTTCAGGTTGGTATATGTCATTGTTATTGTGAGTTTGATACTCTTTGCACATTTCTTTTCCGCTTCTTTCCCAATGGTTAAGTTCACTTCTTGCTTCAGGACTTCACTCCTGAGGAAGGAAGATATGATGTGATATGGATCCAGTGGTGCATAGGGCAACTTCCTGATGATGATTTTATTTCATTTTTTAATCGTGCGAAGGTGATTCGGTTTAGACTCATTTATTATTTAATTTTTTACTGTTATGCTGATTTTTTTGTTGCGTTATGTTGAAGTATTTGTCATTTTGTCTGTAATTTAAAGTGTAAATTTAGCATTTGTATTGTATGCAAAACATGCTATAGTGTTATTCTATTATTTTTAGAGAAAGGAAGATGGTATTTTTCCCTTTGAAACAAAGGCTTGCAGATAAGCTTCTTATGCATCGGTAGAAAGATGCTCATTGTGTAGTTTCAACAATTACATGTCCAGTGGTGCTGCTGCTACCTTGAATAATTATTTTTAGTTGCATTACTAGTTGGATACCAATGCCTTGTTCTAAGCCAACTCCAGTCCATCTATATAAACCATATTATTTGTATTGTGTGTTTTTACTTTTGGCCTAGTGCCAATTCTATTGAATAAAGGCTTCCAATGTTCATGTTTCTGCGCCTATAAATAGAGCTAACCTAAAATCTCAGTTAATATTATGTACATCAGTATATGGATGTTCCAGTATCGATGCATGGTAATTCAACATACATTAATAGTGTTGCTTCCAGGTTGGGCTCAAACCCGATGGATTTTTTGTTCTGAAAGAGAACATTGCAAGAAACGGTGAGTTTGCTGTATCAAATGGATTGTCTAATTACGACAGTTATACTTTGGAGATAAAATGACTACAATATACTTATGTGGAAATTGCTACAATATACTGTGATCAGGATTTGTGCTAGACAAGGTGGATAACAGTGTCACTAGATCTGATGCATATTTCAGGGAGCTATTTAAAAGGTGTGGATTGTATATCCACAGCATTAAGGTATGCATGTAAAAAAATCGCAAATGTTCTCTCAAATTACAAACTTCACCTTCCCTACCAGCCATCTATTCTTGCAATTATAACAGGACCAGAAGGACCTCCCAAAGGAATTATTTGCTGTCAAAATGTATGCATTGGTGACCAGTCAGCCAAAAATCACAAACAATGGGAAGAGAAGGCGACCTAAAAATTCACCTCGTATGATCCGCTCTTGAAAATCCCCAAATTAGGCGGGCTGTTGCACCAACATATTTGTCTGGCAATGTATTGTTATTGGCTTGTGTCAAGTTCCAAAGCACAGAATTTTTCAGTCTCGTTTACTGCTTCGTGTACATTTCACTTTGAACATGCTCAAATCTTCCTGAGACTAAGTTCATTCTTTTCTACTGTTGTTTGATTACCTGGTTACTGTTAAAGCATTTGATGTGTATGATCTCGTGATTCTGAGAGGAATATGATCCATTTAGGGGCATCTGAACCAAATGATTCCCATGTGCTTGCGATGCCCCGACTGTCTGTAGATCTGTAATATGACGGATAAAATGATTGTTTATTAGATGACTCAGTACTTGTGGTACTTGTGATAAGATGGGTCTCTGTAAGTTATTATTGCATTTCATTTCCGATCTGCAACTGCAAGAATGGCCTCTTCAGATTTGCCACGTTCTAATTGTCTGATTGTATACGATGCAAAATTCAGATTTAGCTCTTGGCTGGTTTCAGTGGCCTTGATGAATAGGTTATAGGTACCAGCAGGTTGTCAAACCACCCAATGGCTGTGAGGTACATGGAAATAATTAGTATGTTTTGGGGTCTTTTCTGTTGCTAAAGCTGTTGTGAGTTCTGACCTTTCTCACATGTACAAGTTTGTGTGCACTCTTCTAAATGTGTAAGACTGGCCAGAATAACCACAGATGTCCCCTTTCCTCCAACATGATGCTTCTTGGAGTATTTCGGTTATGATTCAAGTCCGAAGCCTTGCTGCCAGAGACAACTCATGACAGGGACTCAGAAAAGAGCATCAAGCATATGTGCGTATCTGATACTCCCAACAATTCATAACTAAAACCCAAGGGGAAGCAAACCATGTTGCAGTTGGACAAACGAATAGAAATGTTGATCTTGATCCTGACTGGCAGAGGAATCGTAGATCAACTATCAAGAATAGCCCATTGGCTGGGGATTGATTGTTAAGGCAATCAAATATATTCACATCAGAACAGACATTAGTACACCAATGGAACTCGAACTAAATGGATATGTGAACCCATGGCAGAAAGACAAGACGAGCATTGTGCCTAACCTCAATACATTACAAATCCTCTAAAATTTCTCATGCAAAGAATATGTTTTTGTGTGTCAGTTGCTCTTCCTGGTGGTCTTGGATGGAGGCAATGTCCCAAAAACAGCGTCCCAGAGTGATGAGGTGATGCCAAAGCCCTTGTTTTGGATTCTGAAGTGGTGGTTGAGGTGATACCGCTGCAAAACGAGAAAAGTTGTGAAGAATGAAAGTCTCATGGGCATCTGCATAGAACAGCTAGCTTGTTTACAACTTAGTGGAATTATGTCCTCACCTTGAGATATTTTGCTGGGTCTTTCGATGGTTGTCCATGGTGCAAGTAGTAGTGAGTGCAATCATACATCACATATCCCAACAGGCCACCGCCAAATACTGCAGGAGTGGTTGACGGAGTTGCAAAGAACGCCACCAGATTCCAGAACTGCAAAAAGAAATAAATGGCCACTTCAATTTTAATGGGTTATGTTTTCTGGATGCAATTTGCAAATGGCCATATAAGCTCCATTCTCATCAAATATAATTGTATGCTCAACATTAGCACTTCCATTTCATGTATAATGGATTCAGGGCTATACCGGCGCACACAAAATTGCTGTTGCAGCAGGAGGGAATACAAGTCTGAGTGAGTCCATAGGATGCTTATGGTGGCATCCATGGAGAAGGTAATGTGCCGTGTTTGACCTGCAATATCGCATCAACAACCACTTTCTGAGCAGAAGGAAAGACCCAATGAAACATTACCAACTCAAGGTTGATCAGTTCTTACCAATAGCTTTTAGTGTCAATGTGGAAAAGGAAACGGTGCAAAGTATACTCAATCAATGTCCAGATAAATACTCCGAACAGGGCCATTAGAGTTACTTCCTGAATAGTATGACCCATCTGAGTAGACTTCACAAACAACCAGCAGACGACAGGTAGCCATAAGGCTGGCACAGCCCACCATTTTGTGCGTGTCAAGAACTGGACATACAAAATTTTGTTGACAGCTCAGTTTCAAAAATCCGCAATAACATTAATATACTGGAGTGCATTACCTCCATGACGTCATTTGCAAAAAAGTGTGGACCTTCCTTGCTCACAATAGGTTGATGAACCCATTCCTGATAATGTTCCTCGAGATGGCCAACCTTCATCCATAAGATACAAAACACAACCAAAAGTAGGTTACTTAAACTGTGAAGCAACTGAACCGGTTTTAGTTAGAAATCCAGAATTTTACAGCTAATAGTATTCTTTCAGAAGTAAGAACAGAACAATGTCCACCACAGGAATTGCTAAAAAGATCACAGTTCAACATTTCAGCAATTGAACTGGTGGTCAGAAACTCTGAATTGTATGCCACAAGCTCGAAAGCAATGGGAAAATGAACATGGCAAGGCTAAAATTTCCGAAAACAATTGCTGCAACAATTATTACAAAGAAGCATCGACGTAGCAAATGGAACCTGGAAAACAAGAGGCTTGTTCAGATCAACAGTGAACTCCTGGACAACCATCTTTCTTCCCCAATCAGAGCTGCACCATATAATTTACACATCATTATATAAGCAACTGAACAATCAAGAAGCGAAAACGGGATCCAAAAGCTACAATCATAAACTGCATACGCAAGCCTTACGCTATGTAACTCATAATAACTGAACCTGTTGTGTGCAAGAACCTGTAGGGTTCTGCCGCTGGCCGGAAGGGGGAGAGGGAGTAGAGAGGTAGGCAGGGAAGAGACTTCTTTATTTCTTTCTTGATTCCTAAGCAAAGCTCACCTCACTTTAAATAGAGGTGTTATAGATAAAGATGGAGATCCAAAGGACCTCTTACAGATAAGGAAGGAGATCAAAAGGATCACTTTCTAAACTAAATGCGATCTTAAGAATCGACTTTCCAAATAACTGAAATTATTTAAAGGAAGTCTCGTGCACGTATCTCATACGACAGTTTCAGATGGACCCGCCGCCTGAGGTTGCCGCCGCCGGCTATAGTGTTGTCCCCACATAACATCTCTCCCCTCCTCATGAAGCAGCTCATGGGATAGTTTGTGGTGAACTCATGTAATGGAACCCAGGAAGCGTCTGCTGCAGACATACCCTGCCACTGAACGAGGATATGACGAACATCGTGTCGCAAACTAGCTTTGAGAACGGTCGATGGAGTAGGAACCACACGACCATGCTGCATTTCTGGAAGAGCTGGTGGAACAGAAGGTGGTATGTCATGGTATTTCTTCAAGACGACGTGGAGACGGGTACCTGAAGGCAAAGTTTCTCCACTATTTTGTAAGGACCGTAATAACGTGGAGCAAACCCAAGGGTCGACACTCGACGTCAAAAACCACCTCACGATGATGTTGGCCATAGTATTCTTGGCATGCTGCTGCGCCTGTAAAAAGCCGTTCCCGAATGTCGCGAAGAAGCTCATCGCGGTCGAGAAGAGTCCTGTCCACGATCTGTACGTGGGCGTCACCGGCGTCGTACATGCGGAATGACGGAGGAACTCAACCATAGACCACTTGGAATAATGTCATCTTGAGAGCGGAGTGGAAGGCGGTGTTGTAGCAATATTTGGCCCAGGGTAGCCAATCAAGCCATTGGCGGGAACGATCTCCTGTGAGGCACCGTAAATACATAGCAATGACCTTGTTGACTGCCTCGGCTTGCCCATCAGACTGATGGTGGTAGGCGGAGCTCATGTTGAGGCGACGTCTGCTAAACAAAACTGTTACATATGTATATAGCTAGGGTGTTCTTTGCATATTGTAAACACTGTACATGTTATATTGGCTTTTGACCCATTGGAATATAGATAATTTCTCATTCCAACATGGTATCAGAGCTAGGGTTAGGGTTCCTCCGTGATAGCCGCCGCCGTCGGGCACCATCTCTGGCTCGCATGCGCCCGCGGAAGCTTCCCCATGCCTTGCTCTGCCTTTTCCTTCCCCGTGTGATTCTGGCCGCCAAAGATCTCCCGCCGTTGGACCTACCTCTCGCAGTCGAATCTGCACCTCCCATGGCTGGATCCGTGCGCGCCACAAGCCCGACGCCGGCCAAGCTCCACCTCGCCACCGTCACCGATGTCGCCCGACCCCAACGCCGGCCGAGCTCGCCGCCCTACTGCTGCTACGCCGCCTAAACGCCTCCAGCTACCGCCCGAGCCTTCCGGCCTCTGCTGGTCCTCTCTGGCTACTGCCCCTCGAGCCACCCCCCGAGCTCCTCCAGCTGCCGTCCGAGCTCACCTCCGATCGACTCGAAGTTGCCACCCCTCTGCCCACGTTTAGACACACTGACTCCAGGCCACCACTCTGCCCACGTTTAGACACACTGACTCCAGGCCACCCCTCTGCTTCGGATGGCTTTCGCCAGTGGCTCCTTCGCCATCCCGCTCCCTTTGGTTCATTTTGACAGGACGAACTTCCGGGAGTGAGCTATGCACCTGAGAATTCACCTCAATAGTCAGCGCCTCTGGGGTCATCTCATCGACGATCACCCCTGTCCATCTCGCCCTACACCGCCAGTTCCGTAGGCTCTTCCTAGTGGTGCAGATCAGGCGGCTCAGGAGGCCACCATTGGTGCACTGGAGGAGGCCCTGGAGCTCTATCAATATGAGCTGCACGCCTACGAGCGATGGCAGGATGCCGAGGCTCGTGCTACCGCCATCCTGGTGGGTAGCATGCCCGTGGCCATCTCCATGGATGTGGCGGAGCTGCCGACGACTCAGCTTATGTGGGAGCGCCTTCGAGCTCACCACCAATCGACGAGTGATGCTATGTACCTCTCAGTTGTGCACCAGACGCATTCTCTTCAGCAGCTCGATGTCACCGTGGATGACTTCTACCAGCAGATGTCTAAGGTGTGACATCAGCTTGACTCTCTGGGCCAGATGTTTAGTAAAAATAGGATCCCGATCACTCACGATGGAGGTTGGGATACCATGAAGCTTCACAGTGTTGTCAAAGAAGGCTCGGGCCATGAAGCTAGCTATGTACAAATGCACCAAGGAAACGAAGTGTGTATATTTGGAGAACCGGTCAATGACTGAGAGAATGACTGATTTCCCATGTACCTTGGGCAAACGTAGACCCGTCCACCAAATGTGATGAGACCATTCAGCAAGCCCCATGGTGTGCCAAGGGAGTCGTCCGCAATTTTGGCGGCAAGCTCAACGTCGACAGTCACCTCATGACAGAGGTCAGTGAAGACATTGAAGCTGGCAACTGAGAGGCGAGAGCCCGCGGTCATCTTTGTCGCACCTGAGCGGTCGCGTCGACCCGCGATGTTGAGGCACCGGCACAATTCCACTGAAAAATCAAAGCAAAAAAGTTTGCTAACCCAGTGGTGTTGCGGAATCGTGGATAACCGCTGGTCGAGCAAGAACTTGATGTTGTAGTGATTCGTGCAAACCACAAAAGGACAACCCCAAAGATACAGTCGCCAATGCCGGACTGCCTGAACCAGTCCAATCAATTCACGCTCATAGGTGGCCAACTTGGCATGTTGGAGCGATGGGTTTGCTAAAGAAGGCAATGGCCCGCTTCGGCGCCGTGCTTCACCAAGGCCGCCTTAAGTGCCTGAAAAGTTGTTTCCGCTTCTTGCAACCAACCGAATGCCTCCTTCTTGAGAAGCATGGTGAGCGGTGCCGCAATAGTGCCGAAGTCGCGGATAAACTTGCGGTAGTACCCTGCAAGGTCCAAGAATCCGCGGAGCACCTTGGTCGTACGCGCACCGGCCACTCAGCGACTGCTTGCACCTTGGCCGAATCCATAGCCACGCCATCCATGGATATTGCGTGTCCTAAGTAGGTCACGGAAGAAGCACCAAAGCTACATTTGGGCTTCTTCAAGAATAGATGATGCTACCAAAGAAGAAAGAACATTGCACGAACGTGGCAAAGATGATCCGACCACGAAGAACTGTAAATCAAGATGTTGAAGAACGCGAGGACGAATCGGCATAGGAACGGTCGGAGAATCTCGTTCATCAAGGCCTGGAATGTGGCCGGTGCGTTCGTTAATACAAACGGCATGACGAGGAACTCGAAAAGGCCTTTGTGGGTCCAGAATGTTGTCTTGGTGATGTCATCCGAGTGCATGCGCACCTGATGATACCCAGAGCGGAGGTCAAGTTTGGTGAAGAAGCGGGCGTTGTTCAACTCGTCCAACAGATTGTCGACCACCGGAATTGGGAATTTATCCTTGACGGTTAGCGTATTTAGTGCGCGGTAGTCCACACATAACCGCCAGCTACCGTCATGCTTCTTGACGAGAAGTACTGGTGAAGAGTAGGTTGATGTATTACGCCGGATGATGCCTTGGTCCAACATGGCAACATACTGGCGCTCCAGCTCGTCCTTGAGATGGTGCAGGTAGCAGTACAACCGAACTAAGACCGGCGTCGCTTCAGGCCGCTCCTGAGAGCGTGCTGGTGAAAGACCGCGTGGCTCGGCGAATAGATCGGTGAAGTCGTCCAGAAGATCGCCAAGCGGGTCCTGGCCAGTGCAAGCCAGCGCGCGCGGGTGGTAAGGAGCTGGTACACTTTGCCAAGTGACGCGGTGATCATCGTGCCAAAAAGACATTGTAAGCAAATTGAAATCCCAAAGCATGGGACCCAACGTGTGCAACCATTGGACGCCCAGGACGACGTCAAAACCATCCAAAGCGATGGCGTAACCGTCGGTACGGAAGGCTTCGTTGTCCACGTGAAGCAAGAGGCACCGTTGGCCACAGCGACGATGAGGTTCTGTCGGGGGGACAGTGTCATCCCCGCGTTCTGGGCTACAGCGGCGCTGAAGAAATTGTGAGTAGAACCTGAGTCGACGAGGGCGGTGAACTCGTGCATGCCCACCTGGACTCGCAATTGCATGGTGTCGACTGATTGGATCCCCGTAAGGGCATTGAGCTAGATACTGGGATCCGGATCAATGTCGTCGATGGTGTCGTAGGCAATGTCGTCGTCGAGAATCACCAGTTCAGTGCCCATGTCAATGTAGGTGAGGAACGATTGCTTGCAGCGGTGGTCGACAACAAATTTGTCATCGCAATTGTAGCAAAGACCTTTAGCATGTCGATCGGCGAGCTCAGTCGGAGTGGGGCGTCGAAACGGCCGGGGAGGCTACTGGCCTGTGCCTGGACCTGCGGCACTGGGCATGTTGTTGGCCGGCCATGGACCGGTAGGGAGCAGGATGGACGAGCGATTCGAAGGATGCCACGGTGGTCGGCCCGGGGTGCACGACGTGGTGATGATGCTGACAGTGAGCTGCGCGCGCTTTTCGTAAGCACAGTCAAGGCTCATGGCGACCTGGAGGTTCGCCGGTTGTTGGAGCTCGATGTCCATGTGAAGAAGGTCATTGAGGTCGGATGTGAAGAGCTGGACCTGCTGACGAGTGCTAAGTGCATCGGCATAGCAAAGAAGAGCCAGGAACTTGTCCTGGAATTCTTTAACTGACCCTTCGTGCCGTAGTTGGGCCAGTTCGCCTAGGGAGTTACTCCGGATGGGAGGGCCGAAACGGAGGTGATGGAATTCCATGAATTGCGGCTAGGTTGGTGTTCCTTCATCGCACTCCAATTGATAGTACCACTGTTGAGTGGTATTGGTGAGATGATATGAGGCGAGCCAGACTTCATCGCCTCATCGGTGCGTTGGCCACGGAAGAACTGTTCACATCTATTCAGCCATGCCAAATGATCGTCTTCACCATCGTAGGTGGGAAACTCGAGTTTGTGGTAGCGAGGAACGCCGGATGCGGAAGTGTTTGAGTGGGTGGCAGCGGTTGGAAGTGGTGGCGACGCTGGTGGGGGTGCGAACAGAAACGGGTGGGCGGTGGGCGGTGGGCGGTGGGCGGTAGAAGTAGTGGTGGGATGCATTGTGAGAAGTGGCAGCGTCGGCTGTGGCTATTGCAGGAGGGATTATGGCAGTGGTGGTTGCCGGAGTTGGTGATGAGGGTGATGCCGGCGGTGGTTGGGAAAGGAAGAAGTCCTGCTAATGGCGCAAGGCCATCCCCGGTCTTCTTCTCGATGGCCATGAGGCGTGCATTGGTGACGGCTCCTTGTCTGGCCAGATAGGCAACCTGCGCCTGCAGATCAGCAGTCTGGTGCATGCCTTCCGCGATTTGGTTTTGCATGGCCTCGAGTGTAAATATGGAGATTGAAAGGATCTCTTTCTAAACTAAATGTGATTTTAAGGATCGACTTTCCAAATAACTGAAATGCCACGGGCTGTAGTGCTGTCCCCACATAACAAAACCCAATTCTGAATGACAATGGGTAGCCGTGACACACTAGTAAGCATCTGGCCTATACACCAAAGAGGATGCCATAATTACCACCTTTTCCCCTTCCCCACGAAGATGTTTTTTTTTTTTGCCTGAGCATGTGACTCCAGCACACAACAGGCAGGCTTCATCACCCTGCTTTTCTGTTCACAGCGATTGTTCACACGAATTCGGCGAGCACTACTGCAGTGTTACAAGATTGCCCTTTCTTGTTTAGACGAATCTGACCAGAATTACACCGTCACAAATAAATGCAGCACAAAAATGTCATTCTAGATCCAATCTTTCATGCGTTAAGAAGGAATCGATCTTTTCCATCAGTCAATCGTTAAGACTACCAGATAGAACATCTACGAAATCTCCCTAATATTTTACATCTACGAAACTAAACAATGCAACCATCAAGAAGACTACCAGATAGAACACAAAACCGCAAGCAAACAGAAGAACCAGATGCGATCGAGAGAGCGGAGCGGATGGGATCCCGGTACCTGAGCAGGAGCGCCAATGGCGGCCTCTCCCCCGGAGCCCTTCGCCTCCCCGGACGAGAGAAGGGAAGGAAGAACGGATGACGGGGGAAGCGGAGACGAGATAAGAGAGTAAGGCGGGGGGTTTCTAGTAAAATGTCCCCTCCCTCTCCCGTTGAGTCCGTCTTAAATAGTTAGAGATAACCTTATCTCTAAAATATATGGTAAAATTTGATATATACCATTCAGAAAAATATCACTTCGAGATATGCCACCCAGTTTAATGAAATTGGATAAATGTCACTCGAGTTTCTTACTCTTTTGAAATTTACCACTACCTCTACTTTTCTCTTATTTTCTTTTCTTTTCTCTTATTTTCCGTAGTGAAGTTCCTCTTTTGCCCCTCTTCTGATCGGATTCATCCCCTTCATCCGATTAGCGAAGCACAGGCACCACTTAGAAGAACACAATGGCCTGGCGGCCAGGTCCCGAGCGAAGTTCCAGACAAGACCGGCGTCGCCTTCCCCGAGCTCCCCGCCGGTCACATGTTCAGTTTTGCCAATTTTGCTTCGATTCGGGGTCATTGAGCTCGAGCGCCCCTGTTCTTGATCCGGTCCATGGGTCTCTGCCACGGCAAGCCCACGCAAATCCCAAGCCCGAGGCGGAGGAGGAGCCCATGTAGCCTCGGCCGGCGATGCCCTCGGAGCGCGACGGCGTCTCTCACCGACGCCACGGCCGGCGGCCGGGCACGCGCGGCGACCCAAGTTCCTATTCTACTGCTGAGCCCGCTCCGCCGTCGAGCTACAAGAGCTCGCCGGCGAACTCAGCGTGGCGTCGTCTGCGACGCGCGGCGGGTTCAGCGGCCATTCCGCCATTGTCGCCCGTGGCACATCCGCGCGCTCTGGCGCGGCGGCTCGGCTTCAGTGAAGCCCAACGGCGTCCATCCCGATGGTGGCGGCGAGCTGGGCTCGACAAGAGCCGTATTCTCGAAGCATTTCTTCGCCAAGCACGAGCTCGGCAGGAGGTCGGCGCGCCACCAGTTACCACTGCGCGCCAAGGCCAAGAAGGCGAGCATAAGGCGAGGACATCGCACCAAGTCAGACATTCTCTCCTCCCCTCGCCATTGCCATGCCCTGTTGTTGAGTTGCTTGCATCGTTTGCCCCCTGAAGAACGTCTCTGCTGTTCAATTTCTTGTTGTCTCTGTCCAGTTGCATTCTCTGTATTTGACCATTTTGTTGTCAGATTCCTGCGTGATTGGATATGAGCATGCCTAAACGATGCTGTTTCTGCTTATTTTTGTCGTCAATATCCGGTCTTTTGTTATGTTAGATTCATCTCGAGTTGTGTAGGTATTGATTGATACATGCATTTGGATTCTGCATTCTTTCAGTTTGGTCAGGTTCAGATGCTACGCTTAGTGATTCTGGATCCTAGCGGCTAGCTCTGGGAGCTCGGGGGAGGCGGCCCTGGGTCGCGACGGCCGGCTTGGGGACGGGACCGGCGGGGAGCTCGGTGGAGGCGACGCCAGTCTTGTCTGGACCTTCGCTCGGGACCTAGCCGCCAGGCCATTGTGTTCTTCTAAGCGGTGCCTGTGCTTCGCTAATCGGATGAAGGGGATGAATCCGATCAGAAGAGGGGCAAAAGAGGAACTTCACTACGGAAAATAAGAGAAAAGAAAAGAAAATAAGAGAAAAGTAGAGGTAGTGGCAAACTTCAAAAGAGCAAGAAACTCAAGTGGCATTTATCCAATTTTATTAAACTGAGTGGTATATCTCGAAGTGACATTTTTCTGAGTGGTCTATATCAAATTTTGCCAAAATATATTATATTATTTTTAAAGACAGTATCTTCAATAGATAGTCTCTAACACACTCTCCAACATTTATATATTATATTTTTCCTTAGAAACGGATCTACATGTCAACTAGACTATATTAATGTATCATATCTTGTTTCGCGTGCACGACAGTCTCTTTAAGAGGAGATGATTTGTACTCTCTCTCCTCTCCCTCTCTCCTCCATATAGGATTTTATTGATATAACATAACTAAAAGACGATAATAAATACACTATTAGAGATACTCTGAGTTGGGCTGTGCAAGCTTGCAATTAGCTAATTTCCGGGGTGCATCTATAACTAGTGATCCGCTAAGCCCTCTCCTCTCAGGGGAGGAGAGGCATGCGCCGATGGGCGATGGGACCCACCTGCCAGCTTAGCAATGGACTGTACTGTGCTGTAAATAAATGGGTGCTATTGTAAATCTAGCAAATTTGTTGCATTTTAGTCTAACGTACCATCTTCCTTTTCAAATCGATCCTTTGGATTTGGCCGTCGTCGGCCATCCAAACCTCGAGACTGTTGGGTGGGTCCACCGCATGTGCATTTGATTTGATTGGCCGCTGCATCGGAGGAGCAGTTTGTTTGGATTGTTGAGGAACCGTCGCTGGCGAGTCCAGTCCGAGCGATTACCTCGTAGACAAACTCAGAATCGTAAGAACAATGCATGAACACAAGAACAGAATAAGAGATAGAACACAGAGATGTATGAGGATTTCTTGTTTCTCTTTATTCCTTCATCCATCGATCAATCGTTTATAATAAATAGCACCCCTTATTTATAGGGCTACGACCCTACTAGGGTTTGGGATGAAGAGCCCACCTTGAACCATGACTCTTGGTCCTGAGCCCGGTTTCTTAACACGGATCACTTGATTAGTAGATCTTATCTAACTGTGCAGCGTCTGCAGCACCACTGCACAAGTGTCGAGGTGTTTTTTGTTCGGTCAGAGCAAGAGAGGATGAGATGTACTGACAGCAGGAAAAGATTCGAAAATTAAGAGCTACGGTTCAGTCGCCCCGTTTATTAACCCATTTAGAAGCAAGAATTTAGTAGGAATTTAACAACAAAAAAAGATCAGTTTTTGTAGAAACCTATTATCATGTTCTAAACAGGAAAAACTTTATCGTTGCGGAATTTTTTTTCAGACTCTCCCGATAAAACCGGTAACCGCTGATTACGAATATTTAGGCAAAATTTTGGACGAAAATTTTGAATTAAAATTTGAAATTCTCATATATAAAGACAAAAGTTATCTAAATTTTGCATTAAAATTTGAATTTGGATGAAAATTACATAATTCCGAAATTTTTTTTGCTCGGTATGAAAATTTATCAAACCAAGCCGATAACACCGTTAATCGGTTACCGGCGAAATTTTGCCGATTGAATTTTCCCTGGTTCTAAATGAGACCTAAATAGGTACAGGAACAGCTCAAGACCACTACGCTCATTGGGAACCAAGGAATTTTACTGAGTTCAGAGGGAGCTATGTGGTTCCTACAGGATAAGCAAAATTCATGCATTCCAAATGAGTGATAATTTTATTCTTGGAAAAAATAAGAGTGGTCAGCTTATTCTCGGGAAAAAAAAGAGCGATCAGCTTTGCGCAATGAGTCAGTCGATGGTTCCATGCTACCCATGACCCAACAACGGGTGATCACTGGTTATCAGAATACACAGAGTGATTTATAAACGCTTAGGGTATGTACAATAGTAGAAACAGCTACTGTCTATAGCAACTAACCTGTAAACAACACTAAAAACAACTCATACAATGAGTTATGGTGATATAGTCGACTATAGGATTATAGACAACACATAATTTTTTAATATTTTCCTTGGTTTTGGTGATACAGTCGGCTACAGAATTGTAGACAGCACAATTCTTTTTTTTTTTCTTTTATCCACATCAGTTTAAATTATATGTAACAAATTCTATAAACAGCTGATGTAAACCCCATTATACATGACCTTATCTAAGTGGGTGCATATACGATAGGTACACAAAAACATAGAGAACAAACTTTGACACAAGCCTCACAAAGATGAGAAACCACTACCAATACTTGTCAGAACTTACAGGTGACTGACTAGCTCAAGGGGAGCACTCAACTTCAAGCCATCAGCTATTGACCAAGGATGCGAAACAAAACGGGCTGCAACCAACTAGGCAGCAAAGGCCGACCGGAGACGAAAAACGAAGCACAAACGCAACCTCAACAATAACAAAGCCACCCATCCATCCATCATGCAAAGCCACGAAAAGCACAGCGTCACAAACTCTCACTGGGAAACAACCTAGACAGAGACCTGAAAAGGGGTACTGGAACTCATCGCTACTCCGCCACGCCTTCCTCTTCCTCCTCATCCTCGTATTCTTCCTCGGCTGTTGCGTCTTGGTACTGCTGGTACTCGGCGACCAGATCGTTCATGTTGCTCTCGGCCTCGGTGAACTCCATCTCGTCCATCCCCTCGCCGGTGTACCAGTGCAAGAAAGCCTTCCTCCTGAACATAGCAGTGAACTGCTCGCTGACCCGACGGAACATCTCCTGGATAGAGGTGGAGTTACCAACGAAAGTCGCTGCCATCTTCAGCCCCTTGGGCGGGATGTCGCACACGCTGGACTTGACGTTGTTGGGAATCCACTCAACAAAGTACGAGGAGTTCTTATTCTGGACATTGAGCATCTGCTCGTCCACTTCCTTGGTGCTCATCTTCCCTCGGAACATGGCAGAAGCAGTGAGGTAGCGGCCATGGCGGGGGTCAGCAGCACACATCATGTTCTTGGCATCCCACATCTGCTGGGTCAGCTCAGGAACAGTGAGAGCACGGTACTGCTGTGATCCGTGCGAAGTCAGCGGTGCAAAGCCAACCATGAAGAAATGGAGACGAGGGAACGGGATGAGATTCACTGCAAGCTTGCGCAGATCAGAGTTGAGCTGACCAGGGAACCTCAGGCAGCACGTAACACCACTCATTGTAGCCGAGATAAGATGGTTCAGGTCTCCGACTGCATTGTTAGAACAAAGCTATCAGTGCCTACTAAATAAACACAAACTTCCACATTAAAATTTCAGCAGTATCGCGAAGCCATAAACAACATGAAAGGGTTAACTTACAGGTAGGGGTGGCAAGCTTTAGTGTGCGGAAGCATATGTCGTAAAGAGCTTCATTGTCCAGAACCATACATTCATCAGCATTCTCAACAAGTTGGTGAACAGAAAGTGTAGCATTGTATGGCTCCACAACGGTATCTGAGACCTTTGGTGATGGGAAGACAGAGAAGGTCAACATCATTCTATCAGGGTACTCCTCCCTAATCTTAGAAATAAGAAGAGTTCCCATGCCAGATCCAGTCCCTCCTCCCAAAGAATGGCAAACTTGGAATCCTGTAAGTAAAGCAAATAAGGACATACTATTATTCACAACTCAAACAATATTCCAGAGTTTGCTAGTATTGAGTAATCATGCTACACACAATTGCTAACACATTCTGCCACCATGCTTCGGTAGTCCATGAACTTGTCCTGATATGCTACTAAAACATATTACTTGGGACTATTGTATATAAATATTTAATAGTATACCAAAACAACAAATCATAGGGATGACCAAAGTGATAAAGTTAAGCACTTCTTTATTCATCATGAAGACAAGGACTCCATTTTTGTCCAATGTTGACCAAAGAACACAGTCCAGCTATGACACAATTTTTAATTTACTTTTCAATAAAATAACACGACATTAACAGGCGAAGAGTGGAACTTCATGCAAACACATCCGACACTATGGCTACAGTAATAAATGGAAAATGGTATACATACTAAATAATTCTTACTAATGTTTTACCGAAAGGCCATCTCAGGTGAACAGAACCCCCAAGTCCGTACGCCCAAGTCTATTCATTGATTCATTCACACCAATACATATTCAACGCCAAAGTGACTGAATCGAAACATAGTTAGCAATGAATATTGTTCTACTTCCACAAATTAAATCTTCTAAAGAAAATGGACCACTGCAATGCAATAATTGGCCTCAAGAATGGCGTTAGGTCATTGGAAACAAAAGCTTGGTGGAAGCAAGTTGCATCTGCGGGTGACATGTGCAGAACCATGGCCAAGAAGGCACAGGCAAACGAACTAGTATTGAGAAGAGGGCCTTAGTCGCGAGGTCGTCACATGAAAACGAGTATGAACTCACTCAGGTTGGCTAGATGCCTAGATAAATGTTCTAGACCATGGCCACAGCCCACAGATACATGGAGATTAGAAACCAAATATTTAGGTTTCATTCACTCAAATGGGGGAGAGTACCTAATTATACATGAACCACATGCGACAAGTTCTATATGGGAATTGGAGCTTCCGTCAAGTGCAATGGTCCACTAGTACCACTACGTAGACGATTCGTATAAATAATTTCGTACGTGCACCGGCGCTCGTAATAAAATATCCGTCCTGCCGACAATTGATGTTAATCAAGCTAGGTTACACTACACCAGGACAGCTAGGAGCTCATCCACAAAATATGCACCATAAGAACATCTCATGGAGCTTAACATTTTGACTGGCACATCCCTTCCAAGTTAATCACAAATCAGTCTTGCTACTTTTAAGTCGTCTAAAATTTTCTTAAGTTTAAGTCATTTGTTGTAATCATTGGATTTGTGTAGAGATTGATGTGTTATATGATTGGATATTGATCTAATGGATAAAAAAGATGACTTATATTTAAGAAAATTCCAGTCATCTTATGAATAGACCGTTCCATCACAAATAGACCACATAATAGCATGATTGCTTCTATGCTAATTAGACCATTATAACATCTCTGAGTAACAGAAATGGCCGATTATCATGCTAGACAGCAAATTACCCGGATCCACAACAGTTTTTTTTTAAGAACTGATCCGCGACAATTAGCAGTTGAATTCAATTCATGCACGCTATAGCAACCTCACCACCGGCTATAGGTATTATAATAACAAAACACTACCCATGAATCGATAAGATCAAAATATCAACATTGGAGAACAAATGTCGTATGCCTAACGATGCAAAAGCGGCACCTCCCTTGCATGCCAAATTGAGGCCGATGTTACTTAATCGCAATCGCCCAGATCTGGACTAGACTTAACTCCCCGATGTACGGCCCTCCCAGATCTAACAAAACTCTTACAAAATCAGACGGGATGGGCAGGTGAGATGAGATGGTATACCCTGGAGGCAGTCACAGTTCTCGGCCTCCTTGCGGACGACGTCGAGAACGGAGTCGATGAGCTCGGCGCCCTCGGTGTAGTGGCCCTTGGCCCAGTTGTTGCCTGCGCCGGACTGGCCGAAGACGAAGTTGTCGGGGCGGAAGATCTGGCCGAAGGGGCCGGAGCGCACCGAGTCCATGGTCCCGGGCTCGAGGTCCATGAGCACGGCGCGGGGCACGAAGCGGCCGCCGCTGGCCTCGTTGTAGTAGACGTTGATGCGCTCGAGCTGCAGGTCGGAGTCGCCCGAGTACCGGCCCGTCGCGTCGATGCCATGCTCGTCGCAGATCACCTCCCAGAACTTGGCGCCGATCTGGTTCCCGCACTGCCCACCCTGGATGTGAAGGATTTCTCTCATGGATGCCTCGCCGGAGTCGCGCGGCCGCTCGCCAGAGTCGTCGCGGTCGGAGTGGTGGTTACGGGACGGGGAGAGCGCACGGTGCGTCACTGCAAGGTTGCTTTGGGCAAGGATTCAAAATGGTCTTTTTCGCCGTCTTATACCGCTGATGCTGCTGTTGTTCGGGCGGGCTCGACTCGAGGGACCGTGTGGTCACCGCCAGTGGGTGGAAAGGTGCGTGACTTTGGTGGGACCCGACGTCCAGTTGCGGTGGGGAATATGACGTGGCGCCCAGGTAAAGAGGACGGAAACAGCTGTGTGGTGGCTGTGGGTTGATCTCGACCGTGGATTTCGTGATCAGACGGTTCGGAGGTCTAGCGCGGCCGTTTCTGGATGATTCTATTTGGTTGCGCCCAAGTGGATTGGCGACTTGGGTCCAGGCTGGCGTAACCGAGCATGGGCCCGACCATGCAGTGGGCTCCGTCGCCGGGAGATGGACGTGGACCCACGCGGCAGCCTGGCGTATCCGAACCTTGGCCCCCACCTGCAGTGAGACAGGTGGATGAGAGCGGCGCGGCGTAGGGAGCTGGCGATGGGCGTGGGGCCCGCGCGCCAGTGCGCTGGAGCTGTTGCGGTGAGGCGTAGCTGTCGTGAAGTGTCATCGGCGCGGGTCCCACCTGGCAGGGTCGGCTCGGCGATTCGTGGATGGGAATAGGAGCGTTCGTGGATAGGCCGAAGGCCGGTGTCCTTTTGCAGCAACGCTTACGAAAGAATGATTAGATCTCGAATTATGGCGGCAATTTATGGAGGCGATAGCGATGCTTGACTAGTAATCCAAGCAACGCTTTGGATGTCAAAGCATGTAGCTGTTGCTTAGGAGGAATGACAGGGACCAATCACCTCCAGCACCCACATTTCCTTGCCTCTCTGACTCTCTCTCAGCGCAGAGATTGGCCAGGCCTATCAGGAAACCAAAAAAGTAGGCAACTATATATGATCTGGGGCCGAACTAGCTGGAAGTACAAGCCAAACTTTTGCCATGAAAAAGGTCCCAAATTGCTACGACACGATGGGCTGCCACAGGGCAAAGTACATCGATCAGTTGGTACAATCAAGGAATAGCGATCTTCCTCTCAGCAAAACTGAAAGTTTCAGTTTTGCTGGAAAAAAAAACACCGTAATGGTAAACTGACGATGATGATGCTCAGTGCGAACCGACAGAAGGAACAACTCAACGAGGCGAGCTGGCACGCTGCTCAGCTTGGAAAACTAATAGGCGGCGGCAAAACCGTTGTCACCATCGATGGTGTGCAGCTAACCACTCTTGTCCCGATCCTTAGTGAATATGGAACTAGAAGTCTAGAATGCCTTCTTCTCGTATGACACTAGACCATGGGTCCCTCCTTCGACTTGCGCGGCGCCAGTCCTCGCCTGATACGTGATAAGGAAGATTAGCGAGGACTGAATCAGTTCTGTTGTTAATATTCTACTGTTTTTTAGTTGGGATATACAAGCACAAATGGAGGTTTCATTTGTTTTGTAGTTCGGGCAATGCGAACCTCTTGGTCAGAGGCAGAATCTCCGGTTTGACAGTATTTCAATATTTTGAGAGAACATAATAGATATGTAAACTATCGATACAGAAATCAATGTACATTTTGGGAGTACACAGCCATGTGCAGGCATGAGACTTCTCGTTCATTGCCAATTTGCCAGTACTATAGCCGCAATGCTACACAGTGTCATTTTGGTTCTCATTGAAAAGGAGGCTTGCTGTATTTGGTAAAAGGAGTGATTAGATCTAACTGGGGTTATTTTCTCAAAAGATGAGGTCAAATGTGCCTTGAGCTGGAAAAGATAAGGTAGGCACAATGGTAACAGAACATTGAGTTTGCATCGCAAATCGAATTTCACTTGAGAGTGAATATGGAATGGCTTAAAACCTTGAAGGACTGTTAAGATTTAGTGATATAGAATCCCTGAAACAAAGAATATGTTCATGAATCTAACAACGAATCTATACTCCTACAGGAAGTAAGATTCATACAGTCTATAGAATCAAGAGTTTAACAGACCAATCACCTAACACAATGTTATAGGAAGAATATTTTGCAGAGAAGGGCAGCTCAAGACCGTACAATGGTAGAAACGAGGACACGCTTATCACAAGACAAAAAAACAGCCTAGACGGCTAAACCAAATTCTGTGACAGAAAATTGTTTATATCATAGTTGTCCCGTCAACAAGTATGCAAACTTGGGAAAAAAAGGATTATTCTACGATTCAACATTTAAACAAATATGTGTGTGTCAAATGCAGAATAGCTTTCCTATAAATAGATCTAGGGGCGGAGCCATCAGCCCAGGCCTCGGGCCGGCTCAATGCATTTCGGTCCAAAATCAAATTTCAGCTGTCAAAAAATACGTTTCTCATTCTCATTTTAATCTGCCATTTTTTGCTGGGCCTCGGACCATTGCTCGGGAGGCCCAAGGCCCAGCTCCGCCCGTGAATAGATCCATGACTCCATGAGTAAACAACCATTAGCTACAACAATTTATTGAAATTAACACATAATGAGTACTGAGTGCATAGGAAGAAGGCACAAGAGTTAATGCCCATTCCAACATGAAACCAAGAGATACTGGCGATTACTGTTAGTTGTTTATTTTCCATATTTAAAGTTTAACTCTTTTTTTCAGCTGCAGATATGAAAAACATTATTTTGTTTTGTAAATGTCTGTGTCTATAACAACATGGGCTTTGTCCATTGTCCGATCTTAGATGCTTAATATTATTAATCACTCAAAATATAAAACTATAAAAGAAACGGAGAAGAGCAAAAATGTGATCCAGCATACGAAAATACCTCTAATCTAAGAGTCTCCGATCGTAAAAGATCATGAGCTGACTGCAAAGAGGATGCACCAAGATCTTGGAATCCTTGCTTAACAGCTTGCATTGTATAAGGAGTAAACCTCCTACAGAACCTTTCTCAGCTACTGCTCCAACAACTCCCTGGACGACTTTAAGCTTGAGAGTTGAGAGTATCGCCAAGGTACCTTGCATCACTCCCCTTTGTCATGGCTTCGAGGGAGCCCATTGATAGAGGCGGGGTACCCGATCTTTCGATGAGATTGATAACTATCGATTTTGGTGGAGGTGATTCTCGCGATCCGACTACAACCGTACGACGACGTTTGCGCCTTAGCAATCGTTGAACCAACTTCGAGATGTTATTGACCGTGCTAGAAACGCGATCAACCTGAACACGAGGTTCGATTCCTGCGAGCAATCGAAGAACTAGCAAGAATAAAATATAGGCAATCTGATATTGCGAATAAGAATGTAGCGTAGATGGTATTGAAAATCAAAGGTGGGATCCCGAAGGCTGTCTTGACATGTGGTCGTCCGACACAACTGAAGAACAGAAGTTTGCACAATGGCTAAATCTAAACTCAACGAAATCCGAGTTCTGGCCAAGGGAACGACGGCTCCTATATGGGAATACGACCAGGGGTGGCGGCCAGGGAAGTGGACGCACGCCCCTAGGGTTACAAGGCCCATGGGCCCAAGAGGAGGTGGCGCGCAAGACTTTTTGGCTCGGATAAAAAAAACAGACGTGAATTGTTTTGTTTATTGTGGCCGGCTCGATTGGAATTTGAAGCTGAGGTTGGATCTATTAAAAAGTAGACTTGATAAGCTTTCAATGAAGTCCAAGAACGTCCCAAACGGAGTCCATATGAAGAAGTTACGTCCGTTTGAACTTAGTGTTGTTGCAGCAGTCCGAACTCGAATCCAGAACGAGCCCAACTCGAATTCTTGCTTGGCTCGGACCCAAAGTGATGTGATGACCTCCATTATGCCTCATATGCTTGTCCATGACTCCACATACCTCTCCTTGGTCATTTCCCATATTCCTAAGCACAATTAAATCACTTGCATTAGGTAGCGATCTATTCTCAGTAATATATAAACCTATGAACGAATTAACCTGGTGATTAAGTTGGCGAGCACGAGCTCGAGTAATTGGTCCTTGTAACATTTGTTGTGGATTAGCTGTGTGTGTAGACGCGATTGTATCCAAGTTAGGGATGTCCTCATCACCCATGCCTCCGTATTTTTTCACACGACGGCCATCCTAGCAAAAACATTCCAAGAATCGCAATTTTAGCCAGAAGCAAGTCACATGACACGTAGCAGTAATAGAATAGCATCAAAAGGTATACTTTGCTGTAAAATTAACTGTGATCTCCTGCACTTATGTACAAGGCAAAAATTGAGAGCAATGCATTCAAATGCTCAATCATCTTATACACCTCTCTGGTTAGCTTCTATGACATCTAATTAGGCATTAAGGGATCGTTTTCATTGCAATGGTCAGATGGGATGTACATTTGCATGTGCATAGCATGTGGTCTTCATCAAAAAGTATGAATTTAGTCGCTAGTACAGGGATGTAGGGCCTTGGGCAGGCATCACTACAGGACAGTCAAATATTCTGTGTATGGTAAACATATTAAGGGTCTGTTGACTTTCCTGAAAAGCTGTTTTCAGCTGTGCTGTAGGGCTGAATAACTGCGAACTGAACGGCATAACAGCGGATGCCCCAGCGATAAAGCCTTCACAATATGTCCAGAGTTTGAAATTCCACCTTCAGCTATAACTTGCACGTCCTGATCTTTGGCATATGATGCAACCTATACACTGCTGTAGCCTGTTACATCAAAAGCAAAAGAAGCACTAAAGGCAAACAGAAGTACCAAAATTGTTTGGTGTCTATATATCATATGCAGATATGCACCTTCAACCATTTGAAACCACCATGGGATCATTAAAATTACAAACTCTTTCTAGCATGTTTAGACTAGCCAGACTATGTGGGAACATATAGGGCAACACTACCATCTAAGTCAAATTAAATTGTATTTGTGAAAAATAGAAGAAAAGAAAGCATTACATCAGGTCTCAACAAATCTCGGGCAAGGTCTCGTAAACAACATGGTACTCAAGTTCCAATGATGGGAATAGAGACTACAGCATCTAATGCCAAATTCCAGTCGTTTCCATTTTTCCAATGTCCTAAAACTTCCTAAAATTGTGAAAATATATGACTCTTTTGTATCTTGTAATCATATGGTACAAGGTATCCGTACTCTTTGCTGTGATGTTGAAAAGGCACAGATAAAACATGCTATAAGGCACTGTTTTAAATAGTGGCTGCTATGTGAAATTTAGCGGTTTAGAGAGCCAATTTAGTGGTTTAGCGGCCGGTGGCGGAGCTAGAAATTAGATGACAGGGGTGCACACTTTCCTGATGCCTTCTTGAGTCTCCTCCACCCCTGGACCCCTTCAGCCAGTGATGAAGAAGATGAAATATTCTTTGCCTTCACTTCTCGATCCCGAAAAAAATAAAGGATGTCTCTAGTCCTCTTCATGTCTCTACAATCTACATTGACATATTGTAACAAAATTTTCAAATTTCCATTCACAATTAAGCTCACATTCACTAATTCGCATAACAATATAACATGATAACAAATTAACAAAATAACATAAGTGCCGACTAGGACTAGGGCTAGGACTATGGCAACCATTCACAATTAAAATCACTAAGAATCTTAGTCAGTTAGACAGGCAGACAGCAGACAAGCCAGACAGCATACGGCATACCAATAACTAATATTGAAAATCCAATAGTCAAGCAAATCCTCTGCTTCGGTGCTTCTCCTCCAGGCTCCAACAAGCAATAGTCCAACTCCAAGGCTCCAAAATTGAAAATCCAAATCCAATCCAAGTCAAGCAAATCCAATCCAACTCCAAGCCCCAAGGCTCCATCCGCCGGTTGCCTGGTGCCTGCTCCAGCGCCGCCCTCCCGCTTGGCACCTGGCTCCCGAACCGCACCGTGCGGGCCGCCGGCCGCCGCCCGCGTCGCTCTGCGCCTCCGCCGGCCGCTGCGCCTCGGCACAGCTCGCGCCGCGCATGGCCATGCACGCTGGCGCTGCTCGTGCTATCCGCACGACCGTGCGGCGTGCCAAGCCAGCCAAGTCGTTGGCCCGTCGCGGCGTCGTGCATCGTGGACTCGTGATCGCCTGGGGAGTAGCCGAGCAGGGGAGGAGAGATTAGGGTTGGCCGGTTGGGGTCTCGGGGGAGGAGTAGGACTGAGTAGTGAGTCAAGGGTTTGGACTGGACTAGACGTTGGAGCCTAGTGCTGGCCAAATGGGCCGCGCGGCCCGGCACGGACGGGCCCGACTAGGCACAGCCCATTTAGGTACGGTCCATTTCGACCCATCTACTATTCATACTGGGCCGGACCGACCCATATGCCGGAGTGACGGCTCAGGCATAGCCCATCGGGCAATCGTGCTGTGTCAGGCTGGCACAACCCGTTTAGCCCATCGGGCCAATGTGGCCCTTTATCCGCCGCGCCCGCCCGATCGCCTCCACCTACCACCGCCCGCCGCTGCCCGCTGCGCACTGCCTGCGGCCCCGCCCGCCCCACCCTCTTCTTCCCCAACCCCCTACTGCGCATGCGCATGCGCACTGACTCACGCTGCACCCGCACACCTCCTCGCGCTCGCAGCTTCGTGCGCCGCCTCCACGCCTCCTCTCACCTCCGGCCAACCGTGCCGCCTCCTCTCCTCCGCTCCTCCCCATCTGCGCCGCCTCGTCTCCTTGACACCACCGCTACCGCCGCGTCCGCGTCATGGCGTCAGCGACAGCCACCGCTGCGGCGAACGGAATGGAGAAGGCGAGCGCGGGCCCGCTGCGCACGCGCGTGTGCTTCATCAGGCTCCTCGCCTCCCGCAACGGCCTTCTTCCCCTCCCGGTCCTGCGCTCCACTCCGCCCTCCTCCCGCGCCGTCGGGCGTCGCCCGTTCTTCCCCTCCCGGTCTCGCGCTGCCCTCGTGGCCTCGCCGCTTCTTCTGTCTGTTGCGCGCACGCGGTGCGGCCGCCGCTCTCGGGCCGCTCGTGCCGTCTTGTGCTGCTGGGTCGTCACGTGCGCACGCGGCCGACACCTTGTTGTGACGTCTTGAGGTGGCGGCCCAAGCACGGTCCGAGCTCTCGTGCCAAGTCGACACGGGCCATGAACAGTGTGGGCTGTGTCGTGCTTGGATCGGGTCTACAGTGTCGTGCTTCATGTCGCCCTAGTAGGCTCGACCCATTTGGCCAGCTCTACTGGAGCCGACTTTCATCAATGGCGTCGGACCGACTGGGTTGGGCCGAGGAGTGGGGAACTGATCCCTGGGTGGTTTTAAAATTTTTGGGGGTGCCGGTGCATACCCGACACCTCACTTGGTTCCACCTCTGCCTTGAAAGGGAAAAGTGACCTTTATAGAAGCCCATAAGAAAAATTCTTGTATTCTTTTATTTGTCTTCCTTAAGAAGATACCTATCATGGCCTAGGGATTATATTGGGTAGTCATGGGGCATGGGAGGCTTTGGACTAGGTTTTCGCCAAGGTGCCGTGATGGGGATAAGCGTTGTGGCGTAAGGGTAGCAATGCGCAAGGTAAGGGTGCAGGAATAGAGGTCGGCAGAGAGGAGAATCTGAGAGAGGAGATTAGAAATAACTTCTTGATTGCCTTCAATGAGAATACATAACACCTTTGTATAGTGGATGTTGGACCCTCTTAAGCTAATACGAACTCTAACACAACCCAAAAGCACATCCGCTTTTCGGATCGCTTCGTCGATTGGGGCAACTACAGCAGAAGCCAACTTCAGTTAAAAAAACAAAAGGGCTCCCCATGAGTGACTCTTTAGCCCTGTGCGAGGGGCCAAACCCGGAACACGCAGAACTCTTCCACGAGGCCCCTCGTGGAAAGCCTGCCCATCGCGCTCAGCAGCAGCAGAAGTAGCGCTTCCTCACATGAAGTCAGCACAATCTAGAGAGAAGGGGTTAGGTGGATGAGCCCCCCAGTGGATCGAAGACCTTCATATGGTAGAACCACCTCCAGATCCAATCAGTCTCCCACCGATTCTGTTCCACAGGAGCGGGCACATACATTTGGTAGTGACCCTTCGGTTGGAAGTTCACGCTCCCAAAGTTCAGCGTCTCACTGGTGTTCTTCTTCTTCGATTGGCATTGGCCGTCGTGGAGGTACGCGAACAGTTGAGTCTCGCTGTCCGCCACCCCATGGACCTCATGATTCACTCGAAGACCCCCAACTTCATGAGAGAGTTGGGAGTCAGTTGCGCCAACTCCACCTCGTAAAGCTGGAGCACCTAGGCAACTAGCGGGACATAGGGCATCCGAAGGCCCGCATCGAAGTACGCTACGAACACCACCACCTCGTCAGACCGGGGCGCTGGCATCGTTCCGCTCCAGGGACGCGCACCTTGTTGAGGGACTCCAGCTTCCCCTCGTCAACGAGGGTCTGAAGTACGTGCCCCATCACCGTCGATCGTCCGAGGTCGCTGGTGTAGATCACCCCCGTCCTTGCTTCACTTCGTCATAACAAGCCTCCGGAGGTCACAACGAGCAAGCAGAAGCTCAAGGAAGCAAAGAATGTGAAGCGCAGGACGAGGAATCTATGGTTTGCAAATGAAAATGACAGAGCACGTGAGCAAATAAGGGGTACCCCCTTTATATAGACGCCTGAAGAACAAGAATACAAGGTGGAGAAGTCGAAGAGGCGTGAGCCAGTTAGCGAGTGACACGTGCCCCACTCACAATGTCCCACATCCCATTAATTGTTGCACGTGCCATTACTACCCACCACTGGCATCATGGCGCACACCACCCGACGCGGCACAGTAATAGCAAAAGCGGCCCACGCTCGGCTCGAGGGTGCGCCATTACTACCGTCACTAGCATCATGGTGCACACCACCCGACGCCCCACATAAAGCAAGCTTCGCCAGGGCAAAGGGGACGGTGTGCCTAAACCCTTCGAGAAAAAAAGGCGCGGTTTCAACCATAACGAAGCAAGACCTCGATCGCGAGGGGCTTGTCGTAGGGATGGCCCACCAGGCCCAACGACCCAACGAAGACCATAAGAAGGCCCCTGAGAGCTGCAGGGCGAAGGCAAGCTTCACCCCCCAGAGGGTACCAAGTGTACCTTGGGGAGCGAAGGGTGCGCAAGGACCACAAGAAGGCCCCCGAGGGCCACAGGCCGAAGGCAAGCTTCGTCCCCCCGAGGGAACCAAGTGTACCATCGGGGGTGCCTTGAAGCGTGCGCGAGGACCACCGAAAGGCCTTCGAGGGCCGCAGGCCGCAGGTAGGCTTCACACCTGAAGGGTACCAAGTGTGCCTTCAGGAGGGCGAATGGTGCAGGAAAGTTGCCAAGGACAGCACCGCCAGGGGAAGCACCACGCATCTAGGGCCCCTCGGTCCGAAGGCACCCCGCGATGAGCGAGTGGGGAGAAGCACCGATGGACCGGGCGTACCACCATCCAAATAGGCCAGGACCAGGAGGGTCCACCATGGACCGAAGGTTATACATAGGATAAGGAAAAGCCCCTGCAGCCTATACGGACATAAGGTCTTTTTAGGGTAAAATAGTAATCTCGTGTACCCTGATCGAAAGACTATAAATAGTCACTTCCCCATGTAATCAAGGAGAACTTTTTTCAAGACAATAAATAGACACTAACTTCTCTCTTGGCATCGGTCCACACACTAAGCCCCTCTCTCGAGGATCCCTTGGATCCCCTCACGGCATCCGCAAGGCAACCGGGGCCCCCTTCCTTTACTGTCTAGTTCTGCTTCTACGATAGTTGGCGTCATGAAAGCAGGGGGAGATGGCGAGTCAGAGAGAGGGGAGAGGAAGAGGAAGAGGAAGAAGAAGGGACAGTGTGTGTGGAAGGAGGACATGAGGTTCAAGGAGGCATCAATTGATTTCTTGAGTTTTTTTTTCTCGTTTAGTATCTTTTTAAACAAAATAATAAAACCGAAATGATAAAATAGCACCGCGGCAGGTTATGCAGACGACACATGTCCCCTACCGCGCTCCTTGTTCTCTGAAGCCACCTTCTGTGATCCCAGTCCGTGGCAGGCCACCAGCCGCATTCCTCGTCCACATAAGGAGTGTGCCTGTTCGCGGTAGCATGCCATGTGGTGCGCAGCAGGGGTGATGCGGTTTTGGTGCGTCGCAGGGGGCTACCGCGTATTGGGAGCGCAGTAGGAGGTGCTGCGCACGAGGAGCGCGATAGGGATGCTATTTTGTCATTTCAGACACGAAAAGACTATATTTACTATTCCATTTTAAAAGAGGTCAGACGAGCCTCCGATTTCATTGCCTTCAACCTAGAGCAAGCAAACTCACTGCCTTCCGTCTAAAGTAAGCAACTCTTCTGTCCGAAGCTTCCATCTAAAGTGATCTCAACCATGCAGATACCCATCTCGGTGATCCAAGGGCTGAAACAATTTGGATGACGTGGCCACTGCCTCTTTAGCCCCAGTTGTGCAACCTTTGTAGGTTAAATTTAATTAATGGAGCTACAAAATGGCATTTTTTTTGTTCACTCATGTGTAGTCACATTCTCACGGACACAGATTTAGACGCAAGTATGTATGAGCTCGTTTAGGACTGATTCAAAATGAACCAAGTCTCCCAAAAAAATGCATAACTGTTGACCCCTTCTCTTTCAGCAATACAGCAACAAGCCATATCCCTGCGAAGGAGTACTACTACTACTATGGTTCGGTTAAGCTGTTCATCTTGGTACTACTACTACTATGGTTCGGTTATGCTGTTCATCTTGGCGCATGAAAAATGCTCAATTTGCGCGTGGAGCTGGGCTACCAACAATTTTACCTAGCGAAAACACTGTGGCAGGAAAAAAAACTGTCTGTTGATCTAAAAACTATGTCTATTAATCTTGACCTTTGATTTTTTATCGGACGATAGAGATCGTTTATAATACCACACACTGTAGATCATCTGCATTGAATCCTTTAATACAGGTGATCCCAATCCGTAGCTTGGGATGTCTCCTGCAATTGCATTCCACCCTACAGGTTTAGTTCAGCGCACAAAAAAGGAATTCAGATGTCAGAGCAACGATGGTTAGCGCTGCAACGTGGTTGTTTTGCTGCTTTCGGGGCGATGGCTAGTAGATGAACAAGACTAACAAACGTGAGATTCTGAAGAATAACGCGCATCAACAGCTTGTGCTGGCAGCATATCTAGTTCGGTACAACTCCTAACTCGCTCTGTCATCGATGGCCTTGCTGTCGATCCATCTTTTCGGTCCGAGGATGGAGCCATCCCCGCAGGACCAGAACACCATACGATAGAGTTTTTTTTTTTCTCGGTTAGCATTTTTGAAACAAAAATAGCAAAACTATTACGTGTGGAAATGAAATGATAAAAATGATATTTACTATACAAAACTACAGTGAAAGATGATCTACTGTGAACTAGGACCGTGGCATGTCACCTACCGCGAACCTATCGCACTGCCACCTGAAGTGCTCCTAGAGCACTATATGTCGCCTGCTTATTCATATAAGAAGTTATTTTTGCTAATTCCTTGCAGATTAAGCTATATTTGCTGTTTCGTCATCAGGCCAAATTAGCCAATAACTTCCAGACGATCGAACATTAAGACAGACCATATACGTCGGGCGCTTAACTACAGGAGATTTAAAGGGTGGCAACTCTTGGACCAAACCTGACCGGAGAACAGGAGAAGACGAAACCACGAGCCCGCGACGGCACTACCGACATAAAACAGATCTCTCCCAAAATATGAGGTCTTGAGCAGTAAAGAACCAAAATAAGCTGAATAATTAAAGCAATGAATTTTGCTAATAAGCATATGTTCGATGCAAAAAAAAAAGTTAGCAAAAACAATCGGTGTAGGACACGGTGAATAAGGCCAGCATGGAGACGAGCCGCTAGAGTGGAGGAGACAACTGGTGTGAGGATGACTACGGATCGAGGATGGAGGGAGAGGCATCGATCATTTCACTTTGTACGGTCTCCAACGATATAGAAATTCCCAAAATGCATTTCTTCTATAAAAAAAGTCTATTCCTTTTGCAAATCAAGAATACCGCGCGCAAGAAGATGATCATTTCGGAGAGATCCTGTGCATCAGTGCTCTCAACACAAAGATGCAATAATACACGATAATTAAGAACGATCTCCAACGTTCGATCGAAAAGCGAAGGAGAAGAAAAAAATTCTACAGTGTCTTACCAGCTATTGCTACAGTACAACCCCGTACCTTTCAACTAACATGAAACACTGTTCACACAGTGTCCTCTGCATTGATTGTGGAGGATCCGAATCCGACTATTTCGTATATGTGTGTAAGGACATGTACAATGGGGTGACATTAGTTGTTTATAATATTTATCACGTAAGATTTTTTATGATATGGATGAGAGGGAAGGAGGAGAGAGGTAGAAGCCGTCTAGCATGCAACAGACGATCTATACGAGTATGTTCAATAATTTGTCTTTTAAGTTGTCTCTAATACTCTCCGTGTTATCTTGAGACAAATGTAGATACAACTATTCCAATACATTATCTCTTGAGCTGTTTCTTTAAAGTCTCACAAGCATTTAAGCTTTACTTGAATCAAGTGCTTTGTTTTCGCGAGAATAAACCACGACCGTGTGCTCCAACAGCAAAAAGCTTCGTAGCTAGTGCTTTGTTTCGCGTTATGCGTCCGTTGCTTTGTAAGAGGATAACATAATTCTCTCTCCTCTTCTACTCTTCTCCACGTGTCATCAGAAAACTTATATGGCAATCTTAGAGACACTTGAAGTGACATTATTGAAAATGCCCTAAGATTCTTATAGACATCATTTTTACTGTTGTATCCATATCGCATGTAAGCCATATGTTTTGTAGCCTCATTTTGTGGGGATCATATATATACAACTTAGAAATAATCTATTATAGTTTTATTTATACATAACATAAAAAATACTATAGACAACTGCTGTATGTAAAATGTAAATAGCTAGAGTTATGTAAGTTGTGTAACCCCTTCTCCGTTGTTAGTTCGAATTTTCCTCTTTTTATTCCTCTCAAAAAGTCCCCCTTTAAAAGCGCCCCAACTCAGCACGGCTCCGCAAAAGGGCCCACCGGCTCAGTCAGAGCCAGCCCGCCACACCCATCGCCGCCGTTGGATCAACCGCCACCCAGACCCACCTCCCCACCCACTATCCACACCACACTAGGCACTGACATCACATCCCCACAAAATCTAAACCCCACCTGTCACTGAAGCACTCAAACCACGACGGCCCGCCTCCACACCTAGAGGCGCGTGCGCGTATATGGACACGCCCCCCCCCCCACACCCACATACACACACCAAAAGACGCGGCCCAACTCGCCGAGAAAGAAAAAGAACAAAAAAAAAACACATCGACAGAATAATCTCATCTCTCCTTTCGCTCCTCTCGTCTGCGTGCGATCGAAGCAGAGGCGCCTCCCCACCCGGCTCCGATCCGATGGCCTTCATGCGCACCCACGTGAGTTGCTTCCCCTTTCTCCGATCTGCTCTGTGCGTAGTTCGAGATGGCGCCGTTTGATTTGCGCGTGCGGATGTTGTCAGATCTGCGTGGTTGGGTCGAGTCGCGGGTGATCTGGGTGTGGGAGTTGGCGGTGGTTTGCTTGTTCAGATCTGATCGAGGGGGTTTGATCTGGCCGCGGGCCGCGAGATCCGCTGGCGCTAGAGCCGTGGTTCCTGTTTGCTGCGTTGTATTTCTAGGGAGTGTTTTGATCTCGAGTAGCAGATGATATGGATTATAGGGATGGTGCGCGTTTAGCTGAGTTGAGAGTTTCGTACTTGCGAGCTCGTTAGATAGATGATGGACTTGGGAGTTGGGATGGTTGGGTTGGGTTTGATCTGGACAAGTTTATTAGTGTATTTAAAGTTATTTTTGTTTCCGTACTGATTAGATAGCTTCTCTAGTTGTTTATTTGTTTTGGCTGTAATTATGTGTATGTTTTCATCATCCAAGTGTAAAAATTTGTAAAATCAGGTGGCAATATCTATATCCATTATACACTGGTTGTTACACTAGGGCGGGAATGTGTTGTTGTTCTTAGCCCCATGCCGGGCAGGAAAACAGCCAGTTGACCTGGGGAGGAAACTCCTACTGTCTTTATGTTTGTTTTCTTTGGATCAGTAGATGCGTCAGGTGTTACATTTTTTTTGAATTCCCTTGGATCAATATATGACTTCTCTATTTTCTGATTTGTTTCATTTAAGCGGGCCATGCTTGGATATTAGAATTTTGGGTCCTCGTTGAGGGATAGCATAGCCATGGTGGAAGCAGTCACATTCCTGCTTCCACTGAGTGGGGATATTTGGACGATACTTCCTTCGTGGATTTTAAGGGATGTGCTTGTTGTCAGTCTGTTAGTCTTGCACAATTGACCTTTTGTAGATTGGATGTGATTGAATTAATTAAAGACTAACCTGTATAATTGAGCTTGTTGTTAGGTATCTGTCAACTCTCTGTAATTATCAGATTTTTCAGCCATGCAAGTGGCATTACAGGATTCATGAAGTTTAATATCTTAGTTTTATCCTGGTTAGGGTTTAATAATCCAGAGAGAGATAGAGCTGATTTCTTTAGCTGCATGTTGGGTTGGAGCAATCCCATGCCATGTGATATATGCATATTTGTCGAATCATCTCTGTCGGTTAACCAGGATGACCAATTTAAGGCCTTTTTGCTGCTGCTTGGAAACAATATTTGCATAGTTTTCTGTTTAAGCATGTTGGTTTCAGTAGCCTGTGGCTGTTGTGTTATTCTGGCCCATGGTTCAAATGTATATAGCCAGTCTTATATGTGGAAAACTGGAAATTCAGAACATTTTATGTAATTGTCGCAACTTGTTGATGCTACTAGTCTACTACTGACATGGAATACTCAGAGTGTATTTATTGTCAATATACCAATACAATGTTTGGACATAATTTGTCATCAGCGATCCACCCTTGTGTTAATGTGCAGAGCCCAATGATACGTGGAATGTGTTAGCTATATTGTAGTGCTAAGTTACAAGTTTACTATGTCATGTTAATGGAAGCATTAAGCTACTTCAACGTAGTTGATAACTAGATATGGTTGATCTCTTGAACGGTGTTGAACTGCTATTTACTGGTTCACCCGGGCAACTCTTTTATTGGAAAATTGAAAAAAAAATCTGGAACGGAGATTCTGTCTTGTATTGTAGTATTTGTTTTCCCTTGATTTTGTATTTTTGTTCTCAAATGTGTGTTTAATTCTTTGCAGTCCAATGCGTCCTCTGGCATGGGTGTTGATGCCAACATCAGGGACACATTCCTTGACCTTCAGATGAAGAAGGCATTTCGCTATGTTATCTTCAAAATTGAGGAAAAGCAAAAGCAGGTTGTTGTGGAGAAGACAGGGGCTACAACTGAGAGTTATGATGATTTTTTGGCTTCTCTCCCAGAAAATGACTGCAGATATGCCATCTATGATTTTGACTTTGTTACTGGAGAGAATGTGCAGAAAAGCAAGATTTTCTTCATTGCCTGGTGAGCTTCATAATCACATATCCTTCATGCTATATAGCAGATACATGAACTGGAGTGGTTCTCTGTCAATGAATCCTGACCAGCTCTTATGGTAAAAGTAGTTAGTGAAGTAAATTATTGAACTGTGACTAAATAGTTATGAAAGTTTCTGTTAGGATGAATCTTCTTCTAGTAAATAGTTTGGTGCGAGGTGTAAAAAACGGAAGCATAATAAGCATTGACATAGTAGATAAGTTTTATACTTTTTTCTATATGCAGTCGGTATTGAATTATGAACTTAAATTGGATCGTGCTAGAGGAATCTGGCAGCGATGACAGCTGTTGCCTCTTTAGTTTGCACTTGCTGTTCAACCATTATAATTATCAACTTATTTGCTGACCAGAAAGAACAGCAATGCATGTGCTACAGCAGGGGTGGACCCACCATTCTGGTAAGGTCGGGCGTTTGCCAGACCTAAGCCGCTAAGACCCCCTAGAGGACTCCTGATTCTTACCCGCGCCGGCGTGCGAGGCAATGGCATATTTGAGCCGTCTGGGCCGCGCTGCCGTGCATGCCTCCGTGTTAGGCCTGGTAGACACTAGCGTGGGCCGTGTGAGTGCGTGTTTGAGCCTGGCCAGGCCATTTAGCAAACTCACGGGCCAGTATCCTCCTCTCATTGCGCTTCATTAGCCACAGATGCACCATGCACGCGCATACAGCCTACCCCTAGTTACGAGAGGGCATTGCCTCTGAGGTGTGATAGCAGGCGAGAGTGGCGGGCAGCGAGCTGCTGCTCACGATGATTAGCAGGCAGAGGAAGTGGCAGACGACACTGCAGTGAGCTTTTGTATCTCGAGCGGCAGGCTACGGGAACTAGTTCCACTCTTCCATGTCTCTACTCTTGTCAGGATCTAGGTATACTACTCTCCACCAGCAAGCACCTGGCAAATTACTTCACCGAATCTTGAATTCTTTAGTGTTATTGTGAATTTTTAGAAGACTATTGTTAGATTCCAAATTCATCTTTTGTGAATTTTTTTGAGCGATTTTTTTTTGTGAATCATTAGTCAAATGTGGGTTTATGAGAGGAAGTCAGGAAAATGTAACAAATGGCCCTTGGGGATTGCACTTGTTAATAATTTCTGTGAATTAGTGTTCTTTTAGGGTGGCTAGCAATTTACCAAACGTATATTGATGTCATTGTCGCCTAGGATGCACGGACACTCGTGTCGGACACGACATGTATCGGATACGGATACACCATTTTCTAAAAAGTGGCGACACGGGGACACGGCTGTATATATAATAATAATAATAATAATAATATATGTATTATTGAATGCTTTTCTACGTGTTTATCAAACAAAAAGTGTAAAATGTTTGGAACATGTACCTCAAAGATGATCATTGACTCCTGATCTTTTCAGTTCTTCATAAATCATAACTTCATATTGATACAAGAAATTCAAAATTTCTTTAACCTGTGAATAGAAAAAACTTGATTAGTAAATGTAAGTAAGCAATGTAACAAATACAATGCAACAGCAAACACCTAAGTACCAAACATTATAACAACCATCAAATAATTGACAAATGATAACAATCAACAAAAAGTAGCCAAGTTCAAACATAGAAACTTAAAGACAGAGTACAACCAACAATCCAACAAGAAGTAGCCACTAGCCAACATAGAAGTGGTTCAACATAAGTTGCATAACAAACTGAAATCAAAAGCTTATGAAAAGATAGCATGAGACTCCTAGACTTCCTCTTGTTCATCCTCATCTGGGTTCATCACATTAGACTCGTCTTCAAAAGATACGCTCTCTAACTCTGGTTCTTCAAGTGAGAGATTAGCAACTTCTAGAATACCGATACAACTAAGAGATTCAAAGCTATCTCCTCCCACATCCTTGCTGCCCTAGTTTTGTAAGATGGTGTTCTCCTTGACAAAACTCTCAAATTATTGTGCACAAAGACCAAATCTTCAGCACGCTCAGGAGCTAGCTTGTTTCTATGCATGCTGTGGATGAAGTTATATGTGCTCCAATTCCTTTCGCAGCAAGAAGAGGAGGCCGACTGGTTAACTATTTTCAGAGCCAAACTTTGCAACATAGGAATAGATTGTCCATGATTTACCCACCAATTCATTGGATCAAAGATCCCTCTACCGTAAATGGAATCAAAGTCATTAAATTCTACAGAAGAAGTTACTTGTCTAATGTGGTCAATTATAGGGAAAAACTTCTTAAAACACTTCATTCTTATTTGTGAAATCTCAAGATCCTTGGGGGGAGGGGGGTTTACACGGTCAACCCCTTCATTGATCCAGTTCTCACTATAATATCTACAGAAAGAAAATGAATGGATTAAAACTTTTGCAAGAACTAAATATTAGCAAATAGCAATTACAGTTAGATTTATATATCACCTTGGATTAAGTGAATGCGCCATGCAATGAAGTGGAGTGTTGCCTTTTGCCCACCGATCAACCAATATTCTATGAACAACCGAGTAAAAGGTGGACTCCTTATTATCTTGCTTTCCTTCCCACTGATATATCGCTTTCTTTACATTCTTTGTCATTGTGTCCTACATCTCATAAATAAGATGAAGACATGGTATGTCCGTGTCCGCCACACGTAGCATTTCATATATAGGCTCAGTGAATTCAATAATGTAGTTCATCTTGCCCCACCACACTTCATTGAGAACTTTGTCTCTAACAAATTGTGCCATCCCTACATTGTTATCTTTGTAAGCCTCACATGCTTCATTAATTACCATTCTTTGAAGTGCCCCCTTGACCATGCAAAAACGCTTCAACATGATCACAACCGAGGCAAATCTTATTTCAGCAATGGCAAGCATCTTCAGATTGCTAAACTCATTGAACATTGAAAGCCTCATGCCATGGTCCATTATGAAATTCTTGATCATGTTAGCATCCTGAGCAATTTCAGTTATCCAATGGCACTCATCAAAGATAAGGACTTCATCATCAGTTCTTGGCAATTTAGCAGCACAGATACTTTTCAGAGCAAGATTAGGAGTATGAACAATATAGGGTGTCCAGAAAATGTGATTGTACTTCTGATGAATAATCAAACCTGCACCTTTGCAATTTGCAGCATTGTCAGTGACGACTTGGACCACATTTCTTGTACCCACTTCTTCAATAACAGCAATCAACTTCTCTGCAATGTACTCTTTTGTCTTCAACTCGCCTTCGGCATTGATAGCTCGCAAGAACATCGGAACACTCTCAGAAACAACGATAAAGTTTATGAGTGGTCGCCTCTGTGCATCCGACCACCCATCTGAACAAATGGTCACTCCCTTTTCAGACTATGCGCTCTTTGTCTGCTCTAATAAGGACTCTATCTGAGCCCTTTCTTGTTGAAGAAGAGTGGTTCTCAACTTGTTGTATTCTGGAGGAACATAACCAGAAATGTTGTGGTCTGCTGCGTAGGTATATGAACTTTGATAATGTGGATTTCTTGCTACATTGAAAGACAATCCTATAAACAAAAAACATAACCCTAAATTAGTTGAAAGCTTCCAAAGAATTGTGTCAATTGGATAAATTCAAGCAATACTTTTGATTCAAGTTGATTACAAACCTGAAGAATAAAACATCTTTGCAATCATAGCATCAAGTTGTTGGCGAGTTTCATTGTTGAAAGCTTTCTCCAAAGCTGAGCCTGAAGTTTTCCTCCGCTTAGAACCCATGTTAGATGAAGCAACACTAACACTATCAACGATACTACTAACGTGCGTTGGCAAGGGAACATGTCTTGGCTTTGTTTTTGCTAACTCTTCAGCCTTTGCAACGCCACTTCTAAGTTGAGTAAGGATTGGTACGGTTACCTTTGGGCACATTTTGATTCCACCATTAGATATTTTGAGCAAATGTGCTTTCACTCTAGAGTAGCTCCCGCTGTACACAAGTTTACAATACTTGCATTTGAATCTCACATTTCCTCCCCCTCCACCAGTCCTCTCTAGCAACTCGACATGATTCCACAATGGAGTCTTCACATTTTGCTGCTCGGCACTTGAATTTGAACCACCCGGTTCCATCTTCTAAGTCTTAATTCCTAAATCTGCAGCAAGGAACATAACATTACATGGTTACACTTTCCAATTTTCCATGCATATCCACAAGGGTGGAACCAATCAACCAACAATCAAAAAAGTCTAATAGCATAACAGCAGTACAGGCAGCAAGCACTACAAGAGGCCAGAGGGGAACCAGGTCGGTGCAGGGGAACCAAGGTGGTCGGCGGCCAAAGGTCGAGCCGCCATAGCGGTCGCGAGAGAGGCGGCCGCGGCGCGCGCGCCAGGCCGAGCGAGCGAGGCGCATGCGCACGGGAGTGTCGGGTGAGCTGGAGGCAAGCGACATCGGGCAAGCTGGAAGCGAGCGGCACCGGGCGAGCCAGGGAGGCGCGCCGGCGGCTGGGCGGCGTAGGGAAAGGAGCCGGCGGCGGTAGCACTGAAGGAAGGGAAAAGGGGAAGTAAAAGGGGAAGAAGCAAACCAGGGAAAGGAGCTGGCGGCGGCAGCACTGGAAGAAGCTGGGCGGCGTCGGGATCCGCCGGTGACCGTCGGGAGCCACCGGATCTGGCGATGGCGACGCAGCAGGGGCGGGCGGGCGCTGCAGGCAGCGTCGAAGCTCGAAGTTATGTGTCGGCTTTGCTCGGGTCAGGTAGGTCAACCAGTGAATGGTGATGGTGGGAATGGGCTGGTTCGTTTTGGGCCGCGAATTGAATGGGCCCAAGTGTCCGATACGTGTCCTAGCTGTGTCCAATACGTGTCCGATTTTGTTTTTGTTTTTTTCGTGACTGCAATTTCTGACACGCCTAGGATACGTATCCGAGCCGTGTCGGACTGTGTCCGACATGGACTCGGCACCTTGCTGCCTTGTCGATGCTTCCGAGATTGTCGTATACTAGTCCTGATCATCTTGCCACACCTTAATTTTTATGCTGGGTCCGCTACTGTGCTACAGCATGTCTTTTAGAATATCCTTGTCAATAAGTGTGATTTATTCTCAGAGTTATGAAAGTTGACTTTTCTGATGTACTTCTATCTATAGCTGGAAAATCCTTACCATTTTTACATGCCTGATGCATCCACTCTGACCTTTCCATTGATGTAACTTCACCAAATCCTTAAATAATGCACATGCTGCACCAGGTCTCCGTCGACATCCCGGATTCGTGCTAAGATGCTGTACGCCACCTCCAAGGACCGCATCAAGCATGAACTTGATGGGTTCCACTACGAGATCCAGGCAACTGACCCATCAGAGGTGGACCTCGAAGTCCTCCGAGAGCGGGCTCATTAAACGTCGATTGGTGATCGCCTGCGAACTTCAGTCAGATGCAAATTCATGTTATCAGTGGTGCTCTTGCCATAGTATTGTTAATAAGAAAGATTTCCAGGTTTCCTGTAAACATATCATTTAGCCGTGCTGCATGACTCCAGCTGATGAAGTGTTATCCGAGATTTATCCGTACGAGGTCCTGAGCCTGTAAACTTAAGAAAAATTCCCAAACGCTTATATTGTGCTAATAATACTGGATTACTGTATGTGGACCCCCACCCCCCACCCGTGTATGCACCGCGCTCTCTCTTTTTGTATGTGCTGAAGGCTATGGTTTGTTATTACAGTTTGCACTGAATGTTGCCCCATCCCATCTGCTTTTACGCGTGATCTTTAGAATAGAAGTTTGATGGCCGTCTTAAAAAATCTTACTTTACTTATGAGTTTCGACCCATGTTTCTGTCACACGTTGCTCCTGCTAGTTCCTTAATTTTGATGCAACTATGTCCTTTGCCAATTCATGGTTCGTAAATTTTTGTTTGCACAGCGCAACCGGCTCGACGCCTCGACCACAAGCTTGGCGGCGCCTTTCACCGCTGGCATGTGGCGCAGCGCGGCACCGTCCCGCGCCGCATCGGCCGCGCGCAACCTGCCCATGCCAAGTGCAACCGAACGTTCTGACTCCGGAACAAACCGGTCAGGCGGTCACCACCTGTCCCGCAAGACGCAATCGCCGGTCGCTTGGCTCGCACCCATAGGCCCCCCTACCAATCCGCCTCCGCCCGCCAGCCCGCCCGGCTCCGCCGCTCACGACGAACGGCGCGTCCTAGCCATGCTGCTATGCGCCGTGTCTTCCACCCACTTATGGTCGCAACTCGCATTTTTTAAATAACTAGTAGGGTGTTCGTATCATTGCGACGAAATACTATATTTTGAACGAAATAATTTTCATATTGTGTGAAGCGTACGTACAAAATTCCACATTGCTCAAATCTCATTGAAATTTTTCAATAGTTACGAATGCGAAACAATTCTGCATTGCATTCCATTCCATTGCTCAAAATTTGTTTAATAGTGTAAGAGATAAAAAGAATAGTATAAGTCATGCATAAATTTGTGGTTAGAACTTAGAACCAATGATGTTTTTTTTAGGTAAACCAACTATAACATGCCCACGAATAAATTGATTCTTCGTATCATCGTGTCCTAGTTAGATACTCGTGTGTTGTAAGAGATAAAAAGAATAGTATATGAGATAGTACACGCTCCATGAGAGCGAGCAGAACTGGGAAGAGGAGCTAAGAGCTGCGACACGAAAGGGAGACACGCACACGGCTGAAAGAGTGGTTACAATGGGAAGCGTGGAAGGAGGCGATGTCGCCTCCTCCCCGGCAGCCACATTGTCGTCGATGAGGAGGACCGACAGGTACGAGTGCGTCTTTCGTGTGTGATAGAGCTGACCCTTGTGGATCTCCCCAGACGCGAGCAGAACGGATGGCGCGTGCTGGAGAGGCGCTCCCAGTGGCGCACCTGGTTGACACCGTCGTGAGCGGCGTTTCACAGACGTCGCAGAGTTTTGTTCAACAGTGTCCTCCTGTCATTCCTTAGCGGGTTTTTAGTCCAGGAGGGTGTGGGGGCGTGCACGGGAGGGGTGGAAGGACTCAGTGCGAGTTTTTTTTTTTCCGGAGGTGGGACGATTGTCCCGTTGAGTAAACTCATTCTTTTATTAGTTAAGATATATTTTTAAATAAAATTATAGAAATAAATGTCTATTTAATAAAATTACAAAAATAACATTATGTCGTCATTTAATATGGTGACATGGCGAAATTGCCATGTCGTCATTTGGAATGGCAACAAGAGCCCTGTCGTCATGCAAACAGTGTTGCTGTCATTTGAAATAGCGAAAGAGACTTAAGTCATCGTTTGAATTGGCGATGAGCTCCTGTCGTCAGTTCAACCGTCGCCAATTCAAACGACGATAGGAGTCTGTCGCCAATTCAAACGACGATAGGAGTCTGTCGCCAATTCAAACGGCGACGATACTTGTATTTTTTTCATTTTTTTTGAAAGTAACGGTAAACAGGAGACATATTAATTTGACGCAGGACATAATATCAGTACATCAGACAACACAACTAAATAGGACAAACGTCATCACATAGTAGTTCGACAAATCACTATGATAGTAAGTAAAACATTCAACACAATATATTTTAATAAGATAAACTATCCCAGTGACTGCCATCTCAACATCCGCCATGTCGACCTCCACGGTGCTCGTCTCGAGTGGGGCGGTCGGATGAGGTCCCCATTGATGAACCCGAAGGTCTGATTGTTGGCCCGATCTTTCGATGAGAACGATAAGTTCGGTAGGCGTCGCTCAACTCTCACGATCCTGGCTACGAACACGCAAGGCTCGAAACCACGCAATCGCTGAACTGATTGACAAGTCGTTATCAACCGTGCACGAATACCCGGATAACCTGACCACGAAGGTCGATTCCTGCATACACCGAAGAAGCACGCAAGAAAAGATAAAGCAATCAAATTGCAAATAGGAATTGAAATATTGAATTGAGTTGGGATTTTGAAGCGGTATTATGGTTGGTCTAGTCGACACAAGCTAATACACGAAGTTGCAACAAGGCTAACTTTTTAACTAAACAAAATCCAAGAAAACTAGAGGGGGTGCGACCTCCTTAAATAGGGGATGAGGAGCCACACATCTAATAGAACTAAGGGGGTGGGACTAATCTCACGGATTACTATCCACGTGAACAGTAACAGCACCCCAGGTGGTCCACCGGCAGATGGGTCAAGTTCAGTATGATTACAAGGTCCAGATTGACCCAAACAAGTGATAGGACGTCTTCTTTTGATGATTGCGATCAGTTCAGAAGGAATTTGAAGGTGAGACCAGATCCATTGGAAAGAGGACGAAATAAGCTTTCAATCAAGTACTCGTGGACCTCCAACGGACTCCGTATGTGAAAGTTATGTCTGTTTTAAGTTGGTGTTGTCAGACTGATTCTGGAGGCCGAACTGGATTCCAAAACGGGTCCAGCTCGAACTGCTTGCTTGTCTTGGACCAAAAGTGACATAGCGCTGATAATTTAAGTGAAGCGTACGAGCTCTTATACTTGGAACAGTAAGCATAGCAAATATGGTTGTATCCATAGGGGTCATGTCCTCATCATCCTCCCTTTCTTGAAAACAAAGCCGTCCTCGGCTTTTGATAAGCTGAAAATAGGGTAACAAAGAAGCCAAAGTGTATGCATGGTATATGCATATATCATCTGTTTTAACGGTTCTTCGTTGTTGCACAATTAATGTTAGACGACAGCAGTGATCATAAAAGATCATTGTATTATTACCCCAAGAATAATCATATATGTTAATGAGCAAAACAAAATTTCTCATATAGCAATTATTGCAACTAGTTTTGCAAATATAAGTGAAGTATTTATGCAATTCAACTCTCTGAAGTTGTAAACTTGTAGTGGTAGCACATATGGGCAAATCTACAACTTTTGGAATCAAACAAAGTTCATCCATATTATTAGATTTCAATGGAGCAATAGCAAATTCATCTAGCAAGGGTGAAAGGATGTGTAAATTCTTCCATACTTCAACATCTTGATGCAGATTGTCCACACTAGATGGTGCAACAAGAGATAAACACATGGGCATTAAATGAATACTAAATTTTAATTTTCTCTCATAATGAACAAGATTCTGCACATAATAATTGTTGTTCAAAACAGCAAGCTTCAATTCATCCATGTAATCACAAGTTATGCATATTCGATAAACAAGAAATTGACTGTCTACACCATAATCTCCAATCAAATTAAACTTATACCCAGGGGTGTAGGCACTAGACAAGCATTTTGAACATGCGATTTCAGAAACTTTCTCCATAGCATGTAACAATTTCACAGTGGATCCAACATAATATAACATAAAGAGTCGAGGAGAAATTCTAGTCAAAACGTCTTTATGTCTAACCAATTCCACATGATCATTGTATGTGATTAAATCATCACATGACTCATTCAAAACAGCATGCAATTCAATTATTTCAGACATGGTGCACTCAACTCTGTTGGCAAATCAATCAAATTATCACAGATTCATGCAAATTCTCAATAATATCAGATTCGTAGCTAGAAAATTAATTTCTACCTTCTCAAGACTAGATTCATCCACCTCATGTGATGCGATGGTTTCTACTACAATCTGATTTTCCATTTGCTCAATGATACTAGGCATGAAATCATGGTTATTGTTCTTAGGTTGAGTGTTCAAATCGGTACCTTTGGAATTACCTTGTAGGATCGCCTCGGATGATGTTGATACGAAATTGGTGAGTAGTTAAAAGCTTTTCCTTCCTCTTCTTGCTCCACTCAATTAACAATGAGCGAGCCATGGGTGCAAGACAACGAGATGAGTAACGCCCACAGATGAGGGGCGACCATCATGGTAGATGCAAAGAGCAGGAGAAGCAATCGAAGATGATCTTGATGCGAGGTTTGTACCGTGCGCTTATTTGTTTCATGTACACGTGAAGGTGTAGTGGAAGTAGACGAAAGAGCACGAACGGTCTTGGATTGTCGTCCCTGTACTTCCTTTTCAACTTGGCAAGCAAGACGAAACAAACGAGTGACAGTGGGAGGTTTATAAACAAGTTTATTCCGAATTTGATGGTTTAATCCTCCTAGAAATCTAGTTACCTTCGCATCTTCAGTTTCTTCTAAACCACAACGAGACAAAGCGGTTTGCAAATCTTGATAATAATCCTCTCTGAACTACTACCTTGTCTTAAGCGTTGCAATTTATTGAGCAATTCACGAGAATAATATGAAGGTACAAATCTAGGTCTCATTGCTCTCTTCAAATCATTCCATGTTCTAGGTATGTTCTGATTAGTACGACAGTATTCACTCCACCAAATAGATGCAAAATCATAAAACTCACTGCAATGACCTAACTTTTAGATGACCAGAAATTCATGGCATGCAAATAATTGTTGTACATCTAATTCCCATGTGAGATAAGCATCAGGATCATAATTCCCAGAAAAGAGGGTACCGTGAAGTTAATTTTATGAGACATACTATCACTATCATATACCTCCGTGGTGAAAAACTTGCCTCAAGTGTGTATCTTCCTCGTTCACTATCTTGCACTCCCGTTCAACAGTTCGAAGAAGAGGTGGATATATCTTGCAATCTTTCCGTGAATCTGCCATAGTTAGTAGAAAACAAGGAAACAAATCACAAGTATATGTCCCTATCAACTACTAGGTTCTGGAGGCTCAACCAAGTCACTCACACTCAAGCTTATACCCAGTTCTTACAAGTTCTTACCAATGCAGCAAGGAAGTGGTACAACCGGTGGCTGGTTCGTGATACTCTCACTTGCGATCAGCCCAACGATTGCGAGGAACGACACCTGCTGAGTTAGTACGAAGTGGAGCTTGGAAGGCTTCAATATGGTAGCAAGGATCAGCAATAATCAAAACAGTTAATGCAAGTTGAAAGATTGTTCAATGTACTAGCCAATGTTGCTGATCCTAGCCTAATCAAAGCTAGTTAATCAAAGCCCTATGAAGAGAAATGTATGTACGCACACCCAACGATCAATGTGACTTGATGCAAGTAAGCGAAAGCCTCACAACAAGTGCTAGGAGAGACGCTAGCCAACTACTCAAACTTTTTTCTAAGGGCACAAGATTGTTCGCGTGATGTAGAGCACAAAAACAGCAATATCGATGCACGCAAAAAGCCCTCTAAATTGAGCAGAAACAATAGCTAGTCTCAAATGATGAAAAAAAGTTTTATATGGCTTATAGATGCTTGTTTGAAAGGTTTCGACGAGATCTACAACTTTGCAGTTGAGGTGAACTCCAAATTCCGAAAGGAAGATCGAAATAAACGGCAAAAACAGAAACCGAAAACTTGCGACGCGAATTCGGGGCCGAAGATGGCCGATTTTGGGGCACCTGGAGAGAGACAAGTGGCTTAGGTAGAAAAGATGAGCCTCGTCATTAGCTTCAAAACGAGCACAAGAACGTCAAAAACAGACACCATATGCAAAAGTTATGCTCGTTTTACTGAAGGTGTTTCGGATACGGAATTCTACTCGGACTCGAATCCGTCTCGGGTTTAAATTTGAAACTGTTATATCTTTCAAACCCGTGGACCAAACTTGCTAAAATTTTTTGTGGAAGCTTTTGGTTATATGTAGAAGGTCTCCACCAATTTTCATGCACTTTTATTTTCTCTTTTTGTTTTATCGCGGCTTTTGTTCTATGCGGCTGCCTCTTTTTTCCTTCTAATATTTGGTCGGCCCTAAGGTTTATCGCAAGTCGCAAATAATATCAATTCTCCCAAAAGATTACAGCAACCCTCTCTTTTTTTCAGATAAACAACAGTAAGGATTTTCTAGTTTTTGGTGCGGATTAGAGGAGTTCTAACCCACGAATTTTCTGTTTTAGATGCAAAAACTAAGACCCTAAATGAACGATCAAGCGACGCAAAGGAAACACGAGATGCAACTAGACAATAACTAGAACTAGAAATCAGCAACTAGACACGACGATGCAACCAATGATTCAACAAGCAAAATACCGAAAAGAAAATTGCAATGGCTCAGATTGGTTCGGTATGGATGATAGATGCGAATTTTTTAGGGCAATTTTCTGGACTCTAGGTATGAAAAATAAATCTACTACTAAGGGTACGATTTCTCCAAGAAGCTGTAGCTCGATACCACCCGATGAACCCGAAGTCGATTGTTGGCCCGATCTTTCGATGAGAACGATAAGTTCGGTGGCGTCGCTCAACTCTCACGATCCTCGCTACGAACACGCAAGGCTCGAAACCATGCAATCGCTGAATCGATTGACAAGTCGTTATCAACCGTGCACGAATACCGGATGACGACCACGAAGGTCGATTCTGCATACACCAAGAAGCACGCAAGAAAAAGATAAAGCAATCTGAAATTGCAAATAGGAATTGAAATATTGAATTGAGTTGGGATTTTGAAGCGGTATTATGGTTGGTCTAGTCGACACAAGCTAATACACGAAGTTGCAACAAGGCTAACTTTTTAACTAAACAAAATCCAAGAAAACTAGAGGGGGTGCGACCTCCTTAAATAGGGGATGAGGAGCCACACATCTAATAGAACTAAGGGGGTGAGACTAATCTCACGGATTACTATCCACGTGAACAGTAACAGCACCCCCAGGTGGTCCACCGGCAGATGGGTCAAGTTCAATATGATTACAAGGTCCAGATTGACTCAAACAAGTGATAGGACGTCTTCTTTTGATGATTGCGATCAGTTCAGAAGGAATTTGAAGGTGAGGCCAGATCCATTGGAAAGAGGACGAAATAAGCTTTCAATCAAGTACTCGTGGACCTCCAACGGACTCCGTATGTGAAAGTTATGTCTGTTTTAAGTTGGTGTTGTCAGACTGATTCCGGAGGCCGAACTGGATTCCAAAACGGGTCCAGCTCGAACTGCTTGCTTGTCTTGGACCAAAAGTGACATAGCGCTGATAATTTAAGTGAAGCGTACGAGCTCTTATACTTGGAACAGTAAGCATAGCAAATATGGTTGTATCCATAGGGGTCATGTCCTCATCACCCATGACGCCGTTCAGACTGCCAACCTCTCCTTTGTGGTGTTCATTTCTTGCATGGAAATTCTTGAAGTATGCCTGAACTTCTTACAAATAGAGTACTTATTTGTACGGCGCTCGACTTCTGCTTCATCCATGTCATTCTTGATACATCGTCTCTGTCGTCGGCCAACCTTTCCCTTCAGCCTATCTATATCCACAGCCCAGATCAGTTGCTCCCAGTTAAGATGGCTAGTGAAATAGCTAACCACGTTGTAACCATATAGCTTTGCACTCTAGTTTAGTATCACCTCTTCCTTGGTGAAATATTCAGAAAGTTATTGGCCAGGATGCCACGCTAACGTCGAACATTCAGCCATCATATTTGAGCATCGCCTATGCAGAAGAAGTGGCTTATTTCAAGTGCATATGCAATGAGTGCAGCCAAGCGTGCACTCGTGGATGATCCTCTCGCGGTTCGTCCTGCGACGTCCTTTCTCCCTGCAAAGTATCTCGAAGCGAAGCTCCCTTGTGTCCATCTTGAATGCCCTGTGCATTTCACCCTTCTTGTTCTTCTCCTCTATGTACTTGGTGATTATGTGAGAGTACAATACTCTGTCATTTATCATGAGAATGACACAATGTTGCTTCAGTTAACAAAGTACTTTGTGGTACCATGCATAATTGTCCCTAAAATGCCAACCAAAGAGAAGCACCTTGCGTCGCGCATGACCCGATTGTACACCTCAACTAGATTCATTGTCATAACACCATACCGATCACCATTCTTATCATGTAGCAATGACCACTTCACCTTAGGCTCGTGATCAATCCAGTCAGAGAAGAATTTCACTTATAGCGGGTTTGGGGAAATTGTCAACGCTCACAGGCTCGTGCCTTGGGGAGATTGTCAGTGCTTATAGCGGATTTTTTGCTGCCTCCCTTTTTGTGTGTCCTCGTCCGCTCATCCAGAGTGAATCGAACTTTCTCTGCTAGTTCTGGTTGTACAGTCGCTTGAAAAGGTTCATCAAGTCCTTGTTGTGAAACAACTTATAAAATTTTGCACCCAAGTGCCTCTTGCACCAACTGCTCTGCAGATCTATCCATGGAAGTGACTCATTTTGCCCTTATTGTGGCTGAGTTATTGCACTAAACAAGCCGCATGTCGATCTTGTATGGCACATACGTTAGGACATACCTATACAACATAAATCTTCATGTTCCTCAGAAACCACAACCAATGGTCTGTGTTCTCGCTTTCAACGAATACGAAGGTCACAAGAAGACCCTGATTGTTCCCGTCTGTCGTAATTGCAGTAAGTATGTTCTCCTTGTACTTCCCAGTCAGGAACGTGCCATCTATGCACAAGATCGGACGACAATGCTGGAATGCATTAACGCATACACCAAAGGTGAAGAATGCCCGCTTCAGTACCCTCTTCTCGGGCCACCGCGGATGCGTGTCATCTTGAAGACCAACATGAGTACCAGGATTCATGTCTTGCATGATTTGGAGTTGACCGGGTAGGTTGTGGCAAGAGTCCTCGAACGTACCGAATCTTGCTTCCAATGCCTCCTGGTTTACCCTCCGTGCCTTAACATAGTTGATTGTGTATTGGAACATTGACTCTATTGCCCAAATGATGGACCATGGTTGAAAATCCAGGTTATCCACGATTTTGCCATGCATGATGTTCGCGATGAAACCTGATGACAGGTTTTTGTGAGATTGCATTGATTTAGAGACGACACATGTGTGAGAGATTACAATAGAGCATTTTCTATAGGTGTCCCACTTAGGCTGGAATACGTGCACTCGCGAAGGGCATTCCGCTATCTCGCATAGCACCTAGGGTTAGACTTCACTACTGTGAATGTGTGCCACAACGACAAGGCCTAGAATTTCACGGCTTCATGCACTGCATTCTTGCATTTGTACAAGGCTCCTTGTCTGACCTTGTTCTGGTGGTACTCTCACGGTACACGAGATCCTTCATTCATGATGAGGTTGTCGAATTGGTACGTGTTTCACTCGGATCTGAGCCTACTGTTCCCTGCCATCCTCGTCATCTGAGCCTTCATGTTTCGACAATGCCTCGTAGTCTCGGTCTTTGAGTACTATCCTTTAGACTAGGGCTTCGATCTCCTCACACTCGTTTGCAATCCCCTAGCTTCTCGGACTAAGGGGGTTTCTTGGTCCCCGTCTTCATCGGCGACATCAGCAACTCCCCGATCTTCGACTATTGTGTGCGTCACACTGTGGCTGGAGTCTCCAACTTCTTCGGCGTCACCACCAATTACCCTTTGTTTAGTCACAGATGTAGACGAAGCTTTGACATATGTCTGGACCAGAAGAACCAAATCCCACTCGCGATCCCTCGTTGTCCTTAGGTATGACTGTTATGTCCTCGTTTCCTTGAGTTGCAATAACTCCCAATGTGTGCCCAGCGGTAACCGGGTGACAGACAGCTCAATTTCAGATCGTGCTGAGCATGGTCCAACTCCAAAGTGTAATACAACTACCGCATCACAATGTCTTATGTACGCTGCTCTGGTCTTGTTAGGCTCACGATCACCGATTGAAAATAATGTAAATTAACCCATTGGGGACCATCAAGAACAGTCTCATGACCATATTAAATTTTAAAATTGATTACGTCCGACATATTCGACGACCTGCACTATAAACTTAATTTACACGATTGACCACATATCTAAAACTAAACTATATACATCTAAAACTATATAATCCATTCAGTTAAAAAAATCACCTCAAAGGTGGACGACCAGATGGACAGTGCTTCCATAGCTCCTTCCCTCCCATCTACCCCTCTGCTCCCCCCTTCTTTCTCTTTTTTTTTTTTGAAATAAAAGTGAATTTTAACCGAATTTTGTAATGACTATTTTTGGAATAAAATTATATGACAAGTTTTGCGGGTTTCTATTGCTATTTAGAACGACGACAAAATTCTATTTTTATAATTTTATTAAATGAATATTTATTTCTGTTATTCTATTTTAGAAATATATTATTTTTAAAAAATTCCGTAACTCGTGGCCGCGGCCGCGCGGTGGCATCCGTCAAGCGCCGTCTCGACTGCACCGCATTGGAGTATTGGCCCCCACTACTCGAAAACCCCGCCATATTCCTCCGCTGCTCCGGTAGCCCTACTCCTACCCAGTACCCACCTCCCGCCGCCGCCGTTCGTCGAAACAATTTTCTCCAAGGCCTCGACGATCACGACACAAACCAGCCGCGGCCATGTGGATGAAGCACACCACCAGCAGTCTACCACCAGCCATTTTCGCTCCGTCACAGGTACCTTCCCCGCTATCACTTGGCACTAGCTAATAGAAGCAGCAAGAAAGAGCAGAGGAAGACTATTGAATATGCGCTGTGACCAACTGACCATGCGCGAGATCTATGAGAGCTGACGATTGTGGAGACCAGACCGGGTAAAGGTATGCACGGTTTTTTCTTTATGATTTTGCTCATTGTTACCATTACCTATATCTGCTCAATGCAACATAGACACAGTTCTTGTTACTCTTGGCTGTGGCAAATTCTTGCTGTAGGGATACTGCTTTATTCATCAGATGGTGGTAGTTTGGCTGATTTGTTATGTTCAGCAAAGGGCATGGTTCCACATAAACCTAGCACAAACTGCTTTGTGTCCGACATATTACTGGTAAGATCCTCTAGATCTTAAACTAGTTGCGGGATTGGGATGTTGAGGTGATAAAGATGAATAACCCCCCCCCCCTCCTCTTTTGTTACAGTATTGATCATTTGTTCAAAAAGAGTTGCTCGAGTTCTCCACCAGCGCAAATCTCAGATGCAGTGATCATGACACATATCCTGAACAGTCCGTCAGATTTGAGCAGAGTGGTGGAAACTGATGCCCGTTTGTACTTTTGCTCCAAGAACTTCCAGAATAAACAAGTGCGGAATTCTGGTGAAATAATGGAGGCAAAACTTCGTAAACGATAAAATACTTTCTACTCTCGGGTGTAGTTACTCCCACTTTTGATATACCACCTAAATGAACTTGACATACTCATTTATCATTTTGGGTATACTCATATACTAATTATAAGATACTCCAATGTGAATCACACGAAAAAATTGCAAAAGAGTCTACAGTTTTTAGCATATTTTGTAAATACCTTCATATTCGTACATAAAAAGAAGTATATCACATAAAAAGAAGTATATCTATAAAATTGTACATACCACCCTTGAAAAGGTGTGAATACCACCTAGGTGGTCTTATATTCTCGTATACTACACATACATACTCTCGGTTGCGCAAGATACTCCCTACGTTGTGAGATACGAAATAGGGAGTAACTACACCCGTGAGTAGGAAAAAGGCTTTATATATATATATATATATATATATATATATATATATATGAGACACCTGTTTTGTACTCCTGAGAGTATATACTCCCACTTTCAATATACCACATAAACAAAGATATTACACTTCTTTATCACTTTCAGTATACTTAAATATCAATTATAAGATACTTCAATGTGACTTGATTGAATTTTTTTTATTAGAGCTCTTTATTTTTATTATATATCTTTTTCCATATAAAAAAAGGTATATACACAAATCTTACTATAAAAAGTGGATTTTAATGATTTTTTTTACAAAACTCACTTTGGGGTATCTTATAATCATTATTGGAGTATCCTTAAATAGATAAAAAGATATTATCATACGATTTAAGTAGTATATGAGGAGTGTGAGTACATACTCCTAAGAGTATCATACCATTTTCCTATAGGACACCCGTGTCGTACTCTTGCGAGTATGTACTCCCACTTCTAATATACCATCTAAACTCTAAACAAAGATATTATACTTCTTTATCACTTTCAGTATACTTAAATACCAATTATAACATACTTCAATGTGACTTGATTGAAAAAATTTCATTAGAGTATTTTATTTTTATTATATACCCTTTTCTATATAAAAAAAAAGTATATACACAAATCTTGCTATAAAAAGTGGATTTTAATGATTTTTTTTTTTTTACAAAACTCACTTTAGGGTATCTTATAATCATTATTGGAGTAACCGCAAATAGATAAAGAGGTATTATCATACGATTTAAGTAATATATGAGGAGTGGGAGTACGTACTCCTAAGAGTACCATACCATTTTCCTATATGACACCCGTTTCGTACTTTGGGAGTATGAACCCTCACTTCCAATATACCATCTAAACAAAGATATTATACTTTTTTTATCACTTTCAGTATACTTAAATATTAATTATAAGATACTTCAATGTGACTTGATTGAAAAAATTTCATTAGAACCCTTTATTTTTATTATATATCCTTTTCCATATAAAAAAAGAAGCTAAAAGTCATAACACTATATCTGATGAAATTAGATGACAATACGATTGGGTACTCTACACAAGCCACATAATCCCTCTACCTTTAGCTTATATTATGTAAAATGCTGTAAAACTGGAAGAAGAAAAAAAAAAGCTACAGCAAACCATATGGTCGATTACACTGAGTCACTGACGATAAACAAAACCTGAAAATGCTACAGAAAACCATAAAGTTAATTACACTGATGATAACAAAGAGCAAGATGAGATCATGAGAACATGCAGGAGGTGACTGAAAATTTCTGAAGATCCCTATCTCACACACTCACTCTCTCTGATTGATACATCGATGTGGGGAAAAGAGGCATGAAATCATCACCTCCGTCCTCCATGTGTTGCTTCTGATGAGCTCAACAATTCCGTGGAAACATTCGATGTTGCAAGGGATTCTGAGAACACCCTTCTGGTCATGCCCAAACTCCATTGCTGACAGCTCCAGCAACCCGAAGAAGTATGGGTGCTGAAGAACCTTCATGCGCACCACAACCCTCTTCACCTCCGTCCCCTCGCCAACGAGCACCGGGACGTGCCCTCGCTGAACCGACAGGCTCTTCCCCATCCTCCCCCGGTCAGTGTTTGGGACTTGGATGGTAATTACTTTGAGCCCTCTAGCTTATATATATAAGGAATAAATCTATTTTACCTCCTCGAACTTTCTAAAAAGTTGACTTAACCCCCTCAACTACAAAACCGGTTTTTTTAAACCCCCTAACCTTTCAAAACAGGGTCAAATAACAACCTGATATGGTTTGGCTAGGCGGTTTTGCATACGTAGTAGGAATAAGTCCATTTTAACCCCCTCAAATTTTCCAAAAAGTCCACTTAACCCTATGAACTACAGTTTTTTTACCTCTGGTATTTCAAAAACGGGTCAAATAACACCCTAAGATGGTTTGACTGATGTGGTTCCTAAGACCCACTTGTCGTATAGAGAGAGATAGAGAGAACGAGAGCAATAGATAGAGGGAGAACAGAGAGAGCAAAGTAGACGAAACAGAGGAGGCGGCACGCTCAGCTCCGGAGGCAGCGGCGATAGCGAGCAGCGACTTGGGAGGTGGCAGCGACAGTCAAAATGGGTCCCTAGGATCGTGAGGAGTCAAGGGGTGCCAGCGGCGTTCTTAGAGATGTCCCATGGCAACGGGGGTGCAAGGCCGAGCGACGACCGGTGCTAAGGAAGAAGAGAGGCGGTGATGATAACGGTGGAGATGGAGAGGGAGAGTGATAAAAAGGAGGTGAGCACATTCATCTAGGTGAGCTCATTCATTCTCTCTCTCTCTCTATATATATATATAATAAATGACAGGTGGGTCATAGGAATCACATTAGTCAAACCACCTTATAGTGTTATTTGATTCGATTTTGAAATAATAAGGGTAAAAAACTGGTTTTTGTAGTTCAGAGGGTTAAGTGGACTTTTTGAAAAGTTTGAGGGAGGGGGGATGGACTTATTCCTACCATGTATACAAAACCACTCAGCCAAATCACCTCAAGTTGTTATTTGACCCGGTTTTGAATGATTAGGGGAGTTAAAAACCAATTTTGTAGTTGAGAGGGTTAAGTGGTATTTTTCGAAAGTTCAAGACGGTAAAATGGACTTATTCCTATATATAATAAAACTCCGCAATGGCTGAAATCTAACTGATTTATGCATTTGTTTATTGCCTTGTGTTCCGATTTTCTTCTTATAGTAACTGTTGCATGACCGAGAGTAGAATCTATCAACAATACGACAACTGACAATTACTGACCGTGAAACATTAGGACTAAATGCAAGCTAAGTAATCCAATGGTCATTTTCATGCACTTTATAACCAAAGTAGTTTATAGAGGGATATGAGATCAGTATACCAAGTCCTGCACGGATATTTGAGTGATTCAAGTGTACATAAAGTTACGAAGAAAATATTTTTCAGTGTGTAAAATTTTTGGAATTTGAGGGCTATTTGACATATAAGTACTTAAGAAATTAAAATAAATGCAGCAATAATAGTCACTTAGGGTGTACTCTATGCCTCCAAAACAGTACTTTCTATATAGAAGACTTATTTAGACGGGAAAATCAATTATTTGCAATTATTTTTGGACTGGAATTAGCATGTGACAAGACATCTTTACCCTTCTTCCGCGTTGTCCTCTTCCCCAACTCCCATCCCCTTCTCCTCCATCTGCCATGGCTTGGCTTTCCTCACTGGCGTAGCACTTCACGAGTAGTGAAACTCCCTGTGCTCCCCGGCGTCCTACTCAGCGCATAATTAACTCCCCTGTGCTCCATGGCTTGGCTTTCCTCCATATGCTGCTCGCCGACGACTCACTCCCGTGCAGTGTGCTGCTTGACTCAGCAGCCAACCCCCGTTCAAATTTCAATCGGAGAACCGCACGAAGCAACTATTGATCAGGAAGATAGCTCTTGTTCGAAGGAAATCACTGGGATATATACAAACAAGAATGAAGAAATCACTTCAAGATGGGTTCCTGATCGAACCATGCACATGCATGAGAATGAAAAAAAAATGGTAAAACATGCGCACAACATAGAATCGAGCACTATGCATTATGCAAACCATGCGCGCCGAGCATGGCCTACTCCCCACCGTGCAGACCGCTCGCGGATGCCTACGAGCTCCCACTGCCGCGTGGGTCCCTCAGCCTATGCACGTCCAGCACCCTTGGGTGAACTTCTTGCTGCCTTGACAACACTTGGAAGAGGAGGGGATCGGAGTTAGGGAAGAAAGACAACGGCAAAGAAGGGTAAAGACGTCTTTTCACATGCTAATTTTAGTCCAAAAATAATAATAATAAAACTAGAATACGAAAAGAGTGGCAAATGCTAACAATTTCCATGAATTAGGTGGCAAATCCTAAAGGGCAATTTTTGAAGTGGCATTTTATAGGGTGACAAATAATTGATTTTCCCATATTAAAATGGTAGAAATATCGAAGAAAGATACATTTTGGCCAATAATACTACAAATATATCTCACACGGACCATTACAGATATTAAAAAAACTACAGTCTAGACATAGTTGCCAGTATGCCATAAATGGTTTGTTTTGACTTGCTGTTTGTTTTGTCAAACAGAAAACTTCGTGATTTGAACCATAAAAATCTAATATATAAGCGAATAGAGATAAATCCGATGGCTATAAATGCCTCCTAGCGAAATATTCAATTGATCTTTTCACGTGCTAATTTCAGTCCAGAAAAAAATCTGAAAAACACTGGAATACGAAAAGAGTGGCAAATCCTGATAATTTCCATGGAATACGAAAAGAGTAGACATAGCCTCCTCATAAGTCATACCAAGTATTTGCATCACATCGCAGACTTTGTCAGAGCATTGATAATCATGTCATTGCTTTTGCTTAATGGTTGAGACCACTTGTCTCGAGAGAAGTCTCACGCCCATGTTTCCACAAGGCACGCTCTTCGGAATTTTTGGATAGAACCAGCTCCAGACTCCAGTCATTTTACTCAAAGTTAAAGCTCTGAGCTTTTAGACCGTATCAACTGTAATTTTCACGAGCTTAAGGGCATGTACAATGGTATAGACAGCTGCTGTCTATAGCAACTATCCATGTCACCTATAGACAACACTAAAGACAGCTCATACAATGGGTTGTGATAATACAGTCGGCTATAGGATTACAGACAACACACAATCTTTATTGCTTTTCTTGGTTTTGGTGCTACGATCAATTGCAGGATTATAGACAGCAATATTCTCTCTCTTCGTTCTCTTTCATCCACGTCAGCAAAAATCCTATATGGCAAATGCTATAGACGGCTGACATAAGTCCATTGTACATACTCTAATGCACAGAGATGGCATGCTGACACAGTCACCAACGTACACATGAAGTGTTGATTACTACAAGATATCTATTTACTGTATGTAGAGCAAACGTGTTCTTTAGTGTCCAGTAAACTTGATCGGGCGGTTCAGCCTGCGTCCTTGAGTGTCATGGTTTGGAAAACTTTTTTTGTTGAAGAACCTGCATCTTTGGAAACTTAAGGCTGGTTCACTAGGGCATATACAATAGTATAGACAATTACTGTCTATATCATCACTCTATGTCATCTATAGACAACACTAAAGACATCATCTATAATAAGTTATTTTTTAATATATCTCTATAGACAGCTAACAGCTCCTCCATGTACTGCATGAGAGATGATCCAATTATCTATGCTTCTCCTCTCTCCTTCACATCATCATGTATCCTACATATCAAAACTTACATATAGATGACTTCACACCATTGTATGTGCTTTTATAAGTCCAAGTGAAGTTAATTAATACATGTACGTGGATGGCGAGACTTGAGACTAGGGAAAACATCGTTGTCCAGAGACTTCTAGAAGATGGCTGCAAGTCTACTTGGTCTAGAATTATGAAAAGGTGAGTACATTGTACAATACAAGCTGTAGACAACTGATTTTGCAAATAACCAGTGTGTCATGAATGAGGACTAGGGTGTAGATAATCATCAAAGAATCACTTGTAGTTTTTTTAAGTGGAAGAATCACTTATTCTGCTCGTTACACGTCTACATCATGTACCTTTCGAAAAGCGACGCCCAAATTCTTGATTTGACTAAAGGAAAAAAAACAATTCAGTGAATTGATGGAGCTGTGGATGCAGAGCAGATCTACAGTAGTATACAAGGTGTGCAGATTAACATAAGGAACATATCAAACCATAGCTCAGTTAAACGTGACATTTCTCAATCAATTATTTTCGTTCTGGATCCATTACTGTGTGGATGGGAAGGGCCGAAGAGGTTCCTGTGTTACTGTTTGGAGACCTTGAGTGGATACGTCATTTAAGTCTACCATATTCTCTGAAATTTCATTGTTCATCATATCATAGCCTCATAGGTATAGAACTAACCAACATGGTGTGTTTTTTTTTTTTGGGTACTTTGCCCAGATTGAATTAATCACTAAACCTATAATGTTTACTGCCCATCAAATTAAATTTTATTACTACTAAGTTTATGCTATTTTTCAACAAAGATCCATGACACCGAGATTTGATTTTTAAGCCGAAAGTCAAGCTTGTGGCCTTCCATAACGATCCACGTGGACAAAGAAAAGAACCCAAAGAATTCTAAGCATCCGACCGTTGCCCCAAGCACCATTCCAACGGTCACCGGAAGGCTGTCACATCAGCACGCTCCACAAGCTTCCAGTCCTGCTGCCTTCTTCCGTAGGATTCATCAGTTCTGCAGCTTCCCTTCCATCCATGTCTCCCCTATTTATAAACTCCTCCCCAGCTTCCCCTCCCAAAGCAAAGCAAAGCACATCTCAACTCCCCTTCCAAGCATCCCATTCCTTGAGGTTACCTCACCATCATCATCACAACCACCATCATCATCATCACTGCATTATAAGCAGCAGCTAGGCTTGAGGGCAATTAGGATCCAGGAGCAAGAAGATGGGGTTCGTGCTGGTGATCTCACTGCCCTTCATATTCCTCTCCATCCTGCTCGGCTTCGGGTGCTACTTCCTCGGCAAGCACAAGGGCCGGGAGGAGATGCGCACCGGCGTCGGCGCGCAGGTCTACGGCACGCCGCTGCCGCCGCCCGGCGTCGCGGGCGGGCCTGAGCCCGCTCCGGGGCCGTACCCGATGAAGAAGGAAGGGCCTGACAACGTCTGAGCTGAGCTCAGTTGGAGAGTTTGGCATTCTTGGTGTTGATGGATATTGGATTGGGTTGTTCATTCGTTCCATCTATATTGTTTTGTGATGTATATTGAGTAATTTGTTGCATCTGTCTGATGTTTGTCGGGAAGGTGATGATGATTCGGTGTGATAATAGTAATCATAGTTTGTATTTTTTTAAGAAGTGCAAATCAATGCAATGGCATGGTTTGTGTTGTTCATTTGTTCATTGTTTGATGTACCATGTTGCAAGCTTGCAATCAGCTAACCAACAACCTGATAGAACTAAAAAAATTGCTTAATTTGCAATTAAGCTACTGTCTTGCATCTGAAGCTGCATGGTGGAATGGAGCTTGTGATGGAGAAGTTTAGGTGTATGGAAAATAAAGGCAAGCAAAAGTTAAGCCATTGTCTCTATAAATAAATACAAGTATGCCATAATTTTTCCTTTAAAATTCTACAAGTTTTATGCCTCCCGATAATTTTTCTGATTACGCCTCCTAATTTATCTACCAAACTGCAGAAAAAAACCTAAATCGTCAAATCTGTACCTCAGACAAATTAGATTGCAAATTGCCCCTAAGAACTCGGAAAACACACTCCAAATTCTTAACCACGTACATCACCTAAAGCTAGCCAGTAACGACAGATATGTTCAGATGCAAATTTCCAGGAACCCGGCCAACTTAAATTTTGATATCCTTTGCTGCTACATTCAATGCAAGTTCACAAGAACAATGTAAAACTTGGCCTCGATGTAAACAAAAAGGTTCAATTTTGGGCAATGAAACGGTGTAAAAATTAACTTTGTAATCATAACACTGAGGTTTGAGAGAGTACTTTTGCTCTCTGGTAGGTACAATCACAAACACAAACAGAATCTAACGCATCAAATCCTTCCCTTATTACAAACTAAACCAACATCAAAATTCGCAGAACAAATAGTTCTGCACGAACGAACAACCCGTTTCATCCAGCAAGAACAAAGCCAAGAAGGCAATGCGATTCCCCTCCTCTCCTCTGCACTCCTGGCTAATTACTGCAGAGCAAGAACCTCGTGAGCACGAGGACGCCGCAGGCGGCGCTGAAGAGCGCGAAGACGGCGAGGTCCCTGGCCGGCCACCGCCTGGCAGGCCTCTCGCCGCCTTTGGCCTCGACGCGGAGGCTCTTGGCCCGTCGCAGCGCGTCCACCTCCTTGAGCAGGTCGAACTCGAGCCCCTTGCGCTTGAGCTCGGCAACGCACTTGCCGAGCAGCACGGCGTCCTCCCGCTCCCGCGCCAGCAGCCGCTCTAGGATGGCCTCCGTGTCCGCCTTGTACCGCAGCGCCCAGAGCATGGCCAGCGACGACAGCAGCGACACGAGGCAGGGGATCCAGGAGCGCCGGCACGCGGCGGCCGTGCCGGATGCCTCGGAGCCGGCGGAGGACGAAGAGAGGAAGAGGATGAGGACGGACGCGGCGTGGAAGGCGAAGAAGGCGCAGTAGAGGAAGGCGATCTCCTTGCGGGCGCCGTCGAGGCGCGCTTCCCGCAGCGCGATGCGGCGGGCGAGGAGGTCCTCCTCCTTGAGCCACTGCTTAAGCAGCAGCCGGTGCGTCCCGCTCGCGGCGATCTGGCTCAGCGGGTGCCGCGGCTGCGGGTGCCCCACGGCGACGAGGGCGGCGTCGGCCATGGATGGGATTCTTCTTCTTGGCTTCACGAGGGGCTCGCGGCGTTGCGGTGGCTTCGCTTCGTGCGTTGGTGGTTTGGTGTTTGCGCTGGTTTTGAAGGGGATTTTGGATGGATTCAAGGAGGAGGGGCGGTGGTAACGGTCGGGGAGTGCGCGTGGCTTCCTAAAAAGTATGGAAAAGCGGGTAGGCGACGCAACGGTCGGTATCCTCGGCGGTGGGTGCACGCGGCCCGGCCGCATGGGCACACCACGGAGTAATTTTGGGCCTTGGCCTGCTTGTTGGAGTCGGCCTGGCTGGCTAACCAAACCGCCGGCCCTCACCGCTGTTCCGCAAGAATCACGAATTTATGATGCATACTTCGTGCACTGTTCTCGAGTCGGCGTTGCGAAACCTAGCCGCTAGAGAGCAACGGCCGTCGATCCGTCGCCGGTTCCTCTCCCTCTTCTCCGGCGTTTTCGTCGGTGTTGAGTGAACAAAGGACCCGTTAATTTTTAGAATTAATCTTTCTTTAGTTTTTTTTTTGTTAGATAAGTTGTTCTAGTTTTTCCTTCTCTAGTGAGTTCTTAGCCGAATTTTCTTACTCGTAGTGTGTTATATCAGACCGACTCTCCTGAAGACACTATGCTAAGTTGGGTATAAATATCTCTCCTCTAATCTTCCTCCAACTCATAACATTGCTACCAAACAGCAGGTCCTACGCATGAGTTATTAATATAAATCGGAGGATGTTTCTGAAAAAAGAAAATTCGTGCACAGCATCCGATCCCGCATCTTCTATTTATTTATGACTTCAACATGTGCAGACGATCGATCCACTTCGTGTAAAGCTAATTTACGCCGTTTACAATCTCATGGTCACACATATACATGTATCCACCACCCACCTCCAGCCATTGTGAATACTTGCGTGCTCCTCGCCTCTCTTTTCTGGTCGCTTCGCTTACTTTGTTCGGCGAGCGCATCGCACAAAGCCACGGACTATGATCGCTCGCCCAACCCGATTCGTTTCTTTCCTCGTTGAAACTTCCAATGGACTCGACCTTGGGCAACGAAGCACTCGGTGGGAGCTTCGGAATGAGCGGCGCCGGGAAAACTTCTTCGGCAAACGGGCAGACTCCCATTGCTTGGCACCACAGTCGGGGGGGTCTCATCTCGAATGTGCCGCGCCGGTACAACAAGCGCACGTTGCGGGTTTTGCAAGTGTGGGTAAGAACTGGAGCACCAGTCCGGGCTGGTTCCTGTGTGCTGGGATGTAGGGCTGTAAAAAATGTTCGAGCTCGACGAGCTACTCCAGCTCAGCTCGATTCGAGTCTGCACTGAGGCTTGAGCCACCCAGATCATTTACAATAGTTTATTTTTTTAGCTCGTTACTAAGAGAAAAGATAGTACTCAATCTAATAAAAAAAAACAATCAATTGGAAGGATTATTTCTTGAGCTTGTATCTAAGATTTTAATTGCTATAAGTGTGTTCGGCGATAGTGAGACCCACAAAACGAGTTTTTAGGTAACAAGTCTCCAACAGAGTATTTTGTTGTTTCTTGTGTCTTGGTATCAACAACTTGCTTGTTTCTTCATTTATTAACAAACTCACATTCTCTCATCGTCGTCTCTTCTCCACATCACCTAAATACTGATATTTTTATCCCTTAGTAACAAATGATATGGACTATTGTAGATGCTCTTAACGAGCTGAGCTCAAGCTATTCGTTAAGGCTCGTGCAAGCTCCAGTGTCATGGGAGTAGACCCTTGGGCCTAGCCGATCCTAACTAACTAAAAAAGGGATAATATCTCATTGTTAGCAAGTTAGCGATTAGTTTCTATTTGTTAGGGATATGATTAGATTAGATTCTATTTGTTAGGGGGAGTCCCATCTATATAAGGGGGGCTGTCGTACGCTATTGGAGGCAAGTAATGAATTATTCCAAACTATTATCTCTCTCAAATTCTTCTTCTCTTCGTGTCTTTCCCATGCTCCAACCCCCTCGCGCACTGCTGCTGCTGCTACCTCCCCTCGAGCACGTCGACATCACCTAGCCATCCTCTTGGTGGTGTTTACCCCAATGATCTAAGGATCGTGACAATTTGGTACCAGAGCCGTCAATTTTGGACTGTCCACCACGATTGAGATGGTTGATCGCAAGGAAGACACGGCATACATACTAATGATGTTGAAGAATATGAGCATCAAACTAGATTGCATCCTTGTGCCACTTGATATTGCACCAACAACGTCATGAGAGGCGCCCGCGAGTCCACTGAAGGAGATGACGCCCTCGCTGGTAACACAACCAGAGGCGGAAGTGGCAAGAGCAACGGTGGCCGTGCCACGATAGCAACACTGCTACTGCTGCTCCTTCATACGACACGGGCAACGCTGCATCTTCAAGCGACACAGACATGAGGCCGACCCGCGACGGCAGTGGCGCTACATGGAGAAGCGGATTTGGCGGCGCTGCTCCCAGTAGCCAAGACGTCGCATCAAGATGTGACGGCTGCGACAAAGGAAGAGCAAGAGACGACACATCCGGTAGAGGCGACGATGGTTCCTTGGTGGAGGCGGCGGATTCGGTTGGAGCAGCGGCACACCCAGGGGCAGAGACTGCCTCGGTGCTGACTATGATTATTTCGGCGGAGAAGCATCACGAGGCGACCGTGGTGGCGCACCAAGACACGATGGCGGTGCTGTTTAAGGAAGCGGTTGTTCCCATGATGAAGCAGAACCTTGACCGCGAGGGGCTTGTCGTAGGGGTGGCCTACCGACCCCCAAAGACCAAGCGAAGACCACAAAGAGATCTCCTAAGGCCACGAGCCGAAGACGCGACTAGAGGACCCCGGAGGGCACCAAACATGCCTTCGAAGAGGCCACAAAGGGTGCGCGAAAGCCACCAAAAGGACCACAGGGGCCAAGGTCGAAGGGGCGACTAGAGTCCCCTGAAGGCCACCATAAGGCTCCCAAGGGCCACAAGCAGGGGGCACGCTCTACCCCTCATGGAAGGATGCAGGAAGTCCCTGGGAACCTTGCCCAGGGCCATGAAGGGTGCGCTAAGGCCACCAAAAGGGTCATGGGGGCCAAGGCCAAAGGGGCGACTAGGGCCCCCGGAGGGCACCAGGGGGAGCCTTGAGGCACGCTCAAAAGCTCCCAAGGGCCACAAGTAGGGGGCACGCTCTATCCCCCACGGAAGGATGCAGGAAGTCCCCGGGAATCTTGCCCGGGACCACCTACTGAGCACTGAATGACGTCCAGGGCCCCTCGGTCCGGGGGCACCCAACACAGTGTGAAGGGGAAGAGGTACCAGTGGACTGCACGTATCGATCAGGTGGACCAGGACCAGGACAGTCCACCATAGACCGAAGGCTACGCGAGGAAGAAGGAAAAACCCCTGTAGCTCCTATAGGTGTAGGGTCTTTTTAGGAGTAGAACCGTAATCTCGTGTACGCATCCCTCATGTAATCAAGGAAGATTTTTTTTTCAAGACAATTAATACGCATTAACTTCTCTCTTGGCATCGGTCCCCTCTCCCGAGGATCCTCTGATTCCCCTCATGATAACTGGGGTCCCCTTTCTATATTTTCTGGTTTCGTTGCTACGACAGCTAATTTTATAGTTTACAGCATGAGATTCAATGGAAGGGATTGATGTTGGGTTGGTTAAAATAGTTGATCAATGAGTGTGATGCTTCCTCGAAAAAAAAAGGGCGCCATGCCGTGAAGGATTTTTTTTGTGTGTGTCGTATGGTTGGGTGGCTTCGTCAATTTATGAATCCTTCTATATAAAAGGAGGTTGAATTGTGCGCAAGAAAGGGTGGACACGTGAGTCGTTTCTTTTGTCTGCACTATTCGATCGTGGTTCTACTGTCTTCCCCGTCATTCGATCGCGCTCTCACGACGCTGGCTTGGTTGCTCTGCATCTCTTTCCCGCCGTTCGATCGCGTCATTCGATCCGCCACTCCAGTTTCTTCCTCATTAAAATTTGTCATTATCTCTACTTTTCTTCCATTTTCTTTTCTTTTATCTTATTTTTCTTCTATTCCCTAGTGAACTACCTATTTTACCCTTCATCTAATCGTCTCCATCCCTTCCTTGTGAACCAGCATCCAACAGAGGCATCTGAACCAGGTCCTTGGGGGCATTTTCCCGAGCGAGCTCAGGCAAGACCGGCGCCGCCTCCCGAGCACCCGCGATCCGCCTCGATCGGCGCGCGTCCCGCCGCACCTCCCGAGCTCCTCTCGGTCCCGGCCCCATCGGCGCGCGATCCCCAAGCTCCTCTCGACCCCCGGTCGGCCGCTACGTCCCCTCCCTGCCTCCCCTATCGAGCTGCAAGTGAGGCCGTGCCCGCCTCCCCCCGAGCTCCTCGTCAGGCCCGACCCCCAGCAGGGCGCCGCGTATTCGGGCTTGCCCCCAGTTCGCCCACCGTGCCTAGTATTTACAAATGCACGCTGAAACTGAAATACCATGATAGCGATAGCGATTAAAAACCTCAATCTTGATTTCACATTTTCGCAGTGGCGAAGTCAGAACGAAAATAGAAAGGGTGCTAAAGTTGAAGCTAATATGGGATAAACATACATTGAATTGTCTTGTTCAATCTATTCTCATATATAACTAGAGAAAAAAATACAAATTACAGTGAAGATAGTACCTCACTATTCGATTGTGTCTCCTGAATGCCCATAAATATAGACGAGTAACGATCAGTAGTCCGTAGATCAAAATAATCAGTTGAACTCGTCATGCCAAGACCGCACGTCCAATCTAATATGTTCACAGTTGAATTACCTCTGAGCCTCCGATCTCGCATCTTCTATTTATGACTTCGCCATGTGTAGATAATCGACCACTTGTAAAGCCAATTTATGCCGTCTACCGGCCAACTCTATTCATGTATGTGTCCAGTACGGCAGTATCCTGTATCCACCACCTGCTCACAGCACGTAAACGTGAACCTCCAGCTACTGTGACCACTTATGGGCTCCTCCTAATATCTCTTGGGCTCGACCGTGGGCGACGAATCACTCGATGGCAGTGCGACGAATCACTCGATGGCAGTGCGACGTGTACGTGAACTCACTCACGGCTTCGGAATGGGCGGCGTCGGGAAAGCATCTTCGGCAAACGGGCGGACTCCCATTGCTGCGCGGCACGATCGGAGTTCTGTCGTCCAATGTGCCGCGCCGGCACAACCAGCGCACGTTACCCGTAAGGTATGTGTGCCTCTCGTAAGAACAGGAGCCCCCGCCGGGTTCGTCCAGACTCTGGGTCTGGCTGCGACGGCACGGATGCTGCCATGAACCAGATTGTTTTTTTGTCCTACCATTGTTAAGAAATGCGAAATCGACAATTAAGTTGTACATGTTTAGAACCTCTGGCTAAAACATTTTGTGTCCTTTTAAGGCAGCTCCAATGAAAACATTTGGATGTTCGGTTGGTAAGGATGATATCATTAATATAATAATTTCCAACATGAGGATATGACCAAAGAGATTGATGTTGGGTTGGGTTGGTGAAAATAGTTGATCAACCAGTGTCATGCTTCCTCAGAAAAAAGAAGAAGAAAAACGTCATGGCGAGCGAAGGAATTTTCTTTGGTCATACATGCATTCGTACTTTTATTTCGCCGATTTATAAACATCTACGAATGAATGCTCAAATTTAAATAGACAAAATTGCACTGACCTGAACTTGTTAGGTTATGCCACTTAGCTCTTTGAACTTGTATTTTACTTTCCCAGCCTCCTAAATTTGCAAGGTTGTATAACTTAGCTCCCTAATTTGTATTTTCCTTTTTTAGCTCACTAAACTTGCGAGGCTGTGCCACTTACTCCCTGAACTTGCGTTGAAGCGAAGTTCGTCAGATGCGATGTCGGGGATTTCATCCCCTTCGAGTCCGGTAGACTCGTTGCCGCCCTGTTCTGGTCGTGTTCATCATTCCCGTCACCTCACGCCGTCAAAAAACGGATTCTTCGGATCCGGGAACACACCGTGCTATCGTCTTCGCCGGAGCTTCACCGTCGTAGCTTGTCGCCGCCCTCACCCTTGTCTCCTCTTAGTAGGTCGTGAGAGAGAGATGTACATTTCCAGTGCCAAAGTGCAAGCTACTCACCTTGCACGAAGTCCATTTGACCATTTGCTAACAGAAGAGGTTGGACTTGTGAATCACTGTCTGTAAGATAGAGAAGTACTGTGCCTCTACTCTGACACTGGGAATGTACTTCTCTCTCACACGCCTGACTCAGAGGAGGCGAGGGCGGTGGCAAACTGCGACGGTAGAGATCCGGCGAAGACACAAGCACGGTGGGTTCTAGGGTCCAAAGAATCTGTTTTTGTCGGCGTAAGGTGACAGGGATGATAAACACGGCTTTTTGTCGGCGTAAGGTGACAGGGATGATAAACACGGCTGGAACAAGGCCGCGAAGAGTCCACCAGACTCAGAGGGGACGAAGTCACCAGCATCGCTTCAACGCAAGTTCAGAGAATTAAGTGACACAACCCCACAAGTTCAACGAGTTGAGAAAGGAAAATGCAAGTTCAGGGGGCTAAGTGACACAACTTCGCAAGTTCAAAGAGGTAAGAAAGTAAAATATAAATTCAGGAAGCTAAGTAGCACACAACCTTATAAGTTTTAACATTTTTCATATATAACATATTTTTTCTTTAACTTCGTGTAGAACACACTTAATGGACTAGACATACAACACAACTTCTCCGTGAGAGACGACACACAAATGGACCGTCCATATGGGCTAAAATTGGCACGTGCACACTCCACGCCTCCAAGGACACTCGATGCTTGCACGCGGCCGAGATGAGCTAAAAATGGCCCAGGCGCGTGCGTATTAGCCCACTAGTCGGGGTCGGTCTGTCAAATTGCCCAAACCACCGGCCCACACCCTCTCAGCCTGGGATCCTGCAACTGCCGTGGCAAGCACACCACTGACTGCACGCACGGGCAAGTATGACCTGAGTGTAACCAGAGTCTTTGACACGTGCTACTCGACCAGTAATCTCAAACCTAATTTATGTCATCTACCAACTCTTATATTGCTCGAGCTATATATACCCATCAAATCTTCTGCTCACTTCACATATGCCCAGCCCTTGTGATCGATCAGCTATACGTGCTCCATTAATCTCTCGCCTCTTGGGTCTTTGTGTACTCGAGTTGTTGGCTCAGCCAGCAGCAACACAAGTCATGAACTCGTGATCGCTCAACCAATCTAATCTGTTTCATCTCCTTTTTCACGCATCGCAACGGATGCGTTCACTTCTTCGATCGATCGGAATGAGCGGCATCGGTAAGTACGCCGAGCAGATGACAACCATCAATTGCCTGGCCTCAACTGTCAACACGCTGCAGCATCTGTCATCAACACACTCGGAGGAGAAACGTAGCGCAGATCAATCCAGTTTTGCATGCACGTGGAGTAAAAGTACAGCTTGTTATTTTTTTTTGACGAAGTTATTGTTTTTTTTTTTTTTTTGACGAAGAGCGCAGCTTGTTATTGGCTAGTTTATCTGCTGTTAATTGCATTGGTTTAGCATACCATTGAAGGTTTAGTCTCGAAGCAATTCAATACAACCGATCTTGTGACTAAACTGAAAGCTTAAGTAATCGATTGGACATTTTTGCATATGCGAGCATATATATTTACATGGTGAGTGAGTAATAATTAAGAGTACCAACAAATACCATGCTGTGATTTTCTTTTATATCTGGTTATATCTCAAATGTTTAGAAGTGTTGATCTATAGCCTCAAACTACTACACTTGTTTACTGTTTCTTATGATCCTCTGTTCCTTCGTGCCAAATTTTCATGCACGCCATGTAAATGCATCAGAGTACAAGTTAGCTTGTTCCAATCTAGGCTCTGTGTCTGCATGCCCATCATCAACGTCTACCAAGTAGTACCAACTCTTATTCACTTCAATTCCTTCCTATATATTCCTGTGGCCTGCACTGTCAAATACCTCCGCCTCTGTCAAGACCCTTCCCCGATTTTCTTCTATTACATATATCTCTCGTTTTCCTCTCATGCAACGCGCAAGATCCTCTGGGCCGGACCACGCGGCAATGCTTTTGGCATAGTGCGAAAAACTGGACCGGCAAACGAACCACTCACATGATCAGTTCACGGTTCATCAGTCCAACTGTTGGTTTTTCTAATCAGACTGCGGTTCAATAGTAATACTATTTTAATATTTGTCAGCAAAATCAATTGAAAAATCAATAGGTTAGTGTCATCTATCAGACAATGTAACATAATAAAGATGCTCATGCCCACTTAGACCAATGTAGTCTAAGTGGCTCACTCCATCACGGGGAAGCAAGAGGTTGTTAGTTTGAATCCTAGCAGAACAATAATTTAAAATTAATAATTTCCATCTGGTTTTTTGGCGAACGATCCAAAGTACAAACTGGACTGGACCAGTCTCCAATCCCATTTTTTCTGATCGGACCGCCAGTTTGGTCCGATCAACTATGATTTTTTGTACTATGGCTTTTGGACGCCAATGCGTTCGTACACTCCCTCGATATGTATATCAGAATAAGCGGCACCGGGAAGCATGGTAAGCGAGTCTTGACATGCCTTCCACCAACGCGCTAGAGCAACGGTGCTGAGGAGGGCGGCGGCGCGGGGGAGATCGTGTCTGACTCTCGTGTAGCAGGTGGAGAGGACTGTTAAGAAACCGAGCCCAGGCCAGGCAGGTCTGGCCCATGATGGACTCCTCATCCACCCTGTAGACTATATAAAGGGGGGACCTTCAACCATTGTACGTGCTTTTAAGAAGAGAAATAAAGAGAAGATAGAAGTCCCCCTACATCTCTGTGTTCAATCTATTATTCTGTTCTTGTGTTCTTGTGTGCGATTTTACGCTTGTCTACAAGGTGATTGCTCGAACTGGACTCATCAGCGACGGTTCCTTAACACGTTATCAGCACGACTATGCTCTTCGGTTTGCACGGATTGAGAAGATAACCATCGCAGCATGACACTCGTACGTAGATCGAATCGCTTTTTTTCTAGATTGCTTCCAATTCTGCAAATTTGGCTTTCTAGATTGTATCATACAGTGTAAATCTACTCTAATCTACCGCGAACCGACTTGAAGCTGTTGACACAATGCCGATATCTAAATTGCATGAAAAAGTGGATGTCGATTGTACCGTAGATTGGAAATTGCAAATCCATTCTAATATACCGAGCCGACTTGAAGTCGCCGGCCAAGCCGATCGGTGGATTGCATGAACATTAATTGCAGGAACAGTAATTGCATGAATATTACAAAAAAAAAACGCCTGGCCAGTGTAGCCCCTAGCCGCTGCCGGTCCGGACTCCCTCCATCTATCAGAAAAGTCTGGTTTACTATATGAACTTTTAGGGGTTAAATAACCGATTTTGAAGTTCATAGGGTAAACCAGACTTTTCTGATAGTTGAAGAGGGTAAACTAGAATTATTCCTTGATTAAATCACAAGGAACACAACAGTCAAACGAATCACAAATCGGATACTCGATTTAAAATATATGATCTTTTAAAGCTTATTAATAGAAAAAAGTCAAAGCAATTATTGCACCCAGTCTCTCTCTGGCTGACACATCATCACAACATTGCATGCAAAAACGTCAGTGCTTTGGCAATGATGGTACAGGCCAAAGTAATGCCAACTATTGGTATCTAACCAAGTGCTAGTCAAATTTTCTTGGTATTACTAAAATTTTAGTTCTGCAACTTTGGGTTCAAACCAAACATGTCCTATATCTTTCACGGGATTATCTATTCGTAAGTAGACTAAAATTTTATTAAGCATAAGTTACATGTTTTATCCATTGGATCAATATCCAATCATATGACACATCAACCTTTACACAAATTTAATGGTCGCAACAATTGATTTAAACTTAAGAAAATTTCAGACGACTTAGAAATAGCAAATCCGATCTTCCACATACCCCTCGTATCATACACCATTTCATGCATCTACCAACTCCTTCTGGTGAGCCTTAACACATTAACCTTGTCTTTTCCCCTCACATATCGAGTGCCAATTTGCTGTATTTATATACCCCCACCTCTCATGAGTTTATTGCTTCTGTCGCCCCGTCTCATCTCTTATTCTTTTTCCATATATGTACGAGAGAAGGAAGGGAAGGATTAATAATATACCATACCCTCAATTAGCCAACCTCTTTTCGTGCTATTGAGATGTCAAACCGGTCAATTAGGTCTTGACAATGAGCCCTCAACTATTAGACGTGTGTAGTGCCACTACACAGGCTGACTATCGAGCTTAACGAGTTATTATCGAGCTTCATTCGAAATTAACATAATTCAACTTAAAATCATTTTATTTATTGTTTAAGTGGTTATTTTAAAAGCGAACTAACAAGCCACTGTAGATCCAAGCCTCCTTAACCTTTGTCCATTCCAAATTGACCAATTTCAATTTTAAGCAATTAACTACGGTAAACGAATCAGTTTCGATTCGAACCCATAGCTAGTTTTTTTGCCAGCCAGACATGCGTACACCGCTTCAACCTGGGAATGAGTGGCATTAGGAACAGAGCTATGGTGCCTGGTCATTACCACACCAGCGTCTACCACATCCTCGGCATCACCGGCAGGCAGTCTCGCGCGTATTGATCCTCTTTCTCTGAAACAGATTCTCTAAAGCCCACGAGTTATGCCGCATGTACTTAAGGCTGGAGAGGAGCTGCACAGATGTGCACTGCTTAAGGAGTCCTTCTCTCCAACCATTGCGTCGAGTGAAGCATCGCGCACATAGGACTAGAGTATGGAGGTCAGTCATGTGATTTCCATCAACAATGCGGTTTGGAGCGAGATGCAAACACTGCGGTCTTGTTGTGTCTATGCATTTGTAATCTTGCATGTGAATTTTAAAAGGAAGGAAGAAATGTGACTCCATCCTTCTCTGCTAACCAGTTACTCGACAAATTAAACGGCCTTTACAATTGATTTAACTATTGTTGATACCAAGGATAAACCTGAAACTTGTAAGGTTACTAACACCGCGAGGATTATGTGCCTTAATTAATTAGCTAGTCATCGCAGCAGAGAGAGACTTCTGAATTTCGTTACCCATAGTTCTTAATTGCGAATGGTGCACAATTACATACCAAATCCACAAATCCAAGTACAAACTCTCTCGTGAAATAATCCAAGTAAAAACATATCGGACCCAGCAGCCAACTACTGCGCTTCTTCGTTACTACCATCATATATCCAAATTTCATGTCCCAGCCAGCTTCTCTGCTTGTTTTTTATGCTTCTTCTTGGTTCCTCTGTTTCGTTAGTGCCAAACTCCAGCGTTATGTTTATACACTTGTGCATGTGCAAAATTATGTTTCCCACATGCCACTGACGCTCCACTGTCCTTTACAGGGACAACTCTCTTCATTTCATCTACCAAATCATATTCACTTCTCCAATGCTGCATCCTTTTGAGTCACACCCATGCAGTCATGCCTTCTCTATTCTCTTAGTTTTGCTAGCAGTGCCAAACCAAGCGAGAAGGCCCGGGCGCCATCCATAGGGAAGAGTACATATAAATGTTGATAGTATGCAGTAGCAACAAGAGCCATTTTATTTCTTCCCCTACTGCTGAAATTTTGAGACGCCATATCTTGATGATTAGGTGTTGGCCATTGGTATGTAGCATAGACACACACACACAAACAAAAAAAAGAGACGGACTATTTCGGAATGAGTGACGTCAGGAAAACAAGCATCGCCGTGATGCATGTAGCCGTTTGAAGTGACCCCTGAATCATGTTTCTAACTGTGATAGCACGCACGTATGAAATATGTTATGGACGACGAGGTGTCCTCCAACCCTGAATCAGATAAAGACGTATCTCAGACAGCCTGAGGTCGCAAGAGTCATCCGACTAATCTTAAGCCCGCTTTCACATAAATTATTCGAAAATAATGTTGTTTCATGCAAAATTTATGTGTCAAAACAAACCCCTACCGTGTTTTCTATAGGGTGGCTAAGTTGGGATGTACCAGGTGAGAGACATCCAATCAGCTCATGCAACAGAACATCAAACAATTATCATACGTATTTTTTTTCTCAAAAGAATATAACAGAGTTAGTGTCTCGTGAACTGATTCGGAGAAAACACAACAATGAGCCTGATACTACTTTGTATCTCTTGTTATCAACACCTTGGATTTCAACAATAAATGAATAAAAGCTCCACTTAGAACTTATATTACTTTTGAAGAAGAAAAGATGATGGCTCCGCCAAGGCCGGGCTGAAGAACACATACTTCCAGACAGATTTGAACTGCTTCTTTGTGGTGTACAATATACTTTTATCATCAGTCAAGAATTTATTTCCTCACCTGCAGCTCATCTACACACTTCACCTTCATATGCTATTTTCAAGTTGTCTTTGGCAGTCTCGCTTATCGGGTTCATCTCTGTATCACTATTCACTACCTCCTTGGTCCGACAGTTTCATGTGTAGTATATTCTTCAGATGCGCACATACGCATGCATAATTACATATAGGACTAAAATGCAAATGCATGCACATAGCACATATACTACCCCTCGTTAATCACACGTCATTGATTTCATCTACCAAATCATGTTCATTTTGCTCCGTATATATATCGGCCCATCTGCTCCATTCATACGCGTCCACCTCTTATGAGCTTATTATTTCTTCAGACTTCCATCTCATCTCTTATTTTATTTGCTACCAGCTACACATATCCATGAGAGAAGAGTGCATATCTACAAGGATTAATAAATAGTAGGCGATATCCTCAACTAGCCCTTCTTGTTTCCTACTGATGAGATTTCCAACCATCTAGTTAGGTCTGGATGATAAAGCCTCCATTAGATATACGTGACACATACATACATGCTCTGCTTCTTCTACTTCGGAATGAGCGGCATCAGGAACAAATGCATGGCGGCTGATCTTTGTTGCACCAATGTGTACCTTGGCCTCAGCCGTATCAACCGTCGTGCTCGCGCTTGTCCTTTCCTGGAAATGGATTGCCTGCAAGCAACGTGCCCATGGATTAATGCAACTGCTGGAGAGTGAAGCGTTATGACTCCATGACTGGACCTGTTCAAGGGGTTCAACGACCATGCATTTCATATCATACATATGAGACTAGAGTGTAGGGGTTAAGGGTAATCTGACGGATTTGTTCTATACATTTGTAATCTTGCATACAAATTTTAAGAAAACACGTTCTCCATCCTTCTCTGTTAGCTTGTTTATGAATAAATTAAATAACCTTTGAATTGATTTAGCTACTGTTGATAACAAGACCCGATCGGAAGAGGGGGCGCTCCAGCGACGGGAAGATCCACCGCCATCTACTGCCAGGGAGACACCGCTCCCCTTCCCCGACCATCGTCGCCCACGATGACCAACTCCTCCTCTACCTCCGACGGTCGGTATCGCTCTCTCTCCCTCTTTGTTTCTCTCAAGAACCCGAACGCATAGAAGAAGCCCTCTAGATCTAAACCCTAGGTGTTTCCTAAACGCTTCTAACAATGGTATCAGAGCCACCTTAGGTGTAGATCTAGACGGAAAAGAGAACGAAACCCCCCTCCTAACCCTAGAAAATGGCAAAAGAAAAGAAAAAGGGGAAACCCTAGATATGAAAAGACTTACCTGGCCGTCGTCGTCGCTGGCGTGCGGGAGATCGGCCGAGCCTTGGGCTCGCCGGCGCTCCTCGTGCGGGCCACCGTCGATGCGCGGGACAGATCCGAGCGAGCGCGCTCGGAAGGCGCCGACGGGAGCCGCTGACGGCGCGCGCTCCTCTCAAGGAAGCGCGCGCGCGGCGAGAGGCTCGCAGATGGCGTCGTCTTCTCCTTCTCCGGCGGCGTGGACGAAGTCGTCGCCGCCGCCGCCGCTTCGTTCGCTCTCGGGTGCGAGGAAGGGAGAGGAGCGAATGGGCTAGGGTTTCGGGGGGAGTCGCCGAGCGCGAGTTTTGATCGAGCGAAAACGCCGCTCAGCCGTCGGATGGCGATGGACGGCTGAGATTCGCGCGCGGCGGAATCGGCCCAGGCGGGCGAGTTTTTGGCGGCCCAGGCCCAGGTTGCGGCCTGGGAGCGGGAGCGCAAGCGGGCGGCTCGTTTTTTGAGCGGGCCGCCGTGGGCCGTGGCCGTGATGATTGGGCCGGTTTGATGTTTTGAACAGTAAATCCGTGAAAAGAATTTTAATGATTTTCAGAAGTATTTATGAGTGAATTTGATTGAAATTTGATCCAAAATCTCTGTAAATTTTTGCACCAACGTGTTAATTTTTCAGAGATTAAATGTGTACAGTATAATGCTTCTGTATAATGAATTATTTTTAGAATAATTACAGTTTCTGCTGCAAAAGTTAATGTTGATTGATTTTTCATTATTAAATTCGAACCAACGGGAGAATTTAATTTTTGGAAAAATAGATATAATTTCCAGAAATTTATGATATTGTTATTTTCTGACCAACGTTGATAATAACAATATTATAATTTTTTTAATTGATGATTTTATGCATTATTTCTATTTCTGCCCAACGGTGATGTAGATTTAATGTATAGATAAAATTGATAAAATTGTATGTCGTATTTTGACCAACGTTGGAAATAAGACATATAATTTTTTTCTGTTATTATGTTTAAATGTTCTCACTGAATATGAATGTGTTTTCAGGAGGATACTCCTTGATGGGCTACATCAGGGATATCCCGGTTCTCAAAGGAGATAACTACGGTGAATGGAAGAAAAAGATTGATCTGGCCTTCATCTTGGCTGAGGTGGGCTGGGTAGTCACCACACCGTGTCCCACGAGCTGTGTGCACCGGTGAGGATGAAAATGAGACCGACATCGCTTGGCGGACACTGCATGAGGACTATGCTCCCATAAAATGGCATATGATCTTGATCATAAAAAGTGGGTCACTTGCCAACAAGAAATGTTTGGTGTGATAAAGAACACGATTGAGCCCGCAATTGTGGGCTCAATCGCAGAGTGTGACATCATCACGAGTATCTTGAGAAAATAAAGAGTCGGTTCATGGCTCTTCAAAGACATACGCTACACAGTGATTAAGCGACTTGTGAAAAAGGTACTCTGCGGTGGCATAAGAGAGCACATACTAAGGATGAGCAACTTGGCATCCAAGCTTAAACCAATGGATTTGGCTCTCAAGGATGAGTTCCTAATTCATTTGATTTTGCTTCCTTGCGAGAAAAGTTTGACACCTTTGTTGTCAACTACAATATGCACTTGAGAAATGGGACTAAGAAAAGTGCATAGCTATGTGTGTGCAAGAGGAGGAAAGATTTAAATCCTCACATGGTGGTTCTATCAACTATGTGAAGGATAACAAGAAAAAGAACTTCAACAGTAACTTCTCCTCAAAGAACAAGGGAAAAGCCTCTGTCCATCACCTCAACGAGAATAAGTTTGCGATAGACAAAGATCGGTGTCTTCATTGCAAGAAAAGGGACATTACAAGAAAGATTGTCCCAATTTCTTGAAAATGATTATGTCAAAGAAAGGTGAGGACATTATTACGTTCATAAATGAGTCCTGTATGTACAATATTCAAAATCTACTTGGTGGATTGATTCAGTGCAACTGCTCATGTTGCCAATAATATGCAGGATTCCGTTCGACGAGGAATACGCAAAGAAAAGAAAGATGCATTAAAGTCGCAAATGGAGTCCAAGTGAAGTTGAAGTCATTGGCGATCTTTCATTAGAGCTAGTGATGGCTTCACTCTTTTACTTAGAGATGTTCTTTATGTTCCTCTTTCTGAGGAATTTGATTAGTGTTTCATGTTTGGACAATGATGGTTATGATTGTCATTTTGGAAATGGCAAGTGTGAAATAATGTTTAATAAAGAATGTGTTGGTCTTGCCATCTTACAAAATGAGCTTTATTTGTTATCATTATGTGATGATGTGAATGTCGTATGCGATAATGGGAACGTCGCGTGCGAAAGTGAATGAATCTCGTCATGAATGTAAACAGAAACGAAAGAGAACTCTAGATGCGTCGTCGAAATTATGGTGCTGTCGTTTAGGCCATATTTCGAGGGGAGAATAGAAAGACTAGTTAAGAATGATATTCTTCCTCCATTAGAGTTCTCGGACTTAGAACAATGCGAGATCGCATTAAAGGAAAATATGTAAAGAAAATTAAGAAAGACGCCAAAAGAAGCACAGAATTTGCAAATTATTCACACAGACATTTGTGGTCCTTTTCCGTGAAAAGTGTGGATGGATATGACTCGCTTCATAACATTCACGGATGATTACTCCGTTATGGATATATTTATCCAATTAAAGAAAGAAATGAAGCCTTGGATAAATTCAAGATATTTAAGGCTGAAGTTGAAAACCAACACGATTTAAAGATTAAGATAGTCCGATCTGACCGTGGGGGGGGAGTACTACGGTCGACATACCCCATATGGACAAGTTCCTAGACCTTTTGCAAGGTTTTTACAGGAAAATGGTATAGTGGCCCATTATTCTACACCGGGCGAACCTCAGCAAAATGGAGTAGCTGAAAGACGCAACCGTACCCTGATGGATATGGTACGAAGCATGATGAGCTATTCCACACTGCCATTGAGTTTATGGATGGAGGCGTTGAAAACCGCCATTCATATCCTCAACAGAGTGCCTAGTAAGTCGGTGCCCAAAACACCGTACGAATTGTGGACAGGAAGAGTTCCCTCACTAAACCACTTACGTGTGTGGGGGAGTCCTGCTGAGGCTAAAGTATTTAACCCAAACCTTGGGAAGCTTGATCCCAAAGCAGAAGTTGTCATTTCATTGGCTACCCCAAAAGTCAAAAGGTTTTCGTTTCTCGCCCGACAGATATACAAAGTTTGTAGAAACGAGACACGCTGTCTTCTTAGAGGATGAAATGATGAGAGGTAGTATGGTAGCTCGTGAGATTGACCTTGAAGAGAAGCGGGTGTATGTGCCCACTCCGATGATTCAAGAGCCATTCTTCACACTACCTGCTGTCGCTGCACCGACGGTGCAAGACACTGTGGTGCCAGCACCTGTTATTGTTTCTCCTGTGGCAACAATGAATGAGAATGAGGAACCTGTTCTTCAGGATCCTATAGAACCCATTGCCACAGATGAGGGGGAGCAACAGCAGCCTCAAACAGAAGATGTACCAAATGAGGAGGCCCCGAGGAGGTCTCAAAGAGTAAGAAGATCAGCTATTTCTGATGATTATCAGATTTATCATACAGAGGAATTTCAAATGGAAGATGATCCCATCTCATTTGAAGAAGCCAGGAGAAGCGAAAATTCCTCAAAATGGCTTGAGGCCATGGAAGAGGAGATGAGGTCCATGAAGACTAATAAAGTCTGGGACTTGGAAATTATTCCTAAAGGAGCCAAAACAGTAGGCTGTAAATGGGTCTACAAGACAAAGCTTGACTCCCAAGGGAATGTAGAAAGATACAAAGCGCGACTTGTGGCAAAAGGCTTTACGCAAAGAGAAGGGATTGATTACAATGAGACCTTTTCTCCAGTCTCATGTAAAGATTCCTTCAGAATCATAATGGCATTAGTAGCACATTATGATTTAGAGTTACATCAGATGGATGTAAAGACGACATTTCTTAATGGGGATTTGGAGGAAAATGTTTACATGGCACAACCGAAAGGTTTTGTCGTGGAAGGAAATGAAAGAATGGGATGCCGCCTAAAGAAATCAATTTATGGGTTAAAACAAGCTTCAAGACAGTGGTACTTGAAGTTTGACTACACAATAAGAAAATTTGGGTTTAAAGAGAATGTAGAGGATAACTGTGTTTATGCAAAGTTTAAAGATGGGAAGTTTATCTTCCTAATCCTGTATGTGGATGATATCCTACTAGCTAGTAGTGATGTTAGTCTGCTCCTGGAGACAAAGAAGTTTTTGTCCTCAAACTTTGATATGAAAGATCTTGGTGAAGCTTCATTCGTTCTAGGGATCGAAATTCACCGGGATAGAAACAAAGGGACATTGGGACTATCGCAAAAGACATACATAGAGAAAATCTTAAAGAAATTTGGTATACATAAAAGTAGTCCTTCACCTGCACCTATAGTCAAGGGCTACAGATATGGGGATTTTCAATGCCCCAGGAACCAGTACGAGCTCGATCAAATGAAATCGGTTCCATATGCTTCACCGTCGGAAGCTTGCGGTATGCTCAAGTGTGTACGCGCATACGACTTAGCGTTTGTTACTGGGTTACTTGGCGATTCGAGCAATCTCGGAATAGAACATTGAAATTAATAAAGAAAGTCTTGCGTTATTTGCAAGGAACAAAAGACCTCATGATGACATACGTAAGATCGATTCACTCCATATAGTGGGGTATCTGATTCGATTTTGCGGGAGATGATAGAAAGTCTACATCCGGATATGTGTTCACTCTCCGAGGAGCTATATCGTGGAAAAGCTCAAAACAAACCGTCACTACATCGTCCACAATGTATGCCGAGTTTGTAGCATGTTATGAGGCTACGGGCGGTGAAGCGGCTAAAGAAGTTCATACCGGTTTAAAAGTGGTTGACGACATCAATAGACCACTTAAGTTGTAATGCGATAATGAACCCGCATGAACGTATGCCCACAACAATAAGTCAAGTGGTGCTGCCAAACACATTGACATAAAGTACTATGTTGTGAAAGATAAAGTTCGGGATCAAATTATAAGTCTTGAGCATATAAGTACCGCAAAGATGTTAGCGGATCCGCTTACTAAAGGCTTACCACCCATCGTGTTCAGAGAACATGTAGCCGGCATGGGTTTAAGGGAAAGTCTATGATTCCTGAACTAAAAGATGGCCCAAAAGATTAAAGTAACTATTTGAATGCAGAGGTGTATTGTAACTGTTAAATCTATCGGCGATTGACCGTGACGATGAGACATGTTCTATGCACTAATCTGTGATGGAATGTGTAAAGGCAAAAGTAATTAAAGATAAAGTATAGATTGAGATCAAGGGGGAGAATGTTAGAATGATCTCAGGGCATTTGGCTCAACGGCCAAATGCCCCTGCTCGCGCTCGATCGGGCGCCACCCAATTGGTGGTGGACCCTGTCATGACGCCACATATAAGAGGTGGGGGCCGGGGCGGCACGCACACCATGGTTCACCGTGCCGCCACCATCCCACCTACAAACCCTAGACCCGATCGGAAGAGGGGGCGCTCCAGCGACGGGAAGATCCACCGCCATCTACTGCCAGGGAGACACCGCTCCCCTTCCCCGACCATCGTCGCCCACGATGACCAACTCCTCCTCTACCTCCGACGGTCGGTATCGCTCTCTCTCCCTCTCTGTTTCTCTCAAGAACCCGAACGCATAGAAGAAGCCCTCTAGACCTAAACCCTAGGTGTTTCCTAAACGCTTCTAACAAGGATAAGCTGGAGACTAGGCGTAGTAGTAACGTTGTGCGGACTGCCTTAATTTGCTGATCGTCACAGCGAAAAAACAGAGAGCAAAAGCGTTCTTAAATTGTCGTGGTAATACCCATAATTGTTATGGCTATCTTGTCGTTATGACTCCATGAGAATATACATGTTTGTACTTGATTCGAGGTTTTGGAAGATACACTTTTTTTTAACTAAACACCTGACTACCTGAGATACCGATGAATGTAGTCAAAGCTTGCTAAAAAAAATCTGTGCGATATTGTCATATTAGCACCGTGCTAATTACTCCACATTGGAGTAAATAGCTGTCCTGGAGTACACGTATGAGTATGACTTCCAATATGATCACTCAATTGCTCCTGAATATAAATATTAGATCCTAAAGGAAAAAACGAAAATAAATACGAGTATAGCCTAATGTAGGTTGTAGCTGCACGATGACTCCACTACCTTACAAATCAAGGTTAGTACTCAGTATCACCCTCCCACACTATTTATAGAGTTCTATCTCTTGTGAGCTTCTCCCTTCTGTTTCACCATTCATCTCCTACTGTTGTTGATGAGACTTACTAAGAGAAAACTTGGGTGTCATCCATAAGAAAGAGCACGTAGATAGATTAGTAGTCTGTCAACATCACGAATTAGCTACTGTTTTCCCCTTTGTGATCTTTCATCTCATCCAACCCTTTTTTTTTTTTTTTTTGCTGTTGTTGAGCTTTTCATCCGTAGAGCTAGATGACGAAGCATTTAGGCATTCCATGTGATGAATGTCTGCGCTACATTGGATTGAGTGACATCAGGAAATCAGGCATGGCAATGGCTATGCCTGTAACTTCTGCCCCCCTTCGCACGCTTCCATGCTTTGTGCAGTCGCCAACAAGCCATCACGCGAAAACCAGTTTCCTCACAAACAATGGAGGGAGGGAACTGTAGCCTGGCTACAGACCATCCGTCAGCGATTCATACCGGGAAGACTCTTCGGCTGAAGGCAGAGCTCGATGTGTTTTTATGATCATAGTAATTGTAAGACAAAAAAACAAGTTTATGGCATCTCATGCGCCTTAGTGTACAGGACATGCCAGAGAGATATTACAGGGTGATTTGAGGTGACCCTCAAATAAGTTTAGCTCCTTATGTTTTAATACCGACATCCTTAGAACAGATCTCCCAAGGTCTCACGTCAAATGCTCTCACAAAGGCATGTGAGATTCTAATAAGCCATCTACAATTTCTCACGGGACTGTCATAATCTCTCTCCTGCGAACTCAGCTGCTTAGACCGATTGGATGAAAAAAGGTACCATGGCCGACTAGATAAATAGTAGAAATGGACGTCTCCCAAACTTTCTCCCTTGCGATATTGTCATGTTAGCATCGTGCCAATTACCTCGGATCGAGTAACTAGCAGTCCTCGAGTATGATTCCAACGTGATGATTCAATTGCTCCCAAAAATAAATAAATATAAGTACAGTAGACTTGCCTAATGTAAGTTGAGCCAAGTCTAGCTAGCATGGCCTGGTTAATTATCCTTTGCCATGCATGTGCTGCACCATGCATGACTACTGCCTAGAAAAAAGGTTAGTACGTAGCAAGGTAGTCAGAGTCGAGATCCTAAGTTGGATCGATTTGTCTCCGGTAGGATCGAATCGTAGTATCGAATCGTAGAATCGGCGATTCTATAGAATTGTAAAAATACACATATTTAATACATATACTATAAGTTTGTATGATTCTTATATGGTTTACCACTTACTTATAATCCAAAAAGGGACAAAGCACTTTTTATCGCACAACAGAAAAACATAATGGTACTGACATGATAGGTGATATAGTTCTGAACTACAGGAGAACAACCAATAACCATGACTAGTTTACTACAATTACATGAGAAATGTTCACAACTTTTGTAAATCAATATCTAATTGCAACACTTGCATGTTCCTTAAAAGCAACTAGACATACAAGAATAAAAATAGCTTATCATTATCAAGCTCAACATTATTCATGTCATAATATAGATATTTGTACTAGCATTACCATACTGATATTTATAGTTTCATTCTCAGAAATTAATATCAATAAATTTTGCTCTAAAACAAAATATCAGCAAGCCCTGACCTCTAAAAAAATAAAAAAAAATGCAAAAAAATGCAAATTTTTTTTGTCCAAACGACTCTACTCTGCGATTCTACACGATTCTACAATTTGGATCGCGACTCTACCACGATTCTACCTGATTCCGATTCACGGTGCGATTTTGATCGACAGACTGTCGTGGGTTCGTAGAATCGTAAGATTCTAAGAGTAGGATCGCGATTCTAACTACCTTTACGTAGTATTCACTTCATATCGCCCAAATGCGGCTCTGCCCTGTTTATACACCACCGGGTGCCATCCATGAAGAGCATGCATGCATGTACATAGATTTATAGTGTATCCAACATCGTTAATAAGCTACCTTTTTTCCTCTGGTCCTTTCATCCCGTCCAACTTCTTCTTTGCTAGCTTTTGTCGAAAGTTTTCACCGGCAGATATTGATGACGAAGTGGTAGATAGTCTTGGTGATGAAGCATTTAGGCGTCCGATGCAATTCTCCCACCATGTGGTGTTTGACCAGGCATCTTTCCTTTCGCCTCAACCAGCGCCCCTACGCCTCCTCCTTCCCTTACTTTTTCCATGAACTACTCTCCATTTCTTGCCTGTTTGCCGACGTCGCTGCCCCGCCATTGCCGCGGCAGCCCACTTGGTCCGTTTACCCTACTGCGGCAGTTTCTTCGCCCCTGTCGTGGCAGCCAACACGGGCCGACTCCCCTGACGCGGGTGCCGCCTCGCCCCTGCCGCGGCAGCCTATCAGGGCCGACCCCCACCATGGCACCTGTCTTGCCTCTGCCGCGGCAGCGGATCGGCACCGATTTCCCTACCACCTCCTCTCCAGATGCGGCTTCCACCCCTGCCGTAGCAGGCACTGTGGCAAGCCCTTCTGCTGCCCTCACACGATCAGCCGCTTCCACGCCCGGCTCTTGGCCCGCATGAGATGCTTTACCCAATCTTTTTCCCGTAGAGCGACTCAACCTTTGTAACATTCCATTTTTCGGTTTGTGAATAGTATTCTCAGTTTGTCGTTTGGTTCAAAACCTAATTCAAATTGGCTGTGTAATTCAAAGTCTCTAGCTTCTACCTCAATTCAAATTTCGGATTTCAAATCTCAATTTGAAACTCGGTTTCAAATTTCCCCTCCTCCTCTTGGGCTCGGCCCATTTCCTTCCCTCTCTCCCCGGCCTGCTTCTTTGGCCCCAGCCGTCCCTTGCCACCCCTCAGCGCCAGCGCGCGCTCAGTGTCACGCTCACGCACGCACGCCCTGGATGTTTGGACACTGTTGGCCCCATGTGCATTCAGAATTCCAAGTGTAGCCATCTCTTCTCGAAATTTCCAGTTTTAGCTCCCTTGCATGTTGGTGCTGCGCTGTGGAGACGCAGCAGCTAGCTGCTGCGTGTGGGAAACGCAGCAACCAGGTGCTGCGCCCAGGACACGCAGGAAGTGCCTGCTGCGCGCGCCAAACGCAGCACGTTGCCTACCCCACGCGCACGCGCGCCAGAGCCTGGCCCCGCCTCCCCCCGCGCGCAACGCGCTGCTGCGACCACGCGCCGCCCACGCGAAGTCCGCCTGCTTTCCCGCACGCGGCTGGTGTAGCTGCGCCACACGGCCGCCCCGCGAAGTTTGGCCCGCATGCCGCTGCGTCCCACGCGCCGGCCGCACGCTTGCTGCACGCCTCATGCGGCAATAAAATGAGATGAGCCCGACGCTCATTCGATGTTCTTCTTCCTTCTGCATTTTTATTTTGTTCTTGAGCCAAGAACAAGAAACAAACCAGAGCAAGAACGAGAGCAGCGGTTGCATAACGTCTTGCGAAAAGCGACAAAAAGGTAATTATTATCGACATGCAGTTTTAGTTTTAGCAATGTGATTAGCCAAAACTAGTGAGAATAAAGCTTGGATGTTGAATGACAGTAAGATTTTGAGTACTACTTTGTTAGTTGTTTTTTTCTCATGAATTGCTACAAACACTCGTAGCTTGATAGTTGTTCTTGTTTGAAAGATTCGACGCATTAATAACAATCACATGAATAACATGCAGAGGCACATAAGTCATTTACTAGTAATTGCTAAATTTGAGCACAAGGTCTTGTATTTGAGGTGCTCACTGATATAATCCTTGCATAATAATTATTTTAGAGTAAATGTTGGATCGTTAGTACTTACCAAAAAATAGTTTTGTTTGCACTAAGTAACAGGAGTAATGTTGTAGATTAGGTATGGTTGATTAGCAACTTTTAATAGTAATGTTGTCTTTGCAGTTTGTTCCATCCAATTTGCTCGTAATGTATGTTTATGCCAATTTGCTCCATTTACTCACTACACAAAATAACTTAACTGTCGAAAGACATTAGCTCATGGAAACTTGTCTCATCAGATTTGTGCATTTCTTGTATGTTGCCATATTTCTTCACACATTCTAGCATGTGTAGATAGTACGTACTACGATGTTTGCCATAATTCATCAAATATATTTATGTGATTATGTGATTAGCACTTAATTTGTCAAATATTTTTATATAACTGCAAATAAAATTGTGAACAATTTGGGACATGTTGTCAAAGCGATAGCGATGGTTACATTTAAAGAAAGGCGCCTCGTATGGTAGCGCATACTACATGGTACGAGCATTTCATGTAAGTGGTTTCATTCTTCGTATGCACCTGTGTTAGGTACTTAATGGCGGAGATTCAAGATCTGTTCGTGTTCCATGGGAACGCTCTCGTACGAGACGGACCGTACGGGGTGGACCTGTCGAATTGTGACCGAACAGTGATTCGGACGCCGTCCAGAAGACATGAGCCTCTCGAGCTAAGGCGGTGCGTGCGGTCCGTGTTTGATCGCGCCACTAGAAGGATGAAATCGCGCATCGAGGCGTTGTATGTCTCGGTCTTTGGATGATGGAGGAGGCCGTTTGGCGACTTATGAAGGTGACAAGTGGCGCTTCATGGGCTAATTATATGGAGGTTGTTTGCAACCTGCTGCTGCGATCTATGCGCGCCGATGGTCTATGTTCGATTCGTGGAGAGGACGGGGACATCCGCGTGGGTGGTTCGGTGAGGTCACTGGCGATGAGGAGGAGCTGCGTTGGTCTCGGTGTTGGAGGAGGCGATGCGAGGAAGTGGGCGTCTGCGGACCTTAGGAGGCGTCTTGACAATTTTGAGCCCAACGAAGGAGTTGAGAGATGGTGGGCAGCCGTATTGATTGTCGGGTACCTAGCGGACCAGCGGAAGGGTGCAAAGCGAGGAGGAGGAGGAGGACGTGGAAACATCAAGTTCAAGACGAGGAAGACGAAGAAGATGGTACAGAGGTGTAGTTGGTGGTCTTGTGACCACCGACAATGCTTACGTCCCTTCAAGATTGGACGATGTCGCAGCGGCATCGGCTGGTTACGCCACGGCCAGGGGGCGAGTGGGGTTCAATGAAGACACCTGCTCCTTGGCGGCGCTTCCTAACAAGAGCGTCGTCCAAAGATGCTATTGCCGATCGCCGTTAACATTGGACGGACGTATCGGGTGCAGAGGTCCAACCCCGACACCTACATCGTTAGGTGTGTTGATGAATCCTGTGCTGGAAAGGTCCGTGCGCAGCGGTTCACGGCCGCAGGCACGGGCTTCCGGATAACTGTGCTGAAGGACCACACATGCGAGCTAGCTGAGCCGCTTTATAGGCACCGCAACATGACGTCCTCGTATGTTGCTAGCCTGATAAGCCACCTTGTTGCTGCAGATGTTTCCATTGCGCCAAAGCTTCTAATGGCGGATGTTGCCAATATGGTGGGGTTCCAGGTCAGCTACAAGAAGATATGGCGCGTAACGGAAGGTTGTGGAGCGAATGTTCGGGACATTCAAGAGGGTTACAACCTAGTTCCAAGAATCTTGCATCAAATCGCGAGAATCAAACCCCGGACTTACATACGCAAGGTTGATCGGTGCATCCGACAAAGGGCCCAATTGTTTTATTCTTGACAGGTCTTACGGGCCTTGATCGAGCGATAGAAGGTTTCAAGCATTGTCGTCCCGTGCTAACGATGGGCGGCACCTTCCTATCTGGAAAGTACAAGGGTACCATCCGCCGCGCCGCACCGATGCGAACGTCACCGACATTACTCGTGGCCTTCGCAATTGTTGAGAGCGAGAACACCGGCGCTTGGTCGTGGTTCCCGTCCAAAGTGAAGCGGCGGTGGTCCAAGACCGCCCGATGTGTGTGTCATCTCCGACCGCAATCTTTGGGTTCTTTGTCGCGTTGAGCACGATGCAAAGCGGGGCGCAGACGCCGTTCGATGGAGCGACGTCCAAGAGCCGTTGGTGCATGAGGCATCTCGCGCGAACTTCCACACAAGGTTTCAAGCAAGGACCGATGAAGATGTTCAAGAAGCTCGCATGCATGAACCAAAGCGGAAATTGATGCGGTGTGGAGACAACTCGACGAGGAGACCGAAGCATTTAAGGAACTTCGGCGGGCGCCGAGGCAAGGGCGGCGGGAGGGTCCGTGAGAGTTGGGAGTTCACGCGGTGGGTTAACTCGCACGCACTGACTTGGAGAAATGGTCCTCGCTACGACACCGGTGGTGCAAGGTATGGGATCATGACGACCAACATGTCCGAGGTATACAACGGTGTCGAAGGGTGTCCGATCGCCGCCGACATCGCGATCGTGGAGGAGAGCCGAACCGTCTTGTAGGGTACTTCGTTAACGAGCCATGATGGCCAAGAAGCATCCGGAGGATGGCAAGCAATTCTCGAAGTCATGCACGCGCATACGGAGAAGAAGATCGACAAGGCTCGTTCGCGCGTTGCTCGTACCATGGATGGCGTCGGCGTAAGTTCGAGATCCGGCTTAGGGAAATGCGTGATGGGCCACGCTAGAGGATCGGGCAGTGCACGATTGGTGACGGCGTTGTGCACTCGCAACAAGCGCGGCCGCACAAACCATGCTCCCATGTGTATGCGGCGTGCGCGGTGGGCGCGAGCCTCGGGCGTTACATCTCCAAGTACTACGATATTCACCACCGTATGGCATTTGGAGTCCGAGTTCCATTCGACGGCCCGACATGCACTACGAGGACCTCTCGGCGGGCGGAGTCAAGTGGGTGCGAACGACGCACTAAAGCAGCCGTAGTGGAAGACGCCATCCACGACGCATCCGAACGACATGGACGATAAACAGTACAAGCGAATGTTCGCCGCCGCCTCATGCGACTTTGCAAGACGGTTGGGCACTCCATCAGCGCCGCCCAAATAGACCTAGCACAAGCAATGCAATCCGTAGCGACCGAGTTATAATTACGTTGTCGTGATGTTGCATGTTTATTTGAATGTCTTCGTGAGTTCTATTGTTGTATGAGTTGCATTGTGTATGACACTAATGTTATGTGTTAACGCATTATGGTTATATGACGACCTACTTTGTTTGCATTTACTTACATTCGAGAATGGTCATGTTTTTCTTGGCGGACTAACATGTTGTTTCACTCTCGGCGGAGATGGCGCAACCTCCATTGATGAGGCGTCACGAGCTACTCGACACACGGGGATGGGCGACACCGGTGCCGGCGTGGTCGTCGGCGTCGCCGCCTCGAGCTCGGTCTTGAGCGTCCCCAGAGAGCGTTGGCCTCTGGACGAGCGGTATGTCCCGAGACTGCGAGACACTGGTCTCCTGCCCATTGCCCGCATGTTGGACATACCGCACGCGTTCCAGTTTGACGCAGCACTCCTATCTACGCTCGTGGACCGTTGGAGACCGGAGACTCACACCTTCCACTTCCGGTGGGGGGAGATGACCGTAACTCTGGAGGACGTAGCTATGCTACAGTGTCCGCTCTCCATGGTCTTCCAGTAGTGCCACCTCCTAGGAGAGTAGACTGGAAGGTGCGTATGGCCGACAGATTTGGTCACCCGATCCCTGATAACATTTCGGGTGTGCCACATTCGTGGCTACGTGAGTACATGACCTGCCCCGCCAATGCGACTGAGGAGGCAGTGAGGACACACTTACTCGCGTACCTTATGTTCCTGTTCGGATGGATATTATTTCCCTCGACTCGGGAGACGTGTGTACCTAGCTACATCCATCTCGCGAGTCTTTGGTGGGCGCTGACCGACGAGGTGCCACAAGATACTGGGTCCGCGGTGCTTTGCGCCACTTACCGAGGGTTGTGCGATGCCTCTCAGCGCAGTACGGGCGTGGAGCCAGTCCTCGCGGTATGCAACACCCTGCTGCAGTTATGGTCGTGGGAGCACTTCCCGGTTGGCCGGCCATATTTTCGGAGCACCGTGCACCCTTTCCAGTTGTGCGCCTCGCTTTATGGTCCTGCTGGAGGCGACGACCCCGTCGACGGGCCTACAATGGGTACGCGTTGGACACGTGGTACACTAGGGTGGGCCAGGGAGAGACCGAGGCGTGTTTATCCTGAGTTTCATAACCTATTCGAGACTCTACACGAGGACGAGGTCATCTGGTGGCCATGGATCGCACGGTTCCTTGCGGACACTGACCCTACGGATTGTCCTCGCGGTGCACTCGGGATGAGACGTCGGTTGACGACACGCCACTGGTCTTCTCCACATGGTCGAGCCGCACAACCCCGGGGTCATGAGACGATTTGGCCTTTATCGGCGAGTGCCACCATGCGGACGACCCATACGTGAAGGCCCATGGGTATGCCGTTTTTTTGGATCATCATTGTACCTATTAGCCACATGTCTGATTTTGATTTTCTGACATCCAATTTAATTGCAGGCAAACGAGGAGAGGCCGAAAGAGCGACGATTGGAGGCAGACACAGCAGCCGTGGACGTCGCTGTGGGCATCGAGCGCGGCGACGGACGTGGTGCACGAGTTACGAGGCTACGACATGGGGACATATGCTACATACTTGGGGTGGTACGTTCCGCGCACCAGGTGCAAGCTTACTGGGCCGGCGCCACAGCGTCCAGGGGAGGTCATGCATGATGACGTTGTACGAAACCAAGGACTAACTCACCCACTACCTTTCCTGCAGGATGAGCACCAGTGGGTCGACGATATGCTCAGGTGTCCACCAGACACGTACCCGGAGATCACCGTAGCGACGCCTCCCACACAGCGTCCCTCCTACAGCTTTCGAGATGTACGCCACTCCCCTGACAGGCTCACTTTCCCTGAGGATCAGCTACGCCGTCGAGGCAAGCGCCGGGGGGATGTACCATAAGTAATGTCATGTCTATGTAATGCATGTTATGTAATGTCAGTGTGCATTATGACATTGTGATTTATGTAATGTCGTGTGCAAATGTCGAAGTTTCCGCAAATGTCGAAGCCTAAGCGAAAAGCAAAAAGAAGCGAGAACAACCAATAAAACGAGCAACACTTAAACAAAAGAGCAAGCAAAAATTATCCAAATGCGACGAAATTTATAAACAAGGTAAAATACGAATATACCTAGACATAGAAACTGAAAAAACCTAATTTGGATTTGTGGTGCAAAAGATATTCCCTAAAAACCTATTTTCGGCCATAATTAGTTACTGTAGCAAAAATATTTTCTAGAAAGATATGCATTTTACAAGTTTGCTAAAAGTTCTGAAAGACAGTATTAAGTTCACTTGTTTACTATTTTTGAAAACGGTTTTCCAGGTTTGATCATGGTCTACAATTATTTTTCTATTTAAGTTTAAGGTATAAGGAAGCTAACAAAATTGGAATCATCTAATTTGGATCTATAATTCTGAGATACAAAAATGACAAGACCTAAAGTTCTTGCTTTTGGACTTAGCATTTTCGGGATTTTCCTAACACCGAGACATGGGCGATTGAGAGCCGTCGATCTCGGATCGCACGTCCCGGTTGAATCCGAAGCGACACGCATACATCGAGCGCGTAGAAGAGGCGGCGTGGACAAGACAAGACAAAGACATCGCCTCGCGAAACTTTTCGAACAACAAGGCGGCTGCACCGCCTGCGCGAAACTTTTCGTAAAGACAAGACCGCACACCGCCTGCGCGAAACTTTTGAAAAGACAACACAAAGACACCGCCTCGCCAAAAACTTTTCGTAAAGACAAGACAACACTCTACCTCGTAGGCTACTCACCTTAATTTAACCATACCGTGACCACCCCGGGGCTTATAAAGGAGGTGACTCGCTGCGGAGAGAAGAGTACAACAAAACCCAACACTACACGAGCTTCCTTCACCACGTCGGGATGGACAAGAGACGGAAGAAGCAATGGGACAAGATGACAAAGCAATGGGATGAGATCGCGGACTAGCAAGGGTCTGCTGGGAGGGGCGACTAAGCAAGGGCTCTGCGCCGGGTCCAAAGAAGAGGGCGTTGCTAAGATGGCGCTCTCGCGGTGAGGCCCCGTAGCGACAACCCCATCCCGAACGTTCCAACCGAAGCGTTCGCGCGAAGACCGCCGAGGGGAGACGCCCCTCTGCTGGTGCATGGACCCATGCAAGTTCTTCAAGTCCAAGCACCGGCTAAGCCTAGGGATACGTTACTGGGGTTGTGCGAACTACTCCAGTGACTATCCCGACCGCCGTTGGGACACGCACAGCTATCGGCAGCCGGTAAGGTCTAAGTACAGTATGTTCTTGTACTCTTTCTCTTTCGAAGTATGCACTAACAACCTCTCCCATCTACCCGTAGTCCCCGGATCCGCTATGTGTCTACCGCAAGTGGATCGACCACGAGATCCACCCACATGACTAGTGGACTCTCGACTTCGAGGAGTGGGATGTCAAAAGGGCCTGCGAGATCCGGGAGGACGAGCGCCGCAACGACGAGCAAAATGAGCGTATACGTCGGGAGACAAAAGCTCATCTCGAGGCGCAATCGCAGTGGCGTGAGGCTCGCGAGAGGAGCGAGAAAAAGAGGAAATAGCGGCCAAGGCCAAAGAGGCTAGCGAGGAGTTCAACGCCGAGGTCACAAGGAAGGAAAATGGCCCGATCATCGCGATGGGTCGGGTCATTCCGTAGTAGTCCTTTGTCCCACCCGCCATGTTTTTACTATCCCCAAAGGCATGTATACTTACATAGTCCGAATGCTTGTGTCGCAGATGTACGTAGTAGTAGCAAGGATGACTCAAGCAATTAGCCGAACTAGCATGCCATGTGACCACGTGTAATGTGCTTCGCTTTGGATTCTAATGTAGTTACGGTTCCTGCAAGCCTATCTTCCTCTTCTCCTTCAACCCAATTGCAATTTGGGCACAGGTATGGATGGTTTCGCTGCCATTTAGCTCACTCTTCACTTCCTCTTCTCCTTTCTTCCAACTCACATCTTTGCGCAGCGATGTGACCCGACGAGTCAACTTTTGTGCAGTGATGTGACCCGACGAGTCAACTTTTGCGTACTGATGTGACCCGATGAGTCACCAGATGCGGTGATGTGACCCGACGAGTCAGGTTTTGTACAGTGATGTGACCTAAAAGACATCACGCAACACTGCCAAACGATTCCTCCTCAGGCCAGCTACCTCGCGGACGCGAATATCCTTGAACCCAATTGCAATTTAGCCACAGGCTATATATGAATGCTTTGGCAGCCATTCACCTCACCTCCTTTCTTCCATTCTATAACAACATGTCTTCGGCCTCATCTAACTTTCGTGTGAGCAGACAATTAGAATCGCTGCGACAAAGACCTCGTGTGCCCTCGCTGCGGTCCCAAATGTGTTCACCTCGCATACGCCAACGAATCCATCCCGAGTGTTCATGAAGTGTTCGAATCTTACGGTAAGTAGTGCCTAATCATCCCAAATGAATTCCATTCGAAATAGCACGTTCTTTTTTCACTTGAAGCTGCAATTCCTTTTGAACACAACATGCGGTTTTGGCGGTGGTGATGATGAAGTCGCCCAAATAGTTCGAGATATTGCCATGCAAATTGCTACCTTACAAGAAGACACCCGTGGTGTTGCTGCATTTCATCCAGTGGCTCGACCATCCGATCAACCAATACAAAATGAAGCTAACAGACTTAAAAGACTGGATGAAAGGATGGAAAGGGTTGAGAAAATGCTTCAGAAATTACTTCACATAGTTAGTTTTGCGGTATTTCTTCTATTATTTCTTGTTCTTGCCAAGTAGAAGTCCAGTTGTAATAAGATTGTAATGTCCACTCTTTATCTATGTATCGTAGTCCTTCATGAATAGATCAACTGTCGTGTATCCCTGCATTACATGACGTATGCCTTTGCGACGTTGTTGTACTCCAGCGATACGACGTTCATAAAATATTATTCCGAGACTAACAGATAGTTTTCCAGAAGTAGGGGAAAATATAGCATATTTGGAATATCCCACAACCTCCTCCAGACCACAAATATACCTTGCTATCAAGACATGGATACAAAACCCTAATTTCTGTAACCTAAAATCCGTACAAATAGAACACGTTTATGAAAATGGGGGAGAGAGCACGTGGCGGTTCAGGATGAATAAAATTATGGCTAATTTACACAAGCAAGTGCACTGTGTCGGGGTGCTCCACATAAAATTTCATAATATTTTGAAGTCGTTTGCTATATTTTAAAATTTAAACGAAAATCATCGCTTAAACCCTAACCGTAATTCCTAATTGCGACTAAAACCCAAACACTAACACGCAAATCGCCACTTTTTATTTTATGTATGCTACGTATGTGTACAATAATTAAAAGCGTACATAACCACCATTTATATTTTAATGGATCAATTAAAGCTTAATTGGAAAATTCAACAAAATAAAAAAATTAGTTTAAATTAATAAATAAACTTTATTTATTTTCAAAATTATTTTATTCAATATATTCGTGTTCCAATGATTTTTATTAAATTTCTAGAATTTTTTCTTTGGATTTTCTATCATTTCCGTACAAACCGAACATGTTTATGAAATTAGGGAGAGAGACATGGCCTACAGGATGAATAAAATTATAACAAATTTACACAAGCAAGTGCATTTGTGTCGTAGTGCTCCACATAAAATTTTATAATTTCTTGAAGTCGCTCTTTTTATTTTATGTATGCATACACAAGCACAATTTATATTTTAATAGATTAATTAAAGCTTAATTGAAAAATTCAACAAAATATAAATCGATTAAAATGACTAAAATTTCAATTCAAAATTATTTTGTTAAATCTATTCGTGTTCCAATAATTTTTATTGAATTTTCTATAATTTTATGATTTTTTTTTTTAGATTTTTTTCTCCTCTCTCTCTCCTCATTTCTCTCTCTACTGCGGCTGTGGGGGAAGTCTTACATGCTGCGCCCCTAAGCCGCAGCATGTTGCGTTTCTTCGGTGCTTTTTGCGCGGCAGCTTCTTCTTCGCGTCTGAGCCGCAAGATCTCCTCTTCTGCGATCTTGTAGCGCAGGACGTGGGCTCCTGCGTCTGGGAAACGCAGCATGCGGGAGCACAGGGCTAAAAACGGAATTTCGTACCTAGAGAGGCCACATTTGGAATTACGTTGCACTGGAAGGCCAATAGCGTCCAAACTTCCACGCCCTGCCGCTCCCATCGTGCCTGCGCCAGAGCCCGTCGCTCCGTCACCTGCTCGGCCCTCCAAAGTCACCGCCATGACGTCCGCCCTAGCCAAGTCCCGTCGCCTCGCCTCGTTGCCACCCTCACCTGCCCCGGCTTCCAGTCGTCACAAGCACTAGCGCGCCCATCTAGAGCCCCAACGGCTCTCCCTCTCCATTCTCTCCCCTCCTTGCGGCTACAAGAGGCCAAGCCTCTCCCCTTATCCTCCCCCACCTCCCTCCCTCTTCCCCGTTAAGCTCCACCCGAGAAAACATCGAGCTCCAAGTCGGCCGCGCCGCCCAGCCGAGCCGACGTTTCGCCGCTCCAGTGGTCCCCTCTCCGCACCCACTGCGTCACATTGTGTTCTAGCATCCCTTCAAGCTATCCCCAAAATTAATTTGGCTTTGGTCCACAGGAACGCTCGGATTTGGTCTTCTTCCTTAGCTCCGGCCGCATTCTTCTCCTCCGCCGTTCTCCTTCCTCCGTCTACCGCCGGCACCAATCTTGGTATTGGTGAGTTTCCCTAGCTCTGCTCTTGCCCATGCTCTCACTCTCCTGCTTGGATCCCCGCCGGATTCCTTGTTTGGCTTTGAAGCCGAGCGCCGCCGCCGCCGCCTCTAGCTTTGCCACCGTCGCTCCGGCGTGCTGCCAGCTCCAGCGGCCGGTATCCATGTGTTCGCCGTACTCTGGGCTATCCATTTTTGCCCCTCCCCGCCGCCGTCGCGCTTTCCTCCGCCGGTGACGAGCTCTGGCCGTGCATGCACTGGCGCCCTCGGTTTTGTCCGGAGCCGACAGCTCCTGTAAGGTCATTAATGACCAAATCTTGGTCATTAGGACCAAGCAATCATGTGCTTAATTAATCGCTGGTTTAAGTGCCGCCTTGAATCACTGACAGGTGGGCCAGTGGCATAGTAACGGCCGGCTTTATTTCGGTTTTGCCCTCAGTGGCTGATGAGTGGGCCCGCAGCAGTGCTGTTCCGTAGACCCGAGCGCCTATGCCGGTGGTCTTGGTCCATGCACTGTTCACTGCACCACACCATTGTGCGTTGGGTCCACATGTCAGACAGACAAATCTCTCTCTTTTGATTTTCTTGATTTGTTTTTTAAACTCAAACTTTGAAAATTCTGTTTTCCTCCGTTATAACTCCGATTTAAGTGGGGTTATGACGGCTATCGCTATAGCACACTCCAAGGGCCGGAAATACCTCTGGATCGAGTGAGCATTCTTTTATTTATTATTAGTTGTTGATAATACGTATGTACCTTTTGCTGATCTATAGGTGTAAACTAAGTCACAAGTAATGGAATATCAACTATGTGTTTACAAAACTCTATTTATTGGCTTGAACAAGATACATCTTAATTGAAATGAATTGAATGAATAAGCCGGAAAATAAAAATCTTTCTTTTGGAGGAAGAAGTAACCTGCCTAACTTGAGCCACCTAGGATCAGAAGGAAATTTGTTTCTAATTTTTTTTCTAAATTTAAGATCTTGTTAATGGCAGTGGTCTTATTAAATTTGGAGTTTATTTACTATTTTATATGTATTTATTTGTTCTCTTTGTTTGTTTGTTCTTTTCTGACACGTTCGTCTGAGTAGAGTTCGGAGAAGCAGGGGATCTCCAATTTGATCAAGCACAAGACTACCAAGACCCTCTTGCTTATAATACAGGTGGGTCAATACTTTGATCATTTTAACCCTATATTTTATGTAAATTATGTTATTTAAAATAGCAAATTGCATGCTTTAATTTTTATAAGCAAATGTATGTTAAATCTTAAGGTAGTTAAATACCAATTTAATAATTTGATAATTATGGCAATTGAAATACTCAATTCTTGTCACCCTAGATATTAAGTGGTAAATTACTAGTTATAGGTTGTACTTTTGCTAAGTATCGGGTCATTAAATGCCCTAATCATCATCTTTTAATCATAAAAGTGATTTTGGATAGTTATTATGGGTAAATGACTGGAATGTTGATATAATGTATTTTGCTCTCTAAAAACCCTAATAAATTATTGTCACCACATCTGGATGGATGGTATGGTGGTGGGTGCTATTGTAGCACGAGAGTGGTTGAAATGTGGTATAAACCGCCTAGATGACTCTAAGGACTTAATCCTGTGATGATCTCCCATTGTAAAACAAGCATAACCCACAAGTCTGTAAAGTACAACTTTGGCTTAATAAACTTATTGGACCCTGAAAGTCATCTCGCTAGTGGGGAAGTGAAGTAGCGCAAGCATGAGATACGTTTCGGCTTGAATGGGATACCGGAGGTGAAGTTTCCGACTGTATTAGTCGTTGTGGAAAGTTGTAGTCCATCTGCGCTAGTGCTGTGGTGAACATCCCGCACAACTTACGGGACCCATCACAACTGAGAGCAGCCCATATGAGTGAGATGACGGAATGAGCGAGATAATTTGAAAGGTTACTGTGATGATCCCTCATCTGCATGTCCGAGGAATCATGTAGAGTAACGAATTGATTGTCTCTTGTGGGTAAAGTGTATAGTCTCTGCAGAGTATAAACTGTTTAAACAGTTGTGCCTACGGTCAAAGACGGACATGCGAACTTACTAGAGTTAGTTCTATTTATAAAACTTTGTGGATAGGATGAAAAACGTGTCGGGCTCACCTAGACCCTGAAGTTAGATTTTCCTTGGGTAGTCGTATACAGTGTTGTTAATAGGTAGAGGTAACCACAATAAAAAAAATAAGCATAATGTGGAGGTAACATCTGCTGTTATTAATGTTGCACAATTACTCTTCTTAATAAAATACAATTTGGTTAAAATGCAAGGAGTACCATACCTAGTAGCAAGCAGCACAATTGAGCTTCTAGATGAACCTGACCTAATCAAATTGACTGGTTGTGAACTGCATACAGATTGTTAATTTTTTTCTTCTGAAATACTAGGGGGCCACGACCCAGGTTGGCCGAGCTCATACTTCGTCCTGGACACATAAGCACCACCTTTATTTTTATCTTAGTTTCGCCGCTGCGTCGGAACGAGACGCCACGTGAAATCAAACATGGCGCCTCCAAGTACTTGAAGGAATAGTCTCGAAAGGTTACTACACCATCAGCCCCCAACGCACGCTGTGGTTGAACACGTTTCGCCGAACCAGTTTTCGGCATGAACAAATAGGGGGTGTTCAACCACGGTTGTCCATCAGTAGGCGGCTTCTTCGGGAGTCAGTGTAATGCAAGCTGTTGACAAATTCTCCAATGAAGGCACATCTTGCAGTGCTACTATGATCATAGTTGTAGTTTAGGAGTAGCTCTTAATTTTCGTGCTTACAATTGGTATAAGATGATAAAGCATCTATACATATATGTCTTTGAATTTCTAGTAAAAAAGAAATAAGAAAGAAAGAAGTTGATGGGAACTCATGTAGCTGATATTAGTATATAGGCCATGCCAAAGAGATAGATAACACAGTGAGATATGGTCAATTTCTCATGTTATTAATTAAACATGTTTAGAAGATATCTATGAACATCTCACATCAAATGCTCTCGCAAGGGCATGTAAGATTCCAAGTCATTTACAATTTTCTCATGGGACGGTTAGAACATCTCTCCTGCTTAGACCCATATCCAACCAACCACCAACATTACTACATTAGTGTGACCCAGGGTTATATATGCCTTTACTCCGGAATTATGGTCGTTTTATTTTTTTTGTGTCTGTGGGTGAAGTCATTCCGATATATGAAAAAAAAAGGGGAACCCTGGCTGACTAGATAAATAGCAGAAATGGATGTTTCCAAGACCTTTTTCCCCTTGTGAAAAGGGACGACAAGTCAGTATTGTGCCTATGGCGAGCACACAGCCGGAACCCAAGATGATGCCCTCACCGCAGCAGCCTCACCGCAGCCACAAGCCGGCGCCCCCACAAAATCTGCCCGCCCGCGCCCACGCGGTCACGCCGGATTCCCCCGCGCCAATCCGCTGCGCCCACCTCACGCCCCCTTATCCCCGCCTCACCCACTCGCGCCACGCCCCTTATCCCCTCCTCCCTCTCGTCTCGTGCATTACAAACACCCAGACTAAATCGCGCACACCCACCTGCATCTCGAATCTCTCCCCTTCATTCACACGCCCCGCGCGCGCGCCAAGAACCCCGCGGACGCAGCAGCAATGGCCGCCCTCACCGCCTCCGTCGCCACCTCCACCGGGTTCGCCGCCAAGCCGCGCCTGGCGCGCGTGTCCCCGGCGGCGGGGCGCCTCTCGGTGTCCTGCTCCGCGGCGTCGCCCGGCGACAGCACCCCCTCGCTCGCCGCGTCCGTCAAGACCTTCTCGGCCGCTCTCGCGCTGTCGTCGGTGCTGCTCTCATCGGCGGCCACCTCCCCTCCCCCCGCCGCCGCCGACATCTCCGGCCTGACCCCCTGCAAGGAGTCCAAGGCGTTCGCCAAGCGCGAGAAGCAGTCGATCAAGAAGCTCCAGTCATCGCTCAAGAAGTACGCGCCGGACTCGGCCCCGGCGCTCGCCATCCAGGCCACCATCGAGAAGACCAAGCGCCGGTTCGACAACTACGGCAAGTTCGGCCTGCTCTGCGGCTCCGACGGCCTGCCGCACCTCATCGTCAACGGCGACCAGCGGCACTGGGGCGAGTTCATCACCCCGGGCCTGCTCTTCCTCTACATCGCCGGATGGATCGGGTGGGTGGGCAGGAGCTACCTCATCGCCATCCGCGGCGAGAAGAAGCCCGCCATGAGGGAGATCATCATCGACGTCGAGCTCGCCTTGCGGCTCCTCCCCAGGGGCTTCATCTGGCCCGTCGCAGCCTACCGCGAGCTGATCAACGGCGACCTCGTCGCCAAGGACTCCGACATCGGCTACTACTAAGCGGCCGTGCAGAACTCTTCATGCATGGTTGGCTAGTCAGTCCCCGGTCAGGTGAGGCATCACATTCATATACTATATGGGCATGCATCCATGGCTGCTGTACTCTGCATCCTTCTTGTCTACAGTTCGATTCAATTCATGATGGAAGATTAATGAGTCATGTGCTCTTGTTTGCTTTGCAGTTGGGAAGTGGAGGAAGAGGGCTTGTGGTGTTTGTGTGTGGGCTTGGTGTAGGAGCTGGTAGGATTGTGGAGGAATGGAAGCTCTGTTGTATTTAAGAAACTAAAGTCTTGTATAACTGTACCTCTCTCTTGTGTGCATTTACCATGTTAAAATTCGATTCCATGATGCATTGAGTTGCATGTTGTGGTCACTGCACACAGGTCTCCAGTCTTACTTGCATACTCCGAGTGAAATGTGTGAGCATACTTGTTTCCGAAAGAAAAAAATGTGTGAGCATAAATAGAAACTCAACTGGAGAAAAAGATCGACTAATTGGATTGGCACAAAGTTTCATTAATGCAAGTATGTCTAATGTAACCAGCAGCAAATTTAACATAAGCGGGACAATATGAAGAATCGCTATTACACGTTAATCACTCTGAATAATTTAGTCTGGTAGAGAATAGCCCGTTGCAGTGATTTCACATGCAGGGGAAATCATCACCGTTGCCATCATCATATCCATAACCGCGAAAATGGTTGTCGGAATTCGCCAGTTCTGCTGAAATAAAAGAAACGCACCATCATGGCACAGAACGAAAGTTAGATATTAAATTCGGCCCTAATTTTAAGCAGCCAGTACGTCAACAATTTGGTGATCATCAATTACACATACAGGTCAAGTTATTCTGAAGGTAAGCATCAATTTTCACTCTTCATTAGTTTGGAAATTGAAACAGTTCTAATTGAGAAGAACGTTTGGAACATCGTAATAGAAGCTCCATGATTTAGCAGCTGAGCTTGAACTTTTTTTTTTATTTAATCCTTTTTTTAATTTATTTTTAAAGTTAACCCCTCGCAAACTTTATTTCCAATTCTGACCCTTTTGGTCACACCACCACACGTGGCGTAACCAAACAACACTGTCACGCCACAGGATAAGTCCCCAAAATCGCATTTTTTGTCACGCCACTAGTGGTGGCGTGACCAAACAACACTGTCACGCCACCATCAGTGGCGTGACTGTCACGCCACCATCAGTGGTGTGACAAGACTTTGACTAGAAATGGGCTGGCGTGAACAGTGTTGTTTTGTCACGCCACGGGTGGTGGCGTGACCAAAGGGGTCAGAATTGGAAATAAAATTCGCGATGGGTTAACTTTGAAAATAAATTATAAAAAAGATTAAATAAAAAAAAATTCGCTGAGCTTCTATCAATTATCAAACGGAAGTTATTCATTTTATATAACTGTGTCTGTCGACAGTATCAAAACGCGCATACCGTTGTTAGCTGGTAGAAAGCCCCGGTGTGCCACATGCCCATAGTTCGGTTCTGGCCATTCCTGGAACCGCAAGAACAAACATGATCATGACAAAATAAAGAACAAGACCTAAAGCCATGTGACTGCTATGGATTGATACACTTCAGATTTAGCCCAGATATTTGTACTGTTTTAAAGAGTAATTCCCATAACGTATTCAACTTATTAAAAAAAACTTACTTCAATTGGAGATAACCCACTGAAGATGTCAGTCTGCACAAGTAAAGAGGTTTGCTGACTAACTCCATCTGAGGAAGTCTCAACACCAACATTTCAGCACCCAACAATGTATAATGGTGAAGTGATGATCTAGAACACTGCATATGCAGTGAAATTAGAAGAACCTGGGTGTAGGAAGAACACCTGTTAAAGGAGAAGTACCGGGAGCATCAGCTGTCAAGGAGCTTAAGTACCCATTGTGTTGCGCACTAAGATTTGCACCTGTGATCAAATCATCCTCTTAAACCTACCTTCAGGAAACATTTAAAGTTGTCAATGAGAAATTACCAACTTAGGGACTTCGATCTCTATCAAGCATTTGGAAAAAAAGATAATGAACGAGTATAATTTCCATGTTCTAGTATTGCAATTCCACAGTCAAGTACAGGAGTAGGAAAAAAATACAAACCTAGTAACAACCCACCATGGTATCTTTACTTACTGGTGCAATATTGTGAGATGGAATAGTTGATTGTGCTGAGCCTGAGCCCTGACCATTTGAGATGTTTCCATGGGACAGATAGTTGGGAGATCCATTCTGCTGCATAGAAGGATCCTGCTGACCAAATCCTCCAGCAAGTTGATTGGCAAAACTATGAGCACCAATATTTGATGTTTGATGCAAAATTAGGGAAGTATTGAGTATTGACTTTTATGGGGAATAATGTGTGTTTTTCCCATAGGAACCACACACTATTTATTCATAGTCTCAAAGAGTCCAACTCTAATGCAATTCGTTATTTAGATCTAATGCGAACTCTCCAACACTCCCCCTCAAGATGGACCGAAGATATCAATCATGCCCATCTTGTTACATATTGCAGCACCCTCAACAGGACCTAACCATTTAGTAAAACAGTCAGCCAACTGTTCACCATACTTGATATACTCCAACTTCAATATTTTGCCATTGAGCTTTTCCTTGATAAAAAAACCTATCAATCTCAACGTGTTTGGTACGATCACGTTGAACTGGGTTGTTAGCAATGTTGATTGCAGATTTATTGTCACAATGCAACACCAAGAGATTATTCCTCCATACCTGAAGCTCGGACTAGGGATGACAATGGGGCCCCATTCTCCATTCCCCGATGGGGAATTCATCTATTAGGGGGCGGGTTTGGGACTACTTCATTCCCCACGGGGATAGTAATATGAAAAAAAACATTCCCCATCGGGTTTGGCGGGGACGGGGCTATTCCCCTGCTCCCCATCCCCGTTCCCCGATGGGTCCCCGATAATACAGTACATACTTCATAAGTTCATAGCCCAGCCCAAGTGCCCAACCATTGTTCCCCAACCCTAAACTGTGCATAAGCATAACCCTAGTCCCATACTCCCATTTCCCATCCATTCCCTTCCCAGCCGCCGCCCCATGAGTGTATCCATGAATTCATATCTTGAGAAATTTCTCTTTGTTGTAGCTGAAATCTAGAAATGGCAATACCGATGACGGGGATGGGGACGGGGATGGGGCCCTGATAACCCGACGGGGACGGGGAACGGGGAAGAATAGTACCCAACGACGGGGATGGGGACGGGGATGGAGATTTTTTTTTTTACCACGGGGATGGGGATGGTCCGCTACTCCCCGACGGGGAATGGCCTCGTTGCTATCCCTAGCTCGGACAATAAACCCTTCATCATAGCATTTCACTCACACTCAATGCCATTGCTCTGTACTCTGCCTCTGCAGTAGACCGAGCCTCAACCTGCTATTTCTTGCTCCTCCATAACACAAGATTACCTCCCACAAAGATGCAATATCCAGAAGTAGACCCCCTGTCATCCACACTGCTTACCCAATCAGCATCGCAGTACCCTTCCACATTCAGGTATAGGTTTTTCCTAAACCAAAGACCTTTCCCAGCAAATACCGCAGGATTTGATGGACAGCATCCATGTATCATGTTTTGGGCTCATACATATATTGACTAACCACACTCACTATATATGAAATATTAGGTCTTGTATGACACAAATAGATAAGAGGACCAATAAGCATTGATAAGCTTCATTGTCAAATGGATCTCCCAACTCAGCACATAGCTTGTGATTCCTATCAATAAGTGAAGCAATAGGGCGACACTCAAGCATACCTGTTTCTGCCAGCAGATTAAGGACATACTTTCTCTAGGAGAGAACTATACCCTTCAAAGAACGAGCAATCTCGATCCCAAGAAAGTATCAAAGAGCTCTAAGATCTTTCACCTCAAATGCCTCTCCCAGTCTTTTCTTCAAGGACTTGATTTCCTCGGCATCATCTCCAATGATCACAAAATCATCAACATAGACTGCAAATATAGTGATATGTGATTCTCTATGTCTATAAAATACAGTATGATCCCCATTACACTGAGAATAGCCCATACTACAAACTGCGCGTCTGAATCTATCAAACCACGCCCTTGAAGACTGCTTTAGTCAGCCTATTCTCAAAGCCTAGAGGAATCTATATGTATACCTCTTCTTGTAAATCTCCATGTAGAAAGACATTCTTCACATCTAACTGATGTAGGGGCCAACCAAAATTAGTTGCACAGGAGATCAACGTTCTTACTGTGCTTATCGTCGCTACTGGTGCAAATGTCTCATCATAGTATATTCTATATGTTTGACTATAACCTTTTGCAACTAACCGTGCCTTATATCTCTCTATCTTGCCTTTAGGAGTTTGCTTAATCGTAAACACTTATTTGCATCCTAATGCCCTTTTCTCTGCTAGAAGTAGAACAAGATCCCATGTCTTGTTCTTCTAAAGTGCAATAAGCTCCTCCTTCATAGCATCCTTCCACTTATGATCTTGCTTAGCAGTTCGTTAATCCTTTGGAACATGCACTATCTGAAGAGATGCAATGAATACTTTGTATGCAGGTGAGATATAAGAATATGAGATGAAATTTGCAATGTCATGCTCAAAATCATACCGGACTGGGTGCTTTCTGGCATTAGCTTTAGTTTCCCTATGTTGTGCAAATGGTAACTCTAGATGTGAGTGGTTAGAAGGAACATTACCAGTCGTCCCAAGGGGAGACAAGGAACTTGATGGAGAGAGAGACTGTCTGAGGGATTTGGGACTGGGTTGACTAGCGAGGCCAGCTATTCAGGATGTTGCTGTTCTGATTGCATCTCTGCCAACTCCATTTGGTGGCTCAGGTGCTGACTGATTGTCCCTCTGCTTCTTCCTTATTTCCCAAAGCGTCTTCGCTCATAAACTTTTAATTCTTTTGGGGCTATCACATCTCTTGCATATTCCGTCTGGTTTGGGCATGAAATTGTCCCCACAATAACTTGTTCTCCCACTCTCGACTGTCACCCTCAGTGATAGGAGAGAACTCCAAAAACTGATCAAGAGTATCTCCACTCGTGTAGTGAGGCTCAAACTCTCAGAATGTCACATCCATACTCACAAACAACTTTCGTTCAATTGGGTTTTAGCATTTATAACCCTTCTGACTTGATGAATAGCCTATAAAAATACATTTCAATGCCCGTGGATCCAGCTTGCCAACCGATGGTCAGTGATCTCGTTCAAAACACACACAGTCAAACACCTTGGAAGGTGTCAGACCCGGGATTAATACCCCAGATCCTCTGTGCCTTTCTGAACTAGTCCCATGATCAGTAGCTAGTTCACACAGTAAACAAATATGGTAACAAAATCATATCACGATTTTATTAATAAACAACAGAGTTGATTACAAAGGAGACTTACAGGCCCACAACAAAATAAACATAGCGAAAAACGAAGATGTAGTAGGGTCCAGTTAATCTGCCACAGGCAATCGACTGGGGAAGCGGCCTAGTCGTCGAGGTCCACATCGGTATCAAAGTCCTTCTCCTCTGAAATTTTGTTTGCATAAAGCAAGTATGAGCACAACTTCCGTGCTCGCAAGTTACACCTGTCAAGTAACAGAATGACATGCATAAATGAATGTAACAATAGAAAGGCTTATTGGTTTATTTGCATAAAGCAGCATTTCTTTTAAATACTGGTACTAAGTTCCAAAGCAGTTATTTTATAACTAAAATTTATAAAATTCTCAATTTTATAGTCAGATAACATTCACACACGAATGGTGCATGATACCCTCATATCACATGGCTTCCTGCCTAATTCCCATCTGAATAAACCAGTTTTGAAGTAGTATTTTTCAAACAAAAACCAAAGTCTAATTTTGAGTAGTTCTGCTAGCATGTCCATAACCGTGGACACGGCTATTCGAATAGTTTTACACTCTGCAGAGGTTGTACAGCTTTACCCACAATAGATAATCAACTTTTAATGTTCGTCTGACACACTTCCGAAGGTGTGCGACTAAGTGATTATCACGAGGCCTTTACAATGTTCTGTCTTAATGTATTTGTGCCCGCTAAGGTTTCGCTACCATTGGACTGGCCATCCTCCGGAAGCCCCCTCCTGCGCCAGATGGGTCTACTGTCTGACCAACACCCATACCAACAACATAGCACCAATGACACTAAGACATCACAAATTATTTAGCCAAGTTCCGACCCATACTTGAGACATGTGGTGGTACGGTATGGCGTAGCATCATGCGCTCGAAGACAGGTCCTTAACTGACTTGGGCGACTTTCCATAAAAACCCCTGGGCCTTAACCCTAACCAGATTAAGCCCGTGCATAAACCTGCACCCACCAATCATCCACGCCCAAGTCCAAACCCATTTTTATTTTATTTTCCAAGTCATTTGTAAAACTCCCATGACACACCAATGCCAAGGGTACAATTTAAACAATAATTGATTGTTGGTTGAAATTCCCCAAATCAAACAAGTTTGGTCTATAAGCATGGCTAAGCAATACGTTTAAATGATCCTAGTTCATACTATCGTATCAACCAGTTGTATCTAGGTGTCAATGTGTTTGATTCAATATCAACATTGGTCATACAAAGGATTTAGGTATAACTATGAATTTAAAAACAGGAATTTATATTTATAAATAAGCATGCAGTAATAATTCAAAAACAGAATATAAATAATTTAAAATAATGGGATCAATATGATCAAGGGTATAACTTGCCTTGCTTGATGAGGTGACGTTGTTTTTCTTAATAGATCAACTTAACGTAACGTGCGTGTTGAGGTGACGTTGTTTTTCTTAACAGGTCACCTAGTACTCACAAGTACTATCTTCAGGTAGTCCAAGTGTACGATCACGATGATCATATAGTCAAAATCAATCCTCTTATGTTGCTCTTCAAACGGCGTCGAAATCTGACTCTCCGAAGTCATCGAAAACTAACGTGAAAAGAAGTCAAATTCAAACTAAATTCAAATAACAATTCAAAAGAACTCCAAATTAAAATAATTTGATTTAGTTAGCTAGATTATAATTTTATAAAGATTTTGCAACTTGAACCACCCTATTTGGAGTTCAAATGCAAAAGATACGAAATTTAGAAGTTTGAAATTACATGAATTAATAAATTAGGGTCTAAAGGAATTATTGATCAAATGAACCCAAAATTAAATAATTTTGGTTTAGTTGGCTAGATCTTGATTTTATATGAATTTAGGAATTTGAATCGACAAAATCGGAGTTCGTATGAGGGAGAACGAACCCCGGGAAGTTCTAAATCTAAATAAAACCCTAAAATCAGATTTTATTGATTTTCTTGAATTATTTTCCTAAAGGAAATTCGGTTTATTGCGCAAGCTGACGTCAGCCACAGGATTTCGGGATTTAAAATAACTTCTGACGTGTGGGCCCTACGTGTCATAGACACGGCCCACGGTGAACTGGTTTCACCGAGCCAAGGCGAAGCTAGTGCGGAGTGGATCGTGCACGCGTGTGTGCCATGTCAGCGGAAGGGTGAGGTGGCGTCCACGGGGCAGTGATGTGGTGGCCACGTGGTGGTTGGTGATGATAGTGTTGCCGGCGAGGGTTTCTGGACCGGCCGACAACAGCGAGCCGGGGTACGGCGGCGACGATGAGTGGGCACACTGAGTCGGTGTCAGAACCCGGGAATTAATACTCCCAGATCCTCTGTGCATAACTGAACTAGTCCCATGATCAGTCGCTAGTTCACACAGTAAACAATTATGGTAACAAATTCATATCACAACTTTATTAATAATCAACAGAGTTTATTACAAAGGAGGCTTACAGGCCCATAATAAAATAAACACAGCGGAAGACGAAGGAGTAGTAGGGTCCAGTTAATCTGCCACAGGCAATCGACTGGGGAAGCAGCCTAGTCGTCGAGATACACATCGGTAGCAAAGTCCTTCTTCTCTGAAATTTTGTTTGCATAAGCAAGAATGAGCACAACTTCCGTGCTCGCAAGTTACACCCGTCAAATAACAGAATGACATGCATATATGTATGTAACAAAGGATGGCTTAAGGGTTGATTTGCATAAAGCAGCATTTTCTTTCAATACTTGTACTAAGTTCCAAAGCAGGTATTTTATAACTAAAATTCTCAATTTTATAGTCAGATAACATTCACACATGAATGGTGAAGGATACCCTCCTATCACATGGCTTCCTGCCCAATTCCCATCTGGATAAACCAGCTTTGAAGAAGTCTTTTCAAACAAAACCAAAGTCTAACTTTGAGTAGTTCTCGCTAGCATGTCCATAACCGCGGACACGGCTATTCGAATAGTTTTACACTCTGCAGAGGTTGTACACTTTACCCACATGACAAGACTTCTCTAGTTTGTCCCAAGATATATCTATGCCACCGCTCACTACCTTGGGTGAGCGGTCTAGAGCACGTGTCAAGGCCTTTACAAAGCGTCATTCCACCGTAGTTACCCCTCGCTAAGGTTTCCACCACCCCCTTTGGAATAAAGACCTCCGGTTCGGGCCCCCTCTTGCGCTAGGTGGGACTAACATCGATCGTAACATGACTACCCATTTCATCCAGAGGAACGACCACGGTGGAACATTGCAGACATTAGCTGTGTCCTACTCCCATACTGAGGACATGTGGTGGTACGGTAGTGGCATAGCATCATGCGCTTGAAGACCGGTCCTTAACTGACTTGGGCAACTTTCCAACAAAACCCATGGGCCTCAACCATCCCCGATTGAGCCCGTGCATAAACTTGCACCCACCGAACATCCATTATGCCCAAGTCCAAACCATTTTTATTTATTTCATTTTTTTAAAGTCATAAACTTCCATAACATACCGATGTCATGGATACAATTCGAACAACAATTGATTTATGGCTGAAATTTCCCAAAATAAACATGTTTGGTCTATAAGCATGGCTAAGCCTGATTTTTCTCAAAATGTTCTAGTTCATACTATCGTATCAACCAGGTTTTACCTATGGTGACAATATGTTTGCTTCAATTATCAAAATTGGCTATACAAAGGAGTTTAGGCATAACTATACATTTAAAACAGGACTTTAAATTACTGATATAAATAAGCATGCAGTAATAATTTAAAACAGAATATAAATAATTTGAAATAATGGGATCAACATGATCAAGGGTATAACTTGCCTTGCTTGATTGAACACTGCTCTCAAACGGAGTCGAAATCCGGTCGTCCGAAGTCGTCGAAATCTATACGTGAAAACGAGCTAAATTCAAATAACACTCAAATAAAATCCAAATAAAATCCAAAATAAATACTGGGAGGAAGGTATTGATTTTATATGAATATAGGAAGTTGAATCGACGGAATCGGGGTTCGTATGAGGGAGAACGAAATTGTAGAAAATGAGATACATGCATAGAGCACTATGCATGCATGGCACTATAGCATTTGCATGGCACTGTAGCTTGCAATGCAAATCTTATGAAGAAAAGGCGATGCCGGGCAAGAGGAAAGGATAAACGGCCGGTGAACCACAAAAATGGAATCCCGGGAGCAAGACGGACCCACTGGTGGTGGTCGCGTCGCCGCGAAGGTCCGTGTGGCGGCGACGCAAAACAAAGGTTTGATGAATAGTAGCACCGATGAGCCGGGTATTTTGGAGGAACGGAAGGAGCATCGCGTAGAATGTTGCAGACGGCCAACGGTGTGGGCGATATCGCCGGGAATCAAAACGGCACCGAAATGACGATAGAAAGTTGTCTTGCCGTCACAAAACTTTTACTTGCGGCGGAGATAGAGGGGCGAATTCTAGGGATATGAAGAGGACGTCGAGGGGCACGCCGCGACACGGTCGGCTCGGGAAATGAGTAACCGAGGAGAGAGAACGGAGGAGATATTAATAATGGACCAAAATAAATGACAGAAAATAAATAAAATCTAAAAATTACGAAATAAATACTAAAAATAGTAGAGGAATTTAGGTGAATTTAGGAAGAAGAATCAACGGATTTGGAGTTTGTATGAGAGAGAACGGGTTTTTGGAAGGAATAAAATGTTATGTACAAAGTAGCATGCAGGATTATCTAGTCGTCCGTACTGTTCATGTTTCTTCAATACGAACAGCATGCAAAACTAAATGGCTAAGCTTTCAACCGAATGAAAGATCAAGCAGCCGATCAGAGTAGCAAGCACCATGCGGAAGATTAACTAGCAGCAGTACTAATCATCTTCAAGCTACGAATACACAAAGTAAAGCACATGACTAGATAAAAGATTTTACCGCTCATTGTCTTCTACCTTTCTGCAGACAAGCAAAAATGGAGCATGGCGCATGGAGGAGGGTGGCGCCATGGAGGAGGTGGTGAGCTCGAGGTAGAGCACGCGACGGCGATGTCGATGGAGTTAGACAACGGCGGCGGCGGTGTGGGCGGACCGAATTGACGGAGAAGGTGCGCACGGCCGACGAACTTCAAACTCCAACTCGGGCGGTGTTAGGGCGAGAGAGGCGAGGTGGGTGATGGGGACGGAATGAGATGAGAGATGCGCTCCCGGTGCTGCTATTTATAGGGCAAGGGTGGCGACGAGGCTTCGTGCGGCGCAAGAAGCTTTTAACGGGCCGCAGCGGAATCGACGGAATTGGAATGACTAAGGAAAGAATTGATGGCCGGGAATGGAGGTGTATTGATGAGAGCAAATGAATGCAATTGATTTCGGAAGAAAAGGTGGAGAAAATTACGGGTTTTGAAAAGCTTGATATGCCTCTAATGGCGGCGGCCGTTGTTGATCGCTCGGTTTGTGCGCATAGGGGCGCAAAGAGGAGGGAGGCGTGGTGGCGCAGCGTGGTGGAGGAGGGGCAGCTCTGCCGACGGCGAGGTGGCCTGGGAGGTGCGGCCAAGGGAAAGCAATGGTGAGCATGAGACTCGGTTAGAAAGAAATAAGCAACAGAGAGAAGGATACGCAGGGAAGAAGATGAATAGGAGAGAGAAAGGAGGGAATAAAGGGAATAAGAGAGGTGGTTGGAAACAATAGAGAAAGAAGGGAAGGATGGCAGCCATGCAACGTTAATTGAGCTTGCCATGGGAGCAATAAATTGATGGGTGACCTAACGGGAAGTTAAGTTTTTTTATATATATTTTTTTATTTCGAAATTACTGTTCATAGTGTACTGTGCAAGGTACTGTTCATGAGGTTCAGACCGTCCGAATAATTTACATGATTTTCGGATTTTAAATAAATCAATAAATCAAATAAATTTTTAGAAAATAGCAAATAGAGTCCAAAAATTCTAGAAAAATTCACAAAAATACCTTGAATTATTTTGAACTTAATAAAAATAATTCCAACTTAAAGTTGGCCTTTATTTTTGAACAGTAATTATTTTTGTTTTAAAATAAATAGGAAAAAGCTTTTAAAAACTCAGAAAATTTCAGGGATTAATTAAATTTTTATTTTTTTCAATTCAAGCCCAATGAAACTTCAAGAACTTTAAATAAATTTTACTTTTGACTTTTAAAACTACAGAAATGCAAATAAAGCAATTGAAGTCTGGCAAATTCTCAGAAAAATAAGTAACATAATAATTTTATTTATTTTATTTTGGTAACAGCACTTTGGGATGTTACAGTCGGGCATGCTATTGTGCATCGGTAGGTACCTGATTTGGCACGGAAGGATGGCGGTGGTGGCCGGAATCGGCGCCGGAGCGGAGGACGAAGACGGCTGTTTGTCGGGGATGTCAACCGAAGATGCTCCGAGGCGGAAGAAGGGGTGCGTGAGGTAGCTCGTGACGGGAGGGCGATGGTGCGGTCCACGAGGCGGGCGGCGTTGTCGACGAGGTCTTCGAGGTTTTAACCGCGCATCCAAACCCTAAAATCGAGTGCGGCGCTAGAGCGGGAGGAGAGTGGGTGGCGGAAGTGGATTGAGGAGGAAGAGGCGCACCGGTGCTCTATTTATAGGGCGGGAGGGGCGGCGAGATCGGCGTGCGCGGGCGCGGCGATGAGCGCGGAGGTTCCGCGACATGCGCAAACGAGGGCAACGACCGGAATGGGAAGGCGGCGTCGGGTTTTAATGCGCACCATCACGCGAGGATGGGGCAAAATCACGGCGTAATTGAGCTCGTGACCGGCCATGGTGGCGGTGAGCGCCCGCGCGAGAAGAAAGGGCGGGGAAGAAGAAGGGCCCGCGTCCGTCGGATCCTCATCCGATGGCGCAGAGGATTGGGGTTGCGTGGGGCGATGATGGCCGTTGGATTCTAATCCAACGGTGGCTGAGGGGGAGGGGGAAGAAGGCCGGGTGGAGCGGGCCGAGCAGGGCCAAAAGCGGCCGGGCGCGAGAAAAAATTAGGATTGGGCCGGGGAATTCGGCCCAAATCTAATTTAGGGATTTCTAAATGATTTTCCAATTGATTAAATTCAGATAATTCGAAAGGGATTTAGAAAATAGCAAATAACTTCCAAAAATTAAGAGAAAATTCACAGAAATTCCCTTATTTATTTTAGACTTAATGAAAATAGTTCCAACTTATAATTGGCTATAGTTTTTGCACATAAATTGTTTTGGCTTTAAATTACTTAGGAAAAAGCTTTTAAAAACCTCAAAAAATTCTAGAAATTAATTTAAATTTTATTTTTTTCAAATCAAGCTTCAAGAACTTCAAATAAACTTTTACTTTTGACTTTCAAAACTTTAGAGATTCAAATAAAGCAATCAAACTCTGGCAAATTCTCAGAAAAACCAGTAAAATAATAATTTTATTTTATTTTATTTTATTTTGGTAACATAACTTTGGGATGTTACAGAAGGCACCTTGAACTCCCGCTGACCCAAAAGATGTTCAATTGGAGACCTCATCCCAAGTCTTCGAGGCGACATGCGATTGATGAGATACACTGCCGTTATTACTGCCTCACTCCATAATCCTTTTGGCACATTCATCTGAAACATGAGTGAACGTGCTACCTCCAACAAATGTCGATTCTTCCGTTCAGCCACTCCGTTATGAGGTGGGGTTCCTGGACAAGTAGTATAATGAAGTATCCTCTCTTCTAAGAGGTACACAACAAACTCCTTATTAACATACTTAGTTTCATTATCTGATCGAAGAATCCGAACCTTTGCGTCAAACTGAGTAGCAACCATCCTATGGAAGTCCTGAAAACATCGAAGGACCTCGCTCTTGTGTTTCATCATATAAATCCAAGTCATACGATTATAGCAATCAATAAATGTGATAAACCACTTAAAACCACTCACAGAAGTAACTGAGCACGGACCCTAAACATCTGAATGTATTAATATAAAAGGTTCATAACTTCGTAGACCAATGCTACTATATGTAGAGCATGTATGCTTTCCAAGCTCACAAGTATCATACACAAGTTTACTCTTGTCTACTATTTTGAACAAATCAGGATATAACTGACTCAAACTCTCAAATGTTATCGAGCTTGATGATGGAACTCCGTCTTGCCTATCCGCTAACAACTGCGATTGGTTTGAGGTAGCCACAGCCTCCATGGTTGCAACTTCCTCCGGTGAAAGTCAGTAATCACTGAGAGCAAAGCTATTGTAATGTTCCATAATGAAAACTACAAAATTGAAACTAACACTATTATTACTTTCATCTTAGCATAACAAACAATAACAATAAAATTATGCAAAAAATAGTATTTTACCTCTTTTGCTAACTTGTTGCCATAAATTGAATTTTTCAAAATTTGGCATAATATTTTTGAATTTTGCCAAATTATCTCACAATGAATTTGAATTTGCACAACCGAATTTGAAAGTGAAATTGAGGAATGGATGAGTGCTGAATGGGGGGGGAGGGGTATGGTGGCTCTTTATAGATTTTTTGGGTTTTTTTGCTTTTTAAAAACCATAAACGGTAAAAAAAAACAGTTGGATTTTCAAAAAAAAAAACCCCGAACGTTAGGGCTGAATGGGCCAAATGGTCATGCTATGTCGGGCATGACCCACCGCGAGAAAAAACCCCCAACGAGCAGAATTTTAACCGGGTCGTGCCGTGCCAGGCACGACCCACTAGCCTCTCCCACCCTTATCTCCCTCCCCGGCTCCCCGTCCCTACCCCGAGCCCTACGCAGCCCACGCCAAATGCGCCTCTACCGCACTGCCGCGCTGCACTCCCGCCTCCTCTCTCTCGCCCTGCCGCCACCCCCTCCTCTCTCTTCCTCCTCCTCGTCGCCGTGCTCGTGCGCCCTTCGCCTCCCACTGCCTTCTCCTCCCTCTGTGCCGCTTCGCCCTCTTCCTCCTCTCCTCCTCGTCGCCACGCCTATGCGTCCCTTCGCCTCCCGCCTCCTTCTCCTTCCTCCGCGTCGGTGCCACCTTGCCCTCCTCCTCCTCCTCTCCTCATTGTCGTTGCGCATGTGCGCCCTGCGCAGCCCCCTTCTCCCTCCTCCTCCTCCCTCCCTCACCAGCTGGCTTCCTCCTTTCTCTCTCGCCGCCGGTTAGCTTCCTCCTCCCTCCCTTGGCCTCTCCGCACGCTGGCCAAACAGGTCGTGCCGAACCGAAGCACAGTACAGACTTTCGTGCCATACCGACCCGACCTATGAATAATATAAACTGTACCGTACCTGATCGGGCCAACAGTACCGTGCTTCGGACCACCTCTATCTTCATCCACCGCCACCATAACACACTTCCTCCAAACCCTTAGGTCCCACTCCCCCGCATCCCAATCCTCTAGACCGTGGCATCGTGCCATGGGACAGGCGTCGCGCGCCCACTGGCACCACACTCTCCCTCCTCCGGTCTCCGCCACGAACCCCATCGGTGCCTCCTAACGTCACAATCACAGATGCGACCGCTGCCTCTGACCAGAGGGCAATTGAACTTCCGGCCCCACGTGTCAGACACAAAATGCAGGTACGCACAGCTTTGACACGGTGCCTTTTGGGCTCCCTCGGATCCCCACAGCCTTCCTCGCATCCACCCGTCTCCCACTCTCGCCGGCCGCCGCATCCAAGGCAAGACGCCTCCTCCCCACACCCGATCTCCCCTCCCATCTCCGATCACTATATAAGCTCCAACCTCCTTCCACCACCCCTCGCTTGCCGCCCAAACCCGCGCCATTTCAAATCCCGCCCAAACCCTAGCCTCCAAACCCTAACCCCCCCGCAGCATGGCAGACGACGCAGCGCCGCCACCGGCGAGCGCTGACCTGCCTCCGCCGGGGCCCGACGAGCCCCGGTCCCGCGGGCACCTCTCTCTCCGTCAGGCGGGCTCCGCTGATGAGGAGGATGCTTCGCCGGCGCCGGCGGGGGCGGGGGCGCCGGATGAGAGGTGCAGGGCGATGATGGAGGTGGTGAAGAAAGACGGGGTGGGGGGCAAGTGGAAGGTGTCCAAGTTGGTGGTGGAACACAACCACGACCTGGAGGTGGCTTCAGGGGAGGTCGCCGCCGCCGTGCCGGCGCTGGGGATGGAGTTCGACTCCGTCCACGCCGCCAAGGGGTTCTACTACGGATACGGCGAGAGGGTGGGGTTCAAGGCGCGCACGGGCTCCAACCGCCGCTCGGTTGGCAATGGCACGATGATCATGCAGCGGTTCCTCTGCTGGAGAGGCAATTACGCGAGTCGGAGGAATAAAACCAAGGATTTGGATGAGGTGAAGGAGGCAGAGGTGGTTGAGGAGGGTGCTGCGGGGAAGAGGAAGAGGGGGCCCTATAAGAAGAGGGGCCGCAAACCTGGGAAGAAGAGCGTGGAGGTGATCGAGGTGGAGAGCTCAGTGGAGAAGGGTGTTGAGATGGCAGGCGTGGAGAACGGGCAAGAGGTGCGGAGTGGGAGGGGGTCCAGGAGGGGTAGGAGTAAAAAGGCTGTTGCAAAGGATGGGGAGTCTGCCATCGGGTTGGAGGCGGAAAAGGAGGATGTGGAGGTGGCACAAGATTGTGCCGATGATGATGACGACGACGACGACGACGATGAGGATGGGGTGGAAGGGGAGGGGGAGGAGGATATGGAAGAGGAGGTACAGGTGGAGGTGAAGGAAAAGAGAGGGAGGGGGAGGCCGAGAAAGGTCGTTACAGAGGGCAATGCCCTGCAGGCACGTGTGTTGAGGGAGCTCGGTGTGAGGGCATCACAGTACAATAACGAGGAGAGGAAGAAGATACTTAATAAGTACCTCTCGAAGCGACACAGCAGACCAGTCTGTGGCAGGCCTGCCAAGGTAAATTTCTTACATCTTGCTATTAGTTGTGACGAAGATGAAGAACATATTATACATTGCAATATTGTGTACTGTGGAGTGTAGAGTAGAATGTATGTAGGCCTCATTGATACAATGAAAAGTAAGATAATTGACACATTGATATTTGTGCTGCCATTTTGTGTCCTTTTGAATACAAGGGACGGAAATTAGTTTTCACTTTTGTACCAATGTTAATAGCAGGGCTATCTAGTGTCTATGCTTGATTTTATGGAAATCAATATATCATATATTACTTTCAATAGCACTGCTAGCTGCCTTAATTGCATCAACTGACTGACAAGGAAAAGATCGCCATTTTGATGACACGAAGCATCAATGTATAGATGCGCAGAGTCCTCGAGATAATCTCATCTCTAGATGATTAGCAATTTCTAAACTTTGTAATGATTCCATGTTGGGGCCTCTACTTTCCGCTCAAGCTCAGTTTGGTCTCTCTGTTAGCTGGAAGTCATTCAGTCAACAACGCCATATTCGACCGTTGATAAAATGATTCAGTTAGTTTTCTGGTAGCACTTAAAACCTGTCCATTATGGCAAGCTGATAAAAGATATTCATGTTGTAAGCTCATCGACTCCCATATTTCTCACCCGACGTGTGCAACGTTGATAAACAAGAGGGGAGAGAGAAGTGAGAAGGAGCGAGGGGGGCTAGGCAGCACCACGTGACCTGACATGGAATTTTATGTTATGAAATGTAACAAAAGAACCAAGCGGAGCCTAGTATGAAAGTAGAGGGATTGATTTGGCCCATTTTAAAGTAAAGGGAGTGTATTGAGTCTAAAAGGTAAGTAGCAGAACCAAAAGTGCATTTTTCCCTCCCAAAGCATGTGAGAACTTATAAATGTGTCTTACAAATGTTAACACATAAACACGTATTAGAAATGTTGAAATGTCTGGAGATATACCAAATAAATAGTTGATACATAATACATATTGTATCATTGTACATAGTTTTACTTGGGAAGTATGTGCTCTTGTCCTTTTTAGATTGCCTCACGCCAAGCTTTGGCTGAAAGGCGTAAGCGTGGTGATGGAGGTAGATTTCTGGCAAGCGTAGGACTGCTGGTAACTTTCCTTCCATGTTGCCTATAAGTATTTGTGAATGCTCTGTATTATTGTGCTGTACTGCTGTTAACAGTTTCCATTAATTAGGTGATTAGTTGGCCAATGGAAGAGACAGAATAGCACACAGTTGGTGTCTAACAGTTGTCAACAAGTCGGAAGTCACAAATCAGTTTACAACTCACTGCATTCTATATACACACATGCACATAATTTGTTACGTTTTATACTGAAAAATATTCGCTCTTACTTCATTTGCTACTGAACTTAAAGAGTTAAACAATATCCTGATTTTTCAATGTTCACTAGCATCCTTGTATCCAACATGTAATTGAGATATAATTTTAACTTATTTTGGTTGATTTCAACAAAGTATGTATTATGTAACTCTTCTTGTGGGCCTTTGCTGAACTAATTGTGTGTAAACTCTGGTAGTTACTATACTTACCACCACGTTACAACCCTTGGAGAATTTTGCTGACCTGTCGAATCTTTGTATTGTGGTCTCATGAAAGTGGATGAAGTTGTTTGAATTAACAAGCGCTAACTTGCTTCCATTTATTCCTTATTATTTTCACATTAAAAGTGAAGCATTTATGTATGAAATTTATCTCATTATTCTAATGTTTTCTTATTCTTGTTCTTCGCAGCCTTCACGGCAACCTTCAGAAAGGCGGTCTAGACGTCTTGAGAAGCAAAATCTTAAAAAAGAAGAAGAGAAGGTAAGACCCACATACGAAATGTTAACCTATGTTTTGTTTTTAAGTTTTTTTTTCTCTGCAAGTGTTGCATAGGAGCTGATTCTTTTAGTTTCTGGTGTCTTACTTTTGGTTAGGCAACAAGAAAATGGGAATAATGATTCCTTTGAGTTTTACACCATTCTTCCATATGAACAGCTGTGCTTGCATATTTTGTATTCAATTCTCCCCTTTGCTTTAACACATACGATTTTGTTCCCATGGTCCAGGCTGAGAGCGAAGAAGATGAAATAATTGAAGCAGAACCAGATCCAGAAACAGAAGTAGTTGCTGGACCTGGAGGAGAGCCGAAAGTTGGAATGGTTTTCCTGAATGAAGACAAGGCTTATGAATTTTATGTCAACTATGCTGGAACTGCAGGGTTCAGCGTCCGAAAAGGATGGTTGGACAAAACAGCCAAGGATGTTACGAAATCTCGGACATATGTATGTCATAAAGAGGGATTCCGTCCTAAAAGTGTTACTGCCGAATCAAAGAAGCCACGGCCAGAGACAAGAACTGGTTGCCAAGCACACATGACTATTAAAATCACAACTAGCGGCAAATATGTTGTGACTGAGTATGTGGCTGATCATAATCATGATCTTGAGGCTCCCTTGGTGGACATTCAGGTTCTGAGATCACAGAAGTTATTAGCAAAACTACAGCAACCTCCGGATCCACCTAAAGTTGTTTTGATACCAAATGACTACAAAAATTACATAAGGACAAGACGCACAAAAGATATGCAATTGGGCGATGCCCAGGCGATTTGTGAATACTTACAGAGGATGAAAGGCGAGAATCCTTCTTTCTTTTATTCCATTCAAGTGGATGAAGATGACCAATTCACAAATGTGTTCTGGGCAGATGTTAAATCAATGATGGATTATAACTACTTTGGCGATGTAGTGTGTGTTGACTCAAATAATAGTGCAAGTGATTATGGTAGGCCTCTATTGCTTTTTATTGGTGTTAACCATCATAAGCAGCCAATCATATTTGGTACAGCATTGATTTACGACGAATCAGTTGAATCATTCAAATGGTTGTTCGAAACTTTCAAATCTGCTATGAGCGGAAAGCAACCAAAAACAGTTTTGACTGATCAGTCTACAGCAATCAGTGATGCAGTTGCTTCTGCTTGGCCAGGGACAACCCACCGCTTCTCACTGTTGCATTTATATCAAAGTGCTACCAAGATATTAAGGGATACATTCCAAGGTTCAGAAGCTTTTGCGCATGATTTTAGTAGGTGTCTGTATGATTGGGAGGAGGAAGAGGACTTCTTGTCAGGCTGGGGTATCCTCTTGGAGAAGTACAATCTGAAGGATAATGAGTGGCTAAGTAAATTGTACGAGGATAGAGAAAGATGGGCTTTGCCATATGGGCGTGATACACTCTGTGCAGATATTGCAGCCACACTCCGAAGTGATAACATGGATGCCATCCTGACAGGTCTTCTTAAAACAGAAATAGATCTTACATACTTCCTTATCAATTATGATAAATTTTTGGAGGAGAAACGTCTAGCTGAACAACAAGCTGACTACCTTGGGACTCAGATGACACAGAGGGTAGCACCTCTGCGGTTGCTTTGGCAAGCTGCTAATGCATATACTCCAACACTGTTTGAGATGTTTAGGTTAGAATTTGAACTGATCTTGGCCTGCATGGTCTATAGCTGTGGTGAGATCGGACCAATATCGGAGTATGAAGTAGCTGTCAAAAACAGGCCTCGGGGTCATTTTGTTAGATTTGACTCGTCAGAATGTATGGTTGTTTGTAGCTGTAAGAAGTTCGAGTTCACAGGTCTTCCATGTTGCCATATATTGAAAGTTCTTGAGCTCAGAAATATTAAAGAACTTCCACCACACTATATTTTGAAAAGATGGCGAAAGGATGCTCAGAGTGAATCTCCAAGGGAGAACTATGGTTTTGCAGCTGTAGACAAAGATCCCAAGTTCTCATTGTCTAAACGGTACAGCACACTGTGTCGAACGCTATATAAAATTGCAGCAAAAGCTGCAGAAAACGTTGAAGCTTATACATTCATGGAGAGCCAATATGATCAGCTTCTGGAACAAGTTGAGCTTCTTTTGCAAGCAAAGTTGCGTGATAAATCTTTACTAAGCACCATCTTGAAAGGTCAACAACAAAATTTGGTTCAGCATGAGGCCAGCAACAGTGAACCTCGCAGAACAAGTGGTAAGAAAAATAAAAATGTAGAGATGCGCCGCCGGCAGCAAAGTCCTCTTGAATCAAATAAGAAGAAAAAGGGTAGACAAGGTCTGTTCATCACCTAAGCTGTTCCAGTAATGGATTGTACATCATCAATGCTTGATCCTATTAATCTGTTGCAGGTCTACCAGAGCCTGAGGAGGCTGAAGTCCCACTTAGGGTTGATCCTCCCACAATACCAAATGACATTCCAAATCATCTGAGAACTCCAACCAATCAATTTCTTGCACCAAGCCATATAATGCAGGTAAAACTTAATGTTCCCTTTCTGCTTTTTCCTAAATCCCTGTTTTGATGAACAGAAGAGTGAAGGTGACGATTATTATAGTTTGTAGTTAAGGTACACTGAAGTACTAATATATTATAGCTCTGCAAAAACAGGCACCGTATGTTGCACAGCAGTTCAGTCTTAGTTCTCTTCAGGGATTTCCTGGCATATCGCCATTTGCGCAGGTAACTCAAGAACAATTTTTACTGGTTGAAGAAAAATACTATTTGTACTTTGCTTTCATATGCTACAAATTTGGCGTGTCAATAGATGCAGGAACCATCACCTGCTCCTCTCCAGCAACCTCATCTACAACAACCACCCTTTCATAGTGGTCCTCAAATCCCCCAGGTGATTCTACTGTGATGCATTACTTAATGTTTGGTACAACGTACACCCATGTTCTCCTTCTGAAGGGATTTTACGTCACATATTTCCTAAGGACTTGTTAGGGTAAGAGAGACTGCAAGTGGTCATTGAGTTTATTACCACACGTTCCCCTTTAGAATAACTTCTCTCGATGGGAGATTTTCATGTAGATGACATATATTCAATCAAGTCACTACAATCAACAGTACATCACGTGAACTCAATTGATACCGTTCTTGAGTAAATGATTTATCATGTGGTTACCCTTGCTATCATCCATGTAAAATTGCTCAAGGCAAATTGACAATGGGTGGTGTTTGTCATGTTTTCGTGCAGGCCCCACCTCCAGACATCCAGTCAATGCAGTTTCTCAGCAGCAATCCTCAACTGGGCCACCAGACCACGGATCAAGGACAGTACACCATTCCCGTCTGGGATTTCCTGTGATTTAAGCCATAATAGCAACCTAGATGTAACAACAGTAATGTAGAAACTGAGTCATTCCCCCTTGCTCAGCTTGTTTATGTTAATGAAACTATTGAGCATGGGTAAGTTTTGGATTCGTTTTTTTCTGAGTTGAGTGAAAGGGTCAGTCAGAATGCAGTGGCAGCACTTCGTTAGGCAAATGGCATGATCCGGCGCATGTCAGCCTGACCCATTAAAACCCAATGCTTATGACATGTGGGGCAGCTTGCAAGCAACTAACTTTATCTACATCCACACGCTATGCAGGAGTAGAGGCAAATTAGTTTCAAAATGTTTCGAGCTCGAAAGGAAAAGACCGACCAAAGCTAAGCTGACACGTCTAAAATATCCCTCTAGAAAGAAAACATGCTTTTGACTTTGCTCAAACAAATCAGTTTACGTTGGGCACAACATTTTGATCAGGTGGTGAACAAGCCACAATCTTTCACGGGCGTGACAGGTAAATAAGTAGCCCGCATCTTGTATCTCATACTGGTCAGCTTCCATTAGCACACAAGGGTAGAACGACGTGCCGTTGCTCAGGCGCTCAGTATGCCTTGGAATTTCTGATCAAGGTACTGCTGCCAGGTCTCGCCGTACCCTGATTCAAGGTGCTGACGGCCACCTTCAGAGCAAACATTCTTTGGCCCATCGTAATTGAGAATGTACGTGTTAGCATCTGCACGCTTCCAACTCGAAGGGAGCTTCAGATACTTATCATAGAAGGCCAGCGTTATCGCCAACCTAATGTGGTCCCTGAGAATAGATGTTCAACATGACCAGGATGGGTGTGAGTCTACAGTACGTGAATTTAAATGATATTGTAGTGTCTAGCAATGGTGGGTATTGCACAAAACAGAATACGAGTCACTGACCTTGGATTGGGTAACCTAAAAGCCTTGATCCACAACATGATAGAGTCAATCAGGTTCTTCTCTAGTCTGTGCGGCTCCACCACAAGCACATCAAGATCAAGTAAGCACGCATCCTTGTCGTAAGGTTCAGTAGGCACCAAACCTTTAGCAGCTGTTCTTTGAACGGCATTCAGAACATCCATACTGACATAATCACTAAAGCGCTTGCTACAATCTTCAACAGCGCCGATGGCACAAGTGCCTAAATCAACACGAGAGAGATCTTCAATTTTGCCCTGGGAGGAGATTGGTGCTTCACATAAGGTAATCCAAAGATATTGAGAAAATGCTTACTTTGCTATCTACACTTCAGATGTAATGACAGATTTAAGCATTTGTGTGTCTGAATTGGATGTGTATCTCCATGCTCAAAAACCTGTATGGAGCCTATGCCTAATTTACCAAAGAATTTACAACCCTGGCAATATATTCCTGTTGCAATTTGTTTTGTTGATTCAAAACAACAGAAAGAGGGACATCTTCAATTAAATTAATTTTATACTTTCATTTGCTGTATGTTTATGGCTCACAAAGTTAAAACTGAATATTCTTTGATCATTTGACAGTACTACACATGTAAACGAGGACAATACAAAGGAATTTTTGAATGTGCATTTGGGCCATTCCATCTAAATTATCAGTACTTACTATTCACTATCACAGGTTAAATGACTGAGCAAGCGAGCCAGCAATAATATCAGCAGCTGCATGGAACTATATTCTGACAAAAAAAATGTTTCCATGGTATTTATTTACGAGTTCAGTGATTTTTTTTCAGAGAGTTCAATGATAGGTTTGAGTAAATCAATGAAAATAGATGCATAGTACCTTTATGATTGAATCTGCTGAGATATAAACATATCTCTTTCGCGAGAATTGAGTTGTTGCGATAAGGATAGGTGACAGTTCATTGGGGAATGACCAAAAAAGGTTTCCTTCTGGAGTGGCAACATTTAGCTTATCCTCGATTTTCTTTTGACTGTAGAAGAATCAAGTATGAGGATGCAACAATGTCAAAGATAAAAGAAGCATTTTAGTTTGTGTGCTCACCTAGTGACAGTAAGATTTGAATCAGGTAGTACCACTTTTAGCTTGTGATAGGACGATTTATCATATCCTTCAGGTATTAAGAAATTGAAGGATATATTATGTGGATCACTGAAACAAAGAAAAAATTATGTTGGCTATATAAGGAACAAATAAACACTTGAAGACACAATTCTGCCATTAATGCTATATCATTAGTAGTGCAATGAGCACAGAAGTACAACTATCCAACACCAAAGGGGTTTATCTTTTGTAGTCACTATTATTACATGGAAAATTGAAATAACCTTGACGGTAAAAGGAAGTTGCCATGCAGAACGAAATTCTTCTACATTAGTTGCAAATTTTTCTGATGGTTAAAGCTCACTGTCACTGCACCAAATTCCTCATAGTTTAATTATTGAAAGAGTACACATGAAACAGAACCTTGAGCTGGACAGAGTGGAGTTTGTCAGCACAGCAAGAGTAGGAAGATCCAGACAGCTTATCCAAGAGAAGATATCTACACCTCCAATATCGTCGGACAAATCCTGCAGAAAAAACCAGCTGTACTTCAAGGAAGTTGCTTTTCCCTAACTCAGACTAACATGCAAATGAAACCAAAATCAGTGTGAAACAATACCGTCTCCGTGGAAACATCCGACAAAACACAGCAAACCAATACTACACGTCTACAACAATTGAAATTTGGGATATTTGCCATTTTGCTGCACCTTATAGTTGGTTTCTATAAAATGTCATTATATTCGTTGCAATTGATTATTTACCACACTTTTCCTTGCTGCTTTGTTATTTTGTCACTTTGGACATTTCTACCCTTGTCTTCCTCCCTCTTCTTCTTCCAAGTTCCACCCCTTCTGCTATGGCAGACACGACCCCGTGCCGCCGGCTACCCCTCTCCCCCGCAAACTTCCTTCGCTTGGCCACCAACGCTGACCTCCCTCCTAGCGCCGACCTCTCCCTCGTGCTCACGCCGCCCCCGCCCGTCTGGCTCCCCAACATCACCACGCGCATCTTCCCGGAGGCCACCGCGCCACGCAACTTCCCCTTCCGGCCTCCTCCTCCATGCCAATCAGGGGCGCGCCAGCGGCCCCACCATCGTCGACCGCCTCGGCCGCCGCTCCTTCGCCTGACTCGAGTTCGTTGCGGGCTACCTCGTCCTCGACGCCGCATCCGCCTCTGTGCTCCCCCTCCCAAACCCCGAGCTCACCGTGGACCGGGGCTGCCTCGGCATCATCGCCACCCCCGGCGGCGGCCACTACATGGTCGTCGGGTTTCAGCCCATCGGCGGCGGCGGCGGGGCCACCCTCCTTTGCTTCTCGTTGGAGACCGGCGAGTGGGTCAAGAAGAAGGTCCACAACCCTCTTCCACGCTGGATCTGGACCTTCTGCGATGTGGTCTCCCACTGCAGCAAGCTCTGGTGGGTGGATCGTGTTGCTGGCCTCCTCGCCTGCAACCCGTTCACCAACGAGCCGGCCATGGACTACGTCCTGCTCCTGAAGGGCGACGTGGTCACTGGGGAAGGTGAGGGACGGAGCAAGGAAGAAGAAGGAGAAGAAGTGGAATAAGACAGGGGTAAAATTGGCAGTTTTCTTCAAAATGGCAAATGATCAAGTGACTCATGAAACATGTGACATTTGATCTATTACCAGGAGCTTAGTCCCAAATGATCGAACCCAGTATAACATGTGGCAAATGATCAATTGTCCCTTGAAATTTAACCCTGCACAAGTTGTTGTTTTGTTCCAACATTTCGCCTTCCAATATTCTGAGTTTCAAGAATCCATAAGACCGGTAGCTTAATTGCCACCCCTACCCAATTTTCCCCCTCCAACAAAAAGTGTATTTAAGGAGATAATCATATTAGCCGAATAGCCAATAATGCGAGTCGCACACTAGCAATGTCATGGTCTGGAGATCAAACACCGAGAAATTAATGGGCAAGGAATATTATAGCTTTGCCAACAACGAGTCCAAGAACGCCAAGCACAAGCACAGAGTGAAGGAATCGAGAGTTAAGACAGGTACGGTGAAGCTCATTACCATGGGGTAGCGCGAGGGGTCGAAGGGGGTCCAGATGCGGCGGGGATCGGCGGGGTTGCGGAAGTGGGTGGCCGGCAGGAACTGGAGGCACCCGAGCACCACGATGGCGGCGATGGCCAGCTTCTGCATCCCGGGCCGTGCCCGCGGCGGCGGGTCGATGTCGCCGTGGATGGCGCGCTGTCCCCGGGGAGGCTGCGCCCCTTCGCCTCTCGCGGCGGCAGCCGCCGCAGGGCGGCGCTGGAGCCCCTGCGCGGGGTCCATGTGGGGATGGATTCGGGGTTGACGGGAGGCGGGCGGTGGTGGGAATGGTTCGAAGTCGTCGTCGCCGTGGGTTTCTAAATTCCAGGAGGGATGGGGTCAACTCAGACTCCACGGATATAGGAACGTCTTCCCCTCCTTAGGGCATGTACAATGATACAGACAGCTACTGTCTATAACAATTCTCCATGTCACTTATAGACAGCACTAAAGACAGCTCATACAATGGGTCGTGGTGATACAGTCGGCTATATGATTGTAGACAACACACAATCTTTAATGCTTTTCTTGATTCTGGTGCTATAGTCGGCTGCAGGATTGTAGACAGCAGGATTGTAGACAGCAATATTCTCTCTCTTCATTCTCTTTCATCCACGTCAGCAAAAATCCTATGTGGCAGATGCTATAGACGGCTGACATAAGCCCATTGTACATGCTCTTAGGAGATAGGATTTTCGACACGTGTCCCGTCCCCTCCCAAGGGACTTCTGATAGGGGACTCATACTGTTAATTAATTACGATTAAATTGATTATAACTAAATAATTAGAATTGACTAATTACGACTAATTGATAATGACTAACTAACCACAAATAATTAGTTATGATTAAATTAATTACGTCTAATTAATCACAACTAAATTGATTAGGACTAATTATTTATAATTAATTTAATTTTGGTCAATTAATTATAGCTAATTAATTACACGGGTTAATTAATTAACCCTCGTCGTGTAATTATTTAGTCGTGTAATTAATTACACTGATTTAATTAATTAATCCTCATATGCGTAACGGGTTAATTAATCCTCGCCTGCGCCACAGTGGGGATTTCTCTCGTACTGCTAATTAATTAATTAATTAATTACATGGGTTTAATTAACCCTTGCTAGTCGTAATCAAACCAAGGATTAAATAAAACCATGTAATTAATTAATTAACTATCAGTACGAATGAACTCCCAACCATGGCGCGGACGAGGACTAATTAACCCATCTAATTAATTACACGATGTGGTTAATTACACGACTAAATAATTACACGGTGAGGGTTAATTACATCATATAATTTAAAGAGTTTTACCAACAAGTCACATACTTATTAATCTATAATAAATGATAATTCATCTAAGAAATAAGATAACATTTATTCTATAACTCATAAACATAGATGTGATACAATCATCTCTATAATTACCTCTAGGGCATATCACCAACACGATGCCCTACGACAGTAGAACCTTAGCGGGCGGGACCACTCTGAGATGGCGTATTGTAAAGATATTGTGATAATCACTTAGTCGCACACATATGTAAGTATGTTAGACAGACATTATAAGTTGATTATCTCTTGTGGTTAAAGTTGTCAACTTCTGCGGAGTGTAAACTATTTGAATAGTCATGCCTACGGTCATGGGCATATTGAGCGAAGCCTTTCATGGATTAAACTTTGATTTTCAAAAATGTTTTATAAACTAGTTATGACATGGATTGATGTCCATGAAAAAAAATAGGGTTGTAGCTCCAAGTGGGTGCTCATGTTTAAGTTGGTACCTACTTAACTTTATTATTTCGTTAAAATTAAGTTTTAGAATATTGTATAACTTATGCTTTTAAACTTGCTTAGTGTATTTAGAATGCCAAATATTACTTTATGCACAAACAACCATATAAGCCTTCTTTTGATAATATCTATGCATACATTAACTCTGTTATGGGTGTAACTCGCGGAGTATATTTTATACTCACACTTGCTTAATAAATTATTGTTCAGAAGAGACCAACTTTGCAACCAGTGAGGATCTCGATGACTATATCACTGCTCTAGTTGATTGATTGTGGTAGATTTGCTGAGCTCTACTACTTCTATTGCGTCTTCCGCTGTTTCATTTATTGTTCGCTTGTAAGCCTTATTTGTAAAACTCCGTATTAATGAAATTATACGAGATATGGATGTTATCATCTTTGTGTTACACTTTGTACACTAGCTATTCTTAGACTAGTGTAGAATACACAGAGAATCTAGGGGCGTTACTCCCGAGTTCGACATATATTTATGCGGTGGCAAGAAAAACTACATAACCCTGCAACTGGTGGGTTATTAATCTGGTCCAAGGGTTGATAGAGTTGTTCTATGGTCTAGCTTTTTATATTATTGCCTAAGGTTTCACCAAATTACTCATACCATATTTTTAATAAGTTGGATCATTAAACTTCAAGTTTGTAATTATGCAACATGTTTTCTAAGTAGTATGTTCTAACAACATAATATAGATATACAAGATGCTCTTCAAGAATATAAATATATAATGCTAGAACATAAACATTGAACGAAGATTAATCTGCATCAGAACATAATTCTATTTTAATCACCCAAATAGAATAATTATTCGACGAGAATATTTATTTTTCATTAGGAACACTATATTTAATTAAGCGTGATAAATTGTATGCCTGGTTTTAATTTGTAGTGTAAGAATAAAGATGGACAAATTTAGATCATTTGTGATTAATAAAATCCAATAAGTTATTATATTTTATTTCGGGAGTTATATTCGCTTTAAGCAAGTGATATGACTTCTGATAGTGATGTAGTTGCGAACTGCATTTTACCAATATGCATGTGTTATTTCTAATGAGTATGACACTCTTCGGTGCGTAGCCAACATAGCATACGTGTGCCTGCGTCAAACGGTTGTTGGTTTGCCGCATGCATTCTTGCATGTTGGCGATTAACATATTGGTGAAGGCACAAATCAATTGCCCTTCCTAGGCTGTAAGCCTGTAATGATTGTGGTTGCCAGCAACATGGATATAAGCAATAGCGTAAATATCATTATCCATATCAACTAGATAAGGATAATAATAATGTAATTTACTTTTATTGTCTCCAAAAAAAAACTAGATTAATGTTTGCTTCTGGCTTTGACCTAGGATGTGCCACTGCGCCTAATACGATTCTTGTTTTGAACACTTTTTTCTATGCCTCTTAGGTTCTAATATCCTACACATGCCCAATTTCCTTCCCTTTTTTATGCCAACTATAAAAATTCTGAGTGATAGTGTGTGCATCAGGCATTTGCTTGAAATCGACTCGGAGTTTTAGCAAAATTTTACAATCATACTTCAACATGAGTACAATTTTATTGGCGTAAAACCAATATATACACTATAACATTCTGCTTACAAAGTTCTTCAATTAAGAAGTTAGTATGATGGAGGATGGTATTATATAGACTCTAAGTCTTAAGGCGTAAGTTATTATATACTTATTTAAGGATTATGGTGTTTTCTAGCCAAATTAATCCATTAGAGATCAGCATATGACTAGTTTTGTTCTGTGCCACCAGAAAAAGTTGTTTCCCTTTTGACATCTGGGCATCCGTGTACTACAAGCTAATGATGCTTAATAGATATTAAGAGCACATCTTCAATATTTTGTTAGCAAGACATGGTGAAGTATTATTGTTTTCAATTTTTTGGCATATGGTTTACAAATTTCATTTAATGCAAAATTAATTATTTTACTATAAGTAAGATATGCTACTGGCAACATATTCTATTTATCAGATTTAATCAACTATTCAATAGTGGATAAGGATTTGATTGAACAACTTAGACCATTATTTTTTTATGGCATATGGGAAATAGCAATATAATGCGTAAGTTTTCAATCTAAAGCAAAAGGTAAGAGATGCTCATTATGAGCAAGACCAAGCTCGACAGGAGTTGTATATATACTACTAATGCGACTCGTGCAGAAAAGCGGCATATTAATAAAGCTAAGGGATAACTAGGAGATTGCTACAGGTCTCCATAGAACATACCATGGGTTTATCGTTGCCTTTGATTGCATCTACTTCTGATTACATTACCTTAGTTGACAAATAACACGGTGCAAAGTAGAATTACACTCATTTACGGACTTCTATTCCTAGGTAAGTGTGCCTGCTGGAGCACAATCGACCTTTATAGGTGTTCTTTTAGAGAAAGTCATAGAGCCAATGGATCACTATTAGTCATGTGGTCATTCTTAAGGGCAAAGTAGAGGTGGTACCTCATAAACTGTAAAGTATTTACCTTTTCAGCAGCAGCATGTTCAAGTGTGCCAGCGGCAAGCTCAACAATGGTATGACATGGAGATAAACCTAGGTGATATAGCTGTTGCCATCTAGGACAAGCAAATTTTCACTTAGTGATGTCTAACATATCCTATATAATTTATGCAATTTTCTATATGTTTATAGCTAGTGAATAATTTTAAATGCATGAAACGAGTGCAAAACAGTAAATTTTTTTTATTATTATCTATTCAGTAGATAATTTATAATTTTTCTAGAATTTTCTGATAATTTTTAAGGTCTTAAAGCAATTTTCAGAATTACTAATCCATTAGTTAATTTTCCAAACACACACTTGTAGAAAAAATCAACCATAAAAATATGATGCTTCCAAGGTGTACTAGATCTATGGTTTGAGAAATTTATGAAAGCTCGTATACCTAAAACTTCAGTTTCTAGGATTTAACATCATTTTTTCAGAATTTACTAAGCTTTTCTCGGGATTCCCAGAACTCCACGGTTCAGAAAGCAAATTTTACTGTTGCTGCTAATTTCATCCGTAAAATATTAACTCTCCAGTGGCTAAAATATAAACATGTCGTGGGCCGTTTTTTTTTTCTTGGGCGATTCGTTGGCCCCTCTGGGCCTTGAGTTTATTGGGCGTCTGGCCCAAGAGCCCGATCGACTCAATCGGGCGGCGCCGTCTTTTGCGGCGGCAGGTGCGCGATGCAGCGCACATGGACATGGTGGCGACGATTTCGCGCTGCAGGCGGCGTAGTCAGGCGCGCACAGCACGGCGGCGTGGCGATGCGGATGGGGTTCGGCGGCGACGCGAGCACGGGCGGGCTCCAACCGAGGCGTGTGGCAGCTTCGCCTGCACGGCGCGGCGCTGCGCGACGTCGAAGTGCGCAACGGCGGGAGCGGATCTAGCCTCGTGGGCTCGTTTTCGGCGGGGACGACCGCGTTCGGCGTGGGGGTGGCGCGCATGCGAAGTGGCCGCATGGGAGTGAGGGGCGAGCTGGCATCAAGTGCAATTTTATCGTGAGATACTTCCCTCGGTACCAAAAGAAGTCCTTTTAGATATTAACATAACGTAACAAAATTACACTTTTATGAAAATTCTTTTTAAAACAAATCTATACATACCGTTTTCATATGGTAAATCTAAATATTGAAAAAGACATCAATGACCAAAGTTTGGAAGGTTTGACTACATATAACCTAAAACGATATTATTTTTTTATGACAGCAGGGAGCAAGAAATTCAAGATTAACCCTCCCCTTAGGCACATTTTATGGTATGAGCTCACACCCGATACCATTGGGAGGCACGGCGAGCTAGCATATAGCAAAAACATGTGATTTGCCAGATAGGAACCGACTTTGGTTTATAAGGACATTTGCAGTGTAGCGTTTTAGTTGATTCAAAGGATGAAAGGGAATAGATTGAATCGATTCAATGTATATAAAAAAATACATTATAGCACTAGGTTCGAACAAAAAAACCGAGGAATCGATGCATAAGGTAGGTTCAATTCAACTGAATAAAATAATATCATCCATTAGACCTACCGGAACATATCATTGCTCTTGCTGCTATACGTCGTCGCTGGCCGTGGAAGAAACATTGGCGAAGGGGTCCCGCCTTGCTGCCATCGCCGATCCTCGGTGTCGTTCTAGACACCATGGCCTCAGCATCGTTCCTGAAGTCATTACCGCTCCTCGGCCTCATCACCAACGCTGTTGCCCCGCATCGTCCCTACGGCTCAACGTTGCCGCTCCTCAGCTTCGTCCCTGATGCCATTGCTGCCCTTTGGCCCCATCACCGAGGGCCTCCACAGCTCACCGCGATCACCAAATAAGATATCGCTCCTCCTCGTCGTTGCTGATGTTGCTTGATGGCGAGACCCGACGATGAAGCCACAAAGACCCAACGGTGGAGTTGTGAGGACCTAGTGGCGGCACGGACAGAGAAAGGGCGGAGCGGAGGGAAAGGGGACAAAGGGGGAGGTAGGGGATCAGAGGGATGTGAATGAAATTATGTTGTTGTGATATTTTATTTATTTATGGTTTGGGCCCCACTTAAATAGCCCATTCAATACAATGAAGTAATGCATTTGCTTTTGAGCATACTTACATGACATAATATTGAACTGATGTTGATTCAATACACTAAAGATATGTGAACTAAAATCCCAATCTATTCATAGAAATGAGCTGAAAATTTAGGCTTTCCAAGAATAGGGCCTAACACTGGCTAACACCCACGGGGAACAAGGCGTTCTGCACGGTGCGACGGTTCAATTCGCTCGCCGTGGGCGCGTCCTCATCGGCTGATGTCGCGATGGCAAGCCAAGCCGTGGGGCACAACGATCAATCGTGCGGCACCAGTTTACAGCTCGTGTTGGTGTCGGTCAGTCGTGCCCCGGTCCCGCCAACTCCAAGCTGCCGAACCCACCCACCCCTATCGCATTTCAGGTTCGGGTCCGTCTCCACTACAGCGTCCGGTCCGTCTCCACTCCCACTCGCCCACTCCCCACTTCCGTTCTTTAACCGCCGCGCCGTCGACACGACTCGCCTCGCCTCACCCCGGCACCCACCGCGACCGAACCAGCCGTCCTCACGCTGCAATGCCCGGCGCCTCGTCGTCATGGGGCCCGAGCCCCGCGGTGGTGACCGCTGTGGTGGCGCTGCTCGGGCTTGGCCTCGCCGGCTACATCGTCGGCCCGCAGCTCTACTGGCACGTCGCCGAGGCGCTCGGCCGCTCGCCGGCCGCCTGCCCCGCCTGTGACTGCGACTGCGATGCGCGCCCGCTACTCTCGCTCCCCGAAGGTCCGTGTCGGTGCCCCATCCCAGATCTTGTTGCCCTGCAGGAGCTTATCGGATCTTGGTGTGGACCCGATAGGATCCTTCATTTCTATGCATTTTATCATGTATTTTTCTTCTGTAGAGTGAGCAATGCGTTCCTAGTCGCTGGATTCTGCTATGGACAACAAATATGTTTTTGAGTTACATAGAACCTCAATTAGTTTGTACTGGAGTAATTCAGTGCTGAACAAGATAGAACTAAACATATAACACGACGTGATACTAATATGGTCCATCTTTTCTTGGTGCTACTGCATATGATATTACACATTTACACTATGCTAAAATTCAACCTCTTATGGAGTTCTCTGCTCCTGCTGTTGTAATTTGATGCAGTTACACAAGTGTCAAATTGACTACCTTGCCTAGGAAATGAAATAATAGATGGAAAGCATCCATTAGTATTGGCCTAATAATGAATTTTTACTAGTTTCGTACTAGCTTGCACCAGTGCTTTGGCCTTGCTAGTTTTGTACTATCTTTATGTTTAGTCGTCATTGTAAACATAGTCGAGAGTAATACGGTTTTGTTTGGCCTATCTGGACTAGATCCTGGAGCTTATCCAATTACCTAGCTTATGATGTGGCTTAACCATTCAAATTTTGTAAGTCACCTCCCACAGGCTTCTGCTTATGTGGAGGTTTCTATGTTGAAGGATGGCTCTAGCATATGGAATAAGCCTGAAAACAAGTAGCCTGTTTGGCTTGCTTCATCTTAAGAACCCATGAGCTGAACATGAAGTTAGGCTACATAAGCTGTAAGTGAGAAAGCAAAACAAGTGACAAGTCACCAGTTTGGTATTAGCGATATGCCTGTTGCAGTAAGATAAAACCTGTGTTGGCACTAGCACCCGCTGCATGAGTCACTAAATCAAGTAAAATCATAGCATCTGTAGAGTGACTTGATGGTAACAAAGCAAATATACAAATGTTAACTCCTTAACTATGCCAAACAATGGTTCTCCAGTTCTATCAATTGAAGGAGCTTTGTAAGTTTGTATTACCTGAAAAAGAATATCATCTGTTGACCTTTTTTCTTCCAAATTACGATGATCATGACAAGGCCAAGTAATTTTGTGCCTGTGGGTTGTAGTTATACAGAGATCCCAAATTAACTTTACTGACAAATTTTTCTTTATGTGCATCCCGAATGTGGCAGTGCCCTTTAGGTTTTTCCTGTAACAAGTATTTAAGACTTCTGTGAATATACTTCAGCATATTGCGTTGTATTGACAAATAATTTACCCCTTCTAGCTGCTCGTTTGTATCTACGAAGTGCAACAGGAACTGGATGCTTAAGAGTATTCAGTATTGTCTTAATAAAGTCCGTAGGCTCTATCGTGGAAGCCACACTTTATTTTATCTGCACTACATGATATCGTAGAAGCACTATCTTGTTGAGAAACATAGGTTCTTTGTTTTGTGACAAATGAAGCACCCATGGACATTTATCTTCAATAGTCATATTCTGCAATTGTTCAACGACTGTGCTTACTGATTGTGCCTGCTTTTGATGTTTCCAGACTGTTCCAAACAATTCAAGGGGGTTAGGGGCCGTGCGTCTGGTGAAGAAACAGAGAAGAGTTTCACGGAGCTACTCATAGAAGAACTGAAGCAGCGAGAAGAGGAGGCAACAGAAGCTCAGCAACACGCTGATGTAAAATTGCTTGAGGCCAAAAAATTGGCTTCACAGTATCAAAAGGAGGCTGACAAATGCAGTTCAGGTATGGATACATGCGAAGAAGCTAGGGAGAAGTCAGCAGACGCATTGCTCGAACAAAAGAAATTGACTGTTTTATGGGAGGAAAGGGCCCGGGAACTAGGATGGAAGCCTGGGAATATTAAACTACACCTTAAGTAGTAATGAGCACTAGCGGATGGTGATGGACACGACATATCAAACAAGAAAGATCTCATCCCAAATACGCTTAAAGAGGGTGAAATGATAGAGGAAACGAAGGTTTCCCCTTTTTTTTTTACCTTTCTCCTTTTGCACTGCCATGAGCTTCCTTGTCGATAGTTAATTTATATTCAGTTTGTAGTATACTTCCATAGCTGTTTGTGAGCATTGTGCTAAAATGGTCATAGGATGACACTCGTCCACCTGTAGGTCTTCAAGGGATTATCGGTTGTTGTCTATGAATGATGGTAATAAAGAAGGAATTGTTCTTAGTTCTATCAACTTGTTGGCTGGATAGATGTCTGATGAATTGTGACATTACCTCTTCTTTACTTCTCACATCCTTGTCATGATTTCTCATTATACCAGCTGTAATTGCAAATCCAGCTAAAAAAGGATCATAGCTACCTTATAGAGAAATGCAAGTCATATGGACGCCTATGTACTATTATATCTACCCAAAGTGTCCCGACATTTGTACAAGGCCATTAAAATTATTAGAAGATAGGATGTTGGATTGAATTTTGAAAGTTTGCATTAATCTCGAAACACATTTGATTGCGATGATAGTACTTGGACGTACATGGGAGAACCTTTCTCCTAGGCTATACTATATAGTTAGGGTCTGTTTGGCATGGCTCTACTCAAGTTTTTGTAGCTCTAACTCAAGTTTCACTTTTGAATCTACTTATATAAAATGTTGTAGCAGTCTGAGGAGAGGGGTTTTGTTAGAAAGTTGACTCTAGCTCTAGAAATAAGAAGGATGTTTGTAAAAAGACTGTATAGCCCTCGTTTTGTGTCTTGTAATTTTTTTTTTTTTTTTTTTGTATTGCATAACTTGTGACAGTTTAGTAAGTTGATTTTAGTCATGTTGTGTTTTTATTTTTTGGCCATGTTGTGCCATCTTTTTCGTCCGCAATCGAAATATCTCTAAGTTAACAAATAACAAGTCCAAAGTTATTTTGCCATCTTTCAACAAAAAGAAGGAAACAGAACTGCAGACTTTATTTGAACAATTACAATGTGAAAATAGGTGGGGGCATGCTTCTGATAGGTTATATCAGCAAATGCATCTAGTACATGCATGGCAACATGTATGAAGCTCAAGACTAATTTAAGCACAAATGCTCAGGGATGACATACAATTGATCGAAGCACACAAGGACAGCATGAATACAATCTATCAAACAAGGTACATTGAGTTGTTGACTGAGCAAATCCAAAACACATCACAACTCTTATGTTCCTAAATTGCTGACAACTGCTGTGTTAACAAAGGAAATAAACTAAGGTATCTCATTCTTTAACAAGGTATCTCGGGTGCGACGGCACGGCTCCTTCGCCACCAACCCCGCGGCCACCTCGGCACCGCCGAGGGCTGCGGCCACCACACCTTCGCTGCACCTCTGCTGCCTCCGGTGGCCCCTTCCTTCCGCTCCTTCCGCGCCACCTCGGCGCCAGCCCCACTTCGGTGTCTACTCCGGCTCTGTCGGCGCCGCCTTCTACTCCGTCAATGCTGCCCCGGCCCACTTCGGCGCTGCCTCGCCTCACCTCAATCCCCTTCGGCTCCGGCACCCTTCGGAGCAGCCACTTCGGCGTCGGGCCCCCCTCCGGCGCTACATCCGGCTCCGTCGACACAACCTCCAACAACTTCAGCGTCGCCTCGCCTCGCCTCGCCTCAATCTTTCGGCTCCGTCGGTGCCACTGTCACCGCCCTTGGGCCCCCTGCGTCACCTCCTGCTCCGATCCCCCCCGGACCGCCTTCAGACCGAAGCGCCCGGGCCCACCCCCCTTCGTCGGTGTGCCTATCTCCGACTATTCCACCGCCTTCGGCGCAACGCTCCTCCTCCTCGGGCCCCTTCGGCCCCTCGCGCCGGCTCTGGCTGCTCCACCGCCTTCAACGCAATGCTCCTCCTCCTCCTCGGGGCGGTGTCCCCTCACGCCGGCTCCGGTCGCTCCACCGCCTTCGGCGCAGCGCTCCTCCTCCTCGGGGCCCCTTCGGCGGCACCCCCTCGTGCCAGCTCCGGCCTCGGGACCCCGGGGGTGCCATGCCGGCTCCGGTCAAATACAGGTAATTCGAGTGGCGCCACGCCAATTTTCACCTCTACCCAATGATTGCAATGTACGTAGTAAATCGTGATAGTTGTCCTGTGAAATCGCCTCTGGCTCGTTTAAGTCACAGTAATTTCATGGGTCTTGCGCTTAGTACTCCAAAGTCAAGCCAATGACAACATGGCACAGCGGAAATACTGACTTGCGTCGCTGCAAATAAGCCTCATCATACCCGAATGACTGTAGCTAGTGCCTGCAATGTTCAGTGGCCGGGCAGTGCACACTCCTGATTACTGTATATTATATACTAGGCATCATTCATATTGAGTACCATAGATCGCCAATAGCAAGCAAACGGTTCAACTGTTATATGCATTTGTATGTTGGCCAATACTGCTATCTGTTACCAGAACAGGGGGACGGCCAGCAATCCCTTGACTGCAAAATACTAGTACCCGTTACGTGTATCTCTGTCACAGTAAACTGAAGTTGTATCCTTCATCGAAATTTAAGAATTGTGCTATATTGGCGCATCATTATGCCAGAGCTTCCTACAGCCTATTTCTTGCCCGACATACAAGAACAAACACACCAATGCATAAAGACACTGCGCATGACTTTACGCCCCGGTACACACCGACGTCCCTTGAGGGTGCAAGTGTATAAATAAGACACTGCGCATAGCTCTACGCCCCGGTGCACAACGACGCCCCTCGCATGTGCGGGTGTATAAACAACACATCGCGCTCCATCGCGCAAAACCCTAGTCGCTCCCAAGGCCGCGCCTCGACGACTAAAGAGTCTTCCACCTCGAAGGCCTCGCCTTGGCGAGAGACGTCGCATGTCGCGCCCCATCGTGCAATACCCTAGTCGCTCCAAAGGCCATGCCTCGGTGACTAAAGAGTCACCCGCCTCGAAGGCATTGCCTCGGTGGAGAGACGTCTCATGTCGCACAAATACCCTAGTCGTTCCGAAGGTCGTGCCTCAGCGATTAGAGAGTCTCCCGCCTCGAAGGCCACGCTTCAGCGACTAGGGAGTCTCCCACCTCGAAAGCCTCGTCTCGATGGAGAGACCTTGCATATCGCGCTCCATCGCTCATAACCCTAGTCGTTCCGAAGGCCGTGCTTCGACGACTAGGGAGTCTCCCGCCTCGAAGGCCGCGCCTCGGCGACTAGGGAGTCTTCCGCCTCGAAGGCATCGCCTCGGTGGAAAGACGTCGAACATCGTGCTCCATTGCGCAAATACCCTAGTCGCTCCGAAGGCCATGCCTCGGCGACTAGGGAGTCTCCCACCTCGAAGGCTGGAGACCTCGAAGGCCTCGTACCGACGGAGAGACATCGCATATCGTGCTCCATCGCACATAACCCTAGTTGCTTTGAAGGCTGTGCCTCGGCGACTAGGTAGTCTCCCGCCTCGAAGGCCTCGTACCGACGGAGAGACGTCGCACATCGCGCTCCATCGCGCAAATACCCTAGTCACTCAGAAGGTCGTGCCCCAACGACTAGGGAGTCTCCCATCTCGATGGATTCGCCTCGACGAAGAGACGCCTTGCTGCTCCAAAGAGTATGAGGGACGGCACTCGGCTTCGCCTCCTTCTCGCTAGTTTTGGGCTCCCAAACGAGCCTAACTAAAAAAGTATGGGGGACGGCGCTCGACTTCGCCTCCCCCTCGCTAGCTTTGGGCTTCCAAATAAGCCCAATTAAAAAAGTATAGGGAACGCCACTCGGCTTCGCCCCCTCGCTAGTTTTGGGCTCCCAAACGAGCCCAATTAAAAAAAGAGGGGAGACGGCGCTCGGCTTCGTCTCCCCCTTGCTAGCTTTGGGCTCCCAAACGAGCCTAATTAAAAAAAGTGTGGTGGCGATGCTCAGTTTTGCCTCCCCCTCGCTAGCTTCAAGGCTCCTCGGAGCCCTGTAAAAAAAGAAAGAAAAGTTATTGGGAACGATGCTTAAACATTAGCCTCCTCCTGCAATCAGCATCAGCCCTTCATGCCCCTCCAAGTCGCGTACACAAACTACTTGGAGCAGCCTAAGGAAGGGACGGTACCTGGCCGCCAACAGACCAACGCGAAGTAACCAAATGTAACAAGGTATAATGACAGCCTCGAAGGCTATGCCTCGGCGTGGCGGCCCCACGTCGACTTTGCCCACACGGGCTTTGCCTCTTCGCGTCGCCTTCCACAAGGCTATTACCTCGGCAGGGCGACCATGACGGCTTCGCCACGATGTGCCGCTCGCCTCAAAGGCCATGCCTCAACGTGGCGGCTCCGCATCGGCTTCGCCCACACGGGCTTCACCTCTCCGTGTCGTCCGCCTCGATAGCTTAGCCGGGACAAGTCTACCTCGATGGCACCTCGGCTGATAAGACCTTGGGTATTCTAACTCCCAAGGGGCCGGGGGCGAAGACATACTGCGTCTGCTCACTCCTTGGGACCTCAGCCCTTGCAGACGAGGGAGTTGTCGGAGGAGCACCCAGCGTGGTGCCCTATCCCCTAGGGTCGTTAGAAATACTGATGTACCATAGGGAATATCATACATATGTATAGATCAAGTTCGTGTGATATGCTTAGGCAAATGTACCTAAATGCCTCCCCTCTCAATGTAATGCAATGGCAAGAAGAGAAATGTCCCTTCTTACCTCCTATATATAGAAACCCCAATGGCATGTAATAGGGGTTGGCTCTCATTCCCACTCATAATGCAACACGCTTGCCTTTCTCATACTTTCGGCTCCTCTCCTGGTCGTCCTCTCCTAACAAAAGGGTACCTTGTACTCACTGTCTAGTTTTATTGCTACGACACTGTCTTTATAGAACTGTTGCAACGCTCAACATTGCTTCCTTGCCTTGTTGCTATACTCGCAATGTATGGACCTAGGGTGCTCGTTGGAGATATCTAGCGTTGCATTCCAATCTGATGGCTACGAGGAAACTTCAAATTACTATAGAATACAACATTGTCCATTTTTAGGTGGTTTGGTGCACAGGATTATTTTCTCGATTTCCGTGGGATTGAATCATATCATGTGAAATTCATGCATTTCAAACATAGCCTAAACATGGGAACACGATAATGTTACTATTTCAAGACTTGCACAAGAGGCTACGGGGGTATTGCTGTGGGAAATCCACAAATAATCTTCCCAAGCAACATTTTTTGTGAAGCGTGTGGACTTTCCGAAGAGGTCATGAGATCAAATCCAGCCAACAACATATACCGACACACCTAAAGCACGCGACTTAAATCCATATTTTGGAATTTGAATCCTAGTCTCTTAACTGGGTATATTCAGATGCCTTATCAACTGCACTGCAACAAGAATGTCGAGCTTTGAACTCTAATCTCCTAGCTGGGCATTCATTTGGGTGCCACAACAGTTGGACTAATCGAGTTGCTAGCATTCACACCCTTTTTGGAAGAGAAAGATACTATTTCAACAAATAAGATTCACACATTCATGACATTAATTAGAAAATTGCTCCCTTTCAAAGAGGAAAGAAAGCACAGCTCACATAGATAAACCCTATTCCTTTTGGATTTGGATCTTTTGTATTGAAACTATCAATACAGAGGATATGTTGTTACAGTGTTTGCTAGAGTATCACTGTAGAGTAATATTTACGTACTCACAAAATACTGTTTATAAAGTTACCTTTACAATAATGCGGAGGATCCGGTTCCACTCCTCTTGTCCTAGCCCCCAGCATTTCGTTGCATTAATTATTCCCATTTCAAAATCAAAAGGCCAGAAGGCTCAGAAAGGCCACGCACGCCGGATATGAGGTGGGGTGGAGCGGAGGACAGGGGCCCGGCCAGTCAGTCAGTCGGCCTCCCACTCGCTGACTCCCGCAGGCAGTCGCAAACTCCGCCCTCCTTTTCCTCCCTCGCCTCCTCCTCCTCCGCTCCGATTTTAAATTTCAAAACCCCACCTCTTAAACCTCGCCTCTCTCCCTCTTCCTCTGTGGCTGGTGGCTGGCTGCCACTAGGTGCAAACTCAGCTCCTCGAAGCGGACGAAATCTTGGCTTGGCAGTTCGAAGATTTGGTCTCTTGGGAGGAGGGCGAGGTGAGGAGGAGGGGGAGGGGATGGGGTGCTTGTTCGGCTGCTTCCGGGTGGCCGGCGACGGCGGCGAGCCGCGAGGCGGGCACGCCCAGGCCCAGCTCGTCTCTTCCTCCGTCGTTCCGGCGACTGATCCCAAGGTTTTGACCCGTGTGTTTGTTTCTTTGATCTTATTTACGGTGGGATGTGGACACGCTAGCTGGTGTGGAAATTTGAGTCGTGGTTGATTAATCTTGTTGTTTTGTGTTGATCAGGTTGGTGAGAGGAGGCCGCCGCCGTCCAAGAACGCGCTCTCCGCTGTGTTCTTGCGAGAAGGTACGATTTATTTTTTTGGTTTTTATTTTCTCAATCTGACTAATTCGCGTGATTGTTTCTGATGCTGTTAATTTATTCCTATTGTTTTTGGTTTTATGTTGTTGGTTAAAGATGAGGAATCGCGGGTGGAGCAAGCTACGAGCTCGGAGGAGAACGAGAGCGCTGAGAGGAAGAAGATGGATCAGGAGCTCGACCTCGAGGTATGGCGATTCTGCAAATCTGACTCGATGCTGATTTGCTCTCTCTATTTTTCATGAGTAAGTTTTACGTACTTGGTAATCTGAGCTATAAGCCTATATCTTGTGACTTAGTCAGAATTTAATTGACTGACTAGTATCAGTATGTCCAGTATGAGTTCTTGGTTAATCAAGGGCCCTTCAAATCTTATATTTATTCTTTCATAGTTTCATTATATACAGCAAGTTCCATAAAAAAATTATGCAGGATGTTTGTGGTGTTGGTGATAATGTGCTAGTCTGACATGCTACTTTTTACCTGAAGAAAAAACTAGCGTATCACTTGCGAGTTGACCATTGCTAATTTGTTTGAATTGTGCTGATATATGAGTTTGTTGATGTTTTAGGGAAAAAAAAAATCTTGTGTGTCCCGTAGAATCTCCACACCATTTATTTATTTATAGTCTGAAGATAGATTCCGACTCTAATATAAGATTAGATCCGGCTCTAACACGGCTCCTTATTAGAACCTAATACTAACTCACGAACACTCCCAATCAAAATGGGCCGAAGATATCAACCATACCCATTTTGTTACATATTGTAGCATCTTCGTTAGGATCTAACCCTTTAGTAAAACAGTCATCTAACTATTCACCGAACTTGACATACTGCAACTTCAGTATCTTGTCATCGAGCTTTTTCTTGATGAAGAATCTATCAATCTCAACGTGCTTGGTACAATCATGTTGAACATGATTGTTAGCAATATTGATTGCAGATTTATTGTCACAATGTAACACCAAGAGATTATTCGTCCATACTCGAAGCTCAAACAATAAACCCTTCATCCATATCATTTCACTCACACTCAACGCCATTGATCTGTACTCTGCCTCTGCAATAGATCGAGCCACAACTTCTTGCTACTTGCTCCTCTATGACACAGGGTTACCTCCACAAAGATGCAATATCCAGAGATAGGCCTCCTGTCATCCACACTACTCGCCCAATCCGAATTGCAACACCCTTCCACATTCAGGTGTTGATTCTTCCTGATCTAAAGGCCTTTCTTAGGGCTACTCTTCAAATACCGCATGATTCGATAGACAGCATCCATGTGTCCTGTTTTAGGATTATGCATATATCGACTAACCACACTCACTGCATATGAAATATCAGGTCTTGTATGATACAAATAGATGAGGCGCCCAACAAGCATTTGATAAGTTTTCTTGTTAACTGGATCTCCCAACTCAGCACATAGCTTGTGATTCCTATCAATAGGTGAAGCAATAGGGCGACACCTAAGCATACATATTACTGCCAGCAGATCAAGGACATACTTCCTCTGGGAGAGAACTATACCCTTCAAAAAATAGGTAATCTCAATCCCAAGAAAGTATCAAAGAGTTCCAAGATCTTTCACCTCAAATGTCTCTCCCAGTCTTTTCTTGAAGGACTTGATTTCCTCGGTATCATCTCCCAGTGATCAACTTGCACAGGAGATCAATGTTCTTACCGTGCTCATCTTCGTCACTGGTGCAAAAGTCTCATCATAGTCTAACATATGTGTTTGATTATAACCTTTTGCAACCAACCTTGCCTTGTATCTCTCTATCTTGCCTTTAGGAGTTTGCTTAATTGTAAACACTTATTTGCATCCTACTACCCTTTTTTCTGCTGGAAGTGGAATAAGATCCCATGTCCTGTTCTTCTGAAGTGCACTAAGCTCCTTCTTCTTGGCATCTTTTCACTTAGAATGCTGCTTGGTAGCTCGCCAATCCTTTAAAACATGCACTGTCTGAAGAGATGCAATGAATACTTTGTATGCAGGTGAGATATGAGAATATGAGATGAAATTTGCAATGTTATGCTCAAAGTCACACCAGACTAGAGGTTTTCCGACAATAGCTCTAGTTTCTCTATGTTGTGCAAGTGGTAACTCTAGATGGGAGTAATTAGAAGGAACGTTACCACTCGCCCTAAGGGGAGGCAAGGAGCTTGAAGGATAGAGACCTGAGGGGGGATTTGGGACTGGATCAACTGGCAAGGCCGACTGTTCAGGCTGTGGCTGTTATGATTGTGCCTCTGCCAGCTCCGCTGGTGGCTCAGGTGCTGACATCGAACTTAGCAACCAAGTTACCACAACAGAGTTGGTAGTGTTTCACATCCTCCAATCCATGTTCACATTGTTTGTAGGCTCAACATAAGTATCCCGCAGGTCGTGCTCCACTCGCTTTGTCCTCAGAATTAGCTGAGTCCTTCTAAACCAACTCAGGTAATTCTTAGTTCCTTCCAACTTTATATCATTCGGCATCAGCTCTAGCTTTAATTCAGATGACCATACACCAGTCCTCGGACCTATCATACCCGTCGCGAGGAGGCCATGTAACATGCTTTTCATGTCACCTTGTGTGACCAACGAGGAAGTAGTCTCAACAACTCCTTACTCTTCTCTTATACCGCTCTCATTGCGGCTTTCTCCTCCTTCCTTGCAACCTCGATCTCCTCAGGGGTCATCATCTCAAACAACCGGAGCAAGGTCAATCACTACCAAAATGTGTCGAGTTTATCTCCTAAGATCATGGCAATCCTTTGCACATCAACGTTCTGATGAACCTTGATGACTGGCTTCACTGTTAGCCAAATCATGCAACCCGAACAGGGGACCTCTTTTTTTCCATTCTTCTCTCACCTCCTCTCCCGAACAAACCTCTCCCAAATAGAGAACCTGTATTTTTCTCTTCTTCTCTGACCTCCTTCCTCTCTTCTTCAGATCGGTTCAGATCCAATCGAGTCCCCTCTCTCGAGCCTCCCCCCTCTTCTTCGATCCAGATCGAGTCCCCTCTCTTATTCAGATCCGTCCCCCGCCGATGGCTTTGTTAGGAATAGCAACTTGTATTTTCATCGTTGGGCCGACTTCGTCGAGGATGATGGGGAGATGAAGCCGGCGGCAGCGACTAGGGAGGTGAAGCCGGCGGGCGGCGGCTAGGGCTGAGGACGAGTTGCGCGTCCGAATTGGTAAAACCTAATTGGCTCTGATACCATGTTAGGAATAACAACTTGTATTCTCAGGGGGCCAAAGGGCCAGTATATATACACAAAGTACAGTGGTGAATATGCAAATAACCCCTCATAACAATGGGGAATAACACACTATACATATATCTCTAACAGGCTTATCCCTCTGTTGGTGCTCCCACGTGCGGTGTCGGTAGCTCGAGGCGACGGTCCGGGTGGTCCGTGGCGGCGGCCCCGAGGCGGCTGGCGGCTGTGGCCCGCCGTGGGTGTTGAAGACGATGACTAGTGACGACAGCAGTGGTGGATGGCAATGACGGCGGCAGCGGTGGTGGATGGCGACGACAACAACGGTGGTGGTGGATGGCGACGACGATGGCGCGGTTAGGGACGAGTAAGCTCTGATACCATGTTGATGTTTTGGGAAAAAATCGTCTGTGTCCTGTAGGATCCCCATACCCTTTATCTAGCCTAAAGATAGATTCTGACTCTAATACAAGATTAGATCCGACTCTAACACGGCTTCTTATTAGATCCTAATACTAACTCACCAACAGATTTCAGGCCAATGCAACTGCCAATTGTGTTTATACTAACAATCCGCTGCTTTGCTTTTCTTAAATCTAGAATGCTGTTTGTAGCTAACCTATCTATATGAGAATTTGTTCTTATACATTAGGCAATCAAGTGACGCTAAGTAGACTCATAACGATGAATTCTATCTGTTATTATTTGTTAGTGTGTATGATCTTGGCAACAGACTGACTTTCACTGGTGCTAACAGGCCAGTTTTGTCAAAAACTGTGGTGCATTGTTGGAAACTCCAAATGAAATCGGAAAAGGGCCTGAAAACACTTATCAGAGTGCAACCTATTCGGCAGAGCTTCCTGTCTTGCCTGATGAGTTACATTTCATGGAAGGGCTGAAGGTTGAGGATTGCCAAACTCCTTCAGGGTCTAATCAGAGCTCCACTTTGTCAGATGCTATGAGGTATGGCAACCTTGTGCTATTTGCTGCTAATACTAATGCCATTTTATTGTCTCTTATTCTATTCCCTGCTTCTGAGGAGGCTTGGGGTCTTTCCATTCACTGAAATAACTGAATAAACTAAACATTTTGAATGCTTGCGCTTTCTGATAACAGCTTTACTTGGAAAGGGTGTGATGCATCAAGCCAGCATGGTTCTGAAGCAGTGAGCAAGAGTGTTGATGTTGAAGTTGTGAACAACGAGTCTGTGATTGACTGCGGGGTCAAGTTAACCACCTTAGATTCATCTTCTTCCATAATTAAGGATGATATCTATCTGGTCGGATCCAAATCTTCACCCTTTTCAACTCCTTCAAAAGTGAATGACGAGATGCAGACTCCAGCCACTAGTCATGCAACTAACTTGGAAGAGTTGAGAAATGAGAACAATTTGAGGGCTTGTGCACAGCATGTATACGAAACTCTGAATCCTGTTGAGAATTCTGAAAAATGTGGAGTATCAAGAGAAGATTCCTGTCAGCCCAATATATCAGACCAGGATTTCAACTGTGCAAAGAATGGCAGTTTGGTTTCCGTTGAACTTTCAATATCTAATGAATGCTCCCTGTTCCAGATCTCTGAGGGTTCTGTATCATCCTGTAACAAGATAAGAGATAGCATGAGCACAGCCTCTGTGGAGAAATGTCATACCACTGAGGCAACAGTTCATACCAGCAGAAAGGTGCTAAAAAATAACGATTCAGATGTGGAATTTCCAAGCTTGTCCCAGTGGCTGAAGCCTCCAAATCCTAAGAAGGCGTTCAGGGATGAGGCCTTTACAAGCGACAGATCTCATTCTGCTAAGAGTTCAGAAGAGGATAGGCCTATTATTGGAATGGTTGCGGCTCACTGGAAAGACAAAGAGCCAGAAAATTTTACTCCTAAATGGTGGGATGGAAATGGCATTCCCAACTCAACTAATAAGTACAAAGAAGTAAGTCTGCTTCTCTTACTTTCTAACACTTATGTAACGACTTATCTAATAGTGCATTACATGGACAGGATCAAAAGGTCAGTTGGCATGCAACGCCGTTTGAGGAGAGGCTTGAGAAGGCTTTATCTGACGAGAAGTTGCTTTCTCAAAGGTTTTGGATTTTTCTTTTACTTTATCATCAAATCATATGTTGATCTGTCTCCATAATTTTTTTTGAACGCTTTAAGTGCATAATCTTACATTCTTTTCCCATGTTGTAATGCCCTTTCTCGTTTGGGTTTGGTAGGAAGTGCTCCAGTGGAAACACATCTCAGTTTTCAGGGGTGGAAGGTGAGGAAAGTGATACTGCTGCATCTAACCGTCTATATGTTGCTGCTTTTACATGATATTTTTGTCTGCCAAGAGTTACTGAAACTTCCAGTATAATATGGTTTTCTGCTTCCATCTTACTGATTGATGGCTTTTGCACAGTCTTGTTTCCCTCTACTGTCCTTCAGTAGGTAGCCTCCGGAAGTGATATTTCTGCCGATTGCTTTGTATTAAAGGACCAATGTTTTAAGATAAATCAACATTGTTGATTTCAAATATAGTTGGTGCGCAAGATTATCAACTATTGCTGCTAGCTCATACTGCTCTGTTTTTCTTGCAGTGGTTTCTTTTATGTCCTGCCTGATATGCATCTTTAATTCTAGCTTACTGGTTAGTCATATAAGGCACATTAGCCATAATATAGAAATGAGCACTTGTTCCCTGTTTGCCTTGAAAAGTTGCAAACAAACTCCAGTGAACTTTTTTAGGGCTTGTTTGGTTCGTTGTCAGACTTAGCCAAACTTAAGCTAAGGAAGTTTGGTAGATGTTTGGTTTTTGCCGCAATTTTGATGTGCCATAATTTCTTAGCCTTGTAGTCCACATATCATAGACTCATTCTTATGCCTAAACCTGGCTAAAGTGTGGTCAACAATTTGTTGGCCACAAAAAGTGTGGCAAGCCACACTTTGCCACAACTAGGTGTGGCAATATGTGGACTGTGGAGCCAACCAAACAGGCCCCTATGCTAAGTGTTGTCTTCAATGGTGCCTTGCTGCCTTCTTTGCTCAATTGAAAATTTCCTTTTTATCCTTGTCAGTGACGGATTCTGAAGGTTCTGATTTGGACTGTTTCTGGTCCAACAGTCTGACACTACTAGCTCGGTCATTTTATTAGCATTTCATCTGAACATTGAACAACAATTCTGTGGCTTCCTTGGTCAGAGAAGCCACAAAATCTGGTTGTCTGTTTTCGTGATTATCCTAAGTCCTAACACATTGATGAGAACACATCAATATTATAATCCCAATGGATAATTACCACGGGAAAAATGTTTTATCTGGCTGGATGTTTGCTCATGTAGTATTGCTATTACTGCTTGTTGAATTTAAAGACGGCGTCGTCTTCTTGGAAGTCACATTCATCCTCCAGAATGGCGTTGTACTTGTACATCCTTTTCTTTTCAACCGTTCATGGCAGTGACTTAAGCAAGATGTCTTCTGGGTTTGATTAGATGGATTGACATGTGAATTTTTATTCCCCTGTCATGCTTAAAGTTATTCAGAAACATTGAATTGCAGCATCAACTTGGGAGCAATTCAGCTGATCCCTTCTAGGGTGCTGGAAGAGTCAAATTAGGGGGCCAGCACAATAAATTTTGAACATGATCCATTGATTTTATGAAATTTAACATTATATGTACTTTTTTTTTGTCATCAATGATAAATATCTGTTGTAGCTACAAACTACACAGTAGAGAGAAGAGGGACCCTGGGTTCTTTATAGATGCGAAGTGGGAAACCCCGAAGACCCTCAAAGGTGAGAAACAATATTTAAGTGTCTTAAGAGAGTGCCTTTATTGCTCGAAAAGTCCTCTACCCTATTACATGGGGGAGAGTCTATTTATAATGTTACATCCAGAGCATAGGAGATTATAATTCTACCTCTAAAAAGGTCCTATGTTTGTAGGGGTTGTAGGATCTTTTCCACATTCTTAGGTGTAACCTCTGGTACACGATAGACCCTCATGAGCTTGGTCTACCACGCTTGTAGTAGCTTTGACTCCCCTCACACCATGCATGGTTCCCTCGGGGCGGAAGCTCCCTCGACCCCTTTAGCTCTCTACGAGGTAGTCTGGGACCTCAAGACCCTTTTGTTCCGGGGTGTATTGTACTCTTTTACTGGTGTTACCTTCGGCGACTCTCTTATACCCTTTGCTATGTGCGAAGAGGTACCCGGTATCTTTCGACTTTGTCAAGTTGTACCCCTTGGCTTGGTATCTTTACCAGATTATTGTGGCTGATGGGCCGCCCCTACGACAAGTTCTATCTGATCAAACGTCTAGATTGCGCACGCAAGCGCATATGGTTGAGTACCTATGCATCACGCGCGCAGCTTTGAATGAGTTGTGGGCATAGAGCAGTACGGCTGCAATGCCTGAGCTGTAATATTTGATTTGATTGCTGAACATTGTAGCAAAGATAACCTATTGTGTAGCCGACTTTGTTGATTAAGTAACAGGACGTTGCTTATGCATACCTGAGTGAGCTGAACAAGTTACAAGGGGAGAGGTTACACATTGGCTACTGGAATATCATGGGTTTGATAAAAAAATCATGATTCATGGACTAGGCTGAAAAATATATATTTATTTTGTTACTCTTATCTAGCTAGCAGACACACAACTCAATACATTGTATATTTGTATCACAAGTTCACAACAGATATGGTGTACATATTAGAGCAGAAAATGAAAAGAGAAGAAAGAAAACTAGGCCGGCGAAATCTTGCTGACTACTGCGGCCTGGGCCCTGCATGCCAGTCTCTCACAGGACGGGGTCTGGTCCTGTTGGCGAATTCTGTATAATCTGGCATCTACCCTGAACTCCGAAGTCTGAAGACGAAGCTAGGCCCTTTCCTACTGAATAGCATTGATCAAGCATATCTACAGTCATAAAATGCTGTTGGATCAGTGATCTCCATCATCCTCGCAATCTCGTCCCAGTACCCGTCCTTGTAGAAATCGTTCGCGGCATGATCGTTGTGATGGTATGCAATCGTCATCGACGACGGATTCTGCGGTTTCTGCTCCGGCACCGACACTGCGGGAAGAGAGTTCCATTGCCCCTGAAACTGCTGGTTGTGCATGGTCTCCTTGAAGCAGCTGCCGCTCGCCATGCTCACCTGACTGACGTGCTGCTGCTGGGGGATGCCCGGAGCGGCGGCCGGCGCCAGGCAGTTCATGTACTCGTCCCCGCCGCCGTCCGACTCGAAGCTCCCCGTGTTGGAGCTCGAGTCGGCCGGCGGCTGAGCCTTGACGGACGCCGGTGGCTTCCACACCTGCGGCTGCTGCTTCTTGTAGGTGACGCACCTCTTGAAGATCCTGCAGATTGTCCATACCTCCTGCATTTCCAGTCACACAAGTACACATGTTTAGAGGTCAATGCTCGTACCACACGTCTACACGTGCCTCGGACTAATTGAAATTGTAGAATCACACTCCACCCGTGTGGGAATAATGCACTGCGAATTGCGCATGCACACGTGCGGGAGTTGTACTCTAGCTAGGACTCGATGGAGATGGACTATATGGAAGTACTTACAGCTTCTTGCATGCTTGGGGACGTGTTGGTGGCGGCGGCCGGCGGGAGGCGGAACTCGTGCATCATCCAGTCGGTCTTGGTACCCTTGCCGGCGCTGCCGCGGTAGTAGACGAGGGACTTCTTCAGCCCGATGGACTCGCCGGAGTTGGCGACTGCGGCGGAGTAGATCGGCCGGTCGATGCCCGTCGCCTTCCAGAAGCCGGAGCCGGTCACCCGGTTGGGCCTGATGCTGTTCCGGTACTTCCTCCCCCTCAGGCAGAAGAAGTACCATTCCTTCTCTCCGCCAACCGTTCTCGCCTCTGAATATTTACACACATGCATACATAATCATCAATACAAATTACTCTCTATATGCACATATATGGTGCATGATCTAGTGTCAAATAAAAGTCTTGAGGTCGTGAGTTTATCAAAAGTGAAACGATGGTAATTAAGAACAAGGATTGGCTTGATCCTAGATGAACATGGACTACACTTACTGGGGAGATCCCATGGGTCGTGCTTGTAGATGTCCATCTCCTTGATGATCTCTATGCTGAGCGACTTCCTCGCCACCTTCCGCCGGAGGTAGAACGTGACGAGCTCCTGGTCGGTCGGGTGGAACCGGAACCCCGGGAGCTCCACGTCCTCTTCCTCCTCGTCTCCGGCGAGCAGCACTTCTCCATCAGTCTTTATCTTGTCTATGCTTTCCCTTGTGAACTCCTTGGTCACCATATATCTCCTTGATATCAACTAGTAATAACCAACCTCCTCTTGTCTCTGTTGCCTGTGATCTTGAATATATTTTGCCTTCTTGAGAGAGATTTGTGGTTGTTGCTTCTATATATCTACCTGCTTGATGCAATCTTCCGGTGTTGTATATATAGCTAGCTAGCTCTTGATGCCCTTGGAAGGAGATGGAGGAGTAAGATAGCTGGCTTCCATGGCTTATAAATCAGGACAGGCTATGCGAGCTAAGGAACTAGGTGGCATAAATATTGGTCCAAGTCACTTGGTTTGAATTCTCTTGCCACCATCTTGACGAATCTTCAGAGCAGCAGCAGCAGCTAGCTTTGTTACTGGTTAATTTGTTGGTTTGCAGTTGTGTTTGTGCTTTGGTGTGCGAGTGAGAAAGCTACTACTACATTCAAGAGTGCAACTTGGCCTCTGCGAACAGTAACCATGCACTAGCGCTTGTGCCACGTCCAAGCAATTCGGTGTAAGGTTGCAGAGAAATCAAAAGGGCTTAGCTCATGGCTTTGACTGGGTTCATGTTGAAGGGAAAAGGATTTTTACAAATGGAGTGTTGTGTGCTTTGGTACAAGGGTTGAACATTTGTCATTTGTCCTTTGGGGGGAGAGAGAGAGAGAGAGAGAGAGTTCCTAATGGACGACTTCTTTCTGTAATGACGCATGCGATTATTAATTACGAGGTTAAGGACGGACCGTACTGTTTCTGACTTAGTTTAATTAACAGAATATCGAGTTCGTATCAACGGGAAACACAAGTTACATGCATGACGACAGATGTGAGAAAAATAAACTTCTGCCACATATTACACTACTCTTTCTGTTTCGCTATATTTGTCCACGACCCACTAGACGCATAGATTGTTGGACAAAAACGGCGACTAGGGGGGATTGAATAGGATTTAACATGTTTTTCACTCCAATAGATACGAGAGCTATGAAGATCAATATACAAGTATAGCGGAATGCTTGTATTGAATCCAATCGAAACCCCAAAGCAAAACAACCGAAAACACCAAAAACTCAATTCACACTAAGTTGGGTGGTCAGACCTCTCAACATGGGCGCGGTTTGACCTCTCCAAGGGGTAGTCTGACCTCTTCAAGTGGCGGTCTGACCTCTAGCCCGACGAATAGTAAAATCAGCACGAACTCAAAATCATAAATCAACTCAAATTTTGACTCGGTAATCTAAATCCCCTCAAATTTCAACCATAGCTTATCAAGAAGGTCAAGACTCTATTCCAAATGACGGTCGTGAAGATCAACGCCAAGGTTGCATGAATTTCATAGATAAGGGAAAGAGGGTACAAGAACCGAACAAAACCATCTTTGATCCCAAAACTTGCTCGTGGGTAAGAGATGATTAAGATGATCCAAAATGTATTCCCACATATCACAACAAGCAAGATCCCAGGCCGGAACTAAAGGAAAACCAAGGAATCACCAAAAATCCAAAAGTCACAAAAGAGAGAGTTTACAGCCACTCCACTATGGAAGACAAAAGCTCAACACTTGAGCACACAATTAATCCATCTCTCACAAACTCTAGCCTCAACTACTCCAAAATCTCCACAACACAAATTAGGGTTTCTCACTTCAAGAGCTAGGGGACTCCACATCTGGTCATCCCCTTATATAGTGGAGACTAGGCTATGAGAGGAAACCTAATGGGTATCCGTTAAGCCTACATACAAACGGGTCTACACTGACGCATATTTCTCAAAGCGGATGACGAACCAGGCTTTCTGAATCCGTTTCTTCATAATCTTTATCTTCATTTGACCTAAACTACCTCTCCTTGCGCTGTCTTACGCTGCGGTTTAGATAAAGGTCACCAAGATGGTATTTTAGTGAAGTTATCAAAATACCCCTTCTCGATCTTTCTCCAAAGATCGAGTCCAATCTTTATGAAACAATCGCTTGCTTCACCACGTGTAGGTTGATCAGTGACTCTCTTCATGTCGACAAGTCTATCCCATCCGGCTCCCACCGAAACCACCATAGCACTTGCACCGACCCCGCACTGCTTGATGGAACTTGTTGCACCGAACTTCACATTCGGTCATTCTTGTCCATTTTGCGCCATGCTTGAGTCTACTGATTTCATCCGGCATCTCCGATCGTTCTGGATCTCAGCTCTCCAGGCCTAGTCCCGATCATCCTCACCGTTGACCGTCGTTAACCTCCAAGCCTCCTGCACAACAATAGACTAGGAAATCGATTCCGGGAACAAATTCTTCGCAACGTGACACACGTTAGTCAAAACATGCATAATGCAACACATATGCACTGAAACCCACGAGATTGACTTAACTTACGAACACCACAGCCAAGATGGCCAGCGAGCAGGGCAAAACCGGTCAGACCGCCACCCATAGTCGGTCTAACCCCAAGAGACTTAGCCAAATTTCCTCCCTGGAAATCCGAAACCTTTCTGAAAATTTCAAACGAATAGAACTTTTGACTCAAAGCTCCAAAAATTATGAGATCAAGTGCAGAAGAATCCCCTCTTTTGCCTACACCTTCTATTTTTGGCCCGGCTTAAAATACAACAATACCTTTCTAGCCGGTCAGACCGTCGCCCTACGGCCGGTCTGACCGCTAGCCACAGGGCTTGAGCCTTAGCTGGTCTGACTGTCAGAGGTGGTCGGTCTGACTGCCTAAAGCCTGACAAAACTTGAATTTCGTCGAAAACAAATGTTTCGATAAACCTTCAACACCATTGCTAATTGTATCATCATCCTTAGATCGTGAGCATATCCCTGTGTTATCCACATAGATCAAAGAAACACTAAATATAACAAATAATAAGAAATGATCCGATCATTTAACCTTTTCCAAAGTATTCAAGTATGGGTGAAGAGTGAAAAAAATTGTAATAACTACACTATAGATGTTCTCTCAACGGAGAAATATATAATTCTGAGCCCACAAACTATAGCGAAACGGAGGGAGCAGTGAGCCATTTTGCCCCCCAAAAAAGGAATTGTTATGGAGCTCGGAGCAAGCTTGTCGTCGTTGCCAGTAGAGCAAATGAGCAATAATGCGGTAGCACGTACGTACGCATCTATCTTCCAGAAAGCCCTTAACGTGGATGTTGGCCAAAGTATTATATTAGCATGCGATATATGAAAGGGGTTTGTTTATCAGCATCACTGCAAGATGCCAAATATGAACGCTTGGTGTCTTGTTCCAAAGAGTAAAAATAAAATCAATAGTACTTGGACACACAAACCATAAATTAGATGCATATGAACTCGAGTTCAACTCTTAATTTCCCACAGTCTACATGCATCTATCAGAGCATGTTCAGACTACAAGAATTTTACTGGAAATGATTATCGATTTATGGTAGAAACATTTTATACAATGAAAATATATAGACATGTTTTCACTTATGTTGAATATTTTTTTAGAGGTGTTTGTATGGAATTAATAAAGCTCTGTTTCCCTCAGAAAAATACAGACATGTTTCCCATTGCATTGCAAGAGGATCCATTCCAATTATTAATATAATGGCCCCACTTACCAGTAGCAAAAAAAGCAGGCTTTGTCTGAAAGAGGACAGGAGACGGTAGGACCAAACGTGTTTGTGTTGAAGAATGTTGGAACTTTGAAAGTGATCGACTATGAAATACGAATTCCAAACAAAATAAACCTCGTCGTCTATGGCCCACGGGACCAGGTCAGCCGCGGACTGATATCATCTGTCATTCCATTGAGAATGGTATGAGTTACAGTGTTATGATCCAAATCAATTGCTACAGTATGTTACAGTGTTCATAAACAGTCCCAAAGCTATCGTGTCCTTGCTGAAGTATTCCTACTGTAGTGTAAAATCTCTGTCTTATTCGTTACTTTCCGATCCGACGGATGCTATTCAACGTGAGGATGGGTGTCGGTCAGCTGTTTGCCTCCTCACGCTGTGGGGCCCACTGCCACGTCTGCAGTCCGTCGTGGTTTCAACTTTCAATGCACGTGCAGAAGACTCGTGGTATGCGGCCACAGGCATGCAAATCCCTAGCTACCTCCTTCCTGGAAGCTAACGGCGGGATTAGAAAAAAACGGTTTGTAGCTACTTGAAATTTCTTATCAACTTTTACTATTTTTGTGGTATGATTTATACATGACATACAAATAATATATTTACTGTGTTTCGAGCTAAATTATGTTTCGGCTATCGTAGCTGTAGAACTAGAAAAAAAATACTCATGACTTGGCGGAATATAATTAGATTAAGGCTCCGTTTGGAACGCATGATTTTTTTCCTGGTTCTTGTACGAGTTAAACTGTTTCTTTTGTAATTTTTGAGAAATTTTTATGTTCCAAACGGAGCATAAACTTTATTCACTTCAGTTCACTGATTTGTGAACAGTCGTATTTTCAATAATTTTACTATAGTATTTTATTCTGTGCTTGATTACGACCAATGCTTTAATTTGTAGGTCATTCTAATATTCCTATACATTTTGTACACCAAAAATAAAAAAAAATATCAACTTATGTTCACACCAACATAAATTCTATAGAATGTCTATTGACTCCTGCAACATAAATCTGACCTTGCAACGGTATTCTTGATTACACTGTGCTACCAGTTGCAAATAAATGCATGTGGCCGCTTGCAATAGTCCTCTCTCCATTTTGTTTCAAAATATAAGGTGTGCATGTGAATTCATTGATGTTTTACTTGTCTACTCTTATTTATCACACCATCTATCTCCTGTGTTTATAAGTAGCACCATCACAAACTATTCTCTCTCATATTTCCAAAGTATTTGTAGCATAGATAGCATGGTCATTTTCTCTTGTCTTTCTCTTGGTTTTGCAACCTCCTTCATCCACATGGCTAGTCAAAATATGATTCCTATAAAAAAAAAAGAGCTTAAGAGCATATATAATTCCCTTTTTACCTTACCATCGTTTGATTCTTACACTATTCTTCAGATGTCAGGAAGCGAGCAAAAATGTGGAGCACTCAAAGAATTAAGAATTTTTACTGTCGTTAGTTCCAAAAGTAGGGTGCTGACACGTGAAACGGTGCAATTCATCGGTGAAAACCCGAAAGTAAATCCCATTTTACATGCACGCACGTACGCATGGTGCGCTAAAGCTTGTTACGAGCCGACAATTGCTTCTTGGAAAGTGCAACCGATTGGAAACCTTGGAATCTCTACCGTTCACATGGACGCTAGCTATGCAAGATGGCTAAGATGGCTTCATGTCCTTATCACCAAGCCACTAGTAGTAGTACTGCACCAGGAATAAAAAGATCACTTCACTTTGCAACAAGACTGTGAAGCTTTTCTGCGTCAGATCGTTCAGTATTCTGTTTTCAGAAGCCTCTGAATCTTTCGAGAAAATATGGCCCAGCTACATATGACTTTGAATGGATCTTGTTCCGAAGTCAAGAAAGGACGTCGGATGCTCTGTTTATCAAGGGAAAATTAGCACAGGAGAAGGAAAATTGGCACAGGAGAAGAGCAGACTACTCGCAGCCACATCCGTCCCCACGATGGTCAAACCGCCTCTGAAGTCACCTTGAGGGGTTAAGTAACCTGATTTTACAATATTATAAGGTTAAATAGCTGGTTTTCGGGTTAGATAGTTAAGTGGGCACCACTATACTTTAAGGGTTTAGGGGATCATATGGGCTTTTTCCTTTATTTATTGAGTGGTTAGAACTCACAGAATTATGGTTGTCAGTGAGTAGGATTTATGTTTAGGCATACTTGATGATAACAATTGCCAAATGATCAAAGTGGAACTCGAACTCGAACCACTTATTGTTGATTTTATTCAATCTTGCTATTATAAATGTTTGTGGCGCGAAGTTTCACATCACCTTGTGCCTTCATAAAGGGGAAAGGATGAAAACAAACCGAATATATCGAATGAACACCCTGTTAAAAGAGAAGTTAGCCTGGTTAATTTGTCTTTGACTGATGCTAGTGTTAGTGTAAAATAAATTCAGCATACTCCCATTTCATTTTCTTAAGGTACGCAATAAGTGTGATGTTTATTAACCATGTTTAGAGACAAATGGTGGATATATGCGAGGTTTCCAATATTGTATACTACTTTGTAGCAAGTCATTTCAAAATTGCCCACCTTGGCTGCTAAATGCAGTCTAAGTTAGCTTAAATGCTTAGAACACTTCTGTTTTCTATCTACTACTTCCGCCCAGCAATACAAGTCCATATTCTTGAGAAGTGTCGTCCTACAATATAAGTCTATTACGGACATCAAATGTGTAGGTATTGCAATATTTTCACTTCATACCCCTGTTTTAATGCTAAAAAGTGGATGGTAGTTTTAGTGTGTCATTTAATAATGGTATTTATAGTCCATTGACATTAACTTTTTTTAGATTTAGTGGCTTCTTGGTCTGTGTGTATGGTGAGTTTGGACTTATATTGCGGAATGGAGGGAATAATTATTTAGTACTACCAATATGATTATACTTGAGAAACGTATTAGAGCACGATTCCAAATGAAAAAAAAAAAGTCAGGTTAGAAGCATTTTTTGTCTCTTTTACCAACTAACAAGCAAGTGTCGGCTACTTTTAGACTCTGGTATTGAGGTTTTGGATTTTTCATAGATTGCAGGCTTAATCCCTAGCAAGAATTCAAGTGATCCAAAATGGAGGCAAGGAAAAAAAATTTAGCACGTTGATAGTTAGCCACCCTTGTGTCATGAACAAGTGTTTGGTAAACTTTGAAATTTATAGCTCAGAGATACAGAGAAGATCTGCCGGGACAAAATGACAAATAGTTATAGAAATTCAATACTTACTTGTAAGAAAATAATACCCTAGATTATTACTATTCAAACACCAATTGAGTAGTAAAATCACCACACAGTTAGATCTGGCAAATATTTTTGATAGAGTTAGATTTGGCAAATATTCCGATACTTGTGGAATTCCATGGAACATATCTTGTCGGAAAGATCAGCATATTATCTGAACTCTGAACCGTACAGCAGTAGAAGTTGAATTGTTCACTTCTTTCAGTTCAGCAGTTCTCTGTATTTTGGTCCTGAAGTACTATAGTGTATCAACCTTTAAGACCTTTCTGCCCAACCAACGTACGACAAACAAGCTAAAAGCATGGCCAAAAACTCAACACGGACACAAACAAAAATAAACTTTTGTGCCTAAGAATTCATGGAAGATTGTTGTGATGCCCCGTTTCCCCCCTGAGGTCAACCCTCGCCGGGCCCCCCTTCGTTTCTCCCCCCGTCAACCCCCCCCCCTTTGCCAAGCCTCCCCGCTCGCGTGCGCTGCTTCGTCGCCGCGCGCACGCCACCCCTGGAACCTCCACCTGCTCCCCTGCTGCACCCTCCCGCACGCCGTCGAGCCGTCATCATCACCCCGGCGCCGCACGCCCGTCCTTCCACCGCCGGACCCCCTCCTCCCGAGCCCCGCTCCTCTTCCCGGCTTTAAACCCCTCCCGGTGCCCTTCTTCCCCCTCAAGCAAGTAGAAGCGAGAGAAAGAAGAGCAAGAAGGAGAGAAGAGGAAGAAGAAGAGCCGAAGACTTGCTTACCTCCCGGTGTCGCCGTCGCCGCCGCTCGTGAGTTCCGCCGCCGCCCCCTTCTCCAGTCGCCGTCGCCGTTGGTGAGCCTCGTCGTCGCCGCGCCGCGATCCTCCCCTCTGGTCGCCGCCCTAGCTGCGCCTCCCTGTCGTCGTCGTCGGTTAGCGCCGCTGCCGTCCCCGCGCCTTTTGCTCCCCTCCGTCGTGGTCGCCTTCATCGTCGCCGCGCCCCCACCTCCCGTCGGTCGCGCCGCCAAACCCGCCGCCGCCGCGCCCGAGCCCCTCTTCTCCCCTCGGTGCCGCGCCACTCTCCCCTCTCTCGGCCTCGCCCGCAAGCCCCTCCCTCGGCTTTTAGGCGGCCCGGCCACGTGGTCGCCTCGCGCCATGGGGCGCGCGCCGTGTGCACACCACTTTTGGCCCAAGCCTCGGGCTGGGCCGAAACTTGGTTGTGGGCCGCTTCGGTTTTCTTTTTTTTGGATTGAATTTATTTTCTTTTTTCTATTTTAATTCAAAAGTGAGACTCTAAATATTAATAACTCCCCCATTTCAACTCCAAAAATTGTAAAATAAATTTCTAAAAATTTCTAAAATCAAGATCTTGCTAATGGCATAGGTCTTGTTCCATTTGGAGTTCATTTGTGTATTCTTGTGTATTTAATTGCTCTCGTTGCTTGTCGTTTATTTTGCCGGTACTTACTCGTAGATTTGGAGGCAGGAGACCTCCACGTTGATCAAGGACAAGACTACCCGGACTCTCTCCCCTACAACCAAGGCGAGTCAATACTTTGATCATATTGAGCCTACATTTTATGCAAATTATATTCTTTTAAAATAGCAAATTGCATGCTTTAATTCTTTAAACAAATGTGTTAAAGCTTAAGGTAGTTAATTACCCATTTGTTGAATAATTAATTATTATGCCATCCTTGACAACTTGAATCCCTTAACTATTGTCACCCTAGTAACTATATGGTAATACTAGCTATAGGTTGTACTTAAGCGACATGCTAGCCTTGCTTAAGTACCGGGACATTAAACTGTCCCAATCATCATCCTTTCACATATAAAATGATTTGGGCGACCATTACGGGTAAATGGTGAGATGGTTGAATTGTTGTGTTTGCTTCTCAAAACCCTAAAATTGCTATTACCATATCCGGGTGGATGGAGAGGTGGATGGTATGACAATGGGTGCTAATGTAGCCCACGGAATGTCATTTTGTGGATGGGTGTGGAATGAACCGTCCGGATAACTCCTAAGGACTTAATCTTGTCACGACCTCCGTGTAAAACAAATGCGACCACAAGTCTGCGACAAACCGCGACTTGGCTTAGTAAATTTATCGAATCTCGAAAGTCATCTCACCGGTGGATAAATGGCGCGCGCAAGCTTGCGGTACATCGACTTGCGGGGACACCAATACGAGGTGAAGTTGCCAGCGTCGTGCGGTATATCCAGGTATTGCGGTACAACATCCTCGCGAATATATGGGCGTAACCCCATATGGGTGAGATGATGGAAAGGACGAGGTAGTTGAAAAGTTATTGTGACAACCTCTCGACTACACGACTACGGAATCGTGTAGGGCAACGAGTTAATTGTCTCTTGTGGGTAAAGTGTACAATCTCTGCAGAGTTATAAACTGTTTAAACAGTCGTGCCTACGGTTAAAGGCGGACATGGGAACTTAACTTGAGTTAGTTCTTTTTCAAAAACCTTTGTGGGTGGTATGAAATTTGTGGCGGGCTCTCCTAGCCCTGAGATTGGATTTTCCCTGAGTTTTCAGACTCAGCGCGGTTAATAATTGGAGGTAGCTCCAATCAAAATAAACATCAGGTAGAGTTTCCGAAGGAGGGATTCTCTGCTGATATCAAATATTGCACAATTACTCTCTTTAACTAAAATGAAATTTGTTAAAAATGCTAAGTGCTAGGAATTTGTACTTATGATATTTAAAAGTATTGCTTTCGCAAATAAAAGAACCGAGTCATCCTTGTAAGCCTTGCATGTATATTATTGCATTGTGTATTGGCTCGCGAGCACGGAAGTTGTGCTCATCCTCGCTCTCCCCCAAACCCTTCAGATGACGCTGATGAAGGAGACTACGCTTACTACGAGGATCCAGAAGTTGATGGGCAAGGAAACGATGAAGAATAGTCTAGGATCTGTAGTCTAGGCCTCGACGCAGTCTAAGTCGACTCGTTGGTACTTGCGTACAACCGATATTATCCGGGTCCTTGGGTAATATCAGTCGTACACAGGTTGCCCCAGTCGCTTGCCTGTGAAGAGATGAGCTCTACCCTTTTGCTTCCGCTACCGTATTCGGTGTTCTGTATTGTAATCAATTTGGCTTTGATCGCCCTGTTGTAAAACTCGACCCGACGTGGTCTATGTCACTCTGTTGATTGTAATAATGATACTTTAGTTCACGCCATGTATGAATGATTCAGCAAGGTATATGTGAGTGCTATCTACTGATCCAGGGAATAGCACAGTATTTTCACAGAGGATTCGGGTCAGAAAATCCGGGTCCGACAATTGTAGTCTTAGCAACAACATTTTGGATATTGGACATTCACACATATGCAGTAGTAGGTATACAACTGATATATTTGTCAAGGTGACAACAGGCCTACATGTGATGAACCCCGACTTATGCAACTGATTGGACTTGGAATGGTTCAAAAAACATTTATGATTGTTCCTGTTTGCTTCCAGCCAGAATCTCATTGTTAGGTCACAAGAAACAATTTCTGCAAGACAACACCAACAACATAAACATAGTAACATACAGCATATGTAACATCTGAACTTAATCCTGTACAGGAAAAATATCTAAGAAACATGTCCTAGCATCCGGCTGAAATTTGACAGGATGAACAAGGTCAGGCAGCCACAATTAATTCGAACCATCGCCATTCTAGTTCAGAGATTAGAATTATTCCTTTCAAGTTGTCCGGCTGTATCTTTTCACGAGCAGTTCTCGTAACAGCAAACCAAGGGAAAATCAGTTTACCCTGTGACTATTTTTCAGGTCTACTAGCTCAATTCTCACCATTGTCAGTCACATTGTGCATGCATGTTCTTGTTGTAGGGGTGCCCTACCTCCTAGGGCCGTCGGGAACACCTAGTAAGCCCTAGGGAATATGAGCATGTACATAGACTAGACGTATAGCTATACTCAGCAGGAATGTACAAAAATACCTCTTTCTCCATCCTTGTAAGGGAGGGGCAAGAAAGGAAATATCATTCCCCCCTTTTCTATATGTATGACCCGGACCCCAAGAGGGCATGTAAAGGGCTCATAACTCATTCACTCATTCATTACTCAAATACATACATAATGCTTTTGGCTCCTCCATTTCAGCCTCAAAGGGTACTTTGTACCCATTATCTAGTCTCGATGCTATAACAGTTGGCGCCAAGAGCATATAGAAGAGGGCCCACTCCGAGCCTCTTATATGCCCTCTTGGGGCCATACATATAGAAGAGGAGGAATGCCATTTTCCTTCTTGCCCATTCCTTACAATGATGGAGAAAGAGGTATTTTGGTATATTCCTGCTGAGTATAGCTATATCTCAGCTTATGTATATGCTCATATTCCTCAGGACTTACTAGGTGTTCCTGACAACCCTAAGGGGCAGCCCCTACAACAGTTATATCCTTGTTTCTTGCAACAATTCGCAGCCAGGGGCAGCCCCTACAACAGTTATATCCTTGTTTCTTGCAACAATTCGCAGCCATCCTAACTCCTAAGTACAATGGCGCGGCAAGAAGAAATGCAGTCCAAGATGAAGGGTCCCTCTTTTGGCATTTTTTCTGCTGGTCCCAAAGACAGATGACAGCTAGTATTCAGGAGCAGCAATTGCAGATGACCTTCTAATAGTTCTACTTTTGACTGGAAAATGGCAAGGGTTGAATGTTTGTACCATTAAACTTTGTGATGTCAATTTGGACTTGCAGGAAAGATTATTTACCCTAGAAGGTTAGATTTGATACGGTGTACTGTGGATAAATAAATGTTCTAGCTGTAAGTCACCGTATGCATGGATTGTCCATTTGACCTGAGACAAATTACTGCAATTTGGCCCTGTGATGAACCTGATGAAAAGGTCTATTTCTTCAGACGGATATATGATTTGGTCAAGAATTCAACCTGATGAGTGTCCTGATCTGGTCCTGAACTTGAACTAACGATGGCTAATTACTTGAGCTGCCTGCATGTTTATCACATGCTGATTTACTTCCAAGGGTATAATATGGCCATGATTCAGAGGTTATTCAGGGTTAACTTAGTATGTTACAGAAGATTACTCAAAAGGTCAAAACAATTACAGCAGAAACTGGCACAATGCTATCATAGGACTTAGGACTGCCTCAATGCCTTTGAATGAACAGACGACAACAAATAGCTGCGGGCTGTTCGTCAGATACTATTACAAAATTACTCTTACCACATAGAACTGCACTGTGCAATCTATCTATCGTCGGAAGCTTCGACGCACTTCAACATTATCAATGACAAGTTGAATGTAAGTCGCTTGCGGTCTTTCTATGTTCTTTCAGAGTATGATGCTAATGAAGAGTGTTAATGCAAGCTTTGTGTGTAAAGAATGTCTGCTGCTCTATGGTCATAACTGATAACTGATAAGAAGTTTTGACACTGCAAAAATGTTAATTATGAGTTGATCTGGACCATTTTTGCAGTCATCCGGGGGCACCAGGACATACTGATCTACAAAAAATGGTAGTACGGTTTTAGAGCTTTTAATGGAGCATTCTGCTGCTTCTAGAACAGGCAAGGACCAGATAATGAGTTACTTAGTTCTGTAACTTGTACCTTCGTTCAGATCTATGGTGCAATTGCAGATGAGCATGGAAGAGTTAATTTTGACTGGTCGATGGCAAGAGTTGAATTTTTGGGCATAGAACTTCGTGTTGTCAATTTGGACTGACGGGCTGATGAATTTATTTATCCTAGTATGTTAGTTTTGATATGTTGAAACGTTGAATAAAGAAGTGCTCGAAGTCACCGTATGGATTAGCATTTGACCGGAGGCAAATTACTGTGAATTGGTCCTGTGACGAACCTGATGAAAGATCTGTTTATTCAAGCTGAAGTATGATTTGGTCGCGATCTGGCCTAAACTGGAACCGAGAGGTTAATTATTTAGAAGCAGATTGCAATCTCTATGTTTTTTTCTAGAATATTGCAATCTCTATGAAGCTTAGGCACACTTGAAAGAGTTTAAATGCTGGATGTGGATAACTTGCCGTCTTTCGCTGTTCTTTCATACAAGACTACTAGTGATCGCAACGAATTGAGCTAATGCAAACTTCGACAAAGAATGTCTACTACTCTATCTCCATGCTATACATTGAAAGGAAGCTTTGACACTACAACAAAGTCAATAATTATGTGTTGAATTAGGCCTTCTGCAGTCATCCGGGGGACCTTTCTAGTCCTGCAGGGATCAACTTAAATGGTGTGTTGAAGAGCTTATAGTGATTACTCTGCCCATTCTAGAAGAAACAAGGTTGAACAAGTCTTACAGCGGATCGACTTAAAGATCGTCCAGTGTAGTAGAGACTGTTAGAGATATATGTATAATGTATTATTCCCCATTGTTATGAGGGGTTATTGGCCTCATATTGAATACAAGCGCTATTCATAACATGGTATCAGAGCAAACCTAGGGTTTTCTGTAGCTCCGCTTGTCGCCGCCGCCGCCGCCGACGTCGTCGGATCCAAGAGGGCGTCGCCTTGACATCTCCCGAACGGAGAAGCCGCCTCCGTCTCGGCTTGAGTCGGCCGCCGCCGCTCGTCGTCTCCCGATCAGATCCGCGGCTTCCACGCCGCCTCCATCTCACCTTGAGTTGGCCGCCGTCGCTCGTCTCCAGACCCGCCGTCGCTAGGGCCGTCGTCGTCGAGGGGGCCGCTCCACCCATGCCGCCGTCGCTCGAGGGGGGGGGCTCCACCTGGGCCGCCATCGCTAGAGGGGGTCCACTCCACCACGCCGCCGCGTCCGTGCCCGGCCCGCTCCACTGCCGCGTCGCGCCACCGGGGAACCTAGTCCCCGCCCGTGCGTGTGCGTTTGGGCCGTTTCAACTCAGCCGGCCCGGAAAAGAAAAGAAAAAAAAGAAGAAAAAAAAGAGGGAAAAAATATTGTTCTAACCGCCACGCCGTCCAGCGCCGCCTGTTAGACTTTGTTGTCTTGGTCGCCGCGCCGTCGGTACCGCTACCAATGGGCACCGTTCCCTCGCCATTGCCTTGATCTTCGATGGTGTTAATTACACCGACTTTGTGTCTCACATGCGCATCCACATGCGTGGTCTTCGTCTCTAGGGCGTCTTCTCTAACGATGTCACCTGCCCGCCTTGCCTTATTCCTCCGACGAGCCTCGTCGTTGCACCGCCTCGACGGTGACAAGGCTACGGTTGAAATTCTTGGTCTTCGATGATGAGGCGCCTCGCCTACCGAGGCTCGGATTCCTACAAGGATCGTGACGACCGCCTACACTCAGTGGTACGATGACGATGCTCGGGCTGCTGCTGTACTCATCGCCAGTATCCAGCCTCAGTTTTCTTATGAGGTTGTGGGACTCCCTTCGGCTTTCCAGATGTGGACTCATCTTTGTCAGTGCTACGAGCCCTCTGGTGATGCCCTGTACCTATCCGAGGTTCGCCAGGAGCACTCTCTTGGCAGGTGATGCTCGTTGGCGTTTTTACGCTCGAGCTCTGCTTGCCTGGCGTCACCGGACTCTCTTCGCGCTGCTTGGTTGTCGCTCCTATGCAGGCTTGCTGGTCGCCCGCGCCACACAGTTTGATGAGGTCTGAGTTCGAGCAGCGGCGTGCCCAGCTCCTTGCACGCCACCCTCGTGTCACTCTCCTGGAGGCTCTTACCGAGATACGCGTGGAGGAGACTCGCCTGAGTGGTGCTGGCCTGATACCACTCCCCTCCGTGCTCGCCGCTCGCCCACTTGCTACACCGACTGCTCCACACTTGACTGCTGCCTCCTCGGCCGCCACGGTGGTGGTGGCCGCCCTCCATCTGGAGGTGGTGGTGGTCGTCCTCACTGCTCCTACTGCAACAAGGTCGGTCACATTGAGTCCCAGTGCTATAAGAAGCAGCGACATCTTTCACGCCGTTCTTCTACTAGCACTGGCACTGGTGCTTCTACATCGACGCTTGCCTCGACTCCTTCAGATTTCTCTCACCGAGCGAGATAGCGGACTTGACGCCGCTTGCCGCCTCGAGTTCTCCTCGGCGGGTTCTGCGGTTCTCGCATCGACTCTTGGGGCACTGAGAAACCACCTCCTCCACAGTCAGGTACCTCCCCGTGGATTCTTAATTCTGGAGCATCCTTTCACATGACTTTCGATTCTTCGATTCTGTCTTTCATTACACCTCTTGATTCTCCTGTCGGTGTACTTACCGCTGATGGTACATCCCTTTCTGTCTCTGGTCGAGGACCTCTTAGCAACTCATCTTTTCATGTTCCTTACATTTGCTTATGTTCCTCGCCTTACCATGCGACTTCTTTCTGTTTGGCGATTCGATCTTGGTTGTCAGGTCATTCTCGACTCTCACTCTTGTTGTGTTCAGGATCGCCACACGGGAGCTCTGGTTGGTTCTGGCCCTCAGTGTCTTGACTCACAGCGTCTTTGGGAGCTTGACTGGCTTCACCTTCCTTCCGCTGCCACCGTCGCGCCAGATCTCTCGGCACGCCACTCGGCTACCGGCTCTTTCGGCCGGCATCACCGTCTTGGTCATCTGTGTGGATCTCGCCATGCCGTCTTTAGTTCGTCGTGGTCTTAAAGTGCGTCTCGGAGGCGTATCTTTAGATTGTCAGGGCTGTAAGTTAGGTAAACAGATTCAGTTTCCTTATCCTCACAGTGAGTCAGTGTCTCAACGTCCTTTTGATCTTGTTCATTCAGATATTTAGGGTCCGGCTCCCTTCGTTTCGAAAGGGGGTCATCGATATTATATCATTTTTATAGATGATTTTTCTCGCCACACTTAGATATATTTCATGTCTTCTCGTAGTGAGGTCTTATTTATCTATAAACAATTTGCCACTATGGTCCACACACAGTTCTCCACCCCTATTCGTATCTTTCGTGCTCCGCTGGCGAGTACCTCTCTCGTTACCTGCGCAGCTTCCTTGCTGGCGAGGTACTCGCGTCGATTCTCTTGTCACGGTGCTCATGCTCGAATGGTGTCATTGGCGTAAGCATCGTCATCTCCTTGAGACGGCTCGTGCACTGATGATTGCCGCCTCTATTCCACCTCACTTTTGGGCCGAGGCTGTTTCCACTGCCACCTATCTCGTCAACCTCCAGCCCTCTTCTGCTCTTCAGGGTGCCATCCCTGCTGAGCGTCTCTGTGGTCTTCTCCCTGACTACTCTGATCTTCGTCTATTTGGCTGCGTTTGCTACGTTCTCCTCGCCCCTCGATAACGCACCAAGCTGACTGCTCAGTCTGTTGAGTGTGTCTTTACGGGATCTGATGCGAGCACAAGGGCTATCGGTGCTGGGATCCTGTTGGTCGCCGGATGCGGGTTTCTCGGGATGTGACTTTCGACGAGTCGCGTCCCTTCTACCCACGTCCTGCCTCTCCTTCGGCTTCCTCTGTGGAGTCTCTGTCTTTTCTGACTTTTCCAGATACACCTATATCTGTCTTGCCCTCGTTCACCCATTCTCTTGAGGGCACCCATTCCCCTGAGTCTCCACATATTCCTCCTGTGGCCTCTCCGCCGTTGTTGCCGCCTACTTTGCCTCCTGCGGCTCCTCAGGCTCCTCCCTCTGATCCCTTCTTACCTCTCTTCTACACTCGTCGACCCGTCATCGAGGATATTCGGATGATCCATCTTCTGATGCTCCATCTTCCCCTGTATGGTCATCCTCTCCTCGCTACGCTCTCCGTGATCGCCAGTTGATTCGGCCCCCTGCCCGTTTGGTTTCTTTGGTGCGGCTACTTGTGAGCTTTGTCTCCTCACGGATCTTTGTTACTCACCTTGAGTGGCGACATGCCATGGCGAGAGATTGCTGCCCTTGAGCGTACTGGTACTTGGGATCTTGTTCCTTTTCCATCTTACTCTCGTCCCATCACGTGTAAGTGGGTCTATAAGATTAAGACTCGCTCTGATGGCTCTCTTGAGCGCTATAAGGCGCATCTTATTGCTCGTGGCTTCCAACAGGAGTATGGTCGTGACTACGACGAGACTTTTGCTCCTGTGGCTCACATGACCACTGTCCGTACTCTTCTTTCGATGACAACTGTTCGCCACTGGTCTGTTTCTCAGCATGATGTCAAAAATGACTTTCTTAATGGCGAGTTGCGTGAGGGGGTCTACATGCTTCCGCCATCTGGGTATTATGTTCCTGAGGGCATGGTCTGTCGCCTTCGTCGCTCTCTCTATGGCCTTAAGCAAGCCCCTCGTGCTTGGTTTGAGCGCTTCTCCTTTGTAGTCTCTGCTGCTGGTCTTTCAGCTAGTGATCATGATCATGCGCTCTTTGTCCATACTTCGTCTCGTGATCGAACTCTTCTTCTTCTCTATGTTGATGATATGATCATTACATGAGATGATTCTGAGTACATTGCATTTGTCAAGACTCGTCTTAGTGAGCAGTTCCTTATGTCGGATCTTAGTCCTCTTCATTACTTCCTTGGGATTGAGGTTACTTCCACTCCAGATGGTTTCTTTATGTCCCAAGAGAAGTATATTCAGGATCTTCTTGATCGCGCCTCTCTCACTGATCAGCGTACTGTTGAGACTCCTATGGAGCTCAACGTTCACCTCCGACCCTCTAATGGTGAGCCTCTTTCTGATCCGACTAGCTATCGTCTTCTTGTTGGGAGTTTTGTTTACCTTGCTGTTACTCATCCGGATATCACTTATCTAGTCCACATTCTGAGTCAGTTCGTCTCTGCTCCCACTCAGGTCCACTACAGCTACCTTCTTCGAGTTCTGCGATACCTTCGTGGGACTATCTCTCGCCGTCTCTTCTTTCCACGCTCCAGCTCATTATAGCTTCAGGCTTATTCGGATGCTACTTGGGCTAGCGATCCCTCTGATCGCCGGTCTATCTCTGCTTACTGTGTTTTTCTTGGTGGTTCTCTCATTGCCTGGAAAACGAAGAAATAGACTACATTATCTCGTTCGAGTGCCGAGGCTGAGTTGCGCGCTATGGCTCTCTTGACAGCAGAGATTACTTGACTATGATGGTTACTTGAGGATTTTGGTGTTTCTGTCACTACACCGACTTCTCTCTTGTCCGACAGTACAGGTGCTATCAATATTGCTCGTGATCCTGTGAAGCATGAGCTCACCAAACATATTGGTGTTGATGCTTCCTTCATGAGGTCTTGTGTACATGATCAGGTGATTACTCTTCAGTATGTGCCTTCAGAGTTTCAGCTAGCGGATTTCTTCACGAAGGCCCAGACTCGCGCCCAGCACGACTTCTACCTCTCCAAACTCAGTGTTGTTGATTCACTATGAGTTTGAGGGGGAGTGTTAGAGATATATGTATAATGTATTATTCCCCATTGTTATGAGGGATTATTTGCATATCCATCACCTGTACTTTGTGTATATATACTACCCCATTGGCCTCATATTGAATACAAGTGCTATGCATAACAGAGACATTCTCTGTATATCGTCACTTATGGGGGCATACATACAGAAGAGTAAGTTACAAACCCCAAATATATTATCTTTGAAGGAAGAAAGTTCAATGGCCACAGCCAAAGGTTCAGAGATGCAGAATACCAAATTAATTGGGGGCTCTGGGCAACATAGTTTAGCCATATAATAAGTTACTCGGTTCTGTAACATTCAGCACAACAATGTTAAGATCGATGAAAATGAATCACTAACTCATCACGATCGCTGCAAAACAACTTCATCTCATTTTGCTCTGACTAAAAACAGAGGACCCGGACTTTCCTTTCCCCATGAGCATGTCCTTCGCCTCATTTATCATCGAAGCAATGTAATGGCTCCCGCCAGCATCAAGGTGGTTGGCTACCATTACCTCTTGTGGGCTTCCTTGATATTGTCCATTGCAGCACGTTCTCTGAAACAACGGGCAAAAGATCTATAGTTAACAGTGACAGTAGCAGATTTGCAGTATCTCAGTCTAACGCTGAAACAACTGGAGACCATTTGCAGTATCCCAGCTACCAAGGGCGTAGCCTATTGGTATCAGAGAATGTTCCAGGATACCTATTAGATGACAGTGCTCAAATCAGAGTTTAAACATGTAATTCAAACGACAATATGAACTGAAAGTTCGATGTTAATCCGACCGACGAAAAAGAAAATAAATGAGCAAGGTGATACGCTTCCAAGACCTTGCTCCTCCTTTGCACAGGAATATAAGGACCTTTTCCTTTTTAGAAGAAACTAAATGAGCAACTCAAAGGATGAATGAGTATACCAACCCTCTAGAGGCCTAAACTAAAATTTGTTCTGCTCATTCTAACATGAGGAACTTTTGTAGCTCTGATCCTAAATTAATTACCATTAGAAATCAAGCTTACTAATAGACACAGAAGCTGGACACAGGTGAGCAATTATGTCAGAATAAGCTTGTGAGCTATCATGGTACAGGTTCAATTAGTCACCCCAACAGATAAGTAAAATACTAAAATAAAATAAAAATTCCATCTTGACATCTTTGTGCACTCGACCAATTGATTTGATTCAACCACATAAAAAACCAATTAGACACGCCTGAGTATGCTGAATTCCTGATACTTGACAAGGACGAACAAACATTGGAAGGGGGGGATTAGATACATGAACCCAACCTGCCCGCAATAATTGGCATCGTACGCAGCGTGGTATTAGGACCGCAAAGGCACAGGGCATCACAGTCCGTCCACCTTACGCCAAGGATCAATGCCGCCTCTCTTCTAGACATTTCTCTCTCAAATCCACCAGGATAGAACCGGCGCACTCGTGGCATTGCTGCCCGGGTTCGAAAGGCTTGCCATGCCTGAAGCATACATTTGCTTCCCAGTGTGGCGGCAGCCACTGACAACCCAGCTACCAAGGGCGTAGCCTATTGGTATCAGAGAAAGTTCCAGGATACCGATTAGACGACAGTGCTCAATTCAGAATTTAAACATGTAATTCAAACGACAATATTAACTCAAAGTTCGATGTTAATCCGAAAGACGAAAAAGAAAATAAATGAGCAAGGTGATACGCTTCCAAGATCTTGCTCCTCCTTTGCACAGGAATATAAGGACCTTTTCCTTTTTAGAAGAAACTAAATGAGCAACTCAAAGGATGAATGAGTATACCAGCCCTCTAGAGGCCTAAACTAAAATTTGTTCTGCTCATTCTAACATGAGGAACTTTTGTAGTTCTGATCCTAAATTAATTCCCAGTAGAAATTAGGCTTACTAATAGACACAGAAGCTGGACACAGGTGCGCAATTATGTCAGAATAAGCTTGTGAGCTATCATGGTACATGTTCAATTAGGCACCCCAACAGATAAGTAAAATACTAAAATAAAAATAAAAATTCCATCTTGACATCTTTGTGCACTCGACCAATTGATTTGATTCAACCACATTAAAAACCATTTAGACACGCCTGCGTATGCTGAATTCCTGATACTGGACAAGGACGAACAAACATTGGTTGGGGGGATTAGATACATGAACCCAACCTGCCCGCAATAATTGGCATTGTACGCAGCGTAGTACTAGTACCGCAAAGGCACAGGGCATCACAGTCCGCCGGCTGTTGCCCCCTCATCATTAACGGTCAAGCCTGTCAATATCACGCAAGGACGAGCAGGAAAATTCCCAGAGTTTGTCGTCACAGTACACCTTTCAAACACAGTACAACATTGGTTTGGAACTTAGGACTGTACTGGGTATTGGAAATTTGGAATCGGGCCATGTGCGGCCACTGTTTCTTTACCAAAGCGGGGACATGGTAGAACTGCAAGATTGAATTGAAAACTTAGAAGAGCAAGAACGGGTAGAACCAGAAGAGCGTACCATAGTACTGACACCGGCGGATCGAACAGCGGCGGGCCGATGGCTCGGCCGGTCTCAGCTCGCAGGGCAAGCTACCAATCGATGAATTCGCCGGACTGGAGGGAGGCGACGTAACCCAAGAGCGAACTGGAGGTCAGAGCGCGGTGGACTAGGCGGGGCAGTAGATAACGCGGTCTGCGTTCTTGCGCGGCAAGAAAGAAAGGAAAAAGGAGGCAGCGGTGGCTCCTGATTACCAACTTCGGGGTCGGTCTCATCGTCTCTTCTCGGGGAAGAAGAAGACGAGGTGGTGGAACTGTTTTCTTCGCGTCGGCGACGCAGACGCTTCTGGAGGAGACTGGATCGTAATCGCACCCAGCTGTGGGCTACAGGCCACGAGGCCCATGTAACCGCAGTGGATAGGCCGCTGTTCCATGCGGAGTTGGCGGCCCATCCGGCCTATCACTGTAAAATCGTGGAAGATTACGAGGGAAAGTGAAATCATGCGGTGTGCAAGGCCTTATGCGGTTAGGCCCGTCAAGCCCAACGCAGATTCGCATCTGTTTTAGAAAGTCTTCTGAGAAAAAAGAAAGAGGAGGGATTGTCTCGGACGTGATACCGGTGAGTGTCGAAACTTCCGGACGTGATACCCACGAACGTCCCGCCCAAAGAAAGGAGAAGGCAGTAATATCGCAGACGTGATACCGGTGAGCGTCCGGGCCATGAAGTGATGATATACAAATAAATACAAGGCCCAACTCAATTAACTCCCTGTATTTTTTAAAATCGTCAATAGTAGTAGTAATAATAATAATAGTAATAATAATAGGTTTGTTCCGGAGTCGAGTTCGGACGTGATATAGATACACGTCTGGTCTACGCATAAATTTAGGTAAGTTTTGTTGAGAAACCGTTGTTGGCGAGTCTAGTTCGAGCGATTACCTCATAGATAAACTCAGAATCATAAAAACGATACAATAATACAAGAACAGAATAATAGATTAAACACAGAGATATAGAGGGCTTCTTGCTTCTTTTTATCCCTTCATCAATCGATCAGCTTTTTACAATAACTAGCACCCCTTATTTATAGGCTATAGATTCTGCTAGGGTTTGAGATGAGGAGCCTATCTTGGACCAGGACTGCCGACTTTGGTCCGGTTTCTTAACACTCCCCCTTAGGCACTCATCCGTCATGTTCATGTCTTAACAAAACTACATAAAAACCTAGTGGAAAAAAATGTAGAGAAAGAGTACATGACATGCGTTCCGCTGCGTTGCACGAATTGCCTCATTAAAAAACTTAGCCAAGAAACTTCAGGAAAAAAAGTACAATCCACCCAATTTCATTTAATCTTCAGGATTTATTTTTTGGGTACTCAATCTTCATAATCAAGTTTCAATAATGAGTTCGTGAAGAATTTCCCTCTAAATTCAGCACTTCTCTAAGTCTCATCATTCTAATTCCACGAATACACCTTTCAAAGCTAGATACTATAAATGACTTAGTGAATAGTTCTACAAGATTTTCACATGACTTAGTATGCAGTACTTTAATTTCGTCCATTTTTTACAATTCATGAGCATAGAATGACTTGAGGTTGATATGCTTTGTGAAATGACTCTTCACATAACCCATCTGTACTTGTGTAACACAAGCTTTCATGGTTGGCCTTTTTGTTTTTCCTTCTCCTGAGCCCCCTTTTCTTTTTTTCGGTTTGACCGTTGCTTCATTGCGTCGGCCCATTTGGTCGTTGCTTTCTACAGGCGGCAGGCGCTAGGACCTAGCGCCACATTGTTGGCGGTGGCGCTACGTGCATCCGCGTGGAGGCGGCTTCAAGCGCATGCGTTCGCGACTGCTGAGCTTCACGTGTGCGGCACGACGAGCACGGTGGCCAGCTGTACGGGCGACGTGGCGTGCATGCGTGGGTGGGCGCAGGCTATGCGCGACATGCTGGCGGTGCAGTGGGGAGCGGTGGCGCTGGCCTTGTGCGGCGAGGCGGCCATGGGGGCGCGGTGCGGTGACACCTGCCTTGTGCTGGGAGGCTGCCATGGGGCACGGCTTTGGCTCCGGCTCCAGCGGTGTCTTCACGTAGGCGAACAGCTCTAAAGCAAAGGGGCGGCTCAATACGCGGCGGTTGGCGGCGCGCTACGGGCGCGGGCGGATCCCCATGGTGTCGGTGCCATTCAACCTCCTCCCCCTTTTCTCTTTTGCTTCAGGCAGTGGTGGCGCCATGCGGCTTCAGCGGTGTGGCGGTGCCGTCTTGCGTGGGAGGAGGCGGTGGCCTCGAGGCGAGGAGGTACATGCCGGCGGCTCCGGCGATGCGGCTTCTTCGGGTGTGATGGCCATGCGGCGAGGCTACGGGCTCGCGGTGCGCTGCTTGGCGCATGGGAGTCGACGACCATCGACGAGTGGGCTCAGGAGGGGTTGGTGCCGGCGGTGCATGCGGGCATCCGGCGCACCGTGGGGAGCCCGTACGGGGGCAAATTTTTTGAGTTACTGTTGATGTAATGCAATGCAATATTATACTGTGCAATCATCATCTGATCTTTCATGCAACCACCGATAGGCTTAGCTTGTGACTTCAAGTCGGCTCGCGGTAGGTTAGAACAGATTTACAACTTTCAACCTATGGTACAATCGATATCCACTCTTTTATGCAATCTACTGATCGACATTGTGTCGGCGACTTCAAGTCTGCTCGCGGTAGATTAGAGCGAATTTACATCGTAGAAAAATAATCTAGAAAGCAAATTTGCATAATTTAAAGCGATCTAGAAAATACGATTCAATTCTACGAGTATCATTCATCGATGATTACCTTTTCGATGCGAGGAGAGTCGATCGTGCTGATAACGTGTTGAGGAACCGTCGCTGGCGAGTCCAGTCCAAGCGATTACCTCGTAGACAAACTCAGAATCGTAAGAACGATGCAAGAATACAAGAACATAATAATAGATCGAACACAGAGATATAGGGGTTTCTTGCTTATCTTTATTTCTTCATCAATCGACCAGTCTTTTACAATGACTAACACCCCCTATTTATAGGCTACAGACCATGCTAAGGTTTGGAATAAGAAGCCCACCTTGGGCCAGGACTGTCGGCCTGGGCCCGATTTTTTAACAAGCTCCACTTCGTAAGCGTAATCATTGTGGGCTTTCTCTTTGCGTAGACGCGTGGGAGACACGATAGCGCCCCCGTTATCTCGATTGTCGGAACGCCCGACAGCAGCCCACACGCCACCACCGTGGGGAAGCAAAGCGCGTGAGTCGGCAGCTCGCCAACCCGCCCCGCCGCCCGCCTCCGCCACCATCCTTCAACACAAAAAATGGCAACGTCCTTCAACACAAAATTTCTTTTGGTAGCTTTCACTTCCAAATAAACACACATTCTCAAATTTCATAGCTTTCGATTTGGATTCAAATTCAGAGAGCTTTCAACTCGATTTAGAGAGGTTTCTACCCAATTTGGAGAGGTTTCAACTCGATTTCGAGAGGCTTCATGTAACATCCTAAAATTTGTTTAAAACTTTTTAATGCAATTGTTATATTCAAATTTCCCTTGATTTTATTTGGAATATTGTCGAGATTTAATTTCAAGTAAACAATTAACAAAATACAAACGAAATTTGAAAACAAATTTGAATCAAAATTGAATTTTAAAAGGAAAGGAAATAGGAAAGAAAATAAAAACCTCAAAATTCAGTTTGGATCACATTCTAGACGGCCCAGCTGTAGGGAAACAGGTAGGCTACACTAGCGCAAATTAAAAAATTCTACCCGTAAACCAAGATCACTGCAGTTATAGATCACGGTCTTACCACTAGGCGCGCAGTGCGGAAGTTGATGCGACGCGTCGGGCGGTGTAGTCGTACTCGATTGATGCGATGCGTCGGGCGAGTAGTCGTACTACTTCCTCGTCCTCGTCGTGGCGTCTCACGTCGACTCCTTTCTTGCGGTTCGTCCCAACGCCACGAGTCTGGCGCCTCAAAGGTATCCACACGACGGGAGGAAGCGGCGCGCGCCGGACTACTAGATCGCGCGGCGACTAGGGCGTGTGAGGGTGGCGGCGGGGTTTGAGGATGTCACGAAAAACTCAACCCTCAACTAGCGCCCTGCGCTCCTTTTATAGACGTCCTTATAATGGGCTTCTACGAATAGAGGCCCATTAGGACTCAATGCCGATCTAATTTAGATCCAATCCGAATTAGGCTTGACCCTTAAGTGTGTGACCCTATGGTTCACATATGTTTAGACATGGCGAGTACACATACTTGGTCAATAGTTGGTAGCGACCTCTAGCAAGGCGTGTCAACTCCTAAACATACGTAAAGATCATATCGGACGAACCATCACAGCGTTATGTACATGTCAATCCCTTTGTCTCACGATATTGATCGAGCTCCAAGTGACCACTCTTTCTCGATCCGTGATCCGGAATCCCTTACTAGGTTAACTCTTAACCTTAAGTAGCATGGCCATGCATTTACGGATCCGATCACTCGAGGGCGGATATATCTCTCTCGGTAGAGAGGGCAAATCTCATCTCGATTGACCATGCCTCGCAACATGCTTCATGACAAACCCGAAAGCTACCTTTATAACTACCCAATTACGGAGTAGCGTTTGATAGCCCCTAAGTAGGTCGATTCACATCTCAAGTACATGCGACAATCTCAGGTCTAAGGACAAGGCGTACACATTGTGTAGAGAGAACCATAAGAATAATTACTATGTCTCATGTTGGGTCGGTCCAACCCCATGTTCTAAACATGTGTCCACATTATTGGTTTGACATCTCCATGTCTATGACCTGTGAAACATGGTCATCAACCGATACATGTGCTAATCAATCATTCACGTGTGTCCTCACATGAACTCCGACTAGGGACAACTTTAGAATAACCATACAAGTAAAGAGTTTCACAAACAAGTCACATACTTGTTAATCAACACAAAGGCAATATTCAAGGAATATTTATTAAATCATGGATACAATGAAATATCATCATCAATATGATTGCCTCTAGGGCATATCTCCAACACCAGCCAATCTTCCCTTTTCTTTTCTTTCTTTTTCTCTCGGGCCGACCCACTATCCCTCCCTTCTTTCCTCGGCCCACTCGACCTTCCTCCTCCCTCCCCACCCTGCCGCTCTACTCCCATGTCGGCGCTGTCAAGAACTAGACGAGCACTCCAACAACCAAAGCAACAACCAACCCACTCGCCGAACCGGATACCTTCGCCCCAACAAAAATGAAACTATCGTGCAATTTCCACTCGCGCTCCCACTCCCCGACGACTAGTGATTGAAACGAGCCCACGCGTACATGAGCGATAGTAGGATAGTATGAACCGACTTACACGCCGGTTATAAACACCCGCGGCTGAGCAGGGATGACGAGAGATGGGCATCGCCATCAACCATGTCCGCGCGGGGAGTCGGGCAGTGACCCATTGCGAGTGTGCCGCGAGGCGTCGAGGCGGCAGCTGCGAGAGCGCATGGCGGCGATCGCGTGCGCCATCTGGGCATCGCTGGTTGACGTGCTCTAGGAGCACACGCTCATGCACCTCCCGTTCGCCGCGGCCGCATGAAAATCTATATGCTGCCGGGATAATAACAGTTTTTTCTCTATAGCTCTTGTTCACAAAATCTGATTACAGATGCACCCTTTTATGAAGAGCAAATGACTATTCGTATTTGGAAAGGATTCTATGTATCCTAAATAGATACCACACAAACTCCAGTATCCATAGTGATGTGACGCCCCGTGTTATTACCCCAGGGGTAATAACACTTAAGCATACGGATTACTATTCGTTTGCCCGGTAGAACACCGCTCCAACGAATAGTAAACCTTACCAGAGTTAGCGCATCAGAACAATAAGATAGAAACTGTCCTTTATTCAAACAGTTAGCCACGCAGGGCTAAAGTCTTACGGCACACATACTAATTTACATAACCAAAATAAGACTAAACCCCTTCTTGCTCACCACCTCCTGGCCTCCTCTTCGTCCCGTGAGTCAAATCGAGTCCATCTCGCCATGCGCCTCGTAGTAAGGGTCTTCGCCTCCTGTGGTCTCATCTGTACCTGCTGTAAGATCGAGTAGGCCGACTAGAGGGGGCGTGAATAGGCGTTTTAAAACTTTTATGCACTAAAACCGATTTCTAATGCGGAAGTTAATATTAATTCGGTTTAGCACAATTAACGCCTAAACAACTAGGTGCACCAACAATACAAGTCAATAATAAATAGAGCAATTTAGCAAAGACTTGTAAGCTATCAACTAATGATATGATCAATCAAGCACATACAAGATAGCAATCATACAAATGAATAAGCAATTATACAATGAATGTAAATTGCACAATGTAAAGCATATGAAAACTAATCACAAGAAGCACACGGGACACAATGATGTTTTACCGTGGTGGTCGGAGACTTGCCGGTCTCCCATAATCCACGTTGAGGTAAGTTCAACCTTTTGGATCGGCTCCAAAACGCGAGGCAACACCTCCGAGGTAAGTCCAAACAACTTGGACCGGTTCCAACCGAACCAACACCTCTAAGTGAGTTCAACCGCTTGAACCGACTCCAACTTGAACTTATCACCTCGATCCACTAGGGTTGCTCTTACTCCGCTCCGGAGATGGCGAGCACCAAGCCACTCACAAATCGCCTGTGTCTTCTCACAAGCTTCACTTGAGAAGATCACCGACGCCAACGCCTCCACGCTGTCTAGGTGTCGGCGAACACCAAGAGTAATAAGCCAAGCCCTTGCTTGACTCTCACCACATGCAACGAATGCGAAGCTCAAGTGGATACAAAATCCACCTCTAGATGCAACACATGCAACTAGAGACCTCTCTCTTGCTCACAAGGTGCAACACATGCACAATTGAGTGGAGAAGATCACACTAGCTCAAGAGAGTGAAATGGGATGCCAAAGGTTGTCTCTCAACCAGCCAAAGGTATTTATAGCCCCTACACCAAAAACTAGCCGTTTGGAGGCGAAGCAAAAAAACTAGCCGTTCTGACCATTTGCGGTCGTACCGCCCTCACAAGGGCGGTACAACCGTTCGGGCGGTCATACGCTCTTTACATGGCGGTCGTACCGCAGCTCAAAATCAGCACTGAGACGATACTCGGTAAAAGGTCATAACTTTTGACTCAGATGTCGAATTGAGTGATATTGGACTCTATTGAAAGTTTATTCATGGGCTACACACCCACCTATTTGATTTGATCTCAAACACATTTTATCAAATCAAAAGCACAATTTCAAAGAGCCACTACCATGGTCTAAGTCCAAATGATAGCAACAAGCAATCTTAGACCATGCCAAGGGAAGATACATGAATCCCAACAATTTGCAAAACACATTTGCAAACTTAGATCATGCCACAAGGAGTAGGTACATGGACTTCAACCATTTGCAAAACGCATTTGCAAAGTATAGTCACATGCTACAAGGATTATCCATGAGCCTCAACTATTTGCAAAACACATTCGCAAATATAGGCAACATGTTAGAGTGAGCTAGAGCAAGTGAGATTGAGTTATTAACACATGATGAGACTCAAGCTACTAGACAAGACCCCTCTTAATAGTACGGCAACCTATACTAGCAATCCGGTCTTCCAACCAAACACCAAGACCGGTAAAAGACTAGGAACACATCCTTAGCCCTAGCTAGTCATACCTTTGCCTTGAACATCTTCTTGAAGGTTGATGATGCACATCTTCACTTCAAGTCCGGGTCATCATCTTAACATGCATCAACCCATGATGCGTTCTTTACTTGACCTCAATCAACACATGATGAGTCTTCTCTTGACTTGATGATCAACTCATGATCATCTCTTCTTCGAGATCTTGATATGCATTAACACATGATGCATCCTCTTCTTGAACTTTTACTTGATGACGATCAACTCATGATGCCATCCGAAGTCTTCATTACCCTGGAACATAACCTATTCATCCAACTCATGGAAAATGTTAGTCCCATAATGATTAACATTAATTACCAAGATATACATGCAAAATGCTTCTAAATAAGCTGTTGAAAAACCTGGACCGGTACAACCGCCAACCAAATTGCGGTACTACCGCTCGTCCTCTCGTCTGCACAAAGGAAGCAATACTACCGATTTGGGGTTTCCAAGCGCCAAACAATATGCTCTGGAAAATTCATACCGCCATACAAAATTCGATTTGCCGCATCGCGCAGACAACCGCTTTCTCAAAACGTGGTAATGCACCGATTTTCGAGAGAGCTCGAACCAAAATGCATCGGTTCTGGTTTTATGCAACCGCCAACTAGAAATCGGAGCGACCGATGTGCGGTCATACCGCACCAAGATCCGGTCGAACCATAATACGATCGAACCGCCCATAACACGCTCGGTTCATCCGATTTCGACAAAAGCACTTAGAGTTTCCAAAACTCAAATTCAAATGCATTCATGATCCTAACTTGATCTATAAGGCACAAGAACATGCTATCAAGCTACTAATCATGATCCTCTATTGTCATGCATTTCCTTACCATGTCGCCATCCATGAACCGGGACTAAGCCTTCAAACATCTTAGCACACATGTTAGTCCCACAACATAATCTCAAATAATTGAATATAGATAAACATGAGTATATATAAACTACACAAGTTACATATATACTCACATATAAGTATATATGAACTACACAAGTTATATATACCATGAGTATATCTGAACTACACAAGTTGTATATATCGAATATGAGTGTATACAAACTACACAAGTTGTATATACTCATATGAATATATTAACTACATAAGTTAAATATATTCAAGGATATATGAACATCCATGAACTACACAAGTTTCATATGTTCTCATATACTCATATGAATATACTAACTACACAAGTTAAATATATTCAAGGATATGTTTCAAAGTAAAGATCCTTAATATACGTGGAAAGAGAATATGGATCAATACTAATGAAACTTCAAAATATAGAATGGACCCCCCCTAAATGTGTGCATACACAAATGTGTAATGGAAACATATGCACATATCCAAGTTAAGCTTTTTGGTGGAGTTTAACCTATATTTTGGATCCGAAGAATGCAACAAGATATAATAAGAAGAAGTAGAATGCATACCTCTTGTATTTTCATCTTTATATCCAAACGAGACTAAACAATAGATAATCAATAGAATTGTTAGTCTCACAAATAGATTTGTCATTAATGAATACATACCTGTTTGGATTTTTGCTTTTATATCCAAGCTGAGACTAAACTTGATATAACAATAGGAGTGTTAGTCTCACAAGTGCATTTGTCATTAATCACTTAATCACTTGCATGCCTTCATGATTTTCACCTTTATATCCAAATAAGACTACACAATATGTATATCAATAAAAGTGTTAGTCTCCCAATTAGATTTATCATTAATCACCAAAACTCCATTACCGCATAATGGCGGGTCTAGATCTTTCACCTGCAGGGCCTTCGCTCCACTCGGGATACTTCCCTGCTGGACTAGGGTCTACAAAGGAGAATACTAACAAGGTTGAGTACAAATGAATGTACTCAGCAAGCATTAATAGCAAAAGATGCAAAGGATGCACTATCTCTACTCTTTATCACAATTTCTAAGCCATCTCACTTTAGAAAATAAATCTCGACAAAAGGTGGCAAGTTTTAATACTGAAAAACTCTACTAGTCACTCGGAGAGATAAAAGACCCCCTGTGGTTCCCGTAGACTCCAATCCTGGAGACTGGCATGAATTCATGATTTAGTTTAGCACTGCGCAGGCTTTGTACCACTTTACCCATAGCTATTCGAACTCTCCGTGAATGTGGTCCACCGCATTGCCTTAGATGCGGGTGCGAGATCGAATCGTAACGTTTCCGTGTTACGTGATTAATTTCTCCACCCATCACCTTCCGTCGGTGCATTTAGTCACGCCGACCTCATCATCCACCGAAGTTCGACGAGGTTGGTTGAGCGGCTTCTATCCTGCACTCAACACTCCACCTTAGCGCTATAGCGCCTTGGATCCCCACTTCCTGACTATCCCCACCGGTCCCGGTTCCTCCATATCACTCACACACACCTAGTACTTACCCGATGTGGAGAGCATAGTCACGTAACAAGGTAGCATTTTCATCATCGCCAAACGGGAAAATGGTTGGCACCGAATACGACATCCGACCGAGCAAGAGTTTGTTGGTCCTTATATTATAACCATATGTAAAAAGGGGCCCACCTCTTACCTCAACATCATCATCGCATTTCCCAAGCTAAGGCCCCCTTTTACCCTTCTAATAAATCTCATTCTTTCTTAATCATCTTATCTTATCTCAATCATTTTCTTTAGGTTTTGGAAAACCATTTTTATGCAATACATATAATAGTGCAAGATAGGGTATATTTTTAAAGTAACTAGATTAATGTTCAAGAGGATCGCTTGCCTTCGTAGAAGTAGGAAAAGTTGGCGCCGCTGAAGTTCTCGTCACCTCTGTCGGTCTTGGCTTAAGCGCTCGTAGTAGATCGGCAACGAATAATAGTATAAGTAAATACGTAGTTGATTTGAGTGATAGTATAGATACATAAGTTAGCGACGACTACAAGTTAGCACATTTTTATTACTAAAATGCTTTCGCGGTCTAATCGTAGTTAGCACTCTCAAGCAGATGCTCGCTTGTCTAAACCCACCACTAACTAATGACTCACCAAGCACAAACTACTCAACGAATTCTAGCAATCAACTACCGAGCAACCGGAATCTACACTGACTGGAGATTAAACTAAACCTAAAACCCTAATCCTAAACTCAAACTTTCCTCTAATCTCTCTCTCTCTCTCTCTAATCTTACTCGGTCGGCCCACACAAGCCCACACAAGCCTAGTCTACACACACACACACACCCCACAGCCCAAACACACCCGGCCTACACACACGCACGCACACCACCCGGCCCAACACACACCAAGCACCCACGCACAGCACACACGCACACAACACACCCTAAGCACACCCACGCACACACTACCGCACACACTACCCCCTTCCCTTTCCCACCTCTCTGCCCGAGCCCCTCTTCCCTTCTTCAACCTCACGCGCCCCTCTCTTGCTCTCCTTGCTAGCGCGCGCCTCTCCTCGGCTCTCGCGCGGCTTCCTCTCGCTCTCTCTCTACCCTCCGACGCCGCAGCTCCGCCGCGGTTGCTCTTCCTTCCTCGCCGCCTTCTTTGCCTCTAACCTGGCGCCGCCGACCTTGCGCTGCCACGACTCGCCAGACCGGCCGGTCCCCGCTCCTGCCTCTCCTCCGGCCACGGCTTCTACTCGGCTCCTCCGACGCCGCAGCTCCCCGTGCGGCCTCTGCTCTCCCCCACGGTGCGGCTCGACGCAGATCTGGCCTGCGCGCCGCCGGCTTCCAACTTCGGCCCTACTGCTCGGCCCGGATCCGGTCTCTCCCTTCTTCTTTCTCCTTCCGCCACCTCGTCCTCCCTTCTGCGGCCTAGATCCGGCGACCATGAGCTTCGGCCCGGCTCTCCTTCTTCGGTCTCCTCCTCTGCGCGGCCGAGGCCGCCGCCTTCCTAGGGTTTCACTCGAGCTCCTCTCCTCCCGGCGAGATCCGGTCACCTCCTCCCCTTTCTCCGCTCTCACCGTTTCTTGCTAGGCGCTCACCGATGTATGCTCAATGGGTGAATGCAGTTAGAGAGGTGGAGATGCGAGGTGAATGCTATCGAGGTATGAACTTGCTCACCTTCACTCAACATTTTCATTACTTTACCGATGATTGAATATGAACCGAGATGATTGTGTTGGTGGTGTTGTGCTTGTGCCGTTGATGAATGGCTCTTCTTTCCGAGGATGGGGATGGTGCCGCCGGTGGTGCTTCTGGAACTCGGACGATGCCAGCCTCCCGCACCTTCTGGCTCTGATGGTTGGTGTGGTCTGGACCGGAAGAGAATGGGAGGAATGGTGTGGTGAAAGACTGGAGGAAGGGGGCGATAAAATAGGAGCTTCGTTTGTGAAATGCGGGGGTAAAGGGTCGTGCAAGTAGATAGGAATGGACCGTTGGCTTTGTAGGTGAAAACGTGGTCGTGGAATCGTGGTGCTTGTGAGCAGCGGCGATGGTTCTAGGTGATAGTACTAATTCGGTTTTTAGGGTTGCATGACAAAGGATGTATGAATGTAAATGAGATGATCTGGATTCTGTGGATGTAAAATGAACTACTGATGTCTTATTTAATGCAATTGCTGATTGTTGTCTAATGCAAAAGGATATGCAATCTATTTTCTGACTTGATCAACTGTTGTGCTGAATGACGATTGAAATGGTGGAGCGAATGCATGAATGATCGACACGACATGCTTTAGCTAATTGGGAGCGACCTAATACTATCGCTAACTCGCCGCTAAGAAAAGCCTAACGCAGCTAAACCCTGATTACCGCTACGAGGTTAGGTCTTAAAAACGCGGGCGCTCACAAGTGAATACTGCATAAATACTATAGGACTACGCAAAACAAATTCTCCCTAAAATCTAGATATACTATGTCCACAAAGATTACTAACAGTGGTGGCAGACGAGCATCAACACAGCTGTGGGGTACAACCCGGACACGGGGCGCGTCGACCTGGCGCTACGCCCCATTGACAGCGGTCAGTGGGAGATCGGCTCAGCCACGAGAAAGCTCAACTATCATCTCGGTAGCCGGAGCTCGCGAGGGTGGCTGTCTCAGAGATAATGACGTCTCTATTAGCCCAGCTCCCGGAGAGAACTCACCCATGAACTCCTCTTGTGTTTGACACAAAGGGACGGAGGATTGACTCGGCCAACCCTAGGCCGTAGCCCCCTAGCATTTCATTTTTTTAACAGCATGTATGCAGTCCATAGCCAGCTCAATTTGGTTAGATTAGGTCTATTTAGAAGTCTCATTGTTGTTGTTGCTTCTAGTTACGATACTACTTAGCGAGACAACAACTTTAATCGTATGGCAGTGAAGCACGAAAGCAGCAGACGAGACGCTGACTGCTGGTGCGTCGCGGGCTTGCCGCGGCCCGATGGCAACGACAGATGCACAACCGATGGTCGGAGAGCCAGGTCTGTGTGCTGCGCAAGGCATGCAACCATTAGTGAGTAATGTGCTTTTAAATCTTATTGATGCTGCATTATCTTGGTTGATTGACTTGATTCTTTCTACGATCCTGAGTCCTGCTAGTGGTAATTTGCTTTGATCTTTAGCCCCGTGAGATTTTGCTCAAGCTCTGTTGCTGTTGACACAAACACGCACACACGGAAGAGAACACAGAAAGAGCATTTTTGACGAGGCTCCAACTGCTTAGCCCCTTTTCTTCTCCTTTTTTTATTCTCTCAATTGAATACTTCACCATTCATACTACTTACATTCTTGTTAACAGAACACACGCACACAGATCCCTGTTCCGGTTTCCTAGCTAGACTCCATGACTTAACACGACGTGGCCATTGCGCCACGCCGTTTGACCCATGCAACTTCATGCACGAAGTAAACTCAAACATATGACACTAGTACAACACAAAGTAAAGCACCGACACGTGAACACAACTAACATGCAAACACATAGGAAGTATCAACAAGAATTAAATCTAACAGTCTCGGCAGCTGGAGCTCGCGCGCGAGCTTGTGCACGCCGAAGCCGAGGCCAACGAGGAGGAGGAGGGCGCGCGGTCTGCTGTTGCCGTGGCGAATGAAGTACCGCGGCCGGACGACGGCGTGCAGCTTCTGGGGTTCCAGGGCGCGGAGCTGGAGGGTGGTGGTGCTGGCCGCCAGGCGCGTGGTCGCGTTCAACACGGTGACGCGGCGGAGTACGCCGCGCACACCAACACGCTCGCGCCCCCCGTGCTCACGTCCGAACCGGTGCTCGCGGAGCCACCGGATGATCGGGAGGTCGCCTCTTCTTGAGCGAATTTTAGTTGCTAGAATGCATGCCTGCTTTCTTGGGGCTGACACGGCAACAGCAAGCATGGCTGCCTAGGAAATTATGCGTCGAGAGAATAATCTTGTGCATATTGATTTTCGTTTGAGAACCCAATTAACTCTCAAAATGATGTGTGTATATTAGTATGAACTTTCTTTCGTTTTTGTGAAAAGTTGAGTCGATCTATGCATGGACAAATAGTAGAGTTGACTAGCTAGAATATCATCGGTTGATCAATGATATGGTATGAATGAATCGATCGGTGCGCAAAGGAGAATTTATTGGGATGCAGTTGCTCGCGCGTCGGTTTGCATGATTAGTTCAAACTTCAAAGGGACAAGATATCGATGTGACTAGGTGCATAAAAAGTCTAATGCTTTGGGAGATTGTTCCTAGTTCCTACTTATTCCGAGCCACGCTGCCGTGTTTATCTTTCATTTCATGGAATATCACTGAGTAATGTTAAACGATCATCATGCATGCCTCTTGTCTACCTCTATGGTATCATCTGCGCGTCATGTTTTCACCATAAAAATAAATTTATAAAACGATCGTCATGCATGCCTCTTGTGTACCTCCCATGGTATTAGTCCAAATGACCTTAATTTATTTATCAGAGAAGTGAATTTATGTTTATAGGGAAACATGAACAATATTACTGCATCTGAAAAGCGGATTGATATATAAGCGATAAGCTACTTCAGTTTTGGCTCGAGGTTGGTCAGGCGGTCTCGTAGAGAAAACTTTGCCGATCGATAACCAACTGTTAATGGCCTTGCCGGCCCCGGTAGAATTTCAATGCCAACTGTCACCTCCAATCTTCCCAAGTGAAGTCATTAACTACTGAAATGTGCTTGTTTTAGCCTTTTCTGTAAGTTTCAAAGATCACGTTAGAAAACATAAAAGAAATTTTGAGATTTTCTAAGATTTCGTTGGGAAAAACATCGACTGTATTTTCACGATTCTTTGGCTGAATCGACATATTTTTTATTTGCAATAGAAAAGGTAGCCATCGTTCGCACGAAATTATAAAAATAGCATCGCGACAAACACCTATCACACTCTCAGTCCAATGTGAGAACGTGTGCATGCCACATGCCATCTTGCCGCGGACTGGGAGCGGGGGCGGGTGGCTTTCGCAGTCTAGGAATTCGGTAGGACCGTATGAGTGCTAATTTTATCATTTCGAACAATTTTTTCAAGGATGTACAAAAGCTTTACACATCATATCATTAGTAGAAATAAACTGAAACCCCAGAGGATACAAGGTATACTAGCCTGCCCGAAAAACTTGAGCGTAACCGCTCAACAGCCTGACGCCAACTGAAAACAGAAAACAAAAAAAAAACTGAACCCCCCCCCCCAAAAAAAAAGATAGATAGACCGAACAACAAAATACAGTAAACAGTTCCAACTACCAACAAAACAAAGGTAACTACTGCTGCTGCGTTGCCGACTCCAAACGATGCGCGGCCGCCAAGCGCCATTGCCGGTACTCCTAGAGAGTAAGATGAGAGAGCTGATCGACAACTATGGTGATGTTAAAAATCATCTGATTGCACTCTTTCTAGATGAACCAAGAGATGGAAATAATGTAGTAATCTGTATCATTTCTTAGATGTTTCGACCTGAAGTTCTAGCGGCAGCCATAAGTCTTGGAGAGTGGATTGTCCACTAGGCATGAGACATCGCGAGCCAATCAGTGCTACAAAGCGATCCCAAAATTGCGTCGTTACCGTGCACCCTAGCAGAATATGATCAATGGTCTCTTTTTGATGGTTGCAAAAAACACATATTCCTTGATTTTGTAGGCCATGACGCCTTAGACGATCAACTGCCCAACATCGTCGTCGAATCGCTAACCACATAAAGATTTTGCATTTCAGTGGTACCCGAGCTTTCCAAATGGCCTTCGCACACGGAAACCTAGTCGATCATGTGAAGAAAGCTATGTATGCCAATTTAGCAGAGTAGCAACCTGAGGCTTCCCAGTGCCAAATTAAAGAATCAACCTCCCCCCGGGCTAGCCGAATATGTTGCAATCTATTCCAGAGCCTTAGTAGATCAGCAACAGAATTTTCGTCTGGCTGACCCTGCAAGTCCAGAATCCAAGTATCATTGTCAAGTGCTTGGATCATTGTTCTATTCCTCCGAATGGAAGATTTGACTATCTGGACGATGGACGGTGCGAGACCTTGGATGGAGCAACCGTTCAGCCAGCGGTGCTCCCAGAACAACGTGTTATTGCTATTCCCCCAATCTGAGAGGGCTACATTCACTATTTCTTAAGAAAAAAAAAGCGAAATGCCCTAAAACTCGTATTTTCGCTGCACTCTCGCTCGAAGCTTTTTCGGCCGCCTCACAGTATATCGGTTCGCACTTTTTTGCAGGCCTTGGGCGTCCCCATCAAATCAAAACCATATCAACCGATGAGATATCCGATTCAAGGGGCGGGGGGAGGGGAGGAGCGTACGTGTACCACTCTTTCCTATTCCAGCCCACGGGAAACGAACGTCACGGCAAATATAAAAAAAGCCGAGAGAGAACCGCAGGAAGCCAAGAGCAGATTCACTTCCTCATCCACCGATCGCCCCTCTCCCTCCCGGTATAATTTCGCCCCGAATCGCCCCGATTTTTCCTCGCCACTGTTGCAATTTCATCTGATATCTACCGATTTTGTCTTCGAATCATTCGCTACCCCGTTGGTTTACTGCAAGGCTCGATCCGGTGCCTAGCGGTTCGATTCGGTCGATTCCGATTTCGGGCGAAGCTAGATGCGGCTGTGCTGATCCTTTTGTTGGTTTTGTGATCGTTTGGTTCTTGTTGCAGCACCCATGGCGTCGTCGGCGCTAATATGCGATACCGAACAGTGGAAGGGCCTCCAGGTGCGTGAACTGATGATACTATACGCAATATACCACTATATATATATATATATATATATATATATATATATATATATATATATATATATATATATATATATATATATCACATTGCTGCGGATTTTTTTGGGTATTATGCTCCGGTTAGATTGGTAGTCTCACTGTGGTTTTGTGTTGTCACGCGTGGGGAGCAGGCGCACATCGGTGCGATCCAAAAGACGCACCTGCGCGACCTGATGGCCGATGCCGAGCGCTGCAAGGCAATGACAGCGTAGGGATTTTATCTGTGTGCTTGTGAAGTTTCCGCCCTTGCGTGTGTGGGTTCCGTTTGCTTAGCTGAGGTGATGGTTGGTTGACAGGGAGTATGAAGGGATCTTTCTGGATTACTCGAGGCAGCGGGCGACTGGGGAGACCATGGAGAAGCTGTTCAAATTGGCAGAGGTGATGCCTGTTTGATACTTTCTTTGCATCATTTAGGTGGTGGGATTGTCCTCTTGCGTAGTAATTTGATATCTGTTGGATTTATTGTAGGCTGCAAAGCTCAAGGAGAAGATTGAAAAGATGTTTAGAGGTGACCGGGTAAGTACTATGATTCGCAACCATTGTTCAGTTGATCCATCACAATTGTTTGTTCAGTATATACTAATATGTAAAAAGTACATTGCCATGGAATTTTGGATACATATATTTTTAGCTTGAATGTAATTGCTTAGTAAAGCTTGACAGTTTGTGTGTTCTCGAGAAAAAATAAAGTTGAGTTCTGATGGAATAATTTTGGGCAAACATTCTGACCATCTTTAAGTTGTCCAGGTCTGCATAAATTGTTTGAAATTGCTGGAATAAATTTCTAACGTAACTTTGATTGGTTTTGTTAGATAAATAGTACGGAGAACAGGTCAGTGCTTCATGTAGCTCTAAGGGCTCCAAGAGATGCAGTCATAAACAGTGATGGCATGAATGTGGTCCCCGAAGTTTGGAGTGTTAAAGATAAAATCAAGCAGTTTTCAGAAACTTTTAGGAGTGGATCATGGGTAATCTTGAAACAATTCTTGAACTCAGTAAATGTGGTACAAACATAAAAGATTGTTTACTGCTACTTCTTGGAATGCAGGTTGGAGCAACTGGAAAAGCATTGACGAATGTTGTGTCAGTTGGAATAGGTGGTAGCTTTCTTGGGCCTCTGTTCGTACATGCTGCTCTCCAGACTGGTAAAATATAATGCTATTCATTCCTAGGTTCTCCAGACTGAGATTGTTTTACTGCAAGTTTTGATCTAACATGCTCTGAAAATGTTGGTAATTTTCAGATCCAGAAGCAGCAGAATCTGCCAAAGGGCGACAACTGAGATTGTAAGTGTGTATGTGGGGCATGCTTTCTGTATTGTGATTATTTATTGGCTTGACACTTTGTTTAGACGCTGCATAGAATTAGAATCCTTGCATAAGTTTTTAACCACTGTTCTCCATCATCCTAACTACTTTTGCTATTTATATTTGACATTTTATTTTTTATGTTTGCATACTTTGCTAGTTTTTTTTTATGCGCATGGACTCCAGAATGTATCCAAATATTCAGAGCTTATCATGCGTCCAACGAGCAATTTTATGCTGTGCAAACTGTATGTTTCTGCAGTATAATATCTGAAAAATATTTTGAACATGCTACTAATGTGGTTCAGTGAATGTTAGTTACCATCCGTAGTTTTCTTAATTTAGCTTGCTTCCTGAATGATTTATTATAAGTTATAAAACTAGTTCTACTTTAGGGGTCACAGTTCATTTGGTGGTATGGCTTTACAATAATATGTTCCATCAAATTTTACTTGCTGAAATCATTCACAACTCCTGTGAGAGTTTCTGTCGCTCTTTGTTGCACAAATCTGTTTACATGGAATTGAATGAAAGTTTATGTGATTTAGTGTACATCTTTTTTTACCATACATGCATTCTATATGTTCTCATCTAGTAATTTATGGTCAATCTTGCTTATCCTGTAGTCTTGCAAATGTGGATCCAGTTGATGTTGCACGAAGCATCAAAGATTTAGATCCTGAAACTACCCTTGGTAATCACCATGTTTCACTATTTATTACTCGCTTTCAGCACAGATGCTCTGTCTGATGCTGCTAATACCTGCTGAAGTTTTTAATGGTTCTCATCTAACAAACGTGCAGTTGTTGTTGTCTCAAAGACCTTCACGACAGCTGAAACAATGCTGAATGCTCGAACTCTTAAGGAGTGGATCATCTCTTCTCTTGGGTTAGTGTATTAGTACCTGAAACATCCTTTCCCCTTCTCCCCTTATTGTTGAGTGATTTATGTAAATTCTGTTGATTCAGACCTCAGGCTGTTGCAAAACATATGATCGCTGTCAGTACTAATCTTAAGGTACTTCTGGGCCTTTTAGCTTTCCAGCCAAGTCTCGCATGATCTTTTTTTTCCCATTTGAAGTTCCATCATCTGTACATTTGAGCTAGAGATGTGTTTAAATTCTGCATGTTTAACATGTTTGTCTAATCTGTTAGAATATTCCAAATGTCACATTAATACTCAAGAACCCTAATTCTAATGTGATAAATTTTCAACTATACCTTTTTCTGTTTTAAAGCTTGTGAAGGAGTTTGGAATCGATCCTAACAATGCTTTTGCATTTTGGGACTGGGTTGGCGGCCGCTATAGTGGTGAGAACTGTTTTTCTATATGAAAAGTTATCAATATAGCTTATGTTTTGTCTCATAACCGTAGCCTAATGTTGCAGTCTGCAGTGCTGTTGGTGTTCTGCCCTTATCCCTTCAGTATGGCTTTCCAATTGTTCAGAAGTATGCTATCTGAACCTATATTTACATCCTAAATATATATATATATATATATATATATATATATATATATATATGATTTCTATTTTACAATTTTTAGCATAGGTTAGGTTCATGTCTGCCAAATGAGTGTGTGTTCCTTGGGATTTTTTGTGTTTAGAACACACAGAATATGAGTTGATGAGAAATAATGGCAATAAACAATGATATAAAAAAGATAAGCTCGGAGGATGCTAATGCCAGTGCACACTTGTCTGCTAAACAGGCATGTGTCAGGACCTCGATGTCCTTGGCTTAATTCTGTCAAGCCATTCTTACTTCTTAGGATAAACCCTAATGCATGATTTTCCTCTTCACCTTGAGAATACCTAAAACTTTCCTTTTATCCCTAAAAATGGACCTCAATTTAAATCAGGATTCCTTTTTCGGCTGTTTCAGACAAGAGCAAGTTCCTCCTATACGTATTATTCTTCATGGCATCTGCCAAAAAACTACAAAAAACGCTTTAGTAAAGGTTACTACTTACTACACATATATGTTCATCACCATTGACCAAACTTTGCAAGTATAAGAAAGATGTGCAGAAATTTTGTGATAAATAAATATAAGAACCAGAGCTGATCCCTTTTTTCCAGCAAAATGCATCGACTTAACTGCGCACTATTCTATCACAGTAATGTGGAAACCAATGTAGGATGTGGTAATGTGGAAACCAATGTAAGATGTTGGATTTCTTCTTGTGTTTATGACAAGTAAAATCTGAAGATAGGATAATTAAATTCTGCTGGAGTGCTAAATAAGTATCTACAGGTTGGAGGGGCTTGAGTTTAAATTCTAGAACTCAAGCCTCCAAACTATACACCTTGCAGATGGTTTGACTTTGATACAACTTATTCCAGGTAGCATAAGCCCACTTATAACTAGAAAGCTCAAGTGTAGGATCAAGGAGGGGGGGGGGGGGTTGAATAGGCGGTTCTAAAATTCTCTTTGGCCAAAATTGATTTTATATGCGGAAGCGTAAAGCAAAACAGTTTTGTACAATTAAGGCCTAAATCAACTAGCCTCGCTAAGTACACCAACAAGCTATGTCTAGATCAAGGTTAGCAATCCTAGGATGACAAGCAAACAATTTAATTTTAGGAATGTAAATTGTAAGATTGTAAATGAGCACAAGAGAGCAAACCACAAGATGACACACGATAATTTTACCGTGGTGTTCTCACAAGCTTTTTAAGGAGATCACCAGATCATGATGCCTCCATGCCTTTTAGGTATCGGCAAACACCAAGAGTAACAAGCTAAGACAATCACTTGGCTCTACCAAGTGCTTAAATCTCAATCTTGATGAAAATGCACTTAAATCTTGCCTCGAACTCTCACTAGATGCAACACATGCACTAGAATCTTACCTCTAAACCTCACAAGGCGCAACACATGCACTACAGAGCGGAGAGGACTTGCACTAGCTCAAGGATGTTGTAATGGAGTGCCAAGAGTCTTAAATGCCAGCCCAAGCCATCCTTATATAGCCCTCCAACCAAAACTAGCCGTTATACTCTCAAACTACTCACAGACCACTGTGTGGACATGTCTACACTCGGGCAAGTGGTACAGCTGGACATGTCCACATGGCTTTCAAACGGCTAGTGTCTTTAATGCGAGAATATGACCGTTGGGAGCTAGCTTAGACTCGGCTGGACATTTCCACCCTCAAACACATGCTTCAGCTGGCCATGTCCATTGCCTCCTCTGTTGGAGAAAACAATTCTAGTCACTCGGCTGAACATTCCGATGGACATGTCCAGCACCCTCTGTCCCCAAATATAAATCGACCAAACACAAGGGTGGACAAGAGCTAAAGGGCATGCATTATACATATCTAAACAAGTCAAACCACATCCATACCATGGACATCTAGTTGAGTCTAATTAAGATCAAGATCCAAACCATTTTTCTTAGACTCCAACTAACCACAAACTAAATGCACATGTCTAGAGCAATATGAACTATGCATTTGAGTTGAGCAAACGACACGATGCAAATCAAGCTACTAGTCATCGACCCTTCTTAATAGCACGACAACCTATACTAGCAATCCGGTCTCCTAACCAAACACTGAGACCGGTAAAAGATTAGGAACACATTCTTAGCTTATGCTAGTTATACTTTTGCCTTGCTCATCCACATAGAGCTTTCACTTCATGGCGATCATCTCCTCTCCAAGTCCGGGTTCTTGTCTTGTTCATCAATTCATGATGACATCCTCCACTTCAAGATCTTCACTTGACGACTATCAACACATATTGTCTTCCTTTGCTTCGGGATCTTAACTTGGTGACCATCAACACATGATGCTACCCTTCACTTCGGGATCTTCACTTGATGACTATCAACACATTATGTCATCTTTCATCCCGAAACTTGATTTGATAATCATCAATTTATGATGTCATCCAAAGTCTTCCACCATCATGGGACTCAACCTATCACACCAACTCATGGAGAATGCTAGCCCCACAAATCCAGTTGTCATTAATCACCAAAACTCATCATTAACACATAATGGAGGGTCTAGATCCTTCGATCTCCCCTTTTTGGTGATTGATGACAACTCAATTACAAATAATTGAATTTAAATAAACATGAGTACATTTCAACTACTAAAGCTTCATATACTCAAAGGATGTATTTCAAAGTAGAGATCTTCAATATATGCAGATAAAAGAAAGGGATCAATAGTAATGAAACCTCAAGATATCGAATGAACTCCCCCCTAAATGCGTGCATACAAGAATGTGTATGAAAAGCATATTCACATGTCCTAATTGAAACTTTGGTGGAGTTAACCCTATATTTTGATCCGATGAATACAACAAGATATAAGAATATGACATCGAATGCATACCTTCGAAGATTTTCATTTTTCTATGTAAATAAGACTAAACAATAGCATATCAACAAAAGTATGAGTCTCACATTTAGATTTGTCATTAATCATCAAAACCAAATTAATAGAACTTGAACATAGATCAAGCCCCTCATCTTTTTGAGGTCAGCTTTGGTGGTTTTTAGGACACACTAAGTCTCTCCAAACAGGGCCTAAACTAAGTTATTAAATATTTTAAAAGTTCAATGATTTGTGGCAACTGTGCTAATGATAATGCCAGCAGTCTGAAAAGTTCATTTTTCTGATAAAAGATTATCATTGATATTGTCTTAACATTTTTTTTTTCTTTTGAAGATTTTTGGAGGGTGCTTCCAGCATTGACAACCACTTCTACTCATCTTCATTTGAGAAAAATATACCTGTATGTGGCTTTTCTGTGTAGGTTATTGATGTCAAGTTTTCAACCACTCTTGTAACAGTGTCTATCATTTCTGGGCAGGTACTCCTTGGTTTGCTGAGTGTGTGGAATGTTTCATTTCTCGGATATCCGGCTAGAGTGAGCGATTCTATTCATTGCCTTATTATTTCCAATTATGGATTTTACCTAGTTCTGTTTTTCTAAACAATGTTTTTTTTCTAGGCAATATTGCCGTATTCCCAAGCACTTGAGAAATTTGCGCCACATATTCAACAGGTACTTTACGACCTTTCCTTTTAGCAGTGTCATCCTGGACATTATGTTTTGAATATTTTTAGTCATAACATATGCGCATTATGTTGTAAAGCTTAGCATGGAGAGTAATGGAAAGGGTGTCTCCATTGATGGTGTCCGACTTCCTTTTGAGACTGGTGAAATTGATTTTGGTGAACCTGGAACAAACGGGCAACACAGCTTCTATCAATTAATCCATCAGGTAATAATACTTGTTCCATTCCTCTAGCAATGTTGTCAAGTGTTGTAGTGGCTCGTAATTTGTATAAACTAATGTGTATAGTGAGGTGTGGATGGCCGATGATACAATACTTCTAGAAAGTCATGACCTAGAGGTCACTTGGCTAACATTTTAATTATGCAAAGCTTGAGAATGTCATAGGGATTAGGTACTTCATATGCTCAGAGATTTTGAAGCCAACTGTTGATGATATTTTGATGATGTGCAATAATGTCCTCTCTTTCCTGGTTGTGATATTCTTGATTTATTATGTTATCATCCTGTTTGTATTAGTATGTATTATTATTATTATTATTATCATCTTTATGATTTGTGCACATTACAACCTTGACACCTTTTACATTTGTCTTCTCGGGTAGGTACTTGATTACTTCTGTGCGATATAACCACCAAGGCTTTCAATCTGTGTTGTTTTTTTGTCAATTAAATATGATCTTATTGGAGTAAGGACAAAGATTTCCCAATTGATCATGCTTCTAGAAAATGTAAAAGGATGGAGGATTAGTCTAGAAACTTATTGTGACTATGCATCTTTCTTGACAATGGTTTTACCTAAACTTCCAGGGAAGGGTTATCCCTTGTGATTTTATTGGCGTCGTAAAAAGCCAGCAACCTGTTTACTTGAAAGGTATTGCACTGGAATATTTCTTTCAGAGTTAAGAACTTAAGATGCTGCCTGTTGGTGTCATGATTCTTCAGATGCCCATTCAAACACTTACAGTGTACATCTTTTTCAGGGGAAACTGTCAGCAATCATGATGAACTGATGTCCAATTTCTTCGCTCAGCCTGATGCACTTGCTTATGGAAAGGTAATAGTTAAATATATTTTGGATGCACACGTCTTTATGCACTGTTTGGTTTCTTACCAGAATTTACTGCATCTTTTCAGACTCCTGAACAATTGCACAGCGAGAAAGTTCCCGGAAATCTTATCCCTCATAAGGTGATAATAACTCACTCATTATTTATCCGGTTATCCCAATATACTGTTATAGATGTAGCTTTTCTGACTGAACAGTCTTGTGTCTTTCTTAATCCATTATTCTTTTGACAGACTTTTCAGGGCAACCGGCCATCGCTTAGTTTGTTATTGCCCTCATTATCTGCTTATGAGGTTGGACAGGTATGCCAAGTACATTGACAATACTCAATTGAAGTTGCAAGTTGCTCAATCCTGAATTGTACAATTTATCCTTTTCACCAATAGGATTCTGGTTTTGTTGTATGAGATGTGTTCTATTCTCCATGAGGAATGCTTCACCTGAACATTTTGATCATTTTTTTAAAGCAAAAACATGATGCTATGCTGGTTTCTTGCTATGTTTAATAATTAAGTATCTTAATTCTTAAGAAAGGGAAATTGAGATGGATAGATATCTGGGAGGTACCTTGCTGGTTTGACATAGATCTGTTCACGGGCGACCCGGCCCGAAAATCCTGGTAAATGTAATAAAAAAATGAAAACCTATTTTTTATTCTGGAAATGAATTAAATATTGCTTTTTATTCTGAAAAAGAACTAAAATAATAGGTTTAAATCGGAAATTCAATTTTCGGGCCCGCCCGGGCTCGGGCCTGCCCGTTCGAGACCGGGCTTTTCAGGCCCGAAGCCCCGGCCTGGCCTGGTGTTTGAACAGGTCTAAGTTTGGCATGAATGAACACAAACTTGTGCCACCTTCATCTTCTTTCTTGATTGGTTTCCTTCATGTAAGCTTATGACATGATGCATAATGCACTTAAATTACTCTGTAAGATCTGGATCAGTAATAACATCCCTATACACATTCTTTTTCTTTCATTTGCTCTTTGCAATAATTTTTGGTGTACTTCAAGTTCTTATATCACTGTTTTGTGCAAATGTATTAACAAAGTATGTTCTTTTCAGCTTTTAGCCATCTACGAACACAGGATTGCAGTTCAGGGTTTTATATGGGGAATAAACTCATTTGACCAGTGGGGGGTGGAACTAGGCAAGGTCTGTGCATGATAGTTTTATTTTTTCTATATTTTCGTTTTATTCAAAGGTCGATTTTTTGTGCTCCATCTGCATGTGCTGCATAACTTCTTTCCCTGCTTATATGTTTGTATCTTGTTTTCTTTATCAATTTCTTGATTTTGATATTGTTATTTCTGGAATTTGATGTTTCAGTCGCTGGCTTCTCAAGTGAGAAAACAGCTGAATGTATCCCGCACGGAAGGAAAGCCTGTCCAGGGCTTTAACCACAGTACTGCTAGTTTGCTAGCACGATATCTCGCTGTACGCCCCTTCGCTAGTTCTGCTATATTTCATCATTTGTGATTCTGATCGTAAAATTAGACTTCTAAATGTTCGTGACATCCATACACTAGAAATTTGGAAGTGCTTACACTGGAGTTTATTTCATTTTGTAGGTTGAGCCATCCACTCCATATGACACTACGGTGCTGCCAAAAGTGTAACCTGAGATGTTTCACACGCTAAGGTCTGAGTTGACAAGGTTGAGTTTTCATATATGGTATAATAAGTTTTCGTTCTTTTTGGGAGTGTTTACAACCATTTTGGCTGTACTGTAATTTCCAAGTTTTTCTTTACTCCAACTTCCAGGAGAAATAAAAGGAAAAGGGAAACTACCATGAAATAAATAAATTGACTCGTGACTGACTGGGAAAAAAGAACTATATTTGTTTTTAAAGGCTATTTCGCTCTTTCTGCTCCACGGTCGTGTAGTGTCTTGTAAATTTAGTTGCGGTGATAATAGCATACATATCTTTTCTTTGGATAATTTGTGTATGCTGCCACTGCTGTGACTTCGGTACCTTTAGAAATGGAGCACGAAATCAGAAACTCAGAATTCAGTTGCCGTATACAGATTACAGATGTCTAGAATTCTCAAGGCTGGCTTATTCAAACCTTTTTTTAACTAATGTGAAGTTTTACCTATTGTATCTTACCCTTCCGACTTTCCAACCTACTTTTATTTTGTAGATGCCTCCCAACTTCTTTTCTTTTTAACATCTTGCTGTTTAGTTTGCCTGTATACAATCACGCACTCTGATTGGTCTTTTGAACGACCTCAGGCAAAACTCAAGTTCTTATTCGGTTAGTCTGTTTCTATATGTTTTTTTTATGCTAATTTATAAATAGTAGTAAGATGCTTTCCTAAGATATAAAAGCAGTCGCTCTTTCATGCATTACTTACTGGCGGTTTATCTCATGCACATGGGTGCATTGATGAACATATGGACGTGGCACATCCGGACCATCCAACACGAAATGGACGGTCTAGATCTAGTGAGCCAAATCCCACCTCTCATCGTGGTTTTGCGAAAACCCCTTGCTCGATTTCTTCTTTCACGTTTCGCCACCCGCTCCCCTCTTCCAACTCCCTCCCACCACAAATCGACGCACGCTCGAGCTAGGGTTCGCCCCTTGGCGCCGCGCCTCCCCTCCGCCAGCGCTCTGCGTCGCGCCTCCCCTGAGCTGGCCCCTTGTGTTGTGCCTCTCTTGAACCAGCCCCCTATGTTGGCCCCTTGTGTCACCCCTGCCCTGCACCTCCACCTTGTGCCTCCACTCTGCGCCTCGCCGCTGGCGCCCTACGCCGTGTCTCCCCTTCGCCAACCCCCCTCCCCCCGCGCTAGCCCTGTGTCTCGCACCCCACCCCCACCTGCCAAGTTGGCCCACTCAGCCGAAATATGAAGAAGAAAGCGCCTGAAATGGGAACTACAAATTCATCCAAGTGTTGTTGCCTGCGATGGCCAAGTGTTGTCGCCTGTGGAGAAAAAGAAAGCACACTCCAGTTGAAATATGAAGAAGAAAGCGCACTCCGGTCGAAATGGGAACTACAAATTCATCACAAGTCGGACGTATGAATCATAAATGGATGGTCGTCCACTGGAAGTTCTGATTTCAACTTATGATTCAGATTTCGATCATATGCGTCGCTCCACCGGCGCCGTATGTATGAATTTGTAGTAGTCCTCTTATTTGAAGTAGTCCTATGTATGAATTTGTACTCGAGTATTGTTATTTGCAGCTCTTTGGCATGTAATTTTCTTTTTTGAATTATCTTGATGTATGAGAACCATACAATCATATCTCTATGTCATCTTTTATTAAATATTGAAATTGTTCAATTCTGTTATGCATGAATTCCTGGTATATAGATTTTATGAGTACTAATATCAGTGTTGTTTATGCAATCGGAACCTCAAGTCTGTTCTTTCGATCAGACACCTGAAAAGAAATTACTGTGCTTGTTGATGTGGTATATTATGCTGACTTATTTGTTGATTCTTGGTTGACGTGGTATATTTTTGCTGAATGAAGAATTCACGACTGAAACTATTTATACCAGACAATAGTTCAGTCAGTTTATGCCAGCAGGAAGGTTCAGTGCTAGCATCTGATTTGAATAGTGCACTCCTAGATTCAGAGGATTTCAATTACCCATCCATTTATGATTCGGAGTTGCCAAATCTTGAGCATGTAAAGGATGCAACTTGTGATTCAGATTTCAATCATTAGATCAAGATCAACAGTCACATTGTTGCCTCATGAGGCAGATAATATTTCTGACAAAGAAATGGTCAGTCTATCATTGAACTCAAGGGGAGAATTTATCAAGTTTTATGCTAATTATCAGAGAAGTTCGGTAAGATATACTAGAATGAAGGGATAATTTTCTCTTCATACAATCTTCGTAAAGGTGATAATCAAAATTCACAGGATCTATCCACACATTAGCCAAATAAAAACTCTGATTCACAAAAGGGCATACATTGGAAACAACATAAAAGGGCAGAACTAGAATTGAAATACAGCTACATGGCATATTACAGTTCACAAACACATTAAATTGCCAATCTTAGAAATAATTCATGATTCATACAGAAATCAGAATACATAGTACTACTATAAATTCATACATAGGGCGGTGGAGCCACACGTATGATCAAAATCTGAATCACAATTTGAAATCAGAACTTCCAGTTGATGACCATCCGTTTATAATTCATACATACCACTTGTGATGAATTTGTAGTTCCCATGTCGACTGGAGTGCGCTTTCTTCTTCAGATTTCAATTGGAGTGTGATTTCTTCTTCTCCATGGGTGGCAACGCGTGGCTTCGACTGAAGCAGGGCGTGGCGACTGGGGCTAGTGTAGGGGGGCCGACGAAGGGGAGGCGCGGCGTAGGGCGTCGGCGGCAAGGCGTAGGGGGGGGGTTGGCATAGGATTTGGCTCACTGGATCTGGGCCGTCCATTTCGTGTTGGACGACTTGGATGTGTCATGTCCATATGTTCATCAATGCACCCATATGCAGATATGCCACCTTACTTAATGGAGTGCGACTTGCATGTTCTTTTTGCTTGTGTTTACGGGGATTTGTATGCCAGAAATGAAAAGAAACAAGAATGTACATGTGTATAGTAAGGGAGCAAACGAACAAATCCAAACCCTTTCTATGCACACACACTCACACCACCCACGCGTGAGCACACGTGTATGCGTTCTCTATGCACATTTGGAATTTATCAAAGGTACCTAAGGCCTCACAAAACATGGGCACATGTTTTTCTACTGAACATGCACATGTGTGAGTACTCCTACTTTCACATGCGTGTGTACTCCTACAATTGGTGGACACTGGTGCCAAGTCTAGAACTTGAACTTTAGTAGATTGTGTACCATGTCTCACCTGATCCTAAGCACAAAAATCTAATATTTTCATCATGCCAAAAAATGCATTATTACTATTTATTTATAACACAGAGGAATTCATGACTTACATTTTGCATTTGTGTACCTTAACACTGACCAATAGAATAGAAAAAAATGCTTTCCGGGTCGGGTGGCGTTGGGGGGTTGTGGCGAGAGATGAGCACGGACAGGTGATGTTGGCGGCTTGGAAGGCTCTAGCGCTTTGTGCAAGAGCGAAGGAGGCTGAGATGGCGTGTAAGGAAGGCATGACCCCGGTGTCGCAATTGATTTACGCGCCGTGTGTACTGGGCATTGACCGCATGCCCATGATTGAATTCCTACTGCTAGAATAACCGTCCATTTTTTATTTATTTAAGGGATGTATATCTCTTCGATTTTAATTAGTGAAATCAATGCTACAGGTTAGACAGTTTCGAGGCTCGACCGTGGGTGAGTTAGAGGCCTCCTGGCCCCATGCAACTGAGCACCTCGGATATATCGGCATTGACGCATGTGAGTATGTGACCGAGGAGACGAAGGAGAAAATGAATACCTGGCAGGAGGTGACGATGTTTAAAGTAGAGAGAGCAGTCACGTGAGCTTGCCCCGTTAACGAAGCACACGATGTATGCAGCTTTGCCTACTAGCATCCCTAATTTGTATCACGATGTATGCAGCTTGGCCTACCAGTATCCCTAATTTGTATCCGAAACCTCGCTGACGAGGAGCGTAACTCTCACTTTAATCTACGATCCCTCGAAAAATGATTGACACACGGCTAGAAAATTCGGGAAAGTTGGAAACCCAGCAGTGGCACGATCGTTAAAAGCGGGGCAACCGCGGGCCAGCCAAACCCGTCCGATCGCCTGCTAACCCCTAAAAACGCACAGAAAGAAGGGCCAAGTGGCCCGCCTCACCACCCCTCGCCTCGCCGCCCACCGGAGCCGCCTACCCTCTCTCCTCTCCCCACACGCCCGAGTCAAAACCTCCACGCGCGCGCGCGAGGGGCCGCCCCGATCTGCGAGATGTGGCGCAGCTGCGTGTCGCAGGGCCTCAGGAAGGCCAAGGCGGCCGCCGCCGCCAGGCACTTCTCCTCGAGCTCGGTGGTACCTCCTCGTCTCCATCACTTCATCCCGTCGATTCGTCGCATCTAGGCCCCCCAGTCGCTTTTTTTTTTTGCATTTGTGCGAGTATTTTTTTTTGATCGGTGATCGTGACGGTGATGGGTTTGTCGTAGTTTTAGTGTGTTTATTTTTCCGAGAAAATGGGTACATTATTTGGGAATAAATCTGGTGATAGTATCGTTTAGTTCCACCACTAGTGTAGGTTGATTTGGTTAATGTGTTTTTTTTGTTTGTCACTGCAGTCCTACACGGTGGTGGATCACACGTACGATGCGGTTGTGGTGGGAGCTGGAGGCGCGGGGCTCAGGGCTGCAATCGGGCTCTCGGAGCACGGGTTCAACACTGCCTGCATCACCAAGCTCTTCCCCACGCGGTCGCATACTGTGGCAGCACAGGTATTGGATCGCCTACTCTTCTCTTGCTAGTGTTTCAATCGGATCTGATGATGTAGTCGATGTGTAATACAAGCTGCATACTAGAAGGATTTTTAATAATATTGACTTATTAGAGTTTGTAGAGTTTCAATCAGATTTACGGATACTGCCATCTGATTTGTACATGTGAAGAAATTTGAAAAACAAAAGGTAGCAATTGCATGGTGTTCATGCGCTTGTTGATATGGCTATTTGGGTGTATAAGCTACTGTATTTGGAACGAATGATATGATGCTGTATGTACGAGGTTACTGGCATTGAATTAGATGTCAGATATCACAGGATAAATAATTTGAGTGAAACAGCTATCTTTCTGTGGGGCTTTTCTTTTGCTGGAAAAGGTCATTTTACTTGCAACTTGCAAGATACCAGTACACATTTAGTTAGTTGTGATGGAATGTATTTAATAAGTTTTACCAGTACATGGTAGCGATATAAAGTATAAAGTATCCACTATCTATTTTCGCCAGAAGTTCCTTTCATACTATGAAATACTATATTTGCAATGTTGTTGTGGTCAAAAGAGTGGAAGGTAGCTCAACATTAACCTATACCTGTAGTCTGCATCATTATTTGACTATTTGTGCTACTTGCAAGGAGATATCAGGTTTTACATCCAGAACTTCCCACATGAGGAAGTCTGATGTAGGGGTTTCAGAATTGGTAGTCCGTTCAGAGATGGATCCTGCATGCCTAATAGTTTTGAATTTTGATACAATTTTATGATACATTTTTGTGACCAGTTAAAATGTGAACTGAGCTGAAGATTTGAAGTGCGCACAATTGTAGCACCTTCAGCTTGCTATTCTTTAGTTTGGAAATGTATTCAATTTGGGAGTGCCATGTTTTTTGTTTACTCAGCTTTCGTATACATGAAGTCATGAATACTGTCCAAAATTTACTTATATTGAAGTAGAATTTGGGAGTTGGGACTGATGCCACATGATGTTTGTTACTTTGATGATTATCTATAAAATTGTGTTGTTTTCTTATATTGCCTTGCTTGTAGTTTGTCTTTTAGGTTTTTGTCTATTTCAATTGTTGATATATTACTTAGTTAAAGTGGACTATACCTGTGTTTGGGTCCATTGTTCTCACTCCAAGAGATCAAAATATAAAACTCACTGGGCATGTGGAGAAAATTGCATTAGTCTTGTAGGAGGGGTATAAGACTACTATCCTTTTCCAAATAGGCCTTTGCTGTACATTGTTGGATGATGATTTGTATGTTTTGTTGTGCACTGCTGGATAATGCTCTACGTGTTTTAGTTGTACATCATTAACACGGACCGATGCAGGGAGGTATAAACGCTGCTCTTGGAAACATGACTGAAGATGACTGGAGGTGGCATATGTATGATACAGTCAAAGGAAGTGATTGGCTTGGTGAGTTTACATATAAATGCATTTTTTAAGAGATGCATGGCAATGTTTTAAGAACTTGGCATCCATTTGACATGTTATTCACTTATTCTTATTCATCTCCAGGTGACCAAGATTCTATTCAGTATATGTGCAGAGAAGCACCAAAAGCTGTTATAGAGCTTGAGAACTATGGATTACCATTTTCTAGAACTGAAGATGGAAAAATTTATCAACGCGCTTTTGGAGGCCAAAGCTTAGATTACGGAAAAGGTATGCTGCCTTCTAACATTAGTTTAAGGTTGCAAACATGCAGCTGTCACATCTTTTCTTATTATTCTTTTTCTGTGTCTATGTAATCTTCAGGTGGTCAGGCCTATCGATGTGCTTGTGCTGCTGATAGAACAGGGCATGCTATGCTACACACACTTTATGGTCAAGCGATGAAGCACAATACTCAGTTTTTTGTTGAATATTTTGCACTGGACCTTCTCATGGACAAGGAAGGTACTTATTTGTTTGTTTTGTTCTGGTACTATGCAGGACCCAAGATGTGCTTAAAAAGGGCCTTGAATTGTTATGTATTGCTATATTATGCAGTGTAGATTGCCTTTCATTCATGTGATTGCAATCTGATGTAGACATAGTCAAGGAAAACTCTGCATTGATGTTTTCCGTTTACAATTGTTGCCATTAGCATCATAGTTGTTTTACTTACCCGTTAGACTTGCTGAGGATATTCATTTGATCATTTTTATCCTTTCGTTGGTGTTTAACTGTTGGACTTGTTCAGTTGCTCTAGATATCTTACACAGGCGGCTTACACACAAATTGTTAATGTATTATCTTTTTAAGTGTTTTATTTTTGTGGACTCAAGCTTGTATATTTTTTACACATTGCCTTACATGGTAGTTGGAAACTGTTGGCTAATGCCTAATGGGCTCTCCTCAATGTCTGTAGCACATTTTCTTTCTTGCTGCTGCTTCTATCAGTAGTCACAACAATGCTTCTTGAACCGCATGGTTATAGCTCTGTTGATTAATAAATACTCATTTTTCAGGCACCTGCCAGGGGGTAATTGCACTAAATATGGAGGACGGTACCCTTCATCGTTTCCGTGCAACAAATACTATTATAGCGACAGGAGTAAGAACCTCTCTGTTGTAACTACTAATTGTTTGTTTTCAATTTACTGCGAATCTACAACCATGTCTTTGTTTTAACACCAACAGGGTTATGGCCGGGCCTACTTCTCAGCGACTTCAGCTCACACATGTACTGGTGATGGCAATGCTATGGTTGCACGTGCTGGGTTACCCCTTCAGGTCAGTCTTCTGACCTAAATCTAATTGATTTAGCTACTTCACAAGATGTTCTGGTTAAATTTATCTGTTGACTTGTACTGCAGGATCTTGAGTTTGTGCAGTTCCATCCAACGGGTATTTACAGTGCTGGATGCCTTATAACAGAAGGTTTAATACACTGCAACTTGTTTTCCTCATGTTTTTTTTGCTACAGAAATCACATGTTTATTAACTCTAGCTTGTGCATGATACATTTCTTCAGTTGGTATTGATATATCAAGCAAACACCAAATTTTTCTGAAATTACTATTCCATCATTTGTTTTTCAGGTTCCCGGGGTGAAGGTGGTATTCTTAGGAATAGTGAAGGTGAGAGGTTCATGGAACGATATGCCCCTACTGCAAAAGATCTTGCATCTCGTGATGTTGTTTCAAGATCTATGACAATGGAAATTAGAGAAGGGCGTGGTGTTGGTATGTGTACATTCTCTCATTTTATGCTTGAGGTGGCAAACTGGTGTTTTTGGTTGTTCTCATGGTTCTTGCCGTTTTTTTCCTACCTCAGGACCATTGAAGGATCATATCTACCTGCACCTTAATCATCTTCCTCCAGAAGTTCTCAAGGAAAGGCTTCCTGGTATATCTGAAACTGCTGCTATTTTTGCTGGTGTTGATGTCACCAAAGAGCCCATTCCCGTTTTGCCTACTGTGCACTACAATATGGGTGGGATCCCAACAAATTATCATGGGGAGGTATGCTTGAATATGCAATACTAGCGTGATTATGGAGCTCTATTATTATTATTATTGTTATTGTTATTGTTATTATTATATGTCTATGTTGTAATCAATGTTTCGCTGTTTTGCCCATTAGGTGGTGCATATCAAGGGTGATGATCCAGATGCAGTTGTTCCTGGTCTGTTGGCTGCTGGGGAAGCAGCTTGTGCATCTGTCCATGGTGCAAACCGTCTGGGTGCAAATTCACTTCTTGATATAGTTGTATTTGGGAGAGCTTGTGCAAACAGGGTTGCTGAGATTTCCAAGCCAGGCGAGTTTATGTCTTGTTGACTAGTATTTTTTTAGTTGTTTTCTCTTCTTAGCTTATTAAATTTCCATGATGCACCATATTTAGGAGAGAAGCAGAAACCTCTTGAAAAGAGCGCCGGAGAAAAGACCATTGCTTGGTTGGATAAGCTAAGAAATGCAAATGGATCATTGCCTACTTCGAAGATCCGCCTCAACATGCAACGTGTTATGCAAAATAATGCTGCAGTTTTCCGTACACAGGAAACTCTTGCGGAAGGTACACATCTACCATTTGTATAGCTCTTTACCATAACTTTATCATTAATGACCATGTGATAGTGGGAACTGGGAAGCAAGCATGTCAGATTCATACAATAGACTCCAGTGCCAAGAAATATGGAGGTTGTATACTGATGATTTCTCACTGGTCTGTGAACTTATTAGGTTGTGGGCTGATTAGTAAAGCACAGGAAAGTTTCCATGATGTCAAGATCAGTGACAGAAGTCTCATATGGTGAGCTCTTTCTCAGTAAATTTGTGTCATCTCCAGCTTATATTGCCTACTAATTGGGCATTTTTCTCATTGGTTTCCGCAGGAATTCAGACTTGATAGAGACCATAGAATTAGAAAACCTGCTAATCAATGCATGCATAACCATGTCTTCAGCAGAGGCTCGCAAAGAAAGCAGAGGAGCTCATGCTCGTGAAGATTTCACGGTTTGTTGCTTTTCTTATTTGTTTGTGCTCTCTTGCTTGCACACAGCGTCTTTCCATTTAATAACATTTCCCTTTCTCTTTTTGGTGGCAGACAAGAGATGATGAGAACTGGATGAAGCACTCGCTAGGGTTAGTGTCTTCTCTTCATTAGTTCTCCTCAAGTAATGTTGAATGATTGCATCATTTCATATGTCCAGAAGTTGACAGTATTTTTCGTGCAGGTATTGGGAGAACGAGAAGGTTAGACTAGCATACAGGCCAGTCCACATGAATACCTTGGATGAAGAAGTCCAATCTTTTCCGCCGAAAGCACGTGTTTACTGATCTGGACATGGCTGCTAACGCGTCGGTTGTTTCGGAAGGGTAGCTCACAGCTCGGTATTTTCTTCGAGTTCCAATAAATCAGGGACCTCCCATTCTCTCAAGACGTGAGAACTGTATTTAATTGCCGACCGCCGAGATATTTTCCCTGTATCTCTTGTAAGTCATTGCAAAGTTTCTGATGCTTATATTTTAGTCCCGTGTTACCCTTGGGGAAGAAATAAAAAACAAATAGCAAATGTTGATGCTCCGTTTTCTTTTGGCGCTGTAAATAGTTTTTTTTTTTGCATGAGCTGTAAATGTACTGGTTTTTTTAGAGGGTACCTTCGTACTCAACTCTCGCTTCGTTCACACCACCACATGTACAGACATGTGCATGTTTTTACCACATGTTGAGAATTTTACGGAGGCATCCAGACCTCGTGAGCTACGGCTCAGTTCTCCGTTGGATGTTTTCTGTCGTTGTTCATGGCTGCTTCTGTGTAGCTTTGTTTACTGTCCCCTTTCTGCGCTAGCTTTGTTTACTGTGCCTTTTCTGCGCTCGCTTCTCGCCCCATGGCGGCCTAGAATTGAAATTTTTATTATTATTAATTAACCTTTTTAAAATTTATTTTTATTGTTAACTCCACGCAAATTTTATTTCCAAATCTGACCTTTTTAGTCACACTACCATTTAATGTGACAAAACAATATTGTCACGTCATAGGATAAGTCCGTTAAATAGCACTTTTGGTCACGCCATCACCAGTAACGTGACAAGAGTTTAATAAGATACGATGTTGACATGACAGTATTGTTTTATCACGCCGTCATCACCCGTGGCGTGACCGGACAGATTTAGAAATAAAGTTTGCGGAGGTTAACAATAAAAATAAATTAAAAAAGGTTAATTAATAAAAAAAATCCCTAGAATTACCAAATGCACGGCCATGAGATTTTCTGTTGTGTCTACAGTTTCTAATCGCACGTGCTCGCTTTGTAGGTAAAGAAATGAGCCACCTTACCGTGATGAACTGATGATAGAACATAAATTTGGAGCTTCTTGTCGTAGATATTCTACATCAGAGTTTCATGTCTAATTCAATTATAATTTGTGGTAACGTACACAGAAGTAAAACTTCGAACTTTTGTTATGATCCATTTCGTTGCAAGTAATAATTTCGAATTGGATTTACCAATGATTTATTCTGCATCTCAGACCGGATCCGAATCATTTACCTGCAGAGATGTACTATTAGAGGGGCATCATGTTTATTAGTTCACTACTTCCATGTACAAGCATCCATTCTCCTTTCGAATAAGTGGTCATTAGCATTTCACATGGTAACATGTGCTGAAGCCAACGCCGCAACATATAGTCAAGAAATCCCTTTCTATCTCGCACTTGAGTTTTTTTAATTAATTAACCTATTTTAATTTATTTTTATTATTAACCTCTCACCAACTTTATTTTAAATTATGATCCTTTGCCCACATCAACTTTATTTTTATTATTAACCTCTCACCAACTTTATTTTAAATTATGATCATTTGCCCACACCACCACTCGTGACATGGCAAAACAATATTGTCACGCCAGCACCATGGCGTGGCTAAATCATGTCACTCCACCACCAGTGACGTGACCGTGTTGTTTGGTCATGCCACCACCAGTGGCGTGACAAAAGTGCTATTTAGCTAGACTTACCTTATGTCGTGGCAGTGTTATGTTGCCACGTCACGGGTAGTGCGTGACCAAAAGAGTTAGATTTAAAAATAAAGTTGACGAGGGGTTAGTAATAAAAATAAATTAAAAAGTAGGTTAATTAATAAAAAAAAAGTTATGTACTTACAAATAGAAGTTACAGGCCAAGCGGCAACAAAACCATTCGATGATGAATTATATATCTCTTCCCACTTCTCACTAAAGAACCAAACGGTTCAGATTTCATAATAATAGCAACTTAAATTAAACATCCTCTCACTTTGGGTAATCACAAAACAGTTTCAGATTTCATACTCCCTCTAGTTCACAAAAATAAGTCGTTTTGGAACGTGTGCGATCAAACTTTGGAAACTTTGGATATCGATATATATTTTTAAATATTTAGATTAGATATATGAAAATTATATGTGTAGATTCGTCTTGAAAAATACTTTTATAATATTATAATATTATTGTGTTTTATAAATATATTACAATAGTAATTAGGGGTCAAAGTTGCATTTTAGGGAACGCATTGATGTTTAAAACGACTTGTTTTTGTGAAGCCGGGGAGTAATTCATAACAGTAGCAGCTCAAGGAACTCAGTTCAGGGTCCTTGGTAAGCTGATAGAAGCAGGTCAAAACATATACAAGCAGCACAAATGACCAAAGAAGGGCAAGAAGGGCCAAGTATCAAGCACCAGCATCAACAACAGTGGCGGAGCCACAGTAGATGCATGGGGTATAATTGCACCTTCAAATTTTTTCATAAAAATCTAGTATATACCCCCTTAATACATAAAATATATACTACACATATTAACATACATACTTCTCAACTCCTGGCAGCCCATTTAGCATTAGGCCCAACAGAATCTGAGAATCAAGCCCAAGTCAACAAGTCAAGGAGGTGTCAGGTCTAAGTGTCATCTGTCCATCTAGACGCTCTGGCACAACATCGCAGCCGGCAGCTCATCACGGCAGCCCGATGTGTGAGGGGGAGATTTGTTAGGATAGTCCTACATCGGTTGTGGGAGGGGACAGAACACGGTTTATAAGGGTGAGGGTATACCTACCTATCAGGTTAGTCTTTTAGGGGAAGATGGTCCAAGATCCCTTAGTTGTTGCTCTGTAATTGGGCTTATGGGTTAACGGCCCAACGACCTAGGGCCGAGACGCTGGTTAGCGGGCTCAGGATCGAACACTAGTTGAGTGGTCCGATAGCGTTGTCCAACAATTTGTTGAACTAATCTTGTTGCTTAGTTTTTCTTTTCACTACAGGAACTTGAATTGGTAGCGGAACTACATGTGTGTGTGCATGTAGAGACGTGCTCATTCACATTAGTTTTGGATTGACAGCGCAACTACTGGGAGAGATTGAGTAGTTAGCATAACTATAGGGATTGATTTGTTTAGATTATTTCCTTCCTATTATTAGCATAACTATCGGGATTGAATCCTGATTGCTAGAATAGATTGTTTCCTTCCTTTGCGTATAAATAAGAGAACAAAGGAATTGAAAAGCTGCACAGTTTGGGCGGCACAAAATATTCTCACGCTCTGTTTGCTGATTGGAGTTTCTAGGGTGTTTGCGTGCGCTGTGTCTTCGTGTTCGCGTTGAGTCTTCATCGGTGTGGTGCCAACAATTGGTATTAGAGTTTTGGTGATTTCTGTGAGTCGGAGAGGATACCGAGGGAAGGAAGGAGTATGTCTCCGTCCGTTGTGCGAGACCTGCTGCGAGGTGATCCGTCTGCGTCGCAGGCAGTGAAGAAAGAGAGCGTGGTGACGATATCATACCCGTAGCTCACCCGTACAAACTACACGATTTGGGCGATGAAGATGCGCATCGCTCTGCAGGCGTAGGATGTGTGGGAGGCCGTGGAGCCCGGTGTCATGGAGTATTACAAGGATCGAATAGCATTGTACGCCATCTACCAAGCCATACCGGAGCACGTCATGTCTTCCCTCGCCGGGAAAGACACGACGAAGTTGGCATAGGAGGCACTCAAGACGGCGCACATGGGGCACGAGCGTGTGCGCGAGGCCAACCTACAGACCCTCAAGAACAACTTCGAGGGGCTGAAGATGGAGGAAGGGGCGACTGTTGAATATTTCGCCGGTCGGGTGACATCGGTCATCATCGGGATCCGTGCGTTGGGCGACACGGTAGATGAGATTGTCGTTGTTCGCAGGTTTTTTCGTGCGGCCCCGGCGTGCTATATGTAGCTTGTCACCTCCATCGAGCAGTGTGTGGACTTGAAGACCCTCACCGTAGAAGACCTTGTCGGGTGGTACAAAGCCTACGACGAGCGCATCCGAATTAGTTTCGGCGACCCGAAGGAGAGTGAGCATCTGTTGCTCATGCGCACGTAATGGGAGACCCTTACCAAAGAGAAGAAGAATGGAGAAGGGTCAGGTAGCGATGCAAAGAAGAACGTACCGTGACCGCGGCAGTGGCCACGGCAAAGCTGGTGACTGTGGCGGCGGCCATGGCGACGAGGAGAACAATAACGACTCCGATACCAGTGAAAGCAAGTTCAATAAGAAGAAGATCAAATACTATAACTGTGGCATCTGAGGGTACTTTGCCAACGAGTGCCGCAAGTGATTTGTTTAGATTATTTCCTTCCTGTTATTAGCATAATTATCGAGATTGAATCCTTATTGCTAGAATAGATTATTTCCTTTCTTTGCGTATAAATAAGAGAAGAAAGAAACTGAAAAGCTGCGTAGTTTGGACGGCACAAAATATTCTCACACTCTGTTTGCTGATTGGAGTTTCCAGAGTGTTTGCGTGCGTTGTGTCTTCGTGTTCACGTTGAGTTTTCATCGGTGTAATGCCAACAGCTACCGCAAGAGGTAAGAACAAAAACTCATGTTCACAAATTCCTCATGGCTTGGAGCGAAGAGGCCAGATCTATCTCATGCAGGCACAGCTGCGAGGCGTTACTGAGTGTTTTTCTGGCTCCAGCGGCTCAGGACGATCGACTCTTTTGATGCTAGGTTGACCACGCCGACGAGCCCGAGTCCCGGCATGCGCAGAAGCACGGCGCCGCTCTTCTCCCCGAACCCCGCGAACTGAATCAACGCCTCGTACATGTCAAGACCCGCCTGCCTGTCGATCACCACCTGCCGGGTCCACGTCGCCGCCGGCGCCAAGCTCGAGCCCTCCTCCGACAGCGTCCACAGCGATATCACACGGTCCTCCGCGACGAGCAAGCTCAGCCTCCCGTCCGCCGAATGCACCAAGAGGAGCCCTGCCATTGTTTCAAAACGCCTCGCAGCTGTGTTTGCATGAGATAGATTTGGCCTCTTCGCTCCAAGCCATGAGGCCATTTGTGAACATGAGTTTTTGTTCTTGCTCCCTGTGATAGCTAGCTGTTTATATATTCCCTTCGGTCACAAATACATGTGGTTGTGGATATTGACACGACCTTCAAAACACAACTTTGATCACTAATTTCTATTGTAATATACTCTGTTTAAAAATGTATGACGTTTTGCATATCGGCACGGTCTCTAACATCCAACTTTGACTATTATTTTTTATATTAATATGTTAGTAAAAAATACAAAATTATTATCTTATGAAAAAAAATTATCGACAAATCTATTGATACCATTCTCACATGACCAATTCAAATAGTTTCTCATATATTATTAATCAAAATTAAAGAAGTTTGACTACATGCTTTCTAAAATGTCATATATTTTGAACGGAGAGAGTAGTTATGACACCTAATAAAATTATAAAATTATAATTTTATTTTTGAGACAAATTTATGCATATAGTTTTCATATATCCAATCTAAATATTTAAAAAGATATCGATAGTTAATATTTTGAAAGTTTGATTGTGAGTATCCCAAAACGATATGTATTTGTGACCGAACAAAGTATACTACTGTTTCAAATTTTTTTAAGGCTGCAACTGTTTTCAATTAATTCCAAGTTGTTTGTACGGAAGCATTTTCTTGGAGTCTCTTATGTGTTGATTCTAGCTAGTTGTTGTACATCTTGGAACAAATTAAAGGTCGAAAATGTTTTGTGCTTTTTTTTTGTGTGTTTCTCCTAACAAATTTGGTGTTCAAAAGAGATAACTACAAGTGGGGACGTGGGGTCAAAAAAAAAATCGAACTCCCAGCAAAAAGCAAAGTTGAGGTCATCCTCCCCTCTTCTCGAGCCCACATAAAAAATACGGTGACCGGAAAACTAAATACTACCTTAGTTTATTGATTTTTTATGGTCTCTAAAGTTAAACTTTGACCGCTAATTTTACACTAATATATTTGTAAAATGTTGTGAAAGTATTTTTTATGACGAATCTAACAATATCATTTTAATATGACCAATCTAAGTATTTAGAAAAATATTATTGATTGAAGATTACGAAGTTGGACTACTTCATGTCAAAAGTGACGAGTAAATGAAAACAGAGGAAGTACCCAAGGTATACTCAATAAGCACATATCTCAAAGCATAAAGGAAGGTGGATGCAATAGGAGCATGTTCCCCTAAGAGGAGAAAACCTTTTCCCTCCTCCCAAGTGCAACGAGGTGCTAAAGTGGAAACTGGTCGTCCGATAAAAAACAAAATGCTGCTGGTTTTTAAGGGTTTTTTTAAGAGTTGCTGGTTGTTAAGTTTATCGTGTACGGTACAATTGTAGTCACCTGAGCTGGACCCTGGTCGCAGAGTACGGCGCGTAGGATCTAATCAAAGTTGTGCAATGGCCAAATGTTTCGACATGAAAAGGCGGCTGATGTTTGTATTGTACGCCTCTGAAAATGATTCTTGAATGTATGGAGTCTGTTCGTCCGTCCGAATAGTTATCAGCCGGGGTGGGGCGCCGTGGAGTGATCAAACGACGAAGGCCGCCTCCATCCGCCCGCACACCAGTGGCAAAGTAGTATAGGGAGCATGGGGTACAACTGTATCTTTAAATTTTTTTTTGAAAAATACATGTTATATATAATGTATATATATACTTGTAATAAATTTTGGTATAACCAATGACATTTGTGATTATGTGTGTATTAGATTGTATGTTAGTATGTAGAACAGTGTTGTAAAAAGATAAGACGGCTGTCGGGCGGATAGGGTACCGTCAAGCGATTAATCGGAACATGGATGATTAATCAAAATTATGCGGACAACACTAGTTTCAGATATATTTTAACACAATATATTGTCAATACTATTGAAGAAACTTGTGCCACCCTCCGATTGTACATAATAACTTCATTACTAACTCAAAAGATAACAAGATTGATCGGTGGACTATTATAGTTTTGCACCAAAGTACGACTTGCAACAAGTTTAAGTAATAGATTAAAAGCATACATTGTAATATGGATTAGATTAACTTAACACACTGACGAGATGATGACCAAAAGAAATAAGTTTTATATTTAAGTACACAAAATGGCTTACAATCACGAGAGATTAAGTTATTCTGAATTATTGTCAACAGTATAGTTTTGTGATGATTTTATATGAATCAGTTACTCTGAATCAAGTATTTTGTGCTTGTGTATATTAAGATTATGACTGGACTGCTATTGAGCTAGTTGTAACGGGCTGAATTCAAACTTGACTAAAGAGCTGAATTTGGTTAATTAAATGGATTATATGGGCGATTATACAAAAACGACTGACTAATCGGACAATGAGGCCAATTTGGCGTTCACACACGTTAAATGTGCTCCGATTCGTATACGTGACGTTTTGCCTGACGACTCCGCGTAAATGAGCTACTAATCGGCGTTCTGACTGTTTTTTACAGTGTCGGAGCAAGGAATTTTGTGATGGGGGTGCACACTTCAAGGATTAAAAAAAATTCTTGTACGACATATAAGTAATTTTACAAGTTCAACACAATTACATAAAAAGTTCAAAATTAGTTAATAGTGCAATACAAATAGTTCAAATAAAATCTTACATGAATAAAAAAAAATCCTAAATAGCTAATGGAAATCACAATACCATACGACGCGATCTCATTCCTTAAAAATACTTGATTATACCATCTCTTGCTATTTTCAAGAACAAAAGTCATAAGATAGGAGACATTCAAGATCGCATGATTGATGGCATAATGACATTTAGATAATTAGATTGGCTATGTATAAACTACAAAGTTGTTCGAACTTCGATAAAATGCAATCTGAAGCTTACTTCATCCATCGCTATTTTCGTGTAGTGTTAGTGTATCGATATAAACAAGGCCACAGGGTTACTGCCGTCCGGAGCCGAGGATGAGGTCAAGAAGAGAAGTAAGGAGGCATTGCCATGCCTACCTTGGTGACGGTGTTGCGTGTTGGTGGCCTAGTGGGAACCGCGCTCGCGATGCTCGAAGGCGGCCGAGGCCGAGCAATGGCCTCTTGACTCGGCGGCATCTCGGCGTGGATCGCGAGCCACGGAGGAGGGTCGAGGAGGCGCGTGCGCGGCGGAAGCAAGGAGGTGGCGTCTCGACGGCATGGCGCGAGGAGGATCGTGAGAGGCGGTGTGCGGCGGCGAGGAGAAGCAAGGAGGCGGCGATGGTGGAGGAGGATCAAGGAGGATCCGGAGGAGAAGCAAGAAGGAGGCAGCGGCGTCGGAGGAGAAGCAAGCTCCAAGGACTCGACTCCATGAGGCCGACCTAGAGATAGAGCGTGTTGTTGGTGGTGAATTGAGATTAGACTCAAATTAGTGTCAACTATTGATACATATACATAATCAAAAAAAATTTGCAATTTTTTTTGGGGGTGCCCGTGCACCACGGGCACCCCCCTGCCGCCGCCCCTGGTTTTTTACAACACTAGTGTAGAATCGTATAGATTATGTATTATGTAAAAGTGGAACACTTAGTAATGAGTTAGTCAGTTAGTCACGAGTCAGTAGAACTATGTCTCACTTAAGTCTGCATCCTTATCGTGAAAATACTAACTCCGCCACTGACGCGAACGGCAGCAATGCACCATGCATGGCCGTGTGCCGTTACGCGAATAGTTAACTAGTTGATATACGCTTCTGAGTCCAAATAGTTCGCGAGCTGGACACGCTGAGTACGCAGGAATCACCAGCTCGGCTGCTCTTCTCCCCATGAATACGACGATTAATACCGCAACGTGCCCCAGCCAAAGCGTACAGATCGCAAATTAAACCGGCCATGTCAACCAAACGCCTACGTGCTTGCGCATGCAACGGAACATCGACGATCGAGGCACCGCCGTCCCTTCCGGTGGATCTCCGGTTCAAGATCGTGGCACGCTCGGACAGTGCAACTGTCGTCCGCTATGCCGCCACCTCCAAGCCCCCACGATACCATCCTCGACCAAGACTTCCGCCGCAGCCTCGTCCTTCGCACCGCAGCTAATGGCGGCTTCGATCCCGACCTCCGCCTCGGCTAAAGGTCAGGGGCGTTGATCTTCCCATCCCCGCGTGCATGGTCCAGACCCCGCCATCGCTGTCCTAGCCCCTCCTCCGCCTCTGTTGCCAGCATCTTGGAACCGTTCCAGCCCGTGGTCTCGCGCGACGGCTGTTGGCACAAATCGAAAACGAACATAAGAACGGAAAAAAAAAAAAAATGTGCCGTCCGATTAACAACCGTCTTTCTATTTTTTTTTTCTTCTATATTACTTTTGTTCACAAAATCTTATTAGAGATGTGTCATTTTATTGAGAGTAAACGACTATTCGTATCTGGAAATGATTCTACATATCCTGAAGAAATACCACACAAACTCTAGTATCTATAATTAATACTGCCTACATACTGTAGGACTACGTAAACAAACTCTACGTAAAATCTAGATATATCATATACACAAATATTACTAACAAATCACTCCCTAATCTTTATGCACTTACTTATTGAGGCAATCGGTCTCAACTATGACTTGGCTAACTGTTACTCAATACAGGATGGTGAACATATCTCCTCAGCATCCCAGACTCAACTCCACGGACTCGACTCAGGACGGCGAATACATTTCCTCAACGACCCGGACACACACACATAAATACGGCATCACAACTGCCTAATACCAACACAACGCTTTCACCATGGCAACGTACAACTCATCTTGTGTTCGAACGACATCCACCGCTATCTATTCCACATGCACACATGCATGCTCCTGCAGATGGAAGCTGTTGGGCTCGTGCAGCTCAACCTAGGGACAAAGGAGGCCGTCGTGCTCCGCAGGTCGCAGGAGCAGCTCCAACATAATTGGAACTTGGAAGCGTCATCTCGCAGGCGTGCTTGCACGAGATAGATATGGCATCTTTGCTCCGAGCCATGGAACCTTATTTCCGATCATGGATCTTTTTTTCTTCAATTTCCTGCGCTACTTTTGCATCAGCTTAATTGGGCAACTGTTTTTTTTACGACGAACTGTTTTGTTTTAATTCCAAGTTGTTGCACTTGTTTTCTTGGTGCAACTGTTTTATTGTTGATTCCAATTAGTTGCTGTACTTTTGGAACGAATTAAAGGACTCTAATTAGGTGCAAAAGTGAAGTTCAAAGTAAACCAGCCCGTCTGATCGAAAACAAAGGCTGAGATCAGTTGCCAATCCCAACTTCTCGTCTTCCTGCCTGATCTCATCAATGTAAATTTCAGCGGAAAAATAGGACTGTAAGTTACATTGGATTTTGTAGTACTCCATTTATCGAACGAGGAACTGTTGCTTAGTGCAATTGGACCTTCCATGTACATGACATTTGGTTGTCGAGGAAGAACGATTCAGAGACCACGCTGCAGTAGCAACAAGTACTTTTAAAAAAGGAAAGTAGCAACAGATACTGAAAATTGTAAGAAGAGGTGCATGTGTAACAATAGAAAGAAGCACATGTGCAACAAGTACTGCCCAGTTGTGATTTTGACTGTCTTTTGAAATCCTAACTGCTGTAAAATTTTAACACGCATTTTTTATTTGAAATTGCACATAAGCGCGCACACACACACTCCATTATATACACAAACCTCGTAGAAATTATTTTCACTGGAATACACTGGTACATATACAAAACTAACCTAAGTTCAATCACTTTAAGAATTTCTCTTTTATAACATTTCAAGGTCAGTCAAGCCTCACAGGCACAACACCCATGGCGTACTGATACTTCAATAAGCTCCCTTGCTACATCTGTGATGATGCCACCCAGTATGTTCTTTTCCAAATCCTTGACAACTTCATTCTTTTCGATCGGCAGGTCCGATATGCGGTTCCAACCAAAATCCCACATCGAGTTGGCATCTGGATGATTGTTCTGAATGTCTCTGTGAAGTATCATTTGCAGGTTTTCAGCGGTGCTATGATCACTCTGCTGATCAGGTTTCTTGGAGATATTCAGACTCTCAATGTCACCATCCAATTCTCTGATAAGATCATCCAAATATTGAAATCTGAGGTTAGCAGTGCGTGTCATGCTAACATCTATCATCGCCTCCATTCGTTTACCTTTCCTTCTGATTACTTCCTGCCCTACTTCTGAAAGAACATTATTGACTTTGTCCGGCCATTTGCCTGCGCTAAAATTGAAAGCATCTACTGGAACATGAATTCTGACAATTGCCTTCGCGGTTTCAAGTAAGTATTGATCCTTTAGCAACATTTCCATGAGCAGGAGTTGATTCTCCGTAAGTGAATCGCATGACACCACATGCATCTTGTGATCTTGCAAATCTGTCCGATTACTGAATTTTGTTGTATGGTCCAAACCTGAAATAAAAGCATAAGGGTTGTCCATTCATAGCTTTTGGAAAATTCTATACATTCACTTTACTAGAATGTGTTCGTGAAAAAAGAAATTACTAGAATGAATCAAGAACATGCGTACCATCCATTGGTTGCTCTTTAACTTCTACCATTTGTTGCAGTTGCTGCTGCTGTTGCTGTTCTCCCTCAGTAAATGTTTCCAGTATCTGTGTAGTATCACTAGCTGGGCGGTTAATTCTGTAATCCTGCATGTTTAGACCAAAAGACACACTTCATTAGACCGATATAATGTGTTGCACGAAGCATTTAATCAGGATGCCAAATTTGAAGAAATTACATTTATCTCAGCAGTTGCACTCTGATCAAAGATTTCCGAGTCGTCACTTGCCTGTACAACATTGGTAGGATTATTAATTTCTTCGGTTATTTTCTTTACAGATTGGTCTGAGGAAGCCACTCCAGTTGTGCTGCTATCTTTTCTTTCTCTTGCTAATTCTTCGAAAATACCACCATCACCATGTGTTCTATCTGATGGTTTGCTACACCCAATATCATTTACTTTTGTTTGCTTGTCCTTTTCCTGTTGTATCACTTCAGTATATGCAAACTTCTTTTTCTCATGTGTTGCTTCTGACTTCGGTGACTTCTTGTCCAAGTTCTGACTGGCTGCTTCACTCTGCATTTCGCGGTAATTCTGTGCTTTGTTTGCCATGCTTTGTTTATCTATCTTCTTACTGTGTGCTTGCCTTCTCATCTGATCTGTCTTGCCATTCTTTTCTGCAGTCTTGATTACAGTAGTGGCAAGGTTTTCCTTGTTAAACTTCTCGCTCGTCCTCCCTGATTTCACATCACTGCCTCTTCCCAACAACTGTTCCATGCTTGTAGCTTGCTTCTTTCCAACAGTTCTATTCTTTTCTTGAATAATGGGCTTCTCTTCAGTGGCTGGTTTGTTTTCTGATTTTTTCCTAAATCTTTTGAGAAAATCCATCTTTCTCCCTGCATCAGTGCGGCATCCAACACTGACAGCCCTCTGCAGCTTGCTTTCTTCTGTCAGTTTCTTGTCCTCATGGATGATTTTCTCATTGACTCCTTGAATTTCACCACCTCTTCTCTCAGTGATTTCCACTTTGTTTAACACCTGCTTCATGGTTTGCCTTGTTTGCTTGTCAATTGTAGGAAATGATGAGCTATTCGACAGTGCAGTAGCAATTTCAGATTCTTCAGAGTTTGTAATGCCAATCTTCCACTCTCTTGCTGGCATATTCTTCCTCTGTCCTTTGGCTAACACCCTTTCTGAAGCTACAATCCGTATCGGTAATTTGCCAACCGTTGCATTTGTCCTTATCTCCTTTCTTGCCACTGCTTCAGGTTTTACAAACTTCTCTGTCCCCTTGAGCTCCGGAACCACCTTCGCGGATGGAAGATTTTCCAACCCCATCAGCTTGGCAATCACATTGGGCATCCGCACTTTTGAATCATCCTTTTCACCTTTAGAAACATTGCTCTTGGAATTGCTTGTGACAGTAGAGAGCTGCAAGACTGAGCAGCTATTTGGACTATAACTCTGAGACTTCTTGTGAGCAACGATCTGCATAGAAGCATTTGATGAGCTCCTTCCATTCTTGGCTTGCTCGGTCTCTGAATCTTCATCAACAATCTCTACCAGCCTTGCAGAACCTGACGAATGCGTTGAGCTCTTCCGGTTCTCCTTTCCCTTCAGCAGCAACACCTTGCCATTCCCTGACCCTTCCATGTAGTCTGAAGCTTCTTGAAGCATCACAAGCATGCTCAAAGACTCCTCCAAGTCCATGGCTCCTCTGAACAGCTGCTTCCCAATCTCAACCGAGCTCCTCCTGCTGAAGTCCCTTGCACTGGCACCCGAGGAATATGCCATAAGTATGTCATTCAGCTTCTGAACGCCAATCGCCACCTTGCCGACGTGTGCATTGGGAGACAGGAGGTAGTCGTCTCGACGGTGGTGCACCTGCATCCTGTCCGGCTCTCTGAAGAATATGGAGCCGTTGCGTGCCACGAGTTCGATGTTCTGAAGCTTGCCGCTGTTGCTGAGCGCAAGGGCCAGCGCCATCTGCACGTCGATGTTGTTTGCAGGCTTCTGCTTGCCTCCTCCTTGGAATGGCACAATGTCATGCGAATGGGCGATAGGCGCGTCGCGGTGGCGCGGCTTCCCGGCTCTGACAATGGCATTGCTACCTTGCTGGTACTGCAAGTGCAGAGGAAATGAGTAAAGAGGGTGAAATGAAAGGTAAATTTGAGCACAAATATATCATCATTTGGAACTTTTGCTTACTGATCGGTGTGTTGTTGCTTCTGGTCTCCCTACTCCAGGAGCTCTTTTTTGTGGCTTCTGGCTTCGAAGTGGTTTATGAGAATTTGAATAAGCATCTGTATTACGAGAGTAATTAAGTACTTCTGTAGTATCAGAATTCAACTTACTGTTTCATTTGAAATTAGCAAGCCCTTAACAGCAGTTCAAAAAACAGAGCGTCTGGCATAAATTATCTTGACGATTTACATCTAAACATGAAACCTTCAGAGATTTTTTTACCAGTTTACAATAAATCATCGTAAGCATATCGAGATTAGTACGGTGTGTAGTGCGCAAAAAAAAAGAACATATGCATATACACAACCTTACATGCAAAATTAGAAACCGAGGCTAGCTCAGTTGGTGGGAAGGTGTTGGTGTACACCCCCACTACCTAGATTCTAGTTCTCTTTTATGCTAATTTGGGTGTTTATTTGACTGTATGCATTCCTAGTTGGTGCAGAGGTCGGGAGTTGTACGCCTTTTCTTAAAAAAATTTAAAAAAAACATGCAAAAACAAGAACACACTGCAAGTGCAAAGAAAACACCGACGACCAAACGTCGGCGAGCAACGTACCCCGAGGCGCGGCGTTCGACGTGCGCTGTGCCGCCGATGACTCAAACCCGAGCCTTTCGCGGCGTCGCCGGAGGTCTTGCAGCAGCTTCTGAGCGAAGTCCGAGCCAAGATCAGGCACCTTGGCCATTCTGAGCTGAGGAAGAAGTGCTCTCTCCCCCCTGCACCATGAAACTGGTCAGCTAGTTAGGTGTCTGAAAAAAATGCAGTGCGGTGTTCTTTTCCTCTGTTGTTGTGTGTGTTCAGGCTTTCGTTTTCCTCAACTTCTTTTTCCTTCTTTTGCTTAAATGAGTCATGCAGAGAGGTGAGGTGTCTCATCTGGGGAGCAACCATGTCGATCTCTGCACTAGATGCTTTCAGTTGAGTGCAAGATTGCCTTGGAAGTTACATATCTGTGACATGTTTGCATCTCCAGTTCACCCCATTCCAAGCAAAGCAAAAAAAAAGGCATGGTATTTGCATTTAGAATCATCTGAGGCTTGTAGCTTTTGATTTGGTGCTAGTGGAGGTGATTTCTTTTGACTATGATGGTGGCCTGTCCTTTGTGGATTTGTGGAAAATGTAAAGGACTTTGGTGTGACTTTGTGGTGGCAAGTATATGTCATGATTTTCTAAACCTCTTGTTTTTTTATATATAAATATATAAATATATATATATAATATCATTTTGTTAACTCAATATATTATATTAGTTTCGAGAGGAGAGGGTAAATTAAGATGTGACTTGTAAGTAAACAAACATATCTAGTACTGGAAAAGCTTGGAAAGATGCTTACGTTTTGCATGGTACAACGTTTTTTTTCCTTTAGGTTTCGGTCTTGCTTTCTATTAGCATGACCAACAGCAGTTATACTATTATTACAAATTTACTATGCCAGCTTCAGTGTCAAGATACTTTAAATATCATTTCTCCAAATACTATATTCAAAGTTCTGGATGATTATTAGTATAAATTATAGTTACAAAACAACAAGAAGTGGTAGGATATGCACTCTAGTTTGACAAGCAGGGCAGACCATGATTACCAACTTGCGTTAGCAATTAAAGATCTAGAAGGAAAAAAATGACATTGCTACAGAAGATGTATTGCTTAAGACAAACCTAAAAGTGATACAACTACCGGTGCATCACACAAGAGATACATTGCCCAAAATCTGGAGAAAAAAAAAAGCTCAAATAACCATATGACACAAATAACTGATCACCTAATCGAGTTCTATGTACAAGATGCCATGACTTCCAACAAGTTTAGGTGTAACATCACCCTCTAACCACACTGCACTTGTCGGTCACTTAAGTTCCTTCATCAACACATTTAATTCCAGACCGAACCATTTGATACTCACAGTAACCACAAGTGATTCGACACTTATTTTGCCATACAGACTCCCGTATACATCTCAAGGGGGCAAAAATGATCGGCGTTGCAAACAAGAAAGCATCAGATACCCAGAGTCCCGGAGTGGCTGGAGAAGGGAAGAACAAAAAGGCTCACTCATCTATTATCACTAGCATGGACAGGAAAGATGGACATTTTTGTTCCCTACAAGAACAAGATAAATATACATCTACATTCATGGGTTGATTTGGCCATCATGGCAGTCGCCGCCTGAAGTTCCTACTGGTGCTTTGGTATGTCCGAACCAGCAGGCCAACACCCAATCCGACACCCACACATATGCCAAGGCCAATCCCGACTCCGACACGCACACCAGCATTAAACCATGAAAGTTCACCATCCTCGCCCTCTAGAAAGTCCTGCCTTGAGTACAAGCTGTTATAGTCAACATCCACATCTGTCTCAGATTTGGAATCCTGGTATTCTGATACCTGAAATGAGTGATAGGAAAGGAAGATACTATCATACACCTGTATAATACTTCTTACAAAATTACAATGCGAATGAGAATTGATGTGAGTAGACACAGACAAAGTAAAGGGCAGACATAAATCAGCAGAAGAGTAGAGCATGTAACCCAAAATGAAGATTTGACCTGTGACAGCGCCAGGAAAACAAAACAGACACATAAGCATAAGAGATCTGGGCATCAAACCCACTCAAACAATGAATTCCTAGCAAAGAACATTGGCAGTATGATTTTCATTTTTTACAGTCTTACTAGTTACTACATTCTCTTGCTAAAGGCTAGTTTCGCCTGCTGTACAGTCACAATTCACCAATTTAGTTGGAACTCAAGCATTTGGAAACTGGCATGTGTACTTTGGAGCAGCAATGTCTTCAATCTAATCACTAATCTGAGAATGCCAAAGTAGTGCACCTAGAAGCTATAGGACCAAGGATACCCTAGCTAGGATAATCCAAGGAATCAAAATGTGAACCTCATATTATATCTAGGATCAATAGGGTCAATTTGGCTTGACGAATATGTCATATGTACTAGCATATCACCAAGGAAAGTGAAAATTAATGTACTGAATGGTATGATCCATGACTTTACTGAATGTCTTCTCCATGCTGACATACTATTGCCAAGAGCTACCAAACTTTACACCCTCTATCCATATGTATGTAATGTGATTCTGACTTGTAATAGACAACAGTAGCATCTTTACAAGATTGCAAATGAGATTCCACTGTAAATGTTTTGAACTGATGGATTCGTTGATACTTTGAGCACTGGAAATTCTCATAGGGCACATGTCTTAAGGTACAATATCAATCAGCTTCCTAGGTTCCTAGTTCCAATGGACATACATCTATCAACTCGACAGAGTGAGAATAATTGACATGCGCACCTGTGAATGTTCAAGCGCTTCTACAGTTCATTTTTTAGCAATTTCTATTTCTTTATATAAATAAATCTTATATGAGAGTACATGCAATACAGCAATAGGGACAACCCTACCATTTGAGCATTTTATTACATGGGCATGCACGCCGACAATTAGATGTACATTAATAAGCCCCAAGAAAAAAATGATGGATGGACCTGTATCAGTATGTCCACATGTGCACCACAACAAAAAAATAGTTTCATTATGAGATAGATATTGAGCTTACGTAATTGAATGTTATCAGGTCCTTTGTTATCTCCTAGCCATGCTTGTAAAAGAGAAACCAAGCAACAAGCCAGCAACAACATTCAGAAATAAAAAATAGCACTTGTTCTAGGAATCATGCTCTTAATATCAAGTAAACATCCTTTCAACTACTACGAGTCAGAATAATTTCAGACAAATAAACGTACTTAGTTTTCTATGGATATCATATGTAAGTTATAGATACAAATAAAGTGATACTAGTTTTAAAAGTACCCACAAAAGAACACATACATATGCATAGGTAAAATAGGAGTTCATCTATGTGTTTTGATGTTGAAATTTAATTGTGCTTATTTGCAGGAACAATTCTTTTGTTGCATACAATTTTAACATGGTTAAATTGGCCAGATAAACAAGAAATTAACTGCAAACAGATTACATTTTTCATTGTCATTTACTATAGCGAGCATGCCATAGTCGCCTCACCACTGTGCTGGGGGCACTAAACCCAAAATAGTCCAGCACTCCCCCCAATACCTTTTAACCACAAAAGTTCATGCAGTGTAAGGTTAAAGGGACAAATGTGAGATCGAAAGTTGAGTAAGAACTTCTGAGAATCGTCATTGTACAGATCAGAAGTACCTTCAAAGAGTCCTCATGTGACTCTTCTTTGTGTTGTTCAGTTGCTTCATTCTCAGGGATGGAGTCAAGCTTTAGTTTCATTTGGGACTTCCTCCGTGATATAAACTGGATCGTCTTTGTTAATATAATAGGTGTGCTGCAGAAGGTGCCAGCAACATAAACCTCGATCACAGGATGTACAGACTCCGAACCTGTGGACAGCTTCCCCTTCAAGAAACCACTACATGATGTTGCCGATTGGCACTTCATATTCCATTTCTTGCTACTGTTCTTCGATTCTCCAACCACTCCATTGGCATTGCATAACTCTAGGTCTCCTGTTAGCAGGAGATCGTTCTTATCAAACACCTGAAACCTCACACTCCCTGTCATCCTTATACTGTCTGTGCTCACAAATGTAGCTTCCTCGGTCTTTTTGTCGACCCTGTCCCTTCTGAGGGATGACGATATGAAATCAGTGTGCATGCTGCTCCGTTGGCCATTCACCTCAATAACTGTATCAGGAGACAGTGGGATGTGATTGAGCGTGAGATGCTCCGGCGCAGACTCATCCACCTCGCAATTGCTCACCCTTACATAGAACACCTTCAAGTCAAGCCAAGGTGAAGACCTTGGCGCATAAAGCGGGTGCATGATTATCTTCCTGGCAGCCTCAAAAGCCACCCCGTCGCCCATCTTTCAATATCAATTCAACACAAGCACTTATTGCATTGACACCGATGTGAACGTATATCTTACACTACCAGAAACTCTTTCTATGGCCTGTAGCACATCTCCAATTCCAGAATCTGCAAAAAGAAAATTTAGGTTAGTACAAACGTTAGTACAAGATATGTCAACAAAGGAATCATTTATTGGGCTTAAGTGGCTCAATCTTAAAGATCCTATCTTGGTCATAAATTGAACTACCCGGCCATCCTAGATACCAATTTAGCACAAATACACCGATAGATTTCGTACATAGAACAGCTGGAACCCTAATTGGGATAACTACGAGTAAACGGAACACAAGAATCATCAAATTGACTGCTACAAACAATCACCAGATAACTAACCGCTAGCACGCAGAAATAACCCAAACAAACAAAAAGATCAATTCTTTCCGCAAAGAAGCACAAGAAAAAAATTCGTGGGGGTTGAAACAAACATCAAATCGAACCCCTGATCCGAATTAGCCTGACCGGCCTTACAGTCTAAAAAATCGGGAAAGAAACGTCGAGTGCAACCAAGATTACCCGATGGAATTGAAACGAATTCCATCGAGAAAACCCCAATCTTACCGATTTTCCCGACCAATTATTCAAAGGAAAGCGGAAAAAAAAAAGAATAATTCTTGGAGCAGAAACAGAATCGCTGGGGAACTAAAAGGGAGAAATGTTTCTTTTTTTTTCACCCACCTTGGAGAAGCTGGTGGACGTGGCCTGCGGCATCAACAGCGACGGATCCTCTCCGGCGGATATCGGGAATCAAAAAATTTCGGAGCTTTTTTCTTTCTTTTTCTTCTCTGGCGTGGGGGCCTGGGGCGTGGGGGTGGGGGTAGGGTAGATAGATAACGGATCGCGTTGGCTTGTTGTGGTCTGTCTACTTCTGCCGCTGAGGCGACCCTTTCCGTCTCTCTCTCTCTCTCTTCGGTACATTGAAAATTGCACGACCCACTGTGAGGTTGTTAGCTTTTTAAACTTGTATTTTACTTTCTCAGATTTTAAATCTATAAAATTATATCATTTAGCTTTCTGAATTTATATTTTATTTTTTTAACATTCTGAACTTGTGATGTTGTGCTACTTAGCTTTTTGAACTTGCGTTGAAGCGAAGTTCGTTAGATGCGATACCAGTGACTTCGTCTCCCCCGAGTCCGATGGACTCGTTGCCGCCCCGTTCAAGCCGTTTTCATTGTCACTTCACACCGACAAAAACGGATTCATTGGACCCGGGAACGCACCGTCCTCACGTCTTCACCAGAGCTCCACAGTCGCAGCTTGTCGTCGTCATCGCCCTTGCCTCCTCTGAGAGAGAAGTACATTCTCAGTGCCATAGCAGGAGCACACTACTCTCTCTCCCTCTCATGGTGATTCGCCGGCTTAGCCTTTTTTGTTAGCAAACAGTCAAATAGATTTCGTGCAGGGTGAGTAGCTGCTGCTCTACCATCGGGGATGTGCTTCTCTCTCACGGCCGACTCGGAGAAGGCAAGGGCGAGAGTGGCGGCAAGCTGCGATGGTAGAGCTCTGGTGAAGATACGAGCACAGTGCATTCCTGGGCCCGAAGAATCTGTTTTTATCGACGTGAGATGACGGGAACAATGAACACGGCCAGAACGGGGCGGCGACGAGTCCATCGGACTCAAAGGGGACGAAATCACCGGCATCGCATCCAACAAAATTCGCTTTAACACAAGTTTAGGGGCTGGGAAAGTAAAATACAAGTTCAGATAGCTAAGTGGCACAACCTCGAAATTTCAGAGACCTACAATGAAATTTTCTTCAACAAAAACTATCGCCTCCCTCATAAGCGCCTATTGTTCCATTTACATAGCCCGTTGGGCAAGTTAGGGCAGGGCCGACAAAGCCGCCGAAGGCATGGAGGGTGACGACTGACGAGGAGAACGCGCAGCGGTGCCGTGCGTGGACGCCGTGGAGTAGAGGTGGGCGCCCTTTCGTGTTAGATGTGGAGATGGGCTGGGCTGCGGTAAACCCAGAATTATGTTACATGGACGGTTGGAAGATTGTCTGTGGCATTGTGCGTGTTTGTGCTAATGTGCTTAAAAGCTTGGTGAAAGAAAAAGGATAATTTGTTATATGTCGCTGAATAACTTTAAATCTTCGTAATATACCACTTGTGTCTCAATGATATGTGAGGCCCTCAGCCCACATGTCAGTCTCACAATAAGTGATATATTGTGAATCATATAGTTATTCAATGATATATTGTGAGCTAGTAGGATGGCCTGTGCATTTGCGCAGTTAGATTTGTTTCAAAGTTTGTATAAAATATTTGAGAATATATTTACGTATCTTGTAGGCTATTTAGATTTTTAAGATATCATAAACATTGGAATGACAATAGAAGCTTGAAGAAAATTACAATCTAAGGAACATAATTGAAGTATGAGTTTTTATGGAATAAAATCATTAAGCATAATAAGCTGTTGGAGTTCTTAGAAACTAACAACTTTCCATCATGAGTATATCATGTAGATGCATGCCTATATTCTGACTCTAATAGTTTTTTTTTTCAAATTGTATGAATGCACATGTACCTATATTTAATCTCAAGCAGTGCGTTGATTATGTGTGCGTCAAATTATCTTATTAGTTTACATAGTATTAGAGTATATTGCTCACGCGATGCACCATGGGTGACCTACCTTGAACTTATCTTCCCTCATACGTCGGCTGCCCGACCAAACCGTGTGTCTTCTATATCTTATTGTCGTCACAATTTTTTCTTCAACCTCCAACAATAAGCACAAATCTTAATCGATCTCTCTGAGCTGCTATCCATTCCAATGTAACACTTTACCACATAGTTATCTTCTACTTCTCCCCAATTATTGCTTAATGCTAACCATTATGACATCAACACGCATACACATACAATCATCACCGATCCCAGCTGAGGGCATGTGTCACGCTCTCTGGTGACCCTGAGCATATTCCCTACAGCTACGTCATATCTACTCTAAGTTTTTTGCTCATCTTCCTTTGTACACCTACGCTTCTATTCGTACGGATGCATACATGTACATGCACATGTATGATGTTATACATGCTCGACGTCCTCTTCTCTCGTGTCGGACGCTCCTCTTCTTTGACGTTGGCTAACTCAACGTTGTAGCTTCCTTACTAACCGCGACAACATCTCATTTTTGCTTATGTCGGTATGTCTACTTTAGTCGTTGTCTAACAATATGGAGAATCTTTTCGCCACCGTCTGCGACGATGTGTCCCTCACCAGTGATGGCACTTTCCTAGCTACCCGATGGTCTCATATCATCTATAACTTGTCTTCAATGCAAAGCTTCATCTCCCCTCTGTCAGGGTTTCCCCATCACTGAGTTTCTTTGGCCACTAACTTCCTCAACAACGCCGACGCTTACCACTTGTCATCATGGCCCTTGACTTCTTCAACACTGGACTTTCTCTTCAATGGCTTCGGCAAGCAGCACGATATTGTTCTCGTTGAACAGCTAAGGTGAGCAACACGATATTGTCCTCATCTTCGTTGTTGCTGCCTCAACTCTTCGCTCCCCGTGGGTCAATGTCTTCTTGTAGGACATATCGATACCATTACACTCTTTCATGGTCTCCTTCGACACCTTGCTGCCCTCATTATAACTTGTATTTTGTTATTCAAAATTTAGTTATTTTTTATTTTTATTTCATAGGAATCAACAATAGAAACATATGACCTTGAGAGCGAACGTGGTGCCGTCTTTTGTGTCTACTCCGACACCATTCGTGCCATCCTCATTATAACTTTTATTTTTATTCATCATTTCTATTATTTTTTATTGGAGTTTTTATACGACACCATTCGTGCCATCTTCATTATAACTTTTATTTTTATTCATCATTTTTATTATTTTTATTGGGGTTCGTATACAAATCAAATTGCTAAATTTATTTAATTTATTTTGAATTTTATTTATTTAGGAATTTTACATTGGGATTCATATGGAAATCAAATTCCAATTTTTTTTATTCCGGATTTTAGTTCTTTTCTTGGAATTTGTATCAAATCCTATTGTTATTTTTTCTTGGAATTCGTATAAAATCCAATTGTTATTTTTTTCTTTAATTTTTATTTCGAACTACATTTATTTAGGGATTTTACTTTGGAATTTGTATTGCAATCAAATTGCTTATTTTATTTTATTTCTATTCTAAATTTTAGTTATTTTTTTGTTGGATTTCGTATAAAAATCTAATTATCATTATTGTTTGTTTTTTATTCTGAATTATAATTATTGGAATTCACATCGAAATTAATTTTCTATTTTTTATTATTTTTATTCTGAATTTCGTTTTTTTTGTTAGATTTCGTATACAAATCTAATTGCACTTTTATTTTTTTAAAATCTGAATTATAATTATTTATGGGATTTATGTGGAAATCAAATTACTAATTTTATTTTATTTTTATTCTGAATTTTAGTTTTATTGTACTTGATGTGGACTCTTTTATTTAGGAACTTGTGTGGATGTGAAATTGCTAATTTTATTTTATATTTTATTCCGAATTTCATGTTTATTGTACTTGATATATACTATTTCTTTTAATCTAGACTGTTATAATACGAACCCACTATGATTGACGATGTAGATTTTTATCTTTTTTCACCGATTAACGTAAGAATTTCTGTCATTCGAGAGCGAACGTGATGGCTTCTTTTGACTTTGCTTTTCACCTAAGCTTAACCAAACCCCGGATAGATAGATTTTCTCAAAGAAAGACTTGAGGTCCCCAGATATTCTTAGAATTTGTCGTTAACTTGATTACTTCTATCTTAGTTCCCAAGTGTTGATGTACAAGTACAAGCAAGAACTCTCCGCTGTATATGCAATAGCTTATCCACTACAGAAGATCTATATGCCCTGCCCATGGATCGGACCTGGGAGGGAGATCTATGCGCACAACCACACCCACACGTACCAAGCACCAATCCATGGTGCAAGCCTATCTCCAGACCCTAAAAAAAAACTCTTTCGCCATCTACGTCGATGATAGTTAATTGAGGCTGAAATTAGTCTAAGATCCCTTAAAAAAAACTCATTCGCCATCTACGTCGATGATAGTTAATTGAGGCTGAAATTAGTCTAAGATCTGCTTGTCTTTTGTTCGTATATATACCTGTCAGATTGTCCCTGTAGCTAATTGACTTGCGATTTGCGAATAAGCGATAGGTGAGAGCAAGTCCTCACAGTTTCAGACTTTTATTAATGAGCAGGGCAATGGTGGCCTTCTTTGTTCTTTATTTTGTTCATGCTCTGTCTGATGATGCCTTCGAGGGTACGACGAACATACATCCACGCTTTCTCGAGACTTGAGAGAGAAATGCTTCCATGTTTAGTGTGGATCATGTGCTAGTAAAAAGATTCCAGTCAAACAAAATTAGGTTCATTCATACCCACTGGACACTAGTGTTGGGTTATGCTTTTGTGAGTTTGTCACATCATATGCCATTCCCAAAGACCTAGTTGTAAGACCATTATTTGTACTCGCCTTTGATCAAAATTTCTCCAAAATTGTCATCCTGCCGCACAGAAGCTGTCCTCTCACAGAAATTGATGCAACATCTCCATCTGACAAGCAAGAGAACGACCAGCAAGTCATCGTATTAGTCAACTCAGCAAGTTCCTTCCAGACATAAATCCGAGTCATGCTTTGACACAAGACAGGATACAGACAATTCATTGCAAGGACAGAGGTATACATGGCTACTCACACACGTTATATCATAATTCTGCTTCACTTGACATTGCTATTAGGGAGCACCACACGGCTCCCCTTCTTCTCAAAGATGATAACAACAAATGATGCATCTAAAAAAAGATAATAGCAGATAATGGAGCAATTAATCAGACTAAAGCATGACACGCCATAACAACATATTCCACTTATAAATTCTGATGCGAATAATAATCAACAGAGATCCAGTAAAACAGGATCAAATTATAGTACAGCAAAATACTCTTCTTTTTTCCTCTTTTTTTTTCTGAGGAATGGTACAACATGGAATGGTACAGCATATTCTTACTTTGTAGGACTGGCGCATAAGCAGGCACCAACAAACATTGGTGATATGCTGGGTAATACAACTTAGAAGGCAAAAAGAATGGCATAGGGCAGTCGATGATTATACATGAACAGGTACAATACAGGGCAAAATACAACATGCATGATTATTGCTGTACAGCAGGCAGGTTGTGACACATAAGGGACAAATTAATGTGAGCATGGATCATTAGAGCAGAGGCACTCATCAACCAACTGGCGAAGGTTGGGGTTCTCCAAGGCTGCTGCAACTCTCTCCTTGTCGTTCAGTTGCTTGTTTACTGTCGATTCATACCCATCGCATGTTAATATCATGAATACTAAAATACCGCTGTTCAAACATAATGGCAATGCAATTGTCATTCTCCTGATAGAATGTAATATGTTTAGAAAATATTTGTCAATATATAGGAGCGTAGGCAGCAAATAATTCAACTAAGAAAAATATGAAGGCAAACCTTACAAATTCACAATTTTTAATGTGAAAATTTGAGGAGCTGACACAAAGGTGTGGGTGCAGTTTAATGAAATAAAGATAACTGAAGGAAGAAATCAAAGGAATAAAACCACAAAATACAGGGCAGTTTTGAAGGAATGGCGTCATTTGTTGATAATTAAAGTCACAGCTGCCAGCCCAACATATCTTGCCAATCTTTTGAGGTTCCCTTAGTCCTTTTGAACATTTTAACACATCATGCATAAGAGGTTCAAACAGTTTGACATTCGAGGATATGAACAAATCGTGGCTATAACATTTTGATGACATGAACCGGATCTCATGGGGGAAATCAATAATTATATGAATGGCGTAATGCTGGCCTGTGAAGAGTTAGTAAGTCAAATCATACTAAATTGACAGCAACTAGCTTATTAATACGTAAGACATTTGCCATTGTACACACCTGATTCTTCATTAGCAAGAGATCCTGGAGCAACTTTAATGTCAATCTGCATATTCATACAATCAAAAAGTAAGTGATCATAGTCCTTCTGAAATGCTTGAGAGCTCAAGTCAATATATAGGAACAACTATGAACAGCAGATCATTAGTTTGATTTGGACATTTGGTTATCATAAAACACATTCCAGTAATACAGTATGAAGATTATAAGGTGGAATCTGCCAATATTTTGCAGGGAGGGCCACAATGTTGTTACACCAAGCTCATGAGTGCAGAGTTATCAACTGTCTACTATATAGCAGATCAGGTGAGGTTCTAACAAATAAGCAAAACATCTTGAAGGTCAGTTGCAATATAGCTAGCTTGAAATATTAAAAGTGCTACTGAAGACAAGTACCCGAAGAAATGGCTTGTTAAATAGGATCATGAACAGTGCTCTACTGAAGACTATCGAATTGAATATGCAGTTAGTTGTATCATACCAAACTTTCCAATCACCATCCAAGGTCAGATCAAAATACAAGGGGCTCACTACACCTGCTTAGCTCACATTTATGTAAAAATGACAATTGTCCTAAAGTTTTGAGGTTCAAAGTATGATTTAGGGTTCCCCTGAGGCACATAAAAAATTGTCGTAAGTGGTGCTCAGTAGGTTTATTAACGTACTCTAATGCTCATCCGTAGATGAGCTTTCAAGAACATGCACGCTATATTGCAGGATTTGGCTTGTTTGGTTCTCTTGGTCTACGCCATGTTCACGAAATTTCAAACATGCACGTATGCACATATGTGGCAGGTGTCTTGATGAATGAAAACAATTGATGATTCAAATTTGAGACATCCTATCTGTCCCGTATATCACAACACACAGTGGCAGAAAAAAAGGGAGCAATTACCTAAAATAAGCATGCATCTAAATTATAAAAGATTGGGTAAATGGCTGCTGATGGCATGTATGTTGCATAAAACATAACGTGAACTATAAAACATCTCAACTAGTCGACCTAATCAGAATTTTAGAAATATAGAAACATAGTAAGCACCTTGAAATGTGGAGGAAAGTTCTGCATCAACTTAAGCCGGAGGCACAGACCAATCACTGTAGCCATACTACAGTGCTGCACAGTTGGAGTGAAGGTTATCCTGCAGGTAATTGTAAGGTGTGAACAATGGCCCAAAAAAAATGAAGCTGGATGTAGTTCTCGCATCAGAACAAACAAACATTTCTACAAGCGAACTGTACAGCACAGGATCGGGATGAAAGTAACAGAAGATGCACCCAATAAGTAAATGCATCCTCACACTCAAAATCTTTTACCATGAATGAAGATATATAAAGATCGGAAAGGCTGGCGGCAACTAGCTAACGCATGTACACACTTAAGGCACATCAGAAATCACAGAAAACAGCCGAAGCAACTTGGGATGACAGCCTTCAGCCTTGCACTAGCAGGTACAAGCGAATCAAATCCCACGCAGCACGCTTTCAATATCACACTCCGGATCTCCGCCAGAAAATAGACGAGAAAGTCCATATTTGGTTGCTCACTCTTGCCAATAAAGCAAAATTGGATCCAGCTAGCCGGGATCATGTCCCACACTTCCAGTACAAACCCACAAGGATTCTGATGTTAGAAAGGAACCGTACTACCATAGGGACGTGAGCAGCAAGACATCAAGAAGATGTCTTAACGCCTGGAGCTACTCATTAGCTACTAAACCCAAACTGGCTTGCACACAGGATACTATACTAACATTAAGCACCACCTCCTAGTCCCAACCCCTAATTCCATACCCTAATCACAAGAATTCTGAGCTCGTTCCACACGCGATTCGGAGCAAAAAAGAAACATGGAGTGCGAGAGTATGCCTACGTACTGGATGCGGCCGAGCTTCTCGTCAACAGCGACAGACTCCTGGGAGAGCACGCTGAGCTGCTCCAGCGAGTAGGGGTGCTCCGGGTCCTTGATGTCCCGCACCGTGTCTGAAGACGAGACGACGGCACGGCACACCAATCAGTTCCGGCCAGTCGGTGAAGCTAAGGACTCAAGAAAGAGATAAACCGAGGGATTTGGGAGAGAATTGCGCGGCTGTTAGTACCGAAGACGTCGAGCGCGGCGGCGGCGGCGTGCGGGTGGGCGGCGCGCTCCGGCCGCTCGTGCACCACCGGGTTCGCGTTGATCATGCCCACCGTCATCCTCCTCTTCTTCTTCTTCTTGGGTGCTGTGGTGTGGTGGTGGTGTGCGACTTCTGGAGAGAAGAGAGGAGACGCGGTGCGTGACAGCGTGAGCGAGTGATGAGAAAATAAATCCCCTTCTTTGGTTCGGTCTTAACCTTAATTATTGGCGTGATTCCCTGAGTTTTGGGGGAAGTGAGTGATTGAGCGAGCCGGTTTACTTTAATCACGTGGGGCGGCGGCCCACTGATCAGAATGATCCGCACGCAGACGAAAGCGGCTGACTTTTCCACGACATGCAAGACGCCGCCACCTTGGAGCTCCACGCCGCCGCCCCGCCCCCGCCGCGGACGGCCACGGCCGCGGCGAGCGACCACTACGCGCGCCTCCTGCAGCTCTGCCCGACCGCCGCCAACCCGGGCGCCGGGCGCGCCATCCACGCGCGCGCCGTCAAGGCCGGACTCCTCGTCAGCGCCTACCTCTGCAACAACCTGCTCTCGTACTACGCCGGGCCCGGCGGCGGCGGCAGGTTCCCGGACGCGCGGCGCCTGTTCGAAGAGATCCCCGCGGCGCGGCGGAACGTGTTCACGTGGAACACGCTGCTGTCGATGTACGCCAAGTCCGGTCGCCTGTCCGACGCCCGCGCCGTGTTCGCGGAAATGCCCAAGAGGGACGCCGTCTCATGGACCGTCATGCTCGTCGGGCTCAACCGCGTCTGCCGGTTCGGGGAGGCTGTCAGGACGTTCTTGGGCATGGTCGCGGAAGGGCTGGCGCCGACGCAGTTCACGCTCACGAATGTGCTCTCGTCGTGCGCCGCGACGGAGGCCAGCGGAGTCGGGAGGAAGGTTCATTCCTTCGTCGTCAAGCTCGGGCTGAGCAGTTGCGTGCCGGTGGCCAACTCGGTGCTCAACATGTACGGCAAGTGCCGAGATGCCGAGACGGCGAGCGCTGTCTTTGAAAGGATGCGGGTGCGAAGCGTGTCAAGCTGGAATGCAATGGTCTCTCTGTACGCGCGTATGGGGAGGATGGACCTTGCTGTGTCTATGTTCGAGAACATGGCGGACCGGAGCATTGTCTCATGGAATGCCATCATTGCGGGGTACAACCAGAACGGGTTTGATGCCATGGCGTTGAAGTTCTTCTCGCGAATGCTGAGCGATTCTTCCATGGTGCCGGACAAATTCACGATCACCAGTGTCCTATCAGCTTGCGCTAACCTCGGCATGGTAAGGATCGGAAAGCAGGTGCATACGTATATCTTAAGAACTGGAATGTCGTACAGTAGTCAGGTCACCAATGCTCTCATTTCAATGTATGCAAAGTCCGGCACTGTTGAGAATGCCAAAAGAATCATGGACCAGGCAGTGGTGGCCGATCTGAATGTGATCTCCTTCACTGCTCTCCTGGAAGGGTATGTGAAGCTCGGGGACATGAAGAGGGCGAGGAAAATATTCGATGTTATGAATAACCGAGATGTTGTTGCCTGGACTGCAATGATTGTCGGCTATGAGCAGAATGGTCACAACGATGGGGCCATTGAGCTCTTCAGGTCAATGATCAAAAGTGGCCCAGAACCGAACAGCTATACACTCGCTGCTGTTCTTAGTGTCTGTGCAAGCCTGGCATCTCTAGATTATGGCAAGCAGATCCACTGCAAGGCTATCAGATCGCTGCAAGAGCGTTCTGGTTCCGTCAGCAATGCCATCATCACCATGTACTCGAGGTCAGGCAGCTTGCCATGGGCGAGGAGGGTGTTTGATCGGATATGCTGGTGCAAGGAAACCGTCACATGGACATCGATGATCGTAGCTCTAGCACAACATGGCCTAGGAGTGGAAGCTGTTGGCCTGTTTGAGGAAATGCTTCTTGTTGGTGTGAAACCCGACTGCATTACTTATGTTGGTGTGTTTTCAGCGTGCACACATGCCGGTTTTGTAGACGAAGGGAAGAGGTACTATCAGCAGATGCAGAATGAGCACGGCATTGCACCAGAAATGAGCCATTACGCTTGCATGGTCGACCTCCTTGCTCGCGCCGGCCTGCTCTCTGAAGCTCAGGAATTCATCCAACGGATGCCTGTGGAGCCGGATGCAATAGCCTGGGGATCACTCCTTTCAGCTTGCAGAGTGTACAAGAATGCAGACTTGGCAGAACTGGCGGCGGAGAAGCTACTGTCAATTGATCCCAACAACAGCGGGGCCTACTCTGCCCTCGCCAACGTCTATTCTGCCTGCGGGAGGTGGAACAACGCGGCGAAGATCTGGAAGCTGAGGAAGGACAAAGCAGTGAGGAAGGAGACGGGTTTCAGCTGGACTCACATACATAACAAAGTTCACGTCTTTGGAGCAGACGATGTCCTGCATCCGCAGAGGGGTGCAGTTTACAAGATGGCTGCGAAAATGTGGGAAGATATCAAGAAGACCGGCTTCGTGCCTGACCTCCAGTCAGTTCTGCACGACGTTGACGACGAGCTGAAGGAGGAGATGCTGAGCCGCCACAGCGAGAAGCTCGCCATCGCGTTCGGTCTCATCAGCACGCCGGAGAAGACGACCCTGCGGATCATGAAGAACCTGCGGGTGTGCAATGACTGCCACACCGCGATCAAGTTCATCTCCAAGGTTGTGGACAGAGAGATCATAGTGCGAGACGCGACGAGGTTTCATCATTTCAGGGATGGGTTCTGCTCCTGTAAAGATTATTGGTAGAAAACCTTTATCGTGATGATTTCAAAGGAAGAAAGAATGTTTTTGTTGTTTCCCGTAGATGTAAGTATATAACCACTATTTGGTAAACCAGTCAAAGTTAGATTTAGATTTTGTATTGTTCTTTAGCAACATTTAACAATATTCGGCGAAAAAATGGGAGATTATAGAGCTGTTTGGTTCAATGTCAAAGCAAATCTCACCAAACATTGATAATATCTTTGTATTTTGGTCTTCATTTGGTTTGATGACAAATTTTGGTATTATTCTTAATATTTTGGTATGCCCCACGTTGCCAGCCAGATCCTTGGCAAAACTCTTAAGTTTGATTCAAGGTTTTAAAATGATCATATTTCCTAAACCGAATATTCAATTTGTGATCCGTTTGAACCGTTGTGTTCCTTGTCATTTTATCAACAAAATAAGACTCATGTTGATATATTTTGAGAAAAAAAATAGATATTATGCGGAAGCCATGACGTGTCATAATCATCATTTTGACATAGCTACAATTCAAACACATCAATTTCGGTATTGCCTGTGAATTGATATATTTACGATTCAGACACTATTTTTTTGCTCTGATTTTGGTACTGTCCTGATTTTAGTATTATCAAAATTTTAGCATAGCTTCCTGATATCACAAACCAGACAGCCCCGTACTGACCGGACCGAGCAATTTTCAGCAAAAACTGGCAGATTATCGCATGCTTCTGGGACTCGATGGGGAGAAAGGTCTTTGGTACCGACCATGTTACCAACTTACCAGCAACCAGCCAGAACAAATACCTTCCATTAACAGTACAAAATGTTTACCAGCTTTCAAAATCTTTGTTGTAAATTCGCACTGAATGGGATAACGAAATCATCACTACATCAGAAAAAGTCCACGGGTCAAACAAAGGGAGCTACAGGTTGTAAAAAATGTAAGTATAGTGTACACAACTAATCGAGAAATGGATTGATACACAGACAATTTAAAATCGATGGCACAGAAGCCCCCACTCTCCAAAATTCTTGCTTCCAAAACTTTGGCTCCTAAAATGTGTTGGATATGTTAAGTCTTTGAAAGCAGCTGGTCCATAGCTTTGTGACAAGATTGATCAAGATCGCCCGTAGATTAGCCTTTGAGTGCTGCAGTTCCATGGCGTCTTTCCTTCTTATAGCGAGATTGATCTGGATCGAAGCCACCTTCCTCTGCACCATAGACGGCCCAAGAAGGTGTCAGAGCCATGTAATCTTGGCTCTTAAAAGGCTTTCCAGATGCCACCTGCGTTGGTGAATGAATGTCAATTCAGATATAGGAACTACCTTCTTGTCTATGTCACATTAATTATCTTGGGGGAAAGCTCACCAGTTCATGGAATCGGTCATAATCTATCCAGGTATGCCATTTCCCGTTGATCTTAAACTTATCCACCTTTGCGAGTAGCACACAGCATGAATGAGCATGCTCACAGGCTACTTCATATACACCACCACTTTTAGATGCCAAAACCTCGGAGAATTCTTTTACATCAGAGTGCCAGGGGACATTTTCCATTGTCAACTTCGAAGTTCCTGACCTGTACGCATTATTGTAAAATATCAGCTGAGTAAATCAGCAAACTAAGAAGCCAAGCCTAATCAGCAAGTGAAAAAAATAATAACAAAGGCACTTACGAGCCACAGTATGTTACACCCTTGATTTCAATGAAATCAGGTTGGCCAAGGTTTAGTAATTTTGCATATGCATCTATCTCTTCAGCATTCCAGCCTTTAACCAATGTCAGTCGGTAGACTGTTCGCTGATCTTTGTCATGCAGGGACTTGAGCGAATCCTAGTGCAGTATCAAAGTAGATAGCAAAAAATAATACAGTTAGTATTCGTAAACCTTATGTTCATGATGTGCGTCTGGAAATATTTCTGTGTATATACCAGAAAGAGATAATTCATTATTTGCCACTGCAATAGAGTGAATTTTAGGATTTGCCACTGTATGTGAGTATGACGTGTAGGTCCAGGACCCACACGTCATACTCACAATAGTGGCAAATCCTGAATTACACACAAAAGTACAATGGCAAATAATTGAACCTCCCTACCAGAAAACGCTCCCAGAAGTCCGAAAACAGTGGCCTATCAACAGCCTTCAAGCTTTCCTTTGTAGCTGCATCTACACTGACATACAGCTGCAATAATACAGACATTATCGCTATCTTAAAAACTTGTTGCTTTGAGCATTCGAATGCCAAGATTGAGGTCTTAATTCAAATCTATTGAGAATATGACCTGAGTGATAGGTTTTAACGTCTTAATCTTATCAGGAAATTGAGCATTTGTAACCAGAAATGTAGATATGTGTCTGCGATGTAGCTCATCAACCAGAGTATTTATCTCCGGGTACATAATTGGTTCGCCAACAAGAGATAATGCACAGTGTCTAGGGGATAGACCCTCTGCTAGTTGTTCTGGCTTTACTCCTGAAAAAGCAAGAAACAGCTTAATTGTTTTTAGCCAAAGAAAAAAGGACAGAAGTGAGATTGCTTGCTAATACAAATGATTCTGGAACTAACCAATATTCCAGCCAGAAATTGTATATTATGTACTCAACAGTTTTACAGGATAAGTTATGAGATTTATTGATCATGTAATGCCTAAGCTCTCGCCAAGCTGTGTTCTTAAAATAAAACTAGAAAAAAAGGTGTTTTTCGTATCTCATCTTAACGGAGCACTTTCACCATGATTACTGCTGGCATACCGATGGAAACCTTCTTAAGGCTGTTTCCATTTAGGCCAGTTATACTTGCAGGGATTTGAAATGGTCTTATGGTCATGGTCCGATCTGCTATGTATCTACTTTTTGTTTGGGCAGAAGAACATGCAGTGCACTTCTCACCATTCATGAATACTTTACATGGGATTGGGAAATATGCATACCTGGTACACCTTTCATCTGCTTAACCATCTTTGTGTGTTGGTCAATTGCAGCATTAACAATGTCGAGAGGATCATCCATCTTCCACTTCCAACTCTTCCCAACAGGATTTGTGTGATGCCTCCAACAAAATACACACTTATTTGCACAAGCCAAACTTGGAGTTGCCTCCATGCATCTGCCAGAATGAGCATATAATCAGAAAACATGCACTCAAGGATGCAAACCACATAGTATTATATGTTTTTGGTACAGTATGAATAATGATTTTCTAATACAATATCTAAGTAGTAGAATATTTTAGAAATAAGAAGAACATATCACTAATTGCATAGTCCAAACATCTATTTAACAAGCATTCCAAATACCATGTTACAGAAGCAAAAAAATCACCTGTGACTTTCTATGCCATAAAATGAGTGTTTGTAACACCCTCCACGGCCTCGGAGCTGTGACTTTGTCCATCTACAAATCTTCACCCCACTATGAGAACCAATAATTTTGTAGCCCTGCCACAAACACAGCAATTGATTATATAGGCTATAGATCAGACCTAACTGATATACCGAATGAAAATATGCAGACAAAGCACAGCAACTACAGGAAATAATTATAAAATGTTAGCCATCTATACAAAGCATGCTTCTACCTTACAGGCAAGGACCACAGAGATCCGTCAAAGCAATGTATAACCCTAGTGCTCATCAACATGAGTTTGGTATCAGTACAAATTATCTTCAAAACCTAATCGAAAGTTTCAGGAAGGTTTGCTTCAGCAATCTCATTTTATCATATAAAAAAATAGCAAACTAACTATTCTACACAAGGCATTAGTTCCGCTAGCATGACATATACTAGTTGGATGGATTTATTGAAGAAAACCACTTTATTTTCTGCCATATCTCTAGAAATTGCTCTAATTCCTCATTTGTGTGATGTATGTCAGGTAGACATAGATCACACATGACAGAATGTGCAATACTCCATTTTCATTATGCATTGCCCACTTGTTATCATCGGACACATCAAAATTTCGAGTCAACGTGACTTCCCATTTGTGTGAATTGTGCATTATGTGTAATAAAATGTAACAACAACTTGATGCTCACTTGCTTCTCTAAGCTCGTCCTGATGATCGGCGTGACCATCTCCCTCGCACCGTTCTCCCCTCCATTCGGTGAACCCCCCTCCACCTTCCCATTCTGCCTCCTAGCCGGTGCCTTGCCGGCGATGTCCTCCATGTCAACCTCCCCATCCACCACCTCATCCTCATCGTCATCATCGGACTCCTCTCCTCCCAACTCCAATTCATCAAACCCATCACTCTCTCCCTTGCCCCCCTCTCCAACATCCTCCCCATTCATCACTCTCATCACCCTCCCACACCAATCCTCAAACACGGCCTCGAGATCCCCGCCATCGACGTCGCCCTCGCCGACAGGGATCACCTCGACGGCTCCCAGCGCGCGCAGCCACCTCGAGAAGCTCCTGGCGGCGGCGTTGAAGGTCTCCCCGTAGGCCCGGGACCCGATGCCGAAGACGGCGAAGCGGAGGCGGGAGAGGAGGAGCGCCCCCGCGCGGAAGTCGGAGGCGGACTCCGCGAGCCAGCGCGCGAGGAAGGCGGCAGCGGGCGGCGGCGCCCCGCCGTCGTGGGTGGGGAGGACGAGGAGGAGGAGTGGGATGGAGGGGAGGTCGTCCGGGTCGAAGGCGGCGGCGTCAGTGGGGCGGGCGGAGACGCCGGAGTCCGCGAGGCGGTGGGAGAGGCGTGCGGCGAGGGCCTTGGAGGTGCCGGTGGCGGAGGCGTAGAGGAGGGTCGGGGTGGGGGTGGGGGCGGGGGGACGGGAAGAGCTGCGGCGGAGGCGGAGGGACTTGTAGAGGAAGAAGAGGGAGGAAGACGAGAGGAGGAAGAGGAGGGCGAGGTGGGAGGTGGCGGAGGCAGTGGTGGCCGCCGGGAAGGGAGGCATCGCGGCGGTGTGCGTGTGGGGGTTGGGAGAGGTTGCCGGTTTGGCCTTTGGGGGTTGGGGTTTTCGGAAGGGAGGGTAGCTTCGGGCCGTGCCGCCCTTTGCTCTCTCTCTCTCTCTCTCTTTTTTTTTTTTTACTTTGCCTTTTACTGTTCTCATTCAAGGCCCATTTAGAAATATATAATATTTCCTGATTCCTGCTATATTTTTTTTTAAAAAAAAAATATGCCTTTCAAATGGGTATTAAGGTAGTGTTTGATTGGGAGAACCAAGTGGGAATGTGAGATGGAATAGGATGGTCCTGGGACGAGAGGTCATACCTGTGTTTGGTTAGCAGGAAGGAACGGGATGGTCCGGGATGATAAGGTTCCACTTTGGGGAATATTTCCATTTGATTCGGGATAGCGTGGTGTAGCAAAAATTGCCGAACGAACTTATCCCAGGTCGTTCACTCCTGTCACGATGAGGGCGCGAGGGAACGGGAGGGCGACATCAACCGATGGAGACGAGGGTGGAAGGCGCCGGAGTTGGTAGGGGAGGTGGCGGAAGGTGCCAGAGCTGGTCGTGGAGGCGGCGGGAGAAGCCTAGGCACTAATGGATCTGGTGGGGGAGGCCGGCCATGGGCGAATTTGGTCGGGATGGTGCCAGTCAAGCAGTGGCAGGTGGCGACATAGGGAGGGAGGGACACGACAGCCATGGAGCGAAGGGAAGAAGGGAGAAAGAATAGAGAAAAAGAGAGGCGCGACAGCGAAGGGAGGCTCAGAGGCGGCGGCACTGGGGAGAGAAGAGAAGCAACATCGGTGGAAGAAAGAGGAAGAAAAGAAGAGACCGTCGGTCGGCAATGAGTAAGGAAGAAAAGAAAAAGGAAGGAAGAAAAGGGGAAAAGGAGAAAAAAGAAGACACAAAAAGAAAAAAGAAAAATATATTATTGAGATAATTTCACCTAAATCAATCTCATCCCCTCAACCAAATACCATATCATATCATCATAGATCATTTACATACAAACAACCAAATATATTCGTGTATCATCCTATACAACCAACCAAATAGCATAAATGTACCATTCCATCTAGGACGATCTCATCCATTCTATACCATCCCATCCCATTCACTCTGGTTCACCCAACCAAATACACCCTAAGTGTTCCAACTGAAACGGCATTACCAGAGCAGAATCCAATGTAAAATTCTGATGATAATGCGGTCTTAAACTTGACCATTTCTCAATTTGTGCATGCCATAATGTCATGCAGACTAAAATGTGCCGATGGCATATTCTGATCTCCTCTGTATCCTTTTTATGAGTTGAAATCTTTAAAAAGCAGGAGCTAAAAACTCTCACAAGTGCGATCATGCATCAGATTGGTCATGTTGTGATAAATTCTGAAGATACACGCAGTTTGCTGTTTCTTGAAATACAAAATGCAGCCCTAGGAAAGAACAAAAGGATTTATTGGTATGAAACATTGTTCTTCGATTCAAGAAAGGGGTAGATTACACAATACAAGACTTTGTTCACGTGTTGCACATTGTTACGACTTTCAAGAACACTAAGCAAGTGCTCATATGCTACAATCTTTACACGTTGTTACAGCTTTCTGGAACAACAAACAATTGTTCAAGTATACAGCCTTTACACATTGTTACGACTTTCAGGAACACCAGGCTTTACACAATTGTACAGCCCTGTTTCCAGAATCCAGGCCTGGGTTCCAGGGAACCTTGAGCTGGATGCTGCTCCAGACTAACAGACAAGTGTAGCACCAGCCACAACCCACCATCACTCATGTTCTCAAAATCGACAACAGGCAGTAGATGATTAGCATATCGTGGAGGGCAACGAATGAATAAATCAATGCATCCTTATCCCAGATTAACAACAATCAGGGAGAACCAATAGCCGTACCACACTACCACTTCAAAGTTGGTACGCTGGAAGCCTCGTAATTCGCTGGATTAGCTCATGGTCGCCATGTTGTTTTCTTTACAGACATGATGCCCTCTTTGTTCTGTCTGAAGGTCATCACAATTTCCCAATGCATTGATCTCAAAATGGTCTCCAATGGGTCAAGGATCTCAAGTTTTTCCCTGATGATGGCCCAACCACCAGGCCTCAAAATCCGGTCCATCTCAACCACAATTGCGACAGGTTGCTTACATCTACATAATGCAAGCAATAATATATCAAGCATTGCGTTTAGTTAATGTATAACAGGCTTCTTCTGGAAACAGAAGTCAAGTTACATATGTTCTCATTTTAGAGTTTGGTTAACAACTTATTGTAGAGTAGATGTTGTGTTCCACAAGAACTGTGAGATCAAGCAGAAATAAACAGTGTACCAGACCAACAAAATGAATTCCGTAGTCTATACTGAAAACAATAAGCACAATAAACATCATATAAAGTCCAAGTAAGACTACTCTTTTCAATAACACACCTGTTCTTCAGACGTGAGAATAAATGGTCAGCATGTAGAAGATCATAGGACCTCGGATATGTGCTAAATGGTTCACACCAATCATGATAGACACCAATCAGCCCACGCTCATAGATTATGGGTAGGGTGTTTGGAGCATGCGCAGGAATAACATTCATGACCCAAACTTTTTTAGATGCCAATGCAGCAGCAAATCTGCAAGGAAACAATCACAGGCTCACAGCTGATTCATTACATATATTTTAAAGTCTAACAGTGCATTTTACTGAGAGCAATTCCATTAGTAAATTGGGAATTTGGAAAGGAGATTCATACCCTCCGTATACAGCTTTCATGTCCAGTACATTTCGGATATTTGACCAATCAATGCCCAATCCATCCAGATATGATTTCTCAACAACAGCCTTCCAATGACTATGATCAGCGGCCACCCTTGTCTGTAAGTCCCCAAGCCATTCAGGAAAAGTCTCAAGTCTCTTGGGCCACTCTTCAGGCCAGTCACTGCCTCTTTCTTCAATACCAACAGGAGCTTTGTGCAGGCAATGTTTGATCGAAGTATACCTACAAGGGAAAAGTGAACTTGCTGTTGTACAAGCCAAAAAGAAAGTAACAGACAAACATTACATAGGTATATGCTTTGGCCAACATGCCCTAGTGTACATAATTAAGGAAACACCGTAGTGATGTAATCCAAGATCCAATTTACCATGCAGTAGCTTTGTTCTGGTCTTCCTTACAAAATGGAGGATCTTTTGTTGCTCTCAGATCATATATCTCATTAGAGGCTGGTCGTTGAAATATCTTTACTCCAACCTCACTGACATCATCACTATTGTAAGCTATTACATTCCAACAAATCGCAGTCATTGAAGCTGAAATTCCTGGAAAAGAAAAACAACAGGTGGGAAATGTGAATAAATAACAAAGAAATTTGAGCTAATTTTCAGGGAAAGAAAATAGAGCACGACCATTAATAACACCATACAAGTCATGTCAATGTATATGCTAGTTAATTTACACTGACATCAATATTTAAGGCATTCCATCTTATTTTCGTTATAAATAGTGCTGAGGCATACCTTCTTCACTCTCAAGGTCACCATGTTTGCTTGATATTATGAAATATCCTCCTGGACGAAGGATCCTATTTATCTCTAGGAGGAGCTTTCCACCTAATCCATGCAATACACAGTGTCGTTCAAGATATGAGTAACAAAAAAAGTTAAGTCACGTTCTGGATCTAAAGAAAGGAATGCAGCAGCCCATGCATACCATTAGAATGCCATGGTACGTTGCATTCACCGCAGTGGATAGCATCGAACACACCACTAGGGAAGGGTAATCTTCTTGATTCCAGACTGCCTACCATTGCAGGGATGCCACGTTCAAGGGCAACTTGTGCAAGGTCTGTTTGGTCATTCATAAGACCTAAAGATAGTGTTATCACATCCTTCTCGAGTAGAGTGACACCAAAGCCAGCACTTTTGCTTCCAATGTCCAATACTATGCGAATATTTTTACCCCAGTCAATATCTGGTGCCATCTATGTGAAAAACAAAGTAATGTGTAAATGACATGTGGAATTCCTAGAAGAATAATGAATAAAACTACACGCAGTTCAGACTTCAAAATACAAATAATGTTTCATGTTAAATTGTAGCCAAAGTCCATTAATTTGTTCCATTCTATGTCGCCATAGAAGAATTAAACTTTTGAAGTCATACCATTTCGACCAGAACACTGATTGAATGCAGATCAATGGAAAGTGACTTCACAGTTAATGGGGTCACCTTGTAACGACCTTTCAAATAGATATTGTCGCATTAATTGAGATACAAAATTCAAACCAAAGAGAAGAATCACGATTTTAATTTTGAGCTGTATCCACCTATGGTGAAGATCATCCTCGCAGGTCGCAATTAGCCATGAACTGTGTTCCACGCAACGTGGTCAATCTTAAACAAGCACAACTATGTGCATACATTTCTCAAATAGTGGTTTCATATTTTCATTTCTAATCCCACACATTCGCTAAATGATCTGTCCACTTGCTTATTAGTTGTTACTACACTTATTTACAGTGCAAGCTAGTGAGCAATGTGCAGAAATTGATTTTAGAACATTTCAGTAGTAGTAACTAGTAACTGCTAAATACTAGAGCTCTTTCTGCATACAACTACCTTGCATCGAATCCAAATATAAAGATCCATCACTGTTACCTCATCAATTGATTCAACATAATGCCTTGCGCCACCTTTGAACTCCCATTCCTCCGGTGGGAACATCAAGTGGTTGCCAGTCCGGTTCAGCCAGCTGTGGCCCTTAACATAACTTGACAACCTAGGATGTCCAACATTCCCATACCAAACCTGCAAGCATAACAACAATTCACCACAAGACCAACCTCAGCAGCAAAAAGATCACAATTTATGTCCAATTATGATCGACTCCTCACCTTCTCCTTCCTCTCCGGCCATGGAGCAGACGGCTTATACTCCTTGGGCAGTGACACCAGGCACGTCACCGGAGACCTCGGGCAGCTCCGCTCGTGGTGCCTCTGGCTCCCATCCCCATCGAAATCCACGCAAGGGATATAGTAGTGGCCGCTCTTGGCGCTGCAGTGCTTCCAGTGGTAATGCGCAGCTGTGCTGAACAGAGGCGGCAGCTTCTTCTTCTTCTTTGAAGCCTTCCTCTTCGCCGCTTCCGCGTCCTCGTCGTCGCCGTCTCCCTCAATAAACTCGTCGACCGATTCCAGCTCCGGCGGCTTCTCCTCCTCCTCAGGCACCTTCCTCGCGTTGTCTCCATTGTCCTCTGGCATGGGCAGCTCCGCCTCCTGCTCCTGCTCCTGCTCCTCCTCCGGCTCCGGCTCTGGTTCCTTCTCCTCGGGTTCTTGTTCCGTTCTCGGAGTCGGCTCGGTGCGATCGGCCTTTGCCGCAGTAGCATCCGGCGAGGTGGTGGCATTGGGGCGGTGGGATCCGGACGGAGAATGGCGCTTCTTGTGACTGTGGGAGCTGGCGGGATGGGGCTTCCTGTGGCCGCCGCTGGTGGACGTGGTGTGGTTGTGTGAGGCCGGGGGCGGATCGGCGGCGAAGTAGGAGCGCTCGGTGGAGATCTGCTGGGAGGAGGAGGTCGGGGAGAACGAGGTCCAGAGGACGGCGAAGGAGAGGCCGAGCGCGATGGCGATGGACACCTTGGCGCCGAAGCCCAGCGGCGGGCGCCTCCTCCACCAGCCCAGGAAGGCGGAGGGGCGGCCGGGCGGGCCGCGGGACACCGTCATGCGGCGCGGCGGCGGATCGGTGGGGCGAGGCTGTCGGTGGAGGGGCGCGGAGTAGTTGGATGGAGAGGGGGAGTGGAAGTTGGGACTTGGGACTGGAGGTAGGAGAGGAAATGTGGGGAGAACAAGTTGGTTATTGCTGTTACTGGCTTTTTTTCACTTAAAGAAACATACTTGTGCATGGTTAGTCAGTGGTCACATACCAGCACAGTACTTTATAACTAAGCAATCAGCCTCCAATATTTTACTTAGCAATATGTTGACAAAAGTTATCATTGTTGCATTATGAAGGGTTTCTTGGTCGCAAAAAAAAAAAATGAAAATATTTTTTTACCACTGCGTTGCATGGTCTTTCCCTGTAAGAGTGTTTTTATTCAATCTAATGATACCATTTTAAATACCAATCTAAACAAAATTGTATGTATTAATGATTAAAACCGAGAAAGTTTGTTTCCTTATATTCTTCTTCTTCTTTGAAGGATGGTTTGCTTATATTCTGAAACGTCGTGTATCTTTGGACAATGAGCCGACGACGGAGTACGTACAAGTCTAATTTGATACGCACGATGAATCACCGTGCTTCCAGCTGCGAAATGAAAACGACGGAACTCTTTTTTTTTAATCAGGAATGGTGATGTTGCTTTTTATCGATAAAATGAGTAATCAGGAAGGGAAGCAGGGGAGGTGTCGTTTTTTTACAGGGTCACCGAGTTCCAGGGCAAACTCGGAATCCTTCACGTATTAGATGGAAATGGGGGCATTCGGTGTCACCGGAGATGCGAGGTGCCAGCTTCGCGGGAGGCGAAGGCGCAGACGTTGCCAATGCATGAACCTCGAAGCAATTCCAACGTCCAGGAAATTCAGCTGAAATTCCAAAATCTAGGGGTGGGCGTGGGCGTAGGCTGCACCGAATGTAACCTGCCCTGCCCTCCTCTGCTCCACATGAAGTTATGAGGGGATTCATGGATTAACCGTTCGAGGAAGCAAGTAAGAACCAAATGATCCATTGGATCTTTAGGATCTTCTCTTCTTCTTTTTTTCTGAATACAACTGTTTTACTGTCTTTTTCCTTCTCATAGATCTATTCCTCCTAACCGCCCCATTCAACAATAAGATCCCAATCGTTCCAGGCCAGCCGCACCAACCACCAAATCGCAAAAAAGAAAAAAAAAAGATATGGCTATGGTTTGCCATCAAAGAGCTCACCGGAGCCGCGTCGTTCAGAGGAACCGCCACCATCAGCCTTGTCGCCTGCAGCCTCTACCACGCTGCTCGGCTCGCCGATAGCCTCAACCTCGCGCCACCGCGCCATGTGAACTTGGGAATCCACACGAACCAGGAACGAGCCAATTGGGTCTCCTCGCCCGCCGTGCGGCGACCGCCACAGCTGTCCTCCTCCTCCTGCGCACACTACGAACCATCGAAATCGCCCCCATCGTCGACTGCCACAGCATCTTGGCTCGCCCACTTCATGACGCGAGGCCATGGCACGTCGGGGTGGAGATGGAGGCGGCGGCGTCCCTAGCATCGAGGGAGGTGGGGCCGGTGCAGAGGGCGACACCTACTAGGGTAGGGAGGGGGAGCCGAGCCGGCGGCGACGAGGAGGACGAATTGGCCAGGGGCACCGCCGCCGTTGCGGTGGTGGGGAATTGGAAACGGGAGAAGCTAGCGGAGGCGCAAAAAATAAGCAAGAAAAGAGTCGACCCACTTAGTGCTCAGAAACCAAATAGGTCCTGACCCATTTGAACCATTTCTTTGTTGAGCCACACCGCTGGCCCATATTGCTAGAATTTGAGGGCGGTTTAGTAAACTATTGGGTCAGGCCAACCCACGCCCACCCCTAAGCAAATCCGATATCTTAGACATCAATTTTTTATCCAATCGTGCAAGTACACACAACCCCTATAGGATAGCTAAAGGACCGCTCTATCTGCAGCCAATCCGCAGCGTCACACCCCTTCGGGATCCTGTGCCGATCGATGCATCCGCAGCTCCTCCAAACTGGAAACAAAAGGGCATCTTGTCGCGGCCGGAAACGAGCAGCCCGCCACACGTGCTTGTCCTCTCCGCGCGACAGCTCCAGTCGGCTCCGCTCCCACGCTATTCATTAACAACTCGACGCACCTCCCCGCTAGCTCGGCGCCGTCGCACCTCAGTTCGTGCGGCCCCGGCCGGACGCACGTCGTACGAGCGAAGCAGCGTAAACCCCCCGGAAAATCACGCACCACCCGTGTCCCAGGCATATATGTACACACAAAGCACTCCCCGAACTGGCTAAAGCTCGTGTACGTGTGGTCCTCTTTCCTTATCTCTTCCTCGCGCCTTTCGCACTCACCATACAACGAACGATCGATGTAAAGCGAGAGGTTTATTAATTAGACGTCACACAATGGAAGAGGTGGAGATGAACTAGCCAGTGCGTGTGCTATATACGCGTGTATGTAGCTAGGACATTGCTGTGTGGTGTGGCCGCTACCTTTTGTGTCTCCAAGAAGGCGAAGGCGGGAGCCGGGAGCTGGCCATGTCGAAGGAAGAGGAAGAGGAGAAGGTGGAAGTGTGCGCCAATGGCGAAGTGGAGGCGGAGGCCGGCGGCGGCGGGGAGGGCGAGGGCGAACTTGCGGCGGTGATGGCGCAGCTGGCGTCGGAGGGCGTGCGGGCGCTGCACGCGCGGGTGGAGGCCGAGTGGGGCCCCGTGCTGCAGAGCGCGTGCCAGACGGCGGCGGCGCGGGCGCTGTGGGCGCGAGCGGTGCGCGACCCGGCGGCGGGTGTGCTGGCCGGGGAGAGGTTCCTGAGGGAGCTCCACGAGAAGATGCGGCGCGACGAGCGGGCCGGCGCGCGGGAGGTGCCGGGCGTCATGGTCGCCGTGCGGACGCTGTGGTTCGACAGCCGCATCGAGGCCGTCGTCGGCGTGCTCGGCGGCGCCGCGCAGGTTGTCCTCCTCGGTGCAGGTTCGTGACTTACATATGCTGTGTATGCAACTACTGTGCATGCATACATGTACGTATACTTGCGCGCATGAGATAGATGCGTGTGCTCCAATATTGAAATCTTGTGTTTCTTCGACACGGATCATATCGTATTATACGGATCGATGCATGCGCACGTACAACAGCATAGAGCTCATTATACGTATATTTTGTGCGACGTGACATGGTGTTTTGGTGAAGAACCGGAGGATCAAAGAACAGTGAAAATATCAAAACTGACACGATGGTTTAGTGTTTCATACTAGTATATGATTTTGTTTGTCAGACGCCTGAGTCAGAAAAAAAATGTCAGACTTCTAAGTTCTAGTAAGTGATTGTGCGTTTTGTTCAACAACTGCGAGTTTCAGTATTTGTCTGCCTTTTTTTTTTTTTTGTTATGAACAAGATCAGCTGCGACATTTATATTTTGGGAAATGCAATGCACATAGCGGTAATAAACCCTCATGGAGTGCATTTTCAACTCGTACACAAAGTATTTTTAAAGAAAATACGAATACACCCCTGCTCCATTTGCATCTGATTTTTAGGGTGGCAACGTTGCAAGGGCAATTCGGTCTTTTGACTATGGACTGGCAGGCTAGCAGTTTGACTAATAACAGTAGATCTCTGCAAAAGTATATTTGCAAGTAGAAGTTTCATTCATGGGCAACAGTTCCTGTCTTGTGCATGGCTTGGCCAGCCTTCTTCCACGCTGTTCATTTTATATGTGGCAGGAAACTAGCTTGTCTGGTGTACTGTTGGACAAAAATCAAAATGAAAAAGAAACTATGGTCTTATCGCAAAAGGTTTGAAGAAAAAAGTTCCATGAGAAACGTTATCATCGTGCATGTAGACGAAAATGAAAACAAAACAGAAACATTTGTGGTTTGCAATGAAGACACCCGGCAACATTAGAGCAAGAACAAAGTTATCCAGCAATGTAGGGACGTAGTGCATTCACAGTACTGTTTGTCCAGACTCCAGAGAGCACATCAACTTCAAGTCTTCAAACCCTGATATTTATGTCCTCCGTATTCCGTAATATCGGCATTTGTTGTTAGATACTTAATTGGATCCCTTCAATGTATTATCATCAGTCTGCATGATGTAGTCCAGGGCATTTTTGGCTTCTAGATAGGGCCAGGGGAGTAAGAATACACGTACATCGTATCAAGAAAACATCAATTTTATCAACTGTTGGTGAGCATCTGTGGAAATCCAGAAGCAAACTTGCATTTGGATACGTGGCAGTATTCCATCGAAACTCTGTATTCAACTATGCTGGTGAATTTCATCCTTGAGCATTCAGGGATTGCACAAAACTGCTAGGACAGAGACAGACAACATTTTGCAATTGATGAAACAAGTAGAGTCGCAGAAGTTCATTCCAGCATTTCATTTCATTTGGATACATGACATGATGACAACCCATCAAAACGTCTGATTTCAACAATGCTGATGAACTAACCTTAAACCTTCTAGTGTTTTCTGAAGAATTGCACAAAACTGCTGGAACAAGACAGAGAGCATTTTGCAGCTGATGAAGCAAGTTGGAAGAAATTAATTTCTCAACAAATATCTTCATTTGTACAAGGATTAAGTACATATTGGGTCTCTAAACTCTTCACTGAGTTTAATTTTCGTCCCTCATATGCAAAACCGGGTAAAATGTGTCCTCCATCTCCCAATACCAGATAAATCTTACCATCCGCCTATTTGACCACGGTTTTGATCCAATAAAGTCCGATTTTGCCCACGCTGGCACCAGTTGCTGACTCAGTTGCCGCGCATAGGCCCATGGCCCACCTGTTAGCCTTGCCATGCCCCTCCCCTGTCCCTATCAGCGCAGAACAGCAAGCAACAGCGCAATCAATACTCATATGTAGATTGAATTGGCTCACTTTGAAGATGCAAGGTAGCAACCGGTTGTAGTTACACACTTCTACACACACAGAGTGACAAAGAGTTGTAGGATCAAGGATAACCGATTAGAGGGTGGGTAAATAGGAGGTTTCTAAATTTAATTGATCAAATTTAACTTTCAGCAGCACAGTTCTAACAGAGCAGTCTAAAAACAAAAGTAGAACTAAATAGCTACTCAGGATAGTGAAGCAAAGACAATACAAGATACAAATCTAGCTAAACAAATAAATCACAGTAAAAGAGCTAAAATGTAAGTGTGGAAGGTGAAGACAGGAGATGATCAAATGAGAACAATGAAGTTTTTCCCGTGGTATCGAAGACCTAAGTCTTCGCTAGTCCACGTTGAGGAAGCTTGAACTAATCAAGTCGGCTCCACGAATTAAGGCTTACCTCGATTCCACTGATGGTTGTTCTTTCTCCACTCCGGAGATGGTGAACACCAAACCACTCACAATTGGCACCGAGTTTTTTCACAATCTTCTTGAAAAGATCACGTGAAAACTCCCGCCAAGCCATCTAGGTGCTAACAGCACCAAGAGTAATAAATCATAATCTTTGCTTGACAGCACTCAAGTGCAATGGATCAAACTAGAATGAATGCACTTTAAGTTTTGCTCAACAACCTCATAATGAATGCACAAATGTAAATGAGGTGCGGAGTGAATGCTCTTAGCTCAAGAATGTCAATATGTAAGCACTAGTTCTGTCCAAGAGCAGGTGGAGGGGTATTTATAGCCCCCACAACCAATACGACCGTTGGGACCAATTTATAAAGAAAAACAATATAAACGGTAGTACCGCCATTGAACGGCCGATATTACCGTACCACCCCAAAACGACCTGTAACGGCTAGCACAGACACGCATTAAATGATCTGACAAAGCCGTTAGAAATTCGGCGCGGTACTACCGCCAACTATCATACGGTAGTTCCGTTTTAGCGGAAGTTCCGATCAAAAGTAGGTACTTTCATTTTTCTAGAGTTCCAAAATATCAGTACTGAAAATAACGTACCGCTACTTAACCAACGGAAGAACAAAAAATGTGGTACTTCCGCGAGTTGAACTCTGGTACTACCGTTCCTCAAAAGATCGAAACAACTCCGAAAAACATACGTTCTGTAAAAAAAAAACATACCGCCACATATTTCGGATGTACCGGAGTTACGGTAGTTCCGCTAAAAGCACTACGGGACTACTGTTCCTTGAGAGAGCACACAGATTCCAAATAACTAGTGTTCTGGAAAAAACGTACTGCACAAAGGTCGGTGCTACCGCCAAGCGGTATTTCCGCAATTTGAACATCGGTACTACCGCATAAAAGAAACACAGAACATCTCTCAAAGAAGTATCCTAGTGGACCCCAACAAGCATTTTAACTTTTACGGAACAAGGGTTTTGACCACACGACTTGGAACACTTCAAAGACTTTACGGTAATTCTTAAAAGGAGTTACGGTACTACCATTGAGCGGTAGTTCCGCCAAGTACACTGCGATACTACCGTTGAGCGGTAGTTCTGCTAAGTATATTTTGGTACTACCGTTCCACTTGAAAAACACAAGAGATTTCTTTTCAACACAACCTCAAAAGTATGCATGATGCTAGATTGATCCATTGTACTTAGGAACATGTTATCAAGTTACTAGCTGTGATCCCTCTTAATAGTACGGTATCTAACCTATAATCCGGTCTCCAAACCACTTCTCCTGAGATCGGTAAACAGAAAGAGGTCCTAAACTACTTGTACCTTGTCTTTGAGCCATATTGATCTTTATGTTGTCCTCAAGCATGCATTTTCTTGTAGTTGTATTCATCACTGGGACTAAACCTTATTAAACACTCAATAATCACATTAGTCCCATACAACATATTGTCATTAAATACCAAAACACTTTTTAGGGGCCTAAATGCTTTCAAGAGTTAGAGAGAGATGGACGACAGCTTCGTCTTCAGCTTGGCGCAGGGCGCAGTGGACTCGTTGCTGGGCTGCCTCGCCACGACGCTCAACGACGAGGTGCAGCTGCTTCGCGGTGTCCGCGGCGAGGTGCGCTTCATCAAGAACGAGATGGAGAGCATGAACGACCTCCTCCACCTCAACAGGGTCACCGACAATGACAGCCACCACCACGTCCACGCCTGGACGAGGCAGGTTAGGGACCTCACCAACCACTCCCAGGGCTGCATCAACTTCTACGTTCGCAACCTCAATCGTTGCTCAAGCGGCTGACGGAGGACGCGTACGACAATGGACGGCTCAAAGTCATGCTCGTCGTTGGACCAAGCGGCATGGGCAAGACCGCACTCGCACGGAAAGTGTATCAGCATCCCACCGTCGCGCCCAGGTTCGATTGCAAGGCCTGGCGCAATGTCAGGCACAGCACCCGCTCGTGGACCGACTTCACGTCGTAGCTATTTGGCAACCTCGAGATGCGTGACACCATTGGCGTGCAGAGTTGGGAGGATGACAAGCCTGTGAACTCAACGAGGCCGGAGGCGCCGTCGAGGCCGGCCTCAATGACATCGAACATGGTGGGGTGAAGGTGGTGTGGAAGGCCGACGCGACGTGGTATATCCGCGCGGCGGTGAGACGGAGTGGAGGAAGGTGAGCGGGCCTCCTGCTCCCCCTTCATCTCCCTACTGTTGCTGCTGCTTGAGCGTGGTGTGGCGACGTCGAGGAAGGCGAGCAGTCGGTGGCCACTGAAGAGTGCAAAGTCATCGAGGATGACGCAGATGCTGCGGGTGTCGAGGACGACGACGACACGGGAGTCTCCAGAGAGGAAGACAGAGCTCGAGGAGGATGTGGATGCTGCGGGAGTCTCAGGTTCCCGCCGCGTGGGCGTACCCCACCTCGATGCGCAGCGGCATTCGCCCGCCGCCAGAGCGCTTCGGGCGGCCCACATGCGCCCCGGCCTCGGCGAGCACGCACACGCACTCCTCGGAGCCCAACCCTATGGCGAAGTGTATCATCGTGCGCCCCCCTTGCGGTACCTAAGCCGGGAGGGTGGGAAGGGGGAAAGCAGGACGACGATGGTGTTGGATGGGGGTGGCAGAGGCCCGGAGGAGGAGGAGGTTGAGGGAGGGGAGGAGGAGGAGGAGCGGGCAAGCAAGGAGGGGAAGCGTTGTTGCGGCCATGACAGGCAAGAGAGAAGATAAGGGAGAGACGAGAGGAAGAGGAGGAAGGGATGGAGATGCTTGTGGATGGTTCGTGGGTCCCATTATTTTGCTGATCGATTTGTCACGTTGATAAAAATTTGCCTATTTGATGCCACCAAGGACTAAACCACTCATAATATCTGCCCAGAGACGATATTTGTATGGTTTTGACAGTTGGAGGACGCGTTTTATCTGGTATTGTAGTTCAGGGATAAAAATTAAACTCAGTAAAGAGTTCGGGGACTCAATATGTACTTAATCCTTTGTACAACTGTTTACGTAGAGAAAAGAAAAATTGACTTGGATAACAAATAATGTTTTTATAGGGATGGATGCGAGATCCTATCGACTGAGCTGCCTAAAGGAATGCACGGTATTTGAACTCGACTTCCCGGAGCTCCTAGAAATGAAATCTGATCTTCTGCACGAAGCAATGAGTTCTGAAAATCATCAGAAACTCACCATGATGGCAAAATCATTGGCTAGTGTTCCTGCCGACATACGAGATGGAGACTGGATCAACAAGTTACAGAGCTGTGGGTATGTTCCTGAAAGAAACACCATATGGGTTCTTGAAGGAATTCTCTATTACCTTCATCATGAGCATGCAATGCAAGTCCTCGAAACCATCGCGATGCCGCGCCTCGGCACCGCATCCTCTCCGCCGACTTCATGAACAAGAATGCAACGTCGCTCTCTCGGACGATGTACCATTTCTACCATGACAGCCCTGATCTCCTGCTGCCTTCTATTGGATTCTCTCAGGCAACGTTGTCACAAATTGGAGATCCACAAGCACATTTTGGGCTGTTAAATCACCCACAGAACCTGTTTGATAAACTGAGGAGATTGCCAAGATCAGTGGAGACAAATCCAGAGGATGGCACACCATGCTGCAGATTGTATTTGGTGGAAGCCTCAGCTTCTCCAGATGATCAGACCACCTTATAGGACTTGACGTCCATTGGATCACCATTTGAAATAATTATGCCATTTTCTTTTCCTCTGATTACTGGCAGAATTAATTAGCACTCAAACCCAGATGTGACTTTGTATAATACCTTTCAGTCCGAGATAATCCACAAAATCTTGTCAGTGAAAAATATATTATCAATGTTTTGCCCTATTTTTCATTCATTTCTAACACCTTCCAATTAATAGCAGTTTATTTAAAACCCATCAATAAGTATGAGCACACAACAAACTTATAGCAATTAAGATCAAGCGAAATAAGAAAATTCCACTAAATTTCAGTTCCATGTAGTTGAATGATATATATTCTAAAGAAACTAGGAATCTTTATTTACCAGTGTTACGCCGAAATGGGACACCGTGATTTCAAATGCACAAATTAAACCCAAATTTGGGTATATTTTTCAAAAATTTCAGTCTTGGGGTATATAGCCATCTATAACAATTCAAATGAAACACATACCTTCGAAAAATATACTTGAATTCAAAGTTGTTCAACAATTTTTTATCACATGTTTTGCTGATTTTTTTTATATAAAATCAGCACATACCTACAATCAAACTGCCATAAAAAAAGGCAACTCTAGTTTGAATTTCAGTTCAAACTTGTTTGAACTAGTTAGTAAACTAGTTAAACTCGAAATCCAAAAAATTCCATTTTTTTGGCGCGATACCTAGGGTAAATACTAAATACCTATTTTAAATCATGGTGCCCAAGCACCATGGCGTCCCAGTTAATTATACTACAACGGATAGATAAACTAATAGCTGAAATAAAAAAAAAATAACATAATAAATCAAAACCTCCCTGATCACTTCAGTTATTTCCTTTTCTATTTTATTGAGGTGGCCATTTTTTAAGCATAAATAACATATGCCAAATCATATATACAAACTGTGCTTGACAAAAAAAGGCCCTAGTGAGCAAAGACCAATGTAAATGAAACCTTACCACAGGAATAGAAGGATAACAAAAATATAAGTCATTCTGAAATTATTTAAGCCTCAAGAGGTGTTTCTAAGTAAATTTGACGGAAATTGGCGAAAAAAATTCTAGACACCTAAACAATCTTTAACACACTGTTCAAATCTGTCGAGAGTGGCGATGGTACTCAGCAGTCATCCTTCATCTTCTCTGTGCAGAACAGTGAAGTTCGTAAGTGACAGTGCATTTACTAGCTTGCAAAGACTCCGAAGCAATTCCATAGAAAATCAAGACAGGTAATCTACACCCTAAAACTTCTCTTGTAGGGAAATTTAAAGGATCGAGCACACCATTATTTTTACATAATCCCTAGATAGTATTAGGAAGCAAAATTGTAAAATTCACTTGTTGGAACATCAAAAGACGTTCCAAACTGAGAGAATAATCTGCTGAATTAAAACACTGAGACTGAGTTGTTAGTAACTTCTATGATGGGATAAGACCTGTCTCTTTGTTAAAAAGAAAATCAACAGCACAGATTGAATCTGTTACCCAAGGACGAGTTAATGAATATGCCATAGCTACAAGATACAAAAAGATGACAACATTACTGAACTCAAAGAAAAGCTTTTTTTCCGACACCATATGTAACATCGAGCTATTATCTATCTATTATCTTATTAAAACAGAGACAAAAGAAACCACCACATTTGCTCTCAAGGCTAGAAATTCTCACATTAATTAGGGCAAAAATAGAAAGAACTACACCGTCATTCGTGGTGGGTCCAGATTATAACGGTCTAGATTAAAAGAAAGAGTCCATATCAAGTACAATAAAATTGAAAATCAGAATAAAAAAAATAAAATTAACAATTTGATTTACATACGTATTCCTAAGTAAAAAGTCCATGTCAAGTATAATAAAACTGAAATTCCGAATAAAACTAAAATAAAATTAGAAAATTGATTTTCATACGAATTCCTAAGTAAAATCCCTAAATGATTAAATTCGGAATAAAAAATAAACAAAAAAATGACAACTAGATTTGTATACGAAATTCAATAAAGAATTAACTGAAATTCGGAATAAAATAAAATAAAAATAGCAATTTGATTTTGATACCAATTCCAATAATTATAAATCGTGAAAAAATAAACACTAATTGGCAATTAGATTTGCATACGAAATCCAACCAAAAAAATAACTAAAACTAGGAATAAAATAAAATAAGCAATTTGATTTCAATAAGAATTCCAAAGTAAAATCCCTAAATAAATTTAATTCGAAATAAAATTACCAATTGGATCCGTATACGAATTCCAAAATTCATAACTTAAAATTAGAATAAGAAATAAAATAAAAATTACAATTTGATTTCCATACGAATTCAAAGTGAAATCCCTAAATGACTAAAATTCAGAATAAATTAAATAAATTTAGCAATTCGATTTGTATACGAACTCCAATAAAAATAACCAAAATATTGAATAAAACTAAAAGTTTTAGCGAGGATAGCACGAATGGTGTCAGAAGAAATACAAAAGAAGTCACCGCGTTCGCTCTCGAAAGCTAGAAATTTCAACGTTAATCGGAGGAAAACGAGAAAAATCTACACCGTTGATCGTGGAGGGTTCAGATTATAACGGTCTAGATTAAAAGGAGTCTGTGTCAAGTACAATAAAATTAAAATTTGGAACAAGAAAATAAAATAAAATAAAATAAGCAATTTGATTTCCATATGACTTCCTAAGTAAAATATGTAAATAATTATAATCCGGAATAAAATTTAAACAAAAACTGTCAATTCGATTTGTATACAAAATCCAACAAAAAAAATAACTGAAATTCGCGATAAAAGATAAAATAAAATAAACAATTTGATTTTGATACAAATTCCAAGTTAAAATTCCTAAATAACTGTAATTCAGACTAAAAAAATTAAGAAAAAATAGCAATCGGATTTGTATGTGAATTCCAAGAAAAAATAACTAAAATTCGAAATAAACAATAAAATAAATTTGCAATTTTATTTCCATACGAATTCCAAAGTAAAATCCCCAAATAACTAAAATTTAGAATAAATTTAATAAAACTAGCAATTTGATTTGTATACGAATTCCAATGAAAATAACTAAAAAATTGAATAAAAATTAAATTTATAACGATGATAGCACGAATGGTGTCGGAGGAGACCACGAAAGAGTGTAATGGCATCGATCTATCCTGTAAGAAGACATTGACCCAGAGAGAGGAGAAGAGTTGAGGCAGCGACGACGGAGATGGAGACAATGTCATGCTGCTTGCCGGAGTCATTGAAGAGAAAATCCAGAGTTGAAGGAGCCAATGGTCGCGATGACAAGTGGTGAGCGTCGGTGTTGTTGAAGAAATTAGTGACCAAAGAAGCTTGATGATGGAGAAGCCTTAGTAGAGAGGGGGTGAAGCTTTGCATTGTAGACGAGTTATAGACGATATGGGACTATCAGGTAGCTAGGAGTGTGCCATCACTGATGAGGGGCGCGACATCACTGGCAATAGCGAGAAGATTCTTCATATCGTTGGACAACGACTAAAGCATACATGCCGACATCAGTGAAGATGGAAGGTTGTCGCAGTTAGTGAGGAAGCTACAGCGTTAAGTTGGCCTACGTCAAAGAAGAGAAGTGACTGACACGAGAGAAGATGACATCGAGCATGTATAACATCATGCATACTATACATACATGCATCTGTATGAATAGAAACACGAGCTTACACAAACAGAGGAGCAAAAAGGTTGGAGTAGAGATGGCGTAGCCATAAAGAATAGGCTCGGGGTCACCAGAGAGGGAGAGTGACAGGTGTCCCTAGTAGGGATTGGTGACGATTGCATGTGTATGCATGTTGATGTCGCAACGATTAACATTAAACAATAATTAGGTAGAAGTAGAAGATAACTATACGGTAAAATATTGTATTGGAAAGGGTAGCAGCTGAGAGGGATCGATTAAGATTTGAGCTTGCTATTGGAGGTTGAAGCAAAAAAGTTACGACGACGATTAGAGATAGAAGACACATGATTCAATAGGGCAATTGGCGTGTGAGAGAAGATAAGTTTAAGGTAGATCGCTCATAGTACATCAGTGTATACGTGAGTAAGGTACTATAATACTTTGTAAACTAATAAGATAACTTGCTATACACATAATTACATATTGTTTGAGATTAAATAGAGATACATGTGCATGCATACAATTTGGAGAAAAAAATAACTAATATAGTAAGAATAATAGCATGCAACTATATGATCTATGAATGATAGAGTGATTATGTTTGTAAGAACTCCAACAATTTATTATGTTAAATGATTTTCTTCCATCGAAACTCATACTTCAATTATGTTTCCCATATTGTATTTTTCTTCTAACTTATATTGTCATTTTCAATGTTTACATATTTTAAAAATCTAAATAGCTTATAAGATACGTAAATATATTTTCAAGCATTTATACAAACTTCAAAACAAATCTAGCCGCGCAAAGCGCGAGCCACCCTACTAGTTTACTTAAAAACCCAGCATATTCAGACATGTAACATTAGAAAAACAAGATAGATGGTGCGGCCACATTACGCACCTATCATCTGTGAGCTCAAAGTTACTGTTATCCACCACACTTCCCAGATTGGAGAATGACCTGTACAAGGTTAGTTAACTGAGTTTACTCAACATAATAAACAGCAATTCGGTAAGTTTCTTGTAATTTTAGCGACAAACCTACTGTATTAGCTCGGCAAGCCTAGTATCAGCTTCAACCTTGAGAGGATCCTTATCGTCGAGCAACGACGCGGCATTCTTCAGTATTAAGCTGAATGTGCAGACCTACAGGATAATTCCATCAAACACCTGGAGTACCAAAAACAAACCAGCCCCACAACCTCAATGCCAGTCCGCGACTGGGACGCGACAATCGAGTTCCTCTCCCGCGGCACGCAGTCCCGCCCTGCCGCACTCACTCTCCCCCTGACCTCCTCGGCGTCCTCAGCAGACGCATTCGCCGAAGCTGCATTGCAAAGTCACAATTGGCAAGAACCGTACGGACATAGCGGGCCAACTTAGGTCAGGGCTAACTAAGCAAATGGAAATATCAATGGTCTGGGCTTTGAGGAGGCTGTCGCGGGAGGCGGCGATGGGCGTGAGGAAGAAGCGCGCCGACTTCTTCTGCTCCCGCAGCTACTCCTTCGGCCCAGCTGCGCGTACCAACAAACAGAGCAAGCAAAGGAGAGAAGAGTGAGGGGTACGGTCTCTGGCGAGCTGTCAGCAGTAGTTAAAGAGAGGAAGGTGTTCGTACGGATGCCGAGGGAGAAGGCGGTAGCGGCGGGGCGGCCGGGATGAGGACGAGGAGAGCGGCGCGGCGAGAGGAGAGGTTCGGAGGCGCTTGTGGCAGTTGCGAGTATTCCCGAAGGGGGGAGGCAGCGGTGGTGGTGGCGCGCCGGAGAGCTGGCGTCGCCGTTGCGGGCGCTGGCGGCCGCGGTGGCGCGGAGGGCGAATGGATGGCGGGCATCGGGGTAGTTGCGGGTCGTGCCTCGCACTTCTCGAGCCTTTTTCTTGCGTACGCGGCCGTCTCCGGAGGCAGTTTACGAGGCCACAGCCAAACGAAATAGCTCCCGTCTCAGACGAGGGAACACGTATTCACAACTTACGATTTCGGGAGGATCTGACAGATCATATACTTCCGCCTTTTTGTGTGGCGCCCGCGCCTCGACCTCCAAAAGACTATGGGTGGTTTGGTTCAACGTTAAAACTTGTCAAACCAAAATTTGGTATTACTCTAGAAATATAGCTAGTGTTTGATTTACTTTTATTATTTGATATTACCTTTAAAATTTTGGTAAAGCTAAATTTCTCCGAACTAATTCTGGGTAAAAAAGTTTTTATTTTTAATCTTTTTTAAAAAATTATTTTAAAGATAACATCTTTCTACCTTTATTTTCAATTCTAATCACTTTGGTCACATCATGACCCGTGGCGTGATCAAATTATGCTGTCACGCCATTGACCACGGCGTGACCAGATCTGTCAGATAGCCTCCCGAGCCAACACGCGTCCGTTTTTTGGTTAACTCCTGTCACGCCGAGAGGAGTTACGTGATAACACTCATTTGCCAATATATATTGTCACGCTATGCGTTGTTGCGTGACCAAAAAGTTTAGAATTGAAAATAAAATTGAGAAAATGCTATCTTTAAAATAATTTTTAAAAAAATTAAAAATTAAAAACCGTTCGCCAAAAGGCTCGCCAAAACTTTGGCTGGGCAGCCAATATTGATTAGATGACGTGTTGATTTTTGGTTGGATACAAATAGTTGCATTAAATGCATTGTTAGATGGATTAATAACTTTTAAATGATCATATTTCCTAAATTAAGTATCCGATTTGCGATCCAGTTGAACCGTTGTGTTTCTTGTTATTTAATCAACAAAATAAGATCACTGCTGACATATTTTGATGCAAAAAAAATCATACAGAACCCACGTATCATACTCACTTTTGGCAATTTTAGCATGGTTACAATCTAAACACATCTATTTCGGCATTGCGGGTGAATTGGTATGGCTGCGATCCAAACAATATTTTTTTGTCCAAATTTTGTCATTACATGTGTTTTAACATTACCAAAATTTTTGTATAACTAGCGAGGGTCAAGAACCAAACAGACCCTATATGCGCACACGCAACTCACAGCTGTGGTAAAGCGCACGAACGATACGTGCAAGCCTGCACCATCTAGCACAGTTTGGAACAGAACTAGAGAATTTTTCAACCAAAGGGTGATACAGCAATAACTAAATATCAAATGATGCTAAATATAAATATTTTACATAAAAAAAACTAAAAACTATATAAATATTTTCATCAACCATAGAGAACGACCAAAAGGTCACACCGTAATAACTAAATATCGAAGGTTGCTAAATATAAATATTTTACTATTTTACATGAAAAACTAAAAATTATATAAATATTTTCACACTTGCGCACAATCCAGTCATGTACATGGTGGATATTTACCGGAACCCACAACACCAAGCACAACCAGCCTAAACGTGTGGATCACACCGGGAATTTTTGTTCTGCTCGCCTTTCCTCCACACGTGCGATTCCGCGAAAGCATTTTTTGGAGTATGGTGATACATCAACAACTCGCCGTCGCAGCAAATGGACGTCTGGCTATAAAATAATTCGGTATCTTAGCGCCGAAAATTCGCACATCGATGATCGAATCATAAAGAAATATCTTCCAGTGTCTCAGCCTTTTATCCGATGCGATGTAAACGCGAAACTGAATGCTGAATTCCACGTGTTTTAGTATATCGCCATGAACCAGATTCGAGCTGGCCATCGGATTGTCTAGTCCCGCTGTCCTAATCCCGACCTAAACAAAAACAAAACAAAAGGCTTCAATGGTTGTGTGTCTCTAGATCTGATCTCTAGGCCTTGTTTGGATCTAGAATTTTGTGAAAACTTTTTTTTACTAAAGCCAGGTTTTCCCTGGTTTTAGGAAAACGATGTTTGGATATCATAAGAGCATCTACAACAGTCTACGTAACTGTTACTAAGGGGTTGTCACATCAGCATCTAGGTGATGTGGAAGAGAGAATGTGATGTTGTTTCTAGATGAAGAAACTATCATATTGTTAATACCAAGACACAAGAAACAACAAAATATTCTATTGGGGACTTACTTGTTATCTAAAAACGCGTTTTGTGGGTTCCACTGTCTTAAAGCAAAATATCCACTCGATCATTTGTGCAGTCCGACTTTATTATTGATATGATAAATGAGCTAAAATATGTAGGGCACAGAGTTGTACTTCATTATTGATTATCAAGAATCATGCACACTTGTAGTAATTAAAGTCTTAAACACAAACTAAAAAAACAATCTATTGGAAGACTTATTTCTTTTTATTAGATTAAGTACTCTATCTGCTCTTAGTAACAAACTAAGAAATAAATTATTGTAGATGCTCTAACAGACACGCGGATAAGAAAAACTGGTTTTCTGTAAACCAAATATTTTGAGTTTTGAGATAATCGAGTACCAGTCATTTTTCATAAAACTAATTTTTGGTATCCTCCTTCCAAGAGAGAGAGAGAGAGAGAGAGGCAACAGGGATGTACGAGAGTGTCAGACGGTGATGACGAGCATAGAGCGCACGGTGGTTGATCCGAATAGGATTTGATGCGTACTAAAATGCATTTTTGACAAATATCTGAACCAAACACTATACCGGTGAAAATTTGTTTTAGTTTTTATCCAAACAAAGTGTTCTACGAACTCACCCTAACATAAAAACTTAAAACTTGTTTTCCTAAAAATCCTACTAATATATTGTAATACCTCGAATATCAAATAGAGAGAACATATTATTCGGAAGAGAAATTTATTCAAATTTGAATGCATTAAAGTTTAGAGGAAAAATTGAAAGAAAATTCGGGATTTGAGAGAGGATTGGACCTTGACTTTTAGCCCAAGGTGTCCTAGCCAAGTGGGCCGGCCTTGTAGTGGAGTCAAGAAGGGGTCTCCTTCCCAAAACCCTACCCTCTGCTACAGATCACGCGCACTGCAGAGCACGCGATCTTGTAGCAGCCCCCTCCGTGCTTGCTCTACGAAGATGAGGAAGAAGCTCAGGTGCCGCGCCATGGTGGAAGGAGAAGAAGGAGAAGGAGAAAGGAGGAGGAAGATCATCTTCTCCAAGGTTCTCCCACCTACGTCCTGGTTGCTACAAGGGTAACGAGTGCGATCCTCATCGTTTGATTAGTGGTAGATGTGTTTTGGTTCAATTTTGATTATATCGATTTGCTGCGGTAGAAATTGATTCTGTCCAGATTGTTGCGTGGACTTTTTCGTGATGTTAGAGGCCGAATCTGAGTTTCCCATCTCCTAGAGATATGTAGGTCTTGTTCTTAGCTTTCGGTGGCCGCCAAGATCACCTAATTCCGACTTTCGAGTCAAAAGTTATGATAGATTTAATATCTGCTGTCCAGAATCCTGACGAGAATTAGCAGTCTCTGTTTAGGTTGATATATGGCATAGTTAGAGGGTGATTCAGAGGTCTTGCCCATAACAAATTTTGAAGGTGATATCACTAGCTTTCAGGATTGATAAAGAACACCTCATTTGGATTTATAGATCAAAAGTTATGCACTTTTCTTTGTGACTGTCCAGATTGTAGATCAGTCTGTCCAGATTGTATGTCGGTTTCTATCTTTAGTTTTGACCCGTGTGCCACTTTTTGTTAAAGGCAAAATTTGAATGTCGTGCCAACTAGTTTATTGTAGGTAATTTCATAACCTTTTCAGATTGTTAAAGAACGCTCAATTCGGAGTTGTAGATTAAAAGTTATGGTTGTTTTAGTATTGCTGTCCTGTTTGTTCAGACAGAAGCTGTGCTGCTGTTTTGTTTTCTTTATTAGAGAAGTTTATTGGCCGAATTGGGAAATCTCATCAACTTGAATGTTATAGATATGTTCGTTAAGATGAGGTAGGATCTGGACTCATCTCATTTCGAGTCCCACGTCATTAACTACTGTCATTTTCGTGCTGCTGTCCCGACACGTTTTGGGTTGCGACTGTTTTTCGATTAGGTTTTATGGCGATTCCTTGGGAGTTCAAGGGGTATTGTAGACTATTAATTCGGGTTGGATTCTATGTTGTTCTTATTTCGGTTATTTAATTGTTTAGGCCACGAGGCTACGGATTTGGGAGCGCCATCGTTGCTCGCTAACGCTTGCGCAACGCGAAAGGCAAGTACTTTGTTGCTTTTGAGTGTTGTGATTGTGAATGTTTTCATGAATATAGTGTGACATATTGTGTTACCCGAGATGCGGAATTGGTTATGTTCTTTCATTATGTGGAGTATATACTTGAGAGATGGTATTATCATTGTTCATGTTCATATCATGCATCCTTTTATTCATGTTATGTCCACGGAGTGGATTGTAAGTCCCACCATTCCAATGTGGGCAAATTTGGACATTGTCATGTCCCGTCCACGGAGTGGATTGAAAGACCCATCAATTCCAGTATGGGCACGTAAGACCCATCAATTCCGGTATGGGCAGCTTTGGACACCTATATGAAACGTTCTTCATATAGGACTTGGATCCCGCACTTTTGTTAAGGTGCGGGCTTAAGTGAACACCGACGGTGTGTCACTCACTATACTGAGATATGCATGTGTGCAGTCCATCCTTGATTACATTCATTCATTTCATGTTTTCATAAGTGTTCACTCGATGCAAGGTTCGCATTCTTAAATGGTGATGTCTGTTTGTATATGTGTTCTTTTTCTTTCATCAGACTTGCCGAGTCATGGACTCACTCTTGCGTTGTTTGTTTATTTTAGGTAACCCCTGATGTTGGCTCACTTGGGAGGGAGTAGACACGCACTACTCGTTCACATCATCCTATTCATGTTCAAGATTAAATTTAGTTCTATCTTACATTCGTTAATGATGAACTGTAATAATTAAATTATAATTGGTGAAGGAAGGATACCTTCTCCACATGGATGTTGATTTATTACTGCGTGTGAACCTTCTTTATTGATGATCAGTATTAAATAACTTAGAAGGTGAAGGAATGATACCTTCACCATGTCCTGTTTAATTTAATGTTGTCTTTAGTTGAAATACTTAGTTCAAATTCTTACGCATTATGGATGTATGTTAGATGTTTTAGGTGACATCTTGGCTTCCGATTAGCTGTGGTGTTACGGTTGGTATCGAGCGGGCTTTAGGTCCGTGGTAATTGAATATTAAATTGACACACCGTGCACGATGGGTGGGGTTGGGAAATCCATTGTTTCGTATTTCTATTGTTATGTTTCATTCGTTGAGCAATTGTTGAATTGCTTTTGTATTATCTTTCTTGTTGTTAATCTATGATATGTTATGATATTCCATATCTATGAATCTATTCTATGATTGTCATGATATGATCATGTATAATCATAATTGATTATATTGTTTAAACGTGTCGATGATGGAGGTTAAGAAGTGGAGGCCGTGGTTGTGGCCTGGACTTTGTCGATTGCACCAGATTTGTGGTAGCGAATAGAGTAGTATGTACCCGAATACCATAGTGGAGTGTTGAGGTGAGATTCTTTAGAAAATATTATTCTCTTCCTTGGTTACGTATGTGGCGATTCGTAATAGTTGCGTTTGATGAAGTTTTCTTGAGTTAGTGTTTTACATTTCTTCGATGAGTTCTCATTGGACTTTCTTGGTTCCATAAGTCGACTACTTGTTCTCCGATCTGGTCTAAAGTTGTTCTTGGGATCGTTGGATATCGGCAAAAAAAACTTATCTTTTCTTGGGAGTTCGCCTTCTTATTGGAGAATGTGAATCATTTATTCATTGAGTATTCTGGTGCGAAAGTTTTCATTGCAAATTCTTTAACATGTGAAAGCTTTGACTTTATGTATTTCTTTTGGATTAGTTCCAGTGTTGGAATGTAATGCCTCTTTTACGAAAGATTAGGTTAAAATCTTTAAGTGATGTCTTGACATGCTTAAATGCGAGGTGTTAATTAAATGAATTAATTATTATGGTATGAGTTATCGATTTGGGTTATTAGCTTTGTGCAAACAGTCTATTCTTAACTAGTATCCGTGGAAGTGAATTGCTTAAAGTGAAATGTCGTTGTATTTGGTACAGGATGAGTTTTAGATAAGAGGTTGTTCATATTTGTTCAAGAAGCTATTGTTGTTAAGAATTGTGGAAAAAATGTGGATGTATCGGGTTGATCTTTACGATCGGATAATCTGATAAATTTGTTAGATAAGTTGAAATCTAGGTCCTCTTTTAGTTATTCTAACCGCTAGTGATGGTTAAGTTAAGGATGTGTTCGAATGTTGTCTTGATAAATATTAATCTTGAATTTGTCTTCTATTTGGATCTTGATGATCTTATTTAAATGATAGCTTTACTTGATTCTTGCCATGCTAAAAATTATTGAAACATGTTTAAATGACTAGATGAACGATGATGTATCGCCTTGTGAAACCTTGACTTATGTGTCCTATATTATTGAAGTTAAGGACATTTTATTCTAATTGTTGATCATAAGTTAGAATGTCGATTATATCCTCTTAATCTGTTGTTGAGGTTGCAAACAGAGGTAGGATCATGTTTGTGCCATGTGTGGCTAGAGAGCATTTAGTGTGTACTATCTTGGCATCGAGTGTCACTAAGAGTTAAATGGATGAAAGCTAATCGAGATTTCTTGGTGTACATTGGTGAGATTGTCATGTTCTATTATCATCTTGTTGAAAGAGTTTGTTTCAATTATAAGGTTTTGCACTAGGTTTTCCTAGATCAAGTATATGTAACCTTATTTAGATTTTAGAGACATGATGAAGTAGTTCATTGTGATTCTTTTCAAAAGTTCATGGAGTGTTAAGAGATTTGATGATTCTCGCCAATAGCATATTATTTCGTTGATTAGTGTGATTGTCGATCGTGGTTGTGATGATAATGTTCAACTAAAAAAATCATTTGCATGATAATTGTTTTAGTGAAAGTGTTTGAGTTTTGCGTTTGTTATCTTTGGACCTCATGAGTTATGTGGTAACTTTGTCTGCTTTGAGCAAAGAGACGGGTTGAAAGATTTTATTGGTTCTTAAGTGGTTCTTATGATTTGGTCTTAAGAGCTTATCTTGTTTAAGCCGGCAAAGTGATGTAGTAATCACGTAAAATAACTTTCCGGTTAAAGGAAGGAGTGAAGTAAAAGTATTTGAGATTTAAGTCGCGTTTCGCCACTTGCAGTTTATTTGGGTGTGCTTAAACCTTATGCATTTGTTCCATAAGAGTTTATCAAATTTTCAAAGGGCATTACCTTCTTCTCATTTGTGGTTTGGTATTTGCTTTCAATAGGGCTTGAGCCCTCGACTATTGATTTTCCTTATGTTTTCCGAGTACTTTGCCTAAGTGACTATTTTTTCTTGATCCTTTGTTCATCATGGTGGCACATGTTTTCCTAGTTGAAGAAAATTGATTTCATTCGCTCTTCCTTTTGAGAAAGAATCAATCTATTCGTTTCACCTGAGTCTTTTGAGGTGTTTAATGATTGTAGTTGTGAAACTTTGGGTTGGAAATTATTCGATGAGCATTGGAGGATGAAATAATTTCGTAATATAGTTATTTAAGAGGAGTTTATCTCATTAGAAGGTTGCCTTTGGAGGTTAAACTGATTGCATGGTTACAACTAGTAGAATCTATAGCGAGACGTAGTCCAAGTTCTTTTGTTCATTTCAATGGAACATAGAATTATCCAAAGTATGAAAATCTTGATCAATGTATTAGAGTGTCGCGGTTGAGTACCTTGCGTGGTTGTGTAGATGAAATATGATGGTGTTGTAATGGGAGTAATATTAGCAAAGTGATCTGATCGTTAAAGAGATAGCCGAGATTGTTGGATTATTGCCATTAATGACTTGGACGTAGTAAGTAACTCTCTAAGAATTAGAATCTTGATAAAGATAATTGGATCGAAGAAATGTTTTTGTGTTGATGTCAATGCGCGAGTATGTTTGGATTGTGAGAATTTTAGGGATTTAATTTGAGGCTTCCCCTATCTTCTATATGAGAAGTTCATGGTAGGAGTCTTGGAGTTTAATTTTGGGCTTCACATTCTTTTTGCTAGGACCTTGAGTCTCCCAATGATTATGTGTAGAGAAAGTAGAATAAGGGTGGATTCCGAACAATGGGATGGTCATTGATAGAACCCTTTTGAGGAAGTATATGAATGTGTGCTGGGAATTTCGAGTTGTTTATTCTTAAAACATTGAGGTGATGTGATTGCATGTGATATCTATTTTGAGATGCATTGGAAGTCATCTGTCAAATTAATTTTGTCGGTAGAGGAGTTGTTGAGAGAAAGTTTCAGTGTAGTCGATAGAGCCTCTATACCGAGGTGTGGATGATGTATTTCGACTTGAGCATAGCGTTGAGAATGCCAAGTTAAGAGAGATGAGTTAGGGTGTTATGCGATGAATTGGAATTCCAAAGTTTGAGAGAAGTTTTATTCCTGAAAGAGAAACTGAGAAATTGATGCTTCCTAAAGTAGAGACACGTTTTCTTGATTCTTGTTTGAGCTATGTGTTTTGACAGATGTCTTTCGCAAGTTGAGCTCGACATTTATGTTGATATGTGTGATTCTTTCCATTCGAGACGGAATAAATGATTTTTTTGGGCATTCAAGTGATTTCTCCTTTGGATTTCGTGGCGTTTATTCGCAAACCGCCACTTGGAACGTGGAAAGGTTTTTCGTGATGAAATTCGATTTACGTGTTTGACTCTTTAGTATCGAAATGGTAACGCATAGATGCGATGTGAATCTTTCTTTTTCGGATGGGTTTTGTCGGTAAAAGAGTTTGCTTAAAGAGAGCTCATTGTGTGTTTCGTTAAAGGAGGTGATCCTTATTTTAGTGAAGAGTTCAATTGAGAGGTGGAACAAGAGTTCGTGTTCTATGTGCATGTTGTGTGGTTCAAGATCAATTGGAAGGTTAGCCAAGGTACTTTGGGTTGTTTTCGTTAGCTACGGAATTCGGAAGTTGGCGTATCGCAAGGACCGTCTCGGTCCATATGTGGTGTACTACATTTAGCATGTTTGGTGCCGAGTGAGTACTGTGAGAACTAGAGTTTGAATATTCGTTAACGTCATTGACCATCGAGTAGGATCTTACCTTTGAATCTCTTCGATGAGTGTACTTGGCAATGTCGGATTGAGTGTTAGGTCGATGTAGTTTACGTCAATGTCTTGTGGTCTTGTCGATCCGAGAGATAGGTCATTTGGGACTGAGTCTCGCATGCGCGAGTTTTATCCGTTATGTTTGCTCGGGCATATGTTAATAGATGTTTCTTTTCGTGGCAATTATTCTTTCGTTTATTTCGACGGTTAGAATTCGAGGTCGAATTCATTAAGAGGTAGAATGTAATACCTCGAATATCAAATAGAGAGAACATATTATTCGGAAGAGAAATTTATTCAAATTTGAATGCATTAAAGTTTAGAGGAAAAATTGAAAGAAAATTCAGGATTTGAGAGAGGATTGGACCTTGACTTTTAGCCCAAGGTGTCCTAGCCAAGTGGGCCGGCCTTGTAGTGGAGTCAAGAAGGGGGTCTCCTTCCCAAAACCCTACCCTCTGCTACAGCACCGCACGCACCAGTAGCACGCTGTATCTGAGCAGCCCCCTCCGTGCTGCTCTCACGAAGATGAGGAAGAAGCTCAGGTGCCGCGCCATGGTGGAAGGAGAAGAAGGAGAAGGAGAAAGGAGGAGGAAGATCATCTTCTCCAAGGTTCTCCCACCTACGTCCTGGTTGCTACAAGGGTAACGAGTGCCGATCCTCATCGTTTGATTAGTGGTAGATGTGTTTTGGTTCAATTTTGATTATATCGATTTGCTGCGGGTAGAAATTCGATTCTGTCCAGATTGTTGCGTGGACTTTTTCGTGATGTTAGAGGCCGAATCTGAGTTTCCCATCTCCTAGAGATATGTAGGTCTTGTTCTTAGCTTTCGGTGGCCGCCAAGATCACCTAATTCCGACTTTCGAGTCAAAAGTTATGATAGATTTAATATCTGCTGTCCAGAATCCTGACGAGAATTAGCAGTCTCTGTTTAGGTTGATATATGGCATAGTTAGAGGGTGATTCAGAGGTCTTGCCCATAACAAATTTTGAAGGTGATATCACTAGCTTTCAGGATTGATAAAGAACACCTCATTTGGATTTATAGATCAAAAGTTATGCACTTTTCTTTGTGACTGTCCAGATTGTAGATCAGTCTGTCCAGATTGTATGTCGTTTCTATCTTTAGTTTTGACCCGTGTGCCACTTTTTGTTAAAGGCAAAATTTGAATGTCGTGCCAACTAGTTTATTGTAGGTAATTTCATAACCTTTTCAGATTGTTAAAGAACGCTCAATTCGGAGTTGTAGATTAAAAGTTATGGTTGTTTTAGTATTGCTGTCCTGTTTGTTCAGACAGAAGCTGTGCTGCTGTTTTGTTTTCTTTATTAGAGAAGTTTATTGGCCGAATTGGGAAATCTCATCAACTTGAATGTTATAGATATGTTCGTTAAGATGAGGTAGGATCTGGACTCATCTCATTTCGAGTCCCACGTCATTAACTACTGTCATTTTCGTGCTGCTGTCCCGACACGCTTTTGGGTTGCGACTGTTTTTTTCAGATTAGGTTTTATGGCGATTCCTTGGGAGTTCAAGGGGTATTGTAGACTATTAATTCGGGTTGGATTCTATGTTGTTCTTATTTCGGTTATTTAATTGTTTAGGCCACGAGGCTACGGATTTGGGAGCGCCATCGTTGCTCGCTAACGCGCCGCAACGCCGAAGGCAAGTACTTTGTTGCTTTTGAGTCTTGTGATTGTGAATGTTTTCATGAATATAGTGTGACATATTGTGTTACCCGAGATGCGGAATTGGTTATGTTCTTTCATTATGTGGAGTATATCTTGAGAGATGGTATTATCATTGTTCATGTTCATATCATGCATCCTTTTATTCATGTTATGTCCACGGGAGTGGATTGTAAGTCCCACCATTCCAATGTGGGCAAATTTGGACATTGTCATGTCCCGTCCACGGAGTGGATTGAAAGACCCATCAATTCCAAAGATGGGCACGTAAGACCCATCAATTCCAGTATGGGCGACTTTGGACACCTATATGAAACGTTCTTCATATAGGACTTGGATCCCGCACTTTTGTTAAGGTGCGGGCTTAAGTGAACACCGACGGTGTGTCACTCACTATACTGCGGTATATGCATGTGTGCATCCATCCTTGATTACATTCATTCATTTCATGTTTTCATAAGTGTTCACTCGATGCAAGGTTCGCATTCTTAAATGGTGATGTCTGTTTGTATATGTGTTCTTTTTCTTTCATCACACTTGCGAGTCATGGACTCACTCTTGCGTTGTTTGTTTATTTTAGGTAACCCCGATGTTGGCTCACTTGGGAGGGAGTAGACACGCACTACTCGTTCACATCATCCTATTCATGTTCAAGATTAAATTTAGTTCTATCTTACATTCGTTAATGATGAACCGTAATAATTAAATTATAATTGGTGAAGGAAGGATACCTTCTCCACATGGATGTTGATTTATTACTGCGTGTGAACCTTCTTTATTGATGATCGTGATAAATAACTTAGAAGGTGAAGGAATGATACCTTCACCATGTCCTGTTTAATTTAATGCTGTCTTTAGTTGAAATACTTAGTTCAAATTCTTCTGCATTATGGATGTATGTTAGATGTTTTAGGTGACATCTTGGCTTCCGATTAGCCAGGGTGTTACATATATGTCTTCTGAAAACTCATTTCTAATCCACGTGTTCCAAACAACCACTCAGAGTATTAGACTCCCTTTCCAGATCTGCTTGTCTTATTATTATTCTCACTGTCACAGGTAAACTGGCCAAGAAGTGAGAAGAAGATGCGAAATAAGCAAACTTATCAGCAATATAAAAGTGGTCACTTTACAGATCATATGTGCAACTGATTGTTAATCCATCACTTGCGGCTTCGTACACTTCACTTGCTAGTGCTAAGAGGGAAGCTCTACTAGTGGCGTCGGGTGCTAGCGGCGCAGGCGCCGTGAGTCATCTAATCCTACTCGTCGGTGGGACCAAAAGGGACGGAGAGGGGGCACAAAAAGCGACACCAGCGGTGAGAGTTTTCCTCCAGGACCATGAGTTCTTGTTTCAAAGCCAACGTGGGATCCACGGTCCAAATTGTGTGGGAGAATCAACAGCTTGGATGCTCTAAATGTTGCTGCCTTGCCTATTATCCTCATGGAACAAAATTTGCTTTGCTCACCCGTGTAATGTCTACATGGAAATAAGAGGAACCCTACCTAAAATTCTCGAACCCTCTGCCAAGTGTTGTGTGCTCTATAAAAATCGAGCACATAGGGCTATAGGAGGCCATCAAACTGCATCTGATTTCTCATCACCCTTGTCGCTCCTTCGTAGTCAATTTCTTCTCCACAATTGACACCTTCTCCTACCACCTCATCTATCCTCCCGTTGTGAATTCGTCGTCCCAAAAACCTAAATCGATTGTCTTTCTAGTCGCCAAATTCTCCTAGCCCATGGCCCACAACCATGTCTATTATCGACGGCACCATTGCCTCCCACCACCCGTCCTATGTGTCGTCCGAAGTTATGGTCAAAGGGTCTGGCGAATGCAAAAGGCTAGCCCTAATTCATTTGCTCGCCGCCATCAAACAGGAGGAAGAGATTATCGAGACTTGTAATCCCCATATTTTGTATTTTTATTTGATTTGGCAACCACGTCCTCGTCGGCTTGTCTTCTTGCCTGATTCCTTACTTAAATTTTAAAATATCTAACTCAATATCTTTAATTGACATATGAAAAGCAATTCTAGGAGTTCAACCATTTGTACCATTCTAAGTTGACAAAGCTATGGATAAAGTATTTCAGCATCTATATATACCTCCAACGGAGGCCAATCCCGATGATAAACCTCGTATTATCCACCCATCGCCCCAAACATTCCGCAACGATAATCCCCTCGTGCGCGTACGAGTGGTGAGCACAGGTGTGGCCGGAGCAAAAACCCGGAAATGGAAGCGGAAGCCGAGCCGCACCGTCCGTTACCCCGTCGATCGACGTCATCATTGCCTCGCGACCCCTGCCGCTTGGCGCGCCCCCAGCCAAACCCGTCCCCACCACCCCCTCCAGGCCTCCCTCCGTCGCTCGGTGGCTTCCAACCCACGCGAGCCCCGCATCCGAATCCGCACACGATCCCCGCGCCACTTGTCCCGTCGCCCCGCGGGCATCCGTTCCCACGCCCTCCCGCCGGCCAATGCCGGGCGCGCGGTGAGATGGCGCCGCCGCGCGGCGGTGCTCGCACTCGTGCCCTTTTGGATTCCTCCCCCCACTCATTTATTCCTCCACGCCACTGACATATCGTCGTCGTACTCATCCTCACTCGCCTCCCCCTCGCCTATTAAAGGCCAGCGATATGCTCTTCTCCAGGAGGCCGCTCGCCGCCGCACTCCACCTCTCGCCCCTCTCGCCTCCCCTCCTCCTCTTCTTCGCGTCCGCATCCTCCTCGGCCTCGTCGTGCTCCTCCGCCGCTTCGGCTTCGGGCCCCAGAGGTGCGCGCTTATGAGCATTCGTGAACCGGGGCGTTTCTTTGGCGAATTTTACGGCGGAATGCGCAATTTTGCGGTTTTCTCGTGATATCTGTGTGGATATGCTATTCCTCTCTGGGTTTTGTGTGTGTGTTTTTTTTTTAATTTGAAATGGCGATTTTGATCTGAGGCGAGTCCTAGGGGCTATCCGATTGGATTTCTCCGTCACATGGGAGAATGGTGAAGTTTATCGTGTATATTTGCGGTTTTGCTTAGCTTTGGGTGGTTGCTTTGACGAATTTCGTGGCTTGTCTCCCTTTACGATGAGATTTTGGTATTTGTGGTGGATTTCGTATGGGTTGATCGGAGCGTTTTGCTGAATCGATGATGACATGCGGAGATTGTGGATTTCGTTCGAATTTCGACGAATTCTGCGGTTTGCATCATCGTTTTGTGATTGTATCGTTATAGTAGTCCAAATGTGCATTTTTCTCGTGACATGGGGGGATTTTGATGAAATTGTGGTAGAGCTACAATTTTCTTTCCTCCGTTGTTTGATCGGTTGAGCACCCTTAGATTTTCACCAATTTTGGTTGAATTCCTGATTAACACCGAGTTTTTTCCACTAATAAAACAGTGTAACTTGCCAGTTCCAATGTAGTTTGGCGTGCTCTTACTGATCTGTTCACCTCATATCAGGCTGCAGTGCTGTAAGGATGGAGACCGGTGCGATGGAGCCAGCATCAACGGGGGCAATATGGTCAACACCGTCAGTGGAACCGAGAAGCATTTCTATTGGGAAGCAGATATTCTGCAATAGGTCACTCAACATGAGGAACATCACTGCAGTAGGATTTGATATGGACTACACTCTTGCTCAGTACAAGCCTGAGACGTTTGAGGCCCTTGCTTACCATGGCACAATAGAGAAGCTTGTGAAGGACCTGAACTACCCCGAGGAGGTTAGTTGCACTGAAACTCTGAAACATGAAAACTTGTATGATTCGTAAAGACAAGTAACCGGATTGTTTGCTTTAGTATTAGATTTGTTGCTTTAGAGGTTAGGAGCAACTGTGCGAGGTCTTTCATTGTTTACACTATATAAGACAGTTCATGTCACATAGGAACTTCTCCCATTTGATGTCGTTTCAGATTCTATATAGATACTCTCTGTTTGCTGTCGTGTCTAAGACTCAACTGTTTGACAGTTACAGAAGTTTAAGTGGTTGCCATGCATCACTTTCGTAGTTTTAGTTATCTGATGACTATACTAATGTAATGTAATTTCCAGGGGCCTGAATATAACTTTTGTCATTGCATTTAGCACGCTAGTTGACTATTGAGATGATCTGATAGTTTGTGACAGCGTTTCTTTACCTGTCTTGAGTAATACATTCCTATCACCTCTATTTGTTTATTCTCGTGCTTTGCAGTCATGCCTGCAGCTATATGTTATTGCTGTTCTTGACCAAAGTTCCTTGTTGAGTTATTACTGTTTATATTAGCGAGGGTCATTGACTGCTGCATTAATGAAAGCATCAGACTGTGAAGATCTATATCCACTTATTAAGCATAATTATTTGTCGGAAAGGACATTTAGCTTATTATCAGAATTAACATTTTGATGCTCAGATTTATGAACCCATTGATATTTTGCTTTGTTAGTTTTTGTTCTGAATTTATTTATTGTGTTTTCATCGTGCAGCTGTTAACATGGCAGTTTGATTGGAAATATATGGTCAGAGGACTGGTTCTTGATAAGAAGAGAGGAAATATCTTGAAGGTCAGCTATAGTTGCTTGAATTCACCGCACTTATTCATAAATAACATTACACCACCAGTTAATTCATTAGCCATAATATGCAAGTAGGATCTGAACTGAGGAAAACGAGAACAAGATGCAGGAATACAGGGAACAATTTTTTTTGTATTTTTCAGCAACAATGGGGTCATGCATCCACTCATATTTTTTTACAAAGATCAGAGTTCCACGTTTAAATTGGTATCTGAAACCTGCTGCTGGTGCTTGAATTATTTTGAATTAAAGGTATCTAGGGTCATACTATTATCTGCCTTTTCTGTTAAACTATCTATATCTAGTTTTCACTTAAGATCAAACGTTATAGTTGAACCATAATAATCTTGTTTTACTTTGGTGAGCTAACACATCCCTACTTCTTCAAAATATTAATGGTTCACTGAGCACTTCTCATCATTTTGGAAATATTGACTGGTGTCTCTTGATGCAAAAAAGTCCAATTGAAAGAGGCAACATTACAAAATTGGTCTAGCGTAAATTGAATTGCCACTGATTATTCAATACTATTTTGTTTTTTCTCGATATGCTCTATACTGTACGATTTACATGAATGTTTGCTATTGTTGGTTCAGTTTGTTTCTATATTCCTATTGTTTTGCTATATTCATCTGCTGGGCTTTGGATGCTTTACTGTTTTACTTTTGAATTGAATTAACTGTCATTTTAACTCTTTGGGTCGTGCAATATCAGATGGATCGGCACAAGTATGTAAAAGTTGCATACCATGGATTTAAGGAGATGTCGAAGGAAGAAAAAGTTGCTGCTTATGGGAGTACATTGATACGAGATTCATTTGACGAACCTGATTATGCCCTTATAGATACACTTTTTTCATTGGGTGAAGCCTATCTATTTGCTCAGCTTGTTGATTTCATGGACAATAATCCTGGAAAAGTACCTTCAGGCACTGAGTATGATTATTCCGATCCGTTCATGTTTATGATACTGAGGCATTTGAATTTTTCGTGAATGATTTGAGTATGATTGGAGTGAGCCAAATGGTAGGAGTGAATATTTGCACTTGTACTACCGTATTCGGTATATGTGCGAATGTTTGTTAATCCTTTTCTTGAATTACAATTATTAAAATAGATACATTTTCCGAAAGAAACTAACCAATATGTGGCCAACACCACAATATTCCTAAGCATCAACTCTCTATCAGCATGATAATCCAAATATCTGCCTTTCCCTTCTTCCTCCGCAAAGTTAATATACCACCTTTCACTTCCCTACATGTGAGCGCCACTAAATTTTCCTTAGCCATCAGCTCATTTTTTACGCTCCTTAGTTTCTTTCTTGTCAGCTTTTTTTTTATCTTGACTATTTTGTCAAAGCGTTTCGATCCATGTCGATGCCTCTCTTTCTCCCTTGATCGTTGGGCCATGCTAGTGTTAATCATCGTATGAGCGCATTGTACACCATGACAGCCGATGTCTTTGCTAGCCATGCCTGCAGGGTGGGTCACAGTTTCTCCCATTCCCTTGCTAGCTATTGAGACAAGCTTTCCTAATACAGCCTCTTGGCACTCTTGATTACTTGCTCTCCACATATGGATATATGAGGCTGGAGGGTGTGAAGGAGATATTAGGATGGTTACATGAGTCCACCCTTCATATGGTATTTATACCATAGCATGCCTTGTCGGTGCCCTTAGGGTACTTACTATCGTACAATACTATTCCTTGTCTTATAGTAACACCAATCATGTTAGGGACACCCATGTGGCCTAGTGGTAGAGTTGTGGTGGTTGAGGTCACAGGTTCAAGTTCTCATTCTCCTTTAAATTAAAGATACATAGTTCGTCCTGTGTATTCTTGTTTAAAAAAAACATAAACACCAATCATGATCACTTGGCTCGGAATCTTCTACTATGGATTGTGGGTGGCTCATTTGTAAGTATTTTGGTATTTGGCACAGGAGGACATGCAGCAAAATCATTTCAATAATAAAATTTGCATGATTCGAGGTTTTTTTTTTTTTTTGGCGCGTGTGGTGTTCTCATAAATTCACAGCCCCGTGCTTATGAGTAGTTTTAATTGCATCAACGAGAAAATCCAATGAGACTTCGGAACTGTTTGTAAATTGTTCCGGGGGCGACTATTTCGAAATCTAAAACAAACTTGTGATAACCTGTTATGTTTCCGTAGGCTCTAACACTATTAATGACTTGATTTGCCAAATGCCTTTTCCTTTTTTGTATGAGGCCAACAAAATAAAAACTTATGGAACATGATTGATGTCTTCCACCATTGCACAACAGCAGCATAAGCATGTGAAACGGATGATACTACCTTTTTTAGCATGATTCAACAGAAGAACAGAACCAAAAGTATATTGTTGCAACTCAAGAAACATGTATGGAAGTCTCCTTTAGGTGGTTTTTAGGAATTTCTTTCACTTTTCTTCCTGGAATTAACTTCTACAATGAAATCACCTTTAATCTCCAAAAGACTGTTACTTTAAAAAACTGTAAAAGAGCTTTATGCTATAGATTTTGATTTGCAGCTTCCATTTCAGTATTGTAGTGACATGCTGATATACGCTGCTACATAAATTATTTATACAGTGAGGTTTTGTCTTAGAGCTTGGATTATTTTGTTGTACAGCTATCCGCTTATGTATAGAGATGTGAGATCTGCGGTTGACATGTGTCATCGTGATGGAACTTTAAAGCGAATGGTCGCAAAGGATCCTAGCAGGTAATTCAGTTTTGCTTCTATGGCCGATACTCAATTCGACGACTTTCATAGTGCTATGTATAATCAAATTGAACTCTTTCTTTCTTCTTTTCTTTCTTTCTTTTTTTCTTCTTTTTCTTTCTTCCTTTTTTTTTTGCAATGGACTGGCTGGATCTTTTTTTTGTATTGATCCACATGCCTATGGACATCCATGCATTTTTTTCAATCTTTACGGTAAAACGGGTATATATTTAAGTTCTAATTGGCACTGCTAATTTGTCTAGTTTGAACTTGACAGGTACATTAACGAGGACTTGGCAATTGTACCAATGCTTCAAATGATTAGAAAATCTGGACGCTCAACATTCTTGGTAACAAACAGGTATATGGTCCCTTGAACCATTTCAGGCTTCTTGAGAGACTTGTGTGCTGACATAACTTCAAATAATGGTGTTGCTTTTATGATTTCCTTTTCCTAAATCGAAGCAGTTCAGTAAAATTGACTACTTGATTTATTTTTCATCTTGCTGCATTCCACATTTTCCAGTTTTTAGTTACTCTCTCTTACTATCTAGACATACTATTGTTTATGCAGTTTGTGGAACTACACTGATGTTGTCATGAACTACCTATGTGGGCCATATATCTCGGATGTAGGCTCCGGTCACAACCACAATTGGCTTGACTATTTTGATGTTGTGATAACAGGCAGGTTGGTGTCTTCATTTTATTTTGTTGTTAATCTTTGCTTGGTGAAAGTAAGTATCTGCTTCTTCAACTCAACCTGTCCTTTCTGAATTTTTCAGTTCAAAGCCAAGTTTCTTCCATGATGATAACCGAGCAGGACTATTTGAAGTTGAGCCTGATTCTGGGAAACTTCTAAATGCTGATCTTCAGGCCAGTGAAGTGATTTTAAAGTCTAATCTTGATGATTCGTATTTTCTTATTTCTAACATGTGTAATCCTTTATGAAGATTGGAAGCCCAAGGTCAAGTCAACAGCACTCAAAACCAATTCACAAAGTTTACCAGGTACTTTTCTGATAGAATGTATGCAGTAATCTTGAGTTCTTGACCATATAGTGGCTTTCGAGATGTTGATAAAGGTCAAAACCAGGGATCAAAAAACCGTTTCTTGAGGGAATCTCGGCCGGCCGGCGGAAACGGTAACTGGCTGTTTCCCGGAATTCCCGGAAAAATTCCAGATGAAATTCACATGAATTTGCTTAAAAACCAACCGAATTTCGGAAATTTAAATTTAAATTTGCTAAACCGGAAAGAAACTGACCGGGATTTGTTCGCCCGGTCCCCACTGGTAAGACCGGTTACCGGCGGTAACCGGCCGGGATTTTTTTCCCTGGTCAGAACAACCTTCTGTATTATTACTTTTTAATAGTGCAAAATGACTACCGGGCAGTCAGAATCTGTTTCATTAGCTTGCATTTTGTGAATTTCCTTTCAATTATTGCACTTTCTATACTCTACCGTTGCTCTAGTAAGTAGATTAGCCGTTTTCCAGGGAGGCAATGTTGGCCATCTTCATAGATTACTTTCTGTTGCTTCTAGTTCGCAGGTATCAATTCTACACTTACTATACAATCCATTGTAGTTTTAGTACATGTTATACCGTCTATTTCTGTATTTGTGGTTGGTTGCAAGGAGTTTCCTATTTGCTAGGTAGGAATGCCATCTTATATGGCACATTAATCAAATCAAATAATGTAACATCTTACTGTAATATAGATCCTCTATGTTGGTGATCACATATATGGAGACATACTGCGCAGCAAGAAAGTCCTAGGTACGTGCTATTCATTCTCTATTTTTCTTGGTGTGCTGGAATTTGATAAATGTTGCAAAATTGATTAAATTAGTTACTTTTGATTGAGCAGAAGATTTTAACATTGTTCTACTGGTTAACTATACATGCACAAGCTAATTTGCATGCTTTATCAATTCAAGAACTATACAGTACTGTTCAGCGAGGCCTAGCCGCCTAGGTGCTTTCTCTCTCTTTGTTTGCACGCTTCGTCAATTCAACTTGTCGAAAGTGTCAACTTCAATATGAAAAGACACCAAATCTTTAGTAAAGCAATTTGCCTGTCTGATTGATGTCCTGTGAATATCATATACATTGTGTTCTGCACGAATTCCAATTGATATTGCAGTTTTCCATTTTACTTTATTCATTTCCTAAGTGATTATTTAAAAGGTTGGCGGACTATGCTGGTAATACCTGAGCTGGAGCAAGAGGTGAAACTTCTTTCAGAATCAAAGTCTACTCGAAAGGTATTTATTAATACTGAGTTGCTTATCCTGAAAATGACTCATAACAATGAGATCATATAATAACCGGGCACAAGCTATAACAGACTTGAGTTCACATCCTCCATAAATAGCAGCCTGTAGGATTTTCATGAGAGCTTGGTACCTTTACAATAACAGTGAAACTTCTAATAGTGGTGAATTTAACCAACTCAACTTCGAAGCAGTTGCATGAGGCTACTCAGAATTGCATGTTAGATTGAATTAAATCTTGACCAAGAAAGGTTCTTCTATGATTGATCTCAGATTTGAATGCAGTCAAATAGAGATAAAGTTCTTGTCAGAACAAAGAGTTTGCAAGGAATGATGATAAGAGAAGTAAAACCTCCTGTGTATATTTCATAAAGGGAAAAGGGGCCTTTAGTAAAAAAAATAGAGAAATAAGTGTTGAGTTGTCTGGCCTGAAAACTTTGCAAATTTACTTCACTCCCCTCACATGGGCTCAGGGTCTCAAGGTGCTTGCACGTCACAGAAACTATGAGGAGTGGATCAGATGGTAATGTTTCTATATTGATGCGAGGAAAACATAGGGAAAGAGGGCAGTAGGCACTTCCGCACTTGTAGCCAAATGTAATACACCTCCTAGGCCAGTAGGCCCCTTAAATTCACGGCTGTTTATACATCATTATAAAAAAATGTAGGCAAGATACACATATTAAATACAATATGTCATGTGTCCAATTATATGTATTTGAGTTTTTTTTTTTTCTCTTTCTGTGTTTTCTTTTCTATCTTTTGTGCATGCTGAGCTTTCATGTTATGTTATCACTATATGTGTTAGCAACTGGTTGATGGCCCTTTTTTATGTTCTACCCTACTAAGGAGCTTAGACACCTTAGGATGGAGCGCGATTCAATTGAAGACAGAATCCATCGTCTTGAATGGTCCCTTAAGTAAGTCAATGGCAACAAATCAGTCTTGCAGTTTTCTTTGAACAAATTTCCAATTATGATACAGTAATGATTTTTTGACACTTTTTACATCTTCTTTATGTAAATACATCAAACAAGTAAAATGGAAGTGATTTCATTGCATGTCTTGGCCTGTCTACAGCTTATTTTTTTTCTTAAAAAACATTTTCTACTAATAAATTTGCTTAGCAACATTTCTTAAATAGTTATATCCACTTCAAATCGTCCTGTACAAGTACATAGGATATGATGTTCTTTTAACCTTGTTTTTTCTGTAGCTGTTGGCTGTGTATAAACTACAAAAGTTGTTCTGATCAAATGCAATCCTGAAACTTTACTCCATCCATTGCTATTTTCTGTGCAGTGTATAAAACAAGGGTTACTTCTCTTGATAGTTTTCTAAGTTTACTTGTTTCTGTTTTACGTCATGACTCGCTATGTCTAATGCTTCTTTTTGTTCAGTTTCGAAAATCTTGCAGAAAATGGGAAGGGGAAGTTGTTATCTGAGCGTGACAATCTACTGGTGAGTCCTTGTTCTGAGTTAGTCATGTTGGTGGAATGGTGGGTATACAAGAGAAAGTAGTTTGCTCACCAAAAGGAAAATGGTAGATGCGTCTACTGTGGCATTTCATGCTGACCAAAAAGAACATTACCCTCTGGAGTGAAAAAAAAAAGTTTGATTGCTCTTACTTTCAAGCCTATCTTGTAGGCTATAAGTACCTAAGATAGTAAGATCTAGGATTTACCTCTTGCCAAAGCCAGACTGCTGGTCATGCAAAGACAACATGGGAGTATGTATGTACTGTGTAGGACTAGTGTACAATATGGCAGCCTTTATATGAATCATGCAGTATCAACCTCCTAAATGGCTTATTTTTATTAGTAAAAGCATTTTTTCTGCTGTTTCAATTGGGGTTGTTTTTTTTCTTTCTAATTGCAGAAAAAGCAGGAGCATGTTCGTGGCCTTCATCAAGATGCTCAGAGGCAACATCATCAGAAGGTAATTTGGCAAGTTACGTGACCTTTGAAGTTTGAACACTTGATCCCATATTGAACATTTTGTATCGTAGTTAATTGATGTTATATTATACCCCCTCTAACTGAGTATCCTTTGTTTTGGTCCAGTTTCACAAGGTGTGGGGGCAGCTTATGAAGACTGGGTACCAGAATTCTCGATTTGCTCATCAGGTGCTGTACTGTTGTGTGGCATTGACATTCTGTACTGAAAATGTTAATGGACAGTTTTTTTTTTTGACGTAAGTTAATGGACAGTCAGTTGAGACAATGTTCTATTTTTGCTTGCCTCCACAGGTGGAGAGATTTGCGTGCCTGTACAGCAGCCAAGTTACAAACTTTGGTTTGTATTCTCCCAACAAGTACTATCGTCCGAGCGAAGATTACATGCCCCATGAGTTCGATGTGCTTGGGCTGTAGGAACAGTTTATGTTCATGATGAATCGAAGTTCTCCTTTGGAGTTTGAGCCGCAGCTGGACAGGAGCATGATTTTAGCATGACATCGAATAACAATGTAGTTACCCTGCATTATCTCCCAAAACAAAGGATGAGGTTTATCTGGTGAAACTTCACCCATTTTACATGTCACCAAAGAAAAAGAGCGAAAGGTTTAATCTACAGTAACTGTAGTTGCGCTTATAAAGGTCAGTAATTTTACCTGTTTCTTTTTTGTACATATGTTTTAATCGAAAGCAAAGGAATGGAATGTTGATCATGTCCTTGGAGTATCGATTTTCTAATAATTTCTTGTGATTGCACCGTTTTGGTAATGCTCATCTGAATTGAATGGGAAAACAATTGCATCGAAGAGTAGTTTTTTCTACTTAATAAAAAGATGTGCAAAGTTTTTGCTCTCCCTAAAAAAAAAGTGGGGTTCTCACGATGTTGTGTGATGCTTCGTTCGAAGTCGATGTAACGCTTCTTTGTTTGCAAAATGCATTACTTCTAAGCTGCCATTCTAGAGTAGAAATGACTCGAGGTGTCGTTCTCTTGCACCTCATCGGTGGATGGATTCTGCTTCAGTGTGATCTAACATAAGCCCCACCGACCATTTCAACCATGTATCAGCAAATCGATTCAATTCTCGCGCATTTTTTAGGGTGATGACTAGCAGTTGAGAAATCGGAATTTTTTAACCATGGGATAATCCGAATCATCAAGTTTGAAATGCTGAGGATAGGACGTCTGGAACACATTTGTTGTGATAGTTTAAATGTTTAGCGGTAGTTCAATTGAAAATTGTTCATTATCTATTTGGGAAAAAAGTTTAATGTACAACCCTAAACCTTGGTATCAGTTCGATTTTCAACCCTCAATTTTGAAACTGTTTGAATCGGAACATCGAACTTACAAAACCGTCCACCTTACTCTGGACTGAATGCGGAGTGGTTTTCCGCCTACATGTGACCTCTACATAGAACCACAAGTATAGCTGATTTGGCATCACCTCTCATGTTCTTCTACCTCATATTTCTCTCTCGTGTCGAGATGGTCATGTCGTCGGGGCAGCGGCAGCAGGAGTTCAACTTGCCGGGGGAGGACTCCCGATGGCCGCAGGCGTCACGCCTCGCTCGCCAGACTCCGGCTCCGGCACGCCGTCGCCGCAGCTCTGGGCGCATTCTTCTTCCGCCATTTACCCCTCCTCATCTTCCTCACTAATCACCACCACCCATGACCCATCCCCTTCTCTCGTTACTTTCTCCTCCTCTTTGTACATCCACTCTCTCTCAAGCCCGAGCTTCCGAGGTCGAGCTCCCACCCCTCTCCGGCAGAAGGTCGAAGCGTAGGAATTCGAGCCAGCTCGAGGCGGCCTGCGGCTACAGCACACTGGCGCCTGGCGCGACGAGCACGACCCTCATTATCTCGATGGCATGGTTGGAGCCGGCGGTGTCGTACGCATCCACGACAAAAATCGGTGCCTCATATTATGAATCTCAAAACAGAGCCTAACTAATCTAGCTAATTACTGATTAGTGCCCCAAATGATATGCATGGATTTGATTCGTAAACATTGCTACCGCCGTTGTACTCGCAGGTGGCCGCGGGAACGAGCGAGGGGACATGAGTGAGGCCGGGGAGTGTGATGGCCTCGCCTGTGACCATCGTGTTGACTCCGGCGAGCTTTGTTATGCATTCAAGCTGTTAAGAAACAGTTCTCTCGTCTATGTTACAGATAAGAAGTTGAGGGTTCATAGTTGTTTATATTCAGAACTGATATTGTCGGTTGACTGTAAGATAAAACGACAACAGTTCAAACCTTCAAATCTGTTCTTATCTGTATCAATCCGTAATCTGTAGATTGGACCAACTTGTAACTCTTGCGAGTATATAATGAGAAGGAACCCCAGAGGTTCATGTGTGCGCTACAATCTGAATTTTCTAGTGGTATCAGAGCCAAATCAGATCCATTCACATAATGTCTTCCAACTCTTCTTCGTCTGGCATCATCTCAGCAATGGCCGGTGCAACCTCGTCGCCCATGCCGTGGTGCCTTCCTCATTCAACCACTTTGTCAACCTGAAGCTAAATCGGGAGAACTTTCTCCTGTGGAAGGCACAACTAGTCCCGTATCTGCGTGGCCAGGGTCTTCTTGGCTATGTCAACGGGGCATGAACCGCGTTGGCGCCGCTACTCATAGAGACCAAGGAAGGAGAAGCGTACCAAGTTCCAAACCCTGCTTATACGACATGGTTTCAATAGGATCAGTTGGTGTTGAGTGTTTTACTCTCATTGCTGACGGAAGAGATCCTTGCGCATGTGTTGTTCATGACCACATCAGTAGAGGTGTGGCACACGTTGGAGCATATGTTCTCCTCGCGCTCAAGGGCAAGTGTAATGCAAATTCGCATGTAACTTGCTAACCTTCATAAGAACAATCTCTCAGCCACTGACTATTTCCGCAAGGTCAAAGGTTTGGTGGATATGATGGCTTCCATAGGCCGTCCTCTTCAAGATGAAGAATTTGTTTCGTACATGCTGGCAGGCCTCGGTCAGGAGTATGACTGGTCACGTCATGACAACACGAACAGATTCAATCTCTTCAACAGACGTGTATGCACATCTTGTTGCTTTTTATCTTAGGCAGGAGCATAACACTAGCATGCATCAATAGCAGCTTCCATCATCAGGCAACAATGCGGTTAGAAACCAGTAGAAGCAGAAGAACATAGGTTGTTCACAACCTATGCAGAAGAACTTTCGCGGTGGCAGCAGTGGTCGTGGCCGTGGAACTCCTTTGCGCAACTCCAACAACAATGGTGGCCAACCCACATGTCAAGTCTATGGAAAACAAGGTCATGATGCTCTCCGATGCTATCATCATTTTGATCACAGTTATCAGACGGAAGAACCAGGAGTAGCAGCTGTTAGAATGATCTCTGGTCTTTTGCCCAACGGCTCTGCCTCTCCTTGTTCGCGCCCTGATCGGGGGCGCCCAGCCCAATAAGTTAGTGGGCCCCTGTCGCCAGCGCTATATAAAAAAGAGGTGGGGGCCGGGGCGGCACGCATGACGAGGTTCACCGTGCCGTCACAAACCCCACCTACAACCCTAGCCGATCTGAGAGCTTGGCGCTGTAGCGACGGGAAGCACCACCGCCGTTTCCTTCATCGGATCTGCACCGCCGCCGTCGCCGTCTTCCTCTTCCCCGTTTCACCACCACCGCCATGGCCGGCTCCTCCAACGCTTCGGACGGTACCTCTCTCCTCTCCTCTCTCTCTCTCTCTCTGATCTAAACCCCAGTGCAAAACAAGAGGAGAGCCAACATTGGTATCAGAGCCCTTACCTTTTGCGCCGCCGGTCGCGCCGTCCCGTGACGCCGCGCCGCCCTCCGCGTAGCCCGCCGTCGACCTCTCCGCGCATTGGCCGCCGAGCCGCGCCGCCTCGCTGGCGCCGAGAGCGCGCGCGCCACACCTTGGCCGCCGCCGTTGAGCGCCTCGGCGCGCCGCCGCCGCCTCGCGACGCGCGCCTCCTTCGCCGGCCTCCGCCCGTAGCCTTGCGCGCGAGGCCGCCACCGTTGCCGCGCGCGTCGCGCGCGCCCTCCTCCGCCGCCGTGAGTCGCCGCTCGCCCGCGTGCTCGCGCGACTGCCGCTTGCCGCTCGGCTTGCGCGCGCAGACGCCGCACCGAGCCGCTCGAGACGCCGCCTCCTCCGATGGCGCCGCCGCTTGCTCTGCTGCGTCGCGCGCGCGCCGCCGCAGGGGCCGCCACCCCGCTGCCTTGTCCCGCCGCCGCCGTCACGCGAAGGAGGTGGTGGCGCCCGTTTTTTTCGGGATGGGATTGGGGCAAATGGGCTAGGGTTTTTGGGTTTGGGATGAAATCCCAGCCGAGCGCAAGGTCGGCCGTCCGATCAGATCGGAGGGCCAAGGATCCTCCGGCCGATTTTTCGGCCCAAGGGAAAGAAAAGAGGCCGCGAGTGGGAGCCGGCCTAGTGGGCCGCGGCTGCGCATGAATGGGCCGAATTGATGTTTTGAACAGCAAATCCGTGAAAAGAATTGTTTTTTGTTTTTCAGAAGCCTTTCATGATTGAATTTCAATGAAATTTAAACCAAATCTCTGTAAATTTTTTGCACCAACGTGTTAATTTTTTCAGAGATTAAAAGTGTACAGTATAATGCTTCTGTATAATGAATTATTTTTAGAATAATTACAGTTTCCGCTGCAAAAGTTAATGTTGATTAATTTTCATTATTAAATTCGAACCAACGGGAGAATTTAATTTTGGAAAAATAGATATAATTTTTAGAAATTTATGATATTGTTATTTTCTGACCAACGTTGATAATAACAATATTATAATTTTTAATTGATGATTTTATGTATTATTTCTATTTCTGCCCAACGGTGATGTAGATTTAATGTATAGATAAAATTGATTTAATTGTATGTCGTATTTTTTACCAACGTTGGAAATAAGGCATATAATTTTAATGTTACGTTCTCACTTTATTTGAACCTTTTCAGGCGGATACAACTTGATGAGTTGTATCAGAGAGATCCCCACTCTCAAAGGAGATAATTATGGAGAGTGGAAGAAAAGATAGACTTAGCGTTTATCTTGGTGAGGTGGACTGGTCCTCACTACAAGACGTCCCACCGAGCCTATGGCACCAAAGAGGATCAAAATGAGGATGATATCGCTTGGCGTAAAAGACAGAGGATCATGCTCCTTACAGATGTCTTATGACCTTGAGCATAAGAATGGACCACACCAACAAGAAATGTTTGGTGTGATAAAGAACACGATTGAGCCTGCAATTGTGGGCTCAATCGCAGAGTGTGACATCATCAGAGTACCTTGAGAAAATAAAGAGTCGGTTCGGCTCTTCAAAGACATACGCTACACACACTGATTAAGCGACTTGTGATGAAAAGGTACTCTGGCGGTGGCATAAGAGAGCACATACTAAGGATGAGCAACTTGGCATCCAAGCTTAAACCAATGGATTTGGCTCTCAAGGATGAGTTCCTAATTCATTTGATTTTTGCTTCCTTGCGTAAAAGTTTGACACCTTTGTTGTCAACTACAATATGCACGACCAGAAATGGGACTTAGAAAAGTGCATAGCTATGTGTGTGCAAGAGGAGGAAAGATTTAAATCCTCACATGGTGGTTCTATCAACTATGTGAAGGACAACAAGAAAAGAACTTCAACAAGAACTTCTCCTCAAAGAACAAGGAAAAGCCTCATCCATCACCTCAACAGAATAAGTTTGCGGAGAAAAGATCGGTGTCTTCATTGCAAGAAAAAGGGACATTACAAGAAAGATTGTCCCGATTTCTTGAAAATGATTATGTCAAAGAAAGGTGAGGACATTATTACCTTCATAAATGAGTCCCTGTATGTACAATATTCAAAATCTACTTGGTGGATTGATTCAGTGCAACTGCTCATGTTGCCAATAATATGCAGGGATTCCGTTCGACGAGGAATATGCAAAGAAAAGAAAGATGCATTAAAGTCGCAAATGGAGTCCAAGCTGAAGTTGAAGCCGTTGGCGATCTTACATTAGAGCTAGCTGATGGCTTCACTCTTTTACTTAGAGATGTTCTTTATGTTCCTCTTTCTGAGGAATTTGATTAGTGTTTCATGTTTGGACAATGATGGTTATGATTGTCATTTTGGAAATGGCAAGTGTGAAATAATGTTTAATAAAGAATGTGTTGGTCTTGCCATCTTACAAAATGAGCTTTATTTGTTATCATTATGTGATGATGTGAATGTCGTATGCGATAAAGGGAACGTCGCGTGCGAAAGTGAATGAATCTCGTCTCACGAATGTAAACAGAAACGAAAGAGAACTCTAGATGCGTCGTCGAAATTATGGCATCGCTGCTTAGGCCATATTTCGAGGGGGAGAATAGAAAGACTAGTTAAGAATGATATTCTTCCTCCATTAGAGTTCTCAGACTTAGAAGAATGCAGAGAATGCATTAAAGGAAAATATGTAAAGAAAATTAAGAAAGACGCCAAAAGAAGCACAGGAATTCTACAAATTATTCACACAGACATTTGTGGTCCTTTTCCTGTGAAAAGTGTGGATGGATATGACTCGTTCATAACATTCACGGATGATTATTCCCGTTATGGATATATTTATCCAATCAAAGAAAGAAATGAAGCCTTGGATAAATTCAAGATATTTAAGGCTGAAGTTGAAAACCAACACGATTTAAAGATTAAGATAGTCCGATCCGACCGTGGGGAGTACTACGGTCGACATACCCCATATGGACAAGTTCTGGACCTTTGCAAGGTTTTTACAGAAAATGGTATAGTGGCCCAAAGATTCTACACCGCGAACCTCAAAGAAAATGGAGTAGGTGAAAGACGCAACTGCACTCGATGGATATGGTGCGAAGCATGATGAGCTATTCCACACCGCCATTGAGTTTATGGATGGAGGCGTTGAAAACCGCCATTTATATTCTCAACAGAGTGCCTAGTAAGTCGGTGCCCAAAACACCGTACGAGTTGTGGACAGGAAGAGTTCCCTCACTAAAACACTTACGTGTGTGGGAGTCTCACGAGGCTAAAGTTTTTAACCCAAATCTTGGGAAGCTTGATCCCAAAATGAAGTTGTCATTTCATTGGCTACCCTGAAAAGTCAAAAGGTTTTCGTTTCTCTTGTCTGCATGATATACAAAGTTTGTAGAAACGAGACACGCTGTCTTCTTAGAGGATGAAATGATGAGAGGAAGTATGGTAGCTCGTGAGATTGACCTTGAAGAGAAGCGGCGTATGCGCCCACTCCGATGATTCAAGAGCCATTTTTCATACTACTGCATCATCGCACCGACGGTGCAAGACATCTGTGGTGCCATCACTGTTATTGTTCCTCCCGTGGCAACAATGAATGAGAATGAGGAACCTGTTCTTCAGATCCTATAGAACCCATTGCCACAAATGAGGGGAGCAACAAAGACCTCAAATGAAGATGTACCAAATGAGGAGGCCCAGAAGGTCTCAAAGAGTAAGAAGATCACTATTTCGATGATTATCGATTTATCATACAGAGGAATTTCAAATGGAGGATGATCCCATCTCATCCAAGAAGCCATGAGAAGCGAAAATTCCTCAAAATGGCTTGAGGCCATGGAAGAGGAGATGAGGTCCATGAAGACTAATAAAGTCCGGGACTTGAAAATTATTCCTAAAGGAGCCAAAACAAGAGGGTCAGAAATGGGTCTACAAGACAAAGCTTGACTCCCAAGGGAATGTAGAAAGATACAAAGCGCGACTTGTGGCAAAAGGCTTTACGCAAAGAGAAGGGATTGATTACAATGAGACCTTTTCTCCGCCTCATGTAAAGATTCTTCGAATCATAATGGCATTAGTAGCACATTATGATTTAGAGTTACATCAGATGGATGTAAAGACGGCATTTCTTAATGGGGATTTGGAGGAAAATGTTTACATGGCACAACCGAAAGGTTTTGTCATGGAAGGAAATGAAAGAATGGGATGCCGCCTAAAGAAATCGATTTATGGGTTAAAGCAAGCTTCAAGACAGTGGTACTTGAAGTTTGACAGTACAATAAGAAAATTTGGGTTTAAAGAAAATGTAGAGGACAACTGTGTTTATGCAAAGTTTAAAGATGGGAAGTTTATCTTCCTAATCCTGTATGTGGATGATATTCTACTAGCTAGTAGTGATGTCAGTCTGCTACTGGAGACAAAGAAGTTTTTGTCCTCAAACTTTGATATGAAAGATCTTGGTGAAGCTTCGTTCGTTCTAGGGATCGAAATTCACCGGGATAGAAACAAGGGGATATTGGGACTGTCACAAAAGGCATACATAGAGAAAGTCTTAAAGAAATTTGGTATGCATAAATGTAGTCCTTCACCTGCACCTATAGTCAAAGCGATGATATGGGGATTTTCAATGCCCCAGAACCAAGACGAGCTCGATCAAATGAAATCGGTTCCATATGCTTCACTGTCGGAAGCTTGCGGATGCTCAAGTGTGTACGCATACGACTTAGCGTTTGTTACCGGTTATTTGGCGATTCCAGAGCAATCTCGAATAGAACATTGAAATTGATAAAGAAAGTCTTGCGTTATTTGCAAGGAACAAAAGGTCTCATGATGACATACGTAAGATCGATTCACTCCATATAGTGGGGTATACTGATTCGATTTTGCGGAGATGATAGAAAGTCTACATCCGGATATGTGTTCACTCACTTGGAGGAGCTATATCGTGGAAAAGCTCAAAGCAAACCGTCACTACATCGCCCACAATGTATGCCGAGTTTGTAGCATGTTATGAGGCTACTGGGGCGGTGAACAAGCAAAGAAGTTCATACCCGGTCTAAAAGTGGTTGACGACATCAATAGACCACTTAAGTTGTACCTGCGATAATGAACCCGCAGAACGTATGCCCACAACAATAAGTCAAGTGGTGCTGCCAAACACATTGACATAAAGTACTATGTTGTGAAAGATAAAGTTCGGGATCAAATTATAAGTCTTGAGCATATAAGTACCGCAAAGATGCTAGCGGATCCGCTTACTAAAGGCTTACCACCCAACGTGTTCAGAGAACATGTAGCCGGCATGAGTTTAAGGGAAAGCCTATGATTCCTGGACTAAAAGATGGCCCAAAAGATTAAAGTAACTATTTCAGAACAGAGAGGTGTATTGTAGCTGTTGAATCTATCGGCGATTGACCGTGACGATGAGACATGTTCTATGCACTAATCTGTGATGGAATGTGTAAAGGCAAAAGTAGTTAAAGATAAAGTATAGATTGAGATCAAGGGGGAGAATGTTAGAATGATCTCGTGGCTTTTGCCCAACGGCTCGCTTCCCTTGTTCGCGCTCGATCGGGGCGCCACCTAATAAGTCAGGGCCTGCCGCGCCGTCATATAAAAGAGAGGTGGGGGCCGGGGCGGCACGCATGACGAGGTTCACCGTGCCGTCACAAACCCCACCTACAACCCTAGCCGATCTGAGAGCTTGGCGTCAGAGCGACGGAAGCACCACCGCCGTTTCCTTCATCGGATCTGCACCGCCGCCGTCGCCGTCTTCCTCTTCCCCGTTTCACCACCACCGTCATGGCCAGCTCCTCCAACGCTTCGGACGGTACCTCTCTCCTCTCCTCTCTCTCTCTCTCTCTGATCTAAACCCCAGTGCAAAACAAGAGGAGAGCCAACAGCAGCAGCAACGTCGGCCTCTTACAATCTTGGCACGAATTGGTATGTTGACTCCAGAGCAATGGATCACCTAACAAGTGATCTGGATAGATTGAATGTCAAGGAGCGCTATAGGGGTTCCAATCAAGTTCAAGGAGCTAATGGTATAGGTTTGTCGATTTTCCACATTGGTCATTCTTCTGTTGCTGGTCATTCTCACTCTTTACACCTAAATAATATCCTACATGTTCCTCGTATAAGGTCTTTACCCCCTTATCAACGCCCGACCTCCTGCTTCTGTTAGTGTGGAGATCATGTGGATATGATCCTAATCTTAGTGTGTTGAACAATTGGCAATAGCGTCGAGGTGTTGGGAGAAACCCTCGTTTTCGGTGAAGTTCTGTCTTTGTCAGTGAGGCGATCGACCGCCATGGTGGCGGTCGACCGCCGTGTTTGGTTGTTTTGCTTGTGAGTGGTGGCGGTCCGACCGCCAGATGGCGGTCCGACCGGCGATGTGGCGGTCGACCGCCATCTGCCGAGCGGTCAGACCGGCCATGAAAGTGGCTTTGGATTTTTTAGCTGGGCCAAAAATAGAGGGTGTAGGCAAGAGAGGAGGTTCTACTGCTCTTGGTCCCATAATTTTTGGAGCCTCCAGACAAAAGTTCTATTGGTTTGAAATTTTCAGAGAGGTTGCGGATTTTCAAGCTGGAATTTGGCTAAGTCTTGATCGACGGTCGACCGCTTTTGGTGGGCGGTCCGACCGTAAGGGGAGCGGTCGGACCGGCCAAGGGTGGCGGTCTGACCGATTGTGACTTGGTTCGTCGTCCTGCGTGGCGGCGATGTGTGTTTGTTAGGTCAAGTTCATGTTCATTAGTGCATATGTGTTGCATGATGCATGTTTTGGCTAACGTGGGTCAAGTTGTGAAGAACTTGTTCTCGGATTCGTGTTTGCTTGTCTATTGCTGTGCAGGTGGCTTGCAGATCTATGACGGTCAACGGCGAGGAGGATCGGGACTAAGCTTGGAGAGCCGAGGTTCAGAACGATCAAGGATGTCGGGTGAAGTCAGAGGACTCAAGCGGAGCGCAGGATGGACATGGATGACCGAACGGGCAGTTCGGTGCGACTGGTTGGATCAAGCGGCGCGGGAGTCGTTGCAAGTGCTCAGTGGTGCCGGTGGGATCCGGACGGGAGAGACTTGACGACGTGGAGCCGTTGATCAACCTACACGCGTGGCGGCGCGGCGATTGCTTCACCAGATTGGACTTGGTCTTTGGAGAAAGATCGAGATAGGGTATTTTGGTAATTTCACCAAATACCGCCTTGGTGACTTTTACTAAACGCGCGCGGTCGGCGCATGGTGAAGCGGTTTAGGTCAATCGAAGATGAAGACGGCGCTTTAAAATACGTGCGTGTGTTAACCCATTGTGTGTTAGGGTCTAATGGGTGCCCTAATGGAATATTCCCTAGAATCTAACCTCCACTATGAATAGAGGTGGGTGCTGGCCAGCACCTCCTCAACCCTTCAATTGGAAACCCTAGCTTTGGTTGTTAGGGCTTGGAGAGATTAGTGGGAGGTTAGGGTTCTAGAGATGGATTGATTTGAGTGCTCATGTGGTGAGCTTTGTCCTCCTAGATTGGAGTGGCTGTAAACAACAATCTATCATCTATCCAATCAATCCAAGGAAAGATTTCACTAGATGAATCTCTATTTCGTTTTTGTGTTCATCCTCTCTATTTGAGATTTTGGGGGTTTCTTTGATCCGTGAGTTTTTGCTTGGTTTCTTCTCTTTATCTAGCTTGCTGTGACATGTGGGAACACATCTATGATCATCTTGATCACCAATCACCCACGAGCAAGTCTCTAGATCAAGTTTTCGTTTTTGCTCGGTTTTGAACCCTCCTTCGGTAAAATAGAAAAAATTCAAAACTTTGATGTGGATCTACTCAATCGTTGCTTGGAATAGGTTCGTAATATCCTTAGGAAGGTGTGTTTCAAATTTGGTCAAGTTTGGCCGAGTAGATCAAAAGTTAGACCGATTTTAGTTTCGGTTTTCGGGCTGATTTTCTGTTCATCGTGCTAGAGGTCAGACCGCCCATCTGAGAGGTCAGACCGCTAGGCAAATCGGTCAGACCGCCCGTGTGAGAGGTCTGACCGCTAGGCAAAAAAAGTTGACCCGATTTCTGAGAGGTCAGACCGCCCGAGACTCTGTGATTTGAGTTTTTGTTGATTTTGCTTCGGGGTTTTGATTGGATTCAATACAAGTCTTCCACTGTGCTTGTTGATTGATCTTCATAGCTTTCATAGCTATTGGAGTAAACATCGTGTTGAATCCGATCGTTTGTGAAAAAGTTGAGCGTGCTCCTATTCACCCCCCCTCAAGTCGCCTTTCCGGTCCAACAAGTGGTATCAGAGCCAAGTTTGCTCTTTTGTGATCTTAACCGATCTTTGAGCATGGTGACTAGTGTGCCAACTTGTGAGCGTTTCCTTGCATCTTGGCATGATTCTTTTATCGTTGATGTGAGTCATGACAAGACGTTTGAAGATGCAATAATGGTGTTGTCGGTTCAGGAGGGATTCTCCTGCGATATTTGTGGCGGTCTCTTTAGTTTTGATTGTCCTAGTTTCAGAGATGAGATACGCATGGAGCCTAAGGAGAAAGAGCCCATTGGTATGTGTGCAGCGGCATTTGAGGATGAACATAATGGAGAGCTTTTCGAGGATGATCACAATGACTCCTCCGAGGATGATCCCCTACTCGAGGTAAGCAAAGAAAAACTTGTAAATGTCTTATATTCATATGATTCTAAATTGCTAGCTCTAAGGATAAAAATAAAATTATTAGAAAGAGAGAATGATTATTTATCTAATGAGCTCTCTGAATTGAAAACATCCATGTGTGCTTATGATTCATTACTTATAGACATGGATAACTTGAATAATTCTCTTGCATGCCTAAAAGCTGAAAATGAAATTTTGAAATCAAATGCTTCTATGCCATGTAATTCTTGTGTTGCCTTACATCATGAACTTGACAATGCTAAGTTAGAAATAGGCAATCTTACTTCTATGGCTAGAAATAATTGTGATTCTCATGTAGGCATGCTTGTTGAATTTGACAAGTTAAAATTGACTAATTCCATTCACCTTGAACTATTAGAGAATGTTAGGGCTGAAATTATTGATATTAAAGCTAGGCCTTGTAGCATGTGCTTTGATTATGAAAAATCGCTTAAGGATGGTTTAGTCTCTTGCAAGAATTGTGCTTGTTTAGAAAATGAAATTGATACTTTAAATTGCTTGCTTAATTCAAAAGCATCATTAATTTCTTGCACATCTTGCATTTCTTTGAAGAGCGAGATTGATTCTTTGCGCGATGATATGAGCGCCAAGTCTTGTGACTCTTGTATTTGTCTTCACTCCGAAATTGATGTTTTTAAGATTTCTCTTGAATCTTTGCATTGAGTCGGAGTCTTTTGTGCTAAAAGTGAGTCACTTGATGTTGGTTCTTGTTCCATCTTTTTGAATAGCTCTTCTTTAGGAGATTCGACTCTTTCGAACCCTTCTTGTGTTGTCCAACGTTTTTCAAAGGACAAAGGTGCTTCTTCTTCAAATGATACTACATCTTCAAAAGAGAAGTATCATTGCACCTTTTGTAAGAAAGATGGACACACTTTCGAGTTTTGCTTTCGCCGTTTGAAATATGAGCGTCGAGTGCGTCGTCGTACCTCTAGGAACACACATAGTCTTTATCGTGGCATGTGTGAATCTAGTGCCGATACGAGGACGAGTCTTGATGTTAGTTCTTCCAGAACTTCTTCTTTGAGCCTTAATGGTGCCTTGTCCTCTCGGACCGTGTCTTCTAGTAGACCTTTACACTACTGCTCTTTTTGTGGGAAGAACGGACATCTTATGGATTTTTGTTTCCTTCGTGCAAAACATTTGCGTCAAGTTCATGCTTCTAAGTCTCCTAGTGGGCATAGTATTTCTCGTGACATGCACACTAAAGAGCCTAGCACGAAGACTCGATTTGTTGATGGCTTCTTTGACACCTTTTCTAGTGGTATTGGACAGCATCGTGGACTTGGTTTTCATGGTTATGGTTTTGTCCCACGAGCTGCCACGAGGCAGAATTTCCGCCGTTTTCCAAGAGGTGGACCTCGTTTTGTTCATCGAGGTACACACCCACGGCGAGGATGTGTGAGTTTCATTTGTGCTTCTGTTGGTTCTCATCATGGTGCTTTCAAGCAAGGTCGTCGCCACTTTTCTAGAGATGAACCTCGTTTTCCTCTTCGAGTTGTCCACTCGCGGCGTGCCTTCAAGGTTAATGTTGGATCTTCTTGCATGGACCATCATTCGCATCATGCTAACTCACATAATGATTCGACTGCCTCTAGTGGTGGTGTGTCCAAGGTTTGGGTTCCCAAGCATTTGCTCTCTAACCCTTCGGGATTCAAGGTTTGGACACCTTGCCTTTCTCATGTGTAGGTACCGAGAATACGAGTTGGAGAACATGGACTTAAAAGATTCCGATCTTTTGCTTCATTACTTGATTGAGACTCTTGATGGTTCTCCACCTCAATAATGGCCTCCAAGAGGCATGTGCTTTCATGATCAGTGTCTTCACATGTTTTGTGAGCAATCTTATACCTTCATGCATTTACCTTCATGATCATTCAATCTTGGCATGTTGTGCTTGTTTTGTGCTCACTTGTATCATATTGGCATGTGTTATTCTTTTGATATCTTTTATCATGCCTTTGCTAGTACCTTGCTTATGTATTCATGAACTAGATTGTTATTCATTATTTCCATGGGTATATAAGTTTGGTTTTGTCAACATGAGCTTGTGCTGTCTTGTACCTTTATTATATTGCTCATGATTGATTCTTGCTTATGTATCCATGTATTAGACTGTTGTTCTTTATTTCCATGGATGTATAAGCTTGGATTTGTCTTCACGAGCCTGTGTTGTTTTGTACATGATTAATCTTGCTCGTGTTGATTTTTGCTATATGTATCCACATTCTTACTTGATTCCATGTTAGCATACCTTGATCATGATTTGTTCTCTAACATGCTTATGCTTACATGGTTATTATGTCGTATTGTTAATTGTGGATATATGAGCTTTGCCATAGCTTCACTAGCATACTTTACCCTTGACTAGATATATATTGTGTGATATGCTATGTGCTTGCTTGCTTGCTCCTATGCCTTATTGTGGATTAAGGATAGTTTGAGCTTTGTCATATCTTGGATAGCATGTGCTGCAATTGATTTGTCTATCTTTATGCTCATGTCCTGAATTGTTGATTATATGCTTTAATAAGCTTTGGATCATTTGCTGCTATCCCTGCTAGTCATGTGTCTTGGTACTGTTTCCCTAGATAATGTCTCACTAACCCAGTACCAAGGTATAGACTTTTTCTGTCTCTGTGGTGTAGTCTTTCAGTTGAGAAGAAGAACATGTGGTCCAACAAGTGGTCAAAGACTCTAGCTGTTGATTCTTCTTCATTTGTGCATTCAATGCTGGCTATCACTTCTTGGAGATGAAGGAATTTGAGATGAGGATGATGGGTGACCGCAACTACTTTCTGGAGCTTCAAGGAATGGATCTTCATCCATCATGACTACATCTCACTGCCAAGCAGTGTGACTCAGGTTCGAGCTTCTATACCTTACTTTTATGTATGGTATCCCTAGTCTACCTTGCATAGCATTTTGAGCTTGTTGAGTTCAGGGTAGATAGGAGGCTCTGTTCTAGCACGTGTCTTTTCTAGGCACTCTTCTTATCCCATGGTTTTCTAGGATGCACTTCTCTCACAGCCTAGGTCGAGCTTGTTTCCCAGTCACTAGTCCTTAACAGGTTTTTGAGTTGCCTGTAGGTCTTGTTAGTGTTGGTGTTTCGCTCCCTGGCTTTTCGAGTTGCTTTCTCTAGAGATCTTGTGGAGTTTGAAGTCTTTGTGCTAGTTTTTGTGGAGTCCAAGGTTCTTTTGGCATATCCCCTCAAAGCTTTTTGACCAAACAAGGTTTGCCACATTGAGAAGTAAGTTAAGGATAATTTATCCCTATGGATTGGTTTGAGGGGGAGTTGGTTCTTTTCTGAACCTTCTTTGTTCATCTGAACTTTCTTTGTTCATTTAAGCTTTTCTTGTTCATCTGAACTTTTCTTATTCATGTGAATTTTTTGTGGATCTTTTCTGATACCTTATTCAAGTGATATCTTCTTTGGATCTTTTTGATCCTTGTGATCTTTTTAGGCTTTTATTTCTTTTGTGCATCTCATTGTATCATATTGCATACAGATGAAAAATCCAAAAATATGCATTGTAATATAAGTTTTACTGCTTCTGTCTTTTAAATTGATGAAGTTTTGCTTATTATCCTGTTGAGCTTTAGTATTTCAATTCTTGCTCAATTCTGTGTCTAGTTCTTTGACTTGCTAGAATTATCATGCTTTCACATGTGCAGCAATGTCTTTGCTAAATGAGCTAGCACTTTAAGACAACTTGAACTGAAAATTGCAATTTGTGGATCTTTTAGCTAGTTGCTCAACTAGTGATCTTTTTGTGACATTGGCCCTGTCAAAATTGCTTTGTTAGCTCTGGAATCTAGAATTGATCATCTTTGAGCTTTTTGTTCTTTTAAAAGAATCTAAAACAGCCCTTGTGCAAAATGAAAAATGATCTCTTTTGTGCAAAATTTTTTGATCTCACCAATTCTTTCTCATGAGACGGCTTGCCACTACACTAGGCATGAACTCAGGGGAAGTTTTGGATGACCTAGACCACTCTTTTAAGCTTTTGTTGCTTGGGATGGTCGCGGCAAGGCTTGAGATCTAGCACATGGCTAATAATGCAATTTGTCAAATTGGTTGAAGCTTAGGAAGAGATTGTGGATGGCTCCTAGTCCAGGATCTTCTTTACTAAGATAGACCTTTAATCAACTTGAATATTCATTGCAAATGAAAAATAGTTGAAAATTGGGCTTTTGACAAAAACTTGAGCAAAATGATTCAATTCAGGACTTTTGTCTCCTAGATGGCCTTTGCTAGCTTCTGGATCTCACAATGACATTCTGACATGGCCATTATCACTTTAGGATACCTGTTGTTGAACTTGCTAATTTTGAAGTGTTACTTAATTTAATCCAACAACTTGTGGTATTTTGAGCTCACTAGCTTAGCTTTGCTATACATGTCTTAATATGATCTTGCTAGCTTTGTCAGGCTTGTTGTATCTTGAGTAATGGTAGAAATGCTAGCCTGTTCAATTGAGTAATCCCAAAGCTTCTCTTTAAATTAAAAAAAAAATCAAAACAAAAATGAAGCCACCCCATTGCACTTCATGCATGCTCTTTCTTTTGCTTCTTCCATATTGTTGCACTTGTTATCTCTGGATGAGAGGAAGGGATGATTCCTTGATTAATCCATTGTCAAAGGGGGAGAAGTTTTGGCAAAAATGTGAAAAAAGAGCTTTCAGGATAAGGGGGAGAAGTTCAGGATGTTATGGGGAGAAGTTTTGTAAAAGGGAGAAGAAATGACTTCTCATTGTCAAAGGGGGAGCTTTAGCTTTTTCTCTTGTAAAATGATGATCATAGTGAGGGGGAGTATTGAAATTGCATTCTTTTGATCATATTGTCGTTTCTGAATTTGAATTGCAATTCTTGAAGACTCATAATGATCTAAGGTCAAATAGAACAATTGTTCTTTCATATGGATCTTAAGTGAGATTTTTGTCGATTCTTTGTAATTTGAAGCTTTCATGTTTTCTTTTGCCTTATCTCACCTACCTATGCTATTTTGAAGCCAGCTTGGTCATTTCCATTGTTTTCTCTTGCATATGGACCAAGTTGTGTCTTTGCACGAAAACGTCGGGTATTTTTTATTTTTAAACCCTTCAATTTGCATTTTTGAGAAGATTGCCAATGTGTTCATCAAGGGGGAGATTGTGGAGATCATGTGGATATGATCCTAATCTTAGTGTGTTGAACAATTGGCAATAGCGTCGAGGTGTTGGGAGAAACCCTCGTTTTGGTGAAGTTTCGTGTTTGTCAGTGCAGGCGGTCCGACCGCCATGGTGGCGGTCGACCGCCGTGCTGGTTGTTTTGCTTGTGAGTGGTGGCGGTCCGACCGCCGGCGCGCGGTCCGACCGGCCGGTGTGGCGATCGGCCGGCTCACCGTGGAGCGGTCAAACCGCCATGAAAGTGGCTTTGGATTTTTGAGTGGGCCAAAAATAGAGGTGTAGGCAGAGAGGAGGTTCTCCGCTCTTGGTCCCATAATTTTGGAGCCTCGAGGCAAAAGTTCTATTGGTTTGAAATTTGCAGAGAGGTTGCGGATTTCCAAGCTGGAATTTGGCTAAGTCTTGGACTGATGGTCAGACCGGCTTTTGGCTGGCGGTCTGACCGGTAAAGGGAGCGGTCGGACCGGCCAAGGGTGGCGGTCTGACCGATTGTGACTTGGTTCGTCGTCCTGCGTGGCGGCGATGTGTGTTTGTTAGGCCAAGTTTATGTTCATTAGTGCATATGTGTTGCATGATGTATGTTTTGGCTAACGTGGGTCAAGTTGTGAAGAACTTGTTCCCGGATTCGTGTTTGCTTGTCTATTGATGTGCAGGTGGCTTGCAGGTCTATGACGGTCAACGGCGAGGAGGATCGGGACTAAGCTTGGAGAGCCGAGGTTCAGAACGATCAAGGATGTCGGGTGAAGTCAGAGGACTCAAGCGGAGCGCAGGATGGACATGGATGACCGAACGGCGCCGGGTCGATCGTTGGATCAAGCGGCGCGAGTCGCTGCAAGTGCTCGCAGGTGCGGTGGGATCCGGACGGGAGAGACTTGACGACGTGGAGCCGTTGATCAACCTACACGTGGCAAAGCAGGCGATTGCTTCACCAGGATTGGACTTGGTCTTTTGGAGAAAGATCGAGACATGGGTATTTTGGTAATTTCACCAAATACCGCCTTGGTGACTTTTGGCTAAACCGCGGCGCGGGTCGGCGCATGGTGAAGCGGTTTAGGTCAATCGAAGATGAAGACGGCGCTTTAAAATGCGTGCGTGTATTAACCCATTGTGTGTTAGGGTCTAATGGGTGCTCTAATGGAATATTCCCTAGAATCTAGCCTCCACTATAAATAGAGGAGGGTGCTGGCCAACACCTCCTCAACCCTTCAATTGGAAACCCTAGCTTTGGTTGTTAGGGCTTAGAGAGATTAGTGGGAGGTTAGGGTTCTAGAGATGGATTGATTTGAGTGCTCATGTGGTGAGCTTTGTCCTCCTAGATTGGAGTGGCTGTAAACAACAATCTATCATCTATCCAATCAATCCAAGGAAAGATTTCACTAGATGAATCTCTATTTCGTTTTTGTGTTCATCCTCTCTATTTGAGATTTTGGGGGTTTCTTTGATCCGTGAGTTTTTGCTTGGTTTCTTCTCTTTATCTAGCTTACTGTGACATGTGGGAACACATCTAGGATCATCTTGATCATCAATCACCCACGAGCAAGTCTCTAGATCAAGTTTTCGTTTTTGCTCGGTTTTGAACCCTCCTTCGGTAAAATAGAAAAAATTCAAAACTTTGATGTGGATCTACTCAATCGTTGCTTGGAATAGGTTCGTAATATCCTTAGGAAGGTGTGTTCCAAATTTGGTCAAGTTTGGCCGAGTAGATCAAAAGTTAGACCGATTTTAGTTTCGGTTTTCGGGCTGATTTTCCTGTTCATCGTGCTAGAGGTCAGACCGCCTATCTGAGAGGTCAGACCGCTAGGCAAATCGGTCGATCACCTGCGTGTGAGAGGTCCGACCGCTAGGCAAAAAGTTGACCCGATTTACGAGAGGTCGATCGCCGAGACTCGTGATTTGAGTTTTTGTTGATTTTGCTTCGGGGTTTTGATTGGATTCAATACAAGTCTTCCACTGTGCTTGTTGATTGATCTTCATAGCTTTCATAGCTATTGGAGTAAACATCGTGTTGAATCCGATCGTTTGTGAAAAAGTTGAGTGTGCTCCTATTCACCTCCCCTCTAGTCGCCTTTCCGGTCCAACAGTTAGTCGTCAAGCTTTCTCTATTAGTAGAGTCGATCCAGAGGTGTGGCATTGTCGTCTTGGACACCCTGCCTCATCTACTGCCTTAGAAATTCTCTAGTCAAACAATTTAGCCAGTGTGCCAAATAAAAGTCTTCCAGTTTGTGATGCCTATCAACAATCTAAAATATATTAACTTCCTTATGGTGTGTCTGATAGACAATCTTTAGAGCCTCTTGAGCCTGTTCATTCTGATGTATGGGGACCGACAGTTGCATTTGTCGGAGGATATAAATACTATGTCAGCTTTCTCGATGATTTCAGTCGTTTCACTTGGACTTATTTGCTTCAACATAAGTCTGATGTGGAACGTGTCTTTGTTCAATTTCAAAAACATGTTGAATGTCTTCTTGGCACTAAAATTCCATGCGTTCAATCTGATTAGAGTGGTGAATACCAAAAACGTCACCAATATTTCAATTCGGCAGGAATTTCTCATCGGGTGTCTTGTCCTCACACTCACCAACAAAACGGTGTGGTAGAAAGAAAACATCGCCACATTGTTGAAACAGTGTTAGCCCTGTTTGTGCAAGCTTCTATGCCAGTCCATTTTTTGGGATGAAGCATTCTTGATAGCGTGTTTTTTGATTAATCGACTTCCTAGTCGTGTGAGAGGAAATTCAACTCATGTTGAATGTCTGTTCACTAAAACCCCGTACTATTCTTTACTTCGTGTGTTTGGATGTGCTTATTGGCCTAATTTGACACCATACAATACCAGAAAACTAGATTTTCGATCTACCTTATGTATCTTCCTTGGCTATAGCAGCCAACACAAGGGATACAAATATCTCCATTGTGCAACAGGCCGGGTTTATATTTCTCGGGATGTCATGTTTGATGAGTCTCGGTTTCCTTTCTCTGAAAAACATGATCAGTGATCTCCTTAACAACCTGATCAAAATACCATGGTCTTGTTGCCATCTGTTGTCTCTGTCCTGTCTGATTCCTCCTTACTCTCCCTTGAATCAGCAACAGTTGATACCACTGTCGGAGTCGATCTTCCTAATACTAATGCTACTAACGATCTCCCTTTTTCAAAAAATAATTTTTCTATAGATAAATGCTGATCCAAGTGCAGATTCCTCTCTAGCGTCTATGCTTGATGGTGGTGATCCAAGCACAGATCAAAGGGGATGACAGCAAACACAGATACAACAACATCATCGACCAAGAACACGACTGTAGAACAATATTTATCAACCCAAACAGTTCACAAATGGCACTGAGAGATTTCCTCTCAATCGTCGTACTTTTTCTGCTACTGTCATTGAACCAGCTTCACATGTTCAAGACTTAACTCAATTGGAATGGAAGCAAGCTATGGATGTTGAATACAATGCACTGCTGAAGAATCAGACATGGCAGCTTGTCCCTTATAATCGAATGCATAATGTCATTGGATGTAAGTGGGTATTCAAGCTGAAACAAAAACCTGATGGATCGATTGACAGGTATAAAGCTCGGTTGGTAGCGAAAGGGTTCAAGCAACGACAAGGTATAGATTATTATGATACTTTCAGCCCTGTAATAAAACCTACAACTGTGAGACTCATCTTGTCTATGGCCGTGTCACAAGATTGGAGCCTTCGACAAATTGATGCCCAAAATACCTTCCAACATGGGATTTTGCAAGAAGAGGTGTATATGCACCAACCTCCTAGCTATGAGAGCAAACAACATCCCGAATATGTTTGCAAGTTAGAGAAAGCGCTATATGGCTTAAAACAGGCGCCACGTGCATTGTATGCAAGGTCGAGTATGAAGCTACAAGAGCTTGGCTTTGTCCTTTAAAAACAGACACTTCATTGTTTGTTTTCAGAAAAGGAGAAGTGGTGATATACATTCTGGTTTATGTGGATGATATCATAATAGCAAGTTCTAGTGTTCTGGCTTCAGACAAATTAGTTCAATAACTAACTAAAGATTTTGCCATTAAAGATCTTGGAAAGTTATAGTTTTTCTTGGTATTGAAGCTACACAAAAGAGGGCGATTTGATACTTACTCAAAGAAAGTATGTATCGGATCTTCTCAGTAGAGCCAATATGACAGAGAGCAAATCAACAGATACACCAATATCAAGTAGTGAAAACTTGTGTAAAGAACAAGGCAAACAACTTTAAGAAGAAGAAGTGTTCAAATACAGAAGCATTGTGAGCGCTTTACAGTATGTAACATTGACACGTACATATATCTCTTTTGCGGTGAATAAGGTATGTCAATTCCTTCAAACACCTACAGATATACATTGGAGGGCAGTAAAAAGGATAATTCGGTTTTTGAAAGGAACATTGACAATTGGACTGAATATTCAGAAGCAGCATCATCGTTGTTGAGTGCCTTCACTGACGCTAATTGGGCAGGATGCTGAGATGACATAAGATCAACAAGTGGGTTTGCAATCTTCTTCGGCCCAAATCTAATCTCATGGAGTGCAAGAAAGCATCCTATTGTCTTGAGGTCGAGTACTGAAGCTGAGTACAAAGGCCAATGCAACAGCCGAACTGATCTGGTTACAATCCTTGTTAAAGGAACTGGGAATTTATCATAATCGAGCTCCTTTGTTGTGGTGTGATAACTTAGGAACAACGTATCTTACTGCAAATCCAGTGCATCTTTCATGCACGTACTAAGCATATAGAGGTGGATTTTTATTTTGTTAGAGAACAAGTTACAGTGGGAGCACTGAAACTTCGATTCATAGCTTCTGAAGATCATTTGGCTGACATCTTTACAAAGGCACCACCTTGAGAATCATTTCGTCAGTTGCAGTACAATCTCAATCTAGTTCCTGGTTGAGATTGAGGGGGTTTGTTAAAGAAACATTTCTCTCGACTATGTTGCAGATAAGAAGTTCTGAGTTCATAGTTGTTTATATTCAGAACTGATATTATCGGTTGACTGTAGATAAAACTACAACAGTTCAAACCTTCAAATATGTTCTTATCTATATCAATCTGTAATTTGTAGATTGTACCAACTTGTAACTCTTGCGAGTATATAATGAGAAGGAACCCAGAGGTTCATGTGTGTGCTACAATCTGAATTTTCTCACTAGCCTCATCGAGTCGCGTCGTTTAGCTACCGTGGCCAGTGCGCGCTCTGGCTCGATGGTCCCCTCGGTCGCACTCAACACTGCCCTAGCCTCCGCCCCGGACGTTGTGGCTGCCGCCTCCACGACGAAGGAGGGCCAACAGCGACACATCTCCACCAGAGAGAAAAGGGAGGTGGCACTGACGGCGAGGAGGGTGAGAAGCGACAGTAGAAGATGGGAGTGGTGGCGCCATGGCCCAGGCCACGGGGAAGAGATCTGGGGGAGAATGGGAGAGAGCGAGGGGGGGGGGTGGACATGGCTGTTTATGTCGTCAAAGTTGGCGCGCCAGTGCCACGAAACCACGTCGGTTTGATTAGAGGGAGGTAAAGTGGATGATTTAGATAGTCCGAGTTTCTGGATTGAACGGTTTCAGAGCTCAGGGTTGAAAATCAAACCGATACTAGAGTTCAAGGTTGTAAATTAGATATTTTTCTTATTTATTTAAAATGCTGCGACATTTATACATGAATACTATACAATTCGTATGAACTATCGATACAAGGTAAACGTCCTATGTTTAGCTGCAACTTTTTTTTGGCCTAGCTGCATGCCTGCAGAGCTAAGCTTGAGCCAAACAGTGTACCTGGCTGGCTGGCTGGCTCGACTCGACCAGACCAGATGCAAACCGACCCCGATAACCGCCTCCTCGCGCTGCCTGGGCTCTCCCGGCGCTTCCTAGCCCATCCCACTATCCCAGCCCACTTGCAAGTCGCCGCGCCTCTTCCTCCTCCACCCGGCCATCTCCAACCAGGCAGCCCACCTCTTTCCTCCCTTCGATCCGAACCTACCGTCTCCACCTCAGTCTCCTCGCCGCCGTCGACGTCACCATGGCGGTGTTCCTAGCCAGGCAGGCAGCGCAGGCGCTCCGCGCGAGGCAGACGGTAGGGAACCCTAACCCACGCGCCCCTATCCGCCGCCGCCCTCCTAGATCTCTCTCTACCTGTTCCTGGATTTCTAGATCGAGCCTTGCCGTTCTGTTTGATGTGATGCGTGTCTGATTCCGTGGTACTGGTGTTGCAGGCGCAGCTCGGGCCGTCCGCGACGGCGATGCAAGGGCACTTCCGGACCTATATGGCTGCAGGGACGCCCAAGAGGTTCAAAGGTCACCATTCCTATGCCTTTTCTCCTCCTTTGTATTGGGCTGTTTGGTATTAGGTTTACAAAAAAAAGTGATTCGTGTTGCATTGGTTCTATCGTATGGTCACTAGTTATCCTACACTTTGGAAGTAGTTAGCGCACTCGATCTGGTCATCTGGGGCTTTGGCCCATAGGACACTTGATGGCGCTAACAGCAATTTTGGTTCTCTCCGACGTCAATGCCAAAAATGGCACCCTCCACCGTGCCCCAGGGGGCCCGACTCCCCACCGTGTGCCATGTGTGAAATCCGGGCCCGTGGGGCACGGACTACGTCGAGTCCGGCCCCAGGGCACGACAGAGGGCATTGTCGTGCCTGCTCTAGAGGCACAGAGGAGACCGCCGTGGATTGAAGGCACGGAGGAGGCAGTGAGAGGTTAAAAATGCATTAAAAAAGTTATTTTTAACACTTTTAAAAAAATTGATTTTTATTTTATTTTTTTACCTCGCACTCGCAGCTTTCAAATGTATTATCATATGTACTAGAAATTTTTTTTGTGGAAGGTAAAAAAAGACAAAATCAAAGAATTTTTTTAAAGTGTTAAATAGTCTCAAAATTCAATTTTTAACGCATTTTTTAACCTCTCATTGCCTCCTTCGTGCCTCCAGGGCACGAGCCCGAGGGGCCCGGATTTCACACGTGGTGCGCGGTAGGGAGTCTGGCCCGCTGGGGCACGGTGGAGGGTGTCATTTTTGGCATTGACATCGGGAGAGGGCCAAAATTGCTATTAGCACCGTCAATAGTGCCATATAAGCCAAAAACTCCTCGATTTGTTGATGGGTTGTGGAGGTATATACAGTAGTGTGTTAGAGCAGTGAACTAATGGTGTATGTCAAACTCTCTAGAATAGGTCTTGGATTACCGATTAGTTGTGCCTGGCAACCAATATGAATTGTCCAAAGTTGTGCCACGCTGCCTTGGTTAGTTTTAGGATAGTCTGTTCTTCTCGTAGAACTTAAAGTCGACTGCTGATGATGGACTATTGTGCCGAGTTCTTCATGGCCTTGTTATTTGAGACACTGGTTTCCATGCTGTCTTTGCATGCACGTACTTAATTTAAATTCGTGTGATGCTACTGTGCTCTGAAAGTATTGTTCTGTTTGATGACCAGAGGATGAGGAGAAAGAACAGCTTGCAAAAGAGATTGCAAAAGATTGGAATGCCGGTGAGTATCTATAAGAATTGTTCTGTTTGTAAGACAAGTGTGTGATCCTTGGCTATTTTCCTTATTGCTGTTCGGGTAGTGGTTGCTTTCTCATTTTGAACTTTCTCGCTTTAGTGTTTGAGAGGAGCATAAATATGTTGTTTTTGACTGAAATGGTCCGTGGTTTGATGCTGACGCTCAAGTACTTCTTCGAGAGGAAAGTTACAGTTAAGTGGAGAATTTGACACGTGCTGTTATTCTTAGTGTAATTGCATGCTTTTATTGACTGTTTTTATCTTGCCTCCTTGCAGATTAACTATCCGTTTGAGAAGGGTCCTCTGAGTCCCCGCTTCCGAGGAGAGCATGCTCTCAGACGTTATGAAACTGGGGAAGAGCGTTGCATTGCTTGTAAACTATGCGAAGCTGTAAGTTATATTTTCTCTTTAAGTTTTGCATTGTAAATAAGTGGGATGATATTTAACCTAGTTAGTAATAGCAGAAGTAGATAGTTTGGCAAATCATAGGAATTTATCTGCTGCCGAAAGAAATTGTGTTTTCCATGGACCATGGCTGCATTGGCGATTCTTCTGCTTTATATTAAAATTGCAAAGTTTGTGCTTATAATACTACTCAATGCACCCTTATAACTTTGATGGAATCTTTTCCACATTGAAGAGTGGAAATTGTTTGTAGAATACTCTGTTCGGTTGATTACAATATTAAGAATTCAAGATCGATGTTTTGTGAGTAGTTCGAATAGTTGAACCATTGCAGACAGGTTATCAAATCCCAGCAGTAACCGGTTTTCCCAGTGGATACAAGGAGAGCAAATCCGGCCCGGAAGCATTTAAATTTAAATCTAAAATTTTGAATTCAAATTGATGTCAGTAATTCCGGCTAGGAACCAAACAGGTGCCGGTCATTCTGGGAGGGTGCTCGACCACTCAAAGCCACCCAGGAAAGTAATGTTTACCAACCAGGAACCCGTTCCACCACGGTCTGGGATCTGGATTTGAAACCCTGATTGCACAACCTTCCTGGTAACTTTGCTATACCATGTAATGCTTCTCACTGATCTAATATAGTGAGGTTATGGCCTTTGATATTAACTTCTTGAAAGTTCTCAAGTTTACTAGTGTGAAGCTGTATGTGTTTGGCCTAAGATGGTTGAATGTTTGGTGATTCTTATACTAATTCAGGTTCTAGTTATTGATGCATAATTGTTAGTTTATTTGTGAAATATCCTTTGCTCACTTGGCATCACAAATGACCAGATATGCCCAGCTCAGGCAATTACAATTGAGGCGGAAGAACGTGAAGACGGCAGTCGTCGAACAACAAGGTAATTAAATGGCTGTTTTCTTGTGAATTGTGTTAAGTTTGACACTAATTTATTTCTCCAGATCTGCAATTAAGCTCCATTCTGATGACTCATTTTTTTATTGCAGATATGATATTGACATGACCAAATGCATCTACTGTGGGTTCTGCCAGGAAGCTTGTCCTGTTGATGCTATTGTTGAGGGGCCTAACTTTGAGTTTGCTACTGAAACTCATGAGGTAAACTACTTGATTCAATTGTAAGGGTTCTTTCACCTATTGGGGGAAATCATGACATGACTTCTCATGTAATGATGTAGGAATTGCTATACGACAAGGAGAAATTGCTTGAGAATGGTGACCGCTGGGAGACTGAGATTGCTGCAAACTTGAAATCTGAGAGCCTTTACCGTTGATTTTTCTCTCATGTGATGAACTGGATCTGCCATTTCCCCTGTTTTGCTCAACTAGCCGATAAATAAGCAAACCCTGTGTCTTAACCTCAAAACCAGGTACCATGTTTTTGTACGTGGGTTCCATCAGTTGCACTTTGTGCCCGCGTGGAGCTGCACTGCAGGTTTTTGCTATCAATATATCATTGAACTGTTTTCAACCCAGATGACATTGGGGGTGACATTGTGGTCGAGGAGGTACCATTTGCTTGCCTGTTTCTGTTTGCTTTGTATGATGGGTCAATGACGGACTCTGAACTTGCGTCTTCTTGCATGTCTGCCCTGTGTAAATAAATAATGCAGCTGGTTCATGTAACGTTATTTCTTCTTAGCTTGTGAAACTGATTAAGCTGGCGTGTTGTCGTTGAGGCGTCACGCGAACACTGGGCGTTGGCCGAGGTATAAGAAACGGGGGTGGTGTTCGGTAGGTTCGCAATGGCAAGCTGCGCGGCGTGGGTCGCGGGCAGGCTCTGAGATCCGCCACAGGGATGGACCGGAGGCTGTGGCTGTAAAAGCAGGGGAATCAGGATTAGTTTGGGCGGAAACACGAGGCACGGCACAGCGCGGCCATCGCGGGAGCCTCAGCTCTGTTGGTTGATCATGCCCGCACGGAAGGTCGTTCGGCCAGCGGCGGTGCACTTTGGCTGCCGTACGGCGGGGGCGTTTTTTCTCGCTTGCTTAATCGCAAACTCCATTAGCCATCACGGTCACGAGACGTTTGAATGTACTGGGCTGGGGGTCTGGGACGTAGAGCAAACCACAATTATTTTGTTATCAAATCGGAAGTAAGTAGCTTTCGTAGCTCAGTTGGTTAGAGCACCCGTTTAGTAAGCGGGAGGTCTTGAGTTCGACTCTCAACGAAAGCATCTTTTTTTCCTTCCCCCCTGCTGCTAGTTTTGCGGTACAGCTAACCAGTGGAGATCGCGCGCACACTGTGACCAGTGGTAATCAATAATAGACAAAGCTGCAGCCGAGCAATACAGAACAGAGCTGTTTTTTTGTTCATCGTATAATCGTGAAGTGTTGTTCCTTCTGATTTAACTACATTGCTATCTTTGGTGCCGTGATTTTTTGCTTTGGATGCGGGAAGTTGCTCAAGCCTAGTCCCTGGAAATGCTGAATTGACTCTCTGTCTCTCTCTCTCTCTCTCTGAATACATGATCATTTCGTGCTTCCAAATTTCTCAATAGCAAGTTCGATTTGCTGCTAAATGTCGTAGTAATCATACCGTAAGAACAAGAAAAGACATCATGCAAACTAGCAAAGGGAATAAACAGCAATTATTAAGTAAGTAGATAGATACTTCTTCCACAACAGGACAAGAGTACTGATAAAGCCGTTCAACACCGACACAGAAGCAAGCAACAACAACGGCATAACAACTCTGAGAGTCGAGACCCAGACACAGTTTTTAGAATAGAACAGCAGCAGCGCATGCAGATCAGTACTCGTCGTCCTCACCGCCCTCGTCCTCTTCGCCGCCCTCGGCGCCGACCTCCTCGTAGTCCTTCTCCAGGGCGGCCAGGTCCTCGCGGGCCTCGGAGAACTCCCCCTCCTCCATGCCCTCCCCGACGTACCAGTGCACGAACGCACGCTTGGCGTACATGAGGTCGAACTTGTGGTCGATCCGCGAGAACACCTCGGCGACGCTGGTGGAGTTGGAGATCATGCACACGGCCCTCTGCACCTTGGCGAGGTCGGCGCCGGGCACCACGGTGGGCGGCTGGTAGTTGATGCCGCACTTGAAACCCGTGGGGCACCAGTCCACGAACTGGATGGTGCGCTTCGTCTTGATGGTGGCCACCGCCGCGTTCACGTCCTTGGGCACCACGTCGCCGCGGTACATCAGGCAGCAGGCCATGTACTTGCCGTGCCGCGGGTCGCACTTGGCCATCATGGACGACGGCTCGAACGCGCTGTTGGTGATCTCCGCCACCGAGAGCTGCTCGTGGTAGGCCTTCTCGGCGGAGATCACCGGCGCGTACGACGACAGCATGAAGTGGATCCTCGGGTACGGGACCAAGTTAGTCTGGAACTCGGTGACATCCACATTGAGGGCACCATCAAACCTCAGGGAAGTAGTCAGCGATGAGATCACCTGCACACCCACAAACAACACACAAGATTGAAGTTTAAGCTTCACTTCACAGATTGCGTAACAGTACCAGAGCCTTCCCATTGCCTTGCCTGGCAATGTCAAGTGGTCATGTGGGTACCTGAGACACGAGGCGATTCAGGTTGGTGTAGGTGGGTCTCTCAATGTCCAGCGAGCGCCTGCAGATGTCGTAGATGGCCTCGTTGTCGAGCAGGATGGAGACATCAGTGTGCTCTAGGAGGGAGTGGGTGGAGAGCACGCTGTTGTAGGGCTCAACAACAGACGTCGACACCTGGGGAGATGGGTAGACAGTGAAGCCCAGCTTGGACTTCTTGCCGTAGTCCACGGACAAGCGCTCAAGGAGGAGGGAGCCGAGCCCAGAACCGGTGCCGCCGCCAACGGCGTTGAAGACCAGGAAGCCCTGGAGGCCAGTGCAGTTGTCGGCCAGCTTGCGGATGCGGTCAAGGCAGAGATCAACAATCTCCTTGCCAACTGTAGTGACAGAAGCAAATAGACCATCCATCAGCAATCAAACATAGTGAGATGAGGTGATATTTCGGAACAGACTGGTTTGGTTAATTACTTGTGTAGTGCCCACGGGCGAAGTTGTTTGCGGCATCCTCCTTGCCGCTGATGAGCTGCTCAGGGTGGAAGAGCTGGCGGTAGGAACCCGTGCGCACCTCATCGATCACAGTGGGTTCGAGATCGACGAAGATGGCACGGGGCACGTATTTCCCCGCGCCAGTCTCGCTGAAGAAGGTGTTGAACGCGTCATCACCGCCTCCAACAGTCTTGTCACCGGCCATTTGGCCATCAGGCTGCGGGGTACAGAAAGCTGTTTAGACGGATGCAAATCTTAAGAGATCACACAAATGATTATCATAGTCACATGGAGCCACATACTCATACATAAGCAGAATGGCCTAACAGAATGCAACATGTAGTAATTTAACAAGACCTTTGATTCGCAATACATGCTAACTAGTAATAAGCAGTAGTAACAACCATACATATGAAAGAGTACAACGATAATTCAGTACACGATCATCATCAGCCTCATAGAGTACCTACGAAATTGCACAATGGTTCATGTATCCATTCCACTCCACCAACATACATTAGATCATGATAAAATTCTCAGTCAGCAATGAAAAACTCCTCTCCAGACTCCAATTTAAAATCAGATCTAAGCAACGCAAATGAATTAACTAAACATCACAGGCTCGGAGATTGAATTGCGAACTCAGACCAATCCATGTTTCTGACGATGCAATAGCGCCACTAGTCCACAAAAAAACGACACTACAGCAACAGCATAGATCAATCCACACACAAATCAGATCGAAAACTGATCACTCCAAATCGAGCACGGAAGGGCACAAGCCTTACTACAACCACGTCCCAAGCAGACGAAATTATGTGTGACCCGAAACAATGGAAATACCACGATCGATTGGAACATTTCATCGCGCTGCAGATGATTAAGCACGACAAAACCCAAAGGGAAACGCAAATCCAATCAAGCCTGTCACGGTTTGAATCGTGCAGCTATGGCAACCTACAGATCTGATCACTAAACCACAATCATGTCGCACCGTAATCCGGAATTTGAACACCGATCGACAAACCGCGACCACCACATGAATGATGAAACCTTCTCGAAGCAATCAACGAGAGACACAACCAAAGAGCAGGGCGCGGGAGATGAGACGGACCTGGATGCCGTGCTCGAGGCAGTAAAGTTCCCAGCACGCGTTCCCGACCTGGATGCCGGCCTGCCCGATGTGGACCGAGATGCACTCCCTCATCTTCGATTCAAGGGATTTCTCTCGAAGCGATCGGGGGAGAAAGAGAGAGGAAGAAAGATCGATCGAGCGTAGTAGTGTCGGCGTTTGTGAAGACGCCGGGGGGTGGAGTGCTCCTCCCGCTCGGCCCCCGCGGCCGTTTTATAGCTCACGAGGAGGCGGCGTGGGGCGAAGAAGCCTAGGGTGTGGTGGTCCGATTAACCTAACCGCCGTTTGGTTTGCTCACGTCTCCCGGCTGATTAGCCGGTTAAGCATTGGTTGGTACGACGGTGAGCGGAAGCGGCGGCTTTGAGATGTTACACGGACATGTGGGCCCATGGTATCGAATGGCCCATGTGTCATAAGGGAGTGAGTTATGTGGGGTTGGTAAACTGTAGGGAGGGAGGCTTCTGGAGGACGGCAAGGGAACGTTGGCTTCCGTTCGCCGCCCGTTTCAAATTTTGACATTTGGGAAAGCTGTGCCGTGCCGTCGCGCCGGCCGCGGGAAAGTACGGGGCTGCCCTTTGGGTCTGATGGATCCGGCTCCGGTTTGGTCCAGCCCCGGTCTAGTCCACTTGGGCCGGGTCAAACTTTTTCGGCTCTTCCCGCTTGCATATATCTACTTTCATGTACTCCACACTAGTTGATTGTCCGTGTGTTGCTATGATTTTAAAATGATATATTAATCCCATACATGTTGAGCCACATGTGTTGTGCCCTTGGCTCTACCGCAGCGTCCAGTCGAGATCCGTGACGACATTTTGAGTTGTCAACACCCTCGGCTCCACCGTGGTGCTCGGCTGGGATCCGCCCTGACCCACATCACACCTCTACCGTCATACGTCGTGTCGTTTCCGGCAAGCTCAGCCTACCCGCCATGCTATCCTCCAAAGCCAGGGTTTTGCACTATGTAGCAGTGAGCAGTCAGTAGAGTAGGAGATATTTTTTCCACTGATAGGGCCTTCAACAAGCAACAAAACAGCGGCTTACCAAGGTATTACACGTCCAGTAAAGAGTCTACTGCCCACACTTCTCCTTCTTCTTCCTCTAGACGCCGAGTTGCTTGATTTCTACCAATCCTGTGTCGCTTACACACCCAAAAATCAAAAGCCAGTGCCTAGGGGTACTTGGGGTGCAACGACTGGAGGTGAGGCTAGAGCCCCAAGTAGCCCTAACACTCCCCCCGCTACCTAGTTGAAGAAATTAGTGGCCAAAAAAGTTCGATAATGGAGAAACCTTGACAGAGAAGAGATAAAACTTTGCATTGAAGACGAAGTATATACGATATGGGGCTATCGGGTAGCTAAGAGCATTCCATCACTGGTGAGGGCCACGTCGTCACTTGGCGATGGCAAAAATATTCTCCATATCGTTAGACAACGACTAAAGCAGACATCAGTGCAGATGAGAGGTTATCGTGGTTAGTAAGAAAGCCACAACGTTGAGTTGGTCAACATCGAAGAAGAGTAACGACCGACATGAGCGAAGGGGACATCAAGCATGTATAACATCATGCATATGTACGTACATACAGGGGCGGAAGTGGGTGAACCCACCCGGTGTCATAGGACACCGGGTCCATCGAAAAAAATAGCAGATATTATCATGTATATACTATGCGTGCACCCCTTAACCTAAAAGCTGTGCACCCCGGTTCAGTCCAACCTCTAGTCTCTTGCAGTCTTTTGCCGCATAAATTTCTATTTAATATAGTATTTTTTTGAAAATTATATATGTTGTTATATGTACGGTGAAGTGGTGAACTCCGATCATTTTTGTTCTAGTTCCGCCCCTGTGTACATACATGTATTCGTACGAATAGAAGCGCGGACATAAGAAACAGAGGGACAAAAAGCTTAGAGTAGAGATGGCGCAGTAGTAGGGAACAGGTTTCGTGTCACCGGAGAGAGTGTGATACGTGTACCCAGCTAGAATCGGCGATAGTTGCATATGTATGCGTGTTGGTGTCGCAATAGTTAGCATTAAGCAATAATTGGAGATAAGTTGAAGGTAACTATATGATAAAAATTTGCATTGAAAATGATAGCAACTGATAGAGATCGATCAAGATTAGGGTTTATCGTTGGAAGTTGAAGCAAAAAAAGTTGTGACGATGAGAAGAGATAGAAGACACACAATTAAGTGGTGCAACTGCACGTGTAAGGAGAGATAAGTTCAAAGTAGATCATTCATGATGTATCGGTGTATGTGTGAACAATGTGTTCTAATACCATGTAAGCTAATAAGATAACTTGTCGTACACATAATTAACGTATTGCTTGAGGTTACATGTGTATGCATACAATTTGGAGAAATGTAACTAATTACTAATGGAGTAAGAATAGGGGCATGCAACTACCTAATTTATACATGTTGGAGACCTAGTGATTAGTTTCTAAGAACCCCAACAATTCATTATGCTCAATGTTTTTGTTCCATCGGAGCTCGTACTTCAATTATGTTCCTCATGTTGTATTTTTTTTCTTGAAACTTCTATTGTTATTTTTATTTTTTATGATATCTTAAAAATTCTAAATAACCAACGAGATACGTAAATATATCATCAATTATTTATACAAACTTTAAAACAAATCTAGCTACGCAGATACGCGAACCACCCTGCTAGTTCAATAATGGAGCAAGGTCGAATGTTGGAATTAATTTATAAGATTAATCTCGTACGAATTAGATTGTTTGTTCCAAACTGATCCCTAGAAGAGTAAGCTGCACGTGCACTGTGCACGTCGATACTTGCAGCGGAAAATTGCCATACACGAGGGTATGATCCACTCGGTTTGCCTTCTTCATGTGCGCCAATTGTTGGAATTAATATGGGCTAGGGCCAAATTATATTCTAATTAATTCCTGATAAATCTCAAAGGCCCATGTGCATATGCTAAAACTATTTAGTCCCACATGGAGGGATGAAGGGGAGTTACATCACTTTATAAGGTGGAACGTGGTAACCCTCTTGTGGAATTGGAAAGAGCCAACACACGCGCGCTCGCTCGCCTCGCCGAGCCGAGCCGTGCCGTGCCGTTGCGTGTGCGTGTGCGTGTGCGTGTGCGCGCGTACGCAGGCATGTTAGGTGCGGGCGCGATTTTCTTTATCTATTCAAAAATCGAAACGCACTGACACGTAATTGATTGCGAATCAATGGCGACCGTTGGTCTCTGGTCTCTTTATTTTTGCATGTCAGAGTTGTGGTTCATGATGGCGACTGTTGGTCTCTGGTCTCTTTATTTTTGCATGTCAGAGTTGTGGTTCATGATGGCGACTGTTGGATTTCCTGACGACTGTTGGCCTTCGGACTTCCTGATGACTGTTGGTCTTTGGACTTCCTGGTGACTGTTGGTCTTTGGACTTCCTGATAACTGTTGGCCTTTGAACTTCCTGGTGACTGTTGGTCTTTGGACTTTCGGGTTCTGGCTATTTAAAGAACAGAGTCTGGTTATCTCCAATGTTACACAATACAGAACTCCACTATTTTCGTTCTTTGCTTTGGTTATCTCCATCCCGATGAGTGCGTGTCGACCACACCGGGAGAGCGAGCCTCGGAACCTCGTCCTCGAAGGCTTGCACAAGCGAGGACGAATAAGATTTTTGGGAGCGTTCGCGCGCATCGCCACCGCTACGATCTACATCAAGCGTCTCGCGACTACAACTCTGCCACGTTCTACATCAATCGAACGACTACTACCACTACGTCATGACGAACGACGTCCTCATCAAGAACATCGCTGCATCTTCTTCTACCACCGAACTGGTATGCCTTTATCTCTCTGTTATTTGGTTTGTTTTACTTTCTGTTGTTGTTTTGAACACTGAGATAGAAATGCTAGCTTCTGTTCTTCTAGAATCTGGTATAACTATAGTGTTCTTAGTTACCTACTTTGTGAAAATAGCTAGAGTATTTTCCATATTTTATCTAGCAAATTTCTGGATTAAAATACTTGAAAAATGCTTATATGTTCAACTATCCAAAACCTTATTCTAGGCATAGGCATTTTTCGACAATCGGCTTTGTTTGCGCTCAAACCCCATGAATTGATGGTGCGAATTACAAGAGGTGGCGCACCAAGATGGTGCTCGGCTAATCGCCATGAACATTTTCCATGTGGCAAATGGCAAGCTGAAGGAATACTTACTCTGAACAGAGCAAGCGTTGAGGTCACGATAACCTTTTAAAGGTGTCGTGGTTAGTGTTCTTGGTGAGAAGTTAGTTGATGCATACATGGTGATTACAAATGGGAAAGAGATGTGGGATGCACTCGAGGCCAAATTTGGGGTTTCGGATGCGAGCGATGAATTGTATCTTATGGAGCAATACCATGACTATAGAATGGTTGATGGCCGTTCTGTAGTTGAGCAGGCTCATGAGATACAATCCATGGCCAAAGAACTTGAGCACTTCAAATGTGTGTTCTGGACAAGTTTGTCGCGGAGGCATTATTGCCAAACTTCCTCCTTCTTGGAGGAATTTTGCTACTTCAAAACACAAGAGACAAGAGTTTTCTGTTGAAAATCTCATCGGATCTCTTGATGTTGAAGAGAAGGCGAGGGCAAAAGATACACACATCAGAGGTAATGAGGGACATTCTAGTGCCAATGTGGTGCAAAAGAAATATGGCCAAACTCAAAAGTTCAAAGGCAAGAACAAGACCGCACAAACAACTAGCTTCAAGAAGAAGAAGAAGAACACAAAAGATAGCCCTTGTTTTGTATGTGGCGAACCTGGTCATTGGGCCAAGGATTGCAGTCAACGCAAGGGTGGGAAGAATCAGCAAGGGCAGAATTCCAAGTCTGTCAATGTTGTTGTTGGTACTACTGAGACGGAAACTTCAGGGTATGGTAATTTACCTACTGTTCTTTCCGTATGTCAATCTACCGATTGGTGGATAGACACTGGTGCTAATATACATGTGTGTGCTGATATTTCATTATTTTATTCTTACCAGGTCACTCGGGATTCAGCCGTTCTAATGGGGAACGGGTCACATGCCATGTTCATGGTGTTGGCACGGTCGATCCAAAGTTTACTTGGAAAGATTGTGCAATCAAGAACGTGCATCATGTGCCATCCATCAATAAGAATCTCGTCACGGATCTCTTCGTGTAGAGATGGCTTTAGACTGGTATTTGAGTCCAATAAATTTGTAGTATCCAAGTGTGAACAATTTGTTGGTAAAGGCTATGTGTGCGGAGGCTTGTTCCGCCTATCTCTTTCAGATTTGTGTAATAATGTTGTGAACCATGTTTACAGTGGTAATGAGACTACTATTTGACATTCACGACTTTGTCACATAAATTTTGGTTGCATGACGCGGTTAGCCGGTTTAGAGTTAATCCCGAAATTCACCCTTGCCAAAGGTTCTAAATGTCAAGTTTGTGTGCAATCAAAGCAGCCTCGTAAGCCGCATAAGGCCGCAGAGGTAAGAAACTTGGCACCATTAGAACTCATACATTCAGATCTGTGTGAGATGAATGATGTGTTGGCAAAAGGTGGTAAGAGATATTTTATGACTTTGATTGGTGATTCCACTAGGTTCTGTTATGTGTATCTTTTGAAAACTAAAGATGAAGCTTTTCACTACTTTAAAATCTATAAGGCAGAAGCTGAGAACCAACTTGAAAAGAAAATCAAAAGGGTTAGGTCTGATCGTGACGGCGAGTACTTTTCTAATGAGTTCAATTTATTCTGTGAGGAACATGGTATAATCCATGAGAGGACGCCTCCTATTCACCCTACCAAACGGGTTCTTGAAAGAAAGAACCGTACTCTAACTGATTTGGTTAACACCATGTTAGACACAGCGGGTCTTTCCAAGGCATGGTGGGGGGAGGCTATATTGACTTCATGTCATGTCCTAAATAGGGTTCCTACAAAGAATAAAGAGATAACTCCATTTGAACAATGGGAGAAGAAAAGACTATCACTTTCATACTTGCGCACTTGGGGTTGTTTGGCGAAAGTCAACGTGCCAATTTCCAAAAAGCGTAAGCTTGGACCAAAAACTGTGGATTGCGTCTTTCTAGGCTATGCTCAACATAGCGTTGGATATAGATTTCTAGTGGTGAAATCTGGAGTACCTGACATGCTTGTTGGTACAATTATGGAGTCCAGAGATGCTACATTCTTTGAGGATATTTTTCCGATGAAAGATATGCCTAGTTCATCAAGTCAGGAATCTGATACAATTCCTGAACCTATCATTCCATTGGAATATTTTGAACAAACTCCTGAGAAAATTTTTGAGGAGGAAGACAATGAAACTCTGAAGAAGAGTAAAAGACAAAGGACTGCAAAGTCTTTTGATCCTGATTTCATTGTGTACCTTGTGGATGATACTCTAAGCACTATTTCTGAAGCGTATGCTTCTCCAAATGCAGAATACTGGAAGGAAGCAGTTCGTAATGAAATAGATTCCATTATATCTAATGGAACTTGGGATATCACTGAGCGTCCTTATGGTTGTAAAACTGTAGGATGTAAGTGGGTGTTCAAAAAGAAGCTTAGACCTGATGGTACTATCGAGAAGTACAAGGCACGGCTTGTGGCCAAGGGTTATACCCAAAAGGAAGGCGAAGATTTCTTTGATACTTATTCACCTGTGGCTAGATTGACCACTATTCGAGTACTACTATCTCTGGCTGCCTCACACGGTCTTCTCGTTCATCAGATGGACGTTAAGACGGCTTTCTCAAATGGAGAGTTGGACGAGGAAATTTACATGGATCAGCCAGATGGATTTGTAGTAGATGGTCAAGAAGGAAAGGTGTGCAAGTTGTTGAAATCTCTGTATGGTCTTAAACAAGCACCTAAGCAGTGGCATGAAAAGTTTGACAGAACTTTAACATCTGTAGGCTTTATTGTGAATGAAGCTGACAGATGTGTGTATTATCGCCATAGTGGGGGCGAGGGAGTCATTCTATGTCTGTATGTTGATGACATACTGATCTTTGGGACCAACCTTAATGTGATTAAGGAGGTCAAGGATTTCTTGTCTCATAATTTTGAGATGAAAGATCTGGGAGTAGCTGTGTTATCTTGAACATCAAGCTGTTGAGAGGTGATGATGGTGGGATTACATTGTTGCAATCCCATTATGTTGAAAAGGTTATGAGTCGTTTTGGTTATAGCGACTGCAAACATTCTCCAACACCTTATGATCCTAGCGTCTTGCTTAGGAAGAATCGGAGAATAGCCAGAGACCAATTAAGATATTCTCAGATAATTGGTTCTCTCATGTATTTAGCTAGCGGTACCAGGCCTGACATCTCGCTTGCTGTGAGCAAACTAAGCCGTTTTGTTTCCAATCCGGGAGATGATCATTGGCATGCTCTTGAGAGAATAATGCGCTATCTAAAGGGTACTATGAGTTATGACATTTATTATACCGGGTACCCCAGGGTACTGGAGGGTTATAGCGATTCAAACTGGATATCTGATGCTGATGAGATTAAAGCCACAAGTGGATATGTCTTCACACTTGGAGGTGGCGCTGTTTCATGGAAGTCTTGCAAGCAGACCATCTTAACGAGGTCAACAATGGAAGCAGAACTCACAGCATTAGATACTGCCACTGTTGAAGCTGAATGGCTTCGTGAGCTCTTGATGGATTTGCCGGTGGTTGAAAAACCGATCGCTATTCGATGAATTGTGACAATCAAACGTGATTGTCAAGGTGAAACGATTCTAAGGATAATATGAAATCATCAAGACATGTGAAGAGAAGATCAAGTCTGCGAAAAATGAGAAACTCCGAGTAATAGCTTTGGATTATATCCAAACACTAAGAATCGCGATCCCTTCACAAAGGGTTTATCACGAAATGTGATAGACAATGCATCAAGGGAGATGGGTTTGAGACCCACGTGAGTTACACCATAGTGGTAACCCATTCTATATGATCGGAGATCCCGTGAAGTAGGATTGGCGAAACAAGCTATTGGTTAACTGGGAGGAGAGTACCTTTATAGACCCACTCCATTGGAGATACAATTCTCTCCTAAATCTGTATGGCAGGTTGATTATTATCTTAATGTGTTCTGTGGCTTGTCAAAGCAAAGATGCTGTCCTACAGAGCAGTCTTGAAAGAACACACCTATATGAGCCCGACTGCTAGTCACAGTCTATGAAATAAGGTAATTTCTAGGAAGCTCATGAATAGGCCAGGAGTATGACTTATATGCTCCAACCCGCGGGGATGCCTGACAGCCTAGTATCAGTTAAGGACTTAAGTGAAACTTATTCACACAAAACTGTCAATTCAAGGCTTAGTCCATTGTGCAGTTGTGGATAAGTGTAGCTTCTGTTCTAGGTGGATGTTCAACTTTAATCGGTCTCCATCAAAACACTGGTATATTAAAACAATACTGTGGATCAAGGCATTTGACATGTGCCATTGGGATCTGGTGGGGGATTGTTGGAATTAATATGGGCTAGGCCCAAATTATATTCTAATTAATTCCTGATAAATCTCAAAGGCCCATGTGCATATGCTAAAATCATTTAGTCCTACATGGAGGGATGAAGGGGAGTTACATCACTTTATAAGGTGGAACGTGGTAACCCTCTTGTGGAATTGGAAAGAGCCAACACACGCGCGCGCTCGCTCGCCTCGCCTCGCCGAGCCGTGCCGTGCCGTGCGGGTGCGTGTGCGACCGTTGGTCTCTGGTCTCTTTATTTTTGCATGTCAGAGTTGTGGTTCATGATGACGACTGTTGGCCTTCGGACTTCCTGATGACTGTTGGTCTTTGGACTTCCTGGTGACTGTTGGTCTTTGGACTTCGATAATCGTTGGCCTTTGAACTTCCCGGTGATCGTTGGTCTTTGGACTTTCGGTTCGCTATTTAAAGAACGAGTCCGTTCTCTCCAATGTTACACAATACGAACTCCACCGCTTCGTTCGCTTTTGGTTATCTCCATCCCGGACTGGTGCGTGTACGACCACACCGGGAGAGCAGGCATCCGGAACCCTCGTCCTCGAAGGTTTGCACGAGCGAGGACGAATAAGGTTTTGGGAGCGTTCGCGCGATCGCCACGCTACGATCTACATCAATCGTCATCGCGACTACAACTCTGCGCTACGTTCTACATCAATCGAACGACTACTACCACTACGCCATGACGAACGACGCCTCATCAAGAACATCTGCTGCATCTTTTCTACCACCAATCTGGTATGCCTTTATCTCTCTTGTTATTTGGTTTGTTTTACTTTCTGTGTTGTTTTGAACACTGAGATAGAAATGCTAGCTTCTGTTCTTCTAGAATCTGGTATAACTATAGTGTTCTTAGTTACCTACTTTGTGAAAATAGCTAGAGTATTTTTCATATTTTATCTAGCAAATTTTTGGATTAAAATATTTCGAAAAATACTTATATGTTCAACACCAATGCCTCCTCACTGTCCTTGCTCCCAATCCACAGCCGCGGGCGGGCAGACCGGCGCGTGCCACGGTGCGGACTTGCGAACCCCTTGCCACTCCAGCGGCACGGACTTCCCGAACCCCGACCCAACCAACGTTCTACACGACCACACCCAAACGGCCAAACCCAAGCAGCGGGAACGAGACCCGGCAGAGCAACGGGCAAGCAGTGGCGGAGAAAAGAGATGAGCTTCCTCCAAATCAGTCAGGAGCTAGCTCGCCCCACCGCCTCCCAAATCCCGCGGTCGCTTTGCAGCCACAGGCCACCGGATAACGCACCGCGCAGCCCCCCCAAAAACACGCATAAAACCCCCCACTTTCTCGTCAAAACCCCACCCAAATCTTTCCTCGTCCCGCGCCAAGCACCGACCGTAACAACCCACCCTTGGCTCACCTCCGCGCGAACGCGGCCGAGCCATGCAGCCCGACGCCACCTCCCCCTCGCACCGCATCGCCCGCGTCGCCGCGCACCTCAACCCCCCACGCCCGCAGGTGCGCGAATAATCTATCCTTTTTTTTCTCTCTCTCTCTACGATCGCCGTGACACACTTATGGAACTATGCGTGCGCACGGGAAGTCTCACGATTCGTGTTGGCCTGGGTATCTTTGCGTGCAGATGGAGGAGGGCTCGGCGTCTGCCGTGAGGCCGGCGGCCTGCCGCGCAAAGGGCGGCGCGCCGGGGTTCAAGGTGGCGGTGCTGGGCGCGGCGGGAGGGATCGGCCAGCCGCTGTCGCTGCTCATGAAGATGAACCCGCTCGTCTCCGTGCTCCACCTCTACGATGTCGTCAACACGCCGGGGGTCACCGCCGATGCCAGCCACATGGACACCAGCGCCGTGGTAACCTACTCGTTCTACTAACTACTGCTAGCTTCTTACTGTACTACTAGCACTTAGCAGAGCGATCGTACCTGCAAGTGTTGTGATGCTTTTGCAAAAAAATCAACAACGGTTATTATACTAGTGCTAATGATGTCAGGATAGCGTAGTAAGCACGAATTGATTTGGTGGTTTGCCTTAGTTTTCTAGGCGGTGTCTCGATATTTTTCCTGTAACTTGTGATATGTCATCTGATAGCGGAATCTTAACCGTGCTGCACGCTTCCTACCTAAACTGTCACCAGCAGGGGTAAGGCGCAACTTCAGTAGCTTGGCAGTGTAACATAATGACCTCTAAAATAATTTGCGATTTCTGGCATTGGTAACTTCTCAAAATTTTCACTTATATAGGTCACCAATCACTTGACAACATTTGGCATCTCATTCTTTACTGGTTTCTCAGTCTGTGGTTGGACTAGTGAAGTTCCCAAAATACCTTCGAACCTTTGGTAGCAGTCAGAATCTTGTCTTGTGTTGAAAAGAATACCACGTTTTCCTTTTCAGTTTATCTATCGTAAATGAATGCTGTAGTCCAAGTCCTGTTATTGAAAGCCCGAAAGAAAGAAACAGAAACGTGTTTTAAAAAACCTAAATTGGCTGCAAGTTAAAAAGAAAAGAGTGAAAATGGTTGTCTCTAAAGTTTTTATGTGCAGCTAACATTTGCACTCGAGTATTATCAGATAGCTTTGATTAGAGATTTGTTCTTTTTCTGGCTGTACATATTGATGTAACAAATAACTGTGAGAAAAAAAAAATCCTTTCAGGTGCGTGGCTTCCTTGGGCCAAAGCAGCTTGAAGCAGCACTTACGGGAATGGATCTTGTCGTCATCCCTGCTGGTCTCCCAAGAAAACCAGGAATGACAAGGGATGATTTATTCAACAAAAATGCTGGGATCGTTCGCACTCTTTGTGAAGGCGTTGCCAAGTGCTGTCCTAATGCAATTGTGAATTTGATCAGCAACCCAGTGAACTCAACCGTCCCCATTGCAGCGGAGGTTTTCAAGAAAGCTGGAACTTACTGTCCCAAGCGTCTCCTTGGAGTGACAACACTTGATGTAGTGAGGGCTAACACCTTTGTGGTATGCAGAATGCCTTCTCTTAAACAGCCTTTGCATACTTTTATACTCTAATATAGCATTGCATACTTACATACTCAACTAGCATTGCTTATTTTGGTCATTCACTTTTCCTCTTTATATTGCTTTTTGTAGGCGGAAGTGCTTGGAATTGATCCAAGAGATGTCAGGGTTCCAGTTGTTGGTGGGCATGCAGGGGTCACTATATTACCTCTCCTGACGCAGGTATTATTGATCTTGTGGTGATCTCATCACAGGAGAAATGTTAATATTCCCCATCAAGAAAACATTGTCGAGCTTCTATGAATATCAGTTGCTAATTTGAAACCTATGTGTCTGCAGGTCAGCCCCCCATGCTCATTCACTCCAGATGAAATCAGCTATTTGACTAACCGCATACAGAATGGCGGTACTGAAGTTGTGGAGGTACGATGCTGTTTACATTCAGCAGGCTGAAGCTAACCTTCCTTCCACACGATGAACTTTGCACTCCTCTATGGGATAAGCTCTTCATTCGATATATTTTATATGGTGTCCATGCATTTGCGACTGATAAATTGTAGGTACTGGACAGACCGAACGCACATCTAATTTACACTACATAAAGCTTACCATAGCGATGATTTGTGGGAAATATCTAGTGCAAACCCATCTTTCAATGATATCATGCATACAAGCAATGTCTGTATGTCAAGTTCCAGTCCTACAGTAGGTTAACCAATTGATTGACTTCAATTGAACACACTTGTAGGAGTCTCCAAAGTACAGACAGCAAGACCAAATATGATTTGTGAAGTAAAATGTTTCAGAAATTGGCGCTGAATAACCAAGTGTGTTGTGGGGATTAGCTGTAATTCCATCCCTTGATATAGTGAAATTCTACCAGTTATGGAATGCATATCCTTATCTGCCCTCTATGCATTAGCTGAAACAATTTCTGAAGGATTTTACAGTTAGTAGGCCAAGTTACCAGGAATGAAAAATTGACAATAGATAACGGGTGGGTAGACACCTAGACAGAGATTTTAGGAAAGCAACTTTCAACAGCTCCTACAAGCAATCGAAATGTAACAACGTACCTTAATCGAGCATGAAGGAAATTTCTGATAGCATTCAATCATTTATCAATCTGCAATGCATAGCTATAGTTTCGTATCGTTTTGGTTGCAAAGCATTGTACGTCTCTGAAATTGTCGCAAGTCAAAAAAAAATTTAAGTTTTGTTTTTTCCCAATTAATTAACAAATGTATGTATAATGTTCTTTTCACTGATGATTCAGGCAAAGGCTGGATCAGGCTCTGCAACTTTGTCAATGGTAGGTTATATAACAGCTTACTTCACTTGATTAGTACCTAACTTAAGTACTCATACTAACAGAAAAAAAAACATCTCAGGCTTTTTCTGCTGCAAAGTTTGCTGACGCATGCTTGCGCGGAATGCGTGGCGATGCTGGCATTGTGGAATGTTCATTTGTTGCATCTGAGGTACTCTTACACCAAATCCGAATATACGTCCTTCCCATCATCCAAACATAGCATCTTATGATTACTTCCCCTTTGTCTTGTATTAGGTGACAGAGTTGCCGTTCTTTGCAACAAAAGTGAGGTTAGGTCGAGGTGGAGCCGAAGAGGTCCTCCCTCTTGGGCCGTTGAATGACTTTGAGAGGTACCTTAGCTCTACTTAATTAGTCGCTTCCATACGCAGCTGCCTAAAAATCATTACAAATGGCTCTCTTTCTCAAAATAATTGCTTTTCTTGACCAATTTGGCACGACAGAGCTGGCCTGGAGATGGCGAAGAAGGAACTGATGGAGAGCATCCAGAAGGGCATCGATTTCATGAACAAGTGACATGGAACAAAGAAGGGATCATCCCCGACCTATACATACATAGATGTAAAGAGTGTGATATAGTGCTCCAATACCTGTAAAACCACTTTTGTAAAACAATAGCAAAAGGCTAATTACCCTTTAGCTGCACTGAACCTTTTTTCCGATCATGGAATAACAAATCATTTATTAGACAACATTCTGCTGTGAATAATCTTCATGCTTGTCTCATGGAGCCATAGTTGTCGTGGAATCTGAAACTGTGAAGGAATGGCTTTCACGTTGCAAGTTGGACCAAAGGGCTTCTCACCGGTCGTGGCGTGCGCGAGCCTCTCGGGTCCGGGTAGGCGACGACGGATGGCGGATCTCGCCGCGACTTCGCGACGAAGGGCTAGCCGTTCTTGTAGGAGAACGAGCGGGGAATGGGCGTGGTTCGCCCGTGCCGACAGGCGAGGCGCTGAGCGGCGCGTTCCTGAACGAGTGGGAGTGTGGGACCGCGGGTGCACCCCGCACGTCCGTCCGTCCGGAACGGAGGGCGTACGTACGGGTGGGCACGGGCCACGGAGTACGTGCCGAGGCAAAGGTAGGGCGTTGCATTTGAAAAGACCCCCGAAAAAAAAAATCAAAATTTAAAAAATTGTGGAGTTTTTGGCTTGTTTTTTTAGTTCTTGTCCAATTTGAAAAGTCTTAGCCAAATCCCGCTTTCCTTTTTTGTCCTTGCGCTTTGCCAACTCAAAAACACCCCGAGGAAGCTGCTTTCACCATATTCTTATTGCCCTTGCGTCACGCTGCCCCTGCCCCCGCGCCAAACCCGCACCAGTGCCCCGCCACCTCCCGCCCCACCTCGTTGGCCACCTGTTCGCACCATTTATTGCCCACACTATCATCGCCCGGCCTTGCGGCTTCGCCTGTGCCATGCCCGGCACCGCCCATGCCACCTACTCGATGCGCCGCGATTGTCATCACCGCCCTCGCCAGCTCGTGCACCCACGCCAGTGAGGGGCTCCCCCTCTCACGACGCCACTCGCCACCGGCTCGCCCCTTGCGCTGCGCCAGGTCCTCTCTGTTGTCTACCTCACTGCCACACGTCCTGCCACCCTAGGAGCAAGCAGTGCCACCACCGCCTTCTCGGGCTATAAAAGCTGACCACCACCACGTCAAACTCCTCATCAGCACCCACTCCACCTCTCTGACAACCCCTATCTCTCTCAACTCCGGCCAAGAGCCTGAATTGCCGCCGCCCCTCTTTCTTCCCTAGTGAGCTTGAAAGCCAATCCGTCGCCACCCTCTAGCCCTCTCCCTCCCAACCCCGTCACTAGCATTGCCCCAACCTCCAATCACCCTACCCTCCACCACCGCGCCGCCCACGATCACCATCGCCAAGCCGCCTCGGTGCATCCCAAACTCCACAGCCACCACCCCTGAGTTCCCCTCCGCCCACTGATGCTTAAGCCCTAGCCAATTTAACCACAGCATCGTCGGACCATCGCCTCCGTCTTCCCCTGCTTCAGCCATGCGCCATTGTCGTTGACCACCCCTCCGCAAGCCTCCACTGCCCATGCAAAGCCCAAAAAAGGGTTGTGCGAGTTGAGGAGGTGCTCTCTGCACCACCCGGCGCCGTCGTTCGCCGTCGGAGTCGCCTTCCTCCCCTGCTCGGGAGTCGTGGGAGCGTGCCCCGACTTTGAGCCACACAGCTCAAGCCACACCAAAGCTAGGCCAAGGCCTGTCCCAGTTGGCCGCGAGCCTGACTAAGTGTTGTGTGCAAAACTACTAGCCCGCCCAGCCCAATATTGTTAATCTGAAACCCGTTAACCTATGACTAAAAATCTAATACTATTCATCCAACTAGATCCGTAATGAATAGTGCCATCCTGATACTGCTCACCGAGCCAAATACTATGTGTCCAAACCCAATAATATATATGGGAGTATGTACTCCCACTTCTAATATACCACTTAAACGAATATATTATACTTCTTTATCACTTTCAGTATTATTAAAATATCAATTATAAGATACTCCAATGTCACTTGATTGAAAAAATTCCATTAGAATCCTTTATTTTTGTTATATACCCTGTCATATATAAAAGAAGTGTACACAAATTTTGCTACAATAAAGTGGATTTTCATGAAATTTTTTATGGAACTCACTTTAGAGTATCTTATAATTATTATTGGAGTATGCTCAAATAGATAAAGAGATATCATCATATGATTTAAAGTGGTATATGAGAAGTGGGAGTATGTGCTCCTAGGAGTACCATACCATTTTCATATATATCCATTTAGACTGTTTTTAGCCCGTGAATCTCATTTTCAACTCTGTTTAGCCAAATCAAGCACCCAAAAATCATAATAGCCCACATCACCCTTCTTTGTACTCTTTCTGGATTTCTTTATTTCATTTTATTCCCAGATCGCCTCCTTTTGAGCCCGGACTTATTTATTGGATTTTTTTCACGTTAGAAGTCGGATTTGATAATCAAGCTATAGAAGGAGTTGATCAAGACATAGGAGAGGTAAATTCAGTCAAAGACCGTATATAAGGAGGCAAGTTACATTCTTTGATAATTTTGAGCCTATATTTTATGTACTTATATTATTACTTTCATTATCATATTTATGTCAATTATTCTTTATTGAAATAATATTTTTAAATATCATGATGATTAGATATATCCTATCACCCCACATACAAGCTCATATGTTCATTTGTAGGCTATATTCACCTTGACAAGTTTAAGATACATAAAATATTAATAGATGTTCGGCATTGTCACATAATGAGTTTACAAATACTGAAAAAGAGTATTGTCTAACCACCAATGGTTTTGGTGGAGAGTTGAGGGTTGAGACCAGGAGGTTGGACAACCCAATAAACTTGATAAAAGTGAGTCGAAGGTGGGATCAAGAGGTGGACAACCACGAGTTGTATGTTGGTCTATCTCCTCACTGTAAGACAGGTAAGGATTAGAACCTTCTGTCATATAACTGACACAGAAATCATTCAACCACGGGTTTGATATATCCAACTTGGCTTAGTACACCGTTCTTCCAATTGAATATATACATGATGTCAACTGCTTTTGTTGTATAGAGCAGTCGCGGATTGGGGGTGAGTCAGGAGTGGGCCGGTCAGGGCAGTCGCTAAACTACACAACGGTATGGACTAGTGAACATCGGACCGCGCACTGTACCATTGACCGGTGGTTTCCGATGGCTGTATTGACCTTTTGAACCTACCGAGTGGAGGTTAGAAATGTTGAGCAGTGGAAATGTTTTGTTATCTCAACTCAGTCGCACGCTATCGTATTGCGTGTATACAACTTGACAGTATGAGTATGAGGTATCTTGTGGGTAAAGTTGGGCAACTCTGCAGAGTATAATCAATGGTATTCAGATACGCTGTGTTTTCGGTTAATGAAGCTGTGTTCAAGGGTGAATCTAATATACGAGGCATAAGTAGATATTTTGAGATGTTAAGCTAGTAATTACAATTGTTGAATAAACCCCTGATATTATATTAGTACAATTTTAATGTTTTAAATACAAACTACTTTAACTCAAATGTTGCATCCACGTATACCTGATATGGTAAACATTTAACAATCAATTGAATTCCTAGCATGTAGTTCAATAGTTTTTCTATGTGGCTTACTGAGTACGTTGTGCACTCAATCTTGCTAAATTTTCATCAGAAGGTGTATCAAAGGATTGAATGACTCTTTGGAGATCGTGTTACGGTTGCGACCGTACTCAAGCTTTCCTGTGAGGGTTATTTGGTTCTTCTGATCGTAAATTAAAGCTTTGGGCTTGATATGCCTATTTGTTGTTGCAAAATAGCCATTAGGCCCTAATTCAATTAAATTAATGGTTTTTAAATATTCATAAGAACGTTTAGTGCCATTCCGATCAGCAATCGAAATCTTGAGTGCTGGGGCCGGATGTCGAGCGCCGGTATACGTTTCAGCGTTGGGTGCCGGGGCCGGATGTCGAGCGCCGGTTGTCGCGGCAGGGGCCGGCATGGTGAAGGACGGGAGGAAGCGATGGGCGGTCCGTGCCCGCGGCTTGTGCTGACTGACAGCCCAAAAGTTGAAGATCAGTGGCTAATGTCAAGTGTTCCCGGGCTACTGGCGGGCCGAGCCTAAGCAGCGCCACCTGCACCTTCGTCTGTGATCCCGTAACTCGCTCTGTGTGCGCCTAATTAGAAACAGTTATACCACACTCGTAGATTGCTGTGCTGAAGAAGATTGAAAGAACGAAGTGAGGTGAGCTACAAGTCCCAAGTCTTCAGACCTGTTGAACAGAGTGAAGCCCCGAGCATTGATCAAGGCTTCAGTGTCGAGACTAGGGATGGCAATGGTGTCCGATTACCTATATACCCGCAGGCAAAAACCTTAATAGAGACGAGCAAAAATCTTAATGGAGGCGGGCAAACATCTATCCAACAGGCAAATGGGCGCGGACATGGGTGAGCTCCACCCGTGCCCGCTTTGCCCGTTTACCCGCCAACGGCACACTGACATGTGGGCCCATAGAGAAAACCCTAGACACACACTCCTCCAACTCACTCCCCCTCTCTACTCACTTGATCACCCTCGTTCACATCAGGCGCCGCCACCACTATCCACAAACCCCAACCGGCTAATACCTCCCACACAGCTTCACCGCTCTCACATGGAGAAGATAGAGTTCGAGCCATGTAACCCGGGTATAAAATTATACTGCCGACTCTTGTAATCCTAATCGTGAAAAAAAGAAACTCCTTGTATTGATGGAGCCGCCTCGATTCGGCTCCCGGAGACGTAGACATTGCCAAACCTCGTAAACAAATCCTTGTGTCTCTTGTGCGTTTTGTGTAACCACATTCTTCGTACACGCCATCACCGGTTCCAACAACCACTTCTTATCAGATGTTTTGGACCAACAAAAGTATTGTGACCTTTCTCAATTTCAGTATCAGGGTCTGTTTGGAATAGGAATGAACATATATCATAAGGCCAGCTTATAAGTAAGAGACCATGCTCAAATGGAATGGTCCGAGAGGATTCCCATCAGATCAGAATGGTTCAAGACGACCATGGAAAGGTCCCGGAGTATGAGTGCATCAGAGAAGAAGAGAAGATGAGTTGACTTCATTTCTGTTGCAAAAGATCCACGTGCAAGCCTGGAAATGCTGCTGAATTCCCTATCCCCTTTCTAGCTTTCCTTGCATTTCCCTTTTTTTTTTCTGTCCTTTTGGTGGTGCACTTTACATTCTGAATCCAGGAAATTATTAGGGTTGGTGGTGTGCACTTTACCTGATCTGGTCATAGCTTCCACTTAAGTATGTCTGTCCCACTTGTATCCAGTCCTAGGTTGGATTTCGTTTCCCAAGCCTGCCTTTGCATTTCCTCTTTCAACTTGCACTTGTGAAGTTGTCTTCATGGAAACTCAATGAGATCAAGATACGCAGTGCACCCTGCAGGTTGTTGAAGATCAGCAACCAACTTCTCATTTTAAACATGTTAAAAACAGAAGCACTAATTCTCCTCTTCATGACATGGTATTCCTTGCTGCGTGCTCCATCGGTGCTCGTCGCTGTGCCTGCCGACGACAGGTGCCGAATCAGGAGCACGCACTACTGCTGCAGCGTCAGATGATCGGGGCACGCACGTACGAGACACCACCACGAACACGCCTTTTCTTGTGCAGAAGCCCGCCCGCCCGCCTGCCGCAAACTGAGCTCTTCCTTGTTGCACCGATATTTGATGTCCTGTTTCGGCTCTGCTCTCCCTCGTTGTGATTTCTCGTTGAATTCTTAATCGACAGACTGCCTCATCTTTGTGACTACTGTCTGAAGCAAGTTTTATTATCCTGCATTTGCTGGTTGGTGTGTCTCCATATCTCACGCTAGCTTCTGCCTGCCCGCGGTCACCGCGCGTGCGCCATCGCTTCTCCTCTGACGCACGTCGCCTTCTCGATCGCCGCTTGAGCTAGCCGGCACCGGCGCCGGACGTAGGCCGTAGCTGTGTGTACTCAGGAGTCAGGAGAGCATGAGAACATCCAGTGCCAGGAACCTGGGGGATCGGTCCGCCATCCTATATATATTGTCGTCTTTCCTGCGCAATCTCCGCGGCCGTCTAGCCTCGCCGGAGCAGCGTGAGCCGGCTGTCCGCGAAGGGTTACGGACGACGGCAGCCAGACCGGACGTCTTCCTCAATATAACATAACTTAGGGGGTCTCTAGCAAAACTCTGTTCTGCGCTACGTGTACGCGTCGATCTGGCCTCTCAACTTTGATCCAACGGTCACTCCGGAAGCCTCACCACGATCGCGATTATTATCTGCGATCATTTCCGGAAAGGCTCTTATGGTAATACAGCACAAAGCGAGGTCTCCTTAGCAAAAGTCTCTCCCCAGCACGTCTCCACTCGATCGCGGCCGCGAGATTGTGATCCAACGGTTCCTCCCTGAAGCCCACCATTATCGCGTTTCTCATCCGACCGTGTCCGCATGATTTTATCCAACGGTAGCCGTTGTTGTCCTTTTCCTCTCTCTGCCCATCTCTCCCCTCAGGCCGCGGCCGGTAGCCGCAGGACGCCTCTCTGGCTGCAGGCCGCCGCGCCCAGCCAGAGAGGAGGAGAAGCATCCTGTGGTAATCCCATGCTTGATTCGATTTGTTTCGGTTTGCCCCCTCTCTCTCTCTCTCTTTTTCCCCTTCTTTCTTTCTATCCCGCGCGGCCAATTCTGAAACACAACGCAAACCAAAGGTTCTTTCCTCTCTCCTCTCTCTTTTCGATCCTATCCATAAATCCATGTGCTACATAACGGAAGAGGGATAAAAGAAAACAGAACAAGAAACCAAAAAGAAAAAAAGAAAAAAGAAGAGAAGAAGAGAGCAAACAGACATGAGTGACAGAGTGAGCGTGATTGATCTGAGAAATAGTTCCTTGCCGCGGTTTCTCTGTGCACTGTTACTATTCTCCAGAGCTGTGCCGTGCTGTGTAGGCCCTTGTTTTGGCTAAGTGGACATCTTCTTCAGAGTAGAAACGCAACAGTGCGCCACCACCGAACCGAGTCCCCTACCACGTGAGGCGTGAGTCCACTGCATCCCTGGACCACCCAGATGCCAATGCACGCTTCCTGCCGCTTTACTTTATCAGATTGATCAATGCCATTGCTCTGTCCAAATCAAGCACACTTAGCACCGCATTATTTGGAGCGGCCTTCCATAGTTCAGAATCTAACGATGTACTTTTTGTCTGGAAAAAAACAGTACAAATGGCAACAGATCATTAGCACATGGACTACTTCCCTATCCACTTCCTATTTAAGCACTGTTCAAAGCGCCCCAGCATCCATGCATGGCTCCAGATGAGAGGAATCTTACGTGCTTTTTAAGTTTTTTTTCCCCTAAATGGTATGGTTCTGGCTGGTATTTGCAAATGTGGTTCTCTTCGCGTGGCATTGCCAAAATATGGCAGTTCGGACAAGCCTCACGCCACCACATGTGCAATTCTGATCACCCTAGCTCGGAGAGGGTTTGTCCGTGCGGTGCACGTGCGGACGTGCCAAAATCCATGCGCCCATCGCTCGGTTGCTTCTCCGCCCGACACATGTCTCGTCCGCACTGCCACCGCCTCGACAGCACAGCCTCCGCACGCCCACCACCCGAACAAAGCTGTGTTCGCACGCCCACTGCCCGGACAGGCCGTGTCCACACAAGTGTCGCCCGGAGAAGTGTCCTCTGCACACCCACCGCCCAAATTAGTCGTGTGTTGCCCAACCAGCCAGCTCTGCCGGTCCCTCTTAGCCCAGACCTTGCCCGCACACCACGCCAGTCCTCCGTGCCCTACATTCCTCGTCACCATCCATCACTTTCACGCTTTATTTCATGTCGCCATCCATATCTCTGCATGCAGATGCATGCATGCATGCAAGCCAAGCGTGCGGGAGGGAATCTGATTTCACGCGTCGCGGCTATAAATTCTGAGGTGACGGCGAGACGGTTCGCAAACTCTCATCCTCGCTCGCTCGCTTTGTCATTCTTGCTCGTTCCGTCGATTTCGTTTTCACATACGATTAATCATTGTTTACAACTGTCATTAGTGACCATATTAGTAGGTAATTTTTTTTCTCGTACGTATTTTGTTTATTAGTTGTGTAGTTAGTTAATTAGTTATAGTTAAATGTTCATAGTTAATTAGTTGTACTTATTTAGGCATAATTAATTAAGTCATTTTCAATTTTTCGCAATAAAATTTATGTCAGTTTATTAGTCATAGTTAAATTAATCTTACATAATTAATTAGTTGTAATTATTTAGACATAGTTAATTAGTTACAAATTAATTAGTTATAATTAGTTAGTGTTAGTTAATTAATTAGTTGTAAATAATTAGCTTGTTGCACGGCCACCTTACTAGGGAAGTCTTGCCCAACTAAGAGGGTGTCGATGTCAAACCCCCACTGAGACCCGTCTTCTTGCGGCAATACAAGCAAACGTACCGATATATCATCAAATCTCGATGCCACATAATGCACCTCCGATGACACAATTCTGCCGGTTAGACCACCACCTTGGGGTGCGTTCTCCTCGCTACCATCTAAGCCTGGGTCGGCATCCTCGTCGGACTCCAACCCGAGAGGCTGGTCTGGTAGATACTCGTGGTAGTCAATGCGGGTTGACCACCACAGTTCCGCCCCCTTGTTTTGCATAAAATTATTCGCAAGTATTCTCTTGCGGGCTTCCTCCAAAACAACACATTCCGTGCTACCGTCTTCAAGCTCAGCCCGTGGTTCCACGCTTCCTGAGACACCGGCATCATCAAGGTTTTCCGGTGCCCTACGCACGAAATTCACGTACACCATTGGCTTCCCGTATATTGTCATCTTAGGCTGAGAAGCAATCTACATGTACTGGCCCCATGTTACGCTTCTGAGCCCCTCCGCCTAGACCACCTTGTGCTGGTATCTCGATAGGTTCAACCTATTAGGTCCAGCCCGTACCAGACTATCGCTATAAAATACTACCAAGTCTTGCAAGTTCGAAATTACCTAATGCCACAACAACCCAAATTGTGGTACGTGATATAACAAATATGGTATGCAGTTAGCACTAATTAAGTATGACTAAACTAATTAATAATAATTTATTATGAGTAATTTATTCACTAGTAATTACCCATGACACAAATAATTATGACATATTACATGCAAGTAATCAATTAAATACGAGTAATGAAATACAAATAATTAATTAATTAGCAATAAATTGATTACTTATCAAAAAATTACTTACGGGTAATTAATTACATATAAGTAATTCCCACTGAATTAATTATGATTAATTAATTAAGAATGATTAACTACGCACATACATAATTAATCGTAATCAATTACATTTATTTAGTCACCAGTAATTAACTCGGTACTTACCAACAAAATAATTATGGCCACGTAAATTCAACTACTCCATTTGCACTAGTGTAATTAGCACTAATAAACTACGACTCAAATAATTATGATTTATTAATTACCACTGATTCATTATCACTAAATTAATTGCGGCTAATTAATTATGGCTAGTTAATTTCTACTAAATTAATTATGCCTAACTAATTACCACTAAACTAATTATGACTGATTAATTATCACTATTTTTTAACCACTAACTAATTCATACTTAAAAAATAAAGCATAATTAATTACAACTAATTAATAAGCACTAATTAATTATCAATACATTAGTTACGACTAATTCATTACCTCTTAATAATAAGTAGTAATAAACTACGACTAGATTATTAACATCGATTTAATTACGACTACAAACTACATTAATTAGGACTAGTTGAATATGACTAATTAACTACAACTATAGTAATAACGACAAATGGAGTGGACAAAAAATTACCTATCCTTTTGGGGACCGTTCAATACTGGTTCAGTCTTAAGAACTGCTCCAAACTTTCATGTCCAAAAAAATTTATTTTTGTTATGTGTGTTCTCAGCGACAAGCACGAGAACAAGAGCAAAAATGCAATTGAGAATGACCGAGAGCGAGAGCAGACTCCGGTATTTATAGCCGCGTGAAGGCAATTCCCGCATATAGCGCAGTGCAATGGTGGCGGGAAATTCGGAGGCCCTGTCGGGCCGCAGCACTCTGGGCTAGGGAGAGGGGGCAGATACCCATATCCGAGCGACACTTGTGCGGAGAAGGCTTCTTCGGACGTTGGGCGTGCGGAGGAGGCTTCTCCGGGCGACACTTGTGCGGACGTGGCTTGTCCGGGCAGGGGGCGCGCGGACGCGGCTTGTCCGAGCGGGGGGCACACGGGCGCGGCTTCTTCGAGTGACACTTGTGCGGTTCGGGCGGTGGGCGTGCGGAGGTGGCGCTGTCTGGGCGGTGGGCGTGCTACCGAGATTGATTCCAGCCGCGGGAAGCACGGAAATGCACACATATCGCCGAACAACACGTGTGTATTGTCATTTTTAGCAATATAGTGCAAGAGACGCTACTTCCGTAAAAAAAAACGCGCAACTGTGCCATCCAAGACAAAAACTCGTGCTATTCAGTACTCCATGAGCTAGCCGTGCATGCATGCGCTCTAGTAGAGCAAAGTTCAAGCACTGAAGGTGGGGGTAACTGTGAGTCTGGCGAATGTAACTGTGGTAAATAGCGTTGTGGTCAACAGTAAGGAAGGCAGGTTGGTCTTGTAGACATGGTGGTCATCTCTGACCAGCCAGCACCAAAAGCTGTAGTTGGAATACTGATTCATAGCAATGATGGCAGTTGGACTGCTTGCTCCGCAGGAGACCAAACTACTGGGAAGTAAAATAGTACAGTTTAGTACGGGCCTATACGGTGAGAGTGTAATATAATAATATATAAATATATATTTATAATTATATATACACTAAATTTCACTTGTAATATTATTTAAATATATAGTGGTAGGATCGATTATAATATATATTTCAATGAGTTTAATAGACGGTATTATCAATTCCGTTGGTATGACTGGTATTGTCTGGTATCGAGGTCGGTACGACTGGTATCAAGCCGGTATGACTGGTATTAAGTCGGTATGACTGATATTGACAGGCATCGAGGCCGATACAGAACGCAGGACTGTTTTGTACCGTTTTAGGTGGTGGAATTGTATATATCAGTAGTAACGACTGGTACTAGAACAATATCGATAAGTTTGGGAAGTATTCATTTTTTCTTCTTCTTCTAACCATGAAGAAATTTACCTTATGGTGACCAATCTCTCATTTTTTCGGTTTTGCAGGAACAGAAAAAATGTCCTTGCGTAATGACAGGGTGTACGCTGGTTAAAAGGTCGTAACTTATACACGCAGAAAATTAACCTGAGATTAAAAGGCCGAGACCACACCAATAATTGGATGGGTCGGTGCAGGCGAACACATGGCACTGCCGCCGTGCGATCGCGACCGTGCGCATTTGCTGTCTCGTTTCGTTGCCGATTTGACCCTTTCTGTTGGACGCATAGAACTGGACCGAACAAACGGCGTCAGTACAACGTCTAAATCCATCGATCGCGCTGTGCGTCTAATCTGATGGTCCTTTTGCCTCCCAGGAGTAACAGTGTCACTTTTTTTTTCAGAAGGTAATACGTAACATTCGAGAAAAGAAACCGGGGCAAAAGTGGAGCAGAAGGGAAATCAGGTGATGATGAGAGGCGCGGCTGTGGCCGGCAAGCAGGTTTCTGCGCCGGAAAAGGCACGCCGTTCCCCGTCGTGCTCGTGCTGGCGTGTTTTCTGATCATCTGACGACGCTGCAGTAGCGCTCTCCTGATTCGGCACGAAAGGTTAATGCACCGTGGGCCGACCCGTCAGTTGCAGGACGTCGAGCAACTGATGATGGAGCATGATTGCCACAGGGGAGCGACGAGGCATCATCATGTGATGGGCCTCACGCAGCACTTGATCACTTAACAGAAGATATTGGACAGACCAAGGCACCGAACGTTATCTCACAATCCAACTACTGCACCACTACTTAACATCTTCTTTGCCTTTGAACAATGATCCCCTCGCTACCACTTGACATTAACGCTGCCTTACTCCATAGTTCCTAGTGCTGATCTGATGCTGCACTTGGCGTTATGCGAAGGGCAAGCATCTGTTGACCAAAGCCGTATGCTCTGCTTGCACACATTCTTTGGCATTTGTGAGCCAGCTTTCTACACATTATATACGAGGGATAACCTTGTTTGACTAAAAAGGCGAAGGAAGCACCAATCATATGCTTTGATTGATTGAGAGCATATCTATTCATCTTGCAAAGGTGTTTTTCTTTGGTAGCAATGTAGTAGTATGATATCTGAATTTAAGACCAGCCTTCTTCAACTATTTGCACAGGACAGAAAGTACTTTGAAGGGTCTTGATTCCACAAAAAAGATTAGATTCTGATGCTGAATTGGATAGAAAAGGCACTTGACATTTAAACGCCTACATTGCAAAAGGAAGATCAAAAGCTCTGAAGTACCTTAACTAACTACAGAGTCCTACATTGCAGCAGCAAAGCAAGCACATCAAATTGGAAAGTGGACACCCACCAAGCTTGAATATGTACAGCATAAAAGGACTAACTTACCACGCTCTAAATTCAAACCTAAGCTTGCATGATCGAAGCTCTTGCATGTTTCGCGTCAAAAGGTAACAGTTTTAGACTTGAATTATCAGATGTTGATGAGATCAGGAGGCGATGACTCTGAGCTTGTTTGCTGCTGTTGCTGATCTTTCACGTCACCAGTTGGTGCTTCTGCGGACCCGGCTGGAGCTGGAGCTGGAGCTGGAGGATTGGATGCAGAACCATCACCAGAAAGTGAAAGCTCTTCTCCTTGCTTGGGAGCTGGCTTTGGAAGCTCACTGAGGATCTGCACGACCTCCCGCATTGTTGGGCGCTGCACGCTCTGCTCCTCAACACAAAGCAAGGCAACATAGAAGACGTGCATGACCTCGTGCAGCGGCACTGTCGAGAGCCTTGGGTCACGGATCATCATCACTTGTTCCTTGTTTGAGTCCGTCATCATCCTGACCCACTGGACAATGTCAACACCATCACCAAACTCCCCTACAGGCTTCCGCCCGGTGACCAGCTCAAGAAGCACAACACCAAAGCTATAGACATCACTCTTCTCGTCGACCTTGAGGGTGTAAGCATATTCTGGACAGCCACAGATGTCGAATTTAATGCAAGATCAGTCAATTAGAAAGTAATTCAAATTTTCTTTTGCAGCTAGACAATTATCAAGTTAGAATAAAAGATACAAACTGAAGTAATTGAACCTAACCATAAGGAGAGGCTGCTTTCATGAACCAAAAGCATCTTATTGAGTCATTGTGCAAAATTAGAATATTCCAATATAGTTATATGGAAGACGAGGGTAGCAATACCAAGAAGCTAAGTTTACACAAGCCATTCGCTACTAATCAAACAGTGCATTAGCATCTCATTTTAATAACTACAATTGGTCTGCAATTTGCATGATTGAACTTAGGAGACAATCTTGACCCAAGTGAATAAGCATTACAATACTCATCAAACAGAACTGCAATGAAGTTATAAAAGTAAAACAGTGGCATCTCAATTTAATAACTACAACAATACAATTTGTTTGCAAATTGCACAATTGTACTTAGGACATACAATCTAGTAACTTGACCTATGTAACAAGCATTTCAATACTTATCAAAACAGTATTATATTTTGCACCTTGAAAATGGTCAGATTGAACTCAATTAGGAAGGGTATATTTTTTACCTGGAGCAATGTAGCCATATGAGCCAGCAATGGCGGACATGCATTCGGATGCACCGGTGTCCTGCAAGAATTTCGCAAGCCCAAAGTCGGCCACATGAGCTTCAAAGTCGGAGTCAAGAAGTATATTGTTCGACTTGACATCACGGTGCAGTATCAATGGTGAACAATCATGGTGCAGGTAGCAGAGCCCCTTGGCGGACTCAATGGCAATCTTGTACCTAGTGTCCCAATGCAGGTGTCCGCCCTTCTTGCCATGGAGAAGCTCCCCAAGGCTGCCATTGGGCATATACTCATACACCAGCAGGTTAGTCTCATTGTTTGAGCAGAAGCCTAGCAGGCGCACAATATGGCGGTGCCGAATCCTCCCAAGTGTCTGTATCTCTGCTGAGAACCCATGATCATGTGATGAGCCACGGGCCATTGCTGGGAGCCTCTTCACAGCCACATGCTCACCATTCAGCATTGCTCCCTTGTACACAATTCCTGCACCGCCTTTGCCAATAATGTTCTCCTCTTTCAAGCAATCAAGCACATCATCACAGGTGAAATCGAGGCGCTGGAATGCAGTGAGTTTCCACACACGTGCCTCGCTGGCTTTCTTCAACGACCGGGCCTTCAGAATCGCCGCCCCAGCAAATAAGATGGAGCAGGCCAGCAAGCCGAGCACAATGAGCAGCTTGACGCCATTAGACAGCCCGCCATGGCCATGGGCGGTGCGATCAGTGTCAGCAATGCCAGGGCGGCATGGGCCAAGGTATGGTCCACACAGGCCTGGATTGCCAACGAAAGATGTGGCGTTGAAATAGCTGAACTGGCCAGTCCCTGGCACAAGCCCGGACAAGTTGTTATATGAGAAGTCGACTGCCGTCAAGCTCTGCATTGTCGCGATGGATGGAGGTATCTCTCCATCAAGGTGGTTCCTGGAGAAGTTGAGGTAGTTCAGTATACGCATCCCAGAGATGGCCGGAGGTATCTTCCCAGAGAGATTGTTCCGGCTCAAGTCCAAGTAAGTGAGCAACCGACATTTCCCAATCTCCGGCGGTACGCCTCCTTCAAACGCATTGCTGCTAAGGTCAGCCTTGGAGAGCTGCTGCAGCCGCCCAATCTCAGCAGGCATCACACCGGAGAACGAGTTCCGATCAAGAAGCAGCTTCTGAACACCAGAGAAGTTCCCAATGGATGCCGGCAATGCACCGGTGAGCTGGTTGTTGGACAGGCTGATCTCGCCAAGATTAGGCGCTGCGACGCGGACCACGGCCGGAAAATTACCGGTGAGGAGGTTATCTTGCAGCTCGACCTGCGTCAGCTTCGGCAACTCGAAGAGCCCCTTCGGAATCGAGCCGTTCAGGTAGTTCTCCCCAAGACGGACGCGGCTCAAAGATTTGCATTCGCCGAGGGATTCAGGGATGGCACCGAACAAGAAGTTGCCGAGCGCAATGAGAGTATTCAGCTTGCCCCCGGCGCAGAGCTCCGGCGGCAGCGTGCCGGTGAGCCTGTTCGACGAGAGGTCGAGCAGCTGGAGGCGGCCGTTGCGGCCGAGGCGGCGGGGCACACCGCCGGTGAAGTTGTTCTCCCACAGCTGCAGCACCTCGAGGCTGGGCAGGTCACCGACGAAGTCGGGGATGTCACCACGCAGCTTGTTCCGGAACAGGTTGAGCAGCGTCAGGTTCTTGAGCTCGGATAAGCTCGCTGGTATCTCGCCGGTGAGCGCATTGTTCGACAAGTCCAAAGAACTAAGGCTCTTAAGATACCCTAGCTCCGACGGTATGCTGCCGGTGAGGCCGTTCACCTGCAAGAACAGCGTGTCGAGATTCTGCAGCTTCCAGAGCTCCGGCGGAATCTCCCCGGAGAGCCCGCAGTTCGCGGCGTCCAGCCGGACGAGCTCGGTCAGGTTCCCCAGCTCCGGCGGGAGCCCACCGGAGTAACTGTTGTAATACCCAATGTACAGCTCCCTGAGGCTCGTCAGGTTCCCCAGCTCCGGCGGGATCTTGCCGGATAGTTCGTTCCCGGAGACGGCAAGGTACTGCAGCCGCCCCCACCTCCCGTACTCCGGAGGGATCCCGCCGGAGAAGAAGTTGCCGCCGAGGTGCAGGTGCCGGAGCTGCGGCATCTGCACGACCTCCAGGGGGAGCGGGCTGGTGAGGTTGTTGTTGTAGAGGTCAAGAACCCGGAGGCTCCGGAGGCGCGCGAGGGGCGCTGGGAAGGAGCCATCGAAGGCGTTGTTGGAGAGGTTGAGGTGGACGAGGAACTGGAGGCGGGCGAGGGAAGCCGGGATGGGACCGGAGAAGGCGTTGGCGGCGACAGAGAGGCGGAGGAGGCCGCGGAGGCGCGACAGCGCGGGCGGGAGCGCGCCGGAGAGGTTGAGCCCGGCGACGTCGAGGCCTACGACGGTGCCACGGGTGCTGCAGGTCACGCCGGCCCACGCGCAGTGGCTGGCGGTCTCGTTAGCCCAGGACGCGAGCGCGCCGGTGGGGTCGGACATGGCGGCCTTCGCCGCGAGCAGCGCGTCCGCGTCGACATCGGCCGCACCGGCGCCGGCAGCGAGGAGGAGGAGGAGCAGGAGGAGGGGGAAGAGGCGGAGATGCATTGGGTTTCTTGGGTTGGGGAGGAGCAGAGGAGGCTCACACACTCGGTGAGGAGAGTGGAGACGAGAGTGAGAGGGGAGGGAAGAGCAAAGGTTGTCTTCGTCTCCTGGACTTGCTGTGGGTAAGTTTGAAGTTGAGCACAAGGAGATATAGGGCTAAATTTTTTTGATTTCCTTTTGTTTTCTTTTGGTGTGGTGTGTGGTTTTGCTTTCGGGGGGATTGGGTTGGTTTTATAAGGTGTTCCTCTCTGGGTTATTCCGATCTGGATCTTTAATATTATTGTAGACGGTTAATACGTAGATAATATCACAGCAAGTCAGTAGTACCGTAGCAGCAACAACATTTGTACTTCATCAATTTTACTGTAGTAATTGCTCTGATCCTTCGATTTCGCTCAGACAGTGGAGCACGGTTCTAATCCTTCGATTTCGCCAGACAGTGGAGTTCGGTTCTAATGTCTATGTACAGTAGATCATTTGCATTTATAGCTTTAATTCAGATAATACCTATTCGATCTAGCGGTCTCGGATGGATGGATAAATATGGACAGTTTGACCGATTATTATTATTATTATTTGTTTTTCTCTCGTTATAGTATAGGGCTACTGGTAGATTTTTTTTTTAAAAAAATACATTTTCTTACGATGATTTGGTCTAAAACCTAAATGTGAGGTTCATTTGTCTCTGGCGCTAAATTGTCCGTAATAGCTACGGTAGACAAGGGCTCATCGAGTGTCATAAGTAGCAATAGTGGTTGGTAATACTTGCACAAATCTTGTAGCAATGGAAGCATGCGAGACATCGGTAGTTTGTTGAGAGCTTGTTTAGAACACAATAATTAACCGCTCATGTCCCTGTGCCCGTGGGAATTGGAATTGGAAGAAAAAATTCCATAATTTCCAATGGAACCTACCTAAAGTTTCGTTCCTATGGATTGTCACGACGTGGTACTAATAGAACAGTTTATGCTCGGATAGCATCGTTGTGCCATGTTCTTGTGCCTGCCTGCCAATAATTGCGCAAATATCCGAGAGGAAACCACACCGCCGCACTCGGACTGTTGCGAAGTACAGGAGCTGGCTCGACACATGAGCAGTTTACACAGCTTACAAACGAACAGGTAAAAAGACAAACCTGCCAACATAAACACGCAAGTAAGCCGGAGCTCAACGCTGCTACCTATTGAGTTATATACACCAACTAATTCATCTAAAATTTTAAATTGATGAGAAAAAAGAGGATAATTCACTTATATTTCAACACTTTATCTCAGGTATAGCCGTATAGGTAAGCTCTCTCAGGTCTAAAACGTGAAATAGAAGTAGGCTGTAATTTTTTTAAGGGTTTTGCTAGTTTTAAGTTGCCTGAAATTTTCTTAAGTTTAAGTCACTTGTTGTGACCATTGGATTTGTGTAGAGATTAGTGTGTCATATGATTGGATATTGATCTAATGAATATCATATGATTGGATATTGATCCAATGGTCACAACAAGTGACTTAAATTTAAGAAAATTTCAGGCAACTTATGAATAGACAGTCCCTTTTTTTAATTGCGTCAGCCGCGTCTTGAACCCAATAACTTGGCTGGGGTGTCAACAGATTGAATACGAATCGAGTAGAGGTATTTCCATATCCGTATTCGTATTTTCTAAACAAATACAAATTCGAATATTTTTTAATACGAATCGAATACCTAATTAATTCGGTCGGATTCAGATATCCTCGTAACTTACGTAATTGCAAGATATTTATGATACTTTATCCTTATACATAACACACATAATCATTCTAGCTTATCTATTTCACCTAAAAACATGAATTCATATTAAACTAAAAACACTCATCCAACTAATTAGCCATACTACAATAAAATATGTATATAGTTTTATCGAATTCGAATAGTACGGATAAAATAACATTTCGGATTATAAAAGTCCATACCATAATCGTATCTATTTTTTTTTATGCGAATGTGAATACGAATAGAGGAGAAATTGTTAATCGAATAGAAAAATTTAAACCATATTCGCTACCAGCAAAATTCGAATACGGGATAAAACGGATAATTCGGATTCGATTGACACCTCTACTCTGAGCTCGGATATTATATTGAGTTGTATGACGAGGGTAAAATGGACAATTCCCTTGTACGCAAACGCTACACACTTGCCTGCGTCCACTCCGTGGCATGATACGAACCACTTAATCGCGTGATGGGTCGGGAGCAGAGCGAGTTTTACTCTGAACTTTGAAGCAGCGCGCGTGGGCGTGGTCCAGCCTCGCGGTTGGAGCGGAGCTGCGATTCGCGCCGGCGCCTGCGGGCTCGGTCGGCTCGAGCGCATGCATTTCGCCTGCGTTTATTACGGTTACATAAGCTGCCTGCACTGCATTCACAGCGACTTCACCAACAATTCTGACTTGGAGAATAGCACAGTAGCACGAATTATTAGCACTCTCAGTACTATTACTACTGCTGCTACTACGAGTACTTGCTTGACTTGCGTGTATTTTACAGGTCACAGCTGTGTCTGTGTGTGTATGATGTCGATTTATACGGCTGCGTTCAGGGCAACTTTATAAACCTCACCGATAACCTTGACTTGCAGATCGAATGGAGTGAATTGCTCTCAATACTGTCTACAGTAGTACTTTCTTGTCGGACTGTTTGTAATTTTCAGGTTTACGGTTGTGTGTATATTATACCTGTAAGGCTGCATTGACAACAGCTTTATAAATCCACCAACAATGTTGACTTGCAGGGGAGAAAAGTTTGAACTGCACAAAGTGTTCTGCACATCTCATCAATTTTCCCAGAACCACAGTTAATTTTGCAGGCCTGAGTGTAAAAATCGGCATTTGCAACAGCTGACCAGAAGCTAGACACTGTGCAGCGTGCACCGTAAATGATTATTGACTTGAATGCATCAACTAATTAAAAAAAGAGCTTACGATGATGAGAAAAGACAGATAATTTATTTATACTTCAATAGTCTCCTTTAAATATAGGCTCTCTCAGATCTAAGACGTAAAATAGAAGTAAGGCTATAATTTTTTTTCTTTAATTACGCTAATCAAGTCTTATTATACTTCAACGATTAATATAAAATTTACAGTTTAGTTTAGTTTAGCACTTGGACAGTCGGACAGTAATCATTCGTCTCCCTTTCTACTACAGTTTTCTTTTGGCAGGTTTTTCAGTAGTAGTACTTGAGCAGGCTCGCTGTCGCTGCCGGCCTGCAGCCGAGCATATCATTGTTTTCTATTGCATTTTCGCTCCGGCCCTGACACCTTGGGTCCCGCCACCCGCTTGGCACTAGAGGACAGTCAAATTCTTGCGCCTGCTTGCCTTGCCTCCTGGCTCCTGCAGTCCTGCTAGTGCTACGCTTGCAGCAGCCGAAGCCATCTTTCTTTCTTCCTCGCGTAATTCCAAGATTGCCAGCGTAGTCGCTGTTCTATTCTCGTCAGAGTTTTGCAACTGGAGATGACTCAGGAAAAAAAACACTTTGACTGCACGTATATACTGCAGTAACATTCAGTATAGTCTAGAGCAAGCCGCCCGTCTGGGTTCAAACTCTCACGTCTCATTTTTCAGATGGCTTTAGGACGGCAATTTCAGGTTTGATGGCTCTGGCTCTCCGGCCAGTGGCAGCATCGGCATCAACATCGAGCCACGAGGCCGTGATCGCCCAGGCAGCAGTAGGCTGCGACCACCCAGGCAGCAGTAAGCAATGATCGTCCAGGCAGCTAGGTGAGCTTTTCTCCCAATTTCTAGAGAAATCTTTGCTATTCTCCCATTTCTTCTTGTTCAGCTAGGTCGGCTAGTAATTGTGTATCCGAATATCCGATGTTTGCAGTTCTCAATAGACCATAATTAGGTACTTAGCTTGCGGCTTTCCCAGGCTTTGAAAAATTTCTGGCTCCACCAATGATCGGAGTGCTCTTGCAATGATAGGACGAGATGCGTCTGATGACGAGGGCAACACGTATTTTTCTCGTCAATCCTTCTTGTGTTTGCATCCACAATTTGAGTCGCTAAACACACGGCCAACAACCACCTATCTTTGTCGTAAATTTGGCGGTTTTAACAAATATTCAAATATAATTCCAACAATTCTTACAATAATTAAAGCATAATTCCAGCAGCATATAATTGACAATAACGAATAAAAGCATGTAATATTTTCATATGAATTAAACAGGATAATATACTCAAAAAAATAGGACTTGATAACAGGTAAAATCAACATAATGCTCAGATTTTACTTATTTGCTTATTGCTCTCGGATGTCGAGTTGTGCAAGATGCAATCTTGTCCTTCACGACACTTGTGTTAAAAATTTAATCACAAATTGAATATGGCAATCAATTGAGGTAAATTAGGTCTTGAGCTAAAAATAAAATCTTGCAGGTCTAATCATCCACTTCCTGCATTTCATCAAATCAAAGTCCACTAATAACAGACAATTGTAACAATTGACAAGTGGATATAACAGTGACCGAAAAATCATCACAGTGAGCTGAAGATAGTAGCTAAATGAATCACAGTGAGCAAAAGGAAGCAATTGAATGAAACATAGTGAATTATAGTGGACAGCTACTAAAGACCTAATGAATCACATGTATAGAACAAGCATGAATTGCATAACACAACAGAAATCAGCAAGTAATCTATTAGCTTAGCTCAAGACCATGCTATACTTAATTGTCTTATTCAACCTCGAATTGACATCAATACATCATCGAGCATTAATTCGTGCCCACAACATCACTAAGCAATATCTCCTGGTATTATTGTCAATCCAATTAATTACAATTTGAGACTTCGACTAGTACATCACGTATGCAAAGAGATGCGCAAAATGGAAAATGATGATACTTATGACGCAGATGGCATTCAAAGCCACCAAGTCGAAACCGGCAAGGCACGCCGAAGGCGCTGACTCAAAAAACCAATCTTCCCACTGTGTCGCGTTTTAATGGATGAGGTTGTCGGAGATACAATACCAATTTGCAATCTGGGACACACCAAATTGCAAAGTCGAGGTACAGAGAAATATTGCGCAAGAATCACACCACAGTGCACCGGCCGAATGCACTCAAGAAGCACCAATCACCAAATACTGAATCCCTTATTCCACACCAAGTCAATCCAAGGCCAACCGAATCCCACCTCCAATCAGCGCAAGATCAAGTCCTCACCACAACTCAACCGAGAAGAGGAAGCAAGAACCGAGATGCACAAAATAGGGGAAGGACCTGGTCCTCACCGCCGATAGCACTGAGCTCAGCCACGGAGGCGCGACGGCTCCAAAGCCTCAAGAACCAGAACCAAAACGGGGAAGAAAAAGAACCAAAAGAGGTGAAAATCGCATTGTGTACCGGGCTAAAGAAAATGGAGAGGAGGAGCTGCCTTAAGAAGAGGAGAAAGAAGGGAGGGGTGACGCGGCTGCTGCGAACGGCCGACGCCCGGGCTGCTCGCGATTCTTCTGCCCAGGCCACACGCGCACCAGCGAAATAGGGTAAAGAACCCCAAAGGCTGCGCTCTGTGGTTGGAGACAAAGCCTCCATCCCATCTCCTCAAGTCTCCCAATGACAGGTGGCCCCGCCATTTTCTCTTCTTCTTTTTTTTACTTTTCCATTTTCTTCTTTTCTCTCAAATGGAGATATTACCAAAATGGCCCTCAAATTACAACACTCTTTTGCAACACATATGTGTACTCCTCACAGAGTCACTAGTGGCAAAAGGAGGGCTATGGACAGCAAAGTTTTTGCTGTAGTAAAAAAGAAACTGAACTTTATCAATTGCTAATTAACTGTTGGCTGGTTAAGACGTTTCTGACAGGAGTAGGGAATAGCCGGATGGCACTAGACAGAAGTACATGAACCCTACTTTAGTACTAGTTAGTATATACGCACCGCATCTGCAGGCACGACTGAACGATAAAGCTGTAAGCCGTTTCACAAAGAAATCGACCAAACACAACAAAGCTACATGAAATAAAGCTAGGGCAGCATACATAGCTCATTCCTGCTCAACAGTCGCCACTCCCTACTCATCACTGATGATGATGATACTGGCTACTCCAAAGTCCAAACTGATGGAACAAATCTTTACAAGAATAACTAAGCAAAGGTGATCAAAGTGCTCGTGTACGTGACTAATCAACTAGCCATGCATTTTAAGGGTCTCTGCTTTGTTTTAAAAAGGCCAGGGCCCTTTACCCCACGCCCATGTGAGTGCTTTGAAACCGGTGAAAAGAAACAAGGGTGGAGATTCTCCCTGCTCCTGTAGGAGGCGACCATAGAGAAATGGTTCCAAAGATAAGCTAGGTGGTCACTAGCATCAAAACTTTCATGGTTTCTCCTCCTCTTTTGGTCTTTGGTCCCTTGTTTTTAGCACTCCTAATCTTGTCGAACCACGAAAGGAATAGTTTTGGAAATCCCGTTGAGCAGACGAAGATTGGTTTGATTAGGCCTCATTATGTCTGGCCAGAGTTTTTCAACGTTGTAATGATCAATTATGTCCTAGATTAGGGTGTGGGTTAGGGAAGTAAACAAGTGGCGATAGCGTAGTGTTTGCTTGTATTAGATCTAAGCATAGGTCCAACTAAAAACTTTGCTTTGGTGTTAGGGCCGCCACTTGCAAGTTCCGAGTTGGGTGCATTTTGTCCCCCGTGCCAACCACTCGATCGTAGTATACTAGTACTAGTATAGTACCTGTCTGTCTCTCACCACACACTCGTGTCATCCATTTTTTTTTCTCTGTGGTTTCCATCACATTTTCTAAGGGGCAAACCAAAACAAGCACAAGATGTTACAAATATTATCAAGCTAGTACAATGCAATGAACCTCGACACTGGGACACAGGCATGCTTCCAAAGAAGGCTCTCGCTGTTACGTACGTGGCCGTGGTCTGGCTGGGCTCACAGAAACGTTCTTCATTTGCCTCATTACTGTCTCCAACAGCTCATTAGGGCCAGACAAGCAGCTACTAAAGCAAACTTTGCATTGCCCGTTTGGCCTAGTTTTGTTTTTTTGTCCCCCCGTAGTGGTTAGAGAACTTACTCAGCTTAGAAGAGAACGTGACGTACACAAGCAACAGAGCTAAACAACTCCTAATCCCATCTCACAAGCAAGAGCTAAGCAACTTATGTAGGGTAGGATAGGATCATCAGGCCCTGATACATATGACGGTTAAACGCGTGTATAGGATCGGCTAACGCCGAAGTAAAAGTGAAGAAACGCTGCAGGTTTCTGTACCCAACAAAACGACCGCCGTGTTGCAGGAACGCAGTTGATGTGGGGGGCGTTGGCTTGGCACGTCCGTCTGCAGGTCAGTCACGACTTGCACGCTTGTGTTCTGTCCCTGAACCCGGACTGGCCGGCTGCTCTCACCTTTTTCCCGCGCCGGCCGGTCGAAAAGGTCGCCACCGGCCCGGCCTCCGACGTAACAGCACCGCCGCGTTTGCAAAACCGAAAATACCAGGCTGGCAGTACTGCCCGCCCGTGTATGTATGTATGTACGTACGTACGTGTTGACAGGCGTGTGTAAAATGGAATAATTAAACATGCTTACGAACAGATGAAAAACATTATTTTGATTAAATTATAGCCTAACGGTTATTTTGCAGTAACCAATGGGCATCTTAAGCCCAAACTTACATTCAGAAGAACCAAAGGCTTCCATAAGAAAACTTGAGTGTGGTCGCAACCCTACACGTTCTAATGTGTCATTCAATCTTCTTTCTGAGTTACCTTCTGATGAAAATTTAGCAAGATTGAGTACACATCCGTACTCAGCAAACCACCTAGAAAAGCTAAATAATTACATGCAAGGAATTAAATGGATTGATTAGGGTTTACCATATCAGGTATTGGTGGGACCATCGAGAGATCACCGACCAACAGTAGAATTCGCTCTCCGAGGCTGATGGGACCATACCGTTGTGTAGTTTAGCGAATGTCCTAACAGGCCCACTCCTGACTCACTCCCCCTTTGCTGCTGCTCTATCACATAAGAGCAGTTGACATCCCGTAGATATTCAATTAGAAGAGCGGTGTACTAAGCCAAGGAGAAATGACAACACTTGTGGTTGAGCGATTTCTGTGTCTATTACTTAGCACAAGGTCTTTGTCTTTACCTGTCTTACAGTGAGGCGATAGACCAATACCAACTCGTGGCTGCCCACCCTCACCTTCGACTCACTTTTTAATGAGTTTATTGGGTTGTCCAACTTCCTGGTCTCAACCTCAACTTCCCGCCAAAACTATTGGTGAAAGGCCAATACTCTTTTCCAGAATTTATAAACTTTTTTTTGTGACAAAGCTAAATATATAGTTATCATTTTATGTAATCTAAATTTGTCAAGGTGAATATGGCCTACAAAGAATAAGTGGGTTCGTATGTGAGGTAATGGGATTTATCTATTTATCATGGCATTCCAAGGTAAATATTTCATTGTTAAAATAATTGGCTCAAATATTCTAATGAAGGTAATAATATAGTTACATGAAATTTAGGCTCAAAATGATCAAAGGAATACGACTTGCCTCCTTACACTAAGTCTTCTAATAGTTCGTCTTGTCTGGCGCTCTCCGGGGCTTGGTCGTCGAAGTCGTGATCTAAAGCAAACAAAATAAAATAATCCAAATAAAAGTTTGGCTCGATAAGGAATGAGCCGAGAACAACATGCAAGTAAAATAAAAGGAAAGAATTAAAAGAGATGTAGTGTGGTGAATAAGATTTATCTGGAGCTTGATCAGGTGAAACAGAATTGATAAATGGATTCACGGGCTCGAAACGGTCGAAATAAATATATAATGTCGAATTAGGGTTTTGGGGTGAATAGTGTCGGGCGCTAAACTGTACTGTCTTTACGGGTTATTTGCAAAAATGATTAGCAAACAGTAATTGAGGTTACGGTTTCTGGTATACAAATAGTGATTGCTATGAATAGTAATGAACAGTGAGAAATAGTGTTGGGCTGGTTTCGGATTGGAACAGTATTGGGCTAAGCCCAGCACTGTAGTAGCCCATAGCCACTGGGCCAAGCCTTTTTGGCCCAATGCCAAATCGGCTTTTGAGCCGCGCGGCCAGGGACCAAGTGTGTGAACCGATAGCACTTGCGTGGCGAGGTTTGTGGCGGCCAACGGCGGGACAGGGTAGTGCGGTGAGTACCAGAGCGATGAGAGGAACCCATTTTGGGGTTCGGTTTGGGCCAAAATGGTTTAGAAAATGTGCGGCAGTGGAGGTGGCGCAATGCCGGAGCAAAGGACGATAGCGACGGAGGTCTAGCTATGCTCCGGCCAGGATGAGTGGCGCATGAGCATCAGTGAGTGGAGGGGAGCTCAGGGATGGCGAAGTTGGTGCTCGGGGAGGTCCGAGGTGGCTCGACACCGTTGGCCGTGGGCAATGCGGCGGTGGAGCACGGTGCCGGTGAACTGGTGGCAAAATTAGGGGCGGAAAATTTAGGGGAAATATGTCACTCCTCAGTTTGTGGTTTTGAAATATACCACTCCTCAGTTTTTTCTTTGAAATATGCAACTCCTCAATAACTACAAATTGAGGAGTGGCATATTTCAAAATTCGCCAAGATGCGGGGTGATGAGGCGGAGCTAGTGCCAGAGTTGGGAGGGAAGGAGAGCAATAGTGGCGGCGAATTTCACCTTTTGTTCGTCGGGGAAGAAGAACAGGGCGGCGACGATTCTCGGATATGGGCCGGTGTTGGGGACGAATGGTGGTGGAGGTGAGTTTGTGAGGGTGTTGTGATGCATTTGGTTCAGGATTGAGAGGTTTTCATAGCCAAATTGAGGTGGTGGCGACAAGAGCAGAGTGAAGCGTGCACGCGGCGTGTGGCGGCGAGGTGTGCGGCCGCACGTGGATGGTGCCGGGGAAGGTGAAAGCAAGGGCGAGGTGGCGAAACTTTGGCACGTTGTGGGGACGGCTTTGACGGGAATAAAGGAGAAGAAAAATCGAGGCGGTGAAGCAGTGGAGTTGCGCTAAGGAAGACGAAGGCAGGGGAAGAGTGCACGACGAAAATGCGCCTTCGGGCTTGCGAAAACGGAAGAGAGAAAAAGGGAAAGTGGAAACGGAGGAAAGATTCCGAATTGAGAAAGAAAAACGAATTCAAGTCAAAAATTCGAAAGTATTGAAATTACGAAATTTCGGGTTGTTTCATCAACATCGTGATAGATACCATGGTGCAACCATGCCAAACAGGGTCAAGCGGCTAGCTAGGCCGAAGCCCCGATTGGCTAGCCAGTCAGCTGTCTGACGTGTCGAATGCAATGCAATGCAATGCAATGCAATGTGATATGTGCTTGCCGTGCTAATTCAGCCGCAACTGTTGCAGCGTTGCATTCAGCGAAAACATGAATGAATGTAGCGTTGTGGCCAAACCACGGGACCATTTTTTACCCAACATGAATGTGGTCTCGAGAGTAGGTGACCTCCAGGAGGTTATTGAATGATCTGGGGATCCTAGCAGCTCCGGACGAAGAGCAGTAACCCATGCGCAACACATGCTCCTGTTCTTCAATCATCAGCGTCCTCCTATCCTGTTCTTCAATCATCAAGTATTCCCGAAGAGATCACAAGGTGATGTGAATACTAACTGCCGCTCAGTTCATCAGTCTTTGAAGACCAATCTCGAAAGCTTTCGTTGATTTACTGGATAAATGGTTAGAATCACAGCAAATTTACAGAATTCTTGGTCCAAAAAACAGATTCACCCCCACAACCACTATACAATGAAGAGGAGAAAAAGGGTACTTGAGACTTGAGAGAGAGACTAACAACTACTGTACAGAGTGGAGTGAGCCATGTCAGGATCTAGAGGCATCAAAATGACCGTGAACATGGCCCATAGAAAGGCAACACCTTGGCCGAATCTACTACTCCAGTAATATGGTGTCGGCAGAAGATGTACACACGAGCTCAAGTTGCAAACATCAGACCTGTTATTAGAGCCATGTCAGCTCAGCTGTTTGCGTACATGGAGAGTCTTGACTCTTGATGCCCTTCCTCATTGCCTTTCTGTAGACCACGAATCCTGCAGAACAAGAAAATAATCCGGGTCAAGATTAACATTTTGGCATTCGAGCCATGGACCACGTATTCCCTTCTAGTTACAAATCTGGAAGAGGCTATCATGTGATAAATGCCTATGCTTCTTGACTGATTACTCGAGCAAGTTGAAATTGGTGTGCTCATTATACAATTTCGAATACAGCATATTTAAGGTAAGTTGGCGCTACCTACTTTTTCATCTTAAATTCCAGTTAGATGAAATATTGTGTTTATTTGGGGTGACGTGCATTGCAAATTTGCACCTGTCATTTGCATGTACAAGGGAAGCAAATTACCTTCCTTTGCAGACTGAAATCTTCCTTACTGCATGGCGATCGCTCACTTTTTGTTCCCGGGTAAAAACCATACATTTCCCTCGGTTTTCCTGGGGTAGAAAAGCATGGTGTTGACCTTCCACTTGCCCATTGTTTTTCATCACCAGCATAAGGGGAGCAGTCAGACATCATGTAGTAAGAACTGAGGTGCTCCTGCCTACATATGGTAGGTGTCTCATGTTGATTTTTGAGAAAAGACGTGGTGCTGAAACCATGTTGGAAAAAGCAAGAAGACGGAGAATAAGACTGTGACTGTGGACTAGGAAATGACATGAATGGTGGTAGCCTTCCATGGGGTAGAAAAGGTGGTGTTGTAACATCAGGACTCGAGCTAGGCAAAGGACAGCCTTCTATAGTTAAGCCTTGCTTAGCAGCCAATTTAAGGATCTGTTTCTGGTTTAGCCCTGTTCCATAGAGAATGTTCCACAGGCTCCTAAGAGCTTCCCTCTGATTATGTATTACTTGATCCCGCATAGCCATCTCAATTTGAAGCTCAGCGTTAGTCATTCCCTAAAGGACACGTTATATATAAGCAACTTGTGGGATATCACATTCTGTAAGGAAAACATACTAAAAAGTTGTTACTCACAAGAAGTCTGTATTGGCTGAGAATGTGCAGGTAAGTTCTATTGTCATTGTTACTGGTAGCTTCCTCGATCATATCTTGGAGCTGACGCCTGCGACTCTCATTCAGTTCAATATCCTACAGTGAAAAAGATCTCTATATAAGTTTACTTTAAGGAAACAAAAAAAAAACTTATATCACCTGTACCTTTCTGTAGCCAGCACCAGCTTCATCATTGTCACGGATGTTGTCAAGAATAACTTGTCTCCTTGATGTTAATGCTTGCAAAACTGTAGAACCCTTCTCTTTCACCTGAATACAAAGTCATCAGTGTCTCCGTATGTAGTGAGGAATTTCTCAGATATCTGTTGCAACTTGCAACAACAGATGTAGGAAAGAGCTGCTACAGTGTTTGAATGGAGGAGCTCTCAACAAACTGATCAGTCAAGTTACCAACCTGCTGTCTCGCAATCGCACCGTCAAGATGCTGGAGCTCCATCCGATTACGCTTATTGGTTTCTTCGAGCTCAAACAATGCTTTCTGTAGATTTATGCATTCCTGAACATTCTCACCAGTTTCCTGGCTCAAGATATTTAGCCAAGACAGTTCATTATCTGCAGCTTTTTCAGTAGGTTTTACACTTAATTGATGCTCCTTCTCAGCTAATTCCTTTTTCAACCGAGAAACCTCAACCTACAAAGTGACAATGCAGCACATTTTAGTATTTTACTACGATGAACAATGAGGTAGAACTGTAGAAGTTTTTTTTTTGTTTCCCCATTAAGGCAAACCTGGAGATTGTCAATCATCCTCTTATAGTCTTCCACATGAGTGTCAAGTGTTCCAATATTTTTCTATACAGGAGAAAGAGCAACATAAGAATAATAGAACTGGTTAATTTAGCACATATGATTCAGAAACAGTTAATTGGTTCCGTTGGGCAGCAAAAGCAATGGTGAATCTATAGACACAACATCTTGTTGTTTGGCTTCTTTGTTTGTTATGCACTCAAAAGAAATGACCTCTTACATGGACATGTGTCTTTATCTCCTTAGCTCGATCCGCATACTTGAGTGTATTGGTAGTGTGATGATACTGATCATCAGCTGGCGATATTGTAGCAACCATAACAGTTCGAGAATTACCAGAGAGACCATCCTTCAGAATTCGAGTTAATTTGCTGAAAATAACACGCTGTCATATATCTATCATAAACAAAATGAAATGGGTTCCAGATAGTAGAATCTACACTTGAAATACCTGTTGCGATATGGAACATATGCAAGACCTTTCTTATTTTGCTTGCCAAGGGCATTGATGCAGTTTGCTAACGCTAGAAGTGACCGATTAATGTTGGCTCCATCTCTAAGCTTTTGGCCAAAGTTGTTTGTTTCAGAAGCCCTCTCACTGCTCATAGAATGTTACTTTACAGCTTATTTTTCCTAGAAGGGTGAAATGAGAACATCAGTCCAAAAAGAATAGTTATTTACCTGCCCGCAAGATCAACCAAGGCAAGCTTTCCACGGAGAACTTGGCTACCATATTGTCCTTTCTGCTTTCGCTTTACAGTAATCTCCAGGACAGCGTGTGAACTTGAAAAAAAGTAGTGATTCTGATGTTAGAATAATGTAAAAAAAGTCCAGCACTATGCCTGATCATATCTGTCTTCATAGCCTAACATTCTGAACAATTTATCAGATTAAAAATATTAAGCCCTCCTTTAATATCAGTTTATTAAACAGGAAGAAATAGATAAGTTTTGCTGAGCAAGACATGCACAATTCCTTAAAAAGGTGAATAAGTAATGAAGTCATGGATTTTCAAAAAGGAAAGCAGAAAAGTCATGGAGAGTTATTTAATTACCGTGAAGAAGTTGTGTTTGCTTCTGTGCTCTCTGTCTTGCGCCGACTGTTGCCTATGTTCAAGAGTTCAAGAATCCTATCTGCTGAGTGAACCTAGCCAAATAAAAGTTTAAACATCGATTATTCTTTTATGTTGAAATGAATGGGGCATTGACAGGCGTGCTTTTAGAATATGGCATGGCATGAAATAGACCACTGAATATTCTAACGGAACTAGAAAAAAAATAATGATGGCTTCATACAAAACCAAGGACAGGAATTGGTAGTATGAACAAATCACAGACGAGACAATTAAATAGAAATTTAAAACAAAACGGAATAAAACTGACATTAAATAATTTATTGCAGAAGAGGAAAAGACAAATAGTCGTTTCCAACAGATTAATCGAATATGCCACAGCTTAAAAGCACAACAAGCATATCGAGTCATTTTCCTTCTTGATCAACTTATCAGCCACTCAAGTGATATTTTGTGCAGGAAAAAGAGGTTGATAAAAAAAATAGTGAATAAAAGAAAAGGACGAAGGCCAAAAGCGACGCTTCATTTTCTTATTACCAGGGGAAATAAATACAGAAGAAAGAGTTGGAAACCTTAATGCTTCTTAAACCAGCAACTATTATGCCATGCTCAGGATCTTCACGAAGCTCCAGGTGACCCGAGGATTTCTCAAGCAAATCATAGATAACCTGGAATTCCGAAAACAGACAATTGTTTCACAATAGCTTCTATAAAGTACAGATAATAAAAGGACTAGTACTTTAATATTATTAAAACCATATATGGCACATTACCTCATTGTACACTTCCAGATATGAACATGACACTTCGAATGTATCTGAACTATCATCCTTTTTAATTAGATCAAAGATTGTGCGAAAGCTAAGAACCATAAGACCAGGATCACTATGGGTTCCAACCATTGTATAAGTTTTGCCACTGTACAATCACATACACCAGAATGTATCAATATATCATATGGAACGTAATCATCACCCCTTCAGCTTGTAGATTAATTTGACGTGTTGCAGCAACAATTTTACGATAACATGATGAATGTCGACAAATACTACAGCAGTTCTTCAGCGGGGAAATTTTGAAAAAGTAGTATTATCATATTTTATAATAAAAGGAGCAAAGCAACCGCACAAACCAAAGCTAAATGCGAACAGATAGAATGAGCAGTTCGATTTTAGCATTTTGAACAATCATAAAACTAGAGTGGCAATTTACTAAGTATAAAGTAAATAAACAATCTAAGGTTGACAAGCATCTAATCATGATTTTTTTACACATGATTATGAGGTAAAATCAGCAGGTATAGTACAAATCAAACATCACAAAAATATAAAATTGAGGCAAATTAATATGCTTAATTTCAATGAGCATATCAGAAGAAACTCTTTGATACCATACCACCCATTTCCTGGAATTCTATTAAGTTTCTGAAATGTACTCCATATTTAAATGAGCAACATACGAGATACTTCAGAACAGTGAAGCAGTATATATTTGATGACGGCAACACGCAAGACAAGCAGTCTGCTTGCCAATAACAAAACTATAGAGTGAATGCATACCTTCCAGTAGAACCATAAGCAAAGACTGTCGCATTAAGGCCTTGAACAACACCCGCAATTGTAAAAGATATATTCTTATACACGTCCTGCGCAATGAATGCACTTATCCAATTACAATCTTAAATTGTGCAATTGTGATAGTGTGAAGTACAAAACATAAGTTCATGTGCAGTTAGCTAGCAAGCATAAGTTCATGTGCTTTTGCAGGAGGATTTGTCTACATCTTATATCTATAAACAATCCATCTGGTTCTCATCTTGCAGTTTCCATATATGGTTCAGTAATCCTGACCTAGAGTTTGAAAAACTCTAAAGATCAAGGCATAACATATTAACATCTAAAAGTAATTTATCTTACTTTTGCAGAGTTTGCCGACAAATACAATTTTAGGCAACAGCATTTGTTTGGATGTGTGGAAGCAAAGATCTCGTAAGATAACGTATGGCTAAAGAAACTAGATGTACAAAGGGGTAATAAATAGGAACATAACTATGTATGAATTAGCCCAATTATAAACATACTAGTTACCAAGTACATTGGCAATACACATTTTCACCATTTTGCACCATAGCCCAATCATAGAACATTGACTATTTGAACATTGTATATAAGTTTATCTACATGACTTTTTGTTTTGTTTTTTTGCCAGGAAGTTTATCTACATGAGTGAGTCTGACAAGACCCAGCAATAGAACATCAATTGTTTCAACACTATGTACAATTTTATGTAGCGTTTTGCTAAAAGCAATATAAATTAATATTTATATGAAAAATCCTAATGATTAAATATTTTTGCTAGACTTGTTGGGCTTCACAAGTCAAGACTTAGGCTTTGTATTGTGGGGATAAGCTGCTAGGTATTGATGGTCAGCCTTTTTGTTGGGCAGGCTCTTGCTGGAACGCCACAATTTGCAGATGTTTGAAGCTCAACCCAGCCAAGCTCATAAGTAGGACTACTATTCCAGCCATTCGGTACTCCCATACTCTGTCTGTTGTAGGACCCAACAAATAAACACAAAAAAAACTCAAAACAAATGCGGCGACTCACTTACCTACAGAATTTTCAAATCTTAACACAGTAGAAACAAGAGGTGTTGGGTTTATAAGAAGGCTGTAGAGTGGAATGCTGGAATTATATCAGGGAAACCCGTTGTTGACAGAGGCCATCGGATAAAAAAAAGATTGACCAGCTAGTTGCAAGTATTCACAGTTTACATGGTGAGCGATGAAGGTTAAAGTACAACACATGCCTCCAGGCTCCAGTCCAGGACTTCGATAAAAAAAAAAAAATGGGTTTTGGAGTTTAATACAGCTAAACTACTGCCCTTTTCCCTGAACCAGACGCATGTGTGTTAGGTAGAATACCTAACAGTAACACTAGTACACTGCATCCAAGGGTTTGCTCCAGACTGAACAATACTCGAGCATTGGTCTTATGTAGATGTCCATAGTATTGTTTCAACTGTCCAAATCACGAGAAACTCCTAATTTTGGCAATTAATAATCCAAAGAAGTTGGTGGTGGTTAGCCTTTTTGGAGTATCATTTCCTGACATGCAAGACATGAACAGTTCGGGAACACTTCCAAGATGTGACGCAGATTTCAAACACTTGCTATAATCAGCATACGAGCCCAATGTCAAAACCAGGGAAAGCAATTCCAAATTAGAGCAGCACAAACTATTCGAGCCTGCGTACCGCATTGGAGCATCCGGGCGCGTACACATGATCGAAGCTATATCTTCTCTCCTTTGTCCGGTTTTGGATGAGGTCTAGGTAGTCCTTGGACAGATCAGGGTCCAACACAACCACATTCTGGAGAAACATACAGGCATCACATTATTACCAATACCATCCATGGCAAAATTCTAACCACTCAATTACGCAAACTACTCGCGCATCGCCGAACCAGAGCCTTTACCTTATCATCAATAACTTGTATGATATGCCGCGAGCGCCGCCGCTCGCTGTCTGTCAGTGGCCTGCATTTGACAGCCACCTGCAAAAAGAAACATAATTACACGCACAGTCACAGAGTACGCAACAGTTGTGCCAACAAAACTGCAATTAAATTGCGGGGAATTACTAAAGTTCATCCCCTCTATTGCGAAAGGATCTACCTGAAGCGTGGCCGTCTGCTTGGACGCCGGCGCTCGGATGCTCGGCATTGCCCGGAACCTTCGCCTCAGGACCCAGCCCCCCAAAAGATGCGATTTTTACCTACCAGAGAGTCAGAGACCAAAACAATTGCGCCAGCGCTTTGGAATCACGCCACACGGAGGCGGCGAAAAGGCGAGGCACATCCCCACCAGCACCAGCAGCAGGCGGCGAAAAGGCTACCGCGAAAAGGAGCTCGCTCCTGCACTGTCCCAGTGGCCCGGCCACCAACCCGAGCCGCCGCCCAAGAACACCAAATACCTCCTCAACCACAAATGCCGGATCAAAATGCCACCGGAACCGCCAAAATGCGATCTCGCAGAGCCGCTCTCCCTCCGGGGGGTACACCAAGAACCGCCAAGAAGGACGAAAATGCTCCCAAATTCGGACCCAAATTGCCCCCCAGACTCCCAGACCCAGAGAAGAACAGTTAGTCTAAAACAATGGCAGTTCGAGCATGCATGATTTGGTGGGTTGCACGACGACGAGTGTGTGGGTGGGGGGGAACTCGAGGAGACGGGGTACGAAGATTCAGGGGAGGGAGTAGATGAGAGGAGGATGAAATGTAATGGGAGGAGTGGGGGAGGTGGGAAGAAAAGGAAGTCGGGAGGAGGAGGTGGAGGTGGAGGTGGTGTTTTAATGGGGGAGAGTAATTAATTGGCGGCAGCTGTCGCGGGGATAGGTGGGGCATCCCCACCGGGCCCCACCCTCACCAACGGTCCGTTGCGCCTCCGGTACACGACGCCGTACCTGCGTACTGCGCTCCAATCCATCCTCTGCCTGCCAGGTCTCACATACTCTCATGTAAAGCTAAAATTGGATGCTACTGCCTTCTCCGTGGAGTGGACTATATACCTTGTGAATTTATCGGCTCTTTCTTTGACAATGTAAAAAACAATAAGGTTCGTTTATAACACGTGGATTTTTTTTATACCTTAAGGAATTAAATTGTTTTCTGAAAAATTATTGCGGGATTTCTATAAAATTTATACGTTTCCAGACGGACCTGTGCAGCCAAAACCAGTAGCTCATGTAGTCGAGTGTGAAAACCATTATGCTAGACTTCAATCCACGACAGAACACTAGAGTTTTTTTGAAACTGTATAATAGGGCAGACGAGGCGCTAAGCACTCTCCCATAAGCAACAATAACATATCTCTCACTATATTTTGTCCGTTGCCTCGGGAGTATCCATTTCAATATATTTGTCTATTGAGGAAATATAGGGCGTAGTTGTTGCAATTTTTTCCTCTCTTTATCTCTACTTAAATATTTTGAAATAGTTAAGTGGTTGTGATATGTTATTTGAATAGAGATATGTATTGCCATTTCTCATTAAATATTTTATTAGATTTAGTGATGTTTTGCTTTGTGCGTATGGTATAGGTTATAGACAAATATAACGAAAGAGAGTTAGTAATTCTCTACTGTAAATCACAGCCTCAAACGTTAGCGTGTATGCCTCCTTAACTGGTTATAAAAAGCCAGCAATAACGTGTAATCGAGCAAAACGAATTTAACTTCACATTGACGTTGGTCGTGCATGCACACATAGCTGCGTGTTAAATTGCTCAGAAACGGTGCATCATCTATAGCTGCTAGTGCAGATCAACCGTGCACGCGTATGCAGATCTAGCCTTTAAACCCTCTTTGATCTGTTGATTACCATGTCAATCTCGTTTTTTAATATCGTAGCAACAGGACCAGACAGTAAAAAAAGGAAACTTCGATCACCACAAGGAGATCAGGGGATCCGAGAGAGAGAGGATCGGTGCCAAGAGAAGTCAATGAATTAGTGTGTATTAACGGCCTTGAAAAAAAACTCATCCTTGATTACATGGGAAAGACGGCTATGTATTGTCTTCCGGTCGGGATATATAAGATTACAGATCTACTCCTTAAAAGACCCTAGGCCTATAAGGGCCGTAGTGGATTTTCCTTCCCCTAAGTGTAGCCTCTCGTCTATGGTGGACCCTCCTGGTTTTGATCTATTCGGTCGGTGCGCGCGGTCCACTGGTACCCCTCTTCCTTCGCACCATGCGGGGTGCTCTCGGACCGAATGGTATCCCCGAGGTGGCCTCGGGCAGGGATCCAGGGGTCCTCCTTGCTCCTAGGTGTGGTGCTCGACTGTCTCCCTACGTTCTCCGGCTCTTCCGAAGTCACACGGTACCCTTCGGGGGAGGGGCGGCGGCAACGTGTGCCTTTAGCCTGTGGCCCTCGAGGACACCCCGATGGCCTTCGTGTGCCTTTGACTTGTGGCCCTCGAGGACACCCCGACGGCCTTCGTGCGCCTTTCGGGCCCCCAGAAGGAGTACTTAGTACCCTTGGGCCCCTCGCCGCGCTTCCGACTCTCGACCCTCATGGGCCTCTTGGTGGCCTTCGCGTGCCCTTAGAGGCCCTCCCGAAGGCGTACTAGGTACCCTCGGAGGCCTCTCTTCACGCCTCCAGCTCTTGGCCCTCTGCCTTCGGGGGGTCTTTTTGTGGTCTTCGTCAGGTCGTTGGGGGCGGTGGGCTGCCCCTACGACACTTAACAACCACCAGCTAGTACTAGTACAACAAAATGGTACGATTTTGTTGATTTCATGGATCAGAAGTGTTAATTAGTCAGAGAAATATATAGTGAAGATGTGCCATTTAGCCAATGAGTGAATAGTGATTTAGGGGGGGGAAGCCTCACTCCTATAGCCCAATTCAAATAATTGTACCTTGCGCTTTTATGCAGAAACTGGCCTTCTTTTTTATATATATATGCATGACACAATAATTGAGATTTGATCCGAATCAGAACTATTATTCATTTTTATTTTATTTAAAAAAACACGTCGATTTGCTCATTGATTTTTCCTGCATTAGTGACTTCAAGTGTGTTGCACCTAACATGACCATGACTTTCTGGTGAACTGAAATGAAGTGTTCTCTTTTCCTGCCCACTTGAGTTAGATGATGCCCCAACCCGCGCTTCTGAACTTGAACTCACAAAATTAAAAATGCCTGTGATAAAATAAAATAAAAGTTCCAACTACAAAATGGACTCGTTGTTATGTCTCTCTCTCAGGTCTGCAAGGCATCAAACAATTATTGACACGAAATTCAAAAGTCAAATGCACGTGGAGCCAACAACGAGATGAACTCAGTATAATACCCGGGCCCATTCTGAATTGAACTCACAAAATTTGAAATATCTGTGGAAAATTAATAGTCCCAACTACAAAATGAGTAGGAAAGTTATGTTTAGACTTTTCAGGTCTTTGAGGCATTAATCGAACATTTACTCTCAAAACGAAATCCAAAAGTCAAATGACCATGGAGCCAAAACAAAACGAGATGGACGTCACTCGAATAATCATATATACTCTTGGAGATCAATAAGGGGTTTGCTTGCTTCGGTACACCATGTTTAGAAAAGTTTACAAAAGCATTTCAGGCGGTACTATTTTATTAAGGCTCCGTTTGACACTGTGGTGTCTTTTAAAGAACACTTATTTTATTATACTTTTAGATATCACAATTAGTTGAGATCCTTTTCAAGCTATAACATAAAAAATCCTGACTGCGCTGCGACTAGTAAAAACTTCTGTAACTAATTACATTCTACATCACAGCATAGCAAGTAGCAACCGCAAACTCACCCTTAGAGTATGTACAATGCAAGTACTTAGAGAGGTGTTTAGCAAAGAAAAACTAATTTTTTCTTGCTACGTAGGACAAATAAGATACTTATTTTGTAGTATGGATTTTTTATTAGGCACTGGTGCTTAAGAGGTTTCTTATGTATATGATTATATATAATTAATAGATGATACAATCACGTAAGCATCTACAAAACAGATGTTTTCATTAGAGGAAACGATTTTTATATAGATACTTAATAACGTGGCTATATTCTCTGTTTTTTAAGCACTCATATATAAACATCTTGTATTGTACGTGCTCTTAGGCAACGGTGGCTCTCAGGATAAACCTCTGAAGGGGCTACAACACACGCTTTAAGATTCGTGCACTTGGATATACTGTCTCCCTGTCACAGCTGACTCGACTCGTGTGTGCGTACGGCCGGGGGCCGAAGCTGGGCCCAGCTAGCGCATACAATAATCACGGGGAGGCCAAAGGCAGCAAGTTGCCGATGAGAGGTGGTCGACAGCCTTTGGCGCCACTCGACGCGATTCCGCTATTTTAATCACCAGAAGAAAACATCAACAGGCAAGAAGGAAAGGACGTTCAGACATTGCGATCATCGAGCTAATCAAGCACGAATCATACCGTAAGTCCAGAACCCAGTGGAATCTAGCGAGCATGGCCTCACCTTTTCTTTTGGGAGTGTCTATACAACATGCGACTGATTTTTTCTTGGAAATCAGTCACTTTTTGAGCCATCAGATGGAGATCCAATGCTCCAGATATCACCCCCACCCCTATATCCCTAATCTAATCTCACTTCCCACCCTCTCTCCCTCTCTCTCACCAATCATAGAGCACTAAAATTGAAAGATGTATAGCAGTTCTCTTTCTTTTTCCCTTGCTTTGAAATTTTCTATTTTAGCTGATGCGCGCTACACTGGTGTACGGATGCTTCCATGCTTGTCGATGCGCCGCTCGGCGACGGTGATTTTATTTCTCTCTCCTCTGCTGCTTGCGGCAATAAAAGTACTGTGCACTTGGCGACGGTGATTTTATTTCTTCCCCCTCTGCCGCGGCGGCAATAAAGTACTGTGCATTATGTAGGCTCTGTGCATATATGTACGACCAGATGTAGCGGCGGACTCAGGTTTAGATTTTAGGTTAGATGAAATAGTCTACGTGGACCAAGAGGATTGCCCAAAAATCATAGTTATCAACTGCGATAAGACGAGACAAGGTGCTTGCTTGAGCACCTTCACACCTTTTAAGCGCACGAGGCGTGTGGCGAGGCGACGCAATATATACACCGAGACTTTGCATTATTGTATAGCAACAAATTGAATCAACAATAAGTAGTTGCATACCTTCTCGCCTCTGGGAGCAGCACCTCTACAACCCACATCGGGTGCCGCCCCTCCTAGGAGCAGCCGCGCATTGCCTTGTGCCTGCACGCTCATTGGCTCCACGCCTCTGCGGCACGTCCGCTTTTGCCTACACTGTGCGCCCGCGCCATCGTGCCCAGCCTACTCCGTCGCCGCTGCCCATGTAGCTCCCGCACTCGCCACTCGAACAAGTAGTGGGTGGCCAGGGTGGGCGACGCACACGATGGGTAGGCTTAAGCCCCTTGGTGGGCATGGGCCTCAGCAGGCTGCCCTGCTCAGCCCACGAAGGCCCCGACCCTTACCTATCTTCAGTAATCTAGAGCGGCGAAGTGGAGGGGGTGTCCCTGGCCGGCGGGAGTTTTGTCGTCTGGCGGACACCAAAGCTTGCCAAAATAGTGGATCGGCATGCAAGAGATATTTTCATGGCCTCGCCGGCGGCGAGAAGCCCGGCCGATTTGCTCACCAATTTCCTTCAGAGGCCACTGTCCAGTCCTTTTGCAAACATGTGACCTGAATTTTAAGCTGTCGGTGTTTCTTCACTTCGACAGTTAGTGTGACCTCCTGGAGTCCTTGGGGTCTAGTTGGGTGGCTCTACAAGCTCGCCGCCGAGGGAAAATGGACAGGAAATGAAGCTCATGTTGATTATTTTATGTATTAGCTATGGTTTTACTATTGCTAATTGGAAATATGCCCAGCTTACGAATTCGCCGCTGAGCCACTCCGAAACAGGTGCATAAAACGAGTTGATTACCCTCTGTTCTCTCAGCGTACGTAAATTTAGACGTGAGAACGGGCCGGGCCTAACTTGTGTCAGACGAGGGCTAATCTAGCAAGGTGTGAGGACCCGCGTTTTTAGTCCTAACCTCGTAACCGTAATCGGTAATTAGCAGCGATTAGTCTCGTCTTAGTGGTGAGTTAACGATAGTATTAGATCGCTCCAAGTTAGCTAAAGCGTATCGTGTCGATCATTCATACACTCGCATCATTCATGCATTTGTCATTCAGTACAACAGTTTGATCAAGTAGGTGAATAGAATGCATTATCAATTGCATTAGACAACAAATCGACAATTGCATTAGATAATACTTCAGTAGTTCATTTTACACCAACAAAATCTAGAAGCATTGGCATCATTACATCAGTGCAGCTTGCATCATTTAACATTTAAACAAATTAATAGCACAAGTGCACAGACTCCTCACCCTTCCGTTCGCAAGCAAAACGAAGGTGTCCTTAACGAGCGCATTCATATCCTTTCACGACCACATACATTCCCTCCCTTCTTCTCGTGAGCAGCCTCCTTCCCAAGCTAAAGAGTGCAACCCCATCCATTTCACGGTTCACGACCACGTCCACCGGCAAATTCACGGTGCATTCTTATCTAACTTCACGATGGCGAAGATACATTTAACCCCTCCCGGTCAAATGCCCCTTTCATTCCCCTTGCCCACCCCTCGGTCTTATCCCCACTTCTTCATCTCGATCCGATCATTGAGACCGAGAGCTCGGCGACCAGCGGCACCAAGGCCGCCAACCCTTTCGCTCACGCGCAGAACCCCACCTCCAACGCCGACCACCCATCCCTGCATTGATTCCAACTCATTTCAGCCCCAATCACCAGGTAAATGCATGGTCACCTAGGGGCTCTAGGTGAGTACTCATACCTCTGCAGCAGCCTTCTTCTACCTCCAGTAGCATCTCCTCTCTCAGATCCACACCAGTTGACCTGCAGTCATGCATCATAGCAACCATCCAAGTCCCATTTCCACTCCCTGGCCTTACCTCCAAGATCTACCCTACCAATCGAAGACCGAAGGGAGGAGCCACCAAGGAGCCGCAAGCCAAGCAGGGAGCCAGTGGAAGAAGGAGATCAGGGGAGCTCGGTGACGCCAGGGACCAGGAGCACGGCGATGCCAAGGCAGGAGGACGATTGGCAGCACCAGCACCATCCGGAACCACCGCTATCATCACCAACACGAGCATCGCCAATCATCCACTGCTAGTCGTCAACCCGAAACCTTCTCAGTCTCCACTCATCAGGTAGAGTAGCATGTTAATCAGTAGGTGAATCCATACCTCTGTAACCGCATTCTCCAGTCGTTTCCTCTAGTGGCCGCGTCCATTTCCAAATCAACCACCTTGAGCTCTACATTTTGCATCAATAGAAAGCATCAGCACATGAGCATCTAGCTAGAGCTAAGAAGAGCAGTAGTAGGAGAGGCATCTGTGCCATGGCGCCGGCGGCCGGGAGGCCGAGCCGGCCGGGCAGAAGTCTCTAGGACCGGTAGATCTGAGCAGTGGAAGCATGGAGGAGGTCGGGAAGGCAGCCCCGGGTCGACCGGGTGGCCGAGGAGGCGAGGCGCAGCGGCGCGAACCTCGCCGCGCGGGAGGAGCCGGGCCAGGAGGAGGTGGCGTCGGGCCGGCGGCGCCAGGTGAGGATGCCGAGTCGAGGGGAAGCAAGGGCACGGCTGCGCCGGCTGGAGATGACCGGACCGGCGTGGGCCGAGCCGAGAGGAGCGGCGTCGGATCGGCGGGGCCGAGACGAGGGGAAGCGAGACGCGGCAGCAGCCTCCTCGGCGCGCCGAGAGAGGAAGGGTAGGGAGATGGAGGACCGAGCATGGCGGCGGCGCTTGGACCCGGGGCCGAGTAGGCGGTCGAGCAAGGAGAGCTCCTACGGCGGCGACGGGTGAGCAGGGAGAGAGAGGAGAGGGAGTGAGCGGAGCAGGGCTGGCCGGCGGTGCGGCGCGCACGACCGGAGCGCGCGCGCGCGAGAAGAGCAAGGGTGGGCGCCTTGGAGCCGAATGGGAAGAGGGAATCGGGAGAGCAGTGAGGAGGGTGTGTCTTTGGTGTTGGGTTTGGGAGCCACGAGTGGAGGTAAGAGAGAGAGAGAGAGTAAGGTAGGGTTGGAAATTAGAGTGGAGTTTAGGGTTAGGTTTAGGACTTTGGATTTAGGAGTAGTATTAGGAGTGGGTAGATTTCAGTCATTTGTGGAGGTTCGTATTGTTTCTGTGGTAGCTGTCTTTCGTGTTGTTAATAGGCTAACTTACGCGTGTAGCAATCTTGTGCGTCGCTGGTTTTTAGTCGGGCGTTGAGAGCGGCTTAACCAGGTTGATTTGTTTAGTTAAGCGGGAACCTCGGGTTTTCGACCTTAGTGAGATTAGACAGTAGGGCGACCTTCGGGAAGTGCTAACTTCGCTTAGGTCTCGGAAATGTTTTAGTTAATCAAAGTGTGCTAACTTGTAGTCGTCACTAACTTATGTATTTGTATTATCACTCAAATCAACTATATATTTACTTATAGTATTATTCGTGCTACCGATGCGCTCTGATGCTTAACCGGCACCGAGCAGAAGCGGTGACGAACTTCAACAAGCGTCAACTTTTCCCACTTCTACAAAGGCAAGCGATCCTCTTGAACATGAATATAGTTACTTTAAAAATATACCATATCTTGCACTATTATAAGTATTGCATCAAAATGGTTTTCCAAAACCTAAAGAAAATAATTGAGATAAGATGACTAAGAGGATTAAGAAAGAATGAGACTTACTAGGTGGGTAAAAGGGGGCCTTGGCTGGGGAAACGCGATGATGATGTTGAGGTAAGAGGTGGGCCCCTTTTTACATATGGTTATCATATAAGGACCAACCAACTCTTGCTCGGTCGAGATCTGTAATTGATGCCAACCATTTTCCGTTTTGGCGGGCAGAAAATGCTACCTTGTTACGTGACTATGCTCTCACATCGGGTAAGTAATAGGTGTGTGTGAGTGATATGGAGGAACCCAGGACCGGTGGGGGATAGTCCGGAAGTGGGGGATCCAAGGCGCTATATGCGCTAAGGTGGAGTGTTGAGTGCGGGATAGAGTCGCCTCAACCAACCTCACCAGAACTCGGTGGATGATGAGGTCGTGGCGTGACTTGATCTGCACCGGCGGAAGGTGATGGGTGGAGAAATTAATCACGTAACCTGGAAAACGTTCTGTATTCTGATCTCGAACCCGCATCTAAGGCAATGCGGTGGACCCTGTTCACGGAGAGTTCAGAATAGCTATGGGTAAAGTGGTACAAAGTCTGCGCAGTGCTAAACAAATCATGAATTCATGCCAGTCTCCAGGATTGGAGTCTACGGGAACCACAGGGGGTCTTTTGTCTCTCCGAGTGACTAGTAGAGTTTTTCAGTATTAAAATTTGCCACCTTTGTGTCGAGATCTATTTTCTAAAGTGAGATGATTTAGAATTTGTGATAAAGAGTAGAGATAGTGCATCCTGTGCATCTTTGCTATTAATGCTTGCTGAGTACATTCGTGTACTCAACCTTGTTAGTATTCTCCTTTGTAGATCCTAGTCCGACCGGGAACTATCCCGAATAGGACAAAGGACTTCTGAGTGCTGAAGCAACAACTGGAGGAGAAGGCTTGGACTAAGAGGACCCAGGGCGAGTTGGGAGCTATTTTGGCTTGTGGGACGGATAGACTGCCGGTACTTCAGGGCATACAAGAGAAGCGGGAAAGTTTCCTTGGGTATTTGTATAAATCTTATATTAAGACCTTAGCCCTGCGTGGCTAACTGTTGTAATAAAGGACAGTTTCTATCTTATTGTTCTGCTGCGTAACTCTGGTGAAGGCTTACTATTCGTTGGAGCATTGTTCTACTGAGCAAACGAATAGTAATCTGTGTGCCTAAGTGTTATTACCCCTGGGGTAATGACACGGGACGTCACAGATGGTATCAGAGCAATAGGTTCGGGCCACGCTAATAACATAGAAACTGTAGCAAGAACTTAGGAGTGCTTTTCTCACCTGCTATATTGCACTAATTACCTTATTAACCCTCATCCCCATATCAATTTCTATTCCCGTCCCATTTCAAAAGTATTATGTTAAAAACCTCATCTTCTTTAAAGTGACAACCTGCTAACATAGAACCATCCCCTCGTAGGAGGTTTCAATTAAATCTTCCATCCGATAGAGTACGGGGGAAAAGCGTGTGCTTCGTCATTGGACTCGTGTTGTTGATTCCTGCTAAATAATCTGTTAGGCTAGCAATTCGATCTAGGGTAGAATGCTTGAGACTATAGGTGGTGAGGCATCAATATAAGATCATAAGTTGCATGCCGGGGTTAGAGGCTTGCAGTAGAACTCTGGTATGGACCTACTTTTCCAGCCTCTGGATAAGTCTAGACCATACCCATTAGCTTCCTTATCTTTTCATTCTTGTAACCAAAGTGACATGTCAGCCTCCTCAGTAAATCAGTAACTCTTTAAGGAAAAGAGAACTAATGGCTGACGGAGTAAAAAGAGGTCTTATCCCCTTTCCGCACTTCAGTTTTCCCGGACGAGTGGTCCGTGGCACTCCAAGCGTGTAGCTCTGGTGTACCCAGGAACGAAATCCTGGACGTACTCAGGAATGAGCCCTGAGCGGTCCCAAACACGTGGTTTGGGCGGTCTTGAGAACGGGATCTCAAGCGTACCTGGGCGCGTGGATCCAGGGTAGTGTAGGTCGCACTCAGAGGCAAGCTCTGAGCGGTCCCAAACACGTGGTTTGGGCGGTCTTGAGAACGGGATTTCAAGCGTGACTGAGCACGAGAGACTCAGGTAGGGGTGAAAACGGATCGGAAACGGACGGATAATGGCTTTGCCATATTTGTTTTCATATTATTTTTCGGATCCGGATACGAATCGAATACCGGATCTGAATACGAATACGGATAGTATCGAATACGAATACGGGCGAATACGAATCAAAGCGAATACGGTCACGGATATTTTTGAACATGAAAACCCCTTAAATTGTATGCGAAATTAACGAAAATATATAACTAATTTATTTGATGTAAATATTCATGAATTGTTTTTAGCAACCACACATAACATTGGCACTAGTAAGTTACATTAACTAGTTCATCACAAATACAACACTTAGTTTACCATATTTAGCTCATAAGTCATAACTTACAAAGTCATCATGCATTCACACTTAATTCATCATATACATAAAATTTAGTTCGGACTAACATCGATTAGATGGATGGTTAATCTATCATAAATGATTGTAACATCCCAAAGTATGTTACCAAAAATAAAATTAATAAAGTTATTATTTTATTGGATTTTCTAAGATTTAAAGAGTTTTCTCGTTAAAAGGAAAAAACAATAAAATAAAGTCAATTATTTATTTTCTACTTTTAATGTAAACAATAAAATTTATTGAGTTATCTGGGATTTTATTGGATTTAAAGTGAAAAGAAAATTTTAATTAATTTATTGAATTTTCGGATTTTAAAAGGTTTTCCTATTTTTAGAAATTTAAAATAATTTATATACAAAAATAAAAACCAACTTTAAGTTAGAATTAATTTTATTAAGTTAAAAATAATTCAACGAATTTCTATGATTTTTATAGGATTTTTGAACTCTATTTGTTATTTTCTAAAGACTATTTGATTTGTTGCATTTTAAAATTCAAAAATCAATTAAAATCCCTTTTCTCTTTTGGGCTGAAATCCACTTTTGGGCGAAATCCGGATATCCGGACTCCGTCTTATCCGGATAATCCGTATTCGTTCCGTATCCGTGGGATAGCATGCCTACCGTATTCGTTTAGTTTCGGCAAAAAAATCCGAATTCGTTTCCGATCCGAAAATTATCCGAGAAAAATCCGATCCGAGACATTCCGAATCCGTTTTTGTCCGGATCGGTCGGAAACTATCCGATCCGTTTTCACCCCTAGACTCAGGTAGAATAGGATTTGGATCTTTTTGCATCTCTATGTTTCTTGGTGTTATTTGATTATCTGTGTATGGCGTAATACAACTCACCCGCGGGTTAACTCTGTCAGATCAACATGATACCCTCTTATCTACTTCAAATCATTGCTGAAGAAGCAAGGAAGTTCGTGCAACCGCGGAAGATCTCGTCTAAGTAAAGTACTGCAAGTGCAGTAGCCAGCACAACCAGTTTCTTAACACTTTTCCCTCAGGACGCAAGATCAGTTGTCAATAACTGACATTATAAGGATGGGCAGACAAGCGGACTTCAGTAAAAACCTTCTAGAATGTATGTGGTTGCAGCAGGCAGGATATGCTGGACAATACCCACCCTTGCCAAGCGCCAATCCTATTACAATCAAGGACCATAGTCACTCCGCCGCTAACAACAAACAGACATATGACAAAAATTGGTCTCTACGGGATGGACCACCGTCAGGAAACTAACCATCCCTCCCTGAGGCTTCAGGTGACCCATCATTATATGAGGTACCACCACAGTCATCTACGTACATTGCTGCTATGGCTAATTCACTCGAAAATTCTCAATTCAGACGGAAACAACTTAATTATAATTAAGATCAATAATACTCCTGAGAGACACCTGGGGCATCATGAAGGTAATTCTGAATACAAAGGTGGATTATTGCAGAACCAGAGTACCTAGCTGGCTCAGCAGCATTCTCACACAGAGGATTAAGCTTATTAGTCTAAGGTGGATGTGTCGTCACCAGCAGCAAACCTCCAGGAACTAAGTGTACGTAATGAAGAGTTAATGGCCATCAAGTTAGCCGAGGATAACACAACAATTATAATTCATGATCATTTGCAAATTTCCAACACCCTGTGGACCAAATTGAGCTTTAGCAGCTTTAAGATCCAGTGCATTTCTGGGCTTCCCACTAAAAGAGCACCGATAGCAGTGTGGAGTTGCCTATTGTTGAAGAATCGGTACCTTTTGATCCAGTACCTATGAGGGGTCAAGATTCCTCTGACCGTAATGCGATGAATTAAATCACCGAGAAGCTGTGAGACCACCATGGGAACTTGTGTGGAGCGTCTTGATGTACCTCATGTTTCACATCCTGACATTTTGAGATAGGGGGTACTCGACGATTCCTTGGGTTACAAGTATAGCCTGCCATCAATCTTGAGTCATTCTTATTCAAACCCATTTCAGCCAAGTACAATGGAGGCCCCACCAGGAAACACCCTAGCAACCCCTATTTCCACCTGTCAAATTTACTGCAAACTATGCGATTACACAATGACCTAGTGGGATCAAATCTTGCATCTCTTCGGGACTGGGACTGCAATTTATCACCTTTTCTAGCAGCACGATCAAGGGCTTCAAAATATAACTCAGGCACACCAAGAAGTACTGGACCATCCATCTCTAGGCAGAAGGATGGGAGGACAAAGACACGGCAATCAAGATTCAGAAATAAGATTTGGACGATTGTAGCGGGACACCTCAACGTGAAATCCACCAGCAGACCTCAACGAGACAACGCCTGGCCAATCCAGAACAACCACAGCACCAGCAGCCAGCCATCCTCATCCACCACCTACCTATAGACCTTGTCCAAGCATGCCCCAACACCCTACCTTGATATAGACCACTCGAGCCAAGAAATTTCAACCCATCCTTCCAGAGACCCATAATTCAGCAGCAGCCTGTCGCAGTAGCTCCTAGTCATGCAAAGTGTAGAGGTCGCCACCTGGCCAACGATAGCTCGATTGTTGAATACCGAATTAAAGGATTACACGATTACAGGTATTGGAGTACTAGAAACATACCGTTGTGGGATATTGATCATAGAAATAAATTATTATTGGATACTAGATAAATGGATGTTTAGAGGTGGGATCGTAGGGATAGATGCTTGTTGGGTACTGAATGTCGAATCATAACCATCTATTGTTATTGGATTATTGGATATTGGACTAATGAAGGTTGAATTATGGAAATAGATTACTGTAGATATTGGATTAATGAACATTGGATCAGTAGGGGTACATGATTATTGAGCAATTGGATTATTATTGGGTATAGAAATGAATGTTGGCTGGTAAATCACAGGAATGCATTTGTTGGATTATTGGAGTTAGAGGTATGAGATTAAGGGATAGAGTATTGTTGAAGATTGGATTGTGAGATTTCATAATTGTTGAAGTGGGATTATTGAATTTCATCATTATTGGATCATAGCATTATATCATGAATTGGATTATTAGAAAAATATTATCGTTGGATTATAGAAATACCTTTGTTGAGTGCTAGAATATGTTTGAGTGCTAGAATATGTTAAGGTTGGATTATAAAAGTATATCTTGGTTGGAATATAGAAATAAATCTTGATTTGAATATATAAACATATCTTAGCAGATTTAAATGGATTTTGGTATCTATTGGAGAATTAGTACTGAGGAATTGATCCAGTAAAAGCAATGAGTGAAAGGCAAAACAATTGGATCTTCATACCAATACCTGGGGTTAGATTTGTGGCGACATTAGTTGAATCATGGTATATGAGTAAACTTTGTGGAAGTAATTGAATAAATTGGTTATGTCAGATTTGCTGGATTTAATCGGATAATGGAATGTGACTTAAATGTATTATTAGTGATAGTGAGGGATCTAGTATTGATAACCTGATCGGGTTTAGATAAGGAATAAAGGAGGAGGATTGGATTAATATAGTGAGTTATGATTGGAATTCAGGAGCGTAGGTTGAATTATAAAGAATCGATGGAATCGGTAGAGTTAATAGAATAATACTGCTTGGTTGAGTCATAGTTGTCGGTGGACTAATGTAAACAATGATGTAGTAGATAAATTGGCAGAATAGATTGACTTGGAAAGTATGATTCTAATATGGAAGCTTGGCTTACTGATCTTAACTGTGACAAGATTGAAATTGGAAAAGTTAGCCAAAGGTTCAATTATGATTTAAATGAGGCTATGGTATCGTTTTGACCATATAAATCTTAGCAATGATATAACTCGGAAGACAAGTAAAAGTTGGTTTAGGCTTGGGCTAAATGAATACGTGAAGGATGAGAGTTGATGCACATTATCAATTTGTTGCTATGGTTGAGATCATGTTTTATGGGAAGCGGCACAAGTCAATTAAGCGGGCTTCAAGCGACATCTGCTTTGAGCAGCCAAAAACACCCAAAGTGGCACGGGCCATGCCATCGTCGCCACCGAGTAACACTCTCGGTTCTGATTGACTTCCTAATAAGTTTGTGACTTACCTCCAAGTGATCCTTATACAGTTACCCATACATTACCGCTATGATATTCCATCCCATTCTCCGTGGTCAAATCCGGAACACCAACTTTGAGATCCCTTCACCGCCAAGAAATCCAACGAATCAAGTCGGGCCAACCTCGAATTTCGACGGTGACTCGGAATCTTATGGCGACAAACTAGAATCTGCGTTCGACCAACCAAGCGTTAAAGGAGACGACCCTACGTGAAGCTCATGATACTCGGTATGTTATACATTCAGCAAACTCGAAAAAGTATCGAGACTTAGGAAACTTTTGGTGGCCATGCAGAAGCGAGCTATAGCGAGAATATGTAGGCGGTCGACACTGTCAAAAGATCAAAGCCGAACACCAACATCCAGTAGATCATAAAAACAGGAATACTGAATGAAAATAGGAGGATATATGTATGGACTTCATAACAAATTTTCCTCTCACCCTCAACAAGAAGGATACCATTTGGGGTTATCGTGGATCGTCTTACAAAATCAGCTCACTTCATTGCCACAAATCAGAAATACACCAATAAACTCTTTGAGATTTATATCGAAAGAAAAGTTACTTTACCCGAGCAATCAAGACCTCACATCAGATATAGGATCAGTGTTTGCATCTGGTTGAGGGAAAAAGCTTACATACTGCCTTGGGCACCACCGTCAATTTCAGCACGGCCTATCATCCGCAAACTGATGGGCAGACTAAACGGGTGAATAAAATTCTAGAAGATATGTTAAGAGCAGGTGTGCTAAACTTGGAGGAATCATGGGAAAAATGTCTAGCCCTAGCGGAGTTCGCATACAATAACAACTATCAGTCTAGCCTTCAAATGGCCCCGTACGAAGCTCTCTACGGCAGAAAGTGCAGATCACCAATCTGTTGGTATAAAAGTCAGAGAAAGACTGCTACTAGGACCTGAACTGGTACGGGAGAACGACGAGAAGGTTCAACTAATTTGAGAACGCCTCAAGATTTCCCAGAGCAGGCAAAAGAACTATGCTGATAAGGCACCTAAAGACCTCCAGTTCGAAGTTGGAGATTGTGTGTACCTAAAAATATCACCTATGGGTGGAGTACTTCGATTCGGCTAAAAAGGAAACTAAGTCCGCGTTACGTGGGACCCTTCGGATTCTGGAGCATAAAGGCACCCTAACATATAAACTGGAACTCCCAACCCAGCTGTCGCGAGTTAATGATGTATATTATGTCTCTCAACTTCAAAGAAATCTAAGAGAACCCTCGCAGCGTGTTACCAGTCTCGACATAACCCTACAAGATGATTTGACCTACGAAGGGCGCTCAGTGAAAACTCTAGCGACAGAAGACCGACAGTTAAGGAACAGGATGATCCGCTTCTGCAAGGTGCTATCGAAGAATCACTCCGTGCGAGAAACTACAGGGGAGAAGGAGGAAGAACTACGCGAAGTCCACCCCCCAACCTGTGCAAGAGAGCTTCTAAACTTCGGGGGCGAAGTTTGTTTTCAAGTGTGGTAGGATGTGAGGACCCGCGTTTTTAGTCCTAACCTCTTAACCGTAATCGGTAATTAGCAGCGATTAGTCTCGTCTTAGTGGTGAGTTAACGATAGTATTAGATCGCTCCAAGTTAGCTAAAGCGTATCGTGTCGATCATTCATACACTCGCATCATTCATGCATTTGTCATTCAGTACAATAGTTTGATCAAGTAGGTGAATAGAATGCATTATCAATTGCATTAGACAACAAATCGACAATTGCATTAGATAATACTTCAGTAGTTCATTTTACACCAACAAAATCTAGAAGCATTGGCATCATTACATCAGTGCAGCTTGCATCATTTAACATTTAAACAAATTAATAGCACAAGTGCACAGACTCCTCACCCTTCCGTTCGCAAGCAAAACAGTGTGTCCTTAACAGAGCGCATTCATATCCTTTCACAGCCACATACATTCCCCTCCCTTCTTCTCAGCAGCAGCTCCCTTCCCAAGCTAAAGAGTGCAACCCCATCCATTTCACCAGTTCACAGCCACGTCCACCCCGGCAAATTCACAGTGCATTCTTATCTAACTTCACAGTGGGCAGCATACATTTAACCCCCCTCCCAGTCAAATGCCCCCTTTCATTCCCCCTTGCCCAGCCCCCTCAGTCTTATCCCCAGCTTCTTCATCTCGATCCGATCATTGAGACCGAGAGCTCGAGCGACCAGCGGCACAAGGCGGCCAACCCTTTCTGCTCACCGCCGGCAACCCCACCTCCAACGCCGACCACCCATCCCTGCATTGATTCCAACTCATTTCAGCCCCAATCACCAGGTAAATGCATGGTCACCTAGGGGCTCTAGGTGAGTACTCATACCTCTGCAGCAGCCTTCTTCTACCTCCAGTAGCATCTCCTCTCTCAGATCCACACCAGTTGACCTGCAGTCATGCATCATAGCAACCATCCAAGTCCCATTTCCACTCCCTGGCCTTACCTCCAAGATCTACCCTACCAATCGAAGACCGAAGGGAGGAGCCACCAAGGAGCCGCAAGCCAGCGAGGAGCCGTGGAAGAAGGAGATCGAGGAGCTTCGGTGGCGCCGGGGACGAGAGCACGGCGATGCCAAGGCAGGAGGACGATTGGCAGCACCAGCACCATCCGGAACCACCGCTATCATCACCAACACGAGCATCGCCAATCATCCACTGCTAGTCGTCAACCCGAAACCTTCTCAGTCTCCACTCATCAGGTAGAGTAGCATGTTAATCAGTAGGTGAATCCATACCTCTGTAACCGCATTCTCCAGTCGTTTCCTCTAGTGGCCGCGTCCATTTCCAAATCAACCACCTTGAGCTCTGCATTTTGCATCAATAGAAAGCATCAGCACATGAGCATCTAGCTAGAGCTAAGAAGAGCAGTAGTAGGAGAGGCATCTGTGCCATGGCGCCGGCGGCCGGGAGGCCGAGCCGGCCGGGCGTAAGTCTCTAGGACCGTGAGATCTGGCGGTGGAAGCATGGAGGAGGTCGGGAAGGCAGCCCGGTCGGCCGGGCCGGCCGAGGAGGCGAGGCGCAGCGCGCTGGCCTCTGGCCGCGCGAGGAGCGGGCGAGGAGGAGGTGGCGTCGGGCGCGGCGCCAGTGAGATCTGAGTCGAGGAAGCAAAGAACGCAGCTGCCGCGCGCTGAGATGACCGGACGGCGTGGCGAGCCGAGAGGAGCGGCGTCGGATCGGCGGGGTCGAGACGAGGAAGGCGAGACGCAGCAGCGCCTGGCCTCGGCCGCGCGAGAGAGGAAGGGCCGTAGGAGATGGAGGACCGAGCATGGCGGCGCGCTTGGACCGGGGCCGAGTAGGCGGTCGAGCAAGGAGAGCTCCTACGGCGCGCGGCAGGTGGGAGAGAGAGAGAGGAGTGAGCGGAGCGAGGGCGGCCGGCGGTGCGGCGGCGCCACAGGCTGGAGGCGCGCGGGCGCGAGGAAGAGCAAGGGGTGGAGACGCCTTGGAGGTGAATGGGGAAGAGGGGAATCGGGAGAGACGAGTGAGGAGGGCTGTGTGCTGGTGTGGGGTTTGGGAGCCGGCCGAGTGGAGGTAAGAGAGAGAGAGAGAGAGAGTAAGGTAGGGTTGGAAATTAGAGTGGAGTTTAGGGTTAGGTTTAGGACTTTGGATTTAGGAGTAGTATTAGGAGTGGGTAGATTTCAGTCATTTGTGGAGGTTCGTATTGTTTCTGTGGTAGCTGTCTTTCGTGTTGTTAATAGGCTAACTTACGCGTGTAGCAATCTTGTGCGTCGCTGGTTTTTAGTCGGGCGTTGAGAGCGGCTTAACGAGTTGATTTGTTTAGTTAGCGGGAACCTCGGGTTTCGACCTTAGTGAGATTAGATAGTGAGGCGACCTTGGAAGTGCTAACCGCTTAGGTCTCGAAATGTTTTAGTTAATCAAAGTGTGCTAACTTGTAGTCGTCACTAACTTATGTATTTGTATTATCACTCAAATCAACTATATATTTACTTATAGTATTATTCGTATACCGATGCGCTCTGTATGCTAACCAAGACCATGAAGCGGTGACGAACTTCAGCGGCGTCAACTTTTCCCACTTCTACAAAGGCAAGCGATCCTCTTGAACATGAATATAGTTACTTTAAAAATATACCATATCTTGCACTATTATAAGTATTGCATCAAAATGGTTTTCCAAAACCTAAAGAAAATAATTGAGATAAGATGACTAAGAGGATTAAGAAAGAATGAGACTTACTAGGTGGGTAAAAGGGGGTCTTGGCTGGGGAAACGCGATGATGATGTTGAGGTAAGAGGTGGGCCCCTTTTTACATATGGTTATCATATAAGGACCAACCAACTCTTGCTCGGTCAGATGCCGTAATTCAGTGCCAACCATTTTCCCGTTTTGGCGGGCAGAAAATGCTACCTTGTTACGTGACTATGCTCTCCACATCGGGTAAGTAATAGGTGTGTGTGAGTGATATGGAGGAACCCAGGACCGGTGGGGGATAGTCCGGAAGTGGGGGATCCAAGGCGCTATATGCGCTAAGGTGGAGTGTTGAGTGCAGGATAGGAGCTGCCTCAACCAACCTCACCAGAACTCGGTGGATGATGAGGTCAGCAGCGTGACTTGATCTGCACCGGCGGAAGGTGATGGGTGGAGAAATTAATCACGTAACACGAAAGCGTTACGTATTCGATCTCGAACCGCATCTAAGGCAATGCGGTGGACCACATTCACGGAGAGTTCGAATAGCTATGGGTAAAGTGGTACAAAGTCTGCGCGATGCTAAACAAATCATGAATTCATGCGGTCTCGAGATTGGAGTCTCACGGAACCACAAGGGGTCTTTTGTCTCTCCGAGTGACTAGTAGAGTTTTTCAGTATTAAAATTTGCCACCTTTGTGTCGAGATCTATTTTCTAAAGTGAGATGATTTAGAATTTGTGATAAAGAGTAGAGATAGTGCATCCTGTGCATCTTTGCTATTAATGCTTGAGTACATTCGTGTACTCAACCTTGTTAGTATTCTCCTTTGTAGATCCTAGTCAGACCGGAACTATCCCGAATAGGACAAAGGACTTCTGTGCATGAAGCAACAAGCTGGAGGAGAAGGCTTGGACTAAGAGGACCCAGGGCGAGTTGGGAGCTATTTTGGCTTGTGGGACGGATAGACTGCCGGTACTTCAGGGCATACAAGAGAAGCGGGAAAGTTTCCTTGAGTATTTGTATAAATCTTGTGTTAAGACCTTAGCCTGCGTGCAATCTTGTTGTAATAAAGGGCGGTTTATCTTATTGTTACTGCTGCGTAACTCGGTGAAGGCTTACTATTCGTTGGAGCGATGTTCATCGAGAAGAAACGAATAGTAATCCGTGTGCCTAAGTGTTATTACCCCTGGGGTAATGACACGGGGCGTCACACAATGCCATCCCGGGGCTTGTGAGGTGAGCTGCTGGTCGCGCAGCTCAGGCCGAGACTGCACGTGCACCGTGGAAGGCATCGTCCGTCGTGGACAAGATCTTCTCGGAAGTAGCAGTGTAGCACTGGTGGTTGGTCAACAGATTCTGCGCTGTGCTGCCACCGTCCCGCGAGACCACATCTGGATTGTGCGGGAGCACAACAATGTACGTAGCCACGCAGGTTAGCTGGACGCTGGCACTTGCATTACCCAATGGCCAATTTGGATTTTTGCCTATGTACGTGCACGGCGATCTCATCTCATGCTGGCGCATCGCCGCATCGGGATACCCACCGGCACAAAATGATTCGGTCCGGCGTTTCTGTTCTAGTTGCACTAACCCACGACCACGAGCAATCGCTCACCGGTCAGTCGGTCGCCACTCACCACATTGGGCCAACCACTCGACCCGTTCGTGTCGCACGGCTGCACCGGTGCGTGCATACAACGCCACCCGCGCGCCTGCCTTGCACGGCCGCAACCAATTCCACCAACCCGTCGCGCGTGCAGCTAGCCTGCCCCCCCGCGCGCGCGTTTTCACCGCCGCCCGCACGGTGCGCGCTGCTACGCTCGGCAGGCGGCAGCCTCGCCGATCGAGCCGGCCGGCACCGCGCGCGCGGGGTGTCGGCATTTGCCGAGTTGCCGTGCATTCGGTCCGCCCCGCGCTAGCTTTGCCGAACCGCAGCCGCGATCACGACTGCACCCGGCGGGAGTGGCTAGGATTTGGATGCGCGTGGATCTCGACCGTGGCATTTACTCCGGCCGGTTGTCCTCGCCGTCGGCGGTTATTGCGAAAGCTAGCGTGGCCTTGAAGCGATGGCGAACGTGACGCGCGGCACGGTGGAACCAATAAACGAGGCCGGCTGTACATGTACGTAACGTACGTACCACACGAGCGAGGAACCTCTGTGTGCGGGTATGCGTGGCACCGGATCAGATCGGGCACGTGATTACGTGTACGTGTACTTGTGGCGCCCGCGCTACCAGTAAGTTTTGTTGGCACTTGGCCTGACGTATGTAATTGGTTAGCTGTATATGTGTACCTCCCAAGTCCCAAGTATGAAGTACCAAAAAATTATGTTCTAAGATACTTTCCGCATTGCTGTCTTGTAGTACTAGTTTTCCTTCCGCATTACTCCATGAAGGAGCAATTTTGTCCGATAGTATTTCAGAACAAGACGCCTAAAATTCTCGGCCAGTTTGGAACGCGGGAGTTTTTCCCCCCAGTAATCGCGTGAGAATCGCACTGTTTTCTCCACGTTCTTACAAAATCGAATTCCTGCATTTTGAACAGGGCAACACGATCGCATAGTCTCTGCATCTTTGGCAAGGCCTGGAAACACATGATAGGTTGTGCGTGAGCTCTAGGGTCCAAGAAGGGGAAAAAAACTTTCGATAACGGGCTCATTTTGAATTGGACTTGTGCGTTGTGCTCTGGCTGGGCCATGATGTGCGCTACAATTCATCAATCATCATTCCTGTGATCGCCGCACCCAATATTTCGCGGTATTAGCTAGGTCTCGAACAATAAAATAAGAGAACTGCTATATATCTTTCAATTTTAGTGTTATGTGACTGGTGAGAGAAATGGAGGGAGGGTGAAAAGTGAGATTAGATTAGGGATATAGGGGTGGGGGTGATATCTGGAACATTGAATCTCCATCTGATGACTCAAAAAGTGACTGGTTTCAAAAAAAAAAAAACAGTCGCATGTTGTATAGACACTCCCATAAAATAATTGTCAGGAGGCCATTTATCAGCGACATGTTCGGCATAACGACACCAGCAAAGCATGATCGCTGTCACGTTTTGATCGGCAGTGCACCCGTGTACACACGACACGCGCAAGAACGAAACGCACAATAGGAACGAGTATTAAGAGCGTGACAGACGAGTTAGAATGGAAGTTCCAGATAAACTTACAAGAGAGGAGTCGCAGATGGCAAGCTTTACAAGAGAGTATCAAGTGGCCTATGCAGCTAGGCGATGCTGACCTCTTGTCGGCTGAAAGGTAGTCTGGACCGTTCTGGTAGTGATGCGATGTGCGAAGCTTCTCATCAATAATTAGGTTTAGGACGACCAATTAGTCATAAAATAGTGAGCTGTGAGAAAACCCAATTGTGCACTCTATATATACGACCTTGGTAGGAGCTCAATATCAGGTCTAAACCCACTCATCTCGAGATCGAAATTTTGACAGGAATTAAGTGCTTCCATGCTTTCCCAAAGCAGTGAAAGTACATAGTTTTTAGGGTAAAAGGACCAGCTCGAGATTGATTTCGTGCATCATATATATTAGGTTAGGAACTGATCAATTTTTGCAATTCGAGCCAAGTTCGAACCTAGCCAAAGCTAAAATTCCAAGAGAGGACTTCACAAGTTCAGCATCTCCTCGGCAGTGTGCGTGACTGAACCAACCAAGTCACCTGCCGCCATTTGGATTAACCAATCATGCATGCATCCTCACACACACACGACAATCTCCAAGACCCGAACGATACACCGGAGACTTGGACCCGGCAACACGGATCATTCGACGACACGACGCATCAAACCATTCATCCGCTGACAGCTGCGGATATGTACAACAGCAAAGAAATTTAACAAAGCAACTCGACTAACAGAAGGGAGCATTGCCAGCTGCAACCAGAATGAAGTAATCTTTTCTTCCACTAATTTTCCACATGCAATTGCCATCGACTGATCGATTGATGTTACTCTCGTGTGCGTAGCTTTCCGGTTTACGAGCAGCGTTGACGTGCAAGTGCACTGTTTCCATTTCTACAAAACACTACAAGAACATGCATGGATTTTTTTAAAAATAGATATCTTAATTATTTTTCAAAAGTAACAAGTATTTGTGAACAAACGGAGAAACATTTTTTTTTCATTTTTAATTGAATCCTTCCTATGCACACAGACGACAGACCATACAATCTTGGTACCGTATATATTGCACCAACACGCTTAGTTGCACGCTTCTATCTATCTATATCTATACTAATTAGAGGCTCTCCTGGAAGCCTCCATATTAATCTTAGAAGGTAAAAAAAGATAAAAATTCCCACATTAATCGAAGAAAAAGAAAAAAGAGGAAGCGAGAGTTTGTACTAGAAATAGAACTTTGTGACAGCTTGAATCCTTTTAAACACATCTGAAACATACACGAGTGTTTGAGTATAACACGGTTTGCTCTCGGACTACCAGACTTATCCTTTGCTAATATGGAATACTAGAACACCACAAGTCTGAAACGGAGGCGTAGTAAAATCGCAAAGACAGCGACAAAAAAGGGGATTTGTCGGCGTTTTTGGCCGGCACGGATCAGGATGTGCGTACGGCACCGTACTAAAACTGGTGTCGGACGTACGCAAGAAGCAAAGATGGCGCATCGGCCTTAGAACACGCAACAACGGAGGCGGAACCAAGAGGAAGCGAGAGGACGAACCAGTGAAATCAACGAGAGAACGAAGGAAAACGAGTCGTAGAGAGGAAGCTGACTGAGGGAACTCGGAGGAAAAGGCGAGGCAATAGAGGAAGAGCAGATGGCGCGCGCTCCTAGGTGAAGGGCCTCTTCCGCTTACTCCGCCCGGTGCACGTCCAGGAGGAAGCAGCGCGAGGGCACGCCGAAGGACGCACATGGACCAGCGACCAACACACGCTGCGAATGGCGACGGCCTTGCGTGAACCCACCGCACCGAGTAAAGAGAATCCCTGCATAGTAAAACCCACGGAACAGCTTGGGTTGCTTTTCCGCTGGCTCCGCCCGGTGCCTGTCCCGGAGGAAGCGGCGTGAGCACACACTGGACAGCGCACATGGACTGCTGAAACAAATACAAGTAGAATGGCGACAGGCCCGCATGGACACAACGCACGGACGGAAGAACAGCGGCGCACAGAAAAACGCACCGAGAATTTTTGGACACTAACCGGTCGACGAAGGAACGCGACGAAAACACACTCACGAGACGCAACCGGTGAAGCGAGCGAGCGAGTGACCGTAAAACCGCGAGCAGGGAGTCAACCAGCGTCTGTAGCACAAGGCAACCATCGGCAGCGTACGCGTCGCTACGCAATAGTCAGACTAAACGTATGGGATGCATGAGGAAGCCCCAATTCCACCACGCATAAGAATAGGGAAGATGATGTCGGCGTTGATTAAATAATCTTTCCAATTGGATAGCAGTAACAAAAAATCAGGAGTCCAGCAACCGCGTTAGGGAAGAGTCCAAGCTCTATAAGGAAAAATTTCCGGCTATTAATTTATCTTCATAATTATGTCTATTTAGTACTACATTTGATTCCAAATATAAGTCGTTTTAGAAATTATGTCAGTCAAACATTTTTAGATTTGACCATCAATATATAAACAATTAACACGACTGGCAATATGTAATTGGTATCACCAGATCCACCATGAAATATACTTTCATAATATATAATTATTCTTATTGGAAACAACATATTTTCATAGAAATAGAACTCCAGGTCGCATGCATGGAGCATATTGGTCCGGTACTAAAAACCGAAATATGACTCCATGGACAGCGTACTAGATACAAATTACAATTAGGACTTTGTGAACAGCAAAGAATTCCGAAACAATTAGCATCCACATAGAAAAATTGTGAAGTTGTGTATAGATACACGGATATTCAAATATTGGATCTAAATTTTTATATCCAAATATCTATAATTGCATAATTTTTAAAAAATTCAAAATTCATAACTATGGGATTTTAATTATTAAAGTTATAGATATCCTGTAGTATCGTATCTGAAGCCCACCATGCCATGATCAACTCAAATAAGGTGATAGTTCTATGGTTAGAATTCTAAATTTTCTTAATCTATTATATTATTATTTTCTTGCAACAATTTTTACAATTTCTAATTACAAATTGATACACTTGGATATAACAATTGTTTCGGAATTCACATTTGTGAATTTGTATATATTCGTATAACATGTTTTTTTTTTAATTATGAATTCCTAAATATATATTTTTTCAATATATAAGTATTAGTTTCACATATTCAATGGAATTACATATGCCTGGACAATAAAATTTTAATTTCGAATTTATATATGTTATAATATCATAATTTGTATACTCCATATATATGTAGATCCACACACTAATAGTATTTGTACTTAGGATACACATAAATAACAATATTGGTTCTATATTAGGGTCATGAGGCAATAAATTAGAAATATATAACAATTAAAAAAGTAAAAGAAACGAAAACCAAAATTTCCCAATAAAAATTTTCTTATATTATCAATAACATAATATAGCCCGTGCGGATGGGGTTGATGACTAGTTTATTCTAACAGGAACTGATCGAGACGCAACCTTCGTTTGCTCTCGGAGAACCGAACAGGACAGGAACCTTCCATATTACGCACCAGAAAAGGCGGGGCCCAGAGAGGCAGCCTAACGCCATTGGCAAGCGTGGATAAGTAGGGGTCCCACCTCATACCCCACATGTCAGCGCCACGAAAACGCAGATACACGCACCAGCAATGATGCACTCCAGTCAGACTCCACCATCTGTCCACCTCCCCGCCCGCGCCGCTACTAGCGCGCGGGCCACACGGACACCACCCACGTGGGGTCCACACGGAAGCGAGCGACGGCTGGAGCGAAACGCCGAGGCGGGCGCAGCGCATCACGTTTCACACCCCCACCCCCCCCGGTCTCCCCGTGGTCAACTCGTTGCCTTCCCCAGACGAAGACCCACCGGGGGGAGGCGAGGGAGAGCCCAGGCCGAAATAGGCAAGGCAAGGCCGCCCAAAAAAGCGAACACCTTGCGCGCACCACCTCCTCCGCTCCATTGCCATGGCCGCGCCTTGAGACCACCACCCGTAGCTACCGCACACACCACTCCTCTTCCCCGCCTCTTCCTCCTCCTCCTCCTCCTCCTCCTCCTCATGTTTCCGCGCTGCCGCCTCGTGGTCGCCGTCCTCCTGCTCCTTCTGTACGCCACGTCCGCTCAGGAGCAGCAGCGGCCGCCGCTCTCGCAGCAGGACCGCGTTGCGCTCAACGGCCTGCGCGCGTCGCTGGGAGTGCGCGCGAGAGACTGGCCGTTGAAGGCGGACCCCTGCTCCTCCTGGGTCGGCGTCGTCTGCCGCGCCGGCCGCGTCGCGGAGCTCCGCCTCGGCACGCTCCGCCGCACCCGCGCCGGGGCCCGCAGCGCGGTCTTCGCCGTCGACGCGCTGCGGGGGCTCACGGCGCTCGAGGTCTTCAGCGCCTCGGGGTTCCCGCTACCCGGCCGGATACCGGCGTGGTTCGGCCGCGGCCTCCAGCCGTCGCTCGCCGTCGTGGACCTCGGCTCCGCCGACGTCAATGGCGAGCTGCCCGACGATCTTGGCATGTCCGGGAACCTGACGACCCTTGTCCTCGCTGGTAACAGACTCTCCGGCCGGATTCCGGCGTCGCTGTTCTCCGTTAAGGGCCTCCGATTTCTTGATCTTTCTAACAACAATCTCACCGGCGAGCTACCAAACGTGTCCGTCTCCGCCGGTGATGGAGCTGGAGTTTTGTTTAACGCTTCCGGGAATTCATTGTACGGCGCGATTGGCGATGGCCTTGGGGCCCTCAAGAAGAGGTTTCGGGTGGTCGATGTGTCGAGCAATTACTTTGATCAGGTGGCTGGAGGTGGATTTGGGAATGGGTCCGATGCAACAGTGGATATCAAGATGAATTGCTTGCCCGGCGTACCAAGTCAGCGCAGCGGTGGGGATTGTGAGGCGTTCTATAAGAGGAATGGGGTGCCATTGCTAGAGCCACCACAGGCATTGCCATCACCGGGCAAGAAAGGGGCCAAGTGGAAGTATGTGTTAGCCGGAGTTCTTGGAGCCGCGGCAATTGTGGTGGTTCTTTTCCTTGTGGCACTGGTGTTTTGCTTGATGAGGAGGGGGAGAAGGAGACCGAGAGGAAGAGGGGTGGAGCAGAACGAGGAAGGCATCCGCTCTGGGCGCAGGAGTAGCAGTGTGAATCCAGTGATGCTGTCACCCATGGCAGCGTCCCCGGCAGCCAACGGTGCACTGAAGGGTTTGCCTACCATCGTAGATGATTTCACCTATGAGCAGTTGCACCATCTTACCAGGGGCTTCGGGGATGACAACCTTGTCAAGCATGGGCACTCTGGGGACATTTACCGTGGTGTCTTGGAGAGTGGCTTCAATGTTATCGTAAAAAAGATTGGCTTGGAGAGCAGTAAGAAGAGCATGGGGGAATTGGGCTTCCTTGCGAAGAATTCCCACAGGAGGATTGTTCCATTGCTGGGGCATTTGGCCAAGGATGAGGAGGAATTGCTAGTCTACAAGTACATGGCAAAGGGTGATTTGACCACCGCACTGCACAAGAAGCCAGTAGATGTTGAAGACGGGTTGCGTTCATTGGATTGGATAACAAGGCTGAAGATTGCCATTGGTGTGGCTGAGGCCTTGTGCTTCCTTCATGATGAGTGTAGTCCACCGTTGGTTCACAGGTATGCTTGCTACTTGTTGGTGTATGGTAGTTATTGAAAATATTTTATTGCATAAAGCATCTGATAGGTGTGGTAATCTAACGTTTCAACATTAACATCATGATAGGAAGTTAAGAACGTGGAAGTTCCAGATGCTATTTAGCTCAACAAGATGATCGCTATTTAATGAAAAAGTTCCACTGAACATGACAAGCGATATAATGACAGAAGCAGAACCATTTAACCTATGTTTGCATTTTAAAATGGTTAGTAGTTGCACTTGCACAGTTGATGGGGTCCTGGGCATGGCCTCTTGTGGCTCTCTTGCATCACTTGGCTCACTAATGCATTTCCAAGTGTTGGAAATAATGAAAAAAAAAGAACAAAGGACATGAATTTTACATGGAAAACCATTTTAGGAAAACCCACAGGCGCACGTAAGCAATATCATTATATAAGATGTTTACAATGAAGTTTTGCTCTAACCTCTGGACTACGAAGATATATTTATAATGGTACATAAAAAACTCCGTGTAGGAGTAGAACTATAAGTAGAAAACAAAATTTGTATCACACTCAAACTCAAACTCAACAACAATAACCATAGCTGAAAGGAAAATAATATGTTCAAGGCTTCTGCTGACCTGCCATTTTGAAGTGTCGACATCAAATCCTCTGCTTGAAATATAAATATTATCTTATCTATATTGCCTAGTTGCATTGGCTCCATATCAACGGTATATTCTAACCAGGGATAAAAAACCCGGCCGGTTATCGCCGGTAACCGGATTTACCGGTGGGTACCGGGAAACCCTAAACCGGCAGGTTTTTCCGGATTTTGCAAAGCCAAATTTTGAATTTTGGATGGTTTTTAAGCAAATTCAATCAAATTTTGTCCGGATTTTTTTCCTGGAAATCCGGTTACCGGCCGGTTTTTTTTTTTCGGCAACGAACGGGATTTCCCCCGGGAACGGGTTTTTGATCCCTGATTCTAACATGATTTGGCATTTTCTAATAACTTGATTTTTTAGGAAATGTGTCACGTGAATTCATGAAATGCTTGTGTTTCTGAATTACATACATTGATTTTTTTTCCTATATGCATATGGTTTATTTACACACGCAATACATTGTAGAAACCCAGGAATAATTGTATGCAAGGCACAGTAAGGTTGATAAATCATTTATTTGTTTTGAGCGTAACTATATGAAAACCTCGTGTCTTTGTAGTTGCTTTCGATAACATATCTTTTGGGATCTTGGTGTCATCAATCATTGTAGGAAAGTTTACGCACTCAACTTTTGACTTACTTGATTCAAGTCATCTTTTATTCTAGTTGCCTGACTTAGTTGCTTCATCTTTCTATTTATATAGTTTTAAGTTTTAACTCTGTGATTCTGAGTTGATGCATGTTGCTCAAGTTCTTAGATGTTTGAATAACTGTTACTACATCATGTTATTTCTTTCTGATCTCGTCGTCATAATAATTGTAGAGATATCCAAGCAAGCAGTGTGCTTCTTGATGACAAATTTGAAGTGCGCCTTGGAAGTTTGAGTGAAATACGCACTCAACAAAATGAGGGAAGCCAGAGTTTCTTCTCTAGGATATTGAGATCATCAAAGTAAGATTTCTATGCTATCATCTGTTTTCGTATTAGCTCAGGTCAGCATGGCTATAACCATTCTTGTCAATTACCCCAAAATGGTGACTTCAGTTGGCATGTTCTTCTCAAAAGAAACTTTAGTATTTATGATCACCTCAATGATATTAACTTAAGAACACCATTAGCATAAAAAAGAATCAAGTGCAATTTCAGTGCAAGGAAAAAAGTATTGACCTATTTAGTTGGTTGATACCATTTAGCCTTAGTTTCATACTTACAGTAAAGTTTAGTTCATTGAACTGGAGACGATGTACTGGATGTCTGGATTTTGTTACTAGAATGCAGTGTGGCTACACATTTTTTCTCCTCTGACAAATTGAGAATGTGAATCTGCACATTTACATAGACTATTCATCATCTATGTTAGTGGTTTCCCATTCCTCTTGCACAGGAAACAAGATTCTTGATAAGAGTTATTTAGTATATCACTAGCAATTTTATTCCCCTGAACCCTACTAACAGTCACCAATACAAGTTAACGATATTGAATTTTTCTTATGCCAAATGGTTAATGTCTGATTTTTAAAAATGTTATTGTAACATATTACTTTAATTCATACTATATCCTTATGAGGTAGGGCCGCTTCCACCTTTTCGCCAGAAAAGAACGTACTGGTCCACTTGTAGCTCATACAAAAAAGGCTAGTCCACTTGCAAACAACACACTTGCTATAAAAACTTAGCGTTTGTTTTAATTTGTATACAATATCAGGGCCTTGGCTGACATGAGTATTTGTCTCTTTCTTATGGCAGGTCTCTCGACAAGAACACATCAGGTGTGTAAAGCTTCTGCATGACTCTCTTTTATGCCAGTTTTATAATCTCTACTATACATCCTGCGTGTAAAAAATTCTGATGAGCAAAATAAAGATGTGTGGTCTAACATTACAGTATGTTTTTTCTCACTTAACAGGTCCACCAGCTAGCTGCTCGTATGATGTTTACTGCTTTGGAAAGGTGCTACTTGAGCTAATCACCGGGAATTTTGGTGTGAGTGGTTCAAACGACAGTGTCTCAGAGGAGTGGTTGGCAAGCACTTTAGGTTACATTGACGCCCATGACAAGGAGAGTGTCTCAAATATTGTAGATCCTTCGCTTGTTGTGGATGAAGACCACCTAGAAGAAGTATGGGCAGTGTCCATTGTCGCGAAGACATGCATGAATCCAAAGCCCTCCAGGCGGCCACTGGCTCGGTACATCTTGAAAGCGCTGGAGAATCCGCTAAGGGTGGTGCGGGAAGAGCTCCGCTCAAATTCATCTCGGCTCAGGAGTACCTCATCTCGAAGCTCCTGGCGTTCTGCTTTCCATGGACACTCGTACCGGATCACGGAGGCTATGCCAACATCGGGGCAAGCACTTGCTCGCAAGCATTCAGTGAAGTCACAAGGAAGTGACGGGGAGGAGAATTTGTTCTCGTTCAAGAGGGCTTCGCGGGAGATCTTTCCGGATCCAGTAGAGTTGGAAGACCATGCTGTTGTCTAGGATCACCACAGATTAGCTATACTTTACATGCACTGAGATATTTGGTCTCAGTTGTGCATCTTTTGATGCCTCTAGGTGAAAAAACTGTGCATATAGGGAGTAGGCTTCTTTCTCTTCCCCCTTTTCGTTTCAGCATTCTGTAACCTGTACTGAGAATAAATGGCGCACAGGGTGCGCAGTCCTTGAAATGCAAGGAGGCCAATATTTTTCGTGAGCAAACTCATTTGCCATTCTGGACTTCTGGATTACAAATTTCTAGTCGTTCAACTTATCGTCGACTTTGGTATTCTGAAAGTGATTTTCAGTGCTTTAACTACCGAAGAGAGTTTAGGCCTAAGGAATGTGTAGCCGATGTTGCTCTAAACAGGATGATACATTGGTACCGAAGGGATGCAGACGGAGCATGAATATTCAGGTTCGTCTGGTTGAAAAGTAAGAAATTAGTAGTTGATCTAGTCATTGCGGCATGTAAGAAGAAATAGGAGCTTCGTCCAGAATTTCGGGCTCTCTATCATCGCCACTTGACCATGCTTCTATCTAGAATTTTTATTAAATAACCTAGTTTTTATTCCGAAATACAGTAAAAACTAGGTTATTCAAGAAAAAAATTCCTTCTATCTATGCTAGAATCAGTCATCGTTCTTGGTAAAAAAAATTTGGCCATCTCGACTTTCACCTATGATGGGCAAAATCGAAGGAGCTGTAAAGAGACGTAAAATGAAAATGATGAAAAATAAAGGTCCCACCGAGATTTGAACTCGGGCTACTGGATTCAGAGTCCAATGTCCTAACCGCTAGACTATGGGACCATTTAGGAATTGCAGCCACATAACCCTCTTTAGTTATCAGTACGTATTACTGAAAGGGATCCCAAGCTCCATACTACTATTTTGCATGGTTTTAAGCTCCCCCCCCCCCCTTTTTCTTTTTCAGTTTGTGGAGAATTTCATCAGCGGTTAATCCTGTGCTTCATGGACGGATTGAGGCATGTCATAACGCTGTGAATCCAACGGTCCGTTGCAGATCGCACGGCTAGGCCCATGCTGTAGTCCCATCAAACGAAACTTTTGTCCCTAGAAAGTTGATTTAACAACACCGCAGTGCAGTAACCCATTCTGTGAGTTGCAGATCGGACGAGTAACACGAACACTGCAGTCTGCAGCGAGTGCAGGGCTCAGTCAGCGGTTCGGCACACTCGTCTGTCCCTGGAAATTTTGGTTATAACTGGCTTAGCCCAACCACGAACCTAACTGGTTTAGCCCATTAGCCCAGCCCATGTACATGTTCTCGTTGAAGCCCATCTTCCATCTACCTGTCGTTGGGTGAGGAACGACATGTCCAAGCGAAAGCCCAACAAGCGACGCCTATGTGCCTATAGAAGAAGCCGGCGTCCTCGCGGCCCGCTTATTTCAGCCCAGCGAGAGAAGGTAGGGTTTGGAAGTCGTTTGGGATTGTTTGGGATTGATGCTCCTGGGTGTCATGTGTGTTCTTGTGTTTTTTTTTTTTTGAGAAACACCAGTACAACATAAAGACTTTCACATACACGCACACCACACATGCACAAACTCACACATACAGCGCCTACGAAAGACTAAACGAGCGGGACTTAACGAAGAGATAACGAAGTCACCATCGACGTCTCACTTGCAACGGGCACATCACCTCCCACTGAAAGAATTCTCCTAAATGGAAACGTAGTGCCAAACCTGGGGTTTGGACTTTGGTGGATGATGGTACAACCACCTCAGCTAGCCACCAAAGCAATGCTTAGGAATCTCGAGTGTTCATGAGCTATAGTTTTGGTATTACCGAAATACCAAATTTATCGAACCAAATTAATTTGGTTAATTAGCTTCATATTATTATTTTAGTTTGGTTAATTCGATGACCATCCCTTTTTTAAGTACACTGAGACACTCACGCGCACACACCACATGCACACCTCTCACACACATACGTGAGTATATTCTTAACACACATCTAATTTTGAGCGAAAGCTAAGATTCTACCGAACGTGAACACGCGTCTTAACTAATGAATACACGTACCTGCATATACTATTTCTAAACTACCAAAATGGTTTTCTAAACTACCACGAACCCAGCTGGTATAGCCTAGGAGCCGAGCCCATCTACATGCTCTCCTTGAAGCCCATCTACCTATGGTTAAGGTATTATTACATGTCCAAGAGAAAGCCCAACAAGCGAAGCCTATCTGCCTATAGATATAGAAGCCGCCGTCCTCGCGACCCGCTCGTTTCAGCCAAGCGAGGGAAAGGTAGGGACCGTAGGGTTTACAAGTCCCGTTCCTCCTCCTCCTCCGCCGCCGCCGCCATGGGACACTCGAACGTGTGGAACTCGCACCCCAAGAACTACGGCCCCGGGTCCAGGGTTTGGTAATCCTCTCCTCTCTCTACTCACGATCAACCGTTCATCGATTAGAACAAACTACTACTGCGCCGTTGTTTTAGATTGGTAGTAAGAAACTGCTTCTACCTGTATCCGTAGCAGCTAAGCGAGGTCAGATTTATGGCGTGAACTCGTATTTTAGCTTCTATTCTCGCGTTTTTAAATACAAGATTCGCGTGCCCTTTACTCTTGGATCGCTTGTCGAGTGCTTATGTGGTGTGGATTTGTGGTTGCAGCCGTGTTTGCGGCAACCCGCATGGCTTGATCCGGAAGTACGGGCTCATGTGCTGCAGGCAGTGCTTCCGCAGCAACGCCAAGGACATTGGCTTCATCAAGGTACACGCCAAAGTTTTGTTTTTTGAGTCCCTGTAACCTACAGGCCCCAATTTAGTAGTGGTTGAGTAGTTTTGCATCTCATGCTCTTCTTTGCATCAATATATGCTTTGTCATGAATGCATCTGCGATTTTCAAACTAGCATAAATTGTTTCGGACTGTAAGATGGCTTGTTAGATTCAAAAGAGATGTGAATATTGCTCCTCTGGCCACATTAATATTCCTGGTTGAGTATTGCATCATCATCTCACGTTCTGCTTTGTAATTGATGTGTGTGTGTTTGTCAAACTAGTGCTATAAATTGTTAAGACCATAAGATGACTCCTTAGAATCGGAAGAGATGTGCATGTTGCTGCACTTACCTTATTGATGTCAATACTATCTTGGTTAAAATTTATTTTTTTTATGTACTGTATTTCTTACTTTATTACCTCCAATATTTGCGCAACCTTAATACCTTATATGGGTAGGCATCTTGTGAGCTTATCAGTGCCTTGTAAATGGTAAACACTTTAAATGTATTGTGATTGGATGAATTTCTGTAAGAAGTACTAGTAATTTATAGTTATTGAACGGTAAGAACGCCCAGAAATCTCATATTTGTAAGGATTGTTGTAGTAATTGAGTATTGCCTATGATTCTCATATTTGTTCCATGGATGTGGGAATAATCAAGCATGTTAGTTTCCACATTGTCACTCGATGTTTCTAATGCAATGTATAGTTTTTTATGCTATCTTTTTTGGTTATAGATAAATCATTATGCAGATGGATATGCTGTTATTGGATGTGTCATTTACTTGTTTATCATTGAATACCTGAATGTGTGGGTGTGGTTAATTTATTGTGTAGATGTATGCTTTTAATTTTTGATCTCTCAATGTGTGCTCTTGTTTTGCAGTATCGTTGAAACTTGATAGCTCAAGGAAATGGGAGCATGGATCAGGAAGAATTGTCATGAAACTGCAATTTTTTGATCGAGTACTATCTTTATCATAATTATCATAATTTTTTGATCAGTTATCTTTATCATAACTGCAATGTTTGAACGCGAGTAATGGACCAAGTCCGTGAATGCCAGTACTTCCCTACTTTTGCTTGAGCATGTAAAACTGCAATGTTACACGAAGAATTGCGTTTCTATTGTGCCATTTTAGGACATGTGTCATGTTATCAAAAGGTTGCTCTTCATTTTTAATGCTGCTGTTACTTTCCCTGTGTTCTTTTATCTATTTGCGCCTATGTTTCGTTCCTGAATCAGCCTCAGTTTCTCTTCGACTTGATTCATTGCATTATCAGATTGTTTTGCGTTCATGATCATGTAATCTTCTGCTGAAGATTGTTAGCTTGCAAACGCAAGGGCCGGTGTAGATTGACTATGGTTTCGGAATAGGCTGGAAAATGTGTTTAGGAATAACGGGCTTAGCCGGGCTTTTCGAGCCGATTCTTGGGCCTGACCGAAACAATAGTGATGCTCTCTATTATGCCTCCTGAAAGGCTGAAACCATTCGAGCCCATGCGTTTCTCTCTTCCCCGACGTCCACCAGCCTTTTGGCATTGCCGTTGGCGTCAGGAACGCTGGGCTCTACCGGTGAAGCTAGAATTTAATACTCTTGGGGTTTAATACATAGTAGTTACAAATTACTACGAGTCTATTCTACTGAAATCTCCTGTATTTTGAGGGATTTCACACGATTTATTGCATGGGTACGGTTTTTTTTCTTCTTCAAAAAGCTGTGGAGTCTGTGCACATGGCTCTGCAGCTGTAAGTTGACGAAGACCTCTTTGCTTGACCCCCTCTCCCCTGCCAGACGCCTGCCCCTCCATTGTTGCCTTTATGCCTAACAGTCGACTCTCCAAGCGCCACCGATTGATCTTCGGCTCTCCCCATCACCCGCCGTCGAAGCTACGGTGTCCGGCAGGCCCGAGTCCGAGCATGTCGTCGTCGGAAGCTTCTCCACTGATCCGACCGGAACCTACGGAGCTATCAATCGGAATGGGCTGCGCGCCTCCGCTCGGACAGGTGGATCACGATTCACGGAGCACAGGCTGCGCTGGCGGACAACCCGAGTGGGTACCCACCCGATGCGATCGTCCAATCGCGGCGCAGGTTTTTATCGGGGAAGGACTCGGAATCTGAAGCGGATGTAGCCAGGAAACGCACGCAGGTGGGGCCCATCCCATGCCCAGCTGTTCCCAGCCTGGACTCCATCGAAAAAACAGCGCACGCTGGTACTACACTCCATCAAAATCTCCCGGCTGCTCGTAGTTTTCAGCGTTCGGACGTCGTCGCTGACATGGCGGGACCCACGTCGCATGGGCCCACGGGCCGAGCAACTTGCGCGGCTTTCTGTGGGCGAGCGACCTGTGTGCGACTGTGGACGAGATAGAGAGAGAGAGATATTAGATTAGTTTGGTCGTATACTACAACGGCCTTATATCAACTATTTATATTCTTTGACACGTAGTATTCAAAATGATATAGATGAAAAAAATAAAGGAGGGAGAAATATGCTGTCTATAATTCTGTAACCAACTGTATACTAGAACTAAAGAAGCTATCTAACTATATTTTTCAAATCCATAAAAGCATTAAAAAATATTATAATCTATAATGATAAATAAAAAAATAATACATTGTATAAACTGACTGTTGTACTATCTATAAATAACATAAAAACCACTATAGATAATATCTATCTTTACAATTGTACGTACCTTAATGGCACCGAGGCAATGAATAATGAGGCGATCGTGATAATGGATGATCTGTACAGGCCATCTACCGTGCAACAGCAGACGCGATATACTCTCACTGACACATGGGCCGGGTGGTCGGGCCCGCACGCGAGTAAAGCGATCCCAAGCTGGTCGTGTGCGGATAGGCGTCTCTCGCAGTCGAGGGCTCAGCGGGATCCAGCCTGGCCACGGCCAAAGCCCTTCTCTCCCGATTGATATACACCCGCCTATCTCTTCCTCTTGTCTCCCTCTCTCTCTCAGGTCTCACCCTCGCATCGCGTCCATCGCAATTGGATCAGATAAAATTTCGCGCGGATTTTTGTTGCGAGGTGCAGTGCGGCAGGAGGCGCCATGGACCCGTGCCCGTTCGTGCGGGTGCTGGTCGGCAACCTCGCGCTCAGAATGCCGGTGGCGCCGCCGGCCGCCGGCGCCGGCGCCGGAGTACACCCGTCGACCTCGCCGTGCTACTGCAAGATCCGGCTAGGGAAGATGCCGTGCCAGACCGCCGCCGCGCCGCTGGTGCTCTGCGACGGGGGCGAGCAGACGCCGGCGTCGTCCGGGGCCCTGGCCGCCGCGTTCCACCTGTCCAAGGCCGACCTGGAGTGGTTCGCTCGGAAGCCGTCGCTCTTCTCCCCCTCCCGCGGGGCGGCGAACCTGAAGGTGGCGGTGTACGCCGGCCGTAAAGGGACCACCTGCGGTGTCAGCTCCGGCAGGCTGCTCGGCAAGGCCACCATCTCGCTCGACCTCAAGGGCGCCGAGGCCAAGCCCGCGGTGCTGCACAGCGGCTGGATCTCCATTGGCAAGCGCGGCGGCAAGGGCTCCTCCGCGGCCGCGGAGCTCAGCCTCACCGTCCGCGCGGAGCCCGACCCCCGCTTCGTGTTCGAGTTCGACGGCGAGCCGGAGTGCAGCCCGCAGGTGCTGCAGGTGCGGGGCAACATGAAGCAGCCGATGTTCACCTGCAAGTTCGGCTGCCGCAGCAACAGCGACCTGCGGAGATCGGTGCTGCAGCCGGAGCGGGAGGCGGCGGGGAAGGAGCGGAAGGGGTGGTCGGTGACGGTGCACGACCTGTCGGGCTCCCCCGTGGCACTGGCCTCGATGGTGACGCCGTTCGTGGCCTCGCCGGGGACGGACCGCGTGAGCCGCTCCAACCCGGGCGCGTGGCTCATCCTCCGGCCGGCTGGCGACGGCGCGTGGGAGCCGTGGGCCCGCCTCGAGTGTTGGCGCGAGCGCGGAGGCGCCGGCGCGGCCGACAGCCTCGGATACCGCTTCGAGCTGCTCCTCCCGGGCGTCGACCACGCCGTCCCGCTGGCCGAGTCCTCCATCGCGGCCTCCAAGGGCGGCAAGTTCGCCATCGACATGAGCGCGGCGCAGCCCCTGAGCCGGGGCGGTACGCCGGGGTGCAGCCCGCGGGGCAGCGGCGACTTCAGCCAGTGGCCGCTGGGGAACTACCGGGGGTTCGTGATGTCGGCGGCGGTGCAGGGCGAGGGGCGGTGCAGCAAGCCGACGGTGGAGGTCGGGGTGGCGCACGTCGGGTGCGCGGAGGACGCGGCGGCGTTCGTTGCGCTGGCGGCGGCCTTGGACCTGAGCATGGACGCGTGCAGGCTCTTCTCGCACAGGCTCAGGAAGGAGCTCTCGCAGCTGCGGCCCGACATGCTCCGGTGACCACCGTCCGTCGTCCGGCCATGGCTCACGAGCAAATTGTACAGAAGCAGTTGAGACTCGAGACGTGAGATGTGTTCTTTAGTTGGTTCGTTGAAGTAGTTCGATTTTGGTGATCGGTTGGTTTATCCAGATCACTTTTTTGTGAGCGGGAGTGTGGTGTGGCGTGATTTTTTGGTTGGTTAGTTCACTTTATCCTTCTAGCTAGGTGTCTCCCGTTTCAATGTCCTGATAATTGAGAGCATTTGTGATCCGGAAGTGTGCTTCTCTGAGTTTGACCTCGTAGCATGGATTTTGCAAGAACTGAAAAAGGAAAACTGTTCTTGCGATTGCGATGCTAATCTGTGCTTGTTCCAATCACTGCGATGCTTGGAATCACCAAGGTCTCATTTCCTTCCGCCCAGAAAACGGAATCTTTTGGGGGTTGTGTGGTAGATCGTCGGAAGCTCGACCTTGCTCTTGCAAAGAGCAAGCAGCCGAGCAAGCTCGGCAAAAAGTTGCATTTTTTCTTTCAAAAAGAAAGGAACATGAAAGGACGGCATAGGACAGTAGGACGAGGCAAGGCGTATGGGGGCATGGGGTATGGCAATGGCAGGAGCGGTGGTGGAGTACGGCCGGTCTCCCTGCCCGCCCCTCCGGCTCGGGCTCGGGCTCGGCGCGCCCACCGCTCACCCACCGGCAGTGGGGCCATCCAGTACCAGTAGCCAGTAGGGAAGGGTGGGGAGTGTGGACCGCAGCGCAGGAGGACTAGACTAGCCCAGTAGTGCTGGATGGTTGTTGGGATTGGCGCCCAGCTATCTCCGTTGGCTGTCTCTGCTGCAGGCGCGCCCGCTGTGGTGGAGTTGGCTGTTGGGCAAAAAGGAATCCAACGCCAACCAGGCAACCACAACTGTACCCAACCATCTTTCCCAAAAAAATGATTAGCCCAGTTAAAACTTAAAACGCGGAATTCTACGAGGAGCTTTTCTGTTTCATGTACAATTTGGATGAAATGCATGTGAATTCACGCAAAGCAGTGAACAGTAACAGTCAGGTCACTTGCCGTTGCTAGCTCTCTCTCTCTCTCTCTCCTGCGTTGCTGGTTGCTAACCGGTGATTAGGGGAGATGGGGAGGGAAGAAGCGTCTCCGCCTGTAAGGCGCCGTGTTTGATCACGGGAAGGACGAGGCGGCTGCGGTTGCCAATTCAAAAGCCGCCCAGCCCAACGAATGGCTGCGAACTAGTACTCACTGTTTACCAAATTAGGTCCAAATCATGACAGCTCATGCTTCTCTGGATCATCATAGACTGTATCAATTAACAGCTCTACAACGAATAAGAAGAGTATGAACTTGAGTTCATACTCACCAATAATCTCTGCCATCCATTGGTTTTACTGCCAAAAATTCAATTCTTTCCAATTTTCCTTTTTAGTGAGCCGATAGGGAGAGAGATGACTCGTACATGTGCAATTGTTCTCACTCTCACCTTATCCTCTCTCTCTACATCTAGGATTGTCGGTACCTCTGCCTGTCCAAGTACAGTCGGCGAAGAGGTGACGGCACGGCTTCTAGATCAAAGCACCTGACGTCCTCAGTGCTCCACCGCTGTCTTCGTTGGCTCCGGTGAGTAGAGGCGACCTCGAGGCAACCGGCGAGCACGTTGCGGTGAGGCGGCGCCAGATCTGGGCTTGCCGTCGCCAGTGTCCGTCGTTTTCTCCTCCACCGACAATGCGGAGACATCCAACTACAGCAACCACATGATGCTATCCATCTTCTTGCTGGCGTCGTGAAGGTGCTCTGCACTGGTACACCACATCGCCGTGGTACTCTGCCTCGATGTGTATTGTGCCGAACCCACCGCCCATCTTCTTCCTCACTGGCGTCTCCAAGGTGTTTCGCGCCGGTTGTAACATCTCAGATTTCAGGTCTTTTTGAAAAAATTTAAAATAAAAATAACTATTTGGTTTTGTTGAACTTCTACGACTTAAATTGGAAATTTAACATAATTTAAATGACTAAATCAAACTTCAATCAATTCAAAATTTGGGTTATTTTGAGTTTATTGGAGTTCTCTAGTATTTGAAATCCCTCTCCTCTGTTGTCCCATTTTCCCCTCGGCTCAGCTCTTTTACCCTCTTGGCTTCGACCACCCTCTCGGTTTCGACCAGACCCGCCTGTCAGCCCTTGCTCACCTTCTCTTTCCTCCCTCTTTTTTCTAATGCGACGTGCGCATTAAATGTTGTCGTATCCACTGCGACGTGCGTATTAAATATCGTTGTCTCTGCCGAGCCTCCCCCCTCGCGCTGCCGCAAATTTCGCCGCTCCATCTTATCGCCCGGTTCTTCCCCCTCCTTCCTCTATAAATAGAGCATCAAGGAGTGAAGGATTCTAGATTCCCTGTGTTTCACACACTAGTCCAGAAATAGCTAGTGTGCATAGTCAAACAAAAATGGATAGCATAACCATCAAACGCCACATACTCAAAATAATTTGAGTTGTTACAAAAGGGGGTATAAAGCCAACAAGCAGGTTACAGTAGAAGCAAAAACAGTAAGATAGGTCACACGATTTGCCACAGGCAATCGTCTGGAGGCGCAACCTAGTCGTCTAAGATTTCAGTCTCCACGTAGAGCTCCTTTCCTGCTCAACAATATTAAGCAAGGTGAGCATAACAACCGTGCTCGTAACTTACACCCAGTAACAGATTATAATGCATGCAGGATATAGCAATGGAAGGCTTATAGAGTTGATTTTGCATAAAGCAATGTTTCTTTCCAAATACTTGTAATAAGTTCTAAAGCAGTCTATTCCATAGCTAAAATTTATTTTCTAAAACTCAAGTTTTATAGTAAGATAATATTCACAAGAGTAGTGAATGATACCCTCCTATCATAAGGCTACCCGTCCAATTTCCCGAGTGGATAAGAAATCCAAACCAGTTGGTGAAGTCTTTTGAAAACAAAAAAAAAATCTAACTTAGAGTGGCTTTGCTAGCATGTCCATGACCGTAGACATGGCTATTCGAATAGTTCTTGACACCCTGTAGAGGTCGTACAGCTTTACCCACATGACATGACTTCTCTAGTTTGTTTGGCATCCGTTGATACCACTGCTCACTACCTTAGGTAAGCAATCTCGAGCACGTGACAAGGCCTTTACAAAGCGCCATCCCACTGCAGTCCCGCCTCGCTAAGATTTTGCCTTCTTTGGATAGAAACCCGCCGGATTCAGGCCCCCTTTTGCGCTAGGTGGGAATACATAAAAGTAGGTCGTAACGACACCCATGCAATCGGATGACACGACCACGGTGAAACGTTGCAAATTAGTTAGCCAAGTTCTGCCGACACAGGACATGTGGTCGTACGACGGGACTTAGCAAGATGCGGCTCAAAGATCGGTTCTTAACTGACTTATGCGACTTCCAAAAGAACCTCGAGCCTCGATCATAGAAATAAATTGATCTCGTGCTTGAACATGCACCCATCCAAGTATCCAATTCGCCCAAGTCCAAACCAATTTTTATTTCAGTTTTCAAAGCATTTGTAAACTTCCAAGACAAACCAATATCATGGATATCATTTTAGACAACATTTGACCTTTTGACTGTAAATTCCCCAAATCTAGATTTTTGGTCTAAGCTTGGTCTAAGCATACTGTTTTTCAACACGTTCTAGCTCATACTAATGTACCAGCTAGATTTTAACTAAGGTGTCCATGAGTGACTAATTCAATCGGCTCTACAAAGGAATTGAGAATAACTATAAAGCTTAAAACAGAAATTTAAATTGCTTGAATTTAAATAGCATGCAATAATAATTTAAAATAGAATTTAAATAATTTAAAATACTAGAATTTAAATAATTAAAATTACTAGAATTCAATATGATCAAAGGTGTAACTTGTCTTGCTCAAAAGCTTGAGGATCTACTTTGTCGAGATACCCAGGTTCCTAGAGTCGTTGAAATCTACACGTGAGAATGAAGGAAATTTAGATAAAGTCCAAATAAGACCCAAATGAACTCCAAATTAAATAATTTTAGAAAAGAAAGCTACATCCGATTTTTAGATAAATTCAGAAATTTGAATCTCTCGAATCGGAGCAAGAACGAAGGAGAATGAGCTCTCGGAAGTTTTTAAATCACAAGGTCGGAAGGAGGATATGACTACTCAACACGGTCGTAAGGAGGATAAGACTACTCAACATGGTCGTAAGGAGAATACGAGAAGAATACGACTGCTCAACGTGGCCATAGAGAGGATACGAGAAGGATAAGACTACTCAACATGATCGTTGGGAGGATACGAGAAGGATACGACTACTCAACGTGGTCGTAGGGAGGATACAAGATGGATATGACTACTCTACGTGGTCATAAGGACTAAGGAGGATAAAATATAACAGGGCACGGGGAACTCACCGAGACCGAGAGAGAGGCCGGAGGAGGTCAGCGGCCAAAGACGGCGCGAGCGCTCTGATGAACTCCCGTCGAGGACAAGGAGAGTCTCGGGTAGCACGCGGTCTTGCAAAGCTGGAGGTGTAAACAACATCGACGGAGAGGCTTTGACGATGGCGCTAGAGACGGTGGCGAAACTTGGAGCTCGAGGAAACGAGGACGAGAGAGAGAGTGTGTGTGTGTGTGTGTTGAGGAGGAAACAAAAAGGAGGGCGAAAGGGCTCACTGGTGCTCTATTTATAGAGGAAGGAGGTGGAAGAATAGGGCGAAAAGATAGAGCAGCGAAATTCGCTACAGCGTGGCGAGGCTCGGCGATGACAACGGCATTTAATGCGCACATCGCTGTGAAGACGATTGCATTTAATCCGCACGTCGTAGCAGAGACGATGACATTTAATGCACGCGTTGCATGAGGAAAAAGGGGGAGGAAAGAGAAGGTGAGCAGTGGCTGACAGGCAGGGCTAGTTGAAACCGAGAGGGTGGTCGAAGAGGAAGGGTGGTTGAAGACAAAAGGGTAAAACAGTTGGGCTGAGGGAAAAATAGGACAACAGAGGAGAGGGATTTCAAATACCAGAGAACTCCAATAAATTCAAAAATAACCCAAATTTTGAATTGGTTGAAGTTTGATTTAGTCATTTAAATTGTTTTTAATTTCAAAAATTTCAAGTTAAGCCGTAGAAGTTCAACAAAACCAAATGGTTATTTTTATTTTGAAAATTCTCAAAAGGGCCTGAAAACTGGGATGTTATAAACCTACCCCCTTAAGGGAATGTCGACCCCGAGTTTCACACTTGGGCAACAAAAAGGTTGGGATTTTGCTGAGTGATTACTCCACTGGACTTTGCACGAACGGAAGATTTTGCTTCTGGTAATGCGCTCTACGACATCAAGAATCTTGATCGGCTACTCCACGTAGGTGAGGTCTTCTTGAAGATCAATGCTCTCTAGCGGTGTTTGCTCGGTTGGAACTTGAAGACACTTCTTTAGTTGCGATACGTGGAAGACATCATGGACTGCAGACAGCGATACCGACAGCTCTAGCTGATAGGTAACTTCGTCTCTTCTTTCCAGAATCTTGTATGCTCCAACAAATCTTGGTGCGAGTTACTCTGATATAAAAAAAAATCACATGTTTCAAAAGACAATTCTCTGCGATGATTATCAGCATAACTCTTCTATCAGGATTGAGCCACTCTCAATCGTTCTCTTATCATTCTTACTTTACTTTCGGCATCCTTAATCAATTCGGGTCCAAAGACCGATGTTCTCCCACTTGATCCCAAAGGAGAGGGGTCATACACTATCTGTCATACAATGCTTCAAATGGGGACATTTGCAAGCTGGCTTGATAGCTGTTGTTGTATGAGAATTCTGCATAAGGGAAGTTCTGATCCAAACTCTTCCCATAGTCTATAGCACAGGCTCGAAGCATGTCTTCCAAAATCAGATTCACACATTCCATTTGTTCATCGGTCTCGGGATGGTATGCGGTACTAAAGTTGAGTCGGGTCCCCAAAGCTTCATGCAGGCTCTTCTAAAATCTAGATGTGAACTGCGAGTCTCTGTCAGAAACTATACTTTTGGGTACTCCACGCTGTCGAGGTACTTCGCCTCGACATGTACTATGTCGGACCCACCACCCATCTTCTTCCTAGCTGGCGTCTCCATGGTGCTCTACCTCGATGTGTACCATGCGAGACCCACCACTCATCTTCGTCCAAGGTGCTCTACGCCGGTACACCATGCTGTCGAGGTGCTCCATGTCGATGTGCACCGTGCCGGATCCGTCGCCCATTTTCTTCATCTCCGATGCCTCCAACGTGCTCTGTGTCGGTACACCATGCTCCACCAAGGTGCTCTGCCTTGACGTGTCGCCGTCCATGCACCTCCACCATTTTTGTCGTTGAGATACATCACCTCCATTCACTTCCTGCCCTGTGCGCCTCCCTCACTTCCTTGCTGAGGTGCATCGCCGCTCGTGTCATCGTCGACTCTGGTGTATATCTAGATTTGGTGCTCGCAGTGGTGTACATCACTAGCAATGATGTCGATGTGCACCACGACGATGCATCTCCTCCATCGATGTGTTCAAGGAGATCCATCCATGCTGGCGGGCGGCGGAGTACATTGCTGTCAAGAAAGTGACGGTTGTACATCTCTTTCTCTCTCTATGTGTGTCCAGTGTACAATATGATTACAAAATTTATGGTAGAAATGTTTGAGAAAAAACTCTGTTGCAAAGTTGTGTATTTGTACATGGTATGGTATGTGAGTTGTACATGTTATGATACGATATGTGTATTTTATGTGTATAATACTCATGCATGTGTACGTTTTCAAAATTCAAGAACAAACACACAAAGGTGGAAGGAATGGTGAGATTAATGGGGAGAGAGGTGATGGGTACACATGTAATCAATGCGTACATCCTCTTACTTATTTCCTAAGTCAAGCAAAACCAATGAATAAAGAGAAAATTGGCTACAAGACACTGCAAATTGTCACCTATTGCCAATGGACATCCAAAAAAATATGGTTTCACCAGAACACACTGTAAAAATATATAATTTTGCTGTAGGACATCGATGCGACTATTTTATCATTTTCGGACAGATGGGAGAGAGAAAAATTTAGAAATGGCAATTTTGCCCTTCAATCGGACTTGGCTGAGACGGACCTTCCATAGTCATCAAAGTCCAGAGGCGTTTGACAGGTTGAAGACTGAAGAGAAGGTTTAATTGGTCTAATCAGTTTCAATTTTTTTTCATAGTAGTAATAGAGGCAATGTCATCACCTCGATCAAATGCTCTTCCTTCAATAATCAAGCAATACAACAATTCTAGATACAACGCAAAATACTTGACTCATGCTTCAAGACTGTACATGGCATTGCTTGTCCGACGCAGGTCGGGCAGTTCGAGACACAGTTGTCGGGAAGGCAGAAGTAGCACATCGCCATCGCCTGCGTGCACATCCGGGACCTGACTATCCTGCTCCTAGACGAGGCAACGAGCGCGGTGGACGCTGAGTCAGAGCGGACGGTGCAGGACGTGCTGGATCGGGCGTCCGTGGGCTGAACGACGGTCATCGTGGCACACCACCTCACGACGCTCTGCATGGCCGACATGATCGTCGTGCTCGACGCAGGGTGCATCGTGGAGTTCGGCACGCACGACGAGCTCGTCGGCATGGACGAAGCTGGAACTCGAGGGGCTCACCGAAGAACCGCGCGTGGGCGAGGCAAAACTGGGTGCAGAAGTTGGCCGTCGAGTGCGCTCCATCCCGCGAGCCTGCACCATCAGGCCCCATGCCCGTCGGGCCGCCTTCGCCGTCGACCTGACGCCGTCCTCGGCCGTGACCTGCCCGACCAGGATAATCTCGTCCGACCGTGGTTGGCCGCTCGCGCTCTGCCACTACCGCACCTCCGGCCAGCTCTCCACCTCCTCCTCTCCATCCTCCCTACCGCTGGAGCTGTAGGGCACGCCGGCACCCGCAACCTAATCCGCTGCGACAAAGCCATCGCCAAGGGTGCCTACAGAGCTGTAGCGTCTGCGGCACGTCTGTCGAAGGGGACCGAGCCAGCGGCCAAACTAGACGCGTTGTGCGTGTGCACGAGTAGGCCCTAGCATGGGCGCGCGGTTACAGGAGGAGGCGGCTGGCAGCCGAAGGCCAGCAAGCTGGCGGAGGTGTGTGGGAGGCCACGACGTGTGTGGGAGGAGCAGGGCGCCAGGGAGGCGAACCGATCGAAGGAGGAGCAGCGCGGGTGGCCGAGCAAGGGGGCTGGGCACAGGCCAACCGGGGGAGGACGGCGGCACCGGCGGTCGGGCACAGCGTCGGCCGAGCCGAGGGCAAGTGAATGTGGCGCCATGGAGGAAGAAGCCGCCGCGTTGATAGATGAGGAATAAAGAGGAGAAAGGGGAAGAAGAAGAGAGCAGACGGAGAAAGGGCAAAATAGACAATTCACGTGCTTTCTCTCACCCCTCTAACCTGGAAATAATAAAATAGGCGTCTCGATGTTCTACGGCAAAATTACATGTTTTACTGTGTGTTTTGGCAAAACCATATTTTTTGGATGTCCATTGGCAATAGGTGACAAATTGCAGTGCTCTGTAGCCAAATTTCCCATGAATAAAATTACCTGCACTAATCTCGATGCATATTGTGCGGTTGAGAAGGGGGAGGGCACCTACACGCGAGTGTAGATCGACATTTCCCCTTACTACTTTCTCTATTTCGCTATATCTATCCACAGCCCACCATGCACGCAAACCAAGTAAGCACTGATTCTAAGAAATACTTAATGAAAAATGATCATACATACCCCTACTAAATGATATACACAATCATTTATCCTCTTCTAAAGCATTTAAGTAGGGGTACATAGTGGGAAAACTGTAACAACTACACTTTAGATTCCCTTAATGGAGAAATATATTGAAACAGATACTTCCGGTGTTATGGACAAATATAGCGAAACTGAGGGAGTAGTAGCCAATAACACTAGTAGAATTGGAGATAATAGTAGTAGAAGATTTCCCATGGAATTTGGACTCTAGACCGTATCAGAATTGAATTTGCGCAAAATAATGTTGACGCAAAGATCTTATGCATCAAATTAATTACTCTTCGCCAGCTTGAAGTCGAGTGATAATTACCTGAACTAACATAGTAACATGCCCGTCCCTCCTACCCACGTAATGAAAGGTTGATAATGGGATCAGTTATCTGTTGTTGTCGATGTTCCTGCCTTATTGCCCTTGCTAGAAACGGATGTGGCTTCTATGTTCCCTGTTCCTGCTCCCATGAATGTTCCCTACTATGGTTTGGTTTTGTTGGTGGACTTTCATGTCTTGACCTCCTCCCCCAACGAAATGACGCCAATATCCTATTTATTTTCCTTTCCAATGTAACGTCGTTTTAGGAGGTAACAAACAGGTTATTGTGCCAAACAAAATCTAATTAACGGAGGGAATAGAATTGAGCGCAAAAATAATCAGAACATACATTTCTTTTCTTTTTCATCTCCAAAGTCCATCACCGCCAACTAAAATAATTATCGCCTATTATTTGGCATCCTCGACACAGGATCATCATGTGAGCAGTAATACAACGACAACGTAGCATCCACTATAGACTCCTGGAGGAAATCACTGGGAAAAACACTGTAGGTAGAATACTGTAGTGAAATACTGTTCGTATTGTCCTATGGCGATCGATCTCATTCGTCTGTATTCCAACTAATGGCCGAGGACGGTTAATGCAGAGAACACTGCGCGTCTCCGCTGTTGCAACTATTTGCTCCGCCAAATACTGGGATGCATGACGGCGCGTGGCTTGTTGCATGGCAGCAGCATCACAATTGCATGCAGGAACCAGTAACTTCGTGAAGTCTTCCCAAATTTTGCCGAGCCCAACAATCCTTCTGGCATCCTGGGAACAACATCACAAGTAGAAAATGTAACATCTCTAGTCAATTCTCTTTTTTGTTTTGCAAATTAATTGAATCTGAGTTGAACAATTGTCTTATTGTTCAAATTTGATCGTTATAAACATACGTATATGCATCTCAATTGCTCACGTGGTTGTTCCATTGATCATTTCCCCCTTTTTTCATGGGAAATACTGCCACAAAAAGAATCAGGACCGTATGAGAATTGAAGATTCTCAAACAAAAAGATTCTTTTGAAGACATGATACCGAAGGTCGGAATGAAATTTAACTCCGAACAAGAACCTTATGACTTTTATAATGCTTATGCTCATGACATGGGTTTTTAGTATTAGAAGAAGCAGCTACCATTATATCGGAAAATCTACAATAATAAAGAACATACCATTTTGTTGTTCACGTGAAGGTTTTGGCTAACTTTCTTACCATGACATATGAATTTACTTAGAAACATGAAATATCAGTTAGTTTATTATATTACAGGAACTCAAGGCCTTGACAAAAGAGTAGAATCTTCAAACCATAGTAAATGTTTCAATAGGATAGAAACACGATGTAAGTGTCAAGAATGTATGAAGATAAGTCTTAGAGATGGGTTCTATTGTGTCTACCATTTTGTTTCTGAGCATATCCTTAATCTTGCCATTAGAAGACAGGTTCACAAATTAACATCACATACATGAATAAATGAAGCACAGATTGCAAGCGTCAAAGTTGCAAAAACTGTTGGCATTTCTACTAAAGTAGCTATTGATCTAGTGGCAAAACAAGCATGCGATTTGAGAATCTTGATCTAGTGGCAAAACAGCGGTTGGGGCCACGTAGTGCTGCATGTTGCCGCATTAATCTAACTAAGACCAACCGTATATCACCCTATTTCACCCTGGCAGTTAGTGCGTGAAAAAGAACCAAGTGTTTTCCATCTGCGAAAATTCGAATGCGTTGTATAAGTGTCAAGTTCAACACCACAGTGTACAACCATGGGCCCTCATCGGAGGTTGGGGATCTATGTAGGTTTTGAATCTCTCACAGAATCTCTCACAATTATTAAATACCTGGAGCCCATGATAAGGGATCTACACACGGATCGGTACACTGATTGTATTTTTGATGAGAACAATTTCGCGGCATTAGGGGAGGAAAGCACCACACGAACGAATGCCATAAATATATTGGAATATCACTGGCATTTAGTCCTTAGACCCACACACTATAGAAACAGAACTAGAAGTTTGAAGAATAGTAAATATGCAACAAATAGCTAATAATATGCTAGATGCCTTCACTGATCATAAGGGAGTGACAAAATCTCAAATACATGTAGTAAATGCAATGGAGAGAGTGAAGATACCCCAGATGGATACTGAATCCATTCCTACCCCTCATGAGAAGAAGAAGGGGAGACCTCTGGGCGCACGAGATATAATTCCATTGAGACGTCCGCAGAAGCAAAGAACCAAATGAGATAAATCGTTCCATAATTCAGTACAAGAAACTTAACCTAATGTTGAGAAAATCCCTGACGTGAGCCAACCTGCGGATGGTAATCCCAGCAAAACTTTGTGCACACAATTCGATGCTAGGAGGTCGGAGCACCCATACTCCATCATTGTGGGAAATCATGAGGAGCTGGAAGAAGTAAATAAAGAAATTTCCATGAATTATGTGGATTCAAGAGAGTCGTATAAAAGAAAGGCTACAATTGTAGACGTATATTTTGCCTTTAAATTTGCTAAAACTCTTGGGCTGGATCCAGAACCGAAATATATGGCAGAGTGTCAGAAGCGCTCATATTGGGTCAAATGGAAAGAAGCATTTGAGGCAGAATTGCGCTCGCTTAATAAAATGAAAGTATTTGGTCATATCGCCCGAACACCTCCTAAAGTGTTCCATGTAGGATCTAAATGGGTTTTTTTCATCTGAAAGAGAAATGAGAATAATTAGGTGGTGAGATATAAAGCGAGGCTTGTAGCACAGGGGTTCACGCAGAGACACGAGATCGATTACGATGAAACTTACTCTTCTATAATGAGTGGAACCACATTCTAATACTTAACATTAATGGCAGTTAGTATGAATTTAATAATGTAGTTGATGGATGTAGTGACCGCATATATTTATATGGGTCATTGGATATATATATATATATAAGTCCCTGAAGGAGTTAAAATTCCAGATCCTAATAAAGCTAATCGCAACATGTATAGCGTCAAACTGTAAAGATCATTGTATGGGTTAAAGCAGCTGGGAAGAATGTGGTACAACCGATTCAGTAACTTTCTTCTGAAGAAGGGCCACTCCAATAATGATGATTGTCCTTGCGTGTTTATAAAGAAATCTTGGGATGGATTTCGCATCATCATCCGAACCGCAGAGGACATAAAGGAAACAAGTTCTTACTTTGTGATAGAGGTTGAGATGAAAGACTTGGGTGAAATGAATTATTGCTTAAACTTGCAGCTAGAGCATTTCCCTCAAGGAATCTTAGTGTACGAATGTGCCTATACCAAGAAGGTATTAAAGAAATTTAACATGGATAAATCTCATCCTTTGAAGACCCCCATGGTAGTTAGATCTCTGGATGTGGATAAAGACCCTTTCAAACCGAGAATGGAAAATGAGGAAGTCTTAGGACCCGAGGTTCCATACTTAAGTTCCTTAGGAGCACTGATGTATCTTGCAAACTGTATTATGCCTGATATTGCATTTGTGGTCAATTTGTTGGCTAGACACAGTGAGCTCCAACCAACAGGCATTGGGCTGGTATTAAGACTCTTCTCAGATACCTCCAAGGTACACAAGATCTTGGTATGTTTTATCGGAATGACCAGGACTTGACCATGATGGGATATATGAATACCGGTTATCTGTATGATCCCAACAGTGCCAAATCTCATACTGGGTTTGTATTTCTCTGTGGTTGTACAACCATTTCATGATGGTCATTTAAGCAGACGTTGGTAGCTACTTCTACCAACCACTTAGAAATTATAGCACTATGTGAAGCCTCACATGAATGTGTTTGACTCATATGAGTGGTTATCTATATCGAGAACCAGATGTCTTGTGGCATTAACACAGTCGAAACCTCCACGATTATCTATAAAGATATGCTGCTTATGTTGCTCAAATGTAAACGGGTCATGTTAAGAACAATATCACAAAGCATATTCCCCAAGCTGTTCTATCCTCATGAACTCCAGAAGAACAAAGAGGTGAAAATCTTGCAAACTAATTCTTGTAAAAATCTAGCTGGTCTATTCACTAAGTCTTTGCCCGTATCTAGTTTTCGAAGATACATTCGTGGCATCGAAATAAGACGACTCAGAGAGTTACAAGGAATCATGACCCTTTTCCAGGATCCTAAAGATTTTACATTAAATCATAAAGATTGAATCCTGGAGATTAAATGTTGTACTCTGTTTTTCTTAGCGAGTTTTTTTTCCTGAAGGTTTCTCATATGAAGGGGTTTTTTTATGAAGCAAAAATTGCAATACAACCTGCAGATGCAATGCATTATTTTCTCCATCTTTTTTTCCACTGGTTTTTTGGGAGGAGTTTTTTTAAGACATGCATGATGCAGTATTCGCCCGAGGGGAGTGTTGTGAAATCCTTAGCTTTAAGGGTTTTGTGGGCAAATACCTAACTGGTGGGTTTAATCTATAAATATGACATTTCCTTGTGCAAGAAGAGATTGATAGCAATAAAGAAATCAGATCCTACTATATATATTTTATCTCCCATTGTCTCTCAATTGTGTGTGATTAGCTTGGTGCTTTCCAGCGACGACTATGATAGTCGTGGTAGTGTAGTGTAGGCTCGTCTGTATTATTGCACACCGTACGTACACGGTACGTCCATGTTATCAAAGCTAGTAGTACCACGGAATCATAGACGTTTTAGCCGATACGGCCGGTTTTCGATCCGTATTTGCACTTATGATAACTTGCTATCAGTATTTACAAAAATAGCAAGTCGGCGCGACGGTGACCGCGCGCGCGCGCGGTGCTTCAACACGTGGCGCGGCGCGCGCCACCCCGCGCCGCCTGCTCCGAGCCACATCATCCTCTCTCGCGCCGCATGGACACCCGTACTGCCACCTCATCACCTCATCTCGCCGCTCCGCCACGTCGGCGCGCCCGCCCGCCATCGCTCCGGGCGCAGGTGAGCTCGCGCCACCCTCCACGTGCCGCTCCTCTCTCTCCTCGCATCGCTCCGGCGCAGCTCACCTGCGCCGCTCCGGCGCAGGTGAGCTGCGCCACCTCTAGCTAATCCCGCACTAATTAGACGCTTAATTAATTAGCTCACTTTGAATACCAAATTCATAAAATTGATAGCATATTCCATCATATCACTACATCATAGACTAAAATCAGGTATTATTACTTCAATGGTAACAAGGCGAATACTTAAACCGTTAATGCACCTCTTAATTAACAGCTTAATTAAGCTTAATTAGCTACTACTCCTGGGCGCAGGGTGACCCTGCGCCCATGCCCTCCACAGCCGGCCCCTCAAAAGGTGAAAAGCAAGCTTAATTAATTAATTAGCTAATGTGAGGTTAGGGATAATTAGGGTTAATAAAAGTTTGTGATAATTTTAAAATATAAAAATGAGTTCAAAAAATTACGAAATTTTTTGTGTAGGCTCCTGAAACCGTGTACTTGTTTGTATAAATTTTGTATAATTTTGTTAATCGATATGATTGTGTAATTCTAATATGTGTTGATTGAGTAAAGATTTAAACTAGGACCCCCTCCATTTGCACCAGGCCCTCCCTCCCTCTATTTGCAGCAGGTGTTGATTGTTGAAAGATTTGAACCAGGCCATCGCCATGTGTTGATTGTTAAAAGATGTGAAGGAGGCCCTCCCTCCCTGTATTTGCCTAAATTTTGCACCGAAAGCATCAATATGTCACCTCCTGTCTCTTGTCTCAAATCATTGTGCGCCGACATTTATGGCTTAATTTACGCGCGGAATAAGGATTCTATTTAAGAGCAGTGGCTATGAATTGGAGAGAGCTAGCGCAATTGCATTTTTGCAGTCGCACGCTCGTTCTTTTAGTAGTTCATTTCATATCGCAGTGAGCTCGTGGCAGAGAAGGGAGAAGCCAACCAGAGAGAAGTTGAAATCGGCTGAGCACCTGGAAAAGTCTTGTGAGCACCTAGAAGTTAAAAGATGTGAAGGAGGCCCTCCCTTCCTATATTTGCCTAAATTTTCTACGGGAAGCATCGATCCGTCACCTCCTGTCTCTTGTCTCAAATCTTCAGCAATTTTATATGTGTTATGATATTGTCTAAAAAAAATAGGATTTAGGTCGCGAGAATTTGGATTTTATGTTTCGGAAATTAGGATTTTATGATTTCATGTAACTTTGAATGTATTTGGGATTTGTCGGACTGTTATGCGGAGAATTAAAAAACCTCGCAGTGGCCATCTTTTCCACCGTCCCTCCTCGCTCCTTCGCACATCTGTCGCCTCATCCAGAAATTTCGGCGTCAATGTTTACGGAATTCCCGGCGCCAACACCGCGACTCTTTCTCCGCTCGACTACAAATACCGAACTCTGGCACTCGCTCTTCGCTCATATCAATTGCGTTTCGATTCTCGTTCTTGCGCTCGTCGCTGAGAACTCAGAGAACGTAACATAATTAATTTTATTGGGAGGTTAACTGTTTTCCTTCTTCTCGTCGCTCGTCGCTCGGCCTTGATTTAGTACTTCCCCCGAAGAGCTTATTGATTACTTCCTCGGAAGAGCAGATAATTTGTGTTATGCTTGACGTTATTACCGTAGTCGTAATTAGTGCAGTGGTAATTAATCAGTCGTAATTAGTTAGTTTAGAGGTAATTAATTAGTCATAATTAGTTAGTTCACTAGTAATGAATTAGTTTAGTAGTAATTAGTTTAGTAGTCATCAATACAGCATAATAAGCAAGTGTAAATGAAATACTGGTAATTTTGTAGTGGTAATTAATCAATCGTAAGTAGTTAGTTTAGATGTAATTAATTAGTCATAATTAGTTAGTTCACTAGTAATAAATTAGTTTAGTGGTAATTAATTAGTCATAATTATTTAGTGATTGTTGTGGCTTTATGTATTTTCAAACATGCAAGACTTGTTTGTGTTTTACGGCGATGGGCTCGTACGTGCCGGACACGATGGGTTGGACCGTCGAAATGCCAGTACAAGGTGATCCGGGCAGAGAGGCTCCACGCGATGAATATTCACGAGCTGCGAATAATCAACACATAGCGAGGGCCTGGTTTAAATCGTTCAACAATCAACACCTACTGCAAATAAAGGGAGGGAGGGCCTCCTGCAAATGGAGGGCCTGGTTCAAATCTTTCAACATTCAACACCTGGTGCAAATAGAGGGAGGGAGGGCCTGCTGCAAATAGAGGGGGAATTAAGAGGTGCATTAACGGTTTAAGTATTCGCCTTGTTACCATTGAAGTAATAATACCTGATTTTAGTCTATGATGTAGTGATATGATGGAATATGCTATCAATTTTATGAATTTGGTATTCAAAGTGAGCTAATTAATTAAGCGTCTAATTAGAGCGGGATTAGCTAGAGGTGGCGCGAGCTCACCTGCGCGCGGGAGGAGCAGCAGAGGTGGAGGGTGGCGCGCAGTGAGCTGCGCCGGGAGCGCAGGCGAGAGAGAGGAGGAGCGGCACGTGGAGGGTGGCGCAGCTCACCCCGCGCCGGGAGCGATGGCGGCGGGCGCACCGACGTGGCGGAGCGGCGAGATGAGGTGATGAGGTGGCAGTACGGGTGTCCATGCGGCGCGAGAGAGGATGATGTGGCTCGGAACAGGGGCGGGCGCGGGGTGAGCGCGCGCCCGCGGCCTACGTGTCGAAACACCGGCGCGGGCGCGGGGTCACCGTGCGCCCGACTTGCTATTTTTGTAAATACTGATAGCAGGTTGTCATAAATGCAAATACGGATCGAAAACCGGCCATATCGGCTAAAACGTCCGGAATCATATCATGGAGCATACTGTGTGGTACTACTACGTTTGTATTCCTTGTCTATGCGGTAGGCTTGGCTTCGGTACCACACGTATCAATGTACGCCTTAGGAATTACGAAGCACCATTCATTAGCTGGAGCCTGGAGGCCAGTAGCAACGTGCGTGCGTGCACTGTAGTTAGGCTCGTTTGAAAAGTTTGTATACAGTTTCTCGTGAAACTTCGATAAATTCCTTGTGAAATTTCTGCAATTAACCGAGCAGTATATTCTCACTCCTCTAGTTTGCCTCTCAGGCAGAAGGATTAATTCCAAGTTGGAATTACTAACGTACCTACTCATCGTGTTCGTATGCTTGGGCTGTGGTCCAGTTCATGCAGCTTTTGGCATGAGCTAGCTGGGACTGGGAGGAACTATTTTGATGTGCTATGTCCATACAGATTTCGTGCCAGAGCCGCCAGACGACTTAAAAACGGCAATTTCGTGCGAGACAAAACTAACGCTAGAGTGGGCGTGAATCGTGACTCTCATGCGGCTCTTGTGTAGCGCGCGAGGCTGGCCCTCGCCGCGCGAAATTAAAACACGTGTTCGTCGAACTCTCGTGCGATGTATGCGACCGTCCGCGAGTTACGTGCAACAAGGTGGTTCCGTGCGGACGATATGGATTTGTGCTCGTGAAATATTTCTGCCTTCCAGACTGGCCGTTGAAGGCCCACCTGTCACGTATCTAGGCCTATTGGGCCTCTCTGCAAACGGAAGTTCCGTGGAAGAAAATCCTACGACACCTCGTCGTCTTTAGACGCACGTCAATCTTTTCAATCTCGTAATCGTAGGGCAAAATAAATCAATCGTCTCTTTGTATATCCACCTATCACGGTTTGAAAGCGATCTTAGCAAGAATTTGAAGGTAAGGAGGTCAAATAATATTTATTTCCGAAGTTCTATGGGACTTGGACCTAGACTAGCGCCACTGCCCCCTTGTTCTTCTCTCGTATTGGATTGGAGATACAAAACAATGGGCTCTCTCTCTCTCTCTCTCGGTGTCCTGGCATTCACATGCATGCACCACCACATCACACGCTAGCTGCTGCTGCTGCTGCTTTCACGATTTGACCAAGCCACAAACAAGCCCATTCTTTTGAGCTCTGTACCGCCAGCTTTTGGAGATTTGATGATTCGTTCCATCCGATCCGTTGCATTGCTGCTCGGATTTTTTATCTTCCCTTGTGAGCCCAACAACTATTGGTACTGGACTACCGGGGCATCTTGATCTTCGTCTGTACAGAGGAGTGCCTCTCAGGTTTCGCTATCTGGTGGGCAACTGGGTAAGCAAAGGTGCTGGACTGCTAGTACTGCTGCTTTTACTCTGACTGGCTGAGCTTTATTGCTCATGCAACATATGTTTCGTACGTGCTTCTCCCTTGGCATTCATGGTGCCGTTCACCTTGGAGCTCTCCAGTCCTTTCTCTCAAGCCTTCTCCTTTGTTATTATGGATTACTTCTTCCTGAAACTGGCCGCAGAGAGAGAGTAAAGGCAGTAGTAATTGGAGTGTGAAGGCAGTTCCAGTCTTTCAGCTGCAGACTACAGTGTTCTTGCGAAGAAGAGGAAGAGTGGTGTTAGCCTCTTAGCTTCTTCCTTACTTCCAAGCTTCCACAGACCACAGTTACAGCTACATACCGCGCGTTTCCCCCTCTGCAACAACTCAGGAAAAGAAGCTTTTCTTTCACTCCTTTCTCTTTGGTACGCACTGCACACTCTTTCTCTTGGTGAAGATTTTTCTCGCAAGAAGTTGTTTGCTAGGTTTCTTTGCTTCTAGTAGCCAAGTAGGCGCCCTTTTTGTGATTCATTGCTCTCCTACATATTAGCAAATTTCTAGATTACGCGAAATTTAAAATAAAATCGGGTGCTGGTGTAACCTGGCCATAATACGCCCATGTGCTTTATTAACTTCAGTCGGTAATTACTTTTCAGATCCTGAATGTACCTTCGTCCATTTGTTACAGTGCAGAAGTTTAGTCAGTAATTACTTGGTATATAGTTCACCTTCAGACTACTTGCTTCTCTTTCTTTTTCTTTTTTTTAAGATTACAGTACGGTGATCTCTACAGAAGTCTACTACCAGACACTGATTCACCTCATCAGTCAACATGTTGAAACAATCATCCGGTAGGAACCACAGGGGCACGAGGCTCAGGTCGAAGCACAGCCTCCAGGTGTTCCTGCTGGTCGCCGTCAGTATCTGGCTCATGTACCAACTGACACATTCCTACAGCAAGCGACGGGCAGTGGCTGTGGAGAGTGACAGCGGCGGCATGGACGGTGAGCTGACACGGCGCCGGCTGGGCAGGAATGACTTCGTGGACTTTGCAGGCCGTGCGTCCGACGATGATGTTCGTGGGATCAGAGGTGGTGGAAGCAATGCCGAGAGCGAAGACGACGTCACACGGGACTTCGCGTCTGATCGGTTGAGCAAGGGTGAAGAAGGCGGCAGCGATGACGAGGATGACGAGTCTGATGAAGATGATGATGTCCTTCCTGGTGATGAAGAGGAGGATGACAGAAATTTCCAGTCTGAGAATGGTGATGGTGAGGATGAACTGAAAACTACGCGCGGCAAAACTGAGAGCGCTAGCACATTCGGCAACGCTACTGACGGAATGCAAGACGGTGCTCCTGTCCCGTTGGTGGATGGTGCTGCAGAATATGGCATTGACGTGACTCTAGAGCTTAACAGCTCTCGAAGTCTAAGCAAATTCCGATCTAAGCAATAATTCATATTCAGATGTGTGGTTTAATGGAAGATAAGCAACTGATAGTGTTGCTAAGAATTTTCTGTTTAACGACGTTGCACTTGTGGTACCTGGAGCAGAGAAGCCTACCAGCAATGCCTCCGGTGATGAGAACCGCGCAGTTGCCGGAATTCGACTGCTGATTCTGTCAGCACCGGCAGCGACAAAGCAGAGGACAGGACATCTCAAGCTGAAAGTGGCAATGGAGATGCTACTCAGGACAACTCAATTCTTCCTGTAGATTAAACTGCTTTCTTACTACAAGGCATTAGGCTAGCTTGTGATTCTGCTTGTTCTTGTGAAAAACTTGTATCCTCTGCTTGTATTTCAGCAAAGGAGATGATGCTATTGCCCGGAGCCTTGTTTTCTCGGAGTAGCTTTCCCATAACTATCTCTAGCCATTACCTGAACTACACTAGACCACATTTTCCTATTCAATTGTAGCAATCAACATAAAGTTGAGATTCAGTAACGCTCAGATTTCCCAAAGCTACGGTCTTAAACTGCTCAACATGGTTCGTTCTCATTTTAGTCACCGCATTACAAAATATCCCGTCTTGTCAATGATGGAGCCGAAAAATTTCACACGTAAAATGTAGGACCGGAAAGGCGACTAGAGGGGGGTGAATAGGAGCTTAACCAAATTTTTCTTTTTAAATATTAGATTCAACACAAATTTCACTCCTATAGCTATGAGAGCTATGAAGATCAATAGAAAACCACACTGGAAGACTTATGTTGAATTTCCTTCAAACCCCCAGAAGAAATAATCAGAAACACAATTTTTCAGCTTGATGAACAGTGTTGATGAGCAGGAGCGGTCGACAGCTCAGGGCGGTCGATCCGATGCGACGGTCGACCGCTCTGAGAGCGGTCGACCGGTGAATAGTAAAATCAGACGTAACGCGAATTTCAAAGACTATTTCAAAACCGAAATCGATCTAACTTTTGATCTACACGGCCAAACTTGACCAAATTTGGAACCCAACTTCCCAATGATATCGGAACCTATTCCAAGTGACGATCGAAAGATCTACTTCAAAGTTTTGATATTTTTCAGTTTTACCAAGGAAGGTTCAAAACCGAGCAAAAGCGAAAAACACGATCTAAACTTGCTCGTGGGAGATTGATGATCTTGATGATCCTAGATGTATTCCCACACATCACAGCAAGATAGAAGTGGGCAAGAGATCAACCAAAACCAAAAGATCAAAGATTGACTCAAAATCATAAAATGAGAAGGAAAAACACAAAGAGACACATCTTTGGATAATCATCCATGGATTGAATCATGATGTTGCTGGTTCTGACCACTCCTCAAGGAGGACAAGAGCTCAATCCATGAGCACACAATCAACTCATCTCCCTAGAACCCTAAGCCTCTCTCTTTCTCTCTAAGTCCCTAAACCAAACTAGGGTTTGCAAATGAAGTGCTTAAGGTGGCTTGTCCAGACACCCCTATTTATAGAGAGGCCTTGGCTTCTAGAAGAGTTTCTCTAATGGGCTCCGTTAAGGCCCAACATGAACAGGACACTTACGCACACTTTTAAAGCGCTGAAACCATTATCTCTTGACCTAAACCACTACATCTTGCGGCGTCCGCGCCGTGGTTTAGCCAATCGTCACAAAGCCGGTATTTGGTGAAATTACCAAAATACCCTTCTCGATCCTTCTCCATGGACCGAGTCCAATTCGCCGCGATCGCTTGCTCGCCACGTGTAGGTTGATCAACGGCTCTCATCATGTCGGCAAGTCTCTCCGTCCGATTCCTCCGGAACCACCAAGGCACTTGCACCACCCCGCGCCGCTTGATCAACCCGTCGCCCGAATCGCCTGTTCGGTCATCCTCGTCCATTCTGCGCCACGCTTGAGCCACTTGACCTCACCCGCATCCATGATCGTTCGGACCTCGCTCTCCAAGCTTAGTCCCGATCCTCTCGCCGTTGACCGTCATTGACCTTCAAAACACTGCACAAAGAATAGACAGAGAAATCGTCTCCGGGAACAAGTTCTTCACAACTTGACCCACGTTAGTGAAACCATGCAATATGCAACACATATACAAGGATAAACATGGATATGACTTAACTCAAAACCAATTAGCCAATCAAATCAATATTCAAGATAAACCGGTCGATCGCCATTCAATGGCGGTCGATCATCCTAACGATCGACCGCTCAGCACAATCGATCGCTTTGAACTCGACGATCTTGGGACATTTGCCGAAAACACGAGAAATAGCAAACCAAAAGTGTAATTGTCAATTGTAACATCATCCTAATATCGTGCACATATCCTCATGATATCCACAATCTCCCCCTTGATGAACACATTGGCAATCTTCCAGAAAATGTAAGTTTGTGGTTTGAAAAGTAAAGAATCGTCGTTTTCGCGCAAAGGCACAACTTGGTCCATAAGCAAGAGAAAGCCATGAAAATGACCAAGTTGGCTTGAATAGTTAAGGCAAGTGAGATAAGGCAAAGGACAAGCAACAGCTTCAATTTCCAGAGAATCGCCAAAAATCTCACTTAAGGTCCATATGAAAGAACAATTGTTCTATTTGACCTTCGATCATGGTGAGTATTCACGAATTGCAATTCAGATTCAGAAAAGACAATAAAACCAAATGAATGCAAATGAGATGCTCCCACTCACAATGATCACCAATTGTCATGAAAGAACAATTTCTCCCTAAGACTCCAAACAGCTCTAAAACAACATTTTTACCAATCTTTCTCCCCCTTTGACAATGTATTCAGCAGGAACCATGGAAGAAGATAGAGCATGAATGACAGGAAATGGCTGCAATTTTTTTCATTTTTAGCAACAGGAGCCATGAGAATTATCCAAGAAGACTAGACAAGTATTACACCAAGACATATTATGTGAAGTAGCAAAGTTCCATCATGGCAAAACATATATAGCAAGCTAGAGCCAACAGAGCAATAATTTGAGTTGAAATAAAGGCTTAGCAAGAAAAGATGTTGAAGATTATAGTTTAACTAAAGGTATCCAAGAAGGAGTCAAGCCATGTCTATAAGCAAAATGGAACCCATAAATTAGACAAAGAGTCAATTTTGAGCATTTTATGAATCAATTTGTTCAAGCAAGTGGAATTTTATCACATTATAGCACTTTGCTGAAAGACTTCAGGTTTTATCTTAGTAAAGCAAGTCATGGACTAGGAGCCATCCACAGCGGCCTCCTAAGCTTCAACCAAAAGGAAATTTGTTTTCTTAGCAATGTGCTAGATCTCAAGCCTTGCCGCGACCATCCCAAGCAAGAAAGCTTAAGAGAGTGATCTAGGTCATCCAAAACCCCCCCTGAGTTCAAGCCTAGTACAATGGCAAGCCGTCTCATGAGAAAGAGTTGGTGAGATCAGTTTTTTCGCACATAAAAACTTATAATTTTTCATTTGCTTGACTTAAGGACTTCCAAAGCTCATTTTAAAACTCATATCAGATTCAAGACTCAATTAAGCGTATATGACATGGCGTGAATCATAAGAGGATCACTAAAGCAAAACTAGTCACAAGATGCAAAAAGTTATGTTTTGATTCAAATTGCTCACAGATAATAAAACTATCATGGCAAAAACTAAGCTACATATGAAAAGTCATAATAGAAGTCTTAGCACATTAACACAAGACATGGCAAGGTATAAAGTATGAAATCAAGTCATACAAGGATAATAATCAAAGCTCCATGAAGTTATATTACAATGCAAGTTGTAGAATTGAAAATGCATTATGATACAATGAATGCAAAGGAGCAAAACTCCCCCTCAAAACAGGCCAAGAGGACTAATAACCCCTAACTCTCCCCGCAACGTAGCAAAACGAGAAGAATCAAGAGCCTTAGTGAAAATATCAGCAACCTGCTGCTCAGACTCAACAAAATGAAGCACAACATCACCTTTCTCAACATGGTCTCTAAGAAAATGATATCGAATATCAATGTGCTTGGTCCTAGAGTGTTGCACTGGGTTTTTGGCAATGTTGATGGCACTAGTGTTGTCACAGAAAAGAGGAACACTCTCCAAAACTAATCCATAGTCCCGCAAAGTAGACAAAATCCAGAGAACCTGAGAACAACTGCTTGCTGCAGCGACGTATTCGGCCTCGGCAGTGGACAGTGCAACAGAGGACTGTTTTCGAGAAGACCAAGAAATAAGAGATGTGCCCAAGAAATGACAAGTGCCGAGTACTCTTCCTATCCACTCTACACCCATAAAATCGGCATCGAAACGCCCAATAGAGAGAGCGAATCGTAAGAAAACGAGTCCAAAATCAAGAGTGTCTTGAAGGTACTGAATATGCGCGCCGCTTCGCTTGACGATGAGAAGCACGAGGAAGCTTGAAATCGAGCGCATGCACACACAAATGGTGTATGTCCGCCTCGTGACGTGAGGTAGAGGAGGGAGCCGATCATGCTGCGGTACTCCTTCCGATCCACGGGCTCTCTATCCTCATCGTGGTCCAAAGACGGTGGTTGTGGCAATGGGAGTAGACATTGGTCTCATCGCTCCCATGTCGAAACGCGAAGAAGGTCTTTTGTATACTTACTTTGATGAACGAAAGTGCCTTCTTTCGCTTGCTTGACTTGAAGACCAAGGAAGAAGGTCAATTCTCCCATCATGCTCATCTCGAACTCCTGCTCATAGAATCAAAATCTGGATACCAAAGCATGAGACGAACCACCGAATATGATATCATCCACATAAATCTGAACCAATAAAAAATCACTGCCATGCCTGAGAGTGAACAAGGTTTTATCAACCAAACTCATTTTAAATTCATTATCAAGTAAGAAACTCTTAAGCCTATCATACCAAGCCCTAGGGGCTTGCTTCAATCCATACAAGGCTTTGGAGAGTTTAAAAACACGGTTTGGGAACTTATGATTTTCAAAACCTGGAGGTTGCTTGACATAGACTTCTTCTTCTATGAAACCATTAAGAAATGCACTTTTGACATCCATTTGAAAAAGCTTAAAGCCCTTAGAAGAAGCAAAAGCTAGCAGTATGCGAATGGCTTCTAATCTAGCGACAGGAGCAAATGTCTCTTCAAAGTCTAAACCCTCTACCTGGGAATAACCTTGAGCTACAAGCCTAGCCTTGTTGCGAACTACCAACCCATCCTCACTTTGCTTATTTTTAAAAATCCATTTTGTTCCAATTACATGAATATCAGGTGGAGGTTCAACTAAGGTCCAGACTTTGTTTCTTTCAAAATTTTCAAGTTCTTCATGCATGGCATTGACCCAAGAGGAATCAGATAAAGCATGGGTGACATCTCGGGGTTCAAAAGACGCGACAAAAGCAGAATGTGCATGAGAATCAGGAGAAATAAACACAGGCGAGTGACTCGCTCATTGAAATCCCCAATCATCCGCTCAAAGCGGATGTCGTCGCCGAATATGAAGAGGAGCTCACAGTGCGTATGGCCTCTACCTCATGGGCCGTGGAGGTAGGAGCAGAGCCACTCAGTCGTCGGTGAAGATAGGAGGAGGCTCGCCACCGGCGGAGTAGTGGTAGCGAGCTCTCCAACCATCTCGAAAGAGACTTGAGGATGGATTGGGTCCTCATCCTCGAGTCATCGTCGACGAAGATGCTTTCGAATATCGAAACACCTGTACTGCAAACATCGGGTCTAGTACGGACTAGCCTCATCAAAAGTGACTTCGCAAGTCTCAACAATTTTGTTAGTATCCAAATTAAATACACGATAGCCACGAGAATGAGCAGGATATCCAAGGAATATGCCATCGAACATCTAGATTCAAATTTATCCAAATTGCCATGTTTAAGAATGAAGCACTTGCAACCAAAAATCTTGAAATGAGAGACTTTAGGCCTATGACCAAATCTAAGCTCATAAGAAGTCTTGCCAATCACAGATCTCAAGAAAACCCTATTAGACACATAACAAGCAAGAGAGATCGCCTCATTAAAATCTCCTAGGTGTGGAATGCTCATCTAGCAAGGTTCTAGCCATCTCTACAAGGGTCTGTTCTTCCTCTCTACAACGCCATTCTCACGAGGAACTCTAGGAGAAGAGAACGATGCTCAATTCCCCTATCGGTCAAAGTGGCAAAAGAAGAGTTCTTGAATTCTGTCCCATTGTCACTCCTAATGACTCTCAAAGCTCCAGAAGATCAACACTAGTCTAAGGACCAATTCTCTAAAAATCCAAAACCTCGTCCTTAGAAACCGAAAATAAACCCATGAATACCGGAGAAGTCATCCACAATCACAAGCACATACCATTTTCCACCAACAGATGAACCTAGAAGGACCAACGGTGTCTAAGTGCAAAAGCGACTTGGACCATCGGTCATTACTAAAGTAAGAGGTGGATGAGAAGCGAAACCATCTTACCATGTCTACAGGAGCGCACACTAGGTCTCTAATGACCTTCACCTAGGCAACCCTCTAATCAAATCCTTGCATCGACTCTAGTCAAGTGGTCAAAACCTATGTGACCAAGTCTACGATGCCATAAGACTAGATCATGAGAATCGAAGCTACAAGACATCTAGAATCGAAGGATGAGACACTCAAATCAAGACTAAAAATCCTCTCAAACCTAGTGATCCCAAAACATTCTCACCAAGAGTCCAGAACTCTACACTCACCACTCTTGAACCTTACCTCGGACCCTCATCAGCGGTGAGAAGCAGATAGCGATTATACCTTAGCTTACTTACCAAAGCGACGTTCTTAAGCATGAACTTGTTGTTGACGCATGCTCGTGCCCTTGGTCATCACGGTCCGTGCAAGATCCCCAAATGTGATCAACTCATTGCCGGATGCACGTGTGAGGAGGAGAACCATCTAGAATCTCCAGTCATGTGTCGAGAACATCCGAGTCAACAAGCCATATGTCCTCCTTCCTCGCACGACGGACCTACAGGCATAGCGAAAAACATCGTGCCTCGATCGGGTTAGTAATAAAAGACTTAGGAATCCATCTTCGAGTCACACGATCTTGAGGAACAACGAGAAGCAAAGCGATAAACCGATTAAGAGTAAAATCATCGAATGCACATGAGAAACACCTAGACCTCTCCGAATCGACCTACCAAAGGTCGGTACTCCCCTGTCTAGATGCTACCCGTGGTCTCTCCTCATGATATCCCAAACCGTAACGCCGCCTAGAACCTCCAAAGGAGTCAAAGAAGTCATCTACCAACCTAGGCCTATGTCTAGCATGAAAGACAAAGTGCTGCTCTAGAGACTACAGTAGGTGAAGGAACTCCTCTAATGGACCTCAAAGCACTCATACTCCCCTTCCTCTCAATCTTAGCTCTACGGAAGCAGAACTCAAAAATGTGGCCATCCTTCTTGCAGAAGGTGCAATGGTACTTGACCTTTTGAGGGGTCTGACCTATTGAAGTAGAAACACCTGTCTTGCTAGAAGAAGTTTGGGCAAAACCTGCAGATCTAAAAACAATCTTAGATGGTTCAGGGGGTTCTACCTCAAACAAGCCACTCTCAACAGCTCTCGTGATCTTAGGTGGATGGTTCTTGGAATGCTCTATTGAATTAAAACCTAAGCCACTATTCTTCACACTCACCTTAGATGTATCAAGAATCATGTTGAGGTTCTTCTTCCCACCAGTAAATCTCTCAAGAGTATCTTTTAGGTAATCATTTTCTTTGGCTATGTCCTTACATGACGAACAATTACTAGACTTGATTGCCTCATCATACTCATCCTTGAGAATAGCTATCTCAACTTTTAATGCCTCACAAGACACACAATATGAATTCCTAATCCTATTCAACTGTTCCTTAAATTTATCTCTAAATGCCTCTTGTATCTTATCTACATTCATTTCAATTTCAAGACACAAGATACGGTAAGAAGAGTCAATATCTTTCTTGGATGCAGTCATGAACATGGATTTTTCAATATTAGCTTTCTCCTTTAAAGTCTTGTTTAGAGCATCATTCTCAATTGTGAGTTTAGGGCAATTTTCACATGATGCAGATCTAGAATAAAGAACCATTTCAGTCATCTCTTTCATTTTGACCTTATTATCCTCACAATGAGAGCAAGTATGACTAGGATCAAATTTCTGCAATTCTTTTGTAGCGCTATTCAATTTTAATTCAAGCAACGCACAATTTAAACAAGGTGAAGGAATAGCATCTACAGGAGTCACATCTAGAGCAATAGCATTCATACAAGAAGGACTAGACTTGAGATATTCAATTTCATCAAGAGCATCTTTTAATTGATTTGTAACAGAGGAATGAGTAGTTTGTAGATTGGTCAGATCAAACATCAAGCTAAGACAAGAATCACAATCATTTGTAGGATTAATAGATTTGAGCCTAACAATTTCTAGGTTCAAGTCTTCAATTATGGTATCTGTTTCTTTATCTTTTAGCTTGCTTCTTGAGCTTTTGTTCAAGAACAACCAAAGCACGTTTCATTTCATTTGGTGATGGACATACCTCGTCGGGATCATTGAAGAGTTCGTCGTCGTTGGAGGAGTCGGCGTCGTGGTCGTCTGGGCCATGAAGCACATGCCTGAAATCATGAGTCTTCTTCTTGCCATGGGAGTCATCGTCGTCGTCCTCCGTCCCGAGTCCACATCGCTCATATCAACACTCTCAAGAGCGGCAAGGACCCTACCGATTTAACTTGCGATAGTTGGGCTTCTTAGCTTTTGCATCCTTAGCTTGTGGATGTCTCAGAAAATCCTTCTCCTCTTTGCCCTTGACTTGGGGCACTTGGAGCGAATGTGATTTGGCTCACCACACTCAAAACAAGTGATAGGTCCACCTCTCCTCCTATTTCTTACTTTGTTGTATGCTCTCGAGAATCTGGTGGATAGGAGGGCTAAATCATCCTCAGGTATCTTCTCTAGTTGCTCATCGCTCAAAGAATGCCAAGCGGACAAAGAAAGACCAGATGAGCTAAAATCAAAAGAATCAGAAGAACTACCCTTAGAAGGGTCGACCACTAACGCCATCGACTGTCTTGGGAGACGCGAGATAAAGTCAATCTCATGCATCTTCAACCTCGAGTAGAGCTTGTCCATGGTAAGCTCACTCATGACAGATGTTGTCATTGATGGAAGTGATTTTCATCCCCAAACTCTCACATCAAGAGCACCCAAAGTCGGCGTGCATTCTCGGATTCAGTGAAGACAAGATCCACAACGCGAAGATTATGCAGAATCTTGGAGAACCTTCCCCACAACTCATCTAAAGACTCACCAGGCTTTTGCTCGATCTTTGAGTATTCTTTCTTGAGTTGGTTCTGTCTCACTTCCTTGATCGCAGTAGAACCCTCGTGGTAATCACAAAGAGTCCTCCAGATCTCATGAGCAGACCTCAAATGAGCAACACGCTCAAACTCAGATCGATTAAGCCCTTGAATCGAAAGTTTGAGCCTTGCTATTAGCCTCAACATCCGGGTGATCACATCGTCATCTACCGGCACAACATATGGATTTTTGACCTTAAGCCAAATAGCGTGCCCTTGAGCCTCGATGTAGAATTGCATACTGAGTCTTCCAATAAGAAAAATCAGATCCATCAAAGATATGTGGTTTGTTTGCATACTTGTCAGTCGCCATGGCTCCAAAGACCGGTTAAGATCTATAAGAAGAGCTAACCGTGCTCTGATACCAATTGTAGGACCGGAAAGGCGACTAGAGGGGGGTGAATAGGAGCTTAACCAAAATTTTCTTTTTAAATATTAGATTCAACACAAATTTCACTCCTATAGCTATGAGAGATATGAAGATCAATAGAAAACCACGATGGAAGACTTATGTTGAATTTCCTTCAAACCCCCAGAAGAAACAATCAGAAACACAATTTTTCAGCTTGATGAACAGTGTTGATGAACAGGAGCGGTCGATCGTAGTGCGGGCGGTCGGGCCACTCTGAAGCGATCGAGCCGGTGAATAGTAAAATCGGCACGAACGCGAATTTCAGACTATTTCAAAACCGAAAATCGATCTAACTTTTGATCTACACGGCCAAACTTGACCAAATTTGGAACCCAACTTCCCAATGATATCTGGAACCTATTCCAAGTGACGATCGAAAAGATCTACTTCAAAGTTTTGATATTTTTCAGTTTTACCGAAGGAAGGTTCAAAACCGAGCAAAAACGAAAAACACGATCTAAACTTGCTCGTGGGAGATTGATGATCTTGATGATCCTAGATGTATTCCCACACATCACAGCAAGATAGAAGTGGGCAAGAGATCAACCAAAAACCAAAAGATCAAAGATTGACTCAAAATCATAAAATGAGAAGGAAAAACACAAAGAGACACATCTTTGGATAATCATCCATGGATTGAATCATGATGTTCTTTGATTCTGACCACTCCCTCAAGGAGGACAAGAGCTCAATCCATGAGCACACAATCAACTCATCTCCTAGAACCCTAAGCCTCTCTCTTTCTCTCTAAGTCCCTAAACCAAACTAGGGTTTGCAAATGAAGTGCTTAAGGTGGCTTGTCCAAAGACACCCCTATTTATAGAGGCCTTGGCTTCTAGAAGAGTTTCTCTAATAGGCTCCGTTAAGGTCCAACATGAGCGGGACACTTACGCACGCTTTTAAAGCGCTGAAACCATTATCTCTTGACCTAAACCACTACATCTTGCGACGTCCCGCGCGTGGTTTAGCCAATCGTCACAAAGCCAGTATTTGGTGAAATTACCAAAATACCCCTTCTCGATCCTTCTCCATGGATGAGTCCAGTGCGCCGGCGATCGCTTGCTCGCCACGTGTAGGTTGATCAACGGCTCTCATCATGCTCGCAAGTCTCTCGTCCGATTCCTCCGGAACCACCAAGGCACTTGCACCGCCGCGCGCTGATCAACCCGTCGCACCGAACCGCCTGTTCGGTCATCCTCGTCCATTCTGCGCCACGCTTGAGCCACTTGACCTCACCCGGCATCCATGATCGTTCTGGACCTCAGCTCTCCAAGCTTAGTCCCGATCCTCTCGCCGTTGACCGTCATTGACCTTCAAAACACCTGCACAGCAATAGACAGAGAAATCGTCTCCGGGAACAAGTTCTTCACAACTTGACCCACGTTAGTGAAACCATGCAATATGCAACACATATACAAGGATAAACATGGATATGACTTAACTCAAAACCAATTAGCCAATCAAATCAATATTCAGCATAAAACCGGTCAGACCGCCATTCAATGGCGATCGACCGCTCGCCGATCGACCGCTTCGGTATCGAGTCGGACAACTTTGAACAACGATCTTGGGACATTTGCCGAAAACACGAGAAATAGCAAACCAAAAGTGTAATTGCCAATTGTAACATCATCCTAATATCGTGCACATATCCTCATGATATCCACACAAAAGGAAACATTTCATCCAGAAAGGAATAAGAACACGGAAAATGCACTAGAATATGACAACTTTGGATGATAATGACAGTGTTTTATGAAATTTCACACGCAAAGGAAACATTTCAATTGCCTTGCGTATGATCACTGCTGTAAAAAAGACAAGACAGGTAACAGCTAACAACACAGTTAAATCCTGATGGTCAACACAAGAGTTTCGTTATTCTTATTTCTTGTTGCAGCAAAATAGGTCTCAATGAACGTAAAAACCACTAGAAGAACCAGAGATTTTTTTCTTAAGCATGCACCGGCTACTGATGGTGTGCTATTCAGTACTCAATGATGCTTGCTCTCAAACAGACCATCAGGTCCTGCACGGTAGAATTGTACGTTGTGTGAGAACGGAAGCAATACAGTAACCATAATCGCTAGCATAAACTGTTTTGACTAAAAAAGAAGACCAAAACGTGTAATGCAAGTATAAAAACAAGAATCCAATGATTTCATCAAAACTCAACAGGCACCAAAAATCAGAGTCATGTTAACTTTTGTAGCCCACTTTTCATGTTACAAAAGAACTCATTAAATTTTAAAAGCAATATTTTAAAAGCATTATTTACCACGGTCTGCTTCATGAAATGGATGCCATCAAAAAGGTAAGTCTGCAGCATGATTTGCCTGTGTATATCTGGTTTGGTTTGCCATTGGCCTTGACCATTTTGATGTTTTTCTTCTTTCTGTTACCAGGCTAGTGTCTCTTTGGAGGAGGGATATCAACCTCCCACGTCTCTGGTCGTCCAGGGACAACATCATACTAGGCTTTTGCATGAAGTTCATTTGACTGAAAAGCAGAAAAATTACAGATTAGTATACTTGGTGTTTTCTTGTTACCGCGACATGTTTTGTTGTCCAGATATGCATATTTGTATTTACACTCTAGCGTAGGGGGCTCATTTTTCCTTTGGTATACACCTTGCCCTATTGGGCCTTTGAAATAGACTAGGCTGGATTACGCGCTACGCCGCGTCCGACTGGTCTGTGTGTTCTGATGATGACATTGGCGGGCAGGAGAGAAGTGAGTAGCGTGCGATAGTCTTTGGCTTTGGCTTGTTTCTGCCATGGTTTTCTTGTGTTGCGTTTTGATGAGGAAATAGGCACGGCATCATAGTACTGTTTTAACGACAGAAAAAGGGAGGAGGTTTGATTCACATGCATAATAGAGTTGACGGTTACACAAGCATAACCAACATAGATTGATTCTGTAGAGATGAGAGAGACGTCTGCTATAGTTGCTACATTCATTAGGTTTACAAACGGTTGGTCCGATGACGCTGCACAATATAAAACTTGTTCCTGACAGCACGCTAGGTACATGTTCGTGTAGCACCTGCGATATGGCCATAGCTAACTGTAATTACTTCTTATTGGGTACAGACGTACAAGAGGAAACCATAGATAGTTCTTACTCCTTAAGCTTAAATTGCTGGCATAGGTCAAAAGATGAGTCGACGGTATGGAAAACTGAAGTAATGTCACACATAGGATGGCACTGCTGCTTCTTTTTGCTATCCACAATCCGTGGTGTCATGCTGGAAAGGTTTGCAGCGAACCGGAGGTCTGTGGTAGTCATGGTCGACACGATCTGCTGCCAAAGAAAGCAAAGATTAGTCTATGGATTTTCATGAGATGGATAGAATTGTCATGGAACTGCTGACTAAATGTTTACCTTCCATTATGGCCAGCTGCATCAAACGTGAAATATTGACGACACCAATACGCAGGAAAACCATCTTGATCATGTGGTCTCAGCATGGAACGACTTTGGGTATTTCTTTGAACAAAGGACATTCTTCATGCAGGGACACTTGGGATCTACATCATCGTATGTGTCGGGACCTGAATTACGATTCGGAACCCTCTCGTATCTTGCACTAGTCGAGGATCACGCTAGTGCACACAGGTTAACACAGTAAATATCGATCCACACAAGCGATAAATAAAGTAAGCGATTAGTTTGAATAACAAATAAGGGTTTTGACCTTATGGTCGAGTTTACACTTATTAAGCCACGCAGGCTAACAGAGAAATAAAGCGGCGGCCAGAACGGAAAACTCCAGCGTAGATCCCACCAATTCACCACAGGCAACCAACGGGATCGGACCTTAACGAACGATCGCCTTCAACGAACTCCTCCTCAAAGCGGCGTAGACTCCTCCATACGTAGGTTTGGGCGCAAGTTTTACAACAAGCGTGAGTACACAACCGTGCTCGCAAATCACACCACGAATGCAATGTATAGATGCGGGCTTATTCCAAAGAAAAGGCTTCGTGGTTCTTTTGCATAAAAGCAACATTTGCAATTGAATACGAATAATAGATTAAAAGCATAATTCAAAGCAAATAGACAATATTAATTTAATGATTATTTCCACAAAGACACACACTAAGCAGTTATTTCACATAGCCATATGATTGAGATCACACAGCTCCCATTCCACATTTTATGAAAACTACCCTCGTGTGAAAGTACCGAGCATGTCCATGATCATGACGCGCTATTCGAATAGTTTATTTAACACTCTGCGAGGTTGTACACTTTACCCACACGATATAACCAAAGTGTAGCTAGCACCAATCATAACAAAACAGTTCGAAACTTCATCTCCAACATTGACATTCCCGTGTGCTTACAAACCGTTATACATATCACATAGCCCATGCATAACACACACCGTTGGGCGGGGACGACGAATCCTCCGTGATGCAACCACCAAGTAGTCACACCTCCACCCTATCACATAGCCTAACCTACCACACGAACATCAATGCGAGAATCCATAACTTACTAAGTTAGGCCCGTCCCATACCGGGCATGTGGTCGTGCTGATGAAGGCTCGTTCAATGGCGCACAAAGTTAAGTCCTTAATTGACCAAGGCAAGACTTCCATGTTCTAACTAAGCCACAGATTATCAAACCCATCACATAGTCCACCATGTCACACAGTCTCCACCACTTGCCTCGGTCTAAATCCTTTACCACCCGTTGATTTTAGTGCAACACATGCCATCACGAAGTAATAACACATAGCACAGTTTTTACACAAAGTTCCATAGACACTTAGTCATATTTAATATTTGCGACTCACATGAGATGATGATTAAGTAGCATGGCTAAGCAATTATACTCGCGTCTAACCAACCCACGTTGGTGCTACAATATTACCAACTCATAACCAATCTAGGGTGACAAGGATATATGACATACAAGGCCAAGGTGTGATAATAATTTGGATAATAACTATGCCCAAAGCATTTAAATAAATAATTAAACTATCATGCAATAATTTAACACAAAGTAATTTGAAAACTGGGTTCAAGATGATCAAAGGTATGACTTGCCTTGGAAAGGTCTATGTACTGGTCTTGATCTTGGGGTGCTCCTTCTTCCACAAAATTCCCGACGATCGACGTCTACTCATGAACGAGACACAAACAAACAAAAACAAATAAATAATAGAGGCAAAACAAACTCCAAAAATTAAATAAAAATCTCAGATAAATAGATCTTGAATTTAGACAAATTTAGAAATTTGAATGGGCTCAATCGGAGTTAGGATGCAAAAGTTATGGGCTTTGGAAGATTGGAAATCTAAAAGAAACCCTAAATTCGATTTTACGAATTTCCAATTATTTCTTAAAAGAAAAATCGGATTATTGCGCAATCTTTGGCGTCATCGAGGACGTTCGGACGGGATGAAAATCGGCCCGACAGTGGGACCCACATGTCGGTGGCTCGATGCACCGTGAACAAGTCCATGCGGATCGATCGGGGTTCGGTGAAGCGTGCCGCGGGCGTAACGTGCTGGCGACACGGCGCCACGCATGCGACACGCCGGCACGCAAGGCGAGGTGGCGGTGAGGTGGCGTCCACGTCCGGACCGACGGCGGCGCGGCTCGGGAACCAAGGGTCGGCGAGCAGCGGATCCTCGCCGGCGGTGAGTGGTACCAACGTGTAGCTCTTGCTATTGCGAACCCGATGAGGTAGGGCTAGGTGGTGGGAGCAGCGGAGGTGGCGGCGGCGAGCTCGGAGCGGTGGAGAGGTTGGCTATTGTCGGATGGAGGCTCGGTGAGATTCGGCGACGGCGAAGACTCTGGAGGTAGCCGAGGTGACGGCGAACCCAGGTGCACTCAAGGATGACGCGGCGACACTAGCGGCGCAAAGCAGAGAAGAAGACCGCGGTGAAAACCCTAAAACTCGATTGGCGGCGCTAGGGCTTGGGAGGAGGTGAGGGTGGCGGCTGCTGGTTGCGGAGTCTTGGCGATCCTCGGGTGCTATTTATAGGGCTGGGGTGCCGGGATAAGGAATCCCCAAATCGAGTCCGAGATGAACACGAGGCCGATTTCGAAATCCGGGATAGGATTTGATCCAAGATACGATTTTAACGTAAACGCAGTGCGGAGAGGTTAGGGATAGGATTTGGCACGTTTTCTAGAAGGGCTTTAGATAGAAAAAGCGTTGTCGGACGGAGCTTTGAGCTCGGCAATGGCGGCGACTTCGGCGCTCGCGAGGAAGACGATGACGCGGGAAGACGGCGATCGGCGTCTGGGCCCACAGTCGTGAAGAGAAGCGGCCTTGCAGCGCAACAGTGGCGGGGAGGTGGGCGGCCAATGTGAAGGAATGGGCGGAGGCGGGAATTCGGCCGAGACTATTTCGAGATTAATAATAGGTTTTCATTTTAGAAAATACCGAGAAATTCAAATAGGCAATAGAAAATAGCAAATGAACTCGAAAAATTCTAGAAAAATCTAGAAAATATATCGAGCACATAGAACCCAAATAAAATAGTTTTGGCTAATGTTCATGTTGGGATTATTCACATTAAATGTTTTTGATTGCAAAGTCCAATATTAAGCTTTTGAATTAAATTCAAATAAATCCAAATGGTGAATTTTTCCTGCTAACTATTCAAAGGATTTTAAGGCTCAAAATTGGGATGTTACAAACCTCCCCCTTAAAGGAATCTCGACCCGAGATTCAGCTAGCTAGAGAAAGGCTAGGGAACTCGGCTTTGGCTCTTCTTCACGTTCCCACGTTGCTTCTCCTTCAGTGGTTGCTCCACTGGACCTTGCAAAAATGAGCAGTCTTGCTTCGGTGAGCGCTCTGCGACATCCAAAATCTGACCGTTTGCTCCTTGTAGGTAAGATCCTCCTTGGATCAATTTATTCAAGCGGGCTTGCTCTTACGCACACGAAGACACTTCTTCAATCTGCGAGACATGAAAGACATCATGCACTCTCGCTAACGATGCGGTAGCTCAAGCGTAAGCAACTTCTCCACAGCGTTCCAAAATCTTGAATGGACCAACATACCTAGGGCAAGCTTCCTTTGGCATGAAACCTTTGACACCTCTCGGCGGAGTCACTCGAAGATAAGCGAAATCCTCGGGTTCAAAATCGAGATCTCGGCGACGATTATCGGCATAGCTCTTACGCACGGTGAGCTATCTTCAATCTTTCTCTTATCATGGCCACTTGCTCTTACGCTTCGAATAATGTCCGACCAGCCGATCGTTCATTTGTTTCGACCAATTCAACGGGGTTCTGCAGGCACGGCCGTACAAAGCTTCAAATGGTGACATTTGCAGACTAGCTTGATAACTATTGTTGTGCGAAAATTCGCATACGGTAAACTTTTATCCCATCGGGTAGCATTTGCTAGAGCACAAGCTCTCAGCATATCCTCCAATATCTGATTGACTCTTTCAGTCTGCCCATCGGTCTGTGGATGGTATGCGATCGAAATTCGGATGGTACCCAATGCTTCATGCAAGCTTTGCCAAAAGCGAGAGGTGGCCGAGATCCTCGATCGGACACTATCTTCTTGGGCACACCGTTAACCGACAATTCGGCCATGTACAACTCCGCAAGGCGATCTCGGAGTATGTGGTTTTGATGGCAAGAAATGGGCGACCTTGGTTAGACGATCGACTATTACCGGATCGAATCGTAATCCGATTGGGTCTTGGGTAAACCGGTGATGAAATCCATCCCGATTTCTTCCCACTTCCACTGGAATCTTGGCGCTGCAAAACTCGCTGGTCTCGGTGTTCTGCCTTCACTTTCTCGACGGTGTCGCACAAGGCAACGAACTCTGCGACTTCTCGCTTCAAATTTGGCCACCAAAATTTAGTTTTCACATCTGGTACATCTTGGTACTTCGGGGTGAATCGAATACTTTGAGTCATGGGCTTCCTTTAAGATTAAGCGTCTCGGACCATCTATATCCTAGGTACAGATTCGACCATTAATCCGTAGTATGTCTTGATTATCCACGGTGAAATCTTTGAATTTCCCTTCTACCATTTTGATCTTGATGTCGACAACACAGATCCTTTGGTTGTGCTTCACGAATCGCTTCTCGGTAGATCAGATACTTCCAAATTGGCTACAAAGCCTTGGACACAACTTCTAGCTTTAGCTTAAATTCTTCATACGATTCGGGCAACTTTCCTTTACTTCAAAGTATTGCGATAACTCTTACGACTTAAAGCGTGCGCAACTACGTTGGCTTTTCCGGATGGTAGTGGATTCCAAGATTATAATCCTTAATCAATTCCAACCATCTTCTCTGTCTCATATTCAAATCATTGGGTGAAAATGTACTTCAAACTCTTATGATGCGTGTAGACTTCACGATTCTGATGAGGTAATGGCGCTAAATCTTTAAAGCGTGCTACGGCAGCTAATTCGGATCATGAGTAGGGTAATTCTCTTCGTGAGGTCTTAATTGCCTTGATGCATAGCGGCGACTCTTCCTTCTTGCATCGGGCGCATCCTAATCCTTGTCGCTAAGCATCACAATAGATATCGAAATCCTTGCGAATATCCGTGAGAATCGAAGATGGGCTCAAGTCAATCGTTTCTTCAACTCTTGAAAACTTTCCTCACAGTGAGTCCAAGTGAACTTTTCTCCTTCTTCAACAATTGCGTAAGGGCTTAGCAATTGATGAGAATCCTTCGATGAAACGGCGGTAATAACTCGCCATTCCCAAGAAATCTACGAATCGAGTTCTGATTCTGGCTGCTCCCAATGTAACACTGCTTTCACTTTACCGGGGTCAACTGCTACTCCCTCGGCTGTCATAACATGACCAAGGAAATCCACTTCCTTCTTCCAAAAATCACACTTACTGAACTTGGCATACAACTGATGCTCTCTGAGTTTCCCCAATATTGTTCTTAAATGTTCGGCGTGTTCTTCCTCCGACTTGGGTACACGAATATCATCAATGAACACAACTACGAACTTGTCCAAATATTCCATGAATACTTTATTCATCATGTTCATGAAATAGGCAGGGGCATTAGTCAGACCAAAGGACATGACTAAGAACTCATAATGTCCGTACCGCGTTGAGAAAGCGGTCTTGGTATATCCTTAGGACAAATCTTTAGTTGGTGGTAGCCCGATCGCGAGTCGATCTTTGAAAACACTCGGCTCCTTTCATCGATCAAGCAGATCATCAATCCGGGTAGTGGGTACTTGTTCTTGATGGTAACCGTTGAGAGAACGGTAGTCAATACACATCCTCATACTTCCATCTTTCTTCTTGACAAACAACACCGGCGCTCCCATGGCGGCGAACTAGGTCTCACGAAACCTTTCTCAAGAAGTTCTTCTATCCGCTTCTTCATCTCTACCAATTCATCGGTGGCATCCGATAAGGTCTCTTTGAAATTGGTGCTTGTCCTGGCACTAGGTCGATGACAAACTCAATGTCACGATCCGGTGGCATTCTGGTAATTCTTAGGAAACACATCGGATATGCACCGACCATTGGTACTTCTTCTAAGGCGAGGGTCTTGGTGTTTACTAGCAAATGTCCATCACGAACCGAGGTGGCTAGAAACTCTACCTTGTTTCCTTTGGCGTCCTCTCTTTATTCGGCTCTTCGGCCACAATCTAGCACTTTGTGCTTGGATAACCAATCCATGCCAAGAATGACATCTAGGTTTGGGTATCTAGGACTATTAGGTTGGCTAGAAACTCAACTCCACTATGAGTAACAGCTCCTAAACATCCCACTCTAGTACTTAGCTCTGCTCCGGCATTGGACTAACGAGTATGCTTAAGTTGCATAACTTCCAATTTATTCTTGGTTGCAAATATTCCGAAAACAAGCGAATCGAAGCTCGAATCAAACAAAGCTGCTGCAGTGCGAGTTAACGAAACTTACCCGATCTGACGTCCGGTGATTCTGGGCTCCTTCGGGTGGCGTGGTTGACCGCGCCTCGATCACGCGGTGCGGTGCTCCTCGGCTTGACCAAAGAACTTGCGAAGCTCCTTGGTTGATGCACGTGTCTGGCGTCTTGGATGGCGTAGCTCCAAGGTTGAAAGCGTCTTGGAGTGATTGTTCCCCTTTGCGGACAACGGTTGGCAAAATGTCGGTGGCGGCGGTAATGCACCTTTGATGCGTTCTGCTGGTTGCTTCCTAGATTGGGGTTGGCAGTGCGGGGTTGCGAAGTTACGGCGGTAGGCGGGGTGTTGAAGTTGGTGCGGGTGTTACGAATGAAGTGCGGGTGAAACTCATTGAACTGTGTCTTGCAATTGTTCTTGCCCTCTCTTGTGATTGATGGTTCCCTTGCTTTGAGCCATCGGCGTTCTGGTTATCCTCCGTTCCTTGCGTTTGTCCTCTAGAACAAAGGCTTTATTGACCAGCTCACGAAATCGGGAAAAGTATGGGCGATCAAAGCGACTTGCGATCCGATGTTTAGCCCCGGAGAAACGACTACAGCGAGCCTTATGCGTGGCTACATCTTCTGCCGCATAGCGAGCTAGTGAGAAAACTTGTTGAGGTAGTCGACACGCGACATAGCTCCTTGCTTGAGAGCGCGAACTCATCCTTCTTGGATCGATAATGCCTTACGGCACATGATCTTGGCGAAATGCGAAGAAAATTCCTCCCAGTGATATCTGTGGCGTCTCATGGGCGGCACGAAGTTCTCCACCATTCAGCGGTGCCTTCCATCGGTGAGTGGCATACGAGAACCTTTTCACGATCGTTGCCTTTGGGTGATCGGTAGCTTTCTTTCAACAACCACGAGCCAATCATCCGCTTCCACCGGAGACGTGTCGAGAAAATGTGGGTGGGCGAGTCCTCATGAATTCTGCAAGTTTGGATGGTCCATGGTGACCATGAGCGGTGGGGCTCCATCTTTGGTGATTGTGGTTGTTGTTGTTACGGTTGTGCATGGCTTGCATCCGAGTCATCATCGTATTCATCACCGATCTGTGCTGCCATGAAAGCTCCAAAGTTTTGCAAGTCAATTGGGGTGCTTGCGGCGGAATCTGCTCCTACACCGGTTGCTCATTGCCTCCCAGTGCTTGGTCTGGAACCACTTGCAGTGATCGACGAGTTTGAACCATCCGCGAAGCTCCATGGGTTAGATAAGGTAGCAAGCACGAGATGAGTTAAGAACTAGGCGGGGGTAGGTTAAACCCAACAAAACACAGATCAAGAAACTCAAATGAAATACCTTTATTAATTAGGGTCTTAGCATGGCGCAACAAATGCCTAAGGGCCTTTGCACTCATACTGCACACAAAAAGAAACAACGACCTAAGCACACAAAGCTACAGCCTAAAGGCGACTCACTAAATCAAATCCAGCTAAACTCAAAAAGCTGAAGCCTAAGCGAACTACTCAAGAAAGCCTCCACAACCAGCGCGCGCTCACGGCGGTGGACTTCGGAAGTGGCGGCATCTTGGCAAGCCGATCGATGCCACAGGCCCAGTGCGGCAAACGAGCGTTCCTGCAGCCGCTCTGCGCTCCTCGGCTCTGCATCTTCTTCGGGCTCAGTGGGCCTTCCTCGGATCTTCTTGAGGATCATCCTCGGGTCTTCCTCCTCTTCGGGAACTTGATCGTAGAGGATCTCTTGCGAGTGGCGACCTTCTCTTGACTCTGCAAGGCTTCATAGACATGATCCAACTCGTGATAGTCCTCTCGAGCTTCCTCTGGGAGACCACGAAGGCCGGGCGAGGTGTCTGATCAGCGTTGCTCTCTCTCTACGTGGGCGGGTAGCGTCTTTGGCAAGTCCACAGTGCGGCTTCGAGGATGGTAGCGGAAGCGGTGTCTTGAAGCTCCGTGCGTAGATGTTGCGGTCGTAGCATGGCCAAGCGGCGACTCTGGATACCTTCCGGCCAAGTGATCTTCCTCACCGAGGCGTGCGAAGGTTGGCTCGCCTTGTCGTTCCTCTGGCGTAGATCGTCGGCGACAAATCACTCCGCAGTTCGTCCATTCAGCGTCGGTTGTTGCCGGCGTCATGCGGACGATCAAAACCTCCAAGAACACGGAGCAACTTCCAAAGCTTCGGCGGCATAACCTCGGTCGCTCACCATAGCTCACGAAGGCGAGGCATCTGTCAAGACAGACGAGCAGGTAAGAGCAACTTTAAAGCAGCGGAGAGAAGAGATCATAGCAAAAGTTGAGGCGAGAGAGATATGAGAAGAGTTAAGCAATCAATTAACTTTGCAAGTTAATTTTTCCTTTTAGAAAATAGTTTGGACACTCTAAGGACGGCCAATCTACTAAGGTCAAGACCTACGATCGATATGGCTCGATACCACCTGCATCGGGACCCGAGTACGATTACGGAACCCTGCGTATATCTTGCACTAGTCGAGGATCACGCTAGTGCACACGGGGTTAACTGCAGGTAAATATCGATCCACACAAGCGATAAATAAAGTAAGCGATTAGTTTGAATAACAAATAAGGGTTTTGACCTTATGGTCGAGTTTACACTTATTAAGCCACGCGAGGCTAACAGAGAAATAAAGCGGCGGCGGAACGGAAAACTCGGCGTAGATCCCACCAATTCACCACGGGCAACCAACGGGATCCGGACCTTAACGAGCGATCGACCTTCAACGAACTCCTCCTCGAAAGCGGCGTAGACTCCTCCATACAGTAGGTTTGGGCGCAAGTTTTACAACAAGCGTGAGTACACAACCGTACTCGCAAATCACACCACGAATGCAATGTATAGATGCGAGCTTATTCCAAAGAAAAGGCTTACGTGGTTCTTTTGCATAAAAGCAACATTTGCAATTGAATACGAATAATAGATTAAAAGCATAATTCAAAGCAAATAGACAATATTAATTTAATGATTATTTCCACAAAGACACACACATTAAACAGATTATTTCACATAGCCATATGATTGAGATCACACAGCTCCCATTCCCACATTTTATGAAAACTACCCTCGTGTGAAAGTACCGAGCATGTCCATGATCATGCGGCCGCGGCTATTCGAATAGTTTATTTAACACTCTGCGGAGGTTGTACACTTTACCCACACGATATAACCGGTGTAGCTAGCACCAATCATAACAAAGCAGTTCGAAACTTCATCTCCAACATTGACATTCCCGGTGTGCTTACAAACCGTTATACATATCACATAGCCCATGCATAACACACACCGCTGGGCGGGACGACGAATCCTCCGTGATGCAACCACCAAGTAGTCACACCTCCACCCTATCACATAGCCTAACCTACCACGAACATCAATGCAGAAATCCATAACTTACTAAGTTAGGCCCGTCCCATACCGGGCATGTGGTGCGTGCACATGAAGGCTCGATTCAATGGCGTACAAAGTTAAGTCCTTAATTGACCAAGGCAAGACTTCCATGTTCTAACTAAGCCACCAGATTATCAAACCCATCACATAGTCCACCATGTCACACGCTCCACCACTTGCCTCGGTCTAAATCCTTTACCACCCGGTTGATTTTAGTGCAACACATGCCATCACGAAGTAATAACACATAGCACACGCTTTACACAAAGTTCCATAGACACTTAGTCATATTTAATATTTGCGACTCACATGAGATGATGATTCGTAGCATGGCTAAGCAATTATACTCGCGTCTAACCAACCCACGTTGGTGCTACAATATTACCAACTCATAACCAATCTAGGGTGACAAGGATATATGACATACAAGGCCAAGGTGTGATAATAATTTGGATAATAACTATACCCAAAGCATTTAAATAAATAATTAAACTATCATGCAATAATTTAACACAAAGTAATTTGAAAACTGGGTTCAAGATGATCAAAGGTATGACTTGCCTTGGAAAAGGTCTATGTACTGGTCTTGATCTTGGGGTGCTCCTTCTTCCACAAAATTCCCCGACGAATCGACGTCTACTCGCAAACGAGACACAAACAAACAAAAACAAATAAATAACAGAGGCAAAACAAACTCCAAAAATTAAATAAAAATCTCAGATAAATAGATCTTGAATTTAGACAAATTTAGAAATTTGAATGGGCTCAATCGGAGTTAGGATGCAAAAGTTATGGGCTTTGGAAGATTGGAAATCTAAAAGAAACCCTAAATTCGATTTTAGAATTTCGAATTATTTCTTAAAAGAAAAATCGGATTATTGCGCAATCTTTGGCGTCATCGAGGGCGTTCGGACGGGATGAAAATCGGCACGGCAGTGGGACCCACATGTCGGTGGCTCGATGCACCGTGAACCAAGTCCATGCGGATCGATCGGGGTTCGGTGAACCGTGACACGCGGCGTCGCGTGCTGGCGACACGGCGCCACGCATGCGACACGTCGGCACGCAAGCCGAGGTGGCGGTGAGGTGGCGTCCACGTCGGACCCGACGGCGGCGGCTTTCGGGAACAAGGTCCCGCGACGGCGGATCTCGCCGGCGGTGAGTGGTACCAGCGTGTAGCTCTTGCTATTGCGAACGATGAGGTAGGGCTAGGTGGTGGGAGCAGCGGAGGTGGCGGCGCGAGCTCGGAGCGGTGGAGAGGTTGGCTATTGTCGGATGGAGGCTCGGTGAGATTCGCGACGGCGAAGACTCTGGAGGTAGCCGAGGTGACGGCGAACCCAGGTGCACTCAAGGATGACGCGGCGACACTAGCGCGCGCAAAGCAGAGAAGAAGACCGGCGGTGAAAACCCTAAAACTCGATTGCGGCGGCGCTAGGGCTTGGGAGGAGGTGAGGTGGCGGCTGCAGGTTGCGGAGTCTTGGCGATCTCGGGTGCTATTTATAGGGGTGGGGTGCGGGATAAGAATCCCAAATCGGTCCGAGATGAACACGAGACCGATTTGAAATCGGGGATAGGATTTGATCCAAGATACGATTTTATGAAGCAGGTGCGGAGAGGTTAGGGATAGGATTTGTACGTTTTCTAGAAGGGCTTTAGATAGAAAAAGCGTTGTCGGACGGAGCTTTGAGCTCAGGCAATGGCGGCGACTTCGGGCGCTCGCGAGAAAACGATGACGCGGAAGGCGACGATCGGCGTCACGGGGCCCATGTGTCACGGCAAGAAGCGGCCTTGTGGCGAGCAATTTGGGGGAGGAGGTGGGCGGACAATGAAGGGAATGGGCGGAGGCGGGAATTCGGCCGAGACTATTTCTGAGATTAATAATAGGTTTTCATTTTAGAAAATACGAGAAAATTCAAATAGGCAATAGAAAATAGCAAATGAACTCGAAAAATTCTAGAAAAATCTAGAAAATATATCGAGCACATAGAACCCAAATAAAATAGTTTTGGCTAATGTTCATGTTGGGATTATTCACATTAAATGTTTTTGATTGCAAAGTCAATATTAAGCTTTTGAATTAAATTCAAATAAATCCAAATGGTGAATTTTTCCTGCTAACTATTCAAAGGATTTTTAAGGCTCAAAATTGGGATGTTACTGAGATGCAACATGAATCATACTCCTCGACAAGAGCATAGCTGAAGGCTCGATGTTAATATCAGTAATCGAGCGAAGCTATAGCATCAATGCATCTGAAGGATCTCCACTTTAATCACCAACATGCGAGGCAACCATCTTTTACGAGATTCCATGGTGTGCACAATCGCTAACTACGAATGAGGAAGGAAAACATCGATGAAAGCAAAAATATGGTATCAATTAATATATCGTAACACATAAGGAGGCAACGTGCATGCACGTACAATGTCAAAAGCGAGATATCTTTAATGCTACGGAGGATTTGTTGCGGTTTCATGTGGTATACAGGTGACCAAGTCATTCCTATCATGTGCTTTCTATCACGGCTAAAATCGAATAGGCTCTATTATTTGTGTCGCGTCGAATTGCATGCGAATGTTATAAATAATTCGCACGGACCATAAGCTCGACAAGCGCTTATCCATTGAGGAGAGATGGCGACATATGTTCCAAACAGACACATGAAAGGCGTGAGCATGATCCCATGATCCACGCAACAACGAAAAGATCGGGTGAACAAGCGGTCGATCGAAGCTCACTCCAACCGAGCAGACCATCTTGGCGCAAGCACGAACTCATGCTTGACTATCCAACGATAATATAACAAATTCGAAACAAAGGAAAGAATGTATATTTGACATAATCAATATTACGCTATAGATTACTAAGCCAACTACTTGTTCCTAAAATTAAAATTAGTTTAGCAAAGTATAACACATGATGTAACTGCAGACCATTGAATAGTACAACGATGGAACAATCGGGCCACCTAGTGATGCAAGAAATGAATACACTTGGCGGGCAAGTTCAAAACATTGTATTCGATAAATAGACCATCTTGACCGTGATGAAACACGTGAGGTAGAGGCGTACCTCGATCGATCTGAGGTAGTATATTTGACCTAAATAGATGATGCTGGCCATGAGCACCATCAGGATAGATGGCAGCAGGTAGCATAATGCTAAAAAAATAGAGTCAAGAGGTTGTAGACCACTAACTATTAACCTTGATGCACAAAGCAAAATAGAACGACATCAAAATCTGACCATCTGGTACTGAGGAAGCTATTTTCTGGAAGGCACCGTCATTCAGGTAACACATTTCAGCTCAATCAGGAAAAGTTAGTGCTATACTTTGCTTGCTAATGAATAGAAAAGCTAAGCAAACACGATACTCGGGGTATGTTGGAAGGTAATACATAATTAAGACATGCGTGTCCTACTCATCATATGTACCAACTTTCATATTTATAGCAGCGCATTGGTATGCCCTTATTTTAGCTATTTTCAAAAGTTCACTAAGATCGGTTGACATTATAATGAATTTCAAGCCAATTCTATTCAGGAGTAATCTAACGCCTCAGGTAGCTCTCAAGAAACACAATGTGCCTCTCGATCAATCTGAGGTGGTATATTTAACCCAGCCCTTATTTTAGCTATTTTCAAAAGTTCACTAAGATCGGTTGACATTATAATGAATTTCAAGCCAATTCTATTTAGGAGTAATCTAACGCCTCAGGTAGCTCTCAATAAACACAATGTGCCTCTCGATCAATCTGAGGTGGTATATTTAACCCAAATAGATCAGGCTGGCCATGAGCACCATCAGGATAGATGGCAGCACGTAGTAGAATTCACAAAAAGAGTGAGAGGTTGCAGATCATTAATTATTAAACGTGATGCACATAGCAAAATAGAGTGACTTCAAGGTTTGGACATTTGGTACTGAAGAAGCTATTTTCTGCAAACAACCTTCATGCAGGGACCAAAATTCGGACAAATCATTAAAAGGTAGGGATATACTTTGCTTGGTAATGAATAGAAAAGGTAAGCAAAGACGATACTGCAGGATATGTTTGAAGGCAATATATAATTAAGACACTTGCATATCCTACTCATATCTACAAATCCGCATATTTATAGCAATGCATTGGTTTGTTTTTATTTTATTTGTTTCAAAAGTTCATGGCGGTACATCATTCGTGCACAAAAGCATGCAATTAAAAATACCAAAATAACAAAAGTCTCAAATCAAAAGGTTTAAGAACAAGTACACCAAGTCAACTATGACTATGCTAATGTTGTCTTGAGACCGTTGATCCTGCAATTGAGACTAAAAGAAAGAAAATTAAAACAATTATTTTTAATCAAACGATCGCCTAATTATATGGTAAGCTAGTTTCACCTTGGGAGATAAAAAGGTCAATGGAAAAGATGAAGGCGTCAGAAATCATAACCAGAGCTTTCTAACCAAGTGCTTCACAGGCCAGCTACACAAACCAAATCAGCAATAAGCAAGCATATAAAATGAGCTGCAAAAAGGCACACAGTTAGTCCTTAAAAAGGTCACATGTTTTTTTTTAGCAGAGAAAAACTGCATACCTGAACATCACCATGTTTACGTAGTTGATCTCTAACAAAAGCTACAGATTCTGAGCTACATAAGGCAGCCAGTTATACTAGTCAAAAGGTTGAATAGCTAAATTAAATTGTCTTGAGGATACTGAAAAGCAGAACAAACTTAAAGCGGGATGACAAAAATGTATCTGATGAAGATACTTGGATGGACCTTTTAATGTATCATGACGAATCCTGAAGGGGGTCGGTTGGTAGCAAAACAAACTACACATCCGATCCAAGCTCCACAAGAGATACATCAGGTGAAGAGACTATTAGATCCCCTTTAAATTGTATCCTGCACATGAATAAAATTGTTACATTCACAATGGTAAGAGACATATATCATTCATCAAAAGTGCTGTAAACCACAGTAAGCTCATCTTTGGAAACAATATATTTCCTGGCAAGAGTTGTGTTCTGAAATAACTTCTACATCGTCAAACACCTGTGCAGACATTTCAAAAAGGATCTTCAATCCTTTTTTGAAATGGCTGCACATGTGAAATAGCTAATACAGTGCGTCTTATTACTAAGGGAAAATGGGCGATCAAAATGAAATAAGCATACGGCTACTGATCGGGAGGAGGGAGGATTAGGGGACTACCATACGTCATCGGGTGATCCAGACCTCATCTAGGCGATGAATCGAACTCTGCAAGAAATAGGCATATTTAGTAACAAGAAAAGACCGAGAATAGCGGTGAAGATGAGGTAAGAGAGTGGGGAGGCGAGATGGGGAGGGAAGAAGATGGGAAGGAGGGGCTAGGCAAGCGGTTTGTGCGGGGCGGATGGGCTGTGGCGCACATGGCCCGGCCGCGACGCGACAGCCGGCGAAGGAGAGCGGGAGCGAGGGAGGACACAGCGGCCGCGAGTGCAAGGGAAGAGGAGAGCGTGGGAGAGAGGAGGCAGGTTTCGGTGGGAGCGGGGCGGGAAGTAGCGGCAAGAGCGATAGCGAGCGACGGCGAAGCGAGCGAGAGGATTCGGGAAGCTTGTAGAGCGGCGAGAACGCAGCTCGGCTCGGCGGTAGAAATCGCTGAACACGCGGAGACGCGCGAGTGGGAGGAGCGACACGGTAAGGAACCGTAAAAGCGAGAATAGCACGTGGCGAGGACACGCGACCGCGCATTAAATGGTCGGAGCACGGCGTGGCGGCGAACCAGCGTCTTGCGGCGAGGCGTGGCGGCGAACGGCATCTCGCGGCGAGCGTTGCGGTCGTGGCACGAAAGACGAGACACGCGTGCATCGCCTCCACGTCTGCGCCGGGAGAGAGGGCGAGCGAGCGATGCGTTGAGCGTGAAAGCGTCATGCGCGCCTCGCGATGCCGAGTCTGGCGGCGAAATTCCTCGCGAGCGACAATTTGCGATCCGAGGCAGCGTCCACACGCGATGGGCAAAACGGCCGCCAAGCGGGGCTCGTGGCTGGAGCTTTCGCCTCCCACTCAAGGCGATCTGGCGCGTCCGTGAGCGATCCGGCGTTCGGCTTTCGGGTGGCGTAGAGGCGCGAGGCGGCAATCCCGAGCTTTAATAAAAGGATAGATTAAGCTCATTTGCAACAACCTAACCACTCACCACTAATATTGTTGTGTTCCTTTCTGTATAGTCCCATTAGAAGATGACTCCTTACAATTTTTTTGTAAGGTTTCATGGGCATCAGGTACGGATTATAAGGGATGCCAACTGGCAACTGCACCGTGAAGATGGTTGTAGAGGAAGCGCTGAGCCGAAGGAAGGACTTCCACGTGAAATAAAAGCGCAAAGTGATTTATGACTACTGTGTGACGCTCTCATCGATTGGCGTTGAAAACAACACGCACATGTGGCTTTCATCCGTGGCAGCCTAGTCTAAAGTGATTTGACGTAATCTTCCCCACAGATCTAGGAATTGGTAGACTAGTTGAACTGTTGCTTGCCCGGACAAGGAGAGATCCTGGACCAGTGGTTGTCCTCGAGCGCCTCCCGAACTGTCCTGTTTTTTCTCCTAAAGAGTCGGAAGAGTTCCGGGGCAAAATATTTGGGTGCTATGCCACGTAACCACAGTGAGATCCAGAACATGGCTTTTTTTTCATTCCCTATCACAGTTGATGTGACTGCCTCAAAGAGGCGCCTGTCAGCATCATCACATGGACATGGTAGCTTCATGCCTACCCAAGGTTTGCTTTCAGCTTTCCATTCTTGCCACAACCATCAAAGTCTCAAGGCTCTTGCGAATTTTATGAGGTTTAGGACCCCAGACCGCCTAGCTGTGAAGGTCGGCACACCTTTTCAATTGACTTTTGCATTTTCCTCCTGAAGTCATATCTACTCCAGCCCAGAGGAAGCGACGCCTAATACGGTCCATAACCCGAAGGACGGATTTTGGGATCTTGAAGACCGTAAGGTGGTACGTCAGAATCGCAGTGAGTATCGCTTTCACTAAGGTAGTGCGTCCAGCTGAAGACAGGAGTCTGCTTTGCCAAGCCGCCAGCCTGCATCCGACTTTATCTAGCAATGGCTGAGAGTCCACCTTCCTTAGTCTTTTATGTGTTAGCAGCAGGTCCAAGTATTTGATGGGAAACTTTGAGCGTATTGCCGGAAACTCTTGAAGGAGCGTGTCGAGGTTAATGTGATCGCATCTTATAGGCACCACCGTGCTTTTGTGGAGGTTCGTCTGCAGTCCCGAGACAACTCCAAAGCTTTTAAGAATATGAGTCGTTGCGTTCACGTCATCCACAATTGGGGAGATTAAAATTGTGGCGGCGTTAGCGTAAAGGGAAGTCTGCAGTGTATCAAATCAGTTGTGTCGTCGCTCCAAAAGTCCTAGCTCTGTGGCCACTCTGAACAGCCTTTGTAAGGGGTCTATTGCCAAGATGAAGAGAAAGGGGGGAGAAGATCTCCTTGGCGTAGACCCCTTCCATGTTTCATATTGCAGCCGGAGATGCTGTTAAGGAGGACTTTGGATGAGGTTGAGGACCATAGGGCCGCCATCCAGTCCCTCCACGTGGGTGGAGATCCTCTTCTTTGAAGAAGCTCGAGGAGGTAATCTCAGCGTATCATGTCGAAAGCTTTAGCTATGTCTAGCTTGAGGAAGAGTGTCGTGGTTTTGGATCTATGTAGTCTTATTGTCAGGTTTTTAACATATAAGAAATTGTCGTGTATACTTTCTTGACGAAAGCACTTCGGTTTTGTAACATCCAAAATTTCGGATTTTGCAAGATCTTGGTTCAGAACTCAAACCCCAAAGTTTGCGAATTGCTCAAAGATTCGATTCCCAAAGCACCGAGCTTCTCCCCGTTTCTCCTAACCCTAACCTAGCCCTTCCTAGCCTGCGCGACGCCATGCCTGCTCGCCTCGGCCTCGCCCCGCCACGGCCAGACGGCACCTCGCGGCGCCGCACCTCCCCGTCGCCTCCTCCTCTTCACGGTCGCGCCGCCTCGCCACGTCGCGCGTCAACGCCCGCCGCCGCGCCTCGACTCGTCCCATCCCTTCGCCCGCCTCGCCTCGCGCGCTGCGCCGCCTCGGCTCTTGCGCTGCGTGCTGTCGTCAACGGTCACCTTCCCTCCCGAATCCAAAGCCCTTCGGCTATAAAGTCGTGCCTCCCTTCCTCCGCTCCTCTCACCCCTTCTCCCTCCCAAGCAAGAACACCGAGCAAGAAGAAGACTCACCTCTCATCGCCGCCGTTGCGTGCCTCGGGACCCCTCGTCCGTCGCGCCACCGCCGCGAGCCCTCGGTCTCTTTTCATCTCGTCGTCGTCGCCTCCGTCGCGCCGCTCCTCTTCTGCCGTGCCGCCGCCGTGAGCCCCTCCCTCGCGCCGCGCGCCGCCCTGCCCCAGTTCTCCCCCTTACCTAGCGCCCTCTCTCTTTCTCTTTCTCTCGGGCGAACCCCTTCGCCTCTTTTGCTCGTGCTTGGGCGCGGGGCGCGTGTGGCGCCTCCGCCTAAATAGGCTGGTCAAGAGTTGGCCGTGGGCCACTTTCGGTTTTCTTTTTTGGTTGATTTTCCTTTCTTTTCTTTTTATTTTTCAAAAGAGAGGCTTCAAATATTTATCTCTTCCCCATTTTAGCTCCAAAAATTGTGAAGTTTGTTTCTAAAAATTTCTAAAATCAAGCTCTTTCTTTTGGTACTAGTTTGGTTTATTTTGGAGTTCATTTGATGAGTTTTTGTTATTTATTTAATTTGTTTGCTCGTTTGTTTCTTTTCCGGTACGACCGATCGCGTAGAGTTTGGAGAAGCCGGAGACCCCCACTTCGATAAAGCTCAAGAGTATCAAGATCACCTAGCCCTAGACCCAGGTGAGTCAATACTTTGATCATATTGAACCTACATTTTATGCAAATTATGTCCTTTTAAAGTATCAAATTGCATGCTTAATTTCGTTATGCAAATGTATGTTAAAAATCCTAAGGTAGTTAAATGCCAACTTGATGTTTAATTATTAATACACCATCCCTTGATAATTGAATTACCTTAAGCCTTTGTCACCCTAGTAATTATTTGGTAACTATACTAGTTTAGGCTATACTTAAGCGCCATGCTAGTCTTGCTTAAGTATCGGGTATTATCTACCCCATTCATCATCTCTTAAAATGAACATGGTTTCTGGCGGTCATTGGATGTAAATGGCCGAGGTGATTGTGTTGATGTATTTTCCTATCTCTCAAAAACCCTAATAATTGCTTATCACATCTGGACGGATGGTATGATGGATGGTATGTCGGTGGGTGCTAATGCAGCCCAAAGAATATTGGTTTGTGGATGGTATGTGGCATGAACCGCCCAGATGGTCCCTAAGGACTTAATCCTGTGATGACCTCCCAATGTAAAACAAGATGCGACCACATGTCTATAATGGTGTCGACTGGCCAAATAATTTATGTCGTTAGTATGAGTTGCACCGGCGGATGACCCGCTCGCCATAAGCCTTTGTGGCTATGGGTTGGGGTGTCGACTTACGGGTCTATGTGGCGTAAGTCGTGTGGCGCAAGAGGGAGTGCAGGGAAAGGGTTGACGGTCTCACGTGGCGTAACCCTTCTCGGAGTGAAACCTTAGCGGGTGTAACAAATCTTGGTGGATGCATTGTAAAGGCCTTGTGGCGATCTCCTTGGCTCACATGTCTACTAAACATGTGTATATGTCGGGATGATTGTCTCTTGTGGGTAAAGTGTACAACCTCTGCGAGTGTAATAAACTATTCGAATAGCCGTGCCCACCATCAAGGGCGGACATGGGAACTTACAAGAGTTAGTTCTGTTTATAAAACCTTGTGGGCGGGTAAAATGTGTTGGGTCGTTGTGACCACGGTTTTGGTTTTCCACAGGTGGATGTACCCAGTGATGTTAAGTGGTGGATGTAACCGCTATCAAAAATAAGCATGAGGTGGAGGTAACCTCTCTTTGTTATAAATATTGCACAAGTAATATCTTTAACAAAATGCAATTTGGTTAAAATGCTAAGTGATAGGACTTTCTAATATTGGTACTCAAAATATTGCTTTATGCAAATAAATGAACCAGAGCCATCCTTGTTAAGCCTTGCATGTATATTATTGCATCTTGTGTGTTGGCTCATGAGCACGGAGTTGTGCTCATCCTCGCTCTTTCCCCAACCCTCGGAACCCGTGGATCATGGAGATTACGTCTACTACGAGGACCGGGGCGCCGAGGAGCAAGGACATGAAGAAGAGTAGCATAGTTCCTGTAGTCCGAGTCTCGCCTCGATCGGTTGGTTCCGTTGGTACTCGTGTACATCCTATATTATCCAAGCCTTTGGCTAATATCGGTCGTACACATGGTACCCGATCGCTTACTGTGGAGAGACTTGCTCTACCCCTTTTAGCTTCCGCTATCGTACTCGAGATTTTGTAATGAACTCATTTGGCCCGATCGGCCCTATTGTAAACTTCGACCGACGTGGTCTATTTGAACTCTAATGCTTGTATTAATGAATGTTTTGGTCTACGCGATGTATGAAATGATTCAAAAATGTATGCGTGAGCGCTATCTCGATCCGAGAATAGCGCACTTTATCACGAGGATTACGGATTACGAAATCCGGGTCCTCTGAGTAGTATCGAGCATACGATTGTAGGAGCCTTGGTTAGTTTGGTCGTTACCTGTAGGACTTGAGTCTTAATTTTTAAAACCCTAAAACATTTGCCCAAAATATAGCGTATCTCATCTCTTACTTGTCATTCCTAGTTACTGTACTCATCCTACTTCACTTGGATTTATTACGATCGACTTCCTCTTGTTTTCAAAATTTTAGATGGTCTGCTCAGTCGCTCACGGCTCTTGGGACTTTTTCTCTCACGGAGAAGACCTCGGAGGCTTCGTGGGGATTCTTCGCCACCGATGCGATATCTGAGGTTACTACCATCCGCCTATCTTCATGGGCCTGGATGACTCGAGTTCTGACCGAGAGACTGGAGCATGGAGGTTTTCCTCTATGCTAGGGAGGGTGAGTTCAATACTCACACCTTCAAGGCTGAGCACCCGAGGAGCTGTGCTTTGGATGATGTCCAGGATGTAGCACGACTCGCCGCGTCTCGCTTGTGCGAGATGCATGGAGACCTCCTGCTGAGCTCGCCCTTCTGCTTCTATCCGACTCTCCAGGAGGGAGAGCTTTATCCGGTGATCCACCACGTCCGGACGGATGACCCGCTTTGTCACATCGGCTCCAGCTCACGCGAGCTTTGACCATCGCCCTCGCCAACGCCGTTGATGAGATCGGGACGCCGATTCCTCCTCACCAAAGCGACTCGAGCACTCAGACACCCTCCGTGACAACATGTTCGAGATGATGAAGCTCACGCGAGGTAGAGCGGGAGAGACGGCTGGCTGCATTGCGAGTTGGCCCGCCTCGAGCGCCACTGCGGTGCCGCGACTCCTGCTTCGCCCCGCTCTGTTGCTCACGTCGTCGTTCCGACAACCGGTGCGGGCCGATGTTTTCCACCGAGGACCCGCACCGCCACGGCGCGCAAGAAAGTCGTCCACCGCCGACCGACGCGGCCTTGGAGAGTCGGTAGTGGGCGCACCCGATCCGCCGCTGGATTCGACGAGTTCGACCGCGGCGCCACCTCGATCGTTCTCTCGCCGACCATCAGTCGTAGCCGTTCCCGATCCCCGGGTAACTGTGCCACCTGCGGTGGTAAGCACCCGATGGAGGAGTAGCCAGGATAGACTAAGTTAGTTAGCAGTGCTTGCTAGGTAGTCTTCTGGGTTGCAAGCACTTTCTCCATCTACCTTTTGTAGGCGTTGTGTTTTGTATCTCGTGTCATGGCTTTGCATAGCCTATATGTTGTGTCCTAGGAGTCATGTAACACTTACCCCCCTAATATTAATGAATTGCAGCCATTCGGGCTTTGTATCGCATTTGTGTTGTTCGTTCAATTTGATTTATTTCTTCTGTGTGTGCTTTAGAGGCTAGTGAACCCTCATATACCACCCTCTCTAGTTCTAAGCCTTAGCGTTTCTTCAGATGACACCAAGGAGAGCTGCTGCCCGGTCAGTGGTGCTTTCGCGCAGCCGTGGAAGAGGTCGTGGCTATGGTCGTGGTCGTGGACAAGACCTACCTCCCCACCGCCAGAGCATCCAACAATGGCACAAGTTATGCAACAACAAGCCCAAATCCTTCAAGCCTTGCTCGCTAATCAACAGCGGGAAGCGACCGATCGCCACTCTAAGGTGGCGATTTCCTCGAGACAAGAACTCTTACCTTTGCCTCGGCAGATGAACCCACAGGCGAGAAGATTGGCTCGGGGATGCGAGAAAAGAAGCCGCCTGCCCGATGCTCGAGGAAGATAAGGTGGACTTCGCCACACACCGCTTGAAAGGAGCGCGCCGCTTGGTGGGAAAACTACCATTTGCTCAAGGTGGTGAAAGCCCGATGGCGGGAGAAGAAGAAGCGAAGCGATCGCATCATGTTGGAGACCAATAAGGACCCGCCATCGAAGCAATTCTTTGAAATGCAGTGGATGAGACCGCACTGCAGGCGACCAATCTCTGAGCGAGTTCAAAACCGCCTTGGGACTAATTTTGTACCATGCCGGTACAATGAAGCTAAGAAGAACGAATTCGAGAACTCTCAAGCAAGGTCAAATGACCGTCAGCGAATATCTAACCAAGTTCAATCACTTGCTCGCTCGCTCCAGTGGCGTGGTGATGAAGAAGAGAAGATTGACCGCTTTGTGGAGGGAATGCGCGGGGATATGAGAAGCCGACTTATCCTCCATGATTTCCCTAGTTTCCACCACTTGGTCAACAAAGCCTCGTGCTAGAAAACGAGAAGAAGATTGCGGAAGTTAGCGCAAGAGAAAGATGGCCTTCGAAGCCGCAAGGTGGCATTCCTCAAAAGTCAACATTCCACAGTAGTTCATCATTTAAAGCAGTGTAGTTTCCCCACAAGGAACTCAAGCTCCGGCCAATGAACCAATGGGAATGGTTTCGCATCCTTCGCCAGCCGGACACTGCAACAAGCAACCCAACTCATCTCCATTGTTTCCACTTTGTGGAGTGAGAGGACACTTCGCCAATCGATGCCCTCAGCGTGAGAACACTCCCGCAAAGTTCAACTCGGAGCCACACCACTCAAGGTCAAACATCGACTCTAAGCAAGAACCATCGGACCATAGCGCCTAGATCTACCTCAACACCAAATCGCGCCATGTGAACCATGTCACGGTGAGGAGGCTTAGGAAGCTACGGGAGTTCTAATGGGTGCGTTCTCTGTTAAATCGATTAAGACACAAGTTTTGTTTGATTACGGGCTTCGCATTCTTTCATATCAAGAAAATTTGTTGAAAGGTTTAAGTTGCCAACCTTTAAGCTAAAGAAACCCGTGGTACTTAGTTCACCTGGGGACCCTTGACTACTATCTTAGTAAGTCCCAGGTAGAGATTGCTATGGAAAATTCTGGATTCCTAGCAAACCTCTTAGTGCTTGATCCCAAACTCGGATATCATCCTAGGGATGGATTGGTTGGCCCGATACCAAGGTATGATAGACTGTGCCAACAGAAAGGTGGTACTCACCAAAGACCCGGGCACCACAATAAAGGTTAATGTAGACCGCTCCTCAGGTTTGGATCGTACAATCCATAACCTCGAGAAGGTGACTCTGGAAACAACACATGTAGTTCAAGATTACCCGGAAGTTTTCGGAAGAATTGCACGGCATGCCACGGCCGAGACATAGAATTTGTGATCAACCTAAAGCGGAGCACCCCAATTGCCAAGAGGTCATATAGGATGGCGGTTGATGAGCTTGAAGAGCTTAAGGTACAAATGGAAGAATTACGGAAAAATGATTTATTAGACCTAGCTCATCCCCACAGGTTCGCGATACTTTTGTAAAGAAAAGGATGGCACCGCCGTGTGTGTGTGGATTACAGAGCCCTCAATGAGGTGATCATCAAGAACAAGTATCCCTTGCCCCGCATTGATGATCTATTCGATCAGCTGTCAGGAGCAACAGTGTTCTCCAAGATAGACCTAAGGTCAGGATACCATCGACTTAAGATTAGGTGAGGACATCCTAAAAAGCGACTTTACCACCCGATATGGCTTGTATGAGTTCACGGTTATGTCGTTTGGCTTGACCAATGCACCACCTACTTCATGAACCTTATGAACAAAATATTCATGGAATACCTGGATAGGTTTGTTGTCGTGTTCATAGACGACATCTTAATCTACTCTAAGACTAATGAGGAACATCTTTGAACATCCGCATTTGGTGCTTGGAGAAGCTTAAAGAACATCACCGTATGCCAAATGCGGCAAGTGTGAATTTTGGCTTCAAGAGATCGATTTCCTCGGACATATCGTATCCATTGGAGGAGTCGCGATTGACCCATCCAAAGTAGAAACGGTGTTGGGATGGAAACAACCAACCTCGATGACCGAAGTGCGTAGTTTTCTCGGAATGGTGGATACTCTGGGCGCTTCATTGAAGGATTCTCCAAACTATCGGACCAATGACCCACCCGCCAAGAAGGAAAAGAAATACGAATGGACGAAGCTTGTGAAAAGAGTTTCCAAGAGTTGAAGAAGAAGTTAACTCTTGCACGGTGTTAGTCTTGCGAGACATACACAAGGATTTTGAAGTCTATTGTGATGCTTCGCGCCAAGGTCTTGGCTGCGTACTTATGCAAGGAGGAAACGTCGTAGCATATGCATCCAAATAACTCCGTCCACATGAAGACAACTATCCAACTCATGATTTGGAGTTAGCAGCCGTAGTGCATGCCCTAAAGATTTGGCGGCATTACTTGATTGGAAATCATTGTAATATCTATACGGACCACAAGAGTCTTAAGTATATTTTCACCCAGACAGACCTCAACCTCCGACAAAGGAGATGGTTAGAACTGATTAAGGATTACGACTTGGATGTTCATTATCATCCTGGAAAGGCCAATGTAGTGGCCGATGCATTAAGCCGTAAGTCCTACTGCAATAATGTTGTGGTTCAAAAGTGCCAACCTGAGCTTTGCAAGGAATTAGAGGCACTTAACCTCGAGTTAGTAGAACAAGACACCTTAGCAGCTATGGAAGTTCAACCAACCTTAGAAGAACAAATTAAGACCGCTCAGAAAGGACACCCTGGAGTTGAGAAATTTAAACATCTCATGGCCAAAGGAAAAGCCTCAAAGATGGTTGAAGACCAACAAGGTACCCTATGGTATGGGAAACGTCTCCTTGTTCCCCACCAAAAGGAGCTCAAAGAATTGATTCTAAAAGAAGCCCATAGCTCAGCATACACCATACACCCGGGCAGCACCAAGATGTATCAAGATATGAAGATTCTATATTGGTGGCGCGAATGAAAAGAGACATCGCCGAGTTCGTAGCTTGTTGCGATGTGTGCCAGCGGATCAAAGCGAGAACATCGAGACCCGCGAGTTGCTGCAACCACTGCAAATCCTCGGTGGAAGTGGGAAGAAATTGGAATGGATTTCATTACAGTCCGCCAAGAACCAAGACCGGATATGATTCCGTATGGGTCATGTCGACAGATTAACCAAAGTTGCCCATTTCATCCTGTGAAGACCACCTACAAGGGAGATAAATTAGCCGAGTTATACATGGCTCGTGTTGTATGTCCGCATGGAGTACCCAAGAGGATAGTCTCGGATCGAGGTTCTCGGTTTACCTCACATTTCTGGCTAGTCTCCATGATGCACTTGGAACTCACTTAAACTTGACCTGACATATCACCCATGCATCGATGGACGGAGCAGAAAAGAGTAAATCGATTCTAGAAGACATGCTTGAGCTTGTGCTTTAGAGTTTACTTTAGAGCGGGAGAGATGTCTACCATATGCGAAGTCGCCTACAACAACGATTTACCAATCCGTTTGAAAATGTCTCCGTTTAGGCGCTTTATGGGAGAAATGCGAACACCCTTGCATTGGTCGAATCGGAGAAGGTTATATCTTGGACGGATACCCTCAAGCAAGCGAAGAAAGTCCGATTGATCGAGAGATCGTCTGAAGTGCTCGATCCGACAGAAAAGTTATCACCGACAACCGTCGAGAGTTAACTTTGAAGTTGGAGATCATGTATATCTCAAAGTGTCACCCCTTCGAGGAATGCGAAGATTTAAAGTGAAAGGCAAGCGGCGCCAAGATACATAGGCCGTTCCCAATCACCGCCAAGCGTGGAGAGGTAGCATATCAACTAGAATTACCGAGAAATTTGTCGGATGTCCATAATGTGTTCCGTCTCTCGGCTCAAGAAATGCCTCAGTACGGAAGAGCAAGCTCAATTGAAACCATCGCACTCGAAAGACTTGTCGTATCCAGAACATCCGATCAAGATTCTCGATGTCGTGGAGAAGCAGACAAGACGTCAGATCATCCGCTTATGCAAAGTGCAATGGAGTAACCACTCGGAGAAAGAAGCCACTTGGGAGCGCGAAGATCAGCTGAAGTTGGATTACCCTACCATTATACGAGGAGCTCGAATCTCGGGGTCGAGATTCTTTTTAAGGTGGGTAGGTTTTGTAACATCCAAAATTTCGGATTTTGCAAGATCTTGGTTCAGGAACTCAAACCCCAAAGTTTGCCCGAAATGCTCAAAGATTCGATTCCCAAAAGCACCGAAGCTTCTCCCGTTTCTACCTAACCCTAACCCTAGCCCCTTCCCTAGCCCTGCCGACGCCATGCCCTGCTCTGCCTCGGCCCTCCGCCCCGCCGGCCGCATCAGCACCTCGGCAGCCGCACCCCTCCTCGTCGCCCTCCTCCCTCTTCACGGGTCCGCGCCGCCTCGGCCACGTCACCGCGTCAACGCCCGGCCCGCGCCTCGACTCTTCCCATCCCCTCGCCTCGCCTCATTGCACACTTTGCCGCGCGCCCTCGGCTCTTGCGCCGTGCCGTCGTCAACGGTCACCTTCCTCCCGAATCCAAGCCCCTTCGGCTATAAGAGCGTGCCCTCCTTCCTCCGCTCCTCTCACCCCTTCTCCTCCCAAGCAAGAACACCAAGCAAGAAGAAGACTCACCTCTCATCGCCGCGGTTCGTGCCTCGGGACCCCTCGTCCCGTCGCGCCACCGCCGCGAGCCCTGGTCTCTTTTCATCTCCGTCGTCGTCGCCTCCCCATGCGCCGCTCTCGCCATTCCGTCGCCGCCGCCGTGAGCCCTCCCGCATGCCTTGCCGCCGCCGCCTGCTTCTCCCCTTACGCCTAGCGCCCCTCTCTCTTTCTCTTTCTCTCGGGCCGAACCCCCCCTTCGCCTCTTTTGCTCGGCCGCGCGGGCCGCGTGTGCGCGCCTCCGGCCCAAGTAGCGCCGGGCTGAAGAGTTGGCCGTGGGCCACTTTCGGTTTTTCTTTTTTTTGGTTGATTTTCCTTTCTTTTTCTTTTTATTTTTCAAAAGAGAGGCTTCAAATATTTATCTCTTCCCCATTTTAGCTCCAAAAATTGTGAAGTTTGTTTCTAAAAATTTCTAAAATCAAGCTCTTTCTTTTGGTACTAGTTTGGTTTATTTTGGAGTTCATTTGATGAGTTTTTGTTATTTATTTAATTTGTTTGCTCGTTTGTTTCTTTTAAATCTGACCGATCGCGTAGAGTTTGGAGAAGCCGGAGACCTCCACTTCGATAAAGCTCAAGAGTATCAAGATCACCTAGCCCTAGACCCAGGCGAGTCAATACTTTGATCATATTGAACCTACATTTTATGCAAATTATGTCCTTTTAAAGTATCAAATTGCATGCTTAATTTCGTTATGCAAATGTATGTTAAAAATCCTAAGGTAGTTAAATGCCAACTTGATGTTTAATTATTAATACACCATCCCTTGATAATTGAATTACCTTAAGCCTTTGTCACCCTAGTAATTATTTGGTAACTATACTAGTTTAGGCTATACTTAAGCGCCATGCTAGTCTTGCTTAAGTATCGGGGTATTATCTACCCCATTCATCATCTCTTAAAAATGAACATGGTTTCTGGGCAGTCATTGGATGTAAATGACTGAGGTGATTGTGTTGATGTATTTTCCTATCTCTCAAAAACCCTAATAATTGCTTATCACATCTGGACGGATGGTATGATGGATGGTATGTCGGTGGGTGCTAATGCGGCCAAAGAATATTGGTTTGTGGATGGTATGTGGCATGAACCAGCGGATGGTCCCTAAGGACTTAATCTGTGATGACCTCCCAATGTAAAACAAGATGCGACCACATGTCTATAATGGTGTCGACTGGCCAAATAATTTGTAATCGTTAGTATGAGTTGCACCGAGTGAGATGACCCGCTCGCCATAAGCCTTTGTGGCTATGGGTTGGGGTGTCGACTTACTGGTCTATGTGAGCGTAAGTCGTGTGGCGCAAGAGGGGTGCAGGAAAGGGTTGACGGGTCTCGTGAGCGTAACCCTTCTCGGGTGAAACCTTAGCGGGTGTAACAAATCTTGGTGGATGCATTGTAAAGGCCTTGTGACGATCTCCTTGGCTCACATGTCTCACGAAACATGTGTATATGTCGGGATGATTGTCTCTTGTGGGTAAAGTGTACAACCTCTGCAGTGTAATAAACTATTCGAATAGCCGTGCTTACGGTCAAGAGCGGACATGGGAACTTACAAGAGTTAGTTACATTTATAAAACCTTGTGGGCGGGGTAAAATGTGTTGGGTCGTTGTGACCACGGTTTTGGTTTTCCACAGGTGGATGTACCCAGTGATGTTAAGTGGTGGATGTAACCGCTATCAAAAATAAGCATGAGTGGAGGTAACCTCTCATTGTTATAAATATTGCACAAGTAATATCTTTAACAAAATGCAATTTGGTTAAAATGCTAAGTGATAGGACTTTCTAATATTGGTACTCAAAATATTGCTTTGCGCAAATAAATGAACCCGAGCCATCCTTGTTAAGCCTTGCATGTATATTATTGCATCTTGTGTTGGCTCGCGAGCACGGAAGTTGTGCTCATCCTCGCTCTTTCCCCAACCCTCGGAACCGTGGATCATGGAGATTACGTCTACTACGAGGACCGGGACGCCGAGGAGCAAGGACATGAAGAAGAGTAGCATAGTTCGTAGTCCGAGTCTCGCCTCGATCGGTTGGTTCGTTGGTACTCGTGTACATCCTATATTATCCAAGCCTTTGGCTAATATCGGTCGTACATATGGTACCCGATCGCTTGCACTGTGGAGAGACTTGCTCTACCCTTTGCTTCCGCTATCGTGCTCGAGATTTTGTAATGAACTCATTTGGCTGATCGGCCTATTGTAAACTCGACCACGTGGTTTATTTGAACTCTAATGCTTGTATTAATGAATGTTTTGGTCTCACGCGATGTATGAAATGATTCGATGTGTATCGTGAGCGCTATCTATCGATCAGGGAATAGCGCGAACTTTATCACGAGAGGATTACGGATTACGAAATCCGGGTCCTACAGGTTACTGACAATGCCAGAGTCTTGGAGATCCACTTGCCTACCCCATGAATGAGACTGGTGGGTCTGACGCTGGCTGTGTTTAGCAGGTTGAGGTTCGCCGTCTGAAGTCTGTGGAAACTATGGAATAGCGCCATGTTGTCTGCCTGAATAATAGACCATCATGATTTGAAAATCAAGAACATGAAACCGTCGGGGGCCTGGTGCCTTGTCCCCTGATATCTGGGCTAGAGCGACGGCGACTTCCTGCTTCGAGAAGAGCTCTTCCAAAGTGTGTAGATCTTGCGGTGTAGTGCCCAGCGCCTCCCATCTTAGTTCTGGTGTTGGACGCAGCCACCACTTCCTGAAAATGATGTAGGATGGTTTCCTGTTTGTCTTCGCGCGAAGTCGAATCACGAATTTTCAGTCGTTCAACTTATCGTTTACTTTGGTATTCTGAAAGTGATTTACGGGATCTACATTGGTACCGAAGGAATGCTGACGGAGGATGAATCTGCAGGTTCATCTGGTTGAAAACGAAGAAATTAGTTGTTGATCTATTCGTCGCGGCATGCATGTAGGAAGAAATGGGAGCTTCGTCCATAAGCTCTGGCTTTCTGCTCATTGCTACTTGACCATGCTTCTATGTTTGAATCAACTCGTCGTTCATGTTAAAAAAATTGGCCACGCTGATTTTCATCTATGATGGGGGAAATCGAAGAAAGAACTGTAAACGGACATAAATTTAGAATTATCAAAAAATAAAGGTCCCACCGAGACTTGAACTCGGGTTACTGGATTCAGAGTCCAATGTCCTAACCACTAGACCATGGGACCACGTTGTAAGTAATGCGACATCATCCTATTTAACTATTATACTATGAAAAGAGATCCAACGCTGGACACCGCAGTCGCTGGTGGTCTTAGCATGGTTTCTAGCTTCTCACTTTTCTTTTTCAGTTTGTGGGGGGATTTCATTAACGGTTAATCCTGCGCTTCATGGACGGGTTGAGGCACGCCATAACGCTGTGAATCCAACGGTCCGTTGCAGATCGGACGGCTAGGTCTATGTATTGTCGTAGTCCCATCAAACGAAACTTTTGTCCCTAGAAAATTGATTTAATAACGCTGCAGTGCAGTAACCCATAGGGCTGGGCATATTTTTACCAAACCGAATTATTCAGTTTTTGGTGTTTAGTTCGGTGGTAAATTATGTCTTGTTTGGTGTTCGGCTTTTTGTTCTGTCATTGTCTCTCATAAACCGATTCAACCGAAAAACCAATATTACCAGCCCAGCCAGCCTCGTCAGGTCCCCTAGTCTCCACTCCCAAGCTTAGCCCAACCCAGAGAAATATTAGATTGTTTGGGATTGATGCTCATTTATTGTTTGCATTTGAATCTGAGTATTTATGAGCTATAGTTCGGTATACCTAAATGCCAAATTTACCAAAGCGAATTAATTTGGTTAATTAGGTTCAGCTTATTATTTTAGTTTGGCTAATTCGGTGGCCATCCCTAGTAACCCACTGTCCGTTGCAGATCGGACGCTCTACACTAACTGGCTTAGCCCAACCACGAACCCAGCTGGTATAGCCTAGGCCCTAGAGCCCATCTACATGCTCTCCTTGAAGCCCATCTACCTATGGTTAAGGTATTTATTACATGTCCAAGAGAAAGCCCAACAAGCGAGGCCTATCTGCCTATAGATATAGAAGAAGCCGCCGTCCTCGTGACCCGCTCTTTTCAGCCAAGCGAGGGAAAGGTAGGGACCGTAGGGTTTACAAGTCCCGTTCCTCCTCCTCCGCCGCCGCCGCCGCCATGGGACACTCGAACGTGTGGAACTCGCACCCCAAGAACTACGGCCCCGGGTCCAGGGTTTGGTAATCCTCTCCTCTCTCTACTCGCGATCAACCGTTCATCGATTAGAACAAACTACTACTGCGCCGTTGTTTTAGATTGGTAGTAAGAAACTGCTTCTATCTGAACGCTTTATCAGATCAGATCAGATTTGTGGCGTAAGCTCGTATTTTTATCTTTTACTCCTATTGTCGTGTTTTAAATACAAGAAAGATTTGTGTGCCGTTAATTCTTGGATTGCTTGACGAGTGCTTATGTACGCGTCGTGGTATGGATTTGTTGTTGCAGCCGTGTTTGCGGCAACCCGCATGGCTTGATTCGGAAGTACGGGCTCATGTGCTGCAGGCAGTGCTTCCGCAGCAACGCCAAGGACATTGGCTTCATTAAGGTACACGCCAAAGTTCTGATTTTTTTTTATTCCCTGAAACCTAGGCACGACTCAATATGCTTTGTCATCAATGCATCTACGTTTGTCGGACTAGCATAAATTGTTACGGACTGTAGATGGCTTGTTAGATTCAAAAGAGATGCGCATGATGCTCCTCTGGCCACATTAATCTTCCGGGTTGAGTATTGCATCGTCATCCCACGTTCTGCCTTGCAATTGATGTGTCTGTGTTGGTCAAACGAGTATAAATCGTTAGAGACCATAAGATGGCTCCTTAGAATCGGAAGAGATGCGCATGTTGCTGCACTTACCTTAATGATGTCAATACTAGCTTGGCTAGATTTTATTTTGTTTCCATGTACTGTATTTCTTACTTTATTACCTCCAATATTTGCACAACCTCATATGGGTAGGTATCTTGTAAATGGTCAGTGCCTTGTAAATGGTACACACTTTAAATGTATTGTGATTGGATGAATTTCTGTAAGAAGTACTAGTTACTCAACGGTAAGAACCCCCACAAATCTCATATTTGTAAGGATTGTAGTAGTAGAGTATTGCCCTATGATTCTCATATTTGTACCATGGATGTGGGAATAACCTTTCAAGCACGTTAGTTTCCACATTTTCATTCGATGTTTCTAATGTAATGTATAGTTTGTTATGCTATATTTTTTTGGTATAGATAAATCATTATGCAGATGGATATGTTGTTATTGGATGTGTCTTTTTCTTTTTTATCGTTGAATACCTGAATGTGTGGGTGTGGTTAGTTTATTGTGTAGATGTATGTACATCCGCCTTTCTTTGTCATCCTGTGCTTTTAATCTTGGGTCTCTCAGTGTGCGCTCTTGTTTTGCAGTACCGGTGAAACTTGATAGCTCAAAAGGAATGAGAGCATGGATCAGGAAAGTTTCTCATGAAACTGTGATGTTTTGATCGAATACTATCCTTATCGTAATTATGTAATGAACTATTGATGTTTGGACGCGAATAATGGACCAAGTTCGTGAATGCTGCTACTTCTCTGCTTTTGCTTGAGCACGTAAAATGTGTGTTATACGGATAATTGCATTGCTATTGTGCCATTTTAGGATATCTCAACCGAGATGTTCTTCATTTTAATGCTGCTGTTTCATTCCCTGTGTTTGTATCTATCTGAACCTGTGGTTTGTTACCGAATCAGTCTTAGCTTCTCCTCAAATTGTCTAGCGCTTATGATCCTATACTCTATAGCGCATAATCTTTTGCTAAAAGTGTTGGTGTTTACACGCCAAGGGCCGGCGCAGATGGATTAGGGATTTGGAAATCGGAGTAACCCCAGTATAGTTTCAGGTTTTCCGAGCTACAATAGCTTCCGATTAGGCTGGAAAAAGCGTCGGCAAGTAGCCCACTTTCGAGTTCTTCAGAGTGTCCTCCAGTTCTGGAACTGGAGGCCCAATCTAACTGAGACTGGCCGTAAAGGCCTCTTCAACTGCTGTCTCAGATAGGGAACCGCGAGAAGATGATAGGTGCGAATTGGACTACTCCTTCACATTCGCGTTCTGCTCGACGCTCGCTGGTTTATCCACCACGGGAGCACGAGGGGTTCTGGCATTACTTATTATAAATCTAGTTAATTTTATTATTAAGATTAGTAATTGTGTATGTTTTTGGACTTTAGAAACGCACTATACATTATTAAGACAATACATTTAATGTATTTTTTATTTTAACTTTGTTTCTCATAATTTATATATCAATTTTGATTACATATGACATTTAAATGTATATTTATTAGCTTATCTTATGATAACTTTGTTTTACTAGCATCTTCTCTATTTTCGTCCTACGTACGCCACTGCTACTGAATATTGCCCGCGTCCACGCGGGTAAAGCCCAGCGAAGTTGGCACCAGGATACACATTTTGGCTTGGCAGCGGTGTTATCTCTTACCACTTTTTTTTAATCGAAAAATGCATTTTATGTCGTTTAGTACTTGTAGTGAAGCGTAGCGTTGAACAGGAAACTCGTGTCGTGGTTCGTCACCACAGTCCCGATCTAAGGTCGAGTTCATCAGAGCAACTTCCTTGGCCATTAGGGTAAATCAAGAAAACAGCAGTAGCAGCCCAGCTCAGCTTCACCGAGCCAAAAGGATTTTCTTTCTTTTTTTCTCACACCTTCAGAAACAGTTCAGAATGAAAGAGCTCTTTCTCGGATTCTTGGTCCATCAGAAGGGGATTGCGATCGACGATAATAAGGCCGAAGAAAGGTTCAGAATCAACCGGGGTTCTCCCAACGAAGCGAGTGTACAACTAGGGCGCAGCCCCACTTTTTTTGTTGGGGTTTTCTTTACTTGGTGAGTTGGCACTGATCTCCCAGAAGAAGTTTCTTTTCTCGAGTTAAGACAAAGAAATATGTTCGTGTACGCAGATCACACTGCTCAGCTAAGCTTAATGGCTTGTCCAGGGCCCAAACAATAGTGGTGCTTCCTGTTGTGCCTCCTGAAACCATTCGAGCGGTCGTCCTCCCATGGCCCATGCGTCTCTTACCCGCCAACGATGTCCAAAAATAATCCTATAGGATTTGGTCCATAACTCCATCAATGTAGATCAATTTCACAGTGTGACACGTGTCTTTTCACGAATCTCAAAATGCACAGCCTCATAAATTACTGATGTGAATTTTCACAAATTAAATACTAAAGGCTAGTATGTCACGTTTTGAGATTCGTGAAAAGACACGTGTCACGCGGTGGAGTTGGTCTACATTGATAGAGTTATAGACCAGGTCCTATAGAAGGAGGCATTGCCGTTGCTGTATTCAGCGCTTGTTAGAGTATGTACAATGGTGTGATGTTAGCTGTCTGTAAGTCTTGATATATAGTACACGGGATGGTGTAGAGGAGAGAGGAGGAGCATAGAGAATTGAGCTATTTCTCATGCAGTAATCGACTGTAACACGAGAAATATGACATATTATATACAGGGGACCTGTCTATAGAGATATATAAAATGAAAATCTATTGTAAAAGCTGTCTATAGATGATATAGAAGGATACTATAAACAACAATTATCTATACCATTGTATATATCCTTAGGCTCAATACACGGAACAGTAGGTATGTCTCTGGCTTGCTTCTAGGTGTCATGGCAACCACATGACCCGTGCTGCACCACCACATCACACTAGCTGCAGCTGCTTTGACGATCTGATCAAGCCGCAAGCGAGCCCATTTTTTTTAGCTCAAGATCTGATTATTTGTTCGATCCGATCCGTTGCATTCCTGCTCGGACTTCGAATTTTTCCTTGTGCGCCCAACAACAATTGGTACTACTGCTACTCGGTCATCTTACAGAGGAGTGACTGGCGTTTCGCTATCTGCTGGGCAACTGAGCAAGGGCAAGGGCAAGCAAAGGTGCAAGACTGCCGGTACTGCTGCTTTTACTCTGACTGTCTGAGCTTTATTAGTCATTCAACATCTCTCTCGTACTTGCTTCCCCCTTGGCATTCATGGTGTCGTTCACCTTGGAGCTCTCCTCCTTTCTCTCTCAAGCCTTCTCATTTGTTATGGATTAATTCTTTCTGAACCCGACAGCAGAGAGAGTAAAGACAGTAGTAATTGGAGCGCGAAGGCGGTTTGAGTCTTTCAGTCGAGTGTTCTTGCGAAGAAGAGGAAGAGTGGTCTTAGCTTCTTCCTCGCAGTTTACAATTTCAATAATGAAATTGGGAGCGTGCTTAGCTCCTGGTTCGAGAACAAAAAAGCTTCTTACTCGCATCCACAATAAGATATCACGTGTAACAGCCCCGATTTTCAGGACCGTTAAACTCTTCGTAACCGCCCAGGATGTACAGTTGCGAAGCAAATAGTATCTTAAGTAAGCTTCCGATTGCAACAAAACCTAGACTTTTGTTATACAAAACTAAGGTTTAACAACCTGTTTTGACCTGACACGGACATCCAAACCCAAAGTTAAATATAATACAAGACAAAAAAAATTCAAACCACAGGTACACTTGAGCGCAGTCGAGACCTAGTAACAGTAGTCATTGCCTTCTGGGGGTCCACCAAAATCTTGCTCACAAGAATCCTCTTCTGTAGATGTTTTGCAAATTGCAAGAATAAGTACTACCACCGTACTCAACAAGCCGCATGGAAATGCTAAATAATTACATGCAAGGAGTTCAATGGATGGTTAGGGTTTACCATACCTGACATATGTGGATGCACTTTGCATTTAAAACAATTTATAAAACAGTAAAACAATAATAAGTAATAGCATCAGGGGTTTATCAACAAACTCGATCACCGACTTAACATCTCAAAAACTCTACTTATGCCTTTGTACTGGAATCACCCATTGACACAGCTTCATTAGCTGGAAGCACGGCGTATTCGAATACCTTTGATTATTCACTCTGCAGAATTGCCCAACTTTACCCACAAGATATCTCAAGCTCGTACTGTCAAGCTATAAACACGCAACACGTTAGCGTACGATTGAGCTGAGATAACAAAGCATTTTCACTGCTCAACCTTTCTAGTCTCTACCTGGTAGATTCTTACTCCATACAGCTCGGGAGACCACTAACCGTTAGTGGAATCCGTACTCCGTGGCTGATGGGCCCATACCACTTGTGTGTAGACTACCGAGTGTCCACTTCCGGCCCACTCCTGTCACACCCCAGTTCCGAGCTACTCTATCATACAAGAGCACACGTCTTTCTATGTAGATATTCAATCGGGAGAGCAGTGTACTTAGCCAGGGAGTAATGACCACGCTTGTGATTGAGCGGTTTCTATGTCTGTTACTTTGGCATAAGGTTCTTGTCCTTACCTATCATCCAGTGAGGCGATGGCCCAACACCAACTCGTGACTGTCCACCTCCAGATCTCACTGATGACTCACTTTCATCAAGTCTATTGGGTTGCCCAACTTGCTGGACACAACCCTCAACTCTGCACCAAAACCATTGGCGAGTAGCCAATACTTGCTTTCGATTGATGAACACATTTTTGGTGATAAAGTTATTTATAGTATTCTATGTAAACTAAGCTTGTCAAGGTGAATATGACCTACAAGAGTTGGGTGGGTTTGTTTGTGGGGTATTTAGGATTTAACTAATTGTCATGGCATTCTAAAGTATTATTTCAATATTTAAAGTAATTGGCACAAATACAGTAATGAAAGTAATAAATACATGTATGAAATGTAGGTTCAAAATGATCAAAGAATGCGACTTGCCTTCTTGCACAAAGTCTTCTTGATTCTGATCTTGTCCGGCGTCTTCCGGAGTCTGGTCGTCAAAGTCGTGACCTAGCATGAAACAGAACAATAAAACAATTCAAATAAAATCTGGCTCGACAAGGAATGAGCTGGGAACAACATGCAAGTAAATAAAACCAGAAAAGAAACACAAAGAAAGGTAATGTGGAGTGGTGGAGATTATTTGGTGTTTAATTGGATCGAGCGGAGCTGAGATTTGGATCGAAGTACAATAAAAATATTGTAAATGGGTAAGAAATCATAAAGGAAGGTGGTGTGTGATATTTGGGGCTTCATATGGTTGAACAGAGTTGAGATTTGGACTCACGGGCTCGAAACGGTTAAATTTGACATATAATGTCAAATTAGGATTTTGGGCAGAAATGGTGTCGGACAATGAATAGTACCATTTTACTACTCATGTATGACAATGGATCAGTGAGTAATGACTGGAATCAGTGTTTCTGGTTTGAAGTGAACAGTAGATAGGGTTTACTGTTTTTGGATGGAAATGAATAGCACAAACCATTTTCGGGTAATAAATAGTAATGAGTTTACTGTGCAATGGCCAGTGTTTGGGCTGATTTAAAAGAATAGACAGTGAATGGGTTTTCTGGGTTCGAAACGGTCAAATTTGACATATAATGTCAAATTAGGGTTTTGAGCGAAAACATGATTGGATAATGAATAGTACTTATTTTACTATCCATGAATGAAAACTGGATGTGATCACTAATTGGGAATTACTGTTTTTAGCTGAAGAGAATAGTGGCGGACTATTTTTCATGTGGTGAACAGTAACTAGGGTTTATTGTGCATTTTTCGGATTAGGAATAATGTTTTCGATTTCGGGTGAACGGTAAAAGGGCCTACTGTGCAATGAACAGTATTTGGTTTTACTGTTCACGTGTTGTGAACAGTGTTGGGCTGAGCCCGACGCTCAAATGGGCCTCGGCCCAAATCGGCCAGGCCATAAAGGCCCAGCTTGGGCGGCCTTGAGTTGCGCTCGGCTGGAGGCCAGAGCGCGCTCGGCTCTGCCCGAGCCGGCGACGGCAGCGTTTGCGACGGCGGCGGTGGCCGGCGGCGGAAGTGGGTGGTGTGGGGGGGGGCATCACTAAGCAAAGGTGGGTTCCATTTTGGGGTTTTGGAGTAGTGGTGGAGGTGCGGGAATGGGGTGGCGGCGGAGGTGGCGGTCGGCCGAGGCAGGGGAGCGGCGCGGCGGCGCTCCGGCCACGCTCCGACCAAATGGAGGGGCGAGGGAGCATCAGTGGATGGAGGGGAGTCTGTAGGTGGCGTTGGTGGAGCTCGGGGTGGAGTGAGGTGGCTTGGCGACGTGAGCCGTGGAAGGGTGGCGGAGGAGCTCGGTGACGGCGAGGCTCCGGCTGGAATTGGGGGTGGGGAGGTTAGGGGAAAGGTTGGCGGCGGTGAGGAGAAGCTTAAGCCGGGCTGGGAAGGGAAGAAAATGAAGGGAAGCGGCGGTTTTACCTCGCAGCTCGTCGGGGAAGAAAGGGAAGGCGGCGGCGAAAATTCAAATTGGGCCAGCTCTGGAGAAGATGAAGCGGAGGGGAGGTGGTAGAAGGGAAGGTGAGGTTGGAGGCTTGTCGTGGGTGGCCTTTTTCGGGCTGGGAGGCGGCTGTTGTGCTAGGGAGGCGGCGGGAACAGGGAGGTGGTGGGAGCAGTGGGCGGCGACGTGGGCAGCCGGGAGTGGCTAGGCGGCGCCGGGAGAGGGGAGGTGGCAGGGTAAGGTAGAGGCGGCGAGGGTGGTAGAAGGCTCTGGAGACGGTGTGGACACGGGAGGTGGCGCGGCGGTCGTCGATTGCGGCGTCGACGGATCGAGGTAGTGGCGGCGGCGTGAGGAGGAAGGAAGGAGAAGGCGCCCGGGAAGAAGACGTTTTCAGAAGAAGAAAATAGCCGGACGAAAAGGGAAAGCGGAAGAGAGAGAAAACTTGCCGAATTGGACAAGTTTTTGAATTCAAACGAAAAACTTCAAAAACTTTTTGAAATCCGAATTTTTGGGTTATTTCACCACGCGTTTCCCCCTCTGCAACAACTCAGAAAAGGGAGCTTTTCTCTCACTCCTTTCTCTTTGGTACGCACTGCACGCTCTTTCTCTTGGCGAGGATTTTTTTTCTCACAGGAAGTTTTTTGTAGGTTTCTTTGCTGCAAGTAGCCCAAGTAGGTGCCCTCTATGTGTTTCCTTGCTCTCCTCTATATTAGCCAGTTTCTAGATTATGCGAAATTTAAAGTAAAATCGGGTACTGGTGTACCGTGGCTATAACACGCCCATGAGCTTTACTAGCTTCAGTCAGTAAATACTTTTGTAATCCTGTATGTACATTCGTCCATTTCTTACGGTGCAGAAGTTTAGTCGGTAAATACTTAGTATATAGTCCACCTTCAGACTATTTGCTTCTCTTTTTTTTTTGACGTAATACTTGCTTCTCTTATATCTTTTTTCAGATTACACTACGGTGATCTCTACAGAAGTCTACTACCACATACTGATTCACCTCATCAGCCACCATGTTGAAGCAATCATCCAGTAGGAACCACAGGGGCAAGAGGCTCAGGCCAAAGCAGACTCCGGGTCCTCCTCCTGGTCGCCGTCAGTATCTGGCTCACGTACCAGCTGACACATTCCTACGGCAAGCGACGGGCAGTGGCTGTGGAGACTGACAGCGACGGCATGGGCGGTGAGCTGACACAGCGCCGGCTGGGCAGGAAGGACCCCGTCGACCTTGCAGGCGATGCGTCAGGGGAGGATGACGTTCTTGGGATCGGAGGCGGTGGGGGCAATGCCGGGAGCGAAGGCGTGCACGGGAATCCACGCCTGATCGGTTGAGCAAGGGTGGAGAAGGCGAAAGGAGGCGGCAGCGATGAGGAGGATGAAGAGTCTGATGAAGATGACGACGATGATGGCCTTCCTGGTGATGAAGAGGAGGATGACAAAGATTTCCACCCTGAGAACGGTGATGGTGAGGATGAACTGAAGACTATGCGAGGCAAATCTGACAGAGCTAGCGCGTTCGGCAACGCCGGCGACGGCAAACGTTTTTACCAGCCGAATGAATTGGATGGAAGCGTTGTTCCTCAGGTGAACGCTACTGGCGGAGTGCAAGACGGCGCTGCTGTTCCATTGGTGTATGGTGCTGTAGATGGTATTGACATGATTCCAGAGCTCAATAGCTCTCAAAGTCTGAGCAAGAATTCATCTACGGATGTGTTGTTGAATGGCAGAGAAGCAACTGGTAATTTTGCTGCTAACTTGCTGCTTAACGACGTTGCACTTGGGGTACCTGGAGCAGAGAAGCCTACCAACAATGCCTCCGCTGATGACAATCGAATGGTTAACCAGTATTCGATTGCTGATTCTGTCAAGACCGGCAGCGACAAAGCAGAAGACAGGACATCTCAAGCTGAGAGTGGCAATGGAGATGTTGCTACCCGGGACAACTCAATTCTTCCTGCAGATTAAAATGGTTTCTGCCTACAAGGCATTATGTTAGCTTGTGATTCTGCTTGTTCTTGTGAAAAGCTTGTACCCCCCTGCTTGTATTTCAGCGATGGAGATGCTATTGCCTGAAGCCTTGTTTTCTTGAAGAAGCAATAGCTTTCCCATAACAAACTCTAGCCATTTCCTGAACTACAGCAGACCACATTTTCCTTTCCAGTTGTAGCAATCAACATAAAGTTGAGATTCAGTAACACTCAGAATTCCCAAAGCTATGGGCTTAAACTGCTCAACATGGCCGGCCCTCATCTTAGTCACCACCTAACAAAATATTCCGTCCTGCCAATAATGGAGCCAAAAAAATTCACATGCACAAGGAAACATTATTCAAACGTATTTCATCCAGAAAGGAGTAAGAACATGAAAAAGGGATCAGAATATGATAGTAACTTCGGATGATAATGACAGTGTTTTCTGAAACTGGGCAACACAAAACAATTGCCTTGCATATGATCATTGCTGTGAAAAAAACACGAGACAGGTAACAGCTAACACAGTTAAATCCTGATTGTCAACACAAGAGTTTCATCATTCTTATTTCTTGTTGCAGCAAAATAGGTCTCAATGAAAATAAAAACCACTGGAACAACCAGAGAATTTTTCTTAAGCATGCACCGGCTTCTGATGGAGTGCTATTCAGTACTCAATGGTGCTTGCTCTCAAACAGGCCATCAGGTCCTGCACAGCACGGTGGAATTGTATGATGTGTGAGAATGAAAACATTATAGTAACCATAATCGATAGCATAAACTGATGTGACCCAAAAAAGAAGCCCAAAATATGCAATGCAAGTATACAAACAAGGCAAGTACATTAAGAATCCAACATCTGGTCAACACTCTAACAGGCACCAAAAATCACAATTATGTTAACTTTTTGTAGCCAACTTTTCATGTTACAAAATAACTCATTAGATTTTAAAAGCATACCAATATATACAAGTCAAAGTTGGAATGCTCAAACATTTGAAAATGGTTCTACTCTGGACTTATGGTTATCATGTATATTGTCTACTATGGTGTTCATGGCATCTGATACAAACAACTTTGAACAGTTCCGACAAAAATACAATGATTCTTATGGGAGAACAAAGGACTACCAGGACTGGGTGTTTATATTCTATCATTGCCCATGCTAAGCATGAAGGAGTCAAATGAAATTAAACCAAATAGGAAGAGAACAGCTCTTGGTGTGCCGCGGGGGTAGGGGCGGTGGCCTGGTCTCCCCGGACGGGCAAAGCATGTTGCACGCCGCTCGTCTCGACTTCCCGACAACGAACAACGCCTCCGAGTACGAGGCTCTGCTCCTGGGCCTCCATAAGGCCAAGGCTTTAGGGGCCAAGCGCAAAATCGTCAAAAGTGACTCCGCCTCATGACAGACCACTTCGACAAGTCATTCACGACCAGGGACCCCGAAATGGCTAGGTACCTAGCCGCGATTCGCGGGGTAGCAAAGCACTTCCTCGGCATCACCGTACAAACCATCCCAAGAGGAAACAATGAAGTGGCCGACGAACTTGCCAAATTGGCCAGCTCCGCACAACACCCCCACCGAACATCTTCTACGAGGTACTCCGTGCGCCTTTAGCCACGCTAGAAGCACAAGGGACTGCGGCCGAAGCACAAGGGGCGGTGCGCGGGTCGAACCCCGTCCTTCTCATCAACGAAGCCGACTGGCGGGACGCCATCGCCAAATACCTAAAAGGCGAAGAGCTAGAGGACCCAGTCGAGGCGAAGCGCCTCCAGCACCGTACCAGGAACTACTGCATCGTAGATGGCTTAATGTACAAAGGGGGCGTTTGTGCCCCCCCCCCCTGTTGTGGTGCGTATCGCGAGGGGAGGGCCAATCCCTCCTTTGAGAAATTCACCAAGGGACTGCGACGCGCACCAAGCGCCCCGGGGCCTCATCGCAAGGGCCTTTCGCCAAGGCTTATACTAGCCAACAACACTCCACAACGCACAAGACCTCGTCCAACGCTGCTAGGGATGCTAGTGGACCGGCCGCAACCCGAAGGGATTGTCGGTTCCACTACAGCCCCTATCCCTGTCTGGCCCTTCGCGCGGTGGGGGCTCGACATCATCGACTCATTCCCAGCAGCGAGGGGAAACCTTCGCTTCGCGTTTGTCGCCATCGAGTACTTCTCGAGATAGGTCGAAGCGGAGCCCGTAGCAAAAATCACCGCCACGGCAGCCCAACGGTTCGTATGGAAAAACATCATCTACAGATACGGGATGTTGCGCGACATCGCCACTGACAACGACACCTAATTCGACTCCGCACGCTTCAATGCATTTTGTGAAGGCCTGGGAACAAACATATGCTTCGCATCAGTAGAGCACCTCGAGTCCAATGGGGCGATTGAGCTAGCCAACGACAGCCTACTAGCAGGGCTAACCAAAAGCCTCGTTGGTGTGCCGAAGGGCCTCTGGCCCGAAGAGCTCCTCAAGGCCCTATGGGCACTTCGCCCACCCGAGCCACGGGATTCTCACGTCTCACCATTCAAACTCCTCTTCGACGACAAAGCAATGACCCCAGGCGAGCTCGCCGCGAAGTCCCTCCGCACCGGGGCGGACCACAAACCAGCAGACCGCGGAGTGTCCCTGGACCTCCTCGAGGAAAATCGCGTACAGACCATAACCACCATGACAAGATATGTCGTGGGCGTCACGGCAGCATACAACAAGAAGGTCAGAATCCGCCACCTCGCGCCGGGTGACATGGTGCTCAAACGGGTTGCACATCCCACAGCTGTGGGCAAACTAGAGTCCAAATGGGAAGGACCATACATCATCACCCGCACAACAAGGGTGGATTCCTATTACATCGCGACGCAGGGGCAACAACTAGACCACAGGCAGAACACCAAGAGCCTCCGCAAATTTTATCCCTAGGGTCGCTCACTTGTAAAAACCCGGTTGCGCCTGGAGTATAGCTGCCCTGCCTTTTTAACGCGGCGGAGGCACGTACGAAGGCCCGTGTACAACTTTGGGCACTCCCCCCCCCCTCAATGAAATGGACACCACACGCGAAGGGAAAAACAAGCGAACTAAAAAAGACACCACGCATGGCTCACAGCCCCGATGCACACCGAGGCCCTCCGCAGCCCGAGTGTATAAACAAGAAACCGCACATGGCTCACAGCCACGGTGCACACCGAGGCCCTCCGCAGGCCCGAGTATATAAACAAGACACTGCGCATGGCTCACAGCCCCGGTGCACACCGAAACCCTCCGAAGGCCCAAGTGTATAAACAAGACACGGCGCATGGCTCGCAGCCCCGGTGCACACCGAATCCCTCCGCAGGCATGCCAGTTTAAGCATGATAACCGGATTAGAGACTTATTGGTAAAGTATGAAAGTGATGAAATGTACAACAAGTCGGTTTAATCATGGTCACCGGATTTGAAATATGCTATATTGCGTAATGGTTGTGATTTGCAACATGTCGGTTTAAGCATGGTCACCGGATTTCAGATATGATATATTACATAAGGGTTATGGTTTGCGACATGCCAGTTTAAGCATGGTCGTTGAGGTTGAGACATATTGGTTAAGACACGACATGCCGGTTTAAGCATGGTCACCGAGACGTGGATCATGTGGGTAAACATGGTCAAGATAATAATTGCTTATACAAAAGATGCCTTGGATTTGAAGTCAACAATGCTAAGTCGTAGGATTGGAAAATAGTTATAGTATTTGAGCAAATAGGCTTTGTGCTAAAACAAACATAAAACCCTCCTCGGTAAACCTTGCATCTATAAAATTGCACCTGCTGTGAGGGCTTGCTGAATACCTATGTACTCATAGTTGTTCAAATATGTGGATTTAGACTATGAAACTAAAGATCCGGTGTATAAATATTTCTATCATCCGGCTATGGAAACGATGAAGACAGTGATAACTAGGTCCTAGCCCCAGTCAGTTGCCTGTGGCAATGCATGGAGGCCACACTATTATGATGTTCTTTCCGCTGCTACTACTCAAATTCTAATGCTACTCTGTACTTTGAACTACTTGGCCTGTTGGCCCGTTATGTAAACATCTGGCCTTAAGGCCTATTCACGCTGTTATATAATAATTAATTACTCTTTATGTAATTGTTGTATGGATGTGATATTCGCCAATATATGAACTGTGTGAGCTAGCTACTGATCATAGGACTAGCTCAGAATACACAGATAGTTTTGGATGCAAATCCAGGTCCCCACATTTAGCTGGGTGGTAAATGATGGAAGGGTCGGCATTTGGTAATGCTGCATCCTGATGTGAGTGAAGGTTGCTTCATGTAATAGCTGGGCTTAAACTGTTACTCTCTTGGTTTCAATTTAGTGAAAATGGACTGGGGCTTTGCCATAGCTTCTAAAAAGGTTTAGCGGTCAAACATGGAATTGTGCAATGATCCATTCTTTACATGTCAAAATTATAAAATAGCATAAGATAGTACTGTAAAGACTAGCAAACACCCAGGGTACAAAGCTAAAGCCATCTTATTATACAACAGTCATACATGAATGTATTTACACATTAACTTCTTGATGTGTCATAAACAGGAATTAAGGCTCTGTTTAGTATGGCTCCAACTCCTAGTTTCATAGTTGGAGTGGGAGGAGTTGTGCCAAACGGGGTTGCTCCATAAATTTTTTGGAGTTGGAGCAACTGGGAGCGGAGCAGCCCGTAGTGTAATTTTTTGGAGCGGGTAGAACCTTGCTCCAAGTAGGAAGTTGCGGACCAACAAATCGAACTACCCGTAGAAGTTGAGAAAAATTACCCGCGATATGCCACTGAACTACCCTTCCGCTTTCCCACCCGTCACCCCACCCCTCGCACCCCCAGCCCTTCACAACCCCATCGCAACCCACAGAGGCGGAGAGGGTGCGGCCAGGGCGGAGGCTCCCAAGTCCCCGGTGGCGACTCTTCCTCCCCGTTGTTCGCAGCTGCCAGAGGCGCAGAGGCGGCGGTGACTCTTCCTCCACTCTCCTTGCATCTTTCCTCTCTCCCTGCCTGTCCATAGTCCCATGCCGTCGTCGTCGTAGTCGGCCAGGTCTCTCTCTCTCTGCAGTCCAGATCGCGGGCGGCGTGTTTTCCTGATCGATCCGTGTGTGGGCGCGTAGATCTATTTGTGTCGCTTGTCATTCCGTCCGGTTCTTTCCCGGATTCGCTAGATCTCCGTTGCTTGTTTCTTGTTACCCCCAGTGGGCGCAAGAAGGGTTTCATTAGCGCCGTTTTTCTTGGTGTGCAGTGGAGATCTCTGAGACGACGGGGTTTTGTTCCGCTCTGCTCGTTCGGGTAAATCTTGTGGTTCTGTAATTGTTGCGCGCCCGGTGGTTTTGCATGTGGGATTCTTGGTTGGTTTGTGGTTCATGTGAGCCAAATTCACGGCGCCGATGTGGATAATTTGTGGTTATAGGAGTCAGATCTTGCTCCAGCTGTTGATCTCGCTGTGTTATGGTTTGCGTTCTAAGTTGTTGTTGACTCATATCCCCTTTGTTAGTTGAGCGCTAGTTTGAAGTAATTTTCGGAAGAGTTAAAGCTAGTAGTGGTGAACAAGTTCTCCATATGGGCCTATTGTGCTTGTTTCATGTTTTAGAATTTCATTCATTGGACTGAATAAGAAGCTGGTCTGTTTATTTTCGTCGGGTGCAGAAAGATGGCTGGCGGTTTCAGAGTGCTGCATCTGGTCAGGCCTTTTCTGGCTTTCTTGCCAGAAGTTCAGAGTGTTGACAGGAAAATCCCCTTCAGAGAGAAAGTGATCTACACAGTTATCTCCCTCTTTATCTTCTTGGTATGCACTTGACCACCGGAGCTGATCCTTTCTACTGGATGCGTGTCATTCTTGCATCTAACCGTGGAACTGTCATGGAGCTGGGTATTACTCCAATCGTGACATCTTGGATGGTCATGCAACTTTTAGTGGGATCAAAGATCCATGAAACAACTAGTTTAAAATACAAGGCCTGTTTTTAACATCCTCGATTCAAAACATGTATGTTTACATGTGCTGGTGGGTGATGGCATTGCATTCCATGTTCTTCATATTGGTCCAATGGTATTTGTTTACTGTTCTCTTGTTGCATGACGATAATGTACTATGCATTCCATGTTCTGAATTCTGTATAAATTGGCATAGAGGAGGCCACAAAGGAAAGCTTACATCATGAAGAAGGAAGAACAGATGATGCCCAAACTTACTGCAGAGCTGTGGACAGAGTAGTTGAACACATGCAATTCTGTTCAAATTATTGTTGTAACCTCAATAATCGAATAGTGATGTATATAGAACTGATGTGTAATGATCTTCGTGAATGTAATAATGGCAATAAATTTTGTTCTATCATTGTGGCTTCAGTTTGATACTTTTTTTGTTATTGAATCCGAGATCACCTACCTTGTAAAAAAAATTTGGTGTTAATCAGTAAATAGTAAACGTTAATCTTGGTGTTAATCAGCAAATAGTAGTGTTATTAGATGTTAATCAGCAAACAGTAAACAATAAATGACTCCAATGCAAAAAGTAAACGTTAATCTTTGTGTTAATCAGCCGAAATACCACATAAACAGTAAAAAATCTGACAAAAATATAAGTCACACTACCAAGGTTACTCTCGTCTTTTTACATAGATAATTCTCATTCATGGAGTAGGAGTTAGCTTTTTAACCAAACACCTTCTCAAACTACTCCAACTTCTTATAAGAGTAGATCCAAAAGTGAAGCTGGAGTTGGAGTTGCTAAAACTTGGAGTAGAGCTATACCAAACAGGGCCTAAGGTAATATTTGGATGGGCCAGAGAAGATTCATCGCATTCCCTTGGGGACTTCCTGGCTACAAAAATTTATTACTGGATGGAACACGACCCCTAAATACACAGATACTACGCCCATCGCAAACATTATTTAGTGAGTTATCCAACCGATGCATCCCTTAACTTGACCAAATCTATAGTCCCATCAGGAAATGACGAACCCTCACATTTCAATGCTCAGTTATAATCTGATGAAGTTACCCTCACATTTAAATGCTCAGTTATAATCTGATGAAGTTAAAGGCACTATATTACAACAATCCACATGCATGTATCAGTCCACCACGTCACTTTTATTCAAGGGGAATCATTAAAATCAAAAGAACATTACAATAACAAGTATTAAAATGAATACAGGAAGGAGGTAGAAAATTTATACCCCAGGGGAACTCCTTGTTGCGGATGTGCAGATACGGGTACGCCTGCAACAGCACAAACAAAAAAGAAAGACCACACATCAGATTCATATCATAGCTAATCCAAACTTGAAGAAACGAGGGAGGAGATCTGACCGGCGGCTCCTCGTGGTGGGGGTGGCCCTTGGAGAGGTTGTACGCCGCCAGGAGGGTGCACGTCACGATCGCAACGTAGGTGATCTTCTCCCACTTGGCCGTCTCATCTGCGAGAAAGATCAAACGCAAAATCCAAACCCAAATCAAGAACCGATGGGGAGTCCACGAAAAAGGGAGGAGGATTCGCAGGGCGTGGTGTTGTACGGACAGGCGTCGTCGTGGACGGAGGAGGACATGCCGCGCCTCGCCGGGGCGGCTGCCTTAGCGCGCGCCACGAGCGAGCGGAGGCCGGATCTCGCCGCCGCCGAAGCCATGGGTGGTGGTGCCGCTGGTTTGGGGGAACGGGAGTAGAATGAGGTTGGTTCGTTCCGGGGTCCCCCTTCTCGCTGCGTGGGCGTGGGCGTGGCTGACCAGACGCGTTAGGTGCGCGTGCTGTTTTTAACCTGCTCGTTTTGGTGGGCTTTACAGTTCGTGGCCTTCTAGTTGGGCCCGTGGGCTGGAGATTCGTGGGTGCAATTTGAACGTTTTTTTAGGATAACGCTATGCCCGGTGTGCGTCCGATTTGACAGGTCGGACGCCTACATGAGCAGCGGCCAGCACTTTCTCACCACATTCATTCTCTACCACTGGTTCTTTATCTATGCCTACAACGCATACTCCTTTCCTTTATGAATTTTTCTTGTTTGCACGTTCGGTTGTTGCGTACAACCCCAACTCCGCTATGTCTCATCTCTCGCTGTGCCACCATGGTTCACACAGGCAATCCACCTTGCGTGGCAACGACGGTAGCAACGCGGCCTCCCGAGCACTGTGGTGTCGGAGCAGGAAGTATTGAGCGCCACAGTCTTCTCTGAGCTCACGGGTGGGCATCGCCATGTGCTCCTCCGAGCCCCCAAGTTAGTGCTGCCGCTGCCTCCTCTGATCTTCTAGGTGGGAGCAGGTGCCGACGCTGGGTGAAGATGCCTAGTGCCCTCTCCCTGTGCGTGCTGCCGCCGTCATCCAAGGCCAAGGCCAGTTAGTATTAAGTATTTATTGCAGCAATCCGGATTTTTTTTGTTGCAATAGGTGGTTTGAAATATTGGGTCCATGTCTTTTGAATGTTTCAATAACAAATTCTTGAATTGAAATTTTGTTTCAAAAAATTCTCATTATTGTAACTATTTGCTAATTGTTGCATATGCGATATCAGAATGTTGCATATGTTAGTCTCAAGTGTTGTGCCATTCGTCCCTTTTTTTTGTTGCGCCCATTGGATGTATTGTTACACTCGAGATTTGGCGTGTTGCGCCTATGATGGAAAGAAAACAGGGGCATTTGTTGATTTTTAGGCAAAGGGTTGGTTATTTGTTGCACGTCCAATATAAATATGTGTTTGTTGCTTCCTTTGAACAACCGGTTGAGACTTTGTTCAAACAAATTTTGAGCCATGAAATGCAATGCAGAATTGTTTTGCATTCCTGACTACGAAAAATTTTCAATAAGAGTTGATTCAGAAAGCTTTAGCTTTATTCGTATGCTTCACACAATATGACAATTATTACGTTCAAAATATGGGATTCCGTCGTACCACGAGAAACCGTCCAAGCGCCAGTTGCTCGGTTGCTCCTCTTATTTTAATCACAGTCTAGAAAAATAACACTTGCGAGGAATATTGTTCGCGGTTTACATCCTTGTGCAGTAACACTTGTTGTCACATCTAAATATCGAATCATAATTGACAACATGGCTTTAAATCTATAGCAATGTCAAAAAAAAACTCAAACACAATGATATTGTTGGGAATCAAAGAGCTCTAACACGCGCGAAACGCAGAGTACGCAACTCACATGAACACAGATGGGAGAAGAAACACACGTACAGAGAGTTGGCGAAGCTGCAACTGCTTAGCTTCTTTTCTACATGTTATTTCCTTGTATATGTTATTGAAACATACACCTACTACGTACTAAATACAAAGACTCTCTACCGGATTGCAGCATCATGATCCGGTCTACATGCCACGATCCATAGGACTCAGACTCAGGCCACGCACACCACTCACCAGCTAGCACACATGCAGGCTAACAAGCGTCCGAGTCTCTTGGCTCGATCCACTTATTTTGCTACATACTAACATACAGACTAAGAACTAGTACTCCATCGGGCAGCACTACTACACGCAACGACGACTAGAAACTTCTACGTGCACGGTACAAAGCAAACATGCTAACATGAACAAGATTAATCTAACAGATATTGCTAGTCTGCAAAACGTGTTGAAGGGGGAGGAGACTGTGTGGAAACCGACGGGAACGACGCCTCGAAGTCGTCGAAGCCGTCGTCTCCACCTGCGTGGCACAACGCCGGAGCAGCCACGTCCATGTGGCTCGGTGACAGGCGCTCCAGGAGCCCGCCGCGCTCGCCCTCGAGCCACTGCACCACCCGGCGCATGCCGGGGCGCGCCGAAGGCAGCCGGTGCGTGCACAGCAGCGCAAGCTTCAGGAGCGTCTCGGCCTCGCCGGCGTCGTACTCCCCGCCCAGCCTCGTGTCAACCGCGTCGGTGATCGCCCCGGACCGCCAAGCCTGCAGCACCCAGTCCACGAGCACGACCCGCTCTCCGTCCGCCGCCGCGCGCGGCTGCACTGGCCGACGCCCGCACACGACCTCCAGCACGAACGCGCCGAACGCGAACACGTCGCTGCCCGTGGTGGCCTGGCCGGTGCGCGTCAGCTCCGGGTCGAGGTACCCCATCGTCCCGACGATGTTCGTGGTGCTCGGCTCGGCGCCGTGGTCGTACAACCTCGCCATGCCGAAGTCGCCGAGCCGCCCGTTCATGTCAGAATCAAGCAGCACGTTGCTTGCCTTGATGTCGCGGTGAATCACAACCTGCTCCCACCCATCGTGAAGGTAGAGTAGGCCGGACGCGACGCCTTTGACGATGTGAATCCTTTGTGCCCATTTTAAGGCGGGTTTACCTTCGCCGTACAAATACTTGTCAAGGCTACCATTTGTCATGTACTCGTACACCAACAGGAGCTCTCCTTTACGCCGGCAATAGCCGAGCAAGTGCGCCACATTGCGGTGCCTGAGCCGGCCTAGGCTCACAATCTCGGCGATGAACTCTCGCATCCCCTGCTTGGAATCGTGACAAACTTTCTTGATCGCGACATCGACACTGGACCCTGGCAGGACACCCTTGTAAACCTTCCCAAATCCTCCAACGCCAAGCAGCATGTCATCGTCGAACCCGCCGGTTGCCTTGTACAAGTCCTTGTACGCGAACCGGTGCGGCCCGAATTCGACCTCCCAGTCTTCCATCAGCTCAACATACCTCCTCCTCCTCCTCCTAAACAACAAGATCACACCGATAGCAGTTAGCACTGTTACAGATAGGCTCAGAGGTACCCAAATCGCCACGGCCTTGGATTTGATTGGTGTGACCGTGACAGGAGGGAGCTTTGGCAACTTGTTGTAGTCCAGTTCTTGCGCCATGCCAGAGAGGCTAAAGCTCCAGCCAAGAACGTAGTGGGACGTCTTGTACGAGCCGGTCGACGACGAGAAGCCGACGTACATTTTGTCCAAGAAGAGCGAGGAGAGATTCGTCCTGACGGACAGGAGGGGCCTCGTCGGCTTCGGCTTGGGAACTCGGCACAACGTGACGTCGAGGCGCGCGCTGTTCGCGTCGTACTCCACCCACACCTGCATGGCGCGGCGGCTTGTCAGGCTCAGGTTCTTGAACGAGCCGCCGGGCGTGTAGTACCCCGCCGTGCTCGCGTTGACCGAGACCAGCCTGTCCACGTCGACACCGACGTGGTTGTCGTCGATGTCCTGGAACTCCGGCGTGTCCATCGTGTCGAGCTCGACCGCGAGGAGGTGGCTGGTGGAGTCGCCGTTGGTGGTGCGGTTGAAGAGGCCCAGGTACTCGGCGGCGGCGGCACCGGAGAAGTCCCTGGTTGGCGAGATGGCGAAGGCGATGCCATGGCCGGCGAGGTCGGTGAACGACGCCATGATGCCGAAGACGAAGGTGGCCGAGAAAGAGCGGACGCCTCCACTGGTCGCATTGCGGAAGCTGAACGGGGTGGGGTAGAACGCGTGGCCTTTCGCGTCGGTCGTGCCGTCAGTTAGCCGCAGGAGGCCGTCGGGCGTGACGGATGCGACGCCATCCAGCGCGAGCTCCCCGGCGCCGGCGAACCCGTCATAGGTGAACACGTCGACGGCATTGGCGGCTGCAAGACTGAGCAGGATGAGGAGAAGAATCTTTGCAGGGTGCATGGTCGCTCAGGAGCCGTTCTGTAACTAATCCATTGCAGCTTTTTGTTAAGCTTTTCGGTGGACGTCTGGCAGATTTAGCGTGCTTGACCAGTCGTGGAAATATGCATTTCAGGGTATTTATTATTTTATTAAAGGAGAGTAAAAAAAAATCATCATGTTCGCTCCCAATGTCTAGAAATTCTCACGTTAATCGATAAAAAAGAGATAGATCTACATCATCGATTGTAGTAGGTCTAGATTATAACAATCTAAATTTAAAAAAAGAGCATATGCCCAGTACAATAAAAATGAAATTTAGAATAAAAAATAAAATAAAATTAGCAATTTGATTTTCATACGAGTTCCTGAGTAAAAGAGTCTATATCAAGTACAATAGAACTAAAATTCGAAATAAAAAAATAAAATTAGCAAATTGATTTCCATATAAATTTCTAAGTAAAATCCATAAATAAATATAATTCAGAATAAAAAGTAAACAAAAAATTGCAATTAGATTTGTATGCAAAATCCAACAAATAACTTAAATTTGGAATAAAAAAATGGCAATTTAATTTTGATATAAATTGTAAAAATTATGATTCGGAATAAAAAATAAAAATAATTATCAATTAGATTTGTATACGAAATCCAACTAAAAATAATTGAAATTCGGAATAAAAATAAAATAAAATTAGGAATTTGATTTCAATACGAATTTCAAGTAAAATTCCTAAATAGCTATAATTCTGAATAAAAAATAAATGAAATAATAGCAATTGGATTCATATACGAATTCCAATGGAAAACAACGAAATCGGAATAAAAAATAAAAGAAAATTTACAATTCGATTTCCACACGAATTCCAAAGTAAAATCCCTAAATAAATAAAATTCAGAATGAATTAAATAAATTTAGCAATTTGATTTGTATATAAACTCTAATAAAAATAACTAAAATATTAGATAAAAACAAAAACTATAACGAGGATGGCACGAATGGTATCGGAGAAGATACAAAAGAAGCCCCCACGTTCGCTCTCAAGATCATATGTTTCTATTGTTGCTTCATATGGACTAAAAATAATAACTGGAAATTTGAATAAAAAATAAAGCAATAAGTCCAGTTTACTCCCTCCAACTATCAGAAAAGTCTGTTTCCTCTGAACTACAAACGGTTATTTAACCCTCCAAACTTGCCAAATCCGGTCATTTAACCCCTCAGGCTGGTTTCAAGTGACGGTTTTGTTGATGTGGCAGTGGTTTTGCTGACTGGGAGAGAGAGATAGAAAAGACCACCATCTTCTTCTTCGTTTGCTTTCTTTATTTTCCACCTTCTCTCCATTGCTCCTCCCTCCATGGCGCCACCAAACCAGCGCCCAAATCTCCCTTCTGCTCCTCCCAACATCCCCTCTTGATCCACAGTGCATGGCACACCCGTCCATGGACCGCCGCCTTTGCTCCCCGGCGGCACGCAGGTCCCCGACGAGTGCTCCAAGCACCACCATCGCTTCCTCCACCTCGGTGCCATGTCTGGCTCCGCAACTCCGAGATCATCGCCACTCCCTCCGCTTCGCCGTCGCGTCGGTGTCCCCAACGCGCCTCCTCCCGCCTTCCTTCCCTGCCCGTCCTCCACACCAGCATCCGCAACCGAGGATGGTGGCGGCGTGTCGTACTTCTTGGGGAGCATGAGGGGCCGTGGTACCCACTCCGAAGAAGTTGGCCATGGCCAGGAGCATGGTGTTCCTGCCACCGCCGTCACTGGACGCCGCGTAGGTGTTCTTGGACACGTTCGTGGCAACGCCGTCGGAGCTCCAGCCGAAGAGAGCTCCATGGCGCCATGCTCCCTTGGTTCAGCTCCCTCCTCTCTGGCTGCTGGCCTCTGGCTCTCGGTAGGGCGCCGCCGTCGCTCGCCTCCACCCCGATGCTCGACTTCCCTGGCCCGTGTACGCTCCCTGGTTCTCCCTTGCGCTCGCATGTCCCGCTCCTCTGTGCCTCCTATGGCCCGGTCTGGTCCTTCTTTAGTGGATTTGGCGGCTCGAGGGTACGGCTTCTTCACCCCATGGATCTAAACCTTCGGGAGCTGCTTTTTGTTCATGTATGAGGAATTGGGGGGGATGGGAGACGGCGCAATGGAGGTGGAGGTGGTGATGAGCTGCCGCATCGCGAGGCTGCAGTCGTCGAGGTAGCCAAGGAGATCCCTGATCGCAGTGTCGTCGCGCGAGGAGCGCACGACGTTGAACACCTTGAGCACGACTGCAGCGGGCCCGACGGCGCGGTCGATGTGTGGCCCCGCGACAGTGAGCTCGGCGCGCGTATTGTGCGGACGGCGGCCTCGAGCGCCGGCAGCGCCACCTGGATCTCCTCCCCGCAGGTGGCTGGCCACCTCGCCATCCTACTCGACCTTGCCGCGTCCGATCGCATCGCCTGTGTCGTCCCGAGTGGTGGTGAAAGGAGAAGAAAGAAGAAGAAATGAGAAGAAAAGGAACAAAATAAAAGAAGAGAAAGGGGAGAGGTGAACTGAAGAGAGAGGGTGACGTGGATGTCCATGTAGCAAAATATATACCCCATCAGCAAAACCGCCACTTGAAACTGGTCTGAGGGGTTAAATGATCGGATTTGGCAAGTTTGAGGGTTAAATAACCGGTTTGATAGTTCAGGGGGGGAACTAGACCTTTCTAATAGTTGGAGGGAGTAAACTAGACTTATTCAAAAAATAAAAGTTATAATGAGGATGGCACGAATGGTATCGAAGAAGACCACTAAAGGGTGCAATGGCATCAATCTGTCCTACAAGGAGATATTGACCCACGGGAAGCGAAGAGCCAAGGCGGCAACGACAGGGGTGAGAACAATATTGTGCTACTCATCTTAGCCGTTCCATGAGGACAATGTCGTGCTGTTCGCCAGAGTCATTGAAGAGAAAGTCCGGTGTTGAAGGAGCCAAGGGTCGTGATAACAAGTGATGAGCGTTGACGCTTTTGAAAAAGTTAGTGGTCAAAGAAGCTTAATGATAGAGAAACCCTGGCAGAAAGAAGATAAAGATTTGCATTGAAGACGAGCTATCGACGATATGGGGTCATCGGATAGCTAGGAGCGTGCTATCACTGGTGAGAAGCACGTTCTCGCTGGCAATGGCAAAAATATTCTCCATATCGTTAGACAACGATTAAAGCAGACATACTGACATCAGTGGAGATGAGATATTGTCACGGTTAGTGAGAAAGCCACAACGTTGAATTGGCTAACATCGAAGAAGAGGAACGACCAACATGAGAGAAGAGGATATCAAGCATATATAACATCATGCATGCATATATACATGCATGCATCTGTACAGATAGAAGCGCGAGCGTACAGAGGCAAATGAACACAAAGCTTGGAGTAGAGATGACACAATCGTAGGGAATAGGCTCGGGGTCACCGGAGAAAGCGTGACATGTGTAGCCAGCTGGGATCGGCGATAGTTGCATGTATATGTTTATTGATGTCACAATGGTTAGCATTAAGAATAAATTGGGGAGAAGTAGCAAATAACTATGTGATAAAGTATTGCGTTGAAAAGGGTAGCAACTGAGAGGGATCGATCAAGATTTAGGATTTACTGTTGGAGTTTGAAGAAAAAAAGTTGTGATGATGAGAAGAGATATATGACACGGTGCGGTGGGCAGCTGGTGTGTAAGGGAAGATAAGTTCAAGGTAGGTCGTCCATGGTACATCAGTATATGTGTGAACAAGGTACTTTAATATCATGTAAACTAATAAGATAATTTATCGCACACATAATCAACACATTGCTTGAGATTAAATAAAGGTACATGTGCATACATGCAATTTAGAAAAGTGTAACTAATTACTAATAGATTAAGAATAAGGGCATGCAACTACATAATTTATGCATGATGGAGAATAATTAGTTTCTAAGACCCCTAACAACTTATTATGCTCAATGTTTTTTTTTCATCAAAGCTCACACTTCAATTATATTCTTTAGGTTGTATTTTTCTTCAAATTTTTATTGTTATTTTCATTGTTTATGATATCTTAAAAATCTAAATTGCCTATAAGTTACGTAAATATACAGACTTCGAAATAAATCTAGTTGTGCAAATACGCAGGCCACCCTGCTAGTTATATATATTTATAAGCTTCCAAAAAGTCCAATGAAAGAATTGATCATCGAAAAATGGTAATTTGCCAACTTTGCCGTCTCTTTGTGAACTTTTCTTTATGCATAGCAATGCTCTATTGTAGTATTTCAGTTGTTCTTGACTCGGGGACTGGAGTACACGGCAAGTTCTTGACGGGGCAAATAATTTGGTTCCCATCGAATCAACAAACAATTGTTGTTTTTTTAATGAAGGAAGTCCATGGAAGGACTGAAACTGACTGGCTGCAAATGTGCCCTTTCAATGGTGTATATATCTACATGCACTATACATGCAATCCACAACGATTGCATGTTAATTTGTCTGAGTGTATATTGACTGGTAAGTGGGTAACCCCTCTTTCAGGTTTCTATACCTACATGCTTGTGTTTGCCAACTTGTGAATATTCTATCTTGAGTTCAATCTTGATTCTTTTATCTAGCTGGAATTTGCTCTCTATGATGAAACTTTCATGTCTATATTCTTCCAACTTACAAGCTTTAGTATTTTTTGGGTGTTGTATCAGATTTGCCCACTCTCGAAGTGTCAATGGATTGGTTGTATCTGAAGTCTGAATTCTGACATGTAAATTTATGAAACATGAACTTCTGCTATTTTGCATTTTGCTTGAACTATGGATTTTGAAGCTTCTAGCTGTCTCTGGCTCAGGCAAAACTCTACAGACGAAAATTCTTCCTTACGATGTGCCCTAGCTCCGTAAATTTCATCGTACTCTTGGAGATCATCTGCTTACATTTTTTTATGGAATAAGTCCATTTTATATCTCTGAACTTTGGTGAGAGTCCAAAAAAACATCCTGAACTACAAAACCGTTCAGTTTACACCCTCGAACTGTCAATACTAGATCAAGTTACACCCTACGCTGGTTTTATTGGCGGTTTTGGATGACGTGGCAGCCATGTCACTGGTTTTTAGATGATGTGGCGTCCACGTGTACCTCAGGATGATAGGGCGCCGGTCCATAGGAGCAGTGGCGTCGTAGGGCGTCGCAGGGCCCACTAGGCAGTGAGAGCAAGGGGAGGATCGGGCGGTTCACTGTGCATAAGGCCCACAGGTGCGTGCTGCTCCGGTTCGTCATCGGCGGGCTAGGGCCCCGCGGCGGCGGTTAAGCACGGGAGCTGGCGAGGTGGCGGAGCTGGTGACGGGGTGGCGGCGGGTGGTGTAAAGCGGCGGCGGCGGCGGCTCGGTGATGGTGGCGGGGAGGGTCCGGTGACGGCTTGGGCCAGGGAGGGTGAGCACGGGGCGACTCTTGTCGAAGCGGAGCCATTGGGCTCGACGGGGAGGCTGGAGAGGGAACATAGGTGGCGGCGGGATGCTGGGGAAGGCGGCGGTCGGAGGCAATGAAGAAGCCCAAATGCGACGGCTATGGCGGTGGATCCTTGAGGGAGTTTGAGGGGAAAGGCTCCTAGTGGCCGGGGGCTCACAGTGACGTGGTTGGTGGCGCCGAAGCAGCAGGACGGTGGTGAAGGCGGCGGCGGCGGTCAAAACGAAACGACGACGATTTTGCTTGGTGGGCTTACCCAGGCTCCAAGGGGTTGGAGGCGCGTGGACCCGAGGAGGTGGCGTTGCGGGCTTGGTGGTGCCTAGGCGTGAGAGGATGGCGTCTTTGGCGGCGGCGTCGCGAAGCACATGAGGATGGCGATGCTTGAGGCGCGCGGCAAAGACAAACGCAGGCGAGAGGACGGCGAGCGGTGGCGTGCGCGCGCGGCGGCGGCAGCGCGGCGAGAGGCGCGTGGACCCGAGGAGGTGGCGTGCGCGATTGCGCGCGGAGGCGACGGGGTTGGTGGTGCAGCTAGGGCGTGAGAGGGATGGCGTGCTGGCGGCGGCGTCGCAGAGAGCACATGAGGATGGCAGTGCTTGGCCAGCGGCGCGCGTGCAACATAGGCACGGCTCGGCTGAGAGGACGGGCAGAGCGGTGGCGTGCGCGCAGGCGGCGGTGCAGCGGGGGCGTCAAGTGGCAGAGGGCCAGAAGCGCGCGCGACAGCAGGGGGAGGTGGCGTCCTGTGCCGGAGAGGCAAGGAAGGAGGAAGCGCTCGGCTTGGAGAAGGAAGGCGCCAGGAGGAAGCGGCCAGGGGGAAGACGACGCCAAGGCTGGCTCGTATTAGGAAAAGAAAGGCCGAAGGGCGGATTGGATGAATTGGGAGTGGATGGATAGGGGGCCGGCGACAGGAGAGAAGGCGCCGGGGAAAGAAATGGAGGAGTGGAGAGAGGACACGTGGACGCCACAACAACCAAATAGGTATACGTGGACACCACATCATCCAAAACCATTGACGTGGCTGCCGCATCATCCAAAACCACCAATGAAACCAGCGTAGAGTGTAATTTGATCTAGTATTGACAGTTCGAGGGTGTAAACTGAACGATTTTATAGTTCAGAGTGTTTTTTGAACTCTTGTCAAAATTCAGGGATGTAAAATGGACTTATTCTTTTTTTTTTTTATCAATGAAATTACTACCTCGGCAAAGGACTGGAGACTGTCTGGGTTCGTGGACAACTTGACGGCTCCAGATACAGAGTAATGGCCCGGTATGTATGGCTGCAGTTTATTGGGCCGCAGCGGTAGAACAGGAAGCTCACTGACGTACGTTGTAACAGGCACTACTATATGGTGATTGAACCCAAAGGCACGGCACACGGGCACAAGCGTGAGCGACTGGATCCAAGATGTTGACAAATTCTGTCCTTGTAACAACATTTCAGGCTTCCCTGGACCCAGATATTGAAGTCGAACGGACTGTATTACCGGCAGTCCTGGTACCGACTCCGAACAACATTGGTGGGCTGATAATGCTTCGGTCGGTAGAACATTTCAGCACTGTACAATCGAAGACTTTAATCGCGACTTGCTAACACCCGTGGAAATATTCGATTGCACGGGGAATCCAACAATGTTGTTTTCAACTTTTCATAGCCTTAAATCGATAATTTTGCACCACACGTTTTATTTGAGAAATTTTCTAGTATACGGTGGTAGGATAAATTAAATCTGGTTATTTATTTGTTAAGTGCATGATAGATTTTTTTGTATTTATAATTTTTTTATGAAGATACTATTGGATTTTCTAAATAGTATTGAAAATATTACTCTTCTATTATGCGATTCCCAGATGGACAATTACAATTCTACCTATCGAGATTCTACTATTTATATTGTCAAGTGTAGTATAACTAAATTCTAACTAATATAAAACATTGAATTGAAAAGAAATAGATAATTTATATTAAATTGAGTGTACTGTAAAGAGCTCTTTTATTTGCCTTTCAATTCCACTGCCGTAGCCAACCCAACGCTGCTTGTAGTGACTCGGATGCACAACAACAGTCCAAAGATAGAGAAGGCCACGGCTATTCTTCCTCCCTACCATTCTGAACCTGTCCTGAAGCAAACAAGAAAAAAAATAGTACCATACTGCCTACGTGGGCATGTCCATCCTAGCACTTCTACTCCTGATTGGCGTTCACCGTGCCGCCTCAAGCAGCGATGGCCAGTTCGCCTTCGACGGCTTCACCGGCGCGAGCCTCGCCCTCGACGGCGCCGCGCGGGTCGCGCCAAACGGCCTCCTCGTGCTGACCAACGGCACGACGGCAATGACCGGCCACGCGCTCCACCCGGTTCCCCTCCGCTTCCGCGAGCCACCGCCGAACGGCACCGTGAGGTCCTTCTCGACGGTCTTCGTGTTCGCCATCGTCTCGCCGCACCTCCATCTGAGCAGCCACGGCATGGCCTTCTTCGTGTCGCCCACCCGGAGCCTCTCCACCGCCATGCCGTTCCAGTACCTGGGCCTCCTCAACACCACCGACGGCCGCGGCTCGGCGACCAACCGCATCCTGGCGGTCGAGCTCGACACGGTGCTGAACTACGAGCTCGCCGACATCAACAACAACCACGTCGGCATCGACGTCGACAGCCTCAGGTCCGTGGCCGCTGCGAGTGCAGGCTACTACGACGACGGCGGCGGCGCCTCGGTGTTCCGGAACGTGAGCCTTTTTAGCCGCGACGCCATGCAGGTGTGGGTGGACTACGACGGCCGCGCCATGGAGCTCGACGTGACGCTGGCGCCCTTGGGGATGCCCAAGCCAAAGAAGCCTCTCCTCTCGCATGCCGTCGACCTATCCACGGTGGTGCCCGGCGAGGCGTACGTCGGTTTCTCGTCCTCGACAGGGGTCATGGCGTGCAGCCACTACGTGCTCGGTTGGAGTTTCAGCTTGGACGGCGCTGCGCGGCCCCTGGACGTCTCCCGTCTGCCCGACTTCCCTCACCCAAGTTTGAAGCCCAGTCGCAAGGTGTTGGCCATCGTGCTGCCGATAGCCGCCGCCGCGGGAGCCGTCGTTGTCACGGTCGCCTTTGTGCTGGTGTTTGTGCGTCGGCGGATGGAGTACGCTGAGCTGCGTGAAGATTGGGAGGCGGAGTTCGAGGCGCACCGGCTTTCGTACAAGGACCTGTTCAATGCAACCGATGGCTTTACCGACAAGAGGCTGATCGGGAAAGGCGGGTGCGGCGAGGTGTACAAGGGCGTGCTTCCAAGATGTAAGACAGAGGTCGCGGTGAAGAAGGTGTCCAATGAGTCGAGACAAGGGACGAAGGAGTTCGTCGCCGAGGTTGCAATCATGGGCCGACTAAGGCACCGGAATCTCGTGCAACTGCTTGGCTATTGCCGGCGGAAGGGAGAGCTCTTTCTAATATACGATTACATGCCAAATGGTAGCCTCGAGAAGCATCTGTACGACCAAGAGAATGCTGTATTAAGTTGGGATGAAAGGTTTCAGATCATCAAAGGCATCGCATCAGGTTTGTTTCACCTGCACGAGGAGTGTGAACAAGTCATCGTGCATAGGGACATCAAGGCAAGCAATGTGCTTCTTGACGGTGAGATGAACGGTCGGCTTGGCGACTTTGGCCTTGCAAGACTGTACGCCCATGGTACTAAATCACACACCACGGGAGTAGTTGGCACCACAGGGTACCTAGCACCCGAGCTAGTTCGCACAGGTAAAGCCAACCCTGCAGCAGATGTGTTCGCCTATGGTGCCTTCCTCTTAGAGGCCGCATGTGGTAGAAGGCCTATCGAGCTGAGTACAACAGAGGAGACCTTCGTACTAGTGGACTATGTGCTCGAGCACTGGCGCAATGGATCACTCATCGAAGCGGTAGACTCAAGGCTTCAGGGTAACTACAGTGTCAGTGAGGTGTGCCTAACTTTGGAGTTGGGGTTGCTTTGCTCGCACCCATTTCCGAGTGCTAGACCGAGCATGAGGCAAGTTGTGCAGTACCTGGATGGCGGGGCATCACCCCCGGAGCTACTGCCAATGCACCTGAGTGGGCATGTCGGCCATTTCTCTGCCCACGCAACTGTTTGACCTGCACGAGATGCAGATGCGAATTTGCAGGAAGGGGATGTCTTATATTTTTTAGGAACTTATGCTTTATCAAGTGTAAGTTATAATGAAACAAACACACATCTCAAATCTACTCCAAAGGGAGCGGGTGGTTAGTGGTGCAAGGTGGAGCTGGAGGCTCGGCGCTCTGCGACGCACGTTCGAGCCTTGAGCTCAGCGTGCATGCTCATGGGTTTTGAAGGCTGAGCTCGGGTTCAGCTGAGTATACTCTTCTTCTTTAATGTGGGTTGGATGTGGTAAAATCCCATACATAAAAAAATATACTCCAAAGGCAAGGAAATCGACTAGTAGCTAGCAAAAAAATTAGGCAGCTTACAAAAATAGAAAACCTGCGGAACAAAACACTTGTAAAATTGTGTGCGTTACGAAACAAAACTCTATGAGATTCCTTTTTAGAAGAGAACACCGTGTGAGTTGCTACATAGAAACTATCTAATTGCATGAATTGATCAGCGTACTCATCAGTGTTGAGAGATTTACTTGTTAAGATAACTATGGTACGGTGTTATAATCTGTTTTCCCAGTTACTCTTCTTTCTTTGCTAAAGTAATTGAAAAGTGCTAAGATGTGTAGCAAATTCAAACCATGTGTGTGACTTGCATCATATTTCCAACTATAGGCCCATATACGGAAAAAAAATTAAGCCTTCAAACCACAACTCCTTCACGATCTACTCTGGAAGCCACTCATCGTTTTCTTAAGAGGTATACAGAATAAGATAGTTCTCAAATGATCCAAAGTTCCAAACGCATGTGGTTCTCCTTCCGTGAGTCTTGTGATACACAAGAAGTTACCGTACTACCGTCAAATATCCCCTTGTGATCCCTCGCAAAAAAATAAATAATAATAAAATCCCCTTGTGACATGCCTCAGTATTCGTACTTCTAGAAGGCTGAGAATATCGACATGCCACCAAATGCGACTTTATAGTCTTGTTCCAAATCGTCATGCAAGTTGAAACAGATACGATTAATGCTCTGAAACAAGCTGGTACAGAGTGACGCCTCTTGGTCACCGACTTTACTATACAAGAACAAACCCAGTCAACAAAATTAATTGGATCGAACACCTTGCTGCTACCGCAGTTGTACGCTCCTATGCATGCATGCATACATATGTGCAGTACATGTTACTTCAGCATATGTGTCATCTTCCCCCGGACAGATCAGACACCGTGCCGTAGCTCGTCGCGGACGACGCCGACGTCGGATGATACCACATGACATACGAGTCGAACCCGTCGTTCTGCAGCAAAGCCATCGTGCCGAAATCCAGCGACTTTGGGGACAGTTCCGGGAGCGGTAGGCTGCCGTCCAGGTACTGCACGACCTGCAGCATGCTCGGCCTTGCGTCGTGCAAGAGTTGCGAGCACAGCAACCCCAGCTTCAGCACCAGGCTCACCTCGTCAGCATCGTACTCCCCTTGGAGCCTTGCATCCGCGCAGGCAGTGAGCGATGCGTTGGACCAGTGCTCGAGCACCCAATCCAAGAGCAGGACACGGTCGTCGCGTGCATCTTCCTCGATGGGCCTTCGCCCGCAGGCGACCTCCAGCAGGAACACGCCGAACGCGAACACGTCGGTTCGCGGAGTAGCCTTCGAGGTGCGCGCCAGCTCGGGAGCTAGGTATCCAATGGTCCCGACCACCCGTGTGGTCTGCGGGTTAGCGCCGTGGTCGTATAGCCTCGCGAGGCCGAAATCGCCAAGGCGTCCGCTCATCTTATCGTCGAGGAGTACATTGCTTGCCTTGATGTCTCGGTGGATGATTACTTGCTCACAGTTGTTATGGAGGTAGAAAAGGCCCAGTGCGATGTCCTTGATGATCTGAAACCGCTTGCACCAATCCAAAGCGGGTTTAATCTCACGATCATGCAAGAACTTATCAAGGCTACCATTGGACATGTACTCGTAGACCAGAAGAAGCTCGCCTTTCCGCCGGCAATAGCCGAGCAGGTGCACAAGGTTCCGGTGCTGGAGGCGACCAATGCTTGTGATCTCGGCGACAAACTCTTTTATCCCTTGTCTCGAGTCATGTGACACCCTCTTCACAGCTACGTCGAGGTTGGATGCCGGGAGCACTCCCTTGTACACCCTCCCAAATCCTCCTACGCCGAGTAGCTGCCCGCCCGCGAACCCGCCGGTGGCATGAAACAAGTCCTTGTACGAGAATCGGCGTGGTCCAAACTCGTCCTCCCAATCCTCACGCAGCTCGGCATACGTGATCCGCCTCCACCCGAACACAAACACCGCGATGACCACGGCCAGGACGAACGCCGTGATGCCAATCGGCAGCACTATCGCCAGCACTTTGTTTAAATGACTTCCACCGTGAGCTATGGGCAAGTTGGGAAGCTTGGAGTAGTCGAGAGGCGGAGCTGATCCGTTCAAGGAAAAGCTCCACCCAAGAACGCAGTGCCGTGATGACATGGATCCCAAGGAAGAGGTGAAACCGATGTACGCCGCATCCGTGATCACCGTCGAGAGGTTGAACACGTATGAGAGCAGAGGCTTCTTGGGCTTGGGCACGCGCACAGGAGCTAATGCCACATTGATCTCTGCGCTTTGGCTGTCGTAGTCCACCCACACTTGCATGGCCTTGCCGCTCATCAGGCTCAAGTTATGGAACAGGCCACTTTTGTTGTCGTCGTAGTAACCGGCCGAGGCGGCCTTGACAGACTTTAGCCCGTTGATGTTAATGCCGATGTGGTTGCTGTCCATGTCTCCGAATTCAACGTTGAGCAAGGTGTCGAGCTCGACGGCAAAGATATGGTTAGTGGCGTTCCCGACATTACTAGTGTCGAAGAGACCCAAGTATTGGCTAGGCAAAGTGGCAGAGAAGTTCTTGGTCGGAGCAACGAAGAAGGCGAGCCCGTAGGCGCTCACGTCGGCGTACTCGGAGAGGATGGCAAACACGAAGGTGGTCGAGAAGGAGAGCACGCCGGTGGCGTTTGGCGGGGCATGGAAGTGGAGTAAGGTTGGGTATATGGCGTGGCCCTTCATGAGATATGTGCCGTTGGTGAGCACGAGGACGCCGTCCGGGGTGACCATGGCCGAGTCATCGACGGTGAGGTTTCCGCCGGAGAACCCGTTGAAGACGAAGTCGACCGCATCGCCAGAGGAGTATAAAAGGTGGAGGCTAAAGCAGAGGAGGCAGGCAAGCAGCGACATGGTGGCTGTACAGAAACTTTGGCTGCTTCAAGGATAATTCTAGCTTACTCTAATTCCAGAGAAATTAGATGATGCTCAAGTATTGTTTACACTAGCATGTAGCACTTGCCGGTAGTGGTAGATGAGGTGATGAACGGCACGGAGCCGTTCGTGTGGGCAAATCAGGAGGTGTCTGAATCCGAGATGCTTAAAAATTCCTTCAAGAAAAATCTTGGATGGATCATGCCATACTGCACACGGAACCCTTCAGTCCATTCAAGCATTACTCAAGTGGTTGGTTGAGTGACTCGTGCATTGACAGACTTTGACTTTGTCTCACTTCTAGATGCAAACTAGTATAAAATGTTGTTTACTCTTTTTTTTTTTTTTGCAGACCAGCGAATGTAATTCTGCATGTATATTGACAAATTAAATCTAAGAATTCATCCTCACCACACCTCCAAAAGTTTTTTTTACAGTTGTCATTGAAATGCAGGCGGAATGTAGTATTTGTTTGTTTCCGTCACTTCTCTCTTTCTTTTTTGAACGCTCATAAATTCATACTTTAGTCAAATAATGTCATTTTCTTCCCTTAAAACAGACAATGTCATTTTCTTAGCCTAAATTTTTTAAGGACAAATAAACAAGCATTCAAACAACAGATCAGCTGTGCCAATTATTCCTTTCACACCATCTAACATAAACACTATCGAGTTGCATTACAGATCAATTCACTTAAAAGCTTAAGTTGTAGATGAAAGATGGACAACATATAATTAAATACTCATCTTCACATTTAGACTCCACAATGTCTACATGTGGATTTTTTAGCTCTGATATCATGATGAGTTGTATGCACCAACCAATTCACTAAAAACTTAAGCTGTTGAGAAAATATGGATAATATAATTCAACATAAAGTACTTGGGTGAAATATTGGAGCAATTTATTTATTGTAATTAAGGCCCTGTTATAATCTGTAATTTTCACGGATCTGTCCTCATACTCCCTTCTTTATTACTATAATAAACAAATCTCCTATTATTCTTTTAAAAAATATCTCTGTAGCTTTTGCTATTACTACCGTGCGTTGAGCTTTCATATGCTCTCTCGGAGTTGGCTAGTCTCCGGTATCTGGACAGTCAGATCGCGTTCTGATGCAATGCTGGGCCAGATCTGGAGAATTTTCTTTCGCTTCGGGTACAACTTGTTCTTCAAAGCATCCAGGCTCATGTGTTCCCCATGGAGCTGCGAGGTTCCAGATAAAAACTAAGGGGCTGTTTGATTTTAATACAAATTTGCGTTACCAAGCCTTATCAAAAGTTGGTATTGTCAAATTTGGTCACCAAATTGGTACCAATGTTTTGGCAGAAGATTGGTAAGAAAATGAATTTTGGCTGCTTCAACGATAGTTCTAGTTTAGTCTAATTTCAGAGAAATGAAATTAGATGATGCTCAAACATTGTTTACACTAGCATGTAGCACTTGCCGGTAGTGGTAGATGAGGTGATGAACGGCACGGCGCCATTCGTGTGGGCAAATCAGGAGGTGTCTGAATCCGAGATGCTTAACAATTCCTTCAGGAAAAATCTTGGATGTTTTTCTTTGATAGATCATGCTATACTTGTTGAGAATAATAGCATTTTTCGAATTACTTTAATCCAGAAATATAGTAGATAAAACATGATGAATATTCTAGCCACTTTCATAAAGCAAGTAAGCAAGAACACTATAGACATACTAATATCCGGATGAATGTAAACTAGCATATCTATCACGTTGTTCAAGGTAACAACTAGTAATATTACTAACCAAGAAGTACATATGAAATAGACATACCCGGATCCAAAGGAAGGAGCAGCAGAGTAGAAGAAGCGGCAATGGAGTCTTTGTGAGATCGTCGTTTGTCATGGCGTAGTGGTAAGTAGTCGTCAGCAAAGGACGTCGCGGTAGTAGTCGACGGTTGTAGGCGTGCGAGAGTCGAATGGAGAGGAAGCGAGCAGTCGCGCGAACGCTCCCAAAACCTTATTCGCCCTTGCTCGTGCAAGCCTTCAGGACGAGGGTTCCGAGGCCTGCTCTCCCGGCGATCAGACACGCGCTTGCCGGATGGAGATCGCGGAGACAACAACAAAGAACCGTGGTGTCTTTCGTGGAGAGAATTGGAGAACATGACTGCTCCGGATAATGACTATATATAACAACCGCACGAAACACCACCATCACTCACTAGTAATGGCAATGTTATCGCCTAGTCAAGAGGCGAAACGGTCACCATTATTCACTAGTAACAATGCAGCCGCATCGCCTAGTCAAGAGGCCGTAAACGGTCGCCATTATTCACTAGTAACGAAGAACTGCATCGCCACCATTATTTGAATCGATGCAATCGTTCTTTCAATTTGCAAAAATAAAGAGACCGAAGCGATGCAATTATTGCCAACCGCTTATTGCGAGTCGGTGCGCTTCGATTTTCGAATAGATAAAGAAAACGCGCACGCACCGACACGCTCGTATCGCTACAAGCACGCCAGCGCGCGACGCGCGCGCCGCACCGCGCGGCGGCGCGGCACGGCACGACACGGCACGGCACGGCTCGGCTCGGCGCGGCTCGGCGAGGCGAGGCGAGCGAAGCGTATTGGCTCTCCAATTCCACAAGAGGACTCCCACGTTCCACCTTATAAATTGGTGTAACTCCCTTTAACTCTCCATGTGGGACTAAAAGGTTTAGCACATGCACATGGGCCTTGGGATTTTCCAGATTTAATTAGAATTAAAGTTTGGGCCTAGCCCATATTAAATCCAACAATCCCCACCGATCCCAAGGGCACATGTCAAATTCCTTAATCCACGATATTGTTTTAATATATCGTTGTTTCGATGGAGACCGGTTAAGGTTGAACATCCATCTAGAACAAGTTACACTTATCCACAATCGCACAATGGACTAAGCCTTGAATTGGCGGTTTGTGTGAATAAGTTTCACTTAAGTCCTTAATCGATACTAGGTCGCCAGCATCCCCGCTGGTTGGAGCATATAAGTCATACTCTGGCCTATTCATGAGCTTCCTAGAGATTACCCTATCTCATAGACTGTGACTAGCAATGGGCTCATATAGGTGTGTTCTTTCAAGATCGCTCAGAGGACAAAGATCTTTGCTTAAATAAGCCACAGAACACATTAAGATAAAATCAACCTACCATACAGATTTAGGAGAGAATTGCATCTCCAATGGAGTGGGTCTATAAAGGTACTCTCCTCCCGCTTAACCAAAAGCTTGTTTCGCTAATCCTACTTCACGGATCTCCGATCATATAGGATGGGTTACCACTATGGTATAACTCACGTGGGTCTCAAACCCATCTCCTTGATGCATTGTCTATCACATTCCGTGATAAACCCTTTGTGAAGGGATCGCAGATTCTTAGTCGTTTGGATATAATCCAAAGCTATTACTCGGAGTTTCTCATTTTCTGATGGACTTGATCTTCTCTTCACATGTCTTGATGATTTCATATTATCCTTAGAACTGCTCACCTTGACGATCACGATCGATTGTCACGATTCATCGAAATAGCCGATGCACGGTTTATCAACCACCGCAGTCCATCAAGAGCTCACGGCCATTCGGTTTCAACGATGGCGATATCTAATGCCGTGAGTTCTGCTCCATTGTTGACCTCGTTAAGATGGTCCGCTTGCAAGACTTCCATGAAACAGCGCCACCTCCAAGTGTGAAGACATATCCACTTGTGGCCTTAATCTCATCAAAGATCGATATCCAGTTTGAATCACTATAACCCTCTAGTACCCTAGGTACCCGGTATAGTGAATGCCATAACTCATATTACCCTTTAGATAGCGCATTACCTCTCAAGAGCATGCCAATGATCATCTCCTGATTAGAAACAAACCGCTTAGTTTGCTCACAAAGAAACGAGATGTCGAGCCCGGTACCGCTTAGCTAAATACATAAGTGAACCAATTATCCGAGAATATCTCAATTGGTCTCGGCTATTCTCCGATTCTTCCTAAGCAACACGCTAGGATCATAAGGTGTTGGAGAAGGTTTGCGATCGCTATAACCAAAACGACTCAGAACCTTTTCCACATAATGAGATTGCAACAATGTAATCCCACCATCATCACCTCTCAACGACTTGATGTTCAAGATAACATCATTTACTCCCAAATCTTTCATCTCAAAATTCGAGACAAGAAATCCTTGACCTCCTTAATCACATTAAGGTTGGTCCCAAAGATCAGATGTCATCAACATACGCACATAGAATGACTCCTCGCCCCACCATGGCGATAATACACACATCCGCTCACTTCATTTACAATAAAGCCTGCAGATGTTAAGGTCTGTCGAATTTTTCATGCCACCGCTTAGGTGCTTGTTTAAGACCATACAAAGATTTCAACAACTTGCACACCTTTCCTTCTTGACCATTTACTACAAATCCATCCGGTCGCTCCATGTAAATTTCTCGTCCAACCCTCCATTTAGAAAAGCCGCCTTAACATCCATCGATGAATGAGAAGACCGTGTGAGGCACCAGAGATAGTAGTACTCGAATAGTGGTCAATCTAGCCACAGTGAATAAGTATCAAAGAAATCTTCGCCTTCCTTTTGGGTATAACCCTTGGCCACAAGCCGTGCCTTATACTTCTCGATAGTACCATCGTGCCTAAGCTTCTTTTGAACACCCACTTACATCCTACTGTGTTTACAACCATAAGGACGCTCGGTGATCTCCCAAGTTCCATTAGAGATAATGGAATCCATTTCACTGGATCGCTTCCTTCCAAAGATTCGCATCCGGAGAAGCATATGCTTCGTAAATGGTACTTGGAGTATCATCCACAAGGTACACAATGAAATCGAACCAAAAGACTTTGCAGTCCTTTGTCTTTTACTCTTCCTCGAGTTTCATTGTCTTCCTCCTCGGAATTTGATCGGGGTTTGCTCAAAATATTCCATTGGAATGGCGAGTTCGGAGTTGTATCGGGCTCCCGACTCGATAAACTAGACATATCTTTCATCGGAAAAATATCCTCAAAGAAAGTAGCATCTCTCGGACTCCATAATTGTACCGACATGCACGTCCAGTACTCCAGATTTCACCACTAAAAATCTATATCCAACGCTATGGTGAGCATAGCCTAAAAAGACGCAATCCACGGTTTTGGTCCAAGCTTACGCTTTTGGAGATTGGCACGTTGACTTTCGCCAAACAACCCCAAGTGCGCAAGTATGAAAGTGATAGTCTTTTCTTCTCCCATTGTTCAAATGGAGTTATCTCTTTATTCTTTGTGGGAACCCTATTTAGGACATGACATGAAGTCAATATAGCCTCCCCCCACCATGCCTTGGAAAGACCCGATGTGTCTAACATGGCGTTAACCAAATCAGTTAGAGTACGGTTCTTTCTTTCGGCAATCCCATTTGACTGGGGTGAATAGGGAGGCGTCCTCTCATGGATTATACCATGTTCCTCACAGAATAAATTGAACTCATTAGAAAAGTACTCGCCACGATCGCACCTAACCCTTTTGATTTTCTTTTCAAGTTGGTTCTCAAACACGCCTTATAGATTTTAAAGTAGTGAAAAGCTTCATCTTTAGTTTTTAAAAGATACACATAGCAAAACCTAGTGGAATCATCAATCAAAGTCATGAAATATCTCTTACCACCTTTTGTCAACACACCATTCATCTCACACAGATCTGAATGTACGAGTTCTAATGGTGCCAAGTTTCTTACCTCCGCGGCCTTGTGAGGCTTACGAGGTCGCTTTGATTGCACACAAACTTGACATTTAGAACCTTTGGCAAGGGTGAATTTCGGGATTAACTCTAAAGCGGCTAACACGTCATGCAACCAAAATTTATGTGACAAAGTCGTGAATGCCAAATAGTAGTCTCATTACCACTGAAAATATGATTCACAACATTATTACACAAATCGAAAGAGATAGGCGAACAAGCCTCCGCACACATAGCCTTTACCAACAAATTGTCCACATTTGGACATTACAAATTTATTGGACTCAAATACCGAGTCTAAAGCCATCTCTACACGTAAGAGATCCGCTCACGAGATTCTTATTGATGGATGGCACATGATGCACGTTCTTCGCTTGCACAATCTTTCCAAGTAAACTTCAGATCGACTGCCAACACCATGAACAAGGGCATGTGACCCGCTCCCATTAGAACGGCTGAATCCCGAGTGACTCGGTAAGAAGAAAACAATGAAATATCAGCACACACATGTATATTAGCACCGTGTCTATCCACCAATCGGTAGATTGACATACGGAAAAAACAGTAGGTAAATTACCATACCTTAAGTTCCCGTCTCAAGAGTACCAACAACAATATTGGCAGACTTGGAATTCTGCCCTTGCCGATTCTTCACACCCTTGCGTTGGATTGCAATCCTTGGCCCAATGACCAGATTCGCCACACACAAAGCAAAGACCATCCTTTGTGTTTTCTTTCTTCTTTTAAAGCTTGTTGTTTGTGCGGTCTTGTTTTGCCTTTGAACTTTTGAGCTTGGCCATTCTTTTACGCACTACATTGGCACTAGAATGTCCCTCATTTCCTCTAGTGTGTGTATCTTTTGCCCTTGCCTTTTCTTCAACATCAAGAGACCCAATGAGATTTTCAACAGAAAACTCTTGTCTCTTGTGTTTCAGAGAAGTAGCAAAATTCCTCCACGAAGGAGGAAGCTTGGCAATAATGCCTCCCGCGACAAACTTGTCCGGTAACACACACTTGAAATGCTCAAGTTCTTTGGCCATGGATTGTATCTCATGAGCCTGCTCAACTACAGAACGGCCATCAACCATTCTATAGTCATGGTATTGCTCCATGAGATACGCTCACGCTCGCATCCAAACCCCAAACTTGGCCTCGAGTGCATCCCACATATCTTTCCCATTTGTAATCACCATGTATGCATCAACTAACTTCTCACCAAGAACGCTGATCACGGCACCTTTAAAAGGTTATCGCACCTCGAACGCTTGCTCTGTTCAGAGTAAGTGTTCCTTCAGCTGCCTTTTGCCACATGAAAACGCTCATGGCGCTTAGCCAAAGCACCATCTTGGTGCGCCACCTCTTATAATTCGCACCATCGAATTGAGAGGGCTTAAGCGCAAAGAAGAAAGCGATTGTTGAAAAATGCCTATTACAATAAGGTTTTGGATTGTTGAGAATAATAGCATTTTTCAATTACTTTAATCCGTAAATATAGTAGATAAAACATGATGAATATTCTAGCCACTTTCATAAAGCAGTAAGCAAGAACACTATAGACATACTAATATCCGGATGAACGAAACTAGTATATCTATCACGTTGTTCAAGGTAACAACTAGTAATATTACTAACCAAGAAGTACATATGAAATAGACATACCCGATCCAGTGGAAGGAGCAAGCAGAGTAGAAGAAGCGGCACCGGAGTCTTTGTGAGATCGCCGTTTGTCATGGCGTAGTGGTAAGTAGTCGTGCGATGGACGCCGCGTAGTAGTCGTGCGGTTGTAGGCGTAGCGAGAGTCGAATGGAGAGGAAGCAGCGAGCGCCGCGCGAACGCCCCCAAAACCTTATTCGCCCTTGCTCGTGCAAGCCTTCAAGGACGAGGGTTCCGAGGCTCGCTCTCCCGGCGATCGTACACGCGCTTTGCCGGATGGAGATCGCGAGACAAAGAACAAAGAACCGTGGTGTCTTTCGTGGAGAGAATTGGAGAACATGACTCGCTCCGGATAATGACTATATATAACAACGGACGGTAAACACCACCATCACTCACTAGTAACGGCGGTATTCTTCGCCTAGTCAAGAGGCCGAAACGGTCACCATTATTCACTAGTAACAAAGCAGTTATCGCCTAGTCAAGAGGCCGAACGGTCGCCATTATTCACTAGTAACAAAACTGCTATCGCGACCATTATTTGAATCGCAGCCTCGTTCTTTCAATTTGCAAAAATGAAGAGACCGAAATACGATGCAATTATTGCCAACCGCTTATTGCGAGTCGGTGCGTTTGATTTTCGAATAGATAAAGAAAACGCGCGACGCACCGACACGCTCAGGTGTATGCGCACAAGACGCGGCGACGGCTCGGCGAGGCGAGGCGAAGCGAGCGCGCGCGTGTATTGGCTCTCTCCAATTCCACAAGAGGACTCCCGTTCCACCTTATAAATTGGTGTAACTCCTTTAACTCTCCATGTGGGACTAAAAAGGTTTAGCACATGCACATGGGCCTTTGGGATTTTCCAGGATTTAATTAGAATTAAAGTTTGGGCCTAGCCCATATTAAATCCAACAATACTGCACACGGAACCCTTCAGTCCATTCAAGCATTACTGAAGTGGTTAGTTGATTGACTCGTGCATTGACAAAGACTTTGACTTTGTCTCACTTGGAGATGCAAGCTAGTATAAAATGTTGTTTAGTCTTTTTTTTTCAGACCAGCGAATGTAAATCTGCATGTATATCGGCTGAATTTTTTTCAATTTAACTCTTTTTTCGTTAAAACTCCACATTTATATCCCTGCTCGTCTTATTTCCGATTTTGGACCCGGGGTGGGCGCGTGACTCACGGCGCCGAAGCTAACATAGCGGCGCCATGACTTATGGCGCCGAGGTACCGCACCGCCACCGTGGCGCTCGCGTGAGTCATGCTGCGTGGCGGTACCTCGGCGCCATGAGTCATGGCGCCGAAGTATGTTAGCTCGGCGCCGTGAGTCACGGCGCCGACCGGGTCCAAAATCGGAAATAAGACGAGCAGGGGTATAAATGTGGAGTTTTAACGAAAAAAAGGTTAAATTGAAAAAAATACGGGTATATCGGCAAGTTAAATCTAAGTATTAATCCTCCCACGCCTCCAAAAGTTTTTACAGATGTCATTGAAATGCAGGCGGAATGTTACAGTACTATACGGCACCTATTGTTTCAGTCAAAAGTTTATAATCGTTGTAACAGTACAGTAAAAAAGGACTCTCAGTACCTCCAAGATCCTCAAAAAATAAATAAACGGTACTGCCAGAGTAAATGTGTCTTTTTTGTTCACAATAATACACTCCCTTCCAGAGAGGTACGAGAGATTACAATGTTACTTCTAAATAGGATCATATAACTATAGGGGTTTCAAGTTCCTTGCATTCTCATGTAGCTTTGGTATATGGTGGATCTTTATGGATCTTGTTCACCATACTTTTACTCCTGATCCACAGGTAGTCTTGACTCATTTTTATCCATGCGAGATGGATTTAGAGCGAAAGCTTCATGGACCCCTTTCGTTCCGTACGAGGTGCTTGGAAGGAAGGCTTCTTATACCCCCTTCACTCCATGGTGTGTTCTATCATTCATCTAAGATAATCGTGCTACATTTCTGTACCATTCGACTAGGTTGAGGGGTATCCTTGATTGTAGACTTCGTTAAGTCGGTGGGGTTGGTAGACCGCCCCTACGACAATAAATTCATACCTTAGTCAAATAATGTCATTTTCTCATCCTTAAATTTCTAAGGACAGACAAGCGAGGATTCAAACAACAGATCGAGCTGTGCCAATTATTCCTTTCACACCATCTAACATAAACACTATCGAGTTGTTGATGAAAGATGGTTCTCTCGCAGTTTGCGGGTCTCGGATATCAGGACAGACATCGCGTTGTGATGCAATGTTGGGCCAGATACTGGATATTTTCCTTTCGCTTCGGGTACAACTTTTTCTTTAGAGAACTGCTATACATCTTGCGATTTTAACACTCTGTGATTGATGAGAGAGAGGAAGAGAAGGTGGGAAGTGAGATTAAGTTAGGGATAATCAGGGTACTGTTACTCCTTGGGTTTCCACAAGAAGATCGGCATATATTTTCAAGATTTACAAGCAAGTGATCTATCTAATCGTAACCAAAAACAAATTACTCGTTCGGTCATTGCCCTCTTGATGCTGAAGTCGATAGTTGTCTTTCACCTCTTTCATCTATCTTTGTTTGCAGGACGACCAACTAACGAGAATAATTCCATATGTATTTCCACGTGAATATATTTTCAAGATTTACAAGCAAGTGGCCTATCTGACTGTAACTAAGAAAACAAACTTTTTTTCAGACCAACTAAGAACATAGTATTAGCTAGCTCTACTAATGCTTGTTAATACCCAAGCTATCCGATCAGCATCCACACACCACGAGTTCTAAGAACTCACAATAACACTACGAGCACCATGGATGTCATCTCCCTCCGGACAGGCCACTCATTGTGCCTATGGTCATCATCATCGAGGACGGATGCGACGCCGACACCACAAATGAGTCAAACCCTTCATTTTGCATCAGTGCTAGCATACTAAAGCTCAGATGCGATGGTGTTAGCTCAGGAAATGGCATGTCACCTTCAAGATATTGCATAACTTGCCGCATGCTAGGCCTTGCACCGGGCAGTGGATGTGAACAGAGCAACCCTAACTTCAACGCCAGGATCACCTCGTCAGTGTCATAGTTGCCATGAAACCTTGCATCAACTATCTCGAGGAGTGATCCTTTCTGCCAATGCTCAAGCACCCAGTCGACCAACATGAGTCGGTTGTCTTGCATGGCCTGATCAACAGGCCTCCGTCCACAAGTGACTTCGAGAATGAACGCACCAAAGGCGAACACATCAGTGAGAGGGGACGCTTTGCCTGTTCGTGCCAGTTCTGGGGCTAGGTACCCCATTGTGCCAACCACGTGTGTTGTCTGCGGGTCAGCACCATGGTCGTACAATCTTGCGAGGCCAAAGTCGCCTAGCCGTCCGTTCATCTCACCGTCGAGAAGCACGTTGCTTGCCTTGATGTCTCGATGGATGACAACTTGTTCCCAGTCCTCGTGAATGTATAGCAAGCCGGACGCGACGCATTTGATGATTCGGAACCTCTGAGCCCAATCCAAAGTAGGCTTATCCTCACCACCGTACAAGTATTTGTCCAGGCTGCCGTTAGGCATGTAGTCGTAAACCAAGAGAAGTTCGCCTTTTCGCCGGCAGTAACCGAGCAGCTGCACAAGGTTGCGGTGCCGGAGACGCCCAATGCTAACAACCTCTGCGACGAACTCCTTTATACCTTGCCTCGATTCGTGCGACACCTTCTTCACCGCAACCTCCATCTTAGATTTCGGAAGCGCTCCTTTGTACACTCTCCCAAATCCTCCTACGCCAAGCAACGTCTTGCTCTTGAAACCTTCCGTCGCACGGAACAAGTCCTTGTACGAGAATCGGTGCGGCCCAAACTCAACCTCCCAGTCTTCTCGCAGCTCGGCGTACTTCAACCGCCTCCGAACGAGCCAAATCACAACCGAAACCACAGCAAGGACGAACACCGCGGTGGCTATCGGCAGAACGATGTCCAAGACCCTGGACCGTGCCTTCGCGCCTTCCAGTGGCAGCTTGGGTAGCTTGCCGATGTCAATGGAAGGAGCAGGGCCGTCCATGGCAAAGCTCCAACCGAGCACGTAGTGGCGTGACCTGACCGTGCCCGTAGACGATGAGAAGCCAACGTATGCCGGCTCGAGGAGCACTTCTGAGAGGTTGGGCATGGCTGACACCAAGGGCCTCGAAGGCTTGGCCATCTTCAGGGGAGCCAAGAACACGTTGACCTGCGTGGACTCGCCGTCGTAGTCCACCCAAACTTGCATGGGCTTGCCGCTGATCAGGGTCAGGCTCTGGAAAGCACCGTTCTTGTCGTCGTAATAGCCGGCGGGGTGCACGGCGACAGACTTGAGGCTGTTGACGTCGATACCGACATGGTTGTCGTTAGGGTCCTGGAACTCGGAGCTCAGGATGGTGTCGAGCTCGACGCCGAAGATGTGGTTGGTGGCGTTGCCGTTGTTCTGGATGTTGAGGAGGCCCAGGTACTGGCTCGGCAGCGCGCGCGAGAAGTTGTTCTTCCCAACGAAGAAGACGATGCCGTGGCCGCTCAAGTCAGAGTAGGGGGGGATGATTCCGAACACGAAGGACGCCGAGAAGGAGCGCACCGCGCCGCCAGGCGACCTCTGGAAGCGCAGCGGCGTCGGGTGGATCGCGTGTCCCATGAGCTGCGCAGTTCCGTTGGTCAACTCGAGGAGCCCGCTCGGCGTGACGACGGCCGTGCCGTCCAGGGAGAGGCGCGCGCCGGTGAAGCCGGAGTAGACGAACTGATCACCGTCGCCGGCGCCAAGAACAGCGACGCCGAAGCCAACGAGGAGGAGGCCGGCAAGAAGGAACCGCCTGCTCTTCATGGCAACCATGGCACCAACAAAGGGAGGAGGATTGTGGTGTGTCGTTGGCGGGTCGCAGTGCAGTCGGCGCTCTGCTCTGCTCGCAGTATATGGTTTGCAGCTTGGAGCAACTGCCAATGCCAAGTCAGTGTCCACTGTTCAACTAGTATTCTGGACACGTGTGACTTGGTTTTTGTGGGGTCGTCCTCCTGTGCGGCTGCGCCAAATCACACGCGTCCTCTCTGTCTAGTCTGAAGTGATTGCAACATGCCATCTTCTCTCGTTTGGACTTGGGCGCATGCCCGGGTCCCGGTCGGAAGCTTCCAAGTCTGGAGTTTAGTACTTGCTGGTTTACACACTTGCGATGCACTGATGTAGACATTTGTGAAGAAATGGGCCATACCTGGCGTGACCGATCGAGACGCCGCTGTAATTTAAGGTCGGCAGGTTGAGGTTACTGGGGCAACTGGCGCGGATTTTCTCAGTCCAAAGGCGACGCCCGTTCCGTTACTTCCGCACCAAGCGTCGACGACTTATCCAAATTACCTGTGGAGGAAAAACACACTACCGCTAGACAGATGCCAGTTGGAACGAGATGGATGGCGGTGACTGGGGGACGACTTGTTGAGATTACTTGTAACGCAGGGAACATGTCTAGCGCCCCGTGTCATTACCCCAGGGGTAATCACATTTAGGCATACGGATTACTATTCGTCTGTACGATAGAACATCATTCCAACGAATAGTAAGCCTTACCAGAGTTAGCGTAGCAGAACAATAAAATAGAAACTGTACCTTTTATTCCAGTTAGCCACGTAAGGCTATGGTTCTTACATAGTAATTATAAACGGCACAATGGGATTAAATCTCTTCGTCTGCCTTTCTTGCTCCATCGGTCTTCAATTCGTTCCCAACGCCAAATTAGCTGTCCATCTCACTCTGGTCCTCGTAGCCAACGCTCTCGCCTCGTGCAGCTTCATCAGTACCTGCAAGTCCTTCGTCCAACACGGAATAGTTCCTGGCCGGACTAGGATCTACAAAGGAGAATACTAACAAGGTTGAGTACAAATTAATGTACTCAGCAAGCATTAATAGCAAAATGCACTGTATGACTCATCTCTGTTCTTTACTTCATTTTCTAGCTCATCTCTGATTCTGAAAATACATAACTCTTTAAAACAATAGGTGACAATTTTAATTCAGAAAAGACTACTAGTCACTCGGAGAGAAGAAAGACCCCTAGCGGTTCCCGTAGACTCCAATCCAGGAGACTGGCATGAATTCATGATTTGATATAGCACTGCGCAGGCTTGTACCACTTTACCCATAACTATTCTGAGCTCTATATGAGCTAGGTCCATCGCATTTCCTTTGATGCGACTTCGAGTTCAGAATACAGAACGTTTTCCAGATTACGTGATTAATTTCTCCACCCATTACCTCCGTCGGTGCCGACCTGGCCAACACCGAGTTCTGGTAATGTTGGTTGGGCCAGTTCATCCTCTCTGCACCCAACACTCCACCTAGCGCTATAGCGCCTGCTTCTTTCTTTACACACTCACACCTATATACTTACCCGTTGTGGAGAGCATAATTACGTAATCTGGTAGCATTTTCTGCTCATCGAAATGAGAGAATGGTTGGTACTCAGATACGGCTTCTGACCGAGCAAGAGTGTTGTTGGTCCTTATATAATAACCATATGTAAAGGGGTCCCACCTCTTGCCCTCTCTCTTCCTTGCCACAGGCCCCCTTTACCAGCCATAGTATTACATCATCTTTTTCTCATTCCTTACTCATCATAACATTCCTTTCTTTCCTCATCATCTTCATTTAAATGTTTTGAGTTTTGAGAAATAGTTTTGATGCAATATTGTATATGATATAGTAAATACTGATTCTGATTAAAAATAGCTAGATTCATGTTCAAGAGGATCGCTTGCTGCAGAATCAGTAGAAAAGGTCGTCGACGAAGAACTCGCATTAACTACTCCTGCGGCATGGGATGCCCCTCTGTAGCAAAGCGGTAGCACACACGAGGCAAAAATAAATATACAATTTGAATTTGGGTGATACTAGTAGTGCATAGGTTAATAGATCCTATAATGTTAGCACAATTTTAAATTAAACAACACTTTTGGGTTCTCGTTCATTAGCACTTTCCATGCATGGTGATCTACGACCTAACAACTCTGAGGCCGAGTGCCGAATTACACATTTGTACGTTCTAAACTAGAAGACCAATCGCGATCACAACCACTAGGCGGATCAAGCGAAACATCCTAGCAATACTATCGAACTTGATAATACTGAGCTATCGATTAAGCGAATATCGAAATCGGGTTATCAATCCACGACTACTAGCATTTTAATTAGATTTCTAATCTAACCCAAATCCTAACCTAATCTCCTTTCTCTCTCTCTTACCTCCCTACTCAACCCCACCTCCCTACTCAACCTCCCGGTAAATGACCTCTTCCCCTTTCTTCTTGGCGCGCCACACTCTGCCCCTCGCGCCGGCTCCTCATGGCGCCGCCTCCCTCCGGCCGGCCCGGCGCCTAGCGCCGCCGCCTATGCTCGTCCCCTTCCGTCTGGTCCCCCAGCGCTCGGTGGCTCCCTCGGCTCCTCCCCGTGCCCGACTCGGCCCGCTGCTGGTCCTGCTGCCTCCGGTTGGTCCAGCGCCATCTCCTCTCGGCTCCAGCCCGGCCCTGCTGGCCGCCGCCACCACTCGGCTCCTCTCCGGCCGCCTCCTCCTCTATCTCCTTCACCTGCGCACCGCCGGTCCGCGCCCCTGGTGCCACCGTCGCCCTCACCTGCTCGGCCGGCTCGGTGTGCCTGTCTTTGCTGCGCGCCGTCGGTCCCGGTACCGCCATGGCGTCGCCACCTCTGAGCCGCTCCTCCTCTCTGGTTCCCCACGGCGCTCCGCCTCGCCCGCCTCTGCTTTGATGCGCCCCGGCCCGGCTCGGCCTCCGGCCGCCGGCCGCCACCGCTCGGCTCGCCTACTCGACGTCGCCCTAGCTCCTGCTATACCCCCTCCCCTTTTTCCTTTACTGCTAAATTCAGCTCTAATGCTTGGCTTGATTTCTTCCTGATGTATTGTTGTTCATATGCATGCACATGTGAATGATGTTGGGATGAGGGTTGCTATCGATCTTGGTGAGGTCCTGGTGATGATGATGCAAGGTGACCAGGGTTTGCTGCCGGTGGTATGCCTCCCCTGCCTCTCTCTCTACCCTTCCCCCCTTATGCTCTGTGATGAATGATGACTGAGAGCTGAATGATGCTACCATGGTGATGTGATAACTAAGGGTTAGGTTTGCATGCTCTAACATGACATCTAGATGTTCGAGAGCTTAAGCTTTATGTGCCCTATTGCTAGAAGCACTGAGATCTAAAAGATGTATGAACTCTGTGATGCTAAATGAGCTTGGTAGAATAATCTGTGGTGGTGGGTGTTACCTCTTGTGGGCTTGAGGGGAGGGGAGGAGGATTGCAGCGCCGGCTTCAATCTGTGCTCTTCTCTTCCCTTGCTTGCTGCAAGCAAGGATGGGGGCTGAGCTTGCCACGGTCTCCTTGCTCCTTGTTGCTCGGCGCCGTGGATGGTCACTGACGGTTGAAGCCGTCGTCGGCGACATGTGCTCCTTCGTCTTCCTCTTCTTCTTGGTGCTCCCTTCCTCCTCTACTCTTTTAGTGGTCGTGGGTTTTGGGTTATGAGAGTGGCGGTGGTGCTTGTCTTGTTTGAAGTTCTTGGGGTGGTTGTGGTGTTCCTTGCTCTGGGCCGCTTGACTTGAGCTGTGTTTGTCTTGGTGACAAGCTTGTGAAAAGGAAGGAAATGGGAGGCTTATCCAGGGGAATGCATTCGAGGCAGAGCCTTGGTTGCTCTTATCTCTATCATGTGCTTACCAATTTCTGGAATCCCTATTCAACTCTTTACTGTGCTCTTATCTATTGAAGCTCTCTCTGTGAGCTATTGACCCTTGTTGCCTCATTGCGAATCAAAACTTGCAATGCTTATGTTGGCTTTGAAGAGATGTACCGGGAATTTGGTTAGGGTTGGAATAATCTAGAAATGTGGGTGTTGAGCTTTTAATCTGCCGAGGATGAAACCCACAGAAGTGACAGGTGCCAAATGACCTCGGGTGGTCTGGATATCTTGACGATCAAGAGGCCGACTAACTTCGGTTGGTCTGGGTATCTTGACGGTCAAGGAACCGATTGCTCAGGTTGTTCTGGGTGTCCTACTGGACTTCGGGTATACTGACGGCAACCTTTACTTTAATAATACCGTGGCTTGCTTCTGTCTAACAACACTAGCGGAGAGTGGTATGCGTGCAGGTTTCTTGGATGACAAGGACGACACCGGGGTTTGATGGGTCGGCGATCGAAGAACAAGGATACCAGGAGGGCTCGGCGATATGCAATGCAAGATGTACTCTTTTTTATTGCTTTGTAAACCAACCTAAGATGTAACTATTTAAACAGCACTAGATGATATGAGATGATGATGCACTTCTATTGCAATGCTTACAATTGACTTAATTATCTAATGCAAATGGAATGTGCAATCTAATATGATTGATGCTACTGTGCACTGATGAATGCGATGATGCGCTGCTCACGAAACGAAACCCACTAAACCAATGCTGGCGACAAACTAGAAGCTTAACGACGATCGCAAAACTACCGTTAGCTTACTGCTAAGTTGAGATTAATTACCGCTAAAAATCGATTACTGAAAAAAGATTAACTAATTACGCGGGTTCTCACATCCTACCCCACTTAGAAAAATTTCGTCCCCGAAATTGGGATCTCTTTGGGGGAGGGTTTGGGGAAGACTTCGTGTTGCTCTTCGTCGTTCTTCCATGTAGCTTCACTGACGGGGTGATCTCTCCAATGCGGTTGCTACGCATAGATCTTCTGAATTTTTGATTGATGGTTTCGACTACCATCAGATTGCGCTTTGAGGCCCCATTTTTCTTCTTACCGCTTCACAAGATGCTGCTGAACCTGGAGTTGGTGCTATTGTCGTAATTTGCGGGCTTCACCTGTTGGCTTGTGTATATGGGTTGGCACCAGAAATGGGTGTAACTTTATCTGTTTGGTTTGTGCATGCGTATCCATCCTCTCCAAATCAAACTTTTATACTTGTTGATCCACCACATTATTGTTTCTGTTAGTCCACCAATGATTGTAGATCAACCACCCATTACTATTCAATTAACTCTGCCAATTTTATTAATTCTGTATAAATTTATCAATACACCTAAATTCCAATCACAACTTACTATAATAATCCAACTCCGCTTTTTATTCACTACCTATACCTGATCGGATTATCAATACTAGATTTTCAACCATTATTGATAATACACTTAAATCCAATTCCAACAGGTAATCATATTCCATGAATCCAACTTGATCAGGTTGTCCAATTAGTTTCATCAACAAATATAAATCAATCGAGCACTATTATTTCATTAACTTCCCCAATTCCATCACTAATTGGTAATCCAATCAAAGCAACAGAGTTCCAAATATAATTTCTTATACTACTCCAACCTCATTCTTTCTTCCGTATCTAAACTCGATCATATTATCCATACAAGATTTTCCACAATTTTCAATAATACATCCAAATCCTATTTCATTACTCAATTATATCTAATAAATCCAATATAACCGAATCATTCGATTAATTCCATAAAATTTACTCATTTATCGTGATTCAACCAATTCACCAAAATTTACATCTTGAATTGCTACGACACTCCAATCGTTTCGTATTTCAATCCAAATCCACACTAGATCAATTTCTCATTTCTAACTCTCCAAAATTATTAAAATTCATTTGAATCCGCCAAGACATATTTCTATAATCCAATCAAGATCTATTTCTATACTGCAACAAGATATACGTCTATAATCCAACATCAGCATATTCTAGTATCCAACAAAGATATTTCTATAATCTAACAATAATATACTTCTAATAATCCGATCATGATACATTTCTATAATCCAATAATGATGAAATCTGATAATCCAACTCCAACAATTATATAATCTCACAATCCAGTCTTCAACCATAATCTATCTTCATAATCCAATATTCTTGATTCCAATAATCCAGTAAGTATATTCACATAATCCCCTAGTCAACATTCATTTCTATACTCAATAATAATCCAACTACTCAATAATCATGTATTCCTACTAATCCAATGTCCATCAATTCAATATTCACAATCATACAGTTCCATAATCCCACATTCTTTAGCCCAATATTCAATAATCTAGTAATATGATACAATTATGATCAAACATTCAATATCCTATAATTATCTATTTCTACAATCCCACATCCAGCAATTCATTATTCCAGTATCCAATAATAATTTATTCCAATAATCTAATCTCCCACAACGATGTGTTTCTAATAATCCAATATACATAACCGTGTAATCCTTTAATCTGATATTCACCAATCATGCTATCCTTCGTCAGGTGGCCACTTCGGTACTTTGCACAATCACAAGCTATGGTAACAAACTGCTATTGGGCTATGGGTTTATGAAAGGATGGGTTGAAAATTCTTGGCCCAGGCGGTTCATATCTTGGTGGTGGTTGCTGCTGGGCTTGTGAGGTCTAAAAAGGTGGGTTAAAGGGTCGTTGTTGAAGTGATCCATAGGATGGTGGTGGTTGTTGCAGTATATATATGGACGAGGTTTATAAGCAGGTGGTCGTTGGTATTTGGTTGGTTTCTGGTATAGTAGTAGCTTGAGGTTGACCAGTCTTGACTTCATCAAGTCCATCTTGGATTTTTCGTGATGCGCTCTTGTGGCGTGAGTCCCAAATCTCAATTCAACTCACATTCTTCCTCTCGATCTTCCATCTTCTTTAGCAATAGCTTGAGATAGAGAAGAAAGCTAACCGCGGTGACTTGCATTAATCCATACACATACGAGGCAAATAACACCAAGAAAGCAGGAGATGCAAAAGATCCAAATCCTATTCTAACTGAGTCTGTCGTGCTCAGTCACGCTTGAGATCTCTTTCTCAAGACCGCCCAGATCCACAGGCCTGGGACTGCTCAGAGCTTGCCTCTGAGTGCGAACCTACACTACCACGGATCCACGTGCCCGTGTGCGCTCGAGAGTGGCTCGAGTCCACCCAAACCACGTGTTTGGGACCGCTCGAGGTTCATTCTGATCGCCCAAGATTTCGCTCTGGTGCGCGAGCTACACGCTCAGTGCCACGAACCACTCGTTCGGAAATTGAAGTGCATAAGTGGGATAAGTCATCTTTTCACACCGTCAGCCATCCTTTACTTTCCTTAAGTAGTTCTCGATTACTTTAAGATGCTGACGGGTCATTCTGGTGGTACAGATGAAAGATAAGAAGCTAATGGGTATGGCCCATACTTATCCCGAGATTGGAATAACAGGTCCACGCCAGAGTTCTACTCCATGCCTCTAACCCCGACATGCAAACTTATGACCTTATATTGATACCCCTTCACCTATAGCCTTCAAATCATCTATCCTATGTCTAATCGCTAGCCTGACAAATTATTTAGCAGGAACTAACAACACGAATCTTATGACGAAGCACATGCTTCCCCCGCACTCTCTCGAACGGAAGACTGAACTTCAACCTTCTGCGACGGAATGGTTCTACGTTAGTAGGAAGGTCACCATTAAGAAGAGGTAAGTTTTTTTTTTTAACATACTAATTTTGAAAGGGGACTGAAAGTAAAAATTGACGTTGAGATAAGGATTAATAGAATACTTAGTGCCATATAGCGAGCAAGAAAAGCACATCTAAGTTCTTGCTACAGTTTCTATTTTATTAGCGTGGCCCGATCTTATTGCTCTGATACCACCTCTAGCGCCCCGTGTCATTACCCCAGGGGTAATCACATTTAGGCATACGGATTACTATTCGTCTGTACGGTAGAACACCATTCCAACGAATAGTAAGCCTTACCAGAGTTAGCGTAGCAGAACAATAAAATAGAAACTGTACCTTTTATTCCAGTTAGCCACGTAAGGCTATGGTTCTTACATAGTAATTATAAACGGCACAATGGGATTAAATCTCTTCGTCTGCCTTTCTTGCTCCATCGGTCTTCAATTCGTTCCCAGCGCCAAATTAGCTGTCCATCTCACTCTGGTCCTCGTAGCCAACGCTCTCGCCTCGTGCAGCTTCATCAGTACCTGCAAGTCCTTCGTCCAACACGGAATAGTTCCTGGCCGGACTAGGATCTACAAAGGAGAATACTAACAAGGTTGAGTACAAATTAATGTACTCAGCAAGCATTAATAGCAAAATGCAATTGTATGACTCATCTCTGTTCTTTACTTCATTTTCTAGCTCATCTCGATTCTGAAAATACATAACTCTTTAAAACAATAGGTGACAATTTTAATTCAGAAAAGACTACTAGTCACTCGGAGAGAAGAAAGACCCCTAGCGGTTCCCGTAGACTCCAATCCAGGAGACTGGCATGAATTCATGATTTGATATAGCACTGCGCAGGCTTGTACCACTTTACCCATAACTATTCTGAGCTCTATATGAGCTAGGTCCATCGCATTTCCTTTGATGCGACTTGAGTTCGAATCGAGCGTTTTCCAGTTACGTGATTAATTTCTCCACCCATTACCTCCGTCGGTGCCGACTGCCAACACCGAAGTTACGTAATGTTGGTTGGGCCAGTTCATCCTCTCTGCACCCAACACTCCACCTAGCGCTATAGCGCCTGCTTCTTTCTTTACACACTCACACCTATATACTTACCCGTTGTGGAGAGCATAATTACGTAATCTGGTAGCATTTTCTGCTCATCGAAATGAGAGAATGGTTGGTACTCAGATACGGCTTCTGACCGAGCAAGAGTGTTGTTGGTCCTTATATAATAACCATATGTAAAGGGGTCCCACCTCTTGCCCTCTCTCTTCCTTGCCACGGGCCCCCTTTACCAGCCATAGTATTACATCATCTTTTTCTCATTCCTTACTCATCATAACATTCCTTTCTTTCCTCATCATCTTCATTTAAATGTTTTGAGTTTTGAGAAATAGTTTTGATGCAATATTGTATATGATATAGTAAATACAGTTTACAGTTAAAAATAGCTAGATTCATGTTCAAGAGGATCGCTTGCCTGCAGAACTGTAGAAAAGGTCGTCGACGAAGAACTCCGCATTAACTACTCCTGTCGGCATGGGATCGCCCTCTGTAGCAAAGCGGTAGCACACACGAGGCAAAAATAAATATACAGCTGAATTTGGGTGATACTAGTAGTACATAGGTTAATAGATCCTATAATGTTAGCACAATTTTAAATTAAACAACACTTTCTGGGTTCTCGTTCTGTTAGCACTTTCCATGCATGACTGATCTACGGCCTAACAACTCTGTGGCAGTGTCGAATTACACATTTGTACGTTCTAAACTAGAAGACCAATCGCGATCACAACCACTAGGCAGATCAAGCGAAACATCCTAGCAATATTATCGAACTTGATAATACAGGCTATCAGATTAAGCGAATATCGAAATCAGATTATCAATCCACAGACTACTAGCATTTTAATTAGATTTCTAATCTAACCCAAATCCTAACCTAATCTCCTCTCTCTCTCTCTCTCTCTTCTTACCTCCTCTCTTACCTCCCTACTCAACCCCACTCCCAGCCGACAGCCTCTTCCCCCCTTTCTTCTTGGCGCCGCCACCTGCTACTGCCCCCTGCTGCCGCCGGCTCCTCATGGCGCCGCCTCCCTCCGGCCGGCCCGGCGCCTAGCGCCGCCGCCTGTGCTCGTCCCCTTCCGTCTGGTCCCCCAGCGCTCGGTGGCTCCCTCAGCTCCTCCCCGTGCCCGACTCGGCCCGCTGCTGGTCCTGCTGCCTCCGGTTGGTCCAGCGCCATCTCCTCTCGGCTCCAGCCCGGCCCTGCTGGCCGCCGCCACCACTCGGCTCCTCTCCGGCCGCCTCCTCCTCTATCTCCTTCACCTGCGCACCGCCGGTCCGCGCCCCTGGTGCCACCGTCGCCCTCACCTGCTCGGCCGGCTCGGTGTGCCTGTCTTTGCTGCGTCGTCGGTCCAGTACGCCATGGCGTCGCCACCTCTGAGCCTCCTCCTCTCTGTTCCCCACGGCGCTGCTCGCCTCGGCCGGTTCTGGCTTTGATGCGCCGGCCGGCTCGGCCTCCGGCCGCCGGCCGCCACCGCTCGGCTCGCCTACTCGACGTCGCCCTAGCTCCTGCTATACCCCCTCCCCTTTTTCCTTTACTGCTAAATTCAGCTCTAATGCTTGGCTTGATTTCTTCCTGATGTATTGTTGTTCATATGCATGCACATGTGAATGATGTTGGGATGAGGGTTGCTATCGATCTTGGTGAGGTCCTGGTGATGATGATGCAAGGTGACCAGGGTTTGCTGCCGGTGGTATGCCTCCCCTGCCTCTCTCTCTACCCTTCCCCCCTTATGCTCTGTGATGAATGATGACTGAGAGCTGAATGATGCTACCATGGTGATGTGATAACTAAGGGTTAGGTTTGCATGCTCTAACATGACATCTAGATGTTCGAGGGCTTAAGCTTTATGTGCCCTATTGCTAGAAGCACTGAGATCTAAAAGATGTATGAACTCTGTGATGCTAAATGAGCTTGGTAGAATAATCTGTGGTGGGCTGGTGTTACCTCTTGTGGGCTTGAGGGAGGGGAGGAGGATTGCGGCACGGCTTCAATCTGTGCTCTTCTCTTCCCCTTCTGCAAGCAAGCAAGGATGGGGGTGAGCTTGCCACAGGTCTCCTTGCTCCTTGTTGCTGGCGCGTGGATGGTCATTGACGGTTCGAGCCGTCGTCGACGACATGTGCTCCTTGAGTCTTCCTCTTCTTCTTGGTGCTCCTTCCTCCTCTACTCTTTTACGGTGGTGTGGGTTTTGGGTTATGAGTGGCGGTGGTGCTTGTCTTGTTTGAAGTTCTTGGGGTGGTTGTGGTGTTACGCTTGCTCTGGTGCTTGACTTGAGTGTGTTTGTCTTTGGTGACAAGCTTGTGAAAAGGAAGGAAATGGGAGGCTTATCCGGGGGAATGCATTCGGAGGCGAGCCTTGGTTGCTCTTATCTCTATCATGTGCTTACCAATTTACTGGAATCCCTATTCAACTCTTTACCAGGCTCTTATCTATTGAAGCTCTCTACTGTGAGCTATTGACCCTTGTTGCCCCATTGTGAACTGAAAACTTGCAATGCTTATGTTGGCTTTGAAGAGATGTACCGGGAATTTGGTTAGGGTTGGAATAATCTAGAAATGTGGGTGTTGAGCTTTTAATCTGCCGAGGATGAAACCCACAGAAGTGACAGGTGCCAAATGACCTCGGGTGGTCTGGATATCTTGACGATCAAGAGGCCGACTAACTTCGGTTGGTCTGGGTATCTTGACGGTCAAGGAACCGATTGCTCAGGTTGTTCTGGGTGTCCTACTGGACTTCGGGTATACTGACGGCAACCTTTACTTTAATAATACCGTGGCTTGCTTCTGTCTAACAACACTAGCGGAGAGTGGTATGCGTGCAGGTTTCTTGGATGACAAGGACGACACCGGGGTTTGATGGGTCGGCGATCGAAGAACAAGGATACCAGGAGGGCTCGGCGATATGCAATGCAAGATGTACTCTTTTTTTTATTGCTTTGTAAACCAACCTAAGATGTAACTATTTAAACAGCACTAGATGATATGAGATGATGATGCACTTCTATTGCAATGCTTACAATTGACTTAATTATCTAATGCAAATGGAATGTGCAATCTAATATGATTGATGCTACTGTGCACTGATGAATGCGATGATGCGCTGCTCATGAAACGAAACCCACTAAACCAATGCTGGCGACAAACTAGAAGCTTAACGACGATCGCAAAACTACCGTTAGCTTACTGCTAAGCCAAGATTAATTACCGCTAAAAATCGATTACTGAAAAAAAGATTAACTAATTACGCGGGTTCTCACAACATGGCTCGATGATTGGCAAGATTATCATCATATCACAGGTGCTCACCATCAGTTGGTGTTCTAGATGTTGATTTCCGCCGTGATCCACCTTCTTCTGGTTGAAAACGTTGGAATGTGCAGTGCGTACCACAGTAAACTTCGGTGGCCGTTCCAATCATGTGCTAGTGCTGTCGCCCGTTGCCGCATGACACGACCTACCGCTGCCAGCCTGGTTGGACTTGCTGAGTTGTTGACCGGCGGCTGGCGATGTTCCGTTTGGCAGTCGTGGGTTGGACTGCCACGACGACTGGGCCGTAACTACTCCCAAGCCTGTATGTACCTACGAAACCCGACGTTTTCTTTCTTATGAAACCGAGTGTTTATATACTCGATTCCCAAAATATCTCCTCGATTCCACCCGTTAGTCTATGTCGTAGTAGTGCTCCTGCCCCAGGGAATACATTGTACGTCATGGTAATGTGAACATGTATATAGATTAGACATATAGCTATACTCGTAAGAATATACTAAAATACACATTTCTTCATCATTGTAAGGCATGGTCAAAAAGAAAAATGTCTCTTCTTGCTCCCCTATATATATTGCTCTAAGGGCATGTAAGAGGGTAAATCCTCTCATTCTCTCATTTAAGGCTCAATACACACTTATCATACATTCGACTCCTCCCATTACTCGGTGCTCTCATGACAAAAGATATGCGCTACCCACTGTCTAGTCTCGTCTATAAATAGGACTTATTATTGTAAAGAAAGAGTTGATGATGGCATTAATAAAGAGTTCTACACCTTGCTCTCTCATATCTATGCCTCTTGTGTTTGTGATTGTGCGATTGATCTACATCAATTACTCAACAAATACTGAAGCAATAATTAATCTAGTTTATTTTGGGAGGTCATTAAAATAAATTGCATTAAATTGAAAGATTATTGTCCACATCCAGTTGATATGGAAAGTGGTACTTACACGGTTACACCACTTACACCGTTGTCGATACCTATGTTGTTGGTAACCACAGTCATTGCAACCCACGGGCAATTGATTTGTGTCTTCCTGGATACTGTCGTTGGAAATATGCAACCTCCCCCACCCCCTCCCGCATTTCAATTCCTAAAAAATAGAAACAGATTGAAATCGCCGTGTAATGCATGGCAGTAAAAATGAGTATCACATTTATTTTCACATACGTTACAATTTACTGTCGGGTGAAGTTGCTTTAACGGTAACCACGAATTTACTAGACGACTCGTTAGACTTTACTACCACATCCCGGTGTAGAAGTACTGGTCGTGTGATGTAGGGGGAGGTCGTGAGTTCATGACCAACAAATGCCGTGATTGATCCCGAGGGAGAGAGAGGAATGTGTACCCAAGCGACGCCACAAATATGCAACTCCCCGCCCGCACATTTTTATTCCTAAAAAAATCACAAAAAAATGAAACCACCGTGATATGCACGGGAGTAAAATGGGTATCACATTTACTTTCACATACATTACAATTTACTGCCAGTTTAAGTTGCTTTTACTATAATTATGAATTTATTGGACGCTTCATTATACTTTACTGCCACATCCCCCGTAGCATGCCTTGGCCATGTGACATCGCGCGTGGGGGTCGACTGTAACAGCCCAAATTTCAAATTTCAGTTGAAAATAAAGTTTAATTATTTTTGTGGATTTTTCTGGATTTTTTTCAAAAGCTTTTCCTTAATTAATTTAAAGCTAAACAAATTTATTTGCAAATTATATTACCAGATATTAGTTGGAAATATTTTTCTTAAGTCCCAAATACTCCAGATAATTTCTGTGAATTTTCTCAAAATTTTTGGACTTATTTTACTATATTCTAAAGCCTAATTGAATTATCAGCAATTAATTAAATCGGAAATCAAAAGAAATTCCTTAAACAGTCTTCGGGCCGAAACCGCCTCGGCCGGACACTAAATCCCAGCGCGCAGCCCACGCGGCCCGCCCATCCGCGCCTCCCCTCCCTTTCTCGCCGGCGCCAGGTCCACCCGCCGCCTCTCTCTCTCTCTCGCCCTCGCGCCATCTTGGCCGGTTGTCGGCCGTTGGATCTAAATCCAACGGCCAGCGTTCAATGAAGCAATCGCTAGTTCCGATCGTCCCACTCAACGGTGACCGTTAGATCTAGATCGAACGGCTCTCATAAACCCAGTACTTAAACCTCTCATCGTACCCTGCGATCTATTTCAACCGTTGGATCAAAATCCAACGGCTACGCCCAATCTTAACTTACCGATTCGCTTGTTCTATCTCCGCCGTCCGATCAAAATCGGACGTGCCACCGTCATCTCCCTCCTTTCCTTCTTCCTCCTCACCTCCTTCCTTCTTTACCTCGCGTCCGCCATTGACGCCGAATCGGAGACCTTCCATACTCGGCGCGATCCTGATCTAAATCCCGCAATCTCGCGCGCATTTACACCCCCGATCTTCTCCGCCCCCGACCCGGCCTTCCCTTTCCATCTCCGCCCGAATCCCGTAATTCGCAAGAACGCCGCAGCGAGCCGTGCCCTCCACGGCAACCCAGTGACGCCCGCGCCCTATAAATAGGACCGCCGGGACCTCCTCGACCTCCACAGCTCGTAGCCGCCACCCCCGTAGCCCCTCCGCCACCGTAGCGCCATGAATTCGAAGATCCCCGCCGGCGAAAACCTTCGGGTCTTCTCTGTTTCCGGCGCCGCCGTAGCCCCTCTGTCCCCGCCGTCGGCACCATCGTCATCGCCTCACCCGTGCGAAGCTTCTGCCACCACCCACTTCGCCAGAGGGCCTCGTGATCATCTTCTTCGTCGACGACCGCACGCCGCCGCCGCCAAACTTCGTCGCCGACGACCCTCCGGCCACGCTCCGCCGTTAATTTGGTAACCCACGAGTTCGCAAATGTCTCCTCTCCATTATGCGCATAACCATTTAGCTCGCCGCGGCGTGGAACGCCGGCGAGGCCGCTCACCGGAGCACCACCGGCCTCGGGCCTACGTGGCCGGCCACGCACACGTCACCGTGGCGCCATGTCACCGCCACATGGGCGCCACGTCGCCAGATCTGCCCAAGTGGCAAGCCACCTCAGCCGCGTCCACCCCGTCCCTCCGAACCAAAAGTCGTAGGCTTGGTTCACGTGGACCGTGTCTATGACACGTGGGGCCCACTTGTCAGGAATTATTTTAATTCTGGAAAACCTCTCGCTGGCGTCAGCATTGCGCAATAATTGATTTTCTAGTAGAAAATTAATTCAAGAAATTCAATTAAATTGCATATTTAGTTTAAAACTTTAAAATTCATATCTTTTGCATCTGAACTCCAAATTCGGTGGTTCAAGTTGCAAAATTTGTCTAAAATCATAATCTAGTTAACTAAAGCAAAATATTTCAATTTGGAGTTATTTTGAGCTGAGTTTTTGGATTTTATTTGAATTTAAAGTAATTTATCGTATTTTCGCGTATAGACCTCGACGACTCCGGAGAGTTAGATCCTTCCGACGATTTAGAATTTCAAGACTTCAACGAAGGCAAGTTACACTATTGATCATGTTGTTCCCAGTATTTTAAAGTATTTAATTTTTGTCTTTAAATTACTATTGCATGCATATGTTTATATAATTGTTTAAATGTCCTGTTTGTATATAGTTATTCCAATCTTCATTGTATGGCCAATTTGATTATCGAATATGAATGTCATGTCACCCCTAGGCAAAATACTACTAAAATGTGTCATATGCTTAGCCATGCTTAGATCACATTTATTTGGGAAGGTTTAGCCAAATCATTTACAATTTGATTTTAAATTTGATTCGGTGGTATTGTTTTACCACAAAAGGCTTATTAAGAGGTTTTTACACTAAATAAAATAAAATGGGTTTGTACTTGGGCGAGATGGATGTATGGTGGGTGCAGGTTCATGCACGGGCCTAATCTGGTTAGGATTAAGGCCCATGGGTTTATTTAAATGGAAAGTCACCTAAGTCAGTTAAGGACCGGTCTTTGAGCGTATTTTGCTACGCCTAACCGTACCACCACATGTCTGGAATGTGACAGATTTGGCTAAATAATCTGTGGTGTCTTAGTGTTATTTGTGCTATGTTGTATGTGTGGGTGTTGGTCAGACATTAGTCCCACCCGGCGTAAGAGGGGGCTTCCGGAGGATAGTTAGTCCAATGGTAGCGAAACCTTAGCAGACATAAATACATTAAGACACTGCTTTGTAACGACCTCATGATAATTGCTTCGTCACACACCTTCGGAAGCGTGCTTTGGCCGACATTAAAAGCAAATTATCTCGTTTGGGTAAAGCTGTACAAACTCTGCAGAGTAGAAACTATTCGAATAGCCGCGTCTGCGGTCATGGACATGCTAGCAAAGCCACTCTAAGTTAGACTTATTTTTGGTTTATAAAATAATTTCCACACATGATTTTAGAATGGATAATCCTATGGTAAAATAGGGCGGTTAGCCAAGTGATAGGAGGGTATCCTTCACCATTCATTCAATGGAGGTTATCCATTATTCATTGTCATCTTAATCACTGATTTCAGTTATAATATTAAAAATGACCTTAGAAAATTATTAATGGTATTTAACCTGAAAATGTTGTTTATGCAAAATAACCCTGCTATTACTCCTTGTTTACCTTATGCATGCATTAACTTTCAATATTGGGTGTAACTTGCAAGCACGGAAGTTGTGCTTACTCTTGCTGAATAATCTTTATTCAGGAGAAAACCTCTATCAGGACGGTGAGGATCTTGACGAATAGGCTACGTCCCCAGACGATTGCCTGTGGCAAGTCGTGTGGCCTACTACTACTTTTCCGCTGTGTTATTTCTTTTCCTTTTGGCCTTAGGCCAATTTGCAATAAAACTCTGAGTTATTATTAATAAAGAGCGTGATATGATTTTGCTATCACTTTTGTTGACTGTGTACACTGGAAATCCTGGACTACTGTATAAACACAGAGAATTCGGGATCCTTCGCTCCCGGGTTCGACATCGACGGTTCATGGCTATCGAACCCGAGAGTAAAACCCCCAGATTCTCTATGCATTCTACATTAGTTCCTCGAACATTAGCTAGCATACACGGTATAAACAAAGATGGTAACATCCACATCTCGAACAATTTTATTAATAAATATCATAGTTTTACAAGAATGGCTTATAAGACAAAAATAAAGACACAGTGGAAGATGAAGAAGAAGTAATAGAGCCCAGCATATCTGACACAAACAATCAACTAGGGTAGTAGCCTAGTCGTTGAGATCCTCAGTACTGGCATAGTCCTCCTCCTTTGAACAAAAAATTATTAAGCAAGGTTGAGTACAAAAATATACTCCGCATATTACACCCATAACATATTTAATGCATGCATGGATATTTTCAAACGAGGGTTTATAGGGTTGTTTGTGCAAAAGCAATGTTTGACATTTTAAATAGGAAAAAGTTCGGTTTACTCCCTCGATCTATCAGAAAAGTCTGGTTTACCCCCTGAACTACAAAACCGGTTATTTAACCCCCTGAACTTGCAAAAACTGGACAAAAAACCCCTCAGTCCGGTTTGTTAGGGTGGTTTTGCATGCGTGGCAGCGGTTTTGTTGATGTGGCAAATATTTGGCTACGTGGACATCCACATCACCCTCTCTCTCCATTCCACGTCTCCCCTTCTCTTCTCTTCTTCCTTCCCCAACTCTATTTCCTCTTCTCTCCCCTGAGCTCCTTTGGTTTAATGGCGCCACCACCTCCTACCCCAACTCGGCCCGGCTCCACCACCTCCGGCTCCCTGCGCCCTGATGCCTCCGACCTGCGCCTCCACCCCCCTTCTTGCTCCCGGCGTGGCCAAATGGCTCGGCGCCGCTGCCTCCACCGGCTCCACCACCTCCCTGTGCGGCCTCCTCCCCACTCCACCTTGGTTTCCCTCCGCCGCCTCCTTCCCCCTCCGTCGCCTTCTCCCGCACCACCCCACTCCTCTAGCTGGACGACGAGCGTGGTGACCTGGTGGCGAGCGCAGTGAAGAGGTCGGGCGCAACGGCCCATGCCGACGAGCAAGGCGGGCTGTGGGTAGCTCGGTTGAACAGTGGCGAGCGATGCGGCAGGCACGACGGCCCATCGGCGAGGAGGCGGTTGCGCTACACCGTGGGAGTTGCTGCGGGAGCAAGGGGCACTGCTGGCCTTCCGCGGCGGCGGTCGAGGCTTTGCCGCCCCGCCGACCGAGCGGCTCCGGGAGATGCTGTGGGAGGACCCGGTAGTGGCCTCGACGTCGATGAGGAGGACGTAGCGGCCATAGGAGTCGAGGAGGAGGAAGGGCCCGCCGTCGAGGTCCGTGACGTGCTCAGCCTGCCACTTGAGCGCCCTCTCCCCACGCGGCTTGTCCTCGGCAGTCCACTTGACCTTGCGGCCAACGGCCATGGTCGCGTAGGTGTACTTCCTGCGGGAGGGCTGGGGCGGGCGGCGACGACGAGCTCGAGCGAGGAGGCGTTGGGGGCACATGATGATGGCGACGGCGATGGAGATGGCTGCTTGCGTGGGGATGGAAGAATTGTGTGTGATCTGATCTGATCTCCGTTGTTGCCAAGCTCAACTCCTCCTGTGCCTCTAATCTCACCGCGCTATCGCTTTGCTCCAGCTGCCTCTCCGTCGGCATCGACGCCTCAGCTCGACTCACTGTTGCCGTCGGCAACAGCTCGACTCACCTTGCGGTGCTTCTGGCCATCAGTGCACGCCCGCCCCTAGTCGTCGCACTCCGTCGCGACCACCGGCACTGTGCACTCGCCGACGGGGCCGTCCTCCGCCACTCCTCTGCGCTTCACCTCTTCACTTACATAAGCAACCTCCTCGGCGTGCCCAACCTCCCAGGCGCGGCGCAGGAGCGAGCCGAGGGAGGAGCGCGAGCCAGCAAGCCGGCGGTGGCGGTGCCATGGAGCCGGGCCGACCGGACGCAGGGGGAGGCGACATCATGCACCGGTAGAGAGAGAGAGAGATGGGGGATTGGGGATAGGAATAGAGAGAGAGATGGAGAAGAAAAGGTGATGTGTGAGATGATCAGGAGCGCCACATATCCATTTAGTATGACACATCAGCAAAACCACTCCAAATGCGGCCACATCAGCAAAACCGCTCATCCAAACCAGCCCGAGGGGTTAAATGACCGGATTTGACAAGTTTGGGGGGTTAAATAACTGGTTTTGTAGTTCAGGGAGGAAACTAGACTTTTCTGATAGTTTGAGGGAGTAAACTGGACTTATTCCTTTTAAATACAATAGCTAAGTTCAAAAGCTCAAATTTTACAATATATAAAAATTTAGTTTTGTTGAATTAATAAAGATTAATGTAGGCACAAACCTAACACTAACTTAAACACAGGCACCAACCCAGGGCTTCAACCCACACTTTTCTCATGGACACCAATCCATATCATAAATTATTTTATAAAACATTTTGAAGACAAAACTAAAGTCTAATCCACGAAAAGTTTTGCTCAGCATGCCTATGACCATGGGTATGACTATTCAAATAGTTTTACACTCTGCAGAGGTTGTATAACTTTATCCATAAGAGATAATCAACTTTTAATGTCTGTGTTCACACAATTTCATTTGTGTGTGACTAAGTGATTATCACAAGACTTTTAAAATGCTCCATCCCAAAGTAGTCATACCCACTAAGATTTCACTGTCGTTAGCCTACCAGCCCAGCTGGAAGTCCCACTCCGGCGTCAAGTGGGAATTTCTGTCTAACCGACACCTGCATATCCAAATGGCACAACTAGCAATGGGACATTGCAAATTATTTAGTCAGATCTGTCCTATACCAGATTTTTGGTAGTACGGAAGGACTTTACAATCCACAACTCATTGATCGGTCCTTAACTCACTTGGGCGACTTTCCACAACTAGAACTTGTGCATAACCTGCACCCGCCAAACAATCATTTCGCCCAAGTCTAAACCAGTTTTGATTTTATTTTATCTTTCAAATTATTTATAAACTTCCATGGCACACCAATGCCATGGATACAATTTAAACCATATTTGATTTTTGGCTGTAAAAATCCCAAATCAAATATTTCAGGTCTAAGCATGGCTAAGCTTACCCCCCCCCCCCCCGCCCAAATGATCTAGTCAATACTATTGTACTAACAAGTTTTTTTTCCTGGGGTGACAAGGTATGGATAATTCAAAGTCCAAAAGTTGGCTATACACGAGTGTTGGGATTAACAACAATTTAAAGGCAAATTTTAAATTACATTGAATAAAAGTAAGCACGCAATAATAATTTAAAACATAATATAAAATAATTTGAAATACTAGGATCAAACATGATCAAATATATAACTTGCCTTGCACAAATTATTTTTGTTCTTGGTTGATGAAGATATCTCGTTCGCCGGAGTCGTCGAAATTTATACGCGAAAATGAGCCAAAATCAAATAGCAAATTCAAATAAACTCCCAAATTAATAATTTTGGTACAATAAGATATATCAGGATTTTAGATGAATTTATAAATTTGAATAACTTGAATCGGAGTTTGAACGAAGGAGAACAGACTCTCGGAAGATTTAATTTCATATGAAATGATATAAAACACTATTCGGGGATTTTCTGAAATTTGTGGAATTATCTTTTTAAAGGAAAATTCATTTATTGTGTCAACATGAAATCAACATGTTTTTTTGTATTTTCGGCTGAATTTTTTCCTAAAGGAAAACTGAGATGAGTCGATGATAGGTGGACATGGGGTCTATGGACAGGATCCACAAAAGGGCGTTGCTCCACGCTAGACCAGGCGCATGGGACTGTGCCACTTGCCATGCAAGCTATGACAGGGTGCTCTTGACCGATGTGGCACCAAGGTTGTGCGTCCGTGGCAGTCGCGTGGCACGACGACGTCAGTGGGGCTCGGGTCTCGACGGCTCCGGCGAACGGCAGCGCGGTGAAATGTGCAATAGATAGAGGAGACGGGGAGTCTTCTAACCTCGCGAGGGCGGCTAGAGGTCGATGGAGGCGACCGGCGGTGAGGAGATGGCGGCGACGTGATCGGGTCGATGACGACGCTCTGGCGAAGGCGAAGTGAGCACGACATAGAACGCATCGAGGCGAAGTTGGGGAGGAAGACAACGGCGCATAAGCTCCATGGGAGACGACGCAAATGGCAGTGGCGGTGCTCGGAAATTGGCAAGAAGAATCGCCGTTTGTGGTGAGACGGAGATTCTTGTGGGAGCCGAGGAAGAACCCAAATCCGATGGTCCATGTAGGGCAAAGGCGAAAGTAGGATAGGGGAAACATTCCTCGTGACGTAGAGCATGTGATGACGCAGAAGGCGAGGGATGAGCTTCACTAGAACGCCGGGGAGGTGGCGGCGGCGTCTCGGCCGAAAAAGAGAGCTTGAGCTTTCGGTTGTTCCTTTCGGTGGAAGAGAGCTAGGGGAGTGGATTGGGTTGGCAAATGGCAAGACATGGAGTCCTGGAGAGGAGAAGGGGCGCCGGGAGGAGGTGGGGCGACGGCGAGGATTCAGGGGAGGAGGTGGCGGTGGGGGAGGGCGACAGTGGCTCGAGAGGAGGAGGGGGAGGGCGACGGCGGCTCGGGAGTTGGAGGGAAGAGGTGGCGGCAGCTCGGGAGGAGGCGGTGGGAGAAGAAGCCACTCTAGGAGGGGGGAGAAGAAGGCCACGCTGGGAGCCACACTAGAGCGTCCACGTCAGCGGTCAACCGGCCAGTAAGGCTCTTTTGGACCTCATATGAACCACTTAAATAGTTTAGGTACCGAATTGGACACTTTCAAAGATATTTGACCCAAGTGAACCCTCGGCCAAGTTTAGAGACCTACAGTGTACTTTACTCTCTTTTTTTTTCCTATTTGGTTTCTGGAAGGAGTTTTTAACTAGGCATATGCACTGTGTTGTATTTGCACAAGGGAGAGTGTTATGAAACCTACTGTTTATGTTAGCAATTACCAAAATACCCCCTTGAAGGGTTCCCCCCATTAATCTATAAATAGGATTCATTCATGCGTGAGCATGAGCCGAGTAGGATCAGCCGGCCGCCTGCCCGGTCAACTTCCGCCAGGCCCGGATCTGTTCCTCCTATCGGCCTCACGGGGAATCCAATTGGGCCGTTCTTCTGCCACCTACTCACCGTGCCGGATACACTGTTGCCTTGTGGCGGGCCTCCATTCGGAGACAGCGTCTGGCTTTTTTTTAACCACCGTCCAGGCCGCATCTACAGAAAATGCGCCGCGCCGCTGAAAAAAAGAAGTTCGCCAGGCCTTTCCCCCGTGTCGGATCCAGGTAGTTTAGCACTTGCTTGCGCCCCCCAAGGTTGTATGTATCACAAAACAAGGTATCCATGGGTTGGAAACTGGTGTTTTCTATTATTATTTTGAACCGAAGCTTTAATCCGGGCCGTTAATAATCCAATCTAATGGCCCTTCACCCATCCAGAGCACGACATATACCAGTTTACTCTCTCTCAAGAGTAGGAGATACATGCACACATATCCCACAAGGCAAATTGCGGAGGTTGAAGATACATCGGCGACCGACGGCTTTCAGATCCTAATCCACTATCAAACCGGCGGTGCAGTGCCTGGGGTGCATGTCCTTACTCCGAACCTAAGATCGGACGAATAATATAATAATACGTTTTCCCGTGAACTTTGTGTGGCCATGTTGCCGGGAAGTAAATGGTGCAGCTCCTACATTGTTGTCACAGGGCCGTACCATTTCCGCGGGCAAAACAGTAGAAAGTACGTGCCTTAAAGGACCTGTGGACGACCTGCAGCGAGCAGGCCATTTATTTTGGCGCTTAATTAGAAAGCGGCCGAGTTCGTTGATCATCACATCATCACTGCACACCCCCCTCACTGTGCATGCTGCAGTGGCGCCGACTGCGACGTAAACCACCCCCCGTCCCTGGGGATCGATGGGGTTGCTGAGAAGCGTACAAGTAGGCAATTCCAAGGAAGGGCAGCTCCGGTTTTGCGGCACTGTTCATCGTTTCATAGCCGGGCGTACACAGCACTTGCAGCTCATTCGGACGGGCAGTGCGTGAACCGTGCAGGAAATTAAAGCACAGATTTGGAGTTCGGACGTATATATGGACAATTATGCAAAGTTTACTCGAGCCAGAAATGTAGGTTTATACCCTTGAATTTATCTGTTGAAATGAAGCAGTACATCTGATCTGACTCGAGTAACAATCGTGATCACGTTTTAATTCCACCGGTTCTAAGTTGTGCAACCAGGGCACAGGCAGAGATAATATACCTACGCCGAAGATTTACCGGACAGTGTGTATGGAAGATTTACTGGACAGTGTGCATCAAACCGAAACAACATATACGTATTTACCTAAGAACATTAGTGGTCGATCGTCAACACAGCCTCGCTCCGTACCGCGTGCTGTTGCCATGGCGCTTACGTGCCGCAGCAGCAACCATTCCCAGTTTCACTTTCACCAGACCGAGCACGCACTTGCTTCACGACCCCAGCCGGTAAATGCCATCCACCATGTACAGCGCCGCAGTGCCCTGCGGGACGTGGAAGCCGCCCTCCATCATCGAGAACGGCATGTCCCCCGATGTCGGCTTCCAGTGCCGCTTCCTCTGGTTGATGAACCAGTTGTTAATCTGCTTCTGGTCCAGCCCTGTCGACTCCGCCAGCGCGATCTTCTCCGTCTCCTGTAGAAAATTTGGCGTCAACACAGCGTTATTCATCGTGTAGCCGCTACAACATATATGAGCTGTAGCTTGGTGGGAATGAACTCATGGTGTCATACAGAGGGATACGGCCACTTGTAGTGCAGCTCCCACCAGTGCAGCAGCTCCTGCCTCGCCTCCTTGGGGAGCTTCCCTTTCTTCTTCCTCTTGGAAAATTCTTGCCGGAGGCTGCCCAAGTAGCCACCGTACTTCCTCAGAAGCTGGTGCTTGAGCTCCTTGTCCTCAGCACAGGGGTCGATCTCTTCAGGACAGCTCGTGTCTTGGTCATCCTCGGATGAGCCGGCACCTTCACAGTTACTGTCTGCAGATGACCGTTAACAAAACAAAAGGTTGATTAAGGTTATTTATACACTTACGTTTTGTATATTAGACCGTTAACAAAACAAAAGGTTGATTAAGGTTATTTATACACTTACGTTTTGTATATTAGACGCACAACCCCACCAATGTCTCTCAATTAATTATAACGGTTTATATAGGTATGTTGTAGGAAGCAACAGTGGAACTTTGAACAAGTAGTACACTCGGTACTCATGTAGCCACAGTACTTCCAACTAGCTAGGAGCCTTGGACCACTGAGGAAAATGTTATTTTTTTTATATCTCCAACATCCACGATACCACGTTTAATATCTAAAGGAGCATTCATTTTGATTTATAGGGAAAACATCTTGCAAGAACACCTCATTCAAGGAAATTTACAAAGAGTTCTTCAGCAACCTTTTGCAAACGCTAGGGGCAGCACTTGCGTGTGTGTGCGTGTGAGCTCTACGTTGTAATTTAAAAGAAAACACAAAAAGAGGGAACATTTTTTCAAAGGATTTACTATTTTTAAGTCGTCTGAACTTTTCTTATATTTAAGTCAATTGTTATGGCCGTTGGATCAGTGCAAAGATTGATGCGCTATATGATTGGATTTTGATCTAGTGGATAAAAAATATAACTTATGCTTCAATTTTTTTAATCACCTTACAAATAGACAATCCCTTTTTTAAATAGAATTATGAGCTAGACAATGAACACCTAACGTACTAATAAACAGTCTTAACTAGAGAGTTGTCGTATAATTGCCGCAGACTGAAAATAGTTATTGAATGAAAATGAGGATAACAAATGGAGGAAACCATTCAACCATGCTGCTTAAAAAAATGCATCCATTCTGTTGAATCATGTCGAAGCAGTTGCAATATACAGGTGCTAGTCAGCTAGGTTATGCTAATTTTGGATGCATGGATAGTGAATTACCAAAACTAAAAGGCAGTTGCTATATTAGAATGACTTAGGAGAAAAGCTAGCAACATGTCAAAATTAAAGCAGGGATGTATAGTTTTTGAGCAGGAAAAACAAATTATGTGCAATTTCCTCTACACAAGAGTCACCTCAGAACTTCACATATAATAGAAGAGATTTACAATCTAGCAATGTTTTATACAAGAACTCCATTCCTAGGACAATATAGATTATGCCAAAATTATTTGTTATTTTCCTTTCTGTTTGCCAATCAAGTTTTATGCCAAAATTTAATTATCAATATGAATCTATTTCATGCCACTACCGTATTTCCTTTTGAAAATTTTTGGAGCTGGAGCTGTTTATACTACAAGTTCATGGATTATTTTGCTTCAAATAGGGGAAATTTGCAGACAGTACACCCACAAGCAAACGAAATATACTCCACAATTAATGTAATATATAGCTTGAAAATCTAGTAGACAACAAATACGTGAACAACAAAACGGATATATTGTTTCTAAAATTGGAATGCATTTTTTCAAGTAATTGAACTAAGAGAAGAAATGACATGAAACCCTGAAGAAATGACATGAAACCCTGAAGTCTGGGTAGCAATGATGCTAATACATGGCACTGGTGCTGAAGTGAATGTGTGTGTACACCTTAATTAAGTCAAGTTCATGCCAATGTTTGGATCGGATCCAAACAAAAAAAATCATAAACTAGCGAACTCCTTAACAGAACACAACTGTAGTGAAAGGTAGACTCACTAGCCACACTTTGCCAGCATTGCACAGAAATAGTTCCGAATCTTCTGATAAACAAAAAAAAAAAAACCATTGGCAAGGCCATTTGGTTGCAGAGAGTTTTCCAAAATTAGCCATTAATTGTGGACCCAACAATTCATAAAGGAGATAATTGAACGTCTTATCTATTTTCAGAATCAGATTTGCTATTTCTAAGTTGGCTGAAATTTTCTTAAGTTTATGTTATATGATTGAATATTGATTCAATGGATAAAACATTTGATTTATACTTAATAAAATTTCAGTCACCTTTTGAATAGACAATCCCTTTCAGAATACCCATATTGTTAAGTACAACCTTAGGAGAGCTAATGTATAATCTAAAGTCTCAAATGCCTCCTTAACTATGATTATGGAATATGTCAGGAAAAACTCAATATTAAAATTCTAAAGTTCCAACAAAGGCACCCGATCACATTAAGTTGAAAACATAACAGTACATGTGTTATGACAAGGTAACCCAGGGAAAAACATACCTAAAATAACGTAGATCACAAAAGTGTGCCTGTAAACCTAAAACAAGAACTCCAAATCCTAACATGAAATGAATATACTCTCTGACTAGGGAACAAAATGGAGAAATAGAAGTCCTAGTATGTATGAAATAGCCCCATATTAGCTTGAATGTTACACCCTTGAGGGTCAATTTGTATTGCATATATAACCTGATTAATCATTATTTTGACCTGATGTGAAAAGGCCGCAATTGCCTCAGATGCGTGTTGGACATTGTGGGCATTATCAAATATCCAACAAAATAGTTAGTTTTTATTTCACTGAAAAAAATCATTTGCACACAGGAAATATTTGTACACCACAAAACGTCTCTTCAACAAGGAGACAGCTAGGTCAGACTATTAAAAACCAGATTCTCCCCATACAAAGCCATGGGCAGAGTTGGAGGCCTTCGAACAAAATACTTTGAAATTCATGATGATCACCATGCTGCTCTCAAGTATTGACTGACTGACCGTGATATATACTCCTCTGTTCAAGAATATATGACATTTTGAATATCGACATAGACTCTAATATGCAACTTTGATCATTATTTTTTATATGAATATATTCATAAAATTATTATATTATGAAAAAAAAAAATCATGACTAATCTAATGATACTATTTTCACTTGACCAATACAAATAATTTTATATATATTAGTGGTCAGAGTTAAGGAAGTTTGACTACTCACTTTTTAGTAACTAGTAACATCTAAGTTCAGTTTGGCATCTAACTCAGCTGGTAAATGGCAATTAACACATGAAGAAATAGCTGCAATATATTGACCGTAGAAAGGACGCACGAAGTTGTATCAAGCGTCTTGTAGCTGGATTGTTACCCCACTCGTCTAGACCAATAGACAAAGCGCACAGTGTAGTAACAGTGCCCATCCATCTCCTACAGTGAAACAACTTATTGAGGACCCTTAATACTCGCGGAGACACATAATGACAAGGTCCATCGCTCATCCACCTCCACACGTGTGTTGAAACAGCAAGCTGTTACATCTCAATTTAATCACTATGTTCACTGAATAAAATGGTCCAGTTATTAGTTAACATTGATCATCTAACCAATGTGTCGAAAGCTAATTACCTGGCAATTTCTTTCTAGCAAGCTAAACGAAGCTAAAAATGAAAAGATCAGAAATGGATACTAACACAAGAACCAGTGATTGAAGAGAGATGACGTTCGGACAGATTCGCCTGGTGACCCTATGGCCTCTTGTCAGTTTATCAATTATCATGTACTAAAAAAAATGAACCCCTCAAAAGCTCAGAGCATTGCTATCCTATATTATTCCATGGTACAATTAAGCGGAGAGGCCTCCAATCTTGCATATACAATGCGAGCAAAGCTAATAAACGAGAGGTGGAGAACCATGAAACCTGGAGTTCACTGTGGCCTCGTGATGCTTACTGTGCCGGTGATGTGTACTCTGTTAAGCTCCAATTATTAAACAAGTGGTCTAATGCATGCCAAACCTTATCCCCTCCCCAGAATAAATAAAGCACCAAATTAACTGTGGCAACAAGTCAAAAACAGCATGGATCCAAAGAGGAAAAAAAGCTAACTTGCTTCCATCGGACAAACCGAACACCATTTCCCAATGCGGTAAGCTATAAAATATAAATATCACAAGAGCCATATCCCATATATAAATATTTACCTGTGATGGAATCGAGCTGCGTCTCCACCCTCTTGAAGAACTCCGTGGCTTCCTGGATCGGCCGCGCGAGCTCCTCGCAGTACTTCACCAGCATGTTGCGGTAAGCCTCCTGCAATAACAAGAACGCGCATCAATTATACTAGTAAAACAGCAAGTCAGCAACGCGAACAAGTATCACATGCATCATGAAGAGATAGCGAATTGATCCATCGAAATATGGCGAACCATGAACTGGTCCAGCTCCGGGTCGGCGCGCCGTGGCTCGTGCTCCCGCCGGCCATGCGCCGGGAGCGCGTCCAGCTTCGCCGCCACGGCCGAGAGCCTATCCAACACATCCGGCGGGGCGCCGACCTAAGAAAAACAAATCATTCAACACATGATGCACATGTTCTCTGACCTAATTAAACTACTCCTATGCATGGCTTATACTACCTTTTGGCAGTCTAAGTAGGCGGCGAGGAGAGCCGAGTACTGTGGGTGCGACATGATCTTGGCCTTGACGGTGTCAGCATCCGCCGGCGAGATCTCCCCTTGTACCACTGCTCCGTCCTTATGGAGGCCATACTGCGTCGACGACGGGCCGGCTAGTAACTGGTGCAACGCGAGCGGCGAGCTGTGGTGCGCGTCCGGCGGAATCAGCTCCGCCGACGGCGCCGCGGCTGGCAACGGAAGCTGCAAGAAGGAAGCCTTGGAGGTACTACTGCTCCCTCCTCCTCCACCTCCAAGATTTGCGAAGCTCTCCATGGTGGTGTGTTTGTAATGAGACTTGAGAAGTCAAGAAGAGAGTAGGTCAAGAAACCCTAGAAAGGAAGGGAGATGATATCCTGAAAAGAAGAGGTGGAGGAGATATTGGGGATGGGAAGGAAGGAAGAAAGGAGGAAGGTGAATGATGTGTCACAGTGTGCGTGTGGCTGGTGGTCTAGCTTTGTTCTCACATCAAATCAGAGTAAAGAGGAAGCTGTGCTGCTGTTGCTAGCTGCTGCAGTTACACACACAACCACAGCTGCAAAGGAATACTCCGCTAGGATGATTCATAGATAAGAGACTAACCAATAACAACACCAGGAAAAGATCCGTACGCACCAAGCGATGATACATATGGCACAGGCATTTATGGATGATCCTTTTCTTGTTCTTTGCTCCTTGTGTGGGACGTTTTCTTGGGCGAATTTTTTTAGGTTTCTGGTGTTGTTGGCCTGATCGAACAGTCGGAGTGGTGACTTGTTTCATCCACCAGCAGTAGCAGGCGTCACCTAATGGTACTGTGGAAGGAAGTTACAGGTTACAGTTTTTGTGTTCCCGGCCTGTCGTCTCTCTCCGTCTAATCCTTCGATGTGTTGAGCTCTAGTCCTCCTTTTCACCAAGATGGAAAGATTCTTCGAAAAGTAACATGCTGCTGCCCCCACTCTCACTCTCTCCTCTTCTCCTGCTGCATCGCTGTGCTACCGTAAGTACGTAGCTCCACCTCCACACCAGCCTCGGGCTCGGAGAGAGAGGAGTCCGTGTCTTCTGCTCGTCCTGTCAAATCTACGTCGAGAGATGGGCTACTACAAGTTAATGGTCAGTTCATGCTGTGCAGGCACAAGCAAATGATCTAACCAGGCAATACCTGGGGAGCCTGGGCCAAGACTCTATCCTAGTACTTGGGCCCCCAAAGGAAAAGAAACAATTAAAGAGCAAAATCCAATAAAAACCAGGCCTGTTTAATTTTATAGGAATTCACATGAATTTATTATAAAAAGCGTAATTCGTGTACGGTTTCTCTAAAATTCCCACAACCCACTCGTATCAAGTAACATCAACCGTCGCAGTTAAATTACCGCCAAACAGTGGCAGTTTAGCTGAGAAATCACCGAGTTTTTATGGACACAAGTTGTTTCGCAAACGTGTGTACGTAGACCTGTGGAGTCAAGTTTCAACATAGTTTATCTCTGATATCCTTTGCGTATATAATGGTCAAAGAGTCTTATCGAACAGTAAGGATGAGCCCTAAAGCCTTGTCACCTATCATCCCCCCTAGACTCATCGATCGATCTGCTAGCTGGTGTAGGTACTCCCTATTGTTTGTGGTATTTTATGTGGCCTTTGAGCCCTGCGTTTGATATTAATTAAGCCACATGTTTCATATAGAAATAGCTCGTATCAAGTAACATCAACCTGTGGAAGGAGAGTTAAGGATGAAAGATGACGCGGAAGAAGAGTTAAGAAAGAGAGAGTAGAAAGAGAGAGTATTGGGAAGGTTGTAACCAGAGCTAGTTCTATATTATACGGTATATTTAGATATAGCCTGTAGACACTACGTGGGAATAGCCTTAGTTTCATAGGTTTCTTATGAAAAGATTAATGACAAGTTGGCAATGGCAACGGCAACGGCAACGGCAATTTCCGATGAAGCTGAGATGGCGAAAACTATAGCATGAGCGCCGACGTATAGATAGTATAGGAAGTAAACAGATGGAGTACTACCGAAGCATGACCAGCGAGACAGTGAGACCACCTGATTGGGTCGGGGGTCGGGTCGGGTCGGAGCGGCGCGCGAATCGCGGGAGTTGAGCTCGGCCGGCATGGTGCATGGACCCAGTCTGGTGCAGCGCAGCGCCTCATGCATCCATCAAAATCATTGCTCGTCGGACACGCGGAGTCGGACCCACCGGCCTCTGCGCCGCGCGTCGACCATGCAGGCTGACCTACGCACATCGGACTAGTCTCGTGGAATCCATCGCTCGGAAGTGAAGACATTTTTTTGCTACTGTTCACTAAAATTCCAAATCTAATCCTCGTATCTCATAAATTTATTTTTAGCCCTCTTCTCTCATGTGCTGCACTCGACACCCACCTGCCGCTCGTCTCGCTTTGCATGCCGCCCTACCTTCCTTCTGCTGCGGGCGCAGCTGCTACATGCTTCGGGCCTTGGACACAAGAAGGCCTACTGCAGTCACATGGTGAAGCAGAGAGCTATAAATGAAATTTGAAAGATAAAGAGGCTACATTTGGAATTTTGGTAGCCCCCAAAATTCCATCGCTTGATCAAGAATTCAGATCCACGCCCAATAACAAACAATGGTTAGGAAGCTTTAAGGCTATTTTCAGAGAATCGCGGTATGGCATGTTTTGAAATACATACATTTTAAAACTTAGCGAGAATTTCAACAAAAACAGTTAGTTGTTTTCTTTTATAGAAAAAAATAATCATGTGCTCCAAAAGGCACATCAACTTACTTGTCTTATTGTCGATGTCGGAATTTGATGGATGGTCTTGCATAAACTAACTCGCTCTTCCTAACATGACTTAGTATCACGATACCTTAATTTCGTCCATCTTTGCATTTCATGAGCATAGAAGAATTTGGGGTTGATATGCTTTGTGAGAGGACTCTTCACATAACCCATCTCAGACTTGTGCAACACAAGTTTGCATTATCTTCATAGATAATAGTTGGGGTTTGTGCGGTATTCAATCCACATGACTGGATGTGGTGAATCATCCACGAAGCCAAGAGCATTCCGTCTGGCCTCGTGCAGTGCTATAATTTACGAATGGTTCGTCAAGTTGATACCAAACTCTGCTTAGATGATTTCCATGAAATTGCGCCCCACCACGTAAATACATAGCTTTGCTTTGCGACTTAGGCTGTATGCGGTCCGGCAGTACCCAGATCTGCATAGCAGTCATTGTAAGGTCCTGGTTCTTTCTGTAGAACAGGCCAAGATCTTTACTTCCTTGGAGGTATCGGAAGACGTCCTTTATTCCCTGCCAATGCCTTTTGGTAGGTTCTGCACTATACCTTGCTAAAAGATTCACTGCGAAAGCAATGTCCAGGTCTAGTGCAGTTTGCTAAATACATGAGTGCTCCAACTGCGCTCAAGTATGGGAATTCTGGTCCCAGGACTTCCTCCCCCTCTTCTTTAGGTCTGAACGGGTCCTTGTCTTGCTGCAAGGATCTTCCGATCATTGGCACTTTTGAAGGATATGCCTTTTCAAAGCCGAACCTTTCCAACACCTTCTGAGTGTAGGTTGACTGATGTACTAAAATTCCTTCGAGGGTATGCTCAAGTCGCAAGCCTAAGCAATATTTGGTTTTACCCAAATCTTTCATTTGAACTCGACTCAAGTAAGAGCTTGCTTTTCAATATCTTCCAAAGTCCCGATGATATTCGGATCATCTACATATACCGAGATTATCTGAAATCCATCCTGGATCGCCGTATAAAAACACAGGACAATCCTCACTGTCGTGTAGCCTTTCTTGCGAGAAAGTTGCTTAGGCGATTATACCACATCCTGCCTGATTGCTTCAGTCCATACAGTGACTTTCTGAGTTGCACACTGTATAGATTTCTGTTTGCCCTATCTTGGTTCGGTACAGGGATACCTTCAGGTACCTTCATATAAATTTCCGAATCCAAGTTCCCATAAAGGTATGCAGTTACCACATCCATCAATTTCATTTCCAAATTCAGATTCACCGCCATTGAGATTAAATATCTAAAGGTAGTTCCGCCCATGACTGGGGAATAGGTTTCTTCATAATCGACTCCTGGTCTTTGAGTGAAACCTTGTGCAACAAGCCTTGCTTTGTATCTGACAACTTCATTTCTTTCATTTCTCTTTCGAACAAATACCCATTTATGCCCTACAGGGAGCACATGGGGAGGTGTGCGGCTTACAGGCCCAAACACCTCTCTTTATTCGAGATATTAATTCGCTTCTATTGCCTTTTCCAATCTTTCCAATCTGATCTCTTCTTGCATTCAGCGAGCGATGCAGGCTCCGGATCAAGATCAATAATTGTGGCAATTTTCTTTGCAAAATAAATGTCGACATTAGCTGTTGCTCTATTCATAGATTCTCCCGTGGTCACATAATTTATAGCTATTTCTTCATAAGGCGGTTCGCTAATGCTTCTACTCGCCACCGCTTTCAATTGCGAGGCAAGTCCCTTTAGTTTTTCACTCGATGTGTGCGCACACATCCATGCCGATGTCTCCTCCGTGGGAATATTCAAATCTGGTATGTCTTTTCTCGAAGGTTCCATACCAGTGCAGTCTCAACTGCTCCTTCTGCTTGTGGGGAACTTGGTGATCGGTGTGACAAGTCCTTCTTATCCTTTTTCGCCAGCGCCCCGGTTACTTGGGATTCGAGGGTCGGAGTTCTCGCCTTTTATTCCGAGGCCTCGGGCGGGATTAGGATACCTTCTATTTTCTTTGGTATTTCAACCTCTCCGGTGCATTGCGTGCGTGCACATGCGACTTGGTCACGCTCTTCAAATCACTAAAGTGGTCAGCGCTTGATTTGCTAATGCTTGCAAATCAATTATCTTCGACTTCTATATACGCTTCACTAGTGCGTGGGTCATGTGCATTAATTCCCGTGGCTTGCCACGTTATTTCCCGACATTTTTCATCAAGAGGTTGATTTCCTCCCCCTAATGACGGGAAACTATCCTCATCAAATATGCTATCGGTAAACGGTCAGTATGCAAATCTCCGATCATTGGGTCCAGATACGATTATGGATGCGATCTCATAACCAACGATATCCCGATTTTCGGAGAGGCCCATTGCGTTACATGCGGTGGTGGTATAGGTACATAAACCTTGCAACCAAACCTTCAAGATGAGAGATTTTCGTGGTGACCCTTGCGCTAGTTGCATAGGTGAATGGATGTTGTATGTCGACGGTCTAAAATTGATGAGAGTTGCTGCATGCAGGACTGCGTGTCCCCAACACGTAGTTGGTAAATTACAATTTTGTAAAAGCGGTCGGGCAATGAATTTAATTCTTTTAATCAATGCCTCTGCTAGTCCATTCTGAGTGTGGACATGTGGTACCGAGTGCTCAGCGGTAATTCCCATTGCCATACAATAATCATCAACGCCTTTGAAGTAAATTCTCGGCGTTGTCCATTCCGATGGACTTTACATGATGATCGTGGAAATTATTTTTATTTTAATTATCTGCGAGATCAGCTTTGCAAAAGCATGATTTCTTGTAGATAACAGGCATACATGCGACCATTTCGAGGAAGCATCGATGAGCACCATAAAGTACCTAAATGGCCTGACAGGGCTGAATAGGACCGCAAATATCTCCCTCGGATTCGGTCCAGAATGCGAGATTTCATCCTTCACTTTCGGAGAGAAGGTCTAGTAATTAATTTCCGTGGCACATGCAGGCACACGAAATCTTCGGATTCGGAAATTCTTTACATTAATATTATGTCCTCGAGAATTGTTAATTATATTTCTCATCATTCTAAGACCGGGGTGGCCTAATCTATCATGCCGAGAGAAAAGTTCAGAGCTTCTAAAAGATGTTTTCAGACAAGATAGGCCGCAGTGCCACTGATATGAGTGTAGTATAGCCAGATTCATATGAAGGAAGTCGTTCTAATACCCTTTTCCCATTCTCTTCACGCTTTGTAATAGCGGTATTCCTTACCATACTCTTCTTCGCCTCTACATGGAGACCGTTAGCGCGAATATCTTTAAAACTTAAGAGAGTTCTAGTCGATTCCGGTACAACAAGGCTTCTTCAATGACCAATGTCGTGCCCATTGGGAGTATAATTGTGGCTCTTCCCGAGCCTATTATACAAGTATCGCCGCGATTGTCGTCGAAGACTACCAAAGATTCTTGGCGATCGATCGAAAATTTCGTTTCTCTTAGTATGGTATTCGTTGCCGCTATCCGCTAGACACACTTCCTCCATAGGGCGCCACACGCTGCTCGATATATAAAGTATTTATCAATATGGAGCAAAACAATCCACACATAAAGCATACTTCAAAACAGAACAAAACTTGCTTTATTAATACGGGAAAAATCTTGCTGGACCCATCATAAGAATTTAATGCTAATGCTCTTCTAGAGCTTACAACCTTTATTCAATAAAATCCTAACATAAACTGCAAATGACTGTAAAACTAAGTGCCATGCATGCACTAAATCGAATCAGCGAAGTAAGAATTAACTTCTGCCTGAATCTCATCTACTTCTATCTTTTCTTCTTCAGCAACTACGACTGCAGCTGCTGCAATGTCCAATGAAGGAGTGATAGGAGTCTGCTGAGGCATGTCCACATCCATAGGTGCGGCCAATGATCGTGGATCTTCGCAATGGCGAGGTGCGCCTCGTCTTGTCCTTTGCCCTTCTTCTTTGCCTTGAAAGCATCAATCACGTCTTTGCGGTTCACGGCGGACACGTGACCAATGTCCCCAAGTGCCACATTTGTAGCGACTTTGGTCCTGCGACCATAGGGCTTCTCATCGCGCTTCTTTTGGTCGCCTTTCTTGACTTGAGCATTTTGCTTGGTCTTGTGGCTCATGACCTTACCCTTCCCGCCTCTCGCTTGAGTGAGGCTTTCACCTGTAGCTGCTAGCATTGACTTCATGGCCAACTTTGCTACTAGGTGGTGCGAGATGTAGTTCTTTCGAGAACCTCATCTTGAGCTTCCGCAACTTGCATAATATCAATCGGCCCGCATATTCCTTGAAGCCATCCTCGACGATAGTTGCGTGCGGATTGCACCGCATTTGGGTGAAAGGTAGATAGGGTTTCTCAATCCTCTCTCATCTGTGATTACTTTACCACAAAGTCAAGATTTGTACAAATTACGTAAAGCGAGTTGTACTCCCACGGTCTTATAGTCGAAAACGTAGTCGAGTCCATTCTGCTCGCCGGGGCGGAGATGGTGTACTTTTCCGAACCGCTTCTTGAGGCGGTCCATAATGCCGATCGCGCTCTTCTCGCCATATACTCATTCTTGAGAGTTAGGCAAAGGTGATGTCTGAGAAAATGAAGTGCTCGATCATTCTCCTCGGCCGGATTGGAACGGCGTCTGCGAGGCGCCAGCCCAATGGCGTCGGAGTTTCTTGGCTCCCAAGACGATCTCAACATCCGATGCCCAAGTCAAATAATTACGGCCATGTCGGGCGTTCCTCGAACTCGGTTCAGAATTCGATCATCGCATATTCATGCAAGGAATGCATAAGATTACTGCACTGTAATGTACATAAAAGGTTGCAAGAATTCCCATAATATTCCCGTATTTTTCTACGCATTTTTCAAGATTTACTGCTATATTCAGTGATTAAAAGCAATATAAACAATCACAGATAATCAAAACAGTAAATACGGTAAATAAATTGCATAGAAATAATAACAGCAAAGTTAAACATGCTTCAAAAGTAAAAACTGATTCAAAATTTGAATCTCGATGCCTTTCTCACTGAAAGCGATTTTTCTGAAAATGCAAGTTTCAGGTGCTAAAATGCGAAATCTCAGTTTTGAGAGAATTTGCGTGCAATTTTCCATTTTCTAAGGGGTTATTCTGCAAGAATGTGCATAATCCTGTAAATTTCTCAATTCCAGAGGGGTTTTCCGCAAAATTTCATTAGCAGTAAAACCTCCTCGTAATTTTCATATTGTTCGAGGGCCTTTTTACAAAATCAGGATTTTTCTTTCTTTCCCTTTTTTTTTCTCTTTCTTTTCTCACGTCTTGGCCTTAGGCCGTGGCCTTTTTCTTTTGGGCCTATTCATGCCTTCGGCCCTTCAGGCAATCCCGGTTGGCCATTTTTTTTTTTTTTGTATTAGGCTAGGCCCATTCGGCCTTCTCCTTTTCGGCCCAATCTGGCTAACCGGCAGTCCATCAAAAGAGTGCGGGAATTTTCTTTAGGTTCCCGAAACCTCTGTGCCAAGGTGTAGGCGGGTGAGAGGCGGCACAGACTGGTGGAACACCGCGATGCTGCAGCAGCCGGCTGGGAAGTTTCAGCGACGGCCGCTAGTGGCGCGGTCGGCCGACGGTGCACACGACATGCGGGAGAGGCGCGGCCGGCTCGCGGCGAGGGCGGGCACCAAGCGCGCGCGGCGGCAGGCTATGCTACAGCCGGGCGGGCGGCGCCTGCCGCGGCCTGTGGCGGCCGGGTTAAGGCGCACAAAGAGGAGCGACCGGCGGCTCCGCTGCGGGCATGCGGGGCGTGGCGGTCCATCAGCATCGGGCGGCTTCGGGCCGGACACGGTGCTCCTCATGCGGCGGCGTCCGTCGCCTGGCGGCGCTTCCGGGAGGCGGGTGCACGGGCTGGTGCGTGGCGCTGCCATCAAGCGGCGGCGACTAGGGAGGTGGGGTGACGCCGTGACGGCACTTCAAGGTGGTGGTTGCACTGCTTCGGGCCGGCGTCGCACGGTGCATGTAGCGGCGTGCAATTTTTTTTTCTTTCTAAATTTACTATTCATGTATGCTATGCAATGTGCAATGTAATATATTGCGGGATTGCAACTGAGGCGCGGCTTCATGCCGTCATGTGCGTGCTTGCCGCGTGCTAGCGGCGTGGCTCGCTGTTACCCAGTATTAGTAATACAAAACTTGAGCAAATTAACATGGGACGCAGTAGCAGGTGGGCCTTGCAGTGTTGCCATTTGGCAACTCCAAAAGGGCCGGAGTAGGACAGTGAAGATGCAACTGCAACTAACATTATCGGCCCATCTAAACAATTGGACTTGCTTCTCAACGGCATGGGCCACATCTACCTACGCCCAGTAAAACTCCCATAAATCTTGGACCGTCTGTGTGCTTTTTACGTTATACCGTCCAAGAGTAGGTGTGCTTTCACCATGGATTAACCCTTTTCTAGACGAGCCAGCTTCTCGTGCACAACAGCGAGAGCAAACTAAATGACAAGCTTAGCCTAATCACACCCACCATTACAAGTTACTCTCACGGAGTTTCTTCAGAATGTGAGTGATGGTTAATATATACATAATTTTTTGCCTTTGGTTGTGGACCTGTCCGATCTTTTGCACCAATGTCATTTTCTCGTGTCCAAATTACTTCAGTTACAAATCTCTGCGGCATGTATACACATCTTTTCACCTCACACGTGAATGACACCATGAGTTTCAATACACCAAACCTTCAAATCAACGACAAAAAAAAAATGTTTGCAAATTTCAACGGTATACTGGACAGCTGTGAGCTCCCAATTTGTCTGACTACAGTTTCAGAAAAATCTACCAACTGATCGGATTACCAATTACCAGTACATAAGCTTCTTAAAATACAAAAAAAATAAGTGCATATAGGTATGTACGATACCATACATCACTTACCCTGGTCCCTGATATCAGATTTGGATTTTCAAATAAATACACTACTCCGTTCACTTATTTACCAATTCCAATATTCTTCGATAAAAATAGAAACCATAAATAGAACACAGCTCAAACTGTAAAATCTATAAAAAAAAACAATACAAACTTCTAAGATAGAAGTAAAACAGACCAAGAATAAAAATATACCACAAAATAAAAGACAAGATCTACCCTGATGCAAGCCAGGCTACATCACCATACCATTGACAGTGACTGAAGGGACCGAGGGGCGGTCAATGCCAATAGCTCGTTTATTCTGTTGAGTATATTTCAAAGCACTTGAAAATCAAAGCAAATTCTTTAACTTAAGTTTTCGGAAAGTTAGCTCAACCGAGGCACATAAAAAAAATCAAGGTGAACATGACAGAATGCTTACAGGGTTGTTGGTGCGCAACTGCGCATCCATGGAAGGCAATTACACATCAAATGGCTCCAAGAATGAATTAGCTCAAAAGCTTTGCACGGATGCAGTATGAACAGAGCTGCTGCCAGAGGGAGGGAGTTAGAAGATGCAATCTGAAGATCGGCATGCCCTGACGATCAGATCTTACCAATCAATTGCTGTAAACTATATGAGGACATGCAGCAATGTAGGTGGAATTTAAAGACGAAAACAGATAAATTTTAAGAAATCTGCATCTGATATACTTGTTGCTAGAGAACAATTAAGATGTGTCGTACTTGTCGCTAGTGTTTACTAATGCTAACTTATAATGCTTCTACCAAATGTTCTATCATAGTTGCCGGATTCGCTATCAAATCCCGCGAATCGCAAATCGGATTCGCTAAACCCGAACAGGTTTAGAGTACGGGTTCGTGTCCGCGGTGGAAATTAGAAGAAAAAATGGTGAACTACGAACTCGAATCTCGTACCACGGCTCGGATGAACCGCGTTTCTGGTAACTATGTGTTCTATACTTCTATCAAAGTAAAAAAGAATGAGTACTACTCATAGTTACCGAATTCACTATAAAACCCCACGAATCGCAAATCGGTTTCGTTAAATCCGAACCGGTTTAGTGTTCACAGTGGAAATTAGAAGAAAAGATAACGAACTACGAACTCGAATCCTGTACCGCGACTCGGACGAACTGTGTTTCTGGTAACTATGGTACTATCCTTCTTTCAGAAGTGGGATAAGTACATCTATTTTATTTAGCAAGTATGTATAGTGTATATTATTAAGACATTGCATGATGTACAATTAGGGTGTTATTTCTGAGACTGTTATGTCAGTCATGTAACTCTGCAAAAACTTGGTTCTTCTCTCCTATAATGGAAATGCATAAGTTTGCACTCCAAAACAAGATTATATAATTAATACACAAGTATATACTCCAAGAGTACTATGTTTTTTGCACACTGTATCACTTATTACTGTCTGTATATATGTAAAAGATTAGCACACAGCTCAAACAACAGAATATGCAGGTGCAGTATATCGAAATGAAAAAAAAAACAGTGCATGAACCCATGAGTCAGATCATATAAACACACTTCACTAAAGCATACGGTGCACAAAGACCAGGTTCAAGAACGAGGCCTGCGGCACCTGCTGAATAGCTGATGGCCGCGTGATGGAGATTCTAACCCAAGGGAAACAACAATTAGAAAGAAAGCAATCCAGATCACACCACCACAAATTAAACCGTATTTTATTACTACCACACGCGGCCACCTTTTTACATGCCAATAATGCACCTCGTCTCTCCTGCCTGCCTTTTGAGCACATAAACACACCGCCCTCACCGTCATCATGCCTAACCAAGTTTAGGCTCCCCTTCCACCCCTCACAAGAGAGCCCCAAAGCTAGAAGAGGAGGAAGGGTAACGCCATGGGGAGAGCTCCGTGCTGCGACAAGGCGATCGTGAAGAAGGGCCCATGGTCGCCGGAGGAGGACGCGAAGCTCAAGTCCTACATCGAGCAGAACGGCACCGGCGGCAACTGGATCGCCCTGCCGCAGAAGATCGGTATGTGCTCATGACAATTGCCATGCACGATGCAAGTAGTAGCAGTAGCAGTAACAGAAGGAAGCTAATTAAGTGCATGTGCTTGTGCCTGGGGCTTGTACAGGTCTGAAGAGGTGTGGAAAGAGCTGCCGCCTCCGGTGGCTGAACTATCTCCGGCCGAACATCAAGCACGGCGGGTTCTCGGAGGAGGAGGATAGGATCATCCTCGGCCTCTACATCAGCATAGGCAGCAGGTACTAGTTCAGTAGGCCTCACCCGTCTTGTCACCTCTTTGATCAACTCAACTGTAGAATTAGCTGCAACCTGGTAGGCAGGCACATGGGAGTGGTACAATCTATGATCTGAACAGACCATGCATGCTGTGGGCTTAGGTGGTCGATAATAGCGGCGCAGCTGCCGGGGAGGACGGACAATGACATCAAGAACTACTGGAACACGAGGCTCAAGAAGAAGCTCTTCGGCAAGCAGTCGCGCAAGGACCAGAGGCAGCAGCAGCAGCAGTTCGCGCGCCAGGCAGCCAACGACGCGCAGAAGCAAGAAGCAAGCAGGAATGCAAACGGAACCAATGGCTTGGCCGCTGGTGCTTACAACTGGCACCAGCAGCAGCAGGCCATGGCCGTGCCGGTGCACCCGATCCCGATGCCGGGTCCAATGATGGAAAGCAATCGTGTGGAAGACGACGTGGATGAGTCAATCCGTAAGCTTCTGTTTAAGCTAGGAGGAAGCCCTTTTCCGCCGTGCGTTCCTCCACCAATGTACGAGGAAACCCCAAGCTTCGTGGTGCCATCGGTGCACGCCGCTCCGCTCAACGAAGGTGGCATGCGGTGTTCCAGCGCGCTGCCGACGCTGGAACTGGATGAGAATTTCCACTTCGATCAGGTGAAGCTGGACGGGTTCGATTGCTTTTTTGGAATGGGCGACCAGAGCATGAGGTGGAATGAGGTGAGCCCCTTGGTTTGCCCTAGGAATACTGTGGCGTCCAGCTCCCAAGGGATGCAGCAGTATTGCCTTGTTGAGGAACAGGCTGACCTTGGGATGCAGTAGCGATTGGTTTGTGTTTTCATGTACATGCATGATTGTGGTGTAAATTTGTAGCATTCATGGGGAACGGTGAAAGATGAGAGCTTCTTCGAATTAAGAGCAGTAGGTCCCTCACCACTCCTAGATGAAAGATGCCTGGTTTTCAGGTGTCTTGCTGTGAGCGTTGCCTTGATATGGTATTTTCTTCTACTTGGGTTACGTTACTGCCTTACAGAAACATTTACAATTTTAGATTGTACGGATTACATTGTTCTCTTACTTCATTTGGTGTGTATCTGGTATTTGTACTGGTTACTGACACTGAACTTAAGGCTAGATATTTGTTTTGTGTGTTCCCTAACAGCATAGGCATAGTTTAATTACTTACAGTATCTGCAAGGTTTGCCTAATTTTGGTAAAAAATACAAGATCTATACTTCATGTGATATTAGGGAACTTAATATATAAGGCATGTCTGCGGAATCTCCCTATCCTAATTTTTAGTAAGGAATTAATCTCATTATTAGGAATCCAGTTATTAGCTATTTTGAACAAATCATGAAACTCTAAACTACCTGTTATCCAAAAAAAAAACCTAAAAATCCTAATAACAGTAGTATGCAAAGTTGAGAGAAACTGAAGTATTAAGTGTCTACGGTCATAATTTTACACATTTTTCGGAAGCATGACATATATGGACAGGAAATCACCTAGAGCAATCTTTGTCCAAAATTCTATCTACTTTTCTGCACTCAAATATTCTAGGTATTTCAGCAATAATGAATTTTCCCAACTTAGTGGAATAAGATTTTTTATGACACAAGATTGAGATTTAATCAATGTAAATTTCTCTCATGTTGTGTCAATTTTTCTTTATGTTGACAAATTAAATTTGAAGTTTAGGAGTGTGAAATGATGAAATGGGCACTTCATTTGTCTGGCCGTCATATGCAATGATAAAAAGTTTGCTTCTATTTCACTTGTTTGATTCCGCACATTGCATTTCCAGTGTTCATACTGGAAATGGCAAACTGCTACTACCTATCACTAGCCAATTTAGTACCGCCTTAAACAGTTAAACTCTTCCTGGGCAAACTATAGACATTGCTTGACTTTTGTCTTAAATGATTAGCTGTCACTGGGTTTTAATAAAATCCTCCCTCGCCAGGTACAATATAAACTGTAATTATACACCAGTATGCTCTTTCCTACGACCAAGGAAAATGTCAGCTCAACAAACTAGTGCTCTAAAAAAAATGATAACTCAACTAACTTCCCCATCATTGACACCACACATTGTTCTACAGATAACTTTAAATATGGACATTGTTTTTTCCATGCATATTGATGTTTGCATGTGTTGTAAATAATGCAAAAAAAAAAAAGGAACGGGGGACATGAATTTTACGTGAAAAATCTTTTCGGGAAAAATCATGAACACACAAAGGCAATACCACTATATGAGAAGATGTTTACAATGAAATTAATTCTTACTCTTTCATATAGGCTACAAGGATATATTTATAATGGTACATGAAATACTCTGTATAGGAGTAGAACATGATCTTCTCGAAACAGATTGGCATGAACTCTTATGCGCCAAACGTCCATAGGATGTCACGAACTTTAGTTCATAACAAGGTAAACACCGCTAGGAAGAAGGCTGGGCGGCGTCGGTTTTATGGGATGGAAGATTAGACTATAGACTGAGATGGTAGAACCTTGAAAGGGAGACTAGATTAATTCATCTTTCTTGCTTCCTTGATGATTGATACATGTTACCCTTTTTATAGGAATAACCCGACTTGACCCCTAAGAAACAATCTCTATTTCTAAGAAAACTTATCTATATTAGATAGAATACATCTATAAGAAAATAAACCTAACTAATAAGGAATTTACCTATTCTTATCTCTATTTTCCAACTACCAATACACCCGCGGCCCGGCATGAACAGTGCGCATATGCTACAGTAGATGGGTACTATTCATGTATGCTTGAATAGTGATTTCTGCTGTGACAGCTTCTCCCTCCATTCGCGATAGCTCATCCTCGAGCTATGGTGGCGGCCACGGTTGCAACCCTTGGAAGCCCCACTTCGATGAGAGGTTATTATGCCGACTTAATCTGATCTGTCGTCATCACCATGATAGTAGAAGTCGTGGGAAGGGATCGACTGCTCTGGTACAAAATGTCACGAACCTTAGTTCATAACGGGGTAAACACCGCTAGGAAGAAGGCCGGGCGGCGTCGGTTTTGTGGGATGGGAGATTAGACTATAGACTGGGATGATATAACCTTAAAAGGGAGACTAGATTAATGCATCTTTCTTGCTTCCTTGATAATGGATACATGCTACCCCTTTTATAGGGACAACCCGACTTGACCCCTAAGAAACAATCTCTATTTCTAAGAAAACTTATCTCTATTAGATGGAATACATCTCTAAGGAAATAAACCTAACTAATAAGTAAACTAACTATTCTTATCTCTATTTTCCAACTGCCAATGCACCCACGGCCCGACGTGAACAGCGCGCGTATGCTACAATAGATGGGTACTATTCACGTATGCGTGAACAGTGATTCCATGACATAGGATTATTGAATGATACCAACTAAGTTTGAGCAAAACTCAATGGTAGGAACTGTATTTGTCATCATATCAACTAGATTATCATGAATACTTACCTTGTTGAAGAACCAGACCATGCATTAATTGGAGTCTTCCTATCAATTGCAAGATTGGGTGACTGATTAATCAAATAACAAGCAGTAGATGCGGCTTCAGCCCAATAACACCTAGATAAGCCGGAGTTAGATAATATGCAACATACCTTCTTCATAATGGTTCTATTCATGCGTTCGACCACACCATGTGCTGAGGAGTAACTGAGACAGTGTAATATCTCACAATGATATTTGATCTGCATAAAACTTTAAATTCTCCATAATAGAACTCCAAGTCATTATCAGTACGTAGCTTCTTAACATGCTTGCTAGTTTGCTTTTCAATCATAATTTGTCACTCTTTAAATGTCTTGAACACATCCGATTTGTGTTTCACGAAATATAGCCAAACTCTTTTTGAATAATCATCAATGATGGTCAACATGTAGCCAACACCTCCGAAGGACGGAACGCAAGATTCTCCCTAAAAATCAGAGTGAATATAATCCAATATGTCTTTTGTAGAGTGAATTGTTGTAATAAACTTCACCCTTTTTTTGTTTGTCGGAGACATAGTGTTCACAAAACTTCAACTTATTGATGTTTTGACCATCAAGGGGTCGTCTTTTGCATAACTCCGTCATACGGGCAATTTCACTCATATGTCCAAGACACATATGCCAAAACTTAGTAGTATCAGAATCGCATGATTTATTTGAGGCAACAATAGCATTACCTGAAATTGTAGTACCTTACAGATGATATAAGTTGGCAGCTTTCATATCACCTTTGAAGATTTTCAGAACTCTACCTCCATCTGAATACTTGTATCCTTTAGCATCAAGAGTACTCACCGAGATAAGATTTCTCTTCAAATTTGAAATGTATCGAACATCTGACAAAATTCTGATGGTGCCATCAAATATCTTGATCTGGATAAAATCAATGCTTGCAACCTTGTATGGTGAATTATCACTTATCAACACAAAACCACTTGGCGTAACTTCATAATTCACGATCCAATCTCGATTCGAACTCATACGGAAGTGAAGGTCGTATCAAGAATCCACTCATCACCAATTTGGAATTACCGACAAAGGCAACGAGAATATTTCCATCAGAATCTTACTTAGTAACAATGGTGCCTTTAGCATCATCCTCTTGTTGATCTTTTTTAAAATTGTTATTCGTTTTCTCCCTTTTCTCTACTCACTAGCACTCAGATGTCATGTCCATCTTTTTTGCAATACTTACACAACTTGTATCTGCCTCTGGATTTCGATCTACCTTTGTAATTCCTGCTCGAGCTTTTGTCTCTTGAATCACTGTTTGAATTCCTCTCCTGTTATTTACCATGGACAAACAGACCTTCTACATGCGAACTTGAACCTTCGTTCGGAACCATAAGTTTCATCTTTTTCTTCGCATGTAGTACTTTATAGACTTCATTAAGTGTAAGAGTATCATAGGTATATAGAATATATTTCTAAATGTGGAGTATGAACTAGGCAGCGAGCATAAAAGAATAAGACACTAATCTTTATATAGACTCAAGATTCGAGACTACTTCTTTCAACATTGTCAGGTGGTTCAGTAATAACCTGTCTTCCGCCATCTTGTATGAATAAAGTTTCTGCTTCAAATGCATCTTACTTGTCAAATCTTTGGTTATGCAAATCTGCTCCAGTTTCAACCATAATGCAGTGGTGGTCTTCTTCTTCAAAACCTCCTGCAAAATGTTATTTGATAGATGAAGATGAATCTGATATAAGGCATTACGATCTTTCATTTGCTTCTCTTCAAGTGATCAAGCAGTGAGTATCTTGTTCATCCCCAATAAAGTGTCATCCAAATCGAGCTGTGCAAGAGAGAAACCTTGTGTCTCGATCCAGCGGTGAAAGATTATACTTCAAAGTCGTTATACGAAAGAAATTCCAAATTTGCTGGTGCAAATATGTGTACCAAGCAAAGAATTCTCGGAATCTTGTGTACACTCCTATGTACACGAAGCAATGAAGACCGGAGTTGCCGGTACGCTTGCTTGTGTGCGCTTCGCAAATCGCTTGGTGTGTGTACGTAGCAATTTCCGTCGAGATGAATTCAAGAACTGAAGCCAGCCAACGGAATCTCTGCATGCTCCTTTTCTTCGATGCGGAGACGGCCTCGAATTCGACGCCGATTCGGATTGCAACTCGCGAGAAGAATCGTTCCTCGAATCTCATGTACTCTGATAGCACTTGTTGTAAATAATGTACAAAAAAAATAAGAATAGGAGGCACGATTTTACATGAAAACCCTTTCGGGGAAAATACGAGCGTACGAAGACAATATCACTAAATAAGAATATGTTTACAATTTGTATCACACTCAAACTCAACAACATGAAATGAAGTAATTAACATGCTGTTTAAAGAGGTCCTAAAAGATGCAAAAAAAGATGTTCCTAGGATGGTTTGAATGATTAAAATGAGAGTATGACTAAGTTTGCCAAACAAAATCTAAAATTATAATACTAAAGAAGACATAAAATGAGTAATTCTACAAACCTGCCACCATAATAGTTTCTCCTTGTTATATATGAATCTCAAATTGCTGAAGATATGTTCAGGAAGAGTTGAATAAGCTGATCAGAAATCCTATAGCTCCCCACATTTGGATCTCTTCTGATATACATTTTGGTAATTTAAAGTAGTCAGATGGATCAATTAAATGAACATCACTTTATTTTCACTGGCACCATATTAATCAGAAAGTTCAAGATTAATTGCACATGGCCTACGTATGATGCTTGTTTGGTAAAAGAAGTTCATAGTTCTGATGAATAAGTCTCTGTACTATGGTCTTTGTTAGCTTTAGGACAGCATCTAGGACATCTAGCTTTTGACTAGCATCTAGGACATCTAGCTTTTGACTAGCATCTTAGCATCTTAGAGGACAAAGATCTAGGACAAAGTTGTTAGCATCTTAGAGGACAAAGATCTAGGACAAAGTTGTTAGCATCTTAGAGGACAAAGATCTAGGACATGTTGTTAGCATCTTAGACTAGCATCTTGGCATATGCTTGGTGATTAGCGACCTATAAATATGTATCCCCAACCCTCAAAGTTGGCATGGCATTGTGTGAGAAATAAACTCGAAAAAATTTGTCCCATCTCCAAGTGTCATCCTCTCCATGAGAGTAAGGATCTTGCTATCACTAGAAGCAAGAATCCAACGACTAACAAGTGGTATCGAGCTATACTATCCTCAGTAGCCCGAGCATCTCCTGCTCATCTCCTTCTCCGCCTCAGCAGCCTCCCGTGCGGCAGCAGCAGCCTCCGGCCGCCCACGCCACTCCTCTCCGAGACGGCAACGGCTGCTCGTCGAAGCGCCCTCTCTCCACGCAACACCCCGCAGCGCCATGTCCGCAGGCGCCTCGGCCTTCGGCCGCCTCGAGCACGCGGCGTCGCCAGACGACCGAAGCTCGCCATGGCAGAGCAGCCGCGAAGCGAAGCGGCGGCAGAGACGCAGCGGCGAAAGGGCGCCGAGGCCGGCAACGCGGAGCGGGCAGCAGCCGAGCGAGGTGGAAGCGGCGGGCGGGCATATGCAGCGCGGCAACAATGAGGTCGAGGTTCGCGCGCAACAACAAAGAACTCCATCTCGCGATGACAGCGCCGACACGGACCTTGAGCTGGAGAGGAGGCGCGGCGAGGGCGAGTGGCGCGAGGGCGCCGCGCCACGCCCACGAGCGCGCGCAGCCAGACAGCGCGACGCGCCGGCGGTGCTCTGGAGGAGGCACGACGGCGGCGGCAGACGGTCGACGGAGAGCGCGGCCTTCACAGCGACGCGCCTCTCTCCCGGTTCGGCACCGTGGTCACCACGAGTATCGGTCGCCGTCGGGACGCCGCCCGGCGGCGGTGGCCTACCTCACCAAGACCAACTACGCCGAGTGGGCTGCGGTAATGAGGGTAAAGCTCCGTGTGCGGCATATGTGGGATGCGACCCGCACGGCGACGCCGACTACAACCGGATCGACGGCACCGGATGCTCTCATCGCCGCAGCCCCGCCGAGATGCGCTTCGCTACCAACAAGCGGATCGCCAAAGAGGCTTTGGACGCCATCGCCGCGAAGACGCATCGGCAAATGATCGCGCCCGCAAGTCCACACTGCAGGCACTTCGCATTGAGTGGAGAACCTGACCTTCCAGCCAGGTGAGGACATCGATGACTTTGCTCTCCGTCTCAACACTCGCTGCAGAAGATGGTACGATTCGGCGACGACACCTACAACGAGAGAGAGCGCCGAGAAGCTCTTTCGCCGCGTCCCGAGAAGTACAAGCGGATGGCTCGCCGATCCGGGCCGCTGGACCTCTCCACGATGTCGATCGAGGAGGCGATAGGTCGCCTCAAGGTCGCCGACGCGATGAGCCACGCCTCTCTCGGGACCCGTCACCATTGGCGGAAGCTCCTCTCACTGGGAGCGGTGGGCTGCCGCCAGGTGACAGAAGAAGGGGAGCCTTCTTCCATGACAAAGCATCGCGAAGCTTGGCAAGCGCAGCAAGCGCGCAGAGCGCCAGCAGGCGCGAGGACGTGCCGAGTAATGACCGTGGAGGCGCCAGGCGGCGCGCCGCTGCAAGCAAAAGCCGGACGAGACGACTCTTGCCACAATCGCGCAAGCTTGGTCATTGGGCCAAGGATTGTCGATCGCCACGACGCGCCAGCACACGTCGCGCAGCGAGGAGGAGGAGCAACGGCTCGTTCATTGCTCATGCGAGCATCAAACTACCTCAGCCCGCGGCCGACCCGCGCGCGGCTCTCCTCCATCTTGACGAGTCAAAAGCACACGCCCTCCTCGGCGACAGTTCCGGCAACGACAAGACCGACGGGTGGTGCCTCGACACCGCGCCACCCACCACATGACGGGTGGTGCGTCCGAGGATCCATCAAGTTTGGGGACGCCTCCGGCGTGGAAATCAAGGGTGTCGGCTCCGTCATCTTCACCACCGTGTCTGGCGAGCACAGGCTGCTCACCGGCGTCTACTACATCCCCGATCTGCGTAACTCCATCATCAGCTTGGGACAGCTGGATGAGAACGGCTCGCGTGTCGAGATCAAGCACGGGATGCTGCGGATTTGGGATCTTCGCCGCCGCCTTCTTGCCAAGGTAACCAGAGGCGCAAACCGACTCTACATCCTTCACGTGCAGGTGGCGCAACCCCTCTGTCTCGCTGCTCGTCGGGACGACGAGGCGTGGCAGTGGCACGAGCGCTTTGGACACCTTCACTTCGAGGCCCGGCGCTCGGTCGCGGAGATGGTGCGAGGTCTGCCGTGCCTTGATCATGTGGAGCAGTTCTGCGACGTCTGCGTGTTGACGAAGCAGAGGCGACTCCCTTTTCCCAGCGAGCGAGTTTCCGAGCCAAGGAGAGGCTCGAGCTCGTGCACGGGGACTTGTGTGGCCCGGTGACACCGGCCACACCGGGAGGACGACGCTACTTCCTTCTGCTCGTCGACGACCTCTCCGCTACATGTGGGTGATGGTCCTCGGCAAGAAGAGAGGGCGCGACGCCATCGCGCGCACGCAGTCGCGGAGGCGAGAGTGCGCGCAGGCGCGCGTCTTTGCGCGCGACGACAACGGCGGCGACCACGGCGGCCGACCGCGTCATCACACCGATGAGGGCATTCAGCGCCACTACTCCGCGTCGTACAGCCCGCAGCAGAACGGCGTCGTCGAGCGGCGCAACCAGACGGTTGTGGGGATGGCTCGGGCCCTCCTCAGCGCAGGGGATGTCGGCCGCCTTCGGGGAGAGGTGGTGACGGCCGTCTACATCCTCAACCGCTCGCCTACCAAGGCGCTCGACGGCAGGACGCCGTACGAGGCTTGGCATGGGCGCAAGCCGGCGGTCTCCCACTTGCGGGTCTTCGGCTCCCTCGCGTTCGCCAAGGAGCTTGGCCACATCGGCAAGCTCGACGACAGGAGCACTCCGGGAGTGTTCATCGGCTACGCGGAGGGTTCGAAGGCCTACCGCATCCTCGACCCTGTCACACAGCGCGTCCACATCTCGCGTGACGTTGTGTTCGACGGCGGCGAGGCCGACGGGACAAGGCGGTGGACGACGGTTCGACTCCGACTCTCAGGGACTTCGTTGTCGACTACGTCCACTTCGAGAGAGCCGGGGAAGCTAGCAGCTCGTCTTCACCGAGCTCGTCCACCTCGACACCTTGCTCGCCACCAGCTCCGGCGAGTGCTCCACCACTTTCGGCACCGGCTACGCCCCATTCTTCACCACCGGCCACTCCACGCTCTCCTGCACCGGCGGCCACACCACCGGAATCGGCCCCAACAGCTTCGGTCCACGACGAGCAGCGCACGGTGGAGTTCGCTACTCCACTGTCCCACGACGAGGACCGCGTCGACGCCTACCACGACGACGAGCCTCTGCGCTATCGTACCATGGACAACATCCTCGGCGAGCTGCCCGTCCCTGGACTGGCGCAGCACGACTTCGAGGCGGAGCTGCACTTGGCGTGCGACGACGGCGAGCCCCGCTCCTTCGCTGAGGCGGAGGGAGACGCGGCGTGGCATGTCGCGATGAAGCAGGAGATGGACGCCGTCGAGCGGAACCAGACGTGGGAGCTGGCGGATCTTCCTGCCGGTCACCGCGCGATCACCCTTAAGTGGGTGTTCAAGCTGAAGCGGGATGAAGCCGCGCCATCGCTGCACAAGGCTCGCTTGGCACAAGGCTTCGTGCGGCGGGAGGGTCGACTTCGACGACGCCGCCGCCGTCGCGCGCATGGAGTCCGCTCGCCTTCTCCTCGCACTTGCAGCCCAGAGGGTTGGCACGCCCATCACATGGACATCAAGTCCGCCTTCCTCAACGGCGACTTGAAGGAGGAGGTCTACGTCCGTCAGCCGCCGGGATTCGTCATCCCCGGCAAGGAGGGCAAGGTTCTCCGCCTGCGCAAGGCCCTCTACGGCTTGCGGCCGCACCACGAGCCCGAACGCTAAGCCGGACTCCACCTCAATCAAATGGGGTTCCAGCAGAGCGCACACGAGGCTGCGGTCTACCGGCGGGGCAAGGGCGGCAACGCCCTGCTGGTGGGCGTCTACGTCGACGACTTGGTGATCACCGGCTCCAAGGAGGCCAAGGTCGAGGCGTTCAAGGCGGAGATGAAGACCGCCTTCCAGATGAGCGACTTGGGGCTCCTCTCCTTCTACCTGGGGATCGAGGTCCACCAGGACAACTCCGGTATCTCCATTCGCCAGACCGCCTACGCCAAGCGCACCGTCGAGTTGGGCGGGCTCACCGACTGCAACCCAACCCACACTCCTATGGAGGAAAGGCTGAAGCTGAGCCGCGACAGCACGGCGGAGGAGGTGGACTCGACGCAGTACCGACGCATCGTGGGCAGCCTTCGCTACCTCGTCCACACGCGTCCGATTTGGCGTTACGCCGCCGGCCACGCTACGGTTCATGCAATGACCGACGACGAGCATCAAGAAAGCCGTGAAGAGGATCCTCCGCTACGCTGCGGGCACCTCCGACCACGGCTTGCACTACCCGAGGTGTCCCGTGCGCGCACTTCATCGGCATACGACAATGACCACGCAGCGACATCGACACCAAAAGAGCACAAGCGGATTCTCTTCTTCATCGGCAAGTGCCTCGTTAGGTGGCGATCGACCAAGCGGCGGTGGTTGCCCCGTCCACCGTGAGGCCGAGTACATAGCGGCTTCCACCGCTCGACTCAGCGCCTGCTCGCTCGATCGCTGGTGATCTCTCGGCAGAGACAACGGCGGTGGCGCTGTGGTGGACAACAAGTCCGCCTGCTCGCAAAGAACCCCGTTTCCCATGAACGGAGCAAGCACATCCGGTGAAGTACCACTTCATCCGAGGTCGTTGGATGAAGGCGACATCAAGGCGAGCTACATCAACACCACGGATCAGCTTGCGGACCTGCTCACCAAGCCTCTTGGGAGGGTCAAATTCCTCGAGCTCTGCTCCAGGATCGGGATGGTTCAACTTTCCCATAAGACAACGCACAAGACTTAGGAGGAGAATGATGAATAAGTCTCTGTACTATGGTATTTGTTAGCTTTAGGACAACATCTAGGACATCTAGCTTTTGACTAGCATTTAGGACATCTAGCTTTTGACTAGCATCTTAGCATCTTAGAGGACAGCATCTAGGACAGGTTGTTAGCATCTTAGAGGACAAAGATCTAGGACAAAGTTGTTAGCATCTTAGACTAGCATCTTGGCATATGCTTGGCTGATTAGCAGCCTATAAATATGTATCCCCAACCCCTCGGTTGGCATGGCATTGTGTGAGAAATAAACTCAGAAAAAATTTGCCCAATCTCCAAGTGTCATCATCTCCATGAGAGTAAGGATCTTGCTATCACCAGAAGCAAGAATCCAGCGACTAACAAGTTCAAACTAGAAAGATGCCAAGTCTATATGATGATTAGGAGGCCTCAAAGACAAACAAGCCCATTGTTAGTTCGAAAGAAATAGTATAGTACATAGCGTGCCTGAGATGAGTCAAGGATATTAATATGTATATCAACCAAGAAGTCAATGTTGCTTTGGTTACCTAACCTCTACATAGGTGAGTTATAGGCATTTTTTAAATGATAAGTTGATGGGACAAAGGTCATCTCATCTGTTAGTCACAGTTGGTGTGTGACAAGAAACTTCTTTGAATTGAATTTATGGGGTAAGTCAATCAATGACAGCCATCAGCTTGGTATTTCTTCTCTATTTTCATTTTCTAATGTCAGTCGTTTACTTCTTGATGTAGACAATTTCCCCATAATCAATTGTTGATTTATCATCTCATGACCGATGTATCTAGCAATTAGACATTCATTTTCCACCATATTCTATAATGAAGCGATCTTAAGACACAACATTTAAACTGACTGCACTCACCTCATTGCCAGCTTGTCAAACGTGATCAATGATTAGTAACTTGTTAACTTGATGTCTAGTACGGCCACAGCACATCTTTAGAGACATCTATCTATTCTTGAAGTGCACTTGCTGTAACAGCTCAGTTTCAATCGATACCCAACACCTAACACCTGCACAAATGGAACATTAGTTTGCCTTTCATTTTGAGAAATAACCAAATGCTATACCACATTATATTACAAGGTTCTCATGCAAAATCTCCTACCTTTGATTGAAACAACTACACTGATCACATACATAAACTATGTTCCAAGGAACTAAAAATGATATGCTTGTCAACAGTAAATCTTTTAGTCCCTCCCTTATCTAAAACACTAATACCAAACTTCGTTTCATGACCTGCTTAGACATCATAATTCGTAATTGAATTTTCAACCAGTGGCTACACAACGTCCACTTTGTCATAATATAGAATAGATCAATGGATAGCGTAAGATAGATGCACTAAAGATACGGAGAAGTAATCCTACGTGTTACGTAAGCAGTGACATTGCAGAGAATTTACACAGACACTGACTTGGCTGATCATCTTCTTTAGAGTCAACAAGTAAAGACTGACACTGCAGATAATGAACATAAATGTTTGTTCCTCTTTGTTAGACAAAGAGTTTTTCTGGGGAAACATAACAATAAAAGGTTCTAACTTCTAAGTGAACAAGAAATGTCATCTCGTCTAACAAAACATGTTTAAAGTAGAAAGTTGGTTTGATTGATGACATTTATAGTTGAATTTCACACAGACCAACAACCAAAGTATGGTTCAATCTAAGTGCATATTTTTTTCAGTCAAGGAGGGTTACTCTTGGACTTAAATACATCATTTCTGGAGTAAATTGTGGGGTTACTATAAGTCCAAACACTATTTGTTTTGATAATGTCAAGCCTTCTTTCCTCAGCTAGGGCCTTAACCCAAGCTAAGATCTTTAAACACGCATGGCCTAAATTTAGTAGAGATCAAATATTTTTTTCCTTTCACCCTTCAAAAGCTATCATTTAGTTGTCTATAGTTAGGTAAAAGCAACTTTCCCATAAGAAAAAAAATTAATTAGTTTTTATATATACTGTTGATAATACACTGATCACTGCAGTCTCTTAACATATATATGGCGTTCTCTGCTTGAGTTAATACTTATTTCCATTTCTCATTGAGTCATTTCAGCCAAGTGCTAAAACTTTTTACAGTAGAATGGAAACATATGCTGCCTATGTATCTTTTTTCTACTAGGTCGCTAGAATTAGGGGGGTGATACATGTTGCTTGTAGGGATGGCTGGCTACCTTAAACTGTTAGGCAGTGGTTGCTTGGTTACTTATTACAACATAGCTTCACTGAAGCAAATACCAAATAGGGAGATGGCAACTAGTTTGAAGAACAACATAAATAAAAAAAAATAATCAAATCAATCAATTAGGAAAAGAAGCGTTAAGCCGACATGTGCTTTGTGCATACACGAAATTGTCGTGTAACAAATCACGGGCCCTGAAATTTATAACAAGAACCTCCAGCTAACAGGATTGTACAACAAGATAAGCTACACGCATAACAAAAAGAACACACGAGCTACCCAAAATTTAGTATAAAAACCAAGAGTATGGTTGTAAAGTGGTGAGAATATCTCTTCCCAACTAGGCTTCTGCTAGAAAGAGCGCCTTGCAAAACGTCAAACATTCACAACTTGATGGCACATGCCGTCAACACAGCTGAGTTAATTTATTTCGTAGCCAAGTATTGCCTGCACCTGAGACAAGAGCTAAACAACCAACACTGTGATGTTAAAGTACTCAAGAAATCTGAGAAGGGCTCATTGTTTATAGCATGACAGGGAGTCAGGGACAGTCACTAAGATAGATGGTGATGCTGCTTAACTTTTCTGAAGCTAACACGAAAGCTTTTGATCTAGCGGCCTCCTCCAATTCTGCATAATCTATTACACCTATGTAGGTCGTAATTAATTAGTGATTGTCACAGAGCAGCCACTTTATTAACTTGTTGATTGTTCCATTACAAGAGGAAGATGTCGGGCTGGCTTTGATTATGTTGTCCAACGAAGGATAATCGTAGTAACCTCACTGACTATCTTCTACCGTATGACTCCATCCTCATAATTTAATTGTGCGTCTGCTTCTATTTTATTTGGATGACAACAAGTTTATCAGGTTAGGAAAAAAAACAATTACCTCTTGACATGCAGGAATTAAAAGGGTGTTATGATTGCCGTTGAACCATCACGTCATATAAAGATAAATGAAAAGGAAAAAGTGAGACGCAACATTATGCAGCATATGAAAGAACTAGGAAGGATGCAGTAAAGTTCAAGTAATACGATCTTGTTTGCATAATAGGAGATATGTGCCAACTTTACAGTTTTAAGTTCCACGAGGGGGATCCATTCTTGGGACAGGAATTGCTAGTATGAACGGAAGGATTCTATCCTCAATTGCTGTGTTCCTACATTAATGCAATCATGAAATGTACATATTTAGAAAGGAAATTTGTTTTGCTTGTAAACTAAATGAATGAAATATTGTTGATTCAGTGTGTATTTCTTGTGGTTCCATGCATACAGCACAAAATTTCAGCCAGTGGAAGATCAGGCAGCATGGCACCAAACTGAATAGAAGATAAATAACAGAGAAACATAAGAGGTATCTAAAATGCTTCCACAAAGCATAATGCATTTCTATTATTCAAGATGAAAGTAATGTCCTTCGACATGATTAACATGCTTTTCAGTTATATATGTTATCACCCAACTAGTACATGGAAATCCAAGTTGGCTGGATGCCTTCTCTGATGGATGAATTTATTTTATTTTATTTTATTAAAGGGGTGCTTATCTCCTCCAATTTCAATTAATGAAACCAGCCTACAGTATCATCTACAATGACACACATGCAAAGACCATCCACGAAGACTCACCTACAAGACATCTACAATGACCTCCTGTGTGCTTTCCCAAACGGTCGTTCATCCCTTTTTTACTCACCACCCAGCACGCTCAACGTGCAAAGCTTTAGCCTCCCATAACCAGCTCGCTCATCGAGCAGTTATACCAACCAGTTAAGTGGTGCTCCCTGTTCTACCATGTGGTCAGTGGTGCGTTTGAGCCAATGAAGTTATCCATGACAATAGAAAGGAATCCAAAGTTATTCTCTTGCATCCTCAGTCGATGTCACCGATTTCATCTTTGGAACACACACTGCACATTTTGACATGCTAGAATAGGCCTATGATCTACCATTTGCTCTTTCGGCACAAGATTGGAGCCCCTTTTCATGATCTAAGATAAACAGATGGGCCCTACCTGTGAAAAGAAAAAAAGGGGGAAAGGATGGCCCTTAACTCAGTAAAGGTGTTTCTCTGACATGTAGAGTAATAGCTGATTCCAATGGACCCACGCAAATTTCATCAAGAAAAAAGAATGAACCTTTGCAATACAGTTTCTACCATGTAAGCCTGCAAATATGAATCGATATCCTGGTGCGCCGTATGGATCCATGAGAAGATGCATTATGGTGGCTTATTGACTGGATCAGGATTCAAGAAGGTAGTTTGGCTCTAATAAAACTTGTATGTGATCAATTTAGTTAAGAGTTAAAAACAGTCTGCAAGGAAGGGCATAACAAACGAAAATCCACACTCCAATTCATCAGACTACAAAACTATATACAAGACAACTAGACAAATCTACAAAAATCAGAACAGTTGAATCATCTGTAATACGGCGGCTTAAGGTCTGGCTAACTAGATCAGTGTAGCATCATGTGTTGATTGAAATAAGAAATACCCTAAGTTAGACTGTATCCGTACAAGTTTATAATTAAATGATAACAACATAACATGGCAGGATGTAAATCATACAAGTAATGAATCTCAATAAACAAATGAGATGACAATATGTAAACTATAGGAGCAACCTAATCTTACTGAACAAATGCATGACTTCAGTACATCATTGGTCTAATCATACAATTGAAGTCCTTGTGAAACTAGCAGAAGCTAAACAGCTGATGTTCTTAGTGGCACCTAACAGGGACAGTTTCAACCAAATTTACACCACCACTCAGCTCCTCTCACTGCAAACAAAACTACGGAATAACCAGATTGCATCCTGGAAACGGTTCTCTGTGAGCTAAGACAATCATAGGAGGATCGGATAGATGTTATACTAGGGGATCTCTAGATAGTTGACGCCATGTTTATGTCAAAATAACCTCATTCTTAAGTACCCGCTAATTAGAGTATGTAACTATGCAAAGATATCCTCAAATGCATTTTTGGTGAGATGAAAATCGAATATCGAAATGCCACACGTATTATCTCTGCACCTCACACTTTATTTGACCTGAAGGCACCATATCACAGGCACGTTAAGCCCAAGCCCCCCAATAGCATTCCATTTCTCAGCATCTCAAAAGGTTCTCGCCCAATCGTACAGCCGACGTAGTCTTTGATCCTGACACGGCAACCGCCATTGTCTTCGCACGACGTGATTTGCAGCTTAAACAACGAGTAAAGCCAGTGTACGAACCGGCATCGACTCCCAACCAACAGCCATCGAATTGCGCATCTCTCCGCATGCGGCGGCATGCCAGCGCCGCGCCGCGCCGCGCGTGCACGAGACTGGAAATTTCGAGATTTCGATCGAACCATGCGATCCAGGAGGAGGAAAAGGGCAAAATTTCGGTACCTCTGATGCGTAGGAGAGGAATTCCGGAGGAACAAAGAGGCGGATCGGTCCGAGCAGAAATTGAATTGGAGGGGAGGGGCGGGGTCGCTCCGCCTCTTCGAGTCCTCGTCGCCTCGATCCCCACGCTTGCTCGAGACGAGAAAAAATTGGCGGCACGGCGAGAAGGCAAGCGCGGTCGCGTTGCAAGCCGAGGGGCGAGGGGGGAGGGTCGCGTGGGCTTTTGCCCATCGGGTCGAATGCTTGAATCCTTCGGGATGATAGCTGCGAAGCCATACCAGGCTATGGTTGTTCACTAATAATTGGGCTTCATCCTCTCACAAAAAATAACTGGGCCGCTGGTGCGAACCCAAATGAATTTGTGAACGGAACGATTCTGCCAAACCGGACGTCGATCTGCGGCACAAATACCTTATTGGGCTCAGAATGACAGTAGTACTACGAAATAGCGAAAGTCTAGCCCAAAATTGCTACGCTTTTGCTAGCTTCCAGTCATCTAAAATTTTCTAAAATCTCGTCATCTACAATTGTACACTACTAAGTCTAAAATTATATTACTAGGTAACATGCAATTTTAGCATAGATTTACTGTAACATTTAGTTCTATTTATTTTTGTATTTGTAGGGTTCACCTAGATTTACTTTTGTATAGTTTATATATATTTCTTTTGTATTTGTAGGGTTCACATACATTTACTTTTATCTAGTTTAGAATTTTACGACATAAAAAATATAAATGATTGGATGGTGATCCAATATATCGAAGAAAGTGACTCAGTTTTTTTAAAAAAAAATCAGACGTGTCTCAAGGTCAATGGCATTTGCTATCTTTTTTGTACAGCTCCAAATCTATTGAACATCGAGACACCGTCTTTATCTTTGCTATTTCAAAAAAAAACTTATTGGTGGGTGGGGACCATCGTCCCCTCCTATCTCCTTTTTTACCTCCTTAGAAAATCTCTAACAAAAAACAAAAATAAACACTTCCCCAGCAAAAGCAAATTCAATATCCCTAAATAATCTCTAACAAGAAAGAAAAAATCATCTCCCAACACAAAACACAAAAATAAGCACTTCCCCAACAAACAAACTAACATCAATACAAATAACAATATAAGTCACAGCGAAGCTTGACTGGTGCAGCGGCAGAGCCGTAGGCACAGACGCACAGTGTAGGCCGAGCATGTCAACGGAGATGTGATGCCAACTTGGTCGGAGCTCGATCAAGCGTGGAGGTATAGCTGAGGGCATGGAGCAGACCGATTCTGATAACGTCGACTCGACGTGTCAGGGCAATATGGTATTTTTTTTCTGTAGCAAAGCGCGACATTGTAAATCTTAACTAGTAGATATCTCAAATGATTATTGATCGGATAGATCAAGTGATGGTTCCTTGTACATATCGCGTATAAAATTCGCCAGAATAAGTCCAGTTTACTCCCTCCAACTATCAGAAAAGTCTGGTTTACCCCCTGAACTACAAAACCAGTTATTTAACCCCCTGAACTTGTGAAGTCCGGTGAAAAGACCCCTCAGGCCGATTTCGTGTGGCGTTCTTGCACGCGTGGCAGTGGTTTTGTTCCAGTCAACATATATGTGTCCCAATCATCTCCTCACCATCCAAGTCAGCATCCACATGACCGCATCCATATCTTCTTGCTGGTTCTTCCTCTCCCCATTTCCTCTCATCTCCTCACCTCCCCTTTCTACCTCATCTCTGCCTTCTCCATGGAGCTCCTTGGTCGAAGCCTCTGTCGCCCCGCCTACTCCTAGCGCTGCCACTAGACCCGCCGCCGCTCTCACGGTACTCTTGCCCTGCGCCGCCCTTTGCTCGGCTACCAAGTGCCGCCCTAGCTCGGCCCGGCCGATGGCCACCACCTCCTCCTATCTCCGGCTCGACTCCTCCCCTCCGGCGCGGACACCAACATCCCCCTGTCTGTAGCCGCCTTCTCCCCTCCCTGTGCGGCCTCCTCCCCACTCCACCTTGGTCTCCCTCCGCCGCCTCCTTCCCCCTCCGTCGCCTCCTCCCCCACCACCCGCCTCCTCCTAGATCTGGCCGGGCGGGCGCCGCCGACGAGGAGGTCGGGCGCAGCGGCCCATGACGACGAGCAAGGCGGGCATCTCAAGAAGCGCATCAGGGCTGAGCGCTCCGGGTCCAATGGGCCCGGGCCGCCGCCACTAGTCTCGCGCTCGCTCGACCGCCTCCGCTCCCTCCACCTCGCGCACACCGCCATGCCCAAGGTGAAGAAGGAGAACGAGGACAGTAGCGTGGCCTCTCTGCCCCTCGACTGGTCGCCGGTGAGCTCCTCCACGGGGCATCATCACAAAACCGGAGGGAGAGGGTGCACGGAGGTGGCGGCGGCTCTGGATAGGCTGGCGGGGATGTACGAGCGAGTGGAAGCGGCGAGGCAGAGGCGGCGCGGCTGGAGGAGTGGCGCCTAGAGGCCATGCGTGACCTCGAGATCGAGCGCATGAGGATTCTCGTCGACGTCGCCATCTCCGCTTGAGCCGAAGGTGCTCCATGGAGAAGAAGTTAGAGATGAAGAGAAATGGGATGTGAGGAGATGACGGAGAATATATTAACTCTTATCCTCTTTGCTGACCTGGCAGCAATTACATGGCTCCACTGCCACTCAGCATGACACATCTGTGCTGAGATGGCCGAATGTGGTCACGTCAGCAAAATCACCGCTTCAAACCGTTGTGAGGTGTTAATTGATCGATTTTTGTAAGTTCAAGGTGTTAAATAACCAATTTTGTAGTTCAAGAAGTAAATTAGATTTTTCTGATAGTTCGAGGAGTAAACTGGACTTTTTCCAAATTCGCCTCTCTCGTCGCCTATTTAGTTTCGCTCCTGCGTGAGATGGGTCAAAGAACGGGTGACATCTACTAGCATCTTTACGAGTTCCTTCGGTGATTACATTTCGCATGTCGCGGAGATCTCAAATTGAGCGCTTTGCATGTCGCGGAGACTACACATGTTGGTATGAATGCGCGAGCGATCTTCGCCGCGCTCCTCCTCGTTTCCTTCATGCGGCTCCTCGGTTTCCTTCGCCGGCTCCTCGAGGTTTGCTTCACGGCTCCTCCTCCTCGCGCGCTTCCTCGGCTCGCTCGCGCCGCCCCACCCTTGCCCGCCCTCTACTCGCGCGCCGCTTCGCTCGCCGCGCCTCTTCGCTCGCTTCTTCTTCGCCTCGCCTCTCGCTCCTCCGCCGCTTGTAGTCGTAGTCGCATCTCCTCTGGCCGCTCGGCCTTTGGCGCACACTGGAAATGTAAAAATGGGTGTTGCTATTAAATGGGTGTTGGTCATTTGGTCGATTACTCGATGAACTTGTATAGGTGTGAGTTACTCTGTGAGTTGTAGAATTGTTAGTTGTTAGTCTGTTAGATAGTTAGATTTTGTTGATTGAATGATTGTTACTTATTGCGATTTAGGAATTAGGGCTTAGAAGATGGGCAAGATGCAGTGGTTCAAATTCAAGTCTTAGAAATGCAAAATGTGAAGACTCAGTTGTGGAATCATGTCGAGTTGCTAGAGAGGATCAGTGGAGGAGGGGAGGAAACGTGAGATTCAAATGCAAGTATTGTAAACTTGTGTATAAGCGGAGCTACTCTAGAGTGAAAGCACATTTGCTCAAAATATCTAATAGTGGAATCAAAATGTGTCCAAAGGTAACTGTACCTATCCTTACTCAACTTAAAAGTGAAGTTGCAAAGGCCGAAGAAGAGTTAGGGAAAACAAAGCCAAGACATGTTCCATTGCCAACGCACGCCACTAGTACTACTGATAGTGTTAGTGTCGCTTCATCTAGCATGGGTTCTAAGCGTAGGGGAACTTCAGGCTCAGCTTTGGAGAAAGCTTTCAATAATGAAACTCGCCAATAGCTTGATGCTACGATGCGAGGATGTTTTATTCTTCAGGTTTGTAATCAACTTGAATAAAAAACATTGCTTGAATTTATCCAATTGACACAATTCATTCGAAGCTTTCAACTAATTTAGGGTTATGTTTTTTGTTTACAGGATTGTCTTTCAATGTGGCAAGAAATCCACATTATCAAAGTTCATATACCTACGCGGCAGACCACAACATTTCTGGTTATGTTCCTCCTGGATACAACAAGTTGAGGACTACTCTTCTTCAACAAGAAAGGGCTCATATTGAGTCCTTATTAGAGCGGACAAAGAGCACATGGTCTGAAAAGGGAGTAACCATTTGTTCAGATCGGTGGTCGGATGCACAAAGGCGACCACTCATAAACTTTATCGCTGTTTCTGAGAGTGCTCCGATGTTCTTGCGAGCTATCAATGCCAAGGCGGGTGAAGACAAAGGAGTACATTACTGAGAAGTTGATTCTTTGTTATTGAAGAAGTGGGTTCAAGAAATGTGGTCCAAGTCGTCACCGATAATGCTGCAAATTGCAAAGGTGCAGAGTTTGATTATTCAATGAAATCTGATCGCATTTTCGGACACCTGTGTTGTTCATACTCTTAATCTTGCTCAAAAAATATTTGTCTTTGCTAAAATGCCAGAACAGATGATGAAGTCCTCATCCTTGATGAGTGCCATTGGATAACTGAAATTGCGCAAGATGCTAATATGATCAAGAATTTCATAATGAACCATGGCATGAGGCTTTCAATGTTCAATGAGTTTAGCAATCTAAAGATGCTTGCCATTGCTGAAACAAGATTTGCCTCGGTTGTGGTCATGTTGAAGCGTTTTTGTATGGTCAAGAGGGCACTTCAAAGAATGGTAATTAGTGAAGCATGGGAGGCTTACAAAGATGACAATGTAGGGATAGCACAATTTGTTAGAGACAAAGTTCTCAATGAAGTGTGGTGGGGCAAGATGAACTATATTATTGAATTCACTGAGCCTATATATGAAATGTTGCGTGTGGCGGACACTGACACACCATGTCTTCATCTTATTTATGAGATGTGGGACACAATGATAGAGAATGTAAAGAAAGCGATATATAAGTGGGAAGGAAAGCAAGATAATGAGGAGTCCACCTTTTACTCTGTTGTTCATAGCATATTGGTTGATCGGTGGGCAAAAGGCAACACTCCACTTCATTGCTTGGCGCATTCACTTAATCCAAGGTGATATATAAATCTAACTGTAATTGGCTAATTGCCATTTGCTAATATTCAGTTCTTGCAATTTGCAAAAGTTTTAATCCATTCATTTTCTTTTTGTAGATATTATAGTGAGAAGTGGATCAATGAAGGTGTTGGCCGTGTACCTCCCCACAAGGATCTTGAGATTTCACAAATGAGAATGAAGTGTTTTAAGAAGTTTTTCCCTATAATTGATCAGCTCAAACAAGTTAAAGAGGAATATGCTAGATTTTCCACTTCTTCTGCAGAATTTAATGACTTTGATTCCATTTATGATAGAGGGATCCTTGATCCAATGAATTGGTAGGCAAATCATGGGCAATCTATTCCTATGTTGCAAAGTTTGGCTCTCAAAATAGTTAACTAACCGGCCTCATCTATTGAATGGCAAGTTGGCAACTGCGGATCAGAAGTGGTAGTTTTGTGCTTTTACATGGGGTGTCACTCTCGTGTTACTGCCATTTGCCAACGGATCTGGGCTCCGGAGCAGCTGCCATGTGCCGACACCACCAACGCGCCGCCGCTCCAACGGCTAGTTTCCCAACCGGCCGCGCCTCCACTCACCCCATACTCAAAATCCATCGCCCAACTCGATCACCACCATCCCAACCAAAACACCACATCCTCCTCCTCGCCATCCTCTTCGCCGCTGCACTCGCGAGCTAGGTAGCTCGATCCCCACCGGAAGCCCGCAGCCACGTACATGGAGATCCCCGCCAAGCGCGACATGGCCGCGGTCCGGGAGGAGCCGGAGGACGACGACGAGTACTACGACAGCGTGTTCTACGAGGACATCGAGGCGCCCAAGTTCGTCGACCTCACCGCGCCTGACGCCGCCCGCCCCACCGACGACCCCTCCTGGTTCTGCCTCCGCATCGGTAACTAACTAACCCTCGATCACAGCCCTCTCTCGACGTCGCGAATTTGCGATACGAAGACACCAAATTCTGATCCACGTCACGGTACGCGCGCGCGCACAGGTTGCGACCAGAGCCATGAGCAGGTCGACCCGGAGGCCCTGCACAGGAGCTTCTTCATGCGGGTTCGTCGCCTTTTCCTCTCGCATCTCGTCGTCATATGTATGCAAATGTGACCGACCGAAGATGTAATTATGCTTGTAATTGCGACAGGTCATGGCGGCGAGGAGCCCCAACGTCCGGCTCCAGAAGGCGATCAGCAGAAGGAACCAGAGGTGGCTTCTTGATTTTTCTCGCTGCCTACCTGAATTGGATGATGGCTCTTTGAATTGACATATCCATTTCTTAATCTCGTGCAGCTCGATGCTGAAATGCCCGCACTCTGCGCCGCCGAAGCCGCCGAGGGCACGGATCGCGAGGCTGAGCACTTTGACGGAGGCTGCCGAGAAGGCGGTGAGGCCCAAGCTGAAGACCCACCGGATTTGCAGCCTGCGAGCGTCTCCAATCCGGACCAAGGCGGCGAGGGTCGAAGTGTCCAGCGCGAGGAAGAAGGCCCTGACGACGCCGAGGAGCAAGACCGTCCGACCGAGGCAGGAACCGTTCCACAGCGTGAAGCATCAGAAGGAGCCGATTGCTGCGGCGGCGGTGGCGAGGAAGGTGACGGTGGTGAAGGCGCTGTTCATGAGCACGCCGAAGAAGGAGGCCAGCCAGACGACGGCCAAGAACCAGGCGCCCGTGTCCGAGGTCTGTTCTAAGACGAGGAAGCTGAATTTAGCGTGCCGGGAGGTGCCTAGCAGGTACCTGTGTCAGTTGTCGACTCCGAAGACTGCCAAGAAAGGCGAAGAGACGGCGGCGAAGAGCGTGAAGAGACGTCAAGAGTCCAGGACGAATGCCAAGAAGAAGATTTTAGGCCGTTCAGTGAAATGTGCTAATGCTGAAACTGATGAAGAGAACCGAAATGGCTGTGAGAACATAACTGCAGAGGAGAACTCGTGTACAGAAACTGCACGCTCCAATGAGGAACAGAAGGAAGTCCTGCAGGAATCGAGAATTGAGGTGGAAACATCGGAAGCTGACAATTGTGATGACAATAAGGAGAATGTGTCGCATGGTGATCAGCCGACCGAACAAACCCTGAATAGTTCACATTGTGAAGGTGAAAACATGCAGCACTTGGAGAACAATGAGAATGTTCCTCAGAAGGTACCGAAATGTGCTAATGCTGAAACTGACGAAGGGAACCGAAATGGCTGTGAGAACGTAGCTACAGAGGAGAACTCGTGTACAGAAACAGCACGCTCCAATGAGGAACAGAAGGAGGTCCTGCAGGAATCGAGAATTGAGATGGAAACATTGCAAGCTGACAATTGTGACGACAATAAGGAGAATGTGTCGTATGGTGATCAGCCGACCGAACAATCCCTGAATAGTTCGCATTGTGAAGGTGAAAACATGCAGCACTTGGAGAACAATGAGAATGTTCCTCAGAAGGTACTGAAACTGATGGTAGTGAAGGGGTTTCCCTTAGTTTAGCTGTATTGCTGTAGGTAGGATATGTAGAACCTGAAATGCTGTCATTGGCCAAATGCAGGTGGCTAAAATGCAGAGCAAAGTGAACGCAGAACAAGGAGGAAGGCTCAAGAAAACTACCAATCCAAAGCCATTTAGGCTCAGGACTGATGTAATTATTAAATCCCCCAATGCTCATTGTACCATTGTGGTGCAGGATTTCACTCGGTTACTAACAGGCTTCGCGCTCTTTGCTGCATTTAGGAAAGAAGTGTGTTGAAAGAAGCAAATCCAGAAAGAAAGCAGACGCTCGCCGAGAACAACTCCATGGCAGTACTCAAGGATGCGAATAGAGGAGTGATGGTAAGTTGATTCACGCCACCAGCTTTCAAATTCCCATAATTTTCAACAACCGTATGGTTGTTTACTGTTCTGTATGTATGTACTATGATGCAGCAAATGGGAAGATGTCCTGATGGAAAGGGACGAGACAAACCGACTTGTGGCGAGAAACAGGTGAGATGTCTCCAAATGTTTCCAAGCCCAAATCAGCTAGAATTTAGAATGAGACATGCTGATCTGTGCATACTATACATATTCAGAAGAAACAAAACACACACGTTGCCACGGGTCAGCTTGGTGAAACCAAAACGGTTTTGAATAGCATCCGATGGAACATTGTGAGGCCTGCAATGACGAAAGGGAAAGTCGTTGAGAAATCACAGAGAGTTACTAGGATACCGTCATCAACAAGAACAACCAAGGCAGCAAGGTTTGCAAAAAATAAAAACATGAGTTATCAGTCATTGTTTTCGCAAATTACCATCATATAATATTTTCCCTTTCTCTTTGAATAGCATCCGATGCAATATTGTGAGGCCTGCAATGACGAAAGGTAAAGTCGTTGAGAAACCACAGAGAGATACTAGGATACCGTCATCAACAAGAACAACCAAAGCATCAAGGTTTGCCAAAAAAAAACTTTCAGGAGTTATCAGTCATCGTATAATCTTTTTCCTTTCTCTTTGTTCAGTGGTCTCATGGCACCTCCTCAGATTGGCAAAGAGAGGAAGACCTCAGTGAAGATATCCAGACCCCAAGCTTGACTAAGTGTGCGTTGAGGGAGAAAAACGGGACAATGGTTTTATTGTCTGCTCCAAAGATGAATTGTGTATTTACTGCGTCGAATTCGCTTTCTTAGTTTTGTCGACTACTGTACAATGAGCAGGGGCCAATGGGCCAAGAACTCACACCAACGAGGATCCATCATGTTCCTTGTGTTTGTCCATGCAAACTGGTGTGTTGACTGAAAATTCCTTTGTTTTGTATCATCTTTACCAGCCAGATTCTTTTGTAACTTAAACCGGATAAATTCAATTTAGCAGTGGACCAGAAGCCGCTGCTTCTCACTAGTTTGATGTTCTTGTTTCAATTTACCGTTGCGCCTCTTGATCTCGCTGAATAAAAACCCGAAATGGCAGAACATAAATTCGCAACTAGAATGTCACGAGGAGCATAACTGATGCCCCTGCCGCCCAACCAATCCAAACCAAAACCGGACAGCTGGTCCCTCTCTGCAGAGAACAGCTAGCGTTTCGTTCATACATACGGCCCGGCACGAGGCTAGGCCATGGACCACCGCTGTATGTACGTACATCTGCAAACAAGATGAGCGCGCGTTTCATCTCATTACATTACACACGAATACGACTGCCATCAACTCTGCCATGAAATCCGCGATCCGCCCTCCGACACCTCTGATCAATGCTGCCACGAACTGATCGAACAGCGAGGGGATTCGGTGAATAGTTGGGCGGATTTGGAGTGAATTAGCCATCAATCGCTCCGCATTATTTGGCGCCACCTCTCGTGCGCGCGCGCGCAGGGCTCGGCTGCCTTACATCTATTTGATGTCAGGATTCTGGAAGGGGTGGGGCGTTGTTGTGTTACTGTTCATTGTTCTTCGCTTCTTTGTAACTACCATAGGTTTCCAGGTTAAAAAAGGCATGCCATCTTAATCACCTCTTTTCTTCTGAATGCCCCGAATGGGCCAAACAAAAAAACTCTTCTCGCTGCGACAGGTTATTAATAATGGTACTGTCTATTTATAAGTTGTCTGAAATTTTCCTAAGATTAAGTCACTTGTTGTGACCATTTGATTAATATTCAATCATATGACATCTATTAGATCAATATCCAATCATATGACACATCAATTTCTATACAAATCTAATGGTCACAACATTAAAACTAGCAAAACCGATATTATTATTTGGTACTAGAACACGTCGGTTAGTTCTAGCCGTGTTGGTTCGCACATCCGGTTGCCAGCAACATCACGGTAGTAGTATCGGATTAGCCGAAACAAGCACATGGATTTGCAGGATTCCTTTTAACCATCAACGCCTGCATCCATAACCAGCTAGTGGTTAGGAAACAAGTGCCCGTTTCTTGACTCGAAACATTCCAGAAAAACGCTGGCCTCGAAAAAACGCTGGCCTCGAACCTGGTAAACAAATGTGTTCTTTCCCATTAACAAATGTATGCTGCTGCTACTAGTAGTGCCCTCGCAGAAACAGTGCGGAAATTAAAGCTAGTGACGAGGAGGGTGGAGTACTAAGCACCGACTTAATCTGGAGGTGTACTCAACAAAGCGGCTGGGTTAGGGGTTATGACGTGGAAGCACGACGTACGGCGTGGTGGTGGTGGGCCGGCTGCCGCCGGGAATCGTGCAGAGATCGCGGCGGCCGGTGAGGTGGCTGGCACCGGCGATGGTCGCGGCCGGATGGGTCCTTTCCGACCTTACCTCACAGGAGAGGACAGTGGGGTCGCCAGTTAATTGCCAATTCGGCATGCCGTACGTGACAGGCGAGAGGTGCGCGCACGTACCCCCGCCTTCCGGTTCTCCTGCCCCCCTCTTAAATAAAAGAAAGTGAGATAAGGTAGTGTTAGCCCGTACTATCATTTGTGCATTTGTCGGGTGTATTGAGTATTACAATACTATACTATGTACTACCGACGTTTAGTTCAACTGATGGCTGGTGTGGTACCTGTGGGCGTGATTGGAACGGCTTGTTATTTTAAATAGAGGGTTTTTTTTTGCACTGGTTTTCTCCAAAACTGAAAGCCGCCTATAATACTAGAAGGCTGGAAGCTGCCCGTACGGAGCTTCTCGTAGCTCCGTTCCAACTTTGCCTCTACTTACATGTTATTTACCCGCTATACGCCGCTGAACGAAAACCCCATCCCAGCCCAAACCCTAACCCTAGCTCCCGCGGCTCACCCCCGTCCTCCTCTAGCACGCCCCCATCCTTCTTCTCCTCCCCCGACACCGGCGCCCTGCCCCCATCATCCTCCCGCGCCACCGCGTCCTCCTCCCGTACCCCCCCCGTTGTCGTGTTCTCCTCTCTCGACGCCGCCGGCCGCACCGCCGCCCGCCCCCCTCCCCTCCCACGCGCGCCGCTCTCCTCCTCCTCCTCCCATCGCCCGACGCGCCGCCTCCTCCTTCACATCCCTTGCAGCAGTTGCCGCCCTCCTCTAGTGACTTCGCCGTCGTTGGCCCCAAGCCGCTTTGCTCCTCCTCCTCCCCACCCGGCGCCTCTCTCTCTCCTCCCGCCCCCCAAACCCTAGCTGTCGCCTCTATTTCTTCTTCTTCTTTTCCTATTGTAAATTAATTGTTTTGTAATAACTATTTATTTTAATAACTATTTATTGTAATAATTGTTTTAATAATTATTTATTGTATTTATTAATGTAATGATTGCTTATTGTAATACTTATCGTTAATTGCAATTTAATTGTTGTAAAATGCGATCAATTGCGTTAATTGCGGTAGTCGTCGTTAATTGCAGTCAATTGTGTTAATCACCGTTAATTGCGGTTAATTATCGTTAACTGTGATAGTTGTTGTTAATTGTGGTAATTCTCCTTAATTACGTAGTTGTCATCAATTACGTTAGTTATCATTAATTATCGTTAAATGCCATTAATTATCGTCAATTGTGTTAATTGCCGTTAAACGACATCAAACAAACCATTACTTGCCTCAGGGGCATATCAGGCATTTCTCATCTCAGGAGCTGCAACCGGTCCACCAAAAGCCTTGACAGCCAAACATCAAACATCTTCTGTTCAGCTATACAGTCGTTCGCCCCGCAACCTAACTGTAAGCTACTTTTCAGAAAACTACAGTCGTGCCAAACAGGACCTATGTCTTCCACCATGGTTTGAACCCCACTAACTACATGCGGAAGCATCTGTGAAACTACAACAACGAGCTTGTTTCTTTATCAGCGCCATCATCATCATCGTAACTGTGGATCATGTGCCCGAACTCCACAAAATGGTCCAGTGAGAAGATGCAAAAGTTGTGAGAAGCGAGCTCACATGCGCCTTCCCGCAACTTCAGGTGTGTGAGCGTGGACTGGACTACTACCGAGATTGGACGCGAGCACGTGCTGTTCACCGTTCTCACCATTCCCAGACGCCCTTAATCGCCGCATTTTCATCGATTTTTGCAACGCGATTTGCCTGATTGGCGCCGGGGAGTTGCTAGTTTTGACAAAAGAAATCTCTGTGCTCATGAATGAATGCCTCCATACTTGAATGGGCGTTTTTCCAAAATGAGATATTTGGTGGTTAATTACGTGGTTAACGCATTGACTGTGTGTGAGGACAAGACTAGTTAGTGACTTAGTGTCCATTTAGATCTTCAGAGGAACGTGCTAAAGCCAAATGTTGCAGGCTTGTAGCTTTTTTATTGTTGCTTCTTTTTTTCTCTCATTGGAATTTCGCCGACATATCTTTGTCTTTCCGAATTTTTATCGTCTGTTTCGCAGGAATTGCCGTCGAGTGTTAACATGGGCTTCTCTACGAACAAAGAGAAAACTATACTGGCCAATTGAGTCGATAGCATGTAATCCATAGGCTATTGGACGAACAAGACATACACATCGTGAATTTGTGATGTACATAAAAAGAAATCCAAAGTTTCTCTTTTTTTAAAAAAGAGATGAATGATCAACCAATACTTTTATTTTTCTTCATCCAGGCACCGATTTTTAGCAGCCGTCACGCACAACTCGGAATAGAAGTCTTCTAATTTCGACATGGGGAAGAAAAAAAAAGAACAGATGTTGATCTCAAAAAAGAAATAAAAAGAAAAGAGAAACAGTGAATCTGACAAGATTTCACAAACTTTGAAACAAGAACAAGGGTCCCTACACGCTCTGAGCATATTCCTCGGCCATCAATGCGCCTTAAAAGCGCTCTTGTGTCTCTCCGGTCATCCGTCCTTAATTACGGACGAGGCGCCGCTCCTACACCCCTTTTTCTTTTTGGCAGATGCAACACGACCACGACCACGACCGCTGCGGAGGCGGAGCGTAAACATGGTGCCGGTTTTCGGCGTCCGCCTGCTGATACGCTCGTCGGTAGTATTCGAGTATATGGCTCCAACGAGATTGTCAGATCGGTGAGATTTCCCACATGAATGGAAGGCAGCCATGTCGTGTTTCGTTAGGACGCGCACTGATGACTGCCGGTACCTCGGCCGTGTGAGCCATGGGCGCGCAGCGGAGTAAGCACCCACCAGACGCACGCGAACGTGCGGGCGCGACGCGCACACTTTGACGCGCACAAATATTAATACAACTTCCGGCTACCATTCCGTTAGCCGGCCGCCGGAATAGGCGCGCAGCTGGGACTGGGAAGCTCTAGACAGCAACAAAGCAACTAGCAATCCGCAATCGGACGTACTATGAGAGGCTTCTTATCGTATGCTTCGATGTAACATTTGTATATAATATTTGTAACAATTTTAATATATGTGTGCAATAAAATACGCAAATAACAATACAATGTCAAGAAAAATATTCGATTTTTTTTTCATATTCTCAACGGAAAAAAAACATAAAACCATCACTCAGTAGTCCTATGGACTTTTAACGCACAAGGTGTTCATGATGATTTGATTGGAGGAGTTGATTGCGTTCTTCGATTACGGGAGAGAATTCGGCTCAAGGTGGTATCACTCAGTAGTCCTATGAACTTTTGGCGCACAAGGTGTTCATGCTGATTTGATTGGAAGAGTTGATTGCGTTCTTCGATTACTGGAGAGAATTCGGCTCAAGGTGGAAATTGTTGAAGTTTGATCCAAATTCGTATTGTGTTCGTGTTGGACACTGCACCGTCCATGCCAGACATGGCATGATCGGTGCTATGGCTAGACGCGGGCTGAGCTATTATTCCTCACCCTATATATGTATCACTGTAGATGTATGTTTTAGATGGTTTGTCGTTTTGTGCTTGAACCTCTCCTCATATAATGATTTCACCTTCGTGCCCCAAGGTTTTTCACGTAAAAATCACGTCTCCTTTGTCTCTATTTTCCAACTATCACTGTATTTTGTCATTATAAAGGGAAATTCATGCAGTGCCCTTTTGATTCATAAAGGGAGCAGTAGTAAAAATAAGATGAAATATACTATTTGTATTGAAAAGAATATGAATTGCATTGTTACAATAGTATTGAGAAGGGAAAGAAATTCAATGGTTGACTTCATGCACGCTTACATAATTCGTATAGTAGCTGACGTTTGGATTGTGTAATCGAATTGGAATACTCCTTGGAACCACCTGGTCGAACCTCCTCTACGGACTTCGCGAGTCATGACTCTTGACGAAGTCTAAAATATAGACATGGCAGATTGGCAGTCAAGCACAGCTAGTTGTTTCCTACAGCTATCTCTCGTCGTTCTTTAACCAACAAGTCAAAGACGAGGTGCGATGCATAAAGGGGCATCGGCAGGCGCGGTTACAGTTGCCGTATGCAATGTCGCTCTACCGGGCCTGCAATCAGAAGCAGTACTGTTTTTGCGAGAGTACTACTAGTATTAACATTACTGTTTTTTTTTCCTTATAAAACATTACTACTCTTGTGTGTATATACATACATGTCCATGTTGAGTACTCGCTTCGGTTCGAAATATATAAATATATGACGTTTTAGAATTTAGAATTTGAGAGGTCAAACTTCCTTAATTTTGACCGTTATTATGTACAAAACATTACATATTTATTCGACAGTGCTATCCTCGCTAGCCACCAGGAGCATTTTGCTCATTTCGATCCAGTGGACGACGTTTCATGAGCCGAATCGAAGTGTTCTCTCCCCCTCCCCCGGCCGTACGTGCCGTCATGTTGCTGGAATTCACTCACCTAACCATTCGTTTGCCACGTTCGTATGTTCGCCATCGCTCACCGACGATGCTAAACCCCAAACCAAGGTCCAAAACCACGGCCGCGTTACTATAATCAAGTAAATCAACAGGAACTCCAACCCTACCTTCCATGGCAGTGCTGCATCTATCGAGCGGACACCGGCAAGTACAGTACGTGCCATTTTCTCCATCACGCACGCAGGGGGCACAAATCCATAACACCGAAACAGTGAAACAAAACCCTGGCATAAGTAGGCAGGGATGAACGATAATAGTGTACCGATCGAGTGAGCTGTAAACGAAGTAGGCGACGCGGATAGATAAGAACACAGCAAATGCACGGGCAAGAGGAAGCGGCTCGGACCGGTCGGTTTCGACGGATCCGCCGGTGGAGGCTGCGCTGCAATTGGGGACGGCGGCGAGACGAGAGGCGAAGACGCGAAGCGGCGATGATTCGGGGCTCCAGCCGCGTGGGGTGGGCCCACCGACCGTCCCATCCATGTGGGGCCCACCGGAGCGTCTATACTCTATACGTCTTCTGTAGGGCCCACCTCTGGCCTCTGCTACGCCCTTTTCCTTCCTCCCCCGTCAGGCCGTCATTGTCGGGCCGTCACTTTCTCTACCTGCGAGTTGCGACGCAGCGAGGAGAAGGGATGGCGATCGGACGGACCAGCTTGAAAGGACCGCGTCGGTGCGGATCCCGGCCGCTCGTTCGGCCGGTTTCCGCAGCGTGGTTGACTGGCTGTTCGCGGGGTGGACGAAAGGTCAGGTAAGTCAAGAGTCACGGCTCGCTGGGCCCCTTTCGCGTGGACGGCCTCGAAGAAGCAGCTAATTACTTTGGCAACAAAATGAACTTTCATTCCTGGAAACTTTCACACGAAATAATTCAATTTTCGTAGGATTTGGTAAAAATACCCGTGTTTCAAATAGGGCCCGTGTTTCACATGTATCAGATTTTCCATCAATATACGATCCTTAGTTCCTTATGCTTATTCTTGAGAAAAGAAAAACAGAAATTTTCAACCTTCCTTGTATGCATTGGGGCGTTTTGTTTTAAAGAAAAATATTGGATTCTGCAAAATATGTGGACTTGAATGGTAGCTATGTATACAAGATTTGGCAAATAAATTATGTTTCTCTCTCGTATTCTTGAAAAGGAATGTATCGTATTTTCTTATGGCCTTACTTACACGCATAGATGCGTTATTTCAAACCTTTCCTAATGTATGTAGGGCCTGATCTCTAAAATTGTATGACCCGAAGGATGTCTTTGTGCAACTTCTTCCTGAATATACTGTTCCTCTCGTGTTAGAGAGGGAAAGAGGGGGAAAGTACTGACATACTGCCATCTTTTCCCTGCATAACTAAATACAACCCCAACTTACCCACAATGCAATTTCTTGTGAGGGTTAGAAAATATAGAATTGACATACTATAGCTTAACCACTAAACTAAACAAGGAAGCGGGAACAAGTAAACCAAAAATCAAGTAAAAATATGGGAAAGAAGAACAAAATTGAAAAAAAAAATCAAAGCAAGGACCGAAGTCCAAAGCCGCCCCATGTATTCCACATCAAAACAGAAGACATAAAGAGCATGTACAATGATGTAATGTTAGTTGTCTGTAAGTCTTAACACATAGGACACGAGATGATGTAGAGGAGAGAAGAGAAGTATAGAGAATTGAGCCGTCTCTCATGCAGTAATCGACTGCAACACGAGAAACAAGATATATTGTACATAGAAGAGTTGTCTATAGAGATATGTAGAAAAACAATATATTGTATAAACTGCCTTTAATGTTGTCTATAAACGATATAAAAAATACTATAGACAACAGTTATCTATACCATAATATATGTTCTAAAGCTTACCAGGAATTAAGGTATGTTTCCTATTTCCGCCGTTCTCCTCCCATGTTTAAACCACAGGAACCGCGTAATTTGCCCCCCTAATAAAACCTTACCAAACCAAAGTAAAGATAGTTACTCAAGTAAAAGGATTGGTAAAAAAGGACGAGCACACGGAAAGATAAGAAAACTCATAAAACATTGCTTCCCCCTCCGGCCAACCTCTCTCTCTCTCTCTCTCTCCGTGTTGAGCTGTTCCCAGTCCGTCCTCTTCTTCCCCCAGCCAGGCTCAGCTCGCCTCTCTCTCTCCCCTCTTCTTAAGCTCAAATGGCAGTGGAGCCAGCTGCGTAGTTGCATTGAGGAGTTTTGTGAGGTTTCCTTGTGAGGGAGATTGGCATTAGGGTGGTGGATTTTGGGGGGCTAAAAGAAGGGGAGCCCCAGGAATAGTGTGTGGTGGAGTTGGTAGCTATTTTGGAAGGGGAGAACGGAAGGCGAGGCCTTGGCCGGGGGAGGAGTTGGGTTGGGTTCTTGGACCGGCCATTGATGGCGCCGTGGAGCGGCTTCTGGGGCGGCGAGGCCTACCGCGGCACGCCGGTGGTGGTCAAGATGGAGAACCCCAACTGGTCCATCTCCGAGATCTCCTCGCCGGAGCACGACGACGAGGACTTCTTGGTCGGCGGCGGCCGGCGCAAGGGCGGCCGGGGCAAGAACGCGAAGCAGATCACGTGGGTGCTGCTGCTCAAGGCGCACCGCGCCGCCGGTTGCCTGGCGTCGCTGGCCTCCGCGGCCGTCGCGCTGGGCTCCGCCGCCAGACGCAGGGTGGCCGCCGGACGGACCGACGCCGACGCCGGCGTGGTGGCCGCGACTGGCGAGAACCCAGTGCTGCGCTCCCGCTTCTACGCCTTCATTAAGGCCTTCCTCGTCCTCTCCGTGCTCCTCCTCGCAGTCGAGCTCGCCGCCTACTTCAACGGCTGGAACCTCGCCACCTCGGCCCTCACCCTCCCCGTCATGGGCGTCGAGTCGCTATACGCCTCTTGGTTGCGCTTCCGTGCCACCTACGTCGCGCCGCTGCTCCAGTTCCTCACCGACACGTGCGTCGTGCTCTTCCTCATCCAGAGTGCCGACCGCCTCATCCAGTGCCTCGGCTGCTTCTACATCCACCTCAAGCGCATCAAGCCCAAGCCCAGGTTCCCGGCATTGCCGGACGCCGAGGACCCTGACGCCGGGTACTACCCCATGGTGCTCGTCCAGATACCAATGTGCAACGAGAAGGAGGTTGGTGCTGTTGTTATCGCTATCAAAGTTGCAATTTTTATCACCAAACGTGCAATCTTTTGACCTTTTGTTTGCTGTTGGTTTCGTTCAGGTGTATCAGCAATCAATTGCGGCGGTGTGCAACCTTGATTGGCCGAGGTCGAACTTCTTGGTTCAGGTGTTGGATGACTCCGATGACCCGACGACGCAGGCACTGATCAGAGAAGAGGTGTTGAAGTGGCAGCAGAACGGGGCTCGGATTTTGTACCGGCACCGTGTGCTCAGAGACGGGTACAAGGCCGGAAACCTCAAGTCGGCAATGAGTTGCAGCTATGTGAAGGATTACGAGTTTGTTGCCATCTTTGACGCGGACTTCCAACCAAACCCGGACTTCTTGAAGCGCACTGTGCCACATTTCAAGGTAATTCGAGGGGAATTTTGTACTTATTGTTGTTAGTCAATAGTCATCTGTGGTTTAGGATTCCAATACTGATTCATCCATTTGGCTTTTGCAGGACAATGATGAATTGGGGCTGGTGCAAGCGAGATGGTCGTTTGTCAATAAGGATGAGAACCTATTGACTCGATTGCAGAACATTAATCTTTGCTTCCACTTTGAGGTGGAACAGCAAGTGAATGGTGTGTTCATAAACTTCTTTGGGTTCAATGGCACCGCTGGGGTGTGGAGGATCAAGACATTGGAGGACTCGGGTGGGTGGATGGAGCGGACAACAGTGGAGGATATGGACATCGCCGTTCGGGCACACCTCAAGGGCTGGAAGTTTGTCTTCCTGAATGACGTTGAGGTATTAGATAAGACAATTTTCTTCTGAGTTGGTTGTTCAATTGTGTTTGTTCACCTTTTCAATTGAGCTGAAGTGTATGCTGTATTGTGGACAGTGCCAATGTGAATTGCCAGAGTCATATGAGGCTTACAGGAAACAGCAGCATCGGTGGCATTCCGGTCCAATGCAGCTATTCAGGCTCTGCTTACCGGACATCATCAAGTGCAAGGTACGGTTATGCTCTTTTCTGTTGTACCTTATTTCATAGCTGTAACTGAGTAATCTTTTACGGTACTCGCACACATTTTTGTGGTATGTGCAACTGTAATTGTTGAGAAAAATATAATTGTCAGTGCAAACAGGATATAAATTTACTAGCTGATTGCTTTCATGTATAATTTAGAGTCTTTATCTGTCATTTTTATTTTTCTATAATAACTTTAGTTACTTTTCAACTCCAAATATGCTAAGCATATCCTTTTAAATCCACGTTCCATTTGTAAATGAAGAAAGTGAAAGATAGGCATCTACAAATAAATTAACATAAGTTGACGAAAATATATCCTTGTATGTTTTTTTCTTGGATATGCTTGCTGAATTTGCTCCAATAATATTAGGCTTTTTATGGTGCTTTTGTACTGGAAGTCTGGAGCCATCCAATTCAGTGCTTCAAACCTACACTCCTGCAATATTAGCCTTGTTTAGTGGTTGCTTTGGTTGATACACTTTGAAGATGCTTTACCATCATTTGCCTTCCACACACTGCAAATATAAAAACTGTAAAACTTCAAGTATGTACTGTTCATGACCTACTTAATACTAGATTGGTTTATTTTTTATTACCATGCTGCAATTTGAATATGCGACAGTATTTACTTACTCCTAGACTATTTTGTTGTCATTGTCATTGAAATAATTTACCTTACATGATGTGATTTCAGAGGAAACAATTTGCACGGTGATATCTTAGTCTCTTGGGTCAAATGCCTCTAATCTTCTGGTTTCTTTGTTAACTTTGTTTTGCTGTGCTGCAGATTGCGTTTTGGAAGAAAGCCAACTTGATCTTCCTTTTCTTCCTTCTCCGGAAGCTTATACTACCATTCTACTCCTTCACGCTCTTCTGCATCATCCTCCCAATGACAATGTTTGTGCCTGAAGCTGAGCTTCCTGATTGGGTTGTATGCTACATTCCTGCCTTGATGTCCTTACTCAACATCCTCCCTTCTCCGAAGTCTTTCCCTTTCATCATCCCATACCTACTCTTTGAGAACACCATGTCCGTGACGAAGTTCAATGCCATGATCTCTGGTCTGTTCCAGCTTGGAAGTGCATATGAGTGGGTGGTCACCAAGAAATCTGGCCGATCATCAGAGGGTGACCTCATTTCTTTGGCACCCAAGGAGCTGAAACTTCAAAAAACTGGCTCGGCACCTAATCTTGATGCAGTGACGAAGGAGCAATTTGCTTCGAAAAAGGATGCTAAGAAGAAGCACAACCGGATATACAAGAAGGAGCTTGCCCTGTCATTGCTCCTCCTAACCGCTGCTGCTCGTAGCTTGCTCTCGAAACAGGGTATACATTTCTACTTCCTCCTGTTCCAGGGCATCTCCTTCTTGTTAGTAGGCCTTGACCTCATAGGCGAGCAGGTTGAGTAAGTTGTAAACAGCAAGATAGATGTTAAAACAGTGACCATGGAAGTGCAGCATTGACGTTGTGGAGAAGCTCTTGGGTGAGGTTGAAATGATGAATGAAGCAATTGTCTCGTCCCTGGATTAGTCATGACTGCACGACACGATCCACGGGGTCCACGTTAAAAAGAGGCTTTATCCCTTTTGAGGTGTAGATATAGTTTTCTTGGCCTGTAAATTTGCTTAGTTCTTGCAGGCCTCCCCATTCTTTTGTAACAAATTTTGATGTTCATGTGGGATTTATCTTAGGATGTAACACACTTTTTCGTCTGTACGATTGATGAAGAAACCAAAATGTCATTAATTAGAAACCATCCAACCTCATCCAGCTGCTGATCTCTTATACTAGTCCTACCTGTGGATCATTCTTCCAGCCTCCGATTATGCCGGTCAATATGTTTTGTTGTACCCGTTCTGTTTGACTCCGGCAAAGTAGAAACTGTCCAGAACAATCAACAATGTCACATGATTGGAAGCTTTATGCCTCTCTACGACCAGAAAGTGTGCATTCATATTCCAGCAGCACGTCAAAATGGTTCTTCCTAAAGTCTAAAAAAAAAAGGTTCTTCCGGCCCTAAAGAAACTGCCTTCTGAGCTACTTTTCCTAGCTGCGCGTGTAAATATGCATGATCTTTCAAAGCAAATGTCAAACCGAAAGAAACTTCTGTGATACGTTTTTACCAAGTGGACTGAATGTTTCGAGGCCAGAAAAGCAACATCCTACAGCTGGAGACCATACATCCGATGATGTATATAGCACTCCACTACCCGTGAATATTTCAATTCGGCTAAAATCAAGTATTGGTCTACAGCTGCGAGGTGTCAATTGTAAAGCTATAAAAAAAACTCTATCCAGTCCATTTCAAGGAGTCAGATATATACAATCAGATGGCAACAAAAAATAACCCCAGTTCTTGGCTCCACTGGAGCTGAGCTGTGAGTAACTGAGAGTGGCAGTGAGCTGTGAGCTTGACCTGTGCTGAGTCCATCACCTTATCTGCATTGCATGTTGCCGCGTGACAGCTGTGTTGTGCCAAGGCATCTTCTTCTGCTGGTCCAGTGGTGTGGTAAGCGCGTTTCACATGACGTTTGGCGTGGTGGCGGAAGTGGAAGTGGAAGTTTTTGCAGAATATGGTTAGTATAGTGAGTGCTCAAGTGCAACTTTGTCTGATGTTGCTTTGTTAGGTAGGTACGTAGCCTTCTTGCAGTATAAGCCAAGAGACGACTAATGACTAATAACCAGGCCTTTGCTTACTTACATCTGCACAGCCTAACGTTTCGTTTGAGATCATTTCAAATGATTGCTGCAACTCAGCAAGCTTGTAGAGTAGCCATAGCTTAATGATGATGTCACGAATTATTGCAGGAGTCCGCCCTCGTGGTCGTGGGGCGCCCTTGAGTTAGTTCGTGACTTCGGTTTTGCCCTAATGATCTGTGGATTGTTTTTTTTTTTCCCTGACGTAGAAAGGGAAAATATCATGGTCCAATTATTTGCGCCACCGACAACACGAGTTACACGACACGCCGACTGGCAAACAAAACACACGCGAAACACAGCAGTAGCACTTCTGAGCGACTAGCTGTCACGGTAAAAAAGAGCGGTGTTGGTACTACCGACGGCCAGCGTCGGAGTATGCACAAGCACGGGCACTCTACGGCCACCATTTTACTGCAGAATCCAAGCCATGAAACTTGACGGCTACGATGGAGCGCCGCGTCTTTACGCGTGACGTAGTCAACCTATAACATCAGCAAAAGTAAATGCCCATTGACACGGCAGAGGGTCACAGACTCACAGCTAAAGTTTTTTTTTTTTGTTGAGAAAGAGGTCACAGCTACAAGTTGCCTTAGTAATTTCGCCTGGCCTATTGAGGCCACCTAGCTGGCGAACACACAAGACTAACAGGCCTAGCCTGTAAACAATCCAGAATTTAAACGGCGCATAAAAGCCCAGCCGTTCCGCGAGAATATATATATGCTCTGGTCACGCAGCCCACAACACCCAGCAGACCGTAGCTTAGCCCACGCAATCAGCCAGGCGCAGCCGACCGCGGCACAAACACGCGGACGGCAAGCATGGCCGACTGGCAGTACGGCGGTCGGCACAGGTGGGCACCAGGGCGCCGAGCCGGCGCGCACGGCACACGATCATGTGTTGCTGTTTACTAGCTGGCGGGCGTAGGCGCGTATTGGCGGCTCGGCACGCGCCGAGCAGCCGAAGAACGCGCGCGTGCCGGGCGGGCGGGCGGGCGTACGTACGTGTGCTGTGGGGCGATGGAGCGGATCCCGGCACGGGCGGGCGGCACCAGATTTGGGACGAAATCACGAAGCCGATACAGGCTCTTGGCTGGTCCAAGTTGGCTGCCGTGTTGATTTTTCAGGCTTTGTACGTGTGATACGAGAAGAAAAGATGGGCATGGACCATATATTCAGAGTTCGAGACCGGATATCGTTGCTTTCTAAAGGTGTAGAAACACGACAGGGGCAACAAGTGCACGTACGAGAACAGTATGATGGGTCGTCTTCCAACAGTCTATCTTGTCGAGTAGGGCGATTAGGAGATCAAGTCTAATCCTGCCGAGTAGGACGATTAGGAGATGAGATCGAACCTGGTCATCCGAGATTAAAGCCTGTGATGCCGGGATGGCCTAGTGATGGCAGTCACACGCAGCTAGTTTAGCACTAGGGCAAGCTGCAGGCATACTAATAGGTCAAGTCAAGCAAGCAAAGTGTGAACTATGGCGTGCCAACGAACGAGGCAGTAATGCTGACGCTGTGTGCAGTGCAGTGCAGTGCAGAGATGATACACACAAGAACACTGAGCAAAATTCAGTCAACTTGGTGAAGGTACATATAGTTTTTTGAAGCTGGGAGATTCCAACTCCCATTGGTGTGGGTATTGGAGGAGGTCGTTGCTGCCTTTGCTGGCCTCAATATTACAAAAACCCTTCTCCCCAGGCACAAGTGGAGAAGGAAACAGAAGAGGCGAAGCATGCATGCCAATTCCTCCCCATCAAAATGAAAATACACCACGACGTACTATGGCTAATCCTTAACCAGCTACTACTAACCAGCCCTAAACAAAGTGCACGTCATTCTTGCCTATCGACCCCGTCTACCACCATGGGTGTTGTAACTTGTAAGTAAGCTTGTTCACGCGTCAGTCCACGCGGCGAACAATGGCATGTGCGCGATGGACACGCCGGGCCTCGTCGGCACCGGCGACGGTGACACCCAGGAGCCCAGCGGCAGCGGACTGGCCAGCTTCGACGCCGCGGGCTTGGCGAACAGCATGGCGAGGCCGCCGCCTCGGTCCGGGCTCTGCTCCAGGGAGTTGCTCAGGCTCGTCGCTAGCGACGACGCGTTCGACATGTGCGCGCTGGCGTTGCCCTGCGCACTGTCAGCGTCCGCGCCAGCGGTCACCGCGTCCACGGACACGATGTCGTGCAGCACGGAGAAGGCCTCGCTCGACAGGAGGTCGTGATGATGGCTGTGCTCGTCGCTGCACGGGGTGGCCGTTCTCGCCGCGGCCACCTTCCAGTCGGTGGCACTGCCGGCCTGCACCAGGGCGGCCGCGGCGTTCGCGACGGCGGCGCTCTCGGTGATCGCGGCGGCGGCATCGTCCTTCTTGCGCCGCACCAGCTCGCCGGGGAGAAGCGTGTTGCTCACCATGATCTTGTCCACGTCGTACCTCGTGATGTCGAAGTTGGTGACGGCGTTGAGGCCACGGAACTTGATCGCCGCGACGTCGTACGCCTCGGCCGCCTCCTCCTGCGTGCCTGCACAAAAATAGCCAATCACACACGTACGCACCACCAGCGCTTACGCATCATCACTGCAACCGCGCATCATCCATCAAGCGGGAACAATATCAACAGTCGAGACGAGCTTTCGCGGTGGTCAAACAAGCAAGCGCAAAAGCGACGCGAGCATGCAACGCGACTGTGCCAAGCCAGCCTTATGAAAAAGGAGACCAAACGCATACGCATACTGGGGACGGCTTTGCATGCGCAAAAGTCCTTGGGCGCAATCAAAAGCATGCAAGAAACGGCAGAGCAAAACATTCTTTGGGGAGGGCCAGCCCATGCAGCGGAGCAGCATGGGCATCATTGAGCTAGCTGAGGTTATGATCATTGTGACAGGACAACCTGCGTCCTTAAACCGTGACAGCCTCTGCAACCTTATTTTGCTGCAACGACTAGCCCAGCTAGTAGTCACATTGGTGATCATGATGCATGATCCTAGGAGCATGCAGAGAAACATCTGGTGACGACTAAGGATAACTAACGCCTATAACGAGATTGCATTTTTACAGTTGCAGCGTTCAGGTACTCGGAAATCGGAAGCATGGAAATGTGAAGGGAAAAAAAATTGGGGAAGAACACCTACCGAATGTTCCTAAGTAGAGATCCTTGTTGCCCGAGACGCGGCCGATGCGCGCCTGCCACCGTCCGTGCTGGTGATGCCTGCGTCGATTACCAACGTTTTTTCAGTAAATGTACATGCGAATACCACCATTGATGCAGCCATGATAGCAGTGTACGCACCTGGTCACTCCTCGGTAAATCGATGCACCGCGCGAGAAGCCGCTGCTTTTCCTGCAGCAATGGCGATTGAGCTGTGAGTGCCTGTGCATTTGTTCCATCACACGAGTAATACGCTTTCTCAGGATTCAGCCAAGTACCTTCTGAGGTGAGCCACATACTCCTGCCTGGTCATGTTCTTCATATCCTCCAGCTCCTCCTGGTAGTCCTCCAACTGCATGTAAATGGCGAAAACAGCAGCATCACTACATTGTGATCGCATCATTACACGCATTGGCACCGTCACTGCGGTGACACTAAACAACAAGCGACGTATGTAGCATTGTAAATGGAGATCGAAGATAAGCAGAGCAGTTAATCACCGGGAAGTTGATGTGCGTGGACGGCCCCCAGTACTTGAGCGCCGCCAAGTCATACGCCCTCGCGGCCTTCTCCTCCATGTCATACCCACCTAGCCAAACACACAAGAAAACAAAAGGAGATCAATATGTAACTACTTCTTTTTTATAACACTCAAGCACGTGCACGCAAGCGCATGGTACGTAGCGGTGGTACTGATCCCAATTAAAAGCGGATGCCAAGTACTCCTCCTCCTAGCTTACCAAGATACACTGCAGATGGAGACACGAGTAGCAGTACGTGCCGGTATTAATCAATCCCCAGGCAAAAGGTTCACCAGGACAATCACCACATGCAAGAGAGCTTAATCAGCACTTGGAAGTGTAATCACATGACTGCTTAGTATACGTACTACTACTGCAAATCTAGCTAGGGACCAGGAAGAAGATGATAGATACTAGCTACCTAGGGACTAGTGTAGTAATTGTAGTGTGCGTACGTACCTTGCCGGCCTTTCCTGGTCTGGCCTTCCTTCTTGCAGCTGTTGTCCCAGAGGTGCGCCTCATACCTCCCCGTCCACCTATGCCTGCTTTTACACGGTGCGGAGCATTAGTGGCTTCACTTGGGGTTAGGGACGAGGGTGCGTGGGTTGGCCTGTACGGCGACGTTTGTGCTGTACTACCTGGTGACGCCCCTGTACTGCGACGTCCGCTGGCCGAACGTGTCGATGGACTTGCGGTGGACCGGCTGCTTGCTCTGCCCGCCGCGGTCCGTGCCGCGCTTCTTGCAGATGCCGTCCATGGCCACGTACTCGCTGCCGGAGCCGGCGTGGGCGACCGCGGATTGCATGGTGACGCAGTTGGACTGGGACTTGGAGCTCATGGACAGCGTGAGGGGGTGCAGGTGGCCGGCGCCGTGGCTGGGCATGATGGTGCCCGCGCAGCCGCCATCCTCGCCGTTGCCGGTGTCGTAGCCGCCTCCGCCGCGGGCCACCCAGCCGGCAGCCGCCATTGCCGCCGCCGCGGCGGACTGCTCGTCCGCCGGCACCGCGTGGGCGTGGCCGTACAAGTCGTGGCCGCCGGCGCCAGGGATCACGGCGCACTGCAGCGGCTGCAGGAAGCCGCCGTGGTGCGGCCCGCCTCCGGCGCCGTGGTCTTGGGCGTGGCCGCCGTAATAGAAGCTAGAGTTGTCCAGGCTCAGTGCCATCGCGGGGCTCGTGCCCAAGAAGTCCTCGAGCTTCGGCGACGCCGACACCACCACCCCTGATCACGAGTCAAAGCCAACCAAGAAACATAAAGGGACACGCATATCTACAGGCCAAGCAACCATGGACTCACTGTAGCGAGTAAGAGCTAGCACTGTACAGGTATTACTGCGACTCAGACGAACGCCTAGCTTACCGTGGTGTTCCTGCTCGCTTCTCCGGAGCGCCTCCATGATGCAGAGGGAGCCGTCCGACTTGAGCGGCATGGAGGAGAGGCCGGAGTAGTACCCGCCATTGGCCGCGGCGACATTATTATGCCCGCTGCCGAGGGCGCCGTAGCAGAAGGACGTGGACGAGGAGGTGACCGCGGCGGCAGGAGGGAAGAAGAGGCCGCCGGGGTGCTGCTGCTGCACGTGGTGGCCACCAACGTCGACGTTGGAGCCGGCCGCCGCTGCCATGTGAGGCGACAGCGAGAAGCCCAGCCAGCTGCCACCCGCTGCGATGCTGCCACTGATGTTCTGGCTGCTGCTGCTGTGATTGGTCATCTTGTGGCGATGAGGGGAGCAGGGACGCAGGATGGGAGGTTGTGGTGGTTGAAGGAAGAGATGAGAATGAGATGATCAATCATTGGGGAGTACATGGCGCAATGATGCCGCTACTCTCCATTGCTAGATGCGCGTGTTTGAAGGGGGGCTTTGGTTTGTGTGTGTGCCCGTGTGCGCGCGAGTGAGTGAGTGGGGAGATATAGCTAAGCTAGTGCCAAGCCAAGTTCAGTTCTTGTATGTGGGGAGCGGAGGAAGAAGAGTGAGGATCGGAGTGTGATAATAAGGGCAAGGGGAGGAGTGTGTGGGGCTTTAAAGTGTGCAAAAGGAATGAGTTGCCCTTTGGCCTTGACCCACACATTTACAAACAAGAAAGAAGGGGGGAGAAATGGTCGGATAGATATAACATTCTCTTCTCCTCTCTCCCTCTCTCTCTCTGCCTGCGTGTGAGAGAGAAAGAGCTTGGGGATCCGTGTGGCTAGTGAGAAGAAATCCACTCTCTCTCTCTCTCAAAAACTGCTTTTACGAGGGTGTTGACCGTTGACGACCAACTAGTTTTGATCATGGACAATTTCACGCACAATGTTTGGCAAGTGCAATGCGCAAGCATAATAGATCGATCTTCACTGCCTAGATGACTGTTCTTGTGAGTCTGTATGAAGATACGGCAAAAAATCTGTCGTACCCACGTCGCAAAAAGCCATGGCCTTCAGAAAAAATGAGCACAAGTAAGTAACCGCATTCGGAGGATGGGAGTTTATTCACACCCATGTATTTTTCTGAGGTTTTGGAGGATACCATGGTTTCTAAAAAATACCATGGTATCAAAAAAATTGAGGTGTTGGATACAACAAACACTGTATATTTATAAACCGTAATATGTAAAATATCATGGTTTTTTAGAGTTTTTAAAAATGTACTCTTCACCTCTCTTTTTTCTAAACCGAGTCGCGTCTCGTATCTTATGGGCTCGTGTGTTGCACTTCATAATCTCATTTCTAGTCATGGGTGCATCGGCAGTGCTAGTATTATTTTTTACCATGTTCTCCACGTATCTATGAATCTTAGCTAATATTACCTTCTCTTTCTCGTTCTTCTGTTGTATTGTCAAACTTTTTTTTTACTAATTAATCTTTTAATTTTATTTTAAAGTTAACTCCTCGCGATCTTTATTTCCAATTATGACTCCTTTATTCACGTCACCACCCGTAACGTGATAAAATAATATTGACACGCCATAGGATAAGTCCGCAAAATATCACTTTTGGTCACACCACCGTGACCACTGATGGTGGCATAACCAAACAACACTGTCACACAAGAGCTTAACCGGATACGAGCTGACGTGACAGTGTTATTTTGTCACGCCACAGGTGGTGGCGTGACCAAAGAGATCAGAATTGAAAATAAAAGTTACGATGGGTTAACTTTAAAATAAAAAAGGTATTAATTAATAAAAATATTCTGTATTGTCCAACATTGGAACTGTATCTCACTATCTCGTTATTAAACAACATAGGCTTCAACATGTACTAGTCCATATAAAATCTAAGTACAATAAAATTGTACGCCCAAAGATCAAGCAGTTACATACCATTCATGTATATGTAGCTTTGATAATTTTTTTGTAATAACAACTAGTTATCCTAATTAAGAGTACTAATTTTTAAACAAAATATTATATTAAAACTGCAGTTACCAAACACGTTATGGTTTTTCACGAAAAAAAAATGTAGTATTCGTAAACCGTAGTATATCATGTTGGTAACTAAAAACTGTTGTTTTCATATATTGTAGTTTTCAAATACTGCAACATCCAAAGACCCTTAGTCTTGTTAGATATAAGGTTTCCTACAAAATTTCTATAGACATGTTACTCATTCCCATGGCAATGACCTGGACTTCCGAATCACTAATTTTCAAAGAGCATCTACGATAGATTGTTTCTTAGTTTTTTATAAGAGGAGAGAGAGAACTCAATCTAATAAAAAGAAACAAGTCTTCCAATGAATTGTTTCTTGAGTTTGTGTGTAAGACTTTAATTGCTACAAATGTGTATGATTCTTGAATCTTGATTATCAATAATGAAGTACAACTTTGTGGTCTACATCTTTTAGCTCATTTATCATATCAATAATAAAGTCGAACTGCACAAATGATCAGGTGAATATTTTGCTTTAAGACAGTGGGACCCATAAAACGCGTTTTTAAGTAACAAGTAAGTCTTCAATAGAGTATTTGGTTGTTTCTTATGTCTTGGTATTAACAATTTGATAGTTTCTTCATCTAGAAACAACATTACTTTCTCTTTTCACATTCTCTCCTCCACATCACCTAAATGTTGATGTGACAACCACTTAGTAACAGCTGACGTGGACTGATGTAGATGCTCAACTCCCAAGTAGAGCGGCCAATGTGCAATTAAAAATGTCTATTGTACGGCTGCCTAAAAATTTATTAAGTTTCAGCCTCTTTTTTAGCCATTAAATCTAAATTCTACCACCCACATCACTTCCTCGCTTTATATATAAAGCCACCCATTCACTAACACTAGCTCTCCCTCTGCTTCCTACCACCTTGCCCTTCGGTCAGCTCCAAAGCTGAGAAAATCGACTAAAAGTTAAGAGATTTTCAGTTGGCTGTGTATTAGCAAAACCGTTAAAAAAAAATGGTAGCCACATTTTTCTCATCACAAAGACAGTCCAAAAAATACGGCAGCGCATGGGTGCGATGTGTATATATGCCATCCAAGAAGAGCCGCTTTTCTTGTACTGACATGGGATGATCTCTCTCTGGGTCTGGGAGGAGAGAGAGAATGTGTGTGTGCATATACTTCTGCACAGCTTGTCACTTCACAACAGTAGTAGCTCTGTAAAGCCTGCAATGCCAGCTGATGGATCTGATTTAAATCTACTTGTATGAAATTTATACCCCTACTAGTCTCTGCTCTGCTGCCCATTACACACCTCATCTTCAACCCTTTGTGTCGCAGAAATAATAACTCGATCGAGAGAGAGAGAGAGAGGTGGATGGATTATATTGATGGAGAGAGCTAGAGAGATGTGGAATGAATACGAGTAATAATACAATAGTGTTGTATTTACTATTAATCGATGTTGATATCTCATTGCAAAAGTATAGGTACAAATACGAAGGTCACTTCAATACATACACTTTATTCTTCCTACTTTTACAAGACGCGCCGTGAGATCTACCTTCGCTTGCGCAACGTACGATTTGGAATTTTGTAGCATGGCGGGATGGAATTTTTTGCCGATACGGTCATTTTACGAACTGTAATTACAGATATGACAAGTTTGATAACGATTTGCAAAAATAGCACGTCGGCGCGACGGTGACCCAGCCGCGCTCCCAAAGTGACACGTCGCCGTGGCGCAGCTCACCCGCGCGCCGCCGCCACCTCGACTCCGCGCCACCCAGCCCGCCACGCCGGCGACCGGCGCCCGCCCACTCACCGCCCGCCACGTCGGCGAAGGCGCGCCGACCTGCGCGCACAAAAACACAAAAAGAAAGAAAGAAACCGGCGCGGTGGCGCAGCTCACCTGCGCCCCACAATAGTGCCGGTTTAGGGTTAGGTTAGGTTTGTTTAGGTTAGCTTAGGGTTAGGTTAGGTTAATTAGGTAGTTAGAGTCTGAAATTTAAAAGAATTTTAAAATATAGTAGATGAGTTCTAAAATTATGAAATTTTTGTGTAGCTCTTGACACCTTGTACTTGTTTGTGTAAATTTATCGTAATTTTATCCATTCAAATTATTATCGCTACTTAGTATGAATTGGTATCCGTGTACTCCTTGTTTCAAGATTAAGGTTTCATAATTTCATGTGATTTAAAATATATTTGATATTTGCGGACTTGGAATGTATTTGAGATTTGCTTGATCATTATGGATAATTAAAAACCTCGTAGTGACCATCTTTTCCACCGTCCCTCCTCTCTCCTCACATCCGCGCCTCATCCGTAAATTTGGCGCCAATGTTTACGAATTCCGCCAACGCCGCGACTCCTTCTCCGCCGACTATAAATACCGAACTCTAGCACTCGCTCTTCGCTCATATCAATTGCGTTTGATTCTCGTTCTTGCGCTCGTCGAGAACTCGAAGAACGTAACATAATAAATTTTATTGAGAGATTAACCGTTTTCCTTCTTCTCGCCGCTCGTCGCTTCGGCATTGATTTATTACTTCCCGTCGCTCGTCGCTTCTGCGTTGATTTATTACTTCCCGAGGGCTAATTGATTACTTCCTCGAAGGCGTAATTTGTGTTATGCTTTTGCCGTTTCTCAGTCAGCTAGTCGTAATGAGATAATTTAGAGGTAATTAATTAGTCGTAATTAGTTAGTTGACCAGTAATAAATTAGTTTAGTGCAAATTAATTAGTCGTAATTAGTTTAGTAGTCATCATTACAGTGTATTAAGTAAGTGGAAATGAAGTACTGATATTTTTTAGTGGTAATTAATCAGTCGTAATTAGTTAGTTTAGAGGTAATTAATTAGTTGTAATTAGTTAGTTCACTAGTAATGAATTAGTTTAGTTGTAATTAGTTTAGTAGTCATCATTACAGTATAGTAAGTAAGTACAAATAAAATACTCCTAATTTTGTAGTGGTAATTAATTAATCATAAGTAGTTAGTTTAGATGTAATTAATTAGTCATAATTATTTAGTGATTGTTGTGGCTTTAGGTATTTTCGAACATGCAAGATTTGTTGGTGTTTTACGGCGATGGGCTCGTACGGGCCGGACACGATGGGTTAGACCTATCGAAATGCCAGTACAAGGTGGTCCGGCGGAGGGGCTCCACACGATGAATATTCACGAGTGCGAAGTCGCATCGGAGGAGTTCGCCACGAGGCAACGACGAAGAAAGTTATGATCGAGGCGATCACCTGCACGAATTATGTGTGGGAGCTCGTAAAGGTGAATGGAAGCATAGCATGGAGGCAGTACATGGAGATTGTCTCTCAGCCCGAGGCGGCCATTCACGGGAAGCCTATGGTGTACGTAAATTTCGTACATAGGGCATCGGAAACCACGATGATGCCGAGGCCTCTACAAGCGGCAAGCGCGATCGAGAACTCAAGATGGCAAAGACGGAATGTGCCGCCTCGGAGAAAAGTCCCGTGCCTAATTTCGTGCCAAACGAGGGGCGAAACATGGTGGTCGCCCGCATCGATCGCCACGAGTATCTACGGACGAGCCTCTCGGGTTGAGTCCGACGAGACACCGACCAAGCTCGGATGGTACCGACGAGGACGCACACGGCCGCGTGGTCCTTACGTGGCATCAAGACTTGATGATATCGCGGTGCGTTCGCCGCACACCGCAAGAAGAAGGCTCCCTGGGGTTTGAAGCCGGCACCCTCTTAGTTGGGCGCTTCCACGACAAGGGGGCGTTCAACAAGCTATAGCACGGTATGCCCGTCCATCACCGTGTGTACCGAGTGCACCGGTCCAACCGAGAAAGTACGCAGTGAAGTGCGTAGTAGAAGGCTGCCACGCAAGGTCGGCGCCGCCGAGCAAAGATCTTCGCTCGATCTTCACGATCAAGGAGTTGATCGACCACGATTGCGAGCTTAGTGAGCCTCGCGCAAAGATCGAACGTGACTTCGCATATGTTGCAAACCTCATCACGCACCTAGTTGAGGCGGGCGTGTCTATCTCCCCAAGCCGTTGATGTCGGAAGTCGCCAATAAGGTTGGCTATCCGATTAGCTACGACAAGGTCCGACGAGCCAAGCGAGAGGTTATCGAGACTATGTAATGGGACATACGAAGAGGCGTACAACCTTGTGCCAAGATTGCTTCACCAGTTGCGAATCAAAACCCGCACGTACATAAACAAGCTTGACCGTGAAGATGCTTGGCAAAGGGCCCAACCGCTTCATCTTGGACCGGTGTTCTGGCTTTCGCCGAGCCATCGGGGCTTCAAGTTCTGCCGTCCGTGCTAACCATGGATGGCACTTTCCTTCTGAGGAGGTACAAGGGCACCATCCTCACGCGGTGCCGCCGATGCGAATGACCGGCTTCTCCGATGGCATTTGCCATTGTGGAGAGTGAGAACACATCCGGTTGGTTGTGGTTCTTGAAGAACGTGAAGAGGACGGTGGTGGAGACCGCCCAACGTCGCCTAATCACGCATCGCACATCGGGTTGTTGGCGGCAATCAAGACCATGCGAGGTTCGACGGATCCATCTCACGGTGGAACGACATGCAATCTAGGTGGTGCATGAGGCATCTTGCATCTAACTTGTTCACGCGGTTCCGCGATCGGAACTCATGAAGACGTTCAAAGCATTGTGTCCGCAGAACTGAGAGTAAGTTTGAGTCTATTTGGAGAGACCTCGAACACCGGACTACGAGGCATACAAGGGAGTCCACTTCGGAGGGTGCAACCCAAGAGCGCCATAAGCTTCTCGAGTGGATTAACGCCACGCTCCCGAATTGGAGAAATGGTCCTCCTCTATGACACGACGGTGCGAGATACGGGATTATGACGACCAACATGTCCGAGGTCTACAATAGCGTCCTCAAAGGTGTGCGCGGCCTCCTATCACCGCGATCGTTCAGAGACATGGACTCGCATCGTTGGTTATTTCGTCAATAGAGCCACCGCGATGGCGACAAATGGACGAAGGCAAGCGATGGTCCGAGAACATGCGAGACACATGGACCGGAAGATGGAGAAGACCGAATGCACGACATCCGGTGATCGACGGCCTCAGCGAAAGTACGAGATCAAGCTTCGGCAAATACGTCCAACATCATGCAAGGGGGAAAGAAACAGCATGCACCACGGGTGATGTGGCGACATGCACTGCAACAAGCCGAAGCTCCTCCACAAGCCATGCTCGCACGTGTACAAGGCATGTGCACAAATGCGCATGGCTACACCATACATCTCTCGAGTACTACGACATGCAGCACCTATTCGGTACATGGAGTGGAGAGTTTCACTCGTCGGCTTGGAAATGAATTATAAGGATCTTTGGCCGGACATGGTGCAATGGGGTCCCAACAGGGACTTGAAGAGAATAGGGAAGGGGCGACGGCAGACGCGGCGCTTCCAGAATGACATGGATGCTAGTCAACGTAGCAGTATTAGCCGCACAATCAAGTGCGAGTTATGCAAGACCCCGGCACTCAATGAAGGATTGTCCCAATAGACCTAGCTCGTCCTGGCGGTATTCGATGTCGTAATTTCAAGTTTTGTCTTCCTTGTTATGTCTCGATATTTGGATTTTAGGTTTTGGATATTAGGTTTCATGGTTCCAAATATGTTATACCTTCCTTACTTTGAATGTATAAAAAATGCTAAATTGCAAGTCCATTGGAGATGTCGACATGCAATGCACGCGACGCATCCATTAAGCAGTCCACTCGATAAAAGGCAACAGTAATGACATGAAGCAATCCACTCGATAAAAGGCCACCACAATGATGCATCGACCATTAAGTTACATGGTTCACGAGATTGAACATAATTGCGTAAATAAGGGGCGAAATGCGAGGTACAAGCTTCTCCGGTCGTGCTTAATGGTAGATGGTGTCTCGCGCTACCCACATAGAGTGTTGTTCACGGGGCCGCCTCAGACGTGGGTTGCCATCATTGTAGTGGCACACACATATGCAGCTAGGGTTCGCGCAGCAGCATGTCGGATCATAGGAACTTCCTATGTTTACGACCTCCTCGTTGCCCCTCTCGCGCTGTATCTGTTGGCGAAGGTCATCATTTTCCTCGTTGAGATCGTCAATCCGTGCCTCCAACTCAAAGATTCGGTTCCACAATCTATCCACATACATCGCAACTTGTCGTTCATGGGGAGGATCGATCCAGCGGACAAAGTCGCATTTCACCATCTGCTGGAAAGGAGGGTTAACAGGGAGGCTCTATTAGCAGTAACGTAAAGGAAACAACTTACTAATTGTACCTGAGAGTATGGGCATCGGAAGAAACGTCGTCCGCCATCGGAAGGGCCCTCCAAGACCTGCACGACAGCGTCCTGCCTGTGTCCGCATTTCGGCCATACCGGTTGAGCACGCTTGTTCGGCATCAACAGGTAGTTAGGCCCAAAGTCCTCCCTCCTTTGAAGGGGAAGGTCTTGCTTTGGCGACCCCGGTTGGAATGGTCCTATTGTTTCGTCTGCCATGGTATGTCCTACTTTCGTCGCGTGGGGCGTGCATTTTATAGCCCGCGGGTTGAGGCTTGTAGATGACGAGACCAGACGTGACAGCTCCCTGCAAAGTAAAACGTGACAACACTCTGCCTCCTCAGCTTTGCAGATCGAAAAGACAAGACTCTGCAAAGTAGGACATGACAGCTCCCTGCAAAGTAAGACGTGACAACACTCTGCGTCCTCAGCTTTTCAGACCGAAAAGACAAGACTCTCCAAAGCAAGACGTGACAGCTCTGTAACATCCCAAGTACACACATAACAACCAAAATACGTGTACAAATATAGTAAAATAAAATCGCATAACACGCGATACTACACGGCTCACTCTTCTGAGTCACTACTCTCTGCCTGCTGCGGCTGCGTTCGCGTGCGCGGCCTTGTTTTGCGCCGAGCATGACCTGTGGAGTACGTCCACCGGTCCGGAGAGCGCGTGTCGGTGCGGAGGGGGTAGGGAGACCGTTGAGGCGGAGGTGGACCAGTAAGCTGACTCTGGAGCAGTGCCTGGTAGCCGTACATGTCATCGTGATCAGTCATGCCGACCTGGGGGACAACTCCGAGGAATTGATCCACAACGGAGGCTATTAAACCACTTTGGGGTTGCGATGCCTGCAACTCTGGTTGCGCGGATGAAGTCAAGCCTTCGACGTAGGGGGCACCGAACCCAGAGGAGCTCTGCCCTGGAACGTACTGTGGGGCACCAACCCGCAGGAGCTCGCCGAACGCATGTGGGGCACCGAACCCGGAGGAGCTCTGCCCTGAGTACGCTAGAAACCCTGGCTGCCATTGATCGTTCCCTAGCGTCGTGTACTGCTCCCTCACACGAGCTGGGAGGCCCGTATCCTCGTCATCAGTCGACGTGAACTGGCCGTCCCCCCCACGGGCAACTGAAGGCTGCAAGACGGAACGATGTTAGTACAAGTAAGCACTCTGGACGTAAAGTAACAACCTCGTACCTCCCGGATATGCACTGCAGATAACTGAGGCAGAGCGCCAGTCCGTATACTGGGTCCGGACGACAGAAGTGATTCATCCCGACGAACCTACCGCGAGAGAACGGCATGATGTTAGCGGCATGTATGGCATAAACCAAAAAACAGAACGTAAATTTGCACATAGCGACTTACCCCCGTGGCGACCTGTCCCGCGGATGATCGACGGGAAACGCTACGATGCCTGCCGGACTCGCTAGGTCGTGCTGAAGACCTAGCGGGTGAGCACGGTCCCCCCACTTCGAGCCCGATGCGCGGGGTGTCGTCCCTCGAACGACCGCAGCTCAAGTTCTTTACTATTTTCTTCATCTCCGCCGAGATGTGCTTCAAAACTTTTATACCACTGGGTTCTATCTCGCTACCGAGGCGTCGTCCGATACGCTCTGGACGTGCAGCGCCCGCTCCAACTGCAGTGACATACGTAACAGGTTCATTAACAGAAGGTACGAATGTCGTCAATGAAACTGCGAACCAGAGGTCTTAAGTGTCGTACGGCGTCGTCAAGTCGGGAAGCGATGTGACGGTCGTGCGTGCGGCGGAGGCTCTCCTCGTGGTGCGTCGGCTGTGTCACCTCCTCTGGCCGCTCCGGAGGAGGAATAGTCAGTCTTGCGCGCGTTCGTGGCACGTACCACTCCATATACGCACCATACGACTCATGGTCGTACGGACGCTGCTCATGCCAGATATCCACGTGCGCCGTGTTCATCCATGTCGTAGTCCACTTCTCCTGATGCATTTGCCAGTCCCGAATCTGCCCACCCCACCTCGTTTGCCTGCATTTCCGGAAAGATTAATGTTACAAAAGAAGATGTAAGGACTGCGAATATTACTCGGATAAAGTTTGACTCACAGGTGTATCTTTCGCTCCAGGAGCCCGCCGTCCGGGGGCACAGATCGGTGAGACCAAGCGCCGCATTACGCGCTGCCACGCGTAAGGCTCCACCATATGTGAGAACACCAGGTGGCAGGTCGTTCTACACAACAGTACGTCCGGGATGCATTGCATGGACAAACGTCGCGGCGCTACGCCGAGCGAGAAACCGGATGCCATACACACCGATGATGTCGCTCGTGCACGACTCAAACTCGTTGTGGTACAACGAGTAGCACCTCGCCGGTCTTGCGCTAGCCCAGCGCAGACGGGCACCACTCCACCGTAAGCCCATGGTGGGCGCGTCTACGGCGTCATGTGGGGGGGTCCGACTAAAGGGTACGGGTGCACCGGTTTCTCTATGGTCGGCCGCCCAATAGGGAAGTGCTCCCAACTCCACACCGCAGAGCACGTAGCGCATCGCTAGGTTGGTAGCGATGCTACCGTGTCGCGGCGTCACACAACCCGGTATGTGGCGCAGGGACGGGTGATCCCCGCTATACCGAGTATCGGCCCGATCCGCGTCAACCAAAGACTCGGCGATGGGGATGAAGTCGGGTTCAAAACATCCCCTTTGATGTTGGAAACATGACCCAACCAAAGAGTCAGAATGTAAGCAACGAGGCACGTCCTAACGACCTCGTCGGTGCACCCTCCGGCATTTCTGAAATGCCTCACCAAGTCCGGGGCGCCACGTGCACCCTCCGGATAGATTGGCCAAAGCGTTGCTCCACCACGCCTTCGGTCCGCACTCGAGGGGGCGGAACAAGCGGCACACCTCGGATCGGGAGACGGGCCAGAACGACACGCCCCGTAGGGTGACCGTCATCTCACCCCACCGAAAGTGGAAGGTGTGCGTCTCGGCCTCCACTGCCGACAAGTGCGGACGACAGCTACCGCCGAGGGTGAACCCGCGTCCGGCGAGACCATCTCGCAAAGGGCAACAAGCCCGCTCGCATCGAGGATCGGGGCGTAACGATCGTCGGCGCCACCGTCCCTCCCGCCCGGCGCCAGGCGGAGGGCCATCCGCGCGCCAGTGAGCCACGCTTGCACCGGTGGTCCTCATCGTAGAATGGTTCCAGAGCTCGATGCAGACATGCCTAGCAACACATGCATAGAGAACATTAGTCGAATATAGCTAATGAACATACATGATTGTAAATTAATTTCAATTCCAAAATTTTCTGTGGTAGTAACAAGTTTCAAACCTTGTGCATGTTCTTAGCCATACTGCATGTTCTGCTAACACCGAGTGCATGTTCTAAGCCATAGTGCATGTTCTCGCTAACACCGAGTGCATGTTCTAAGCCATAGTGCATGTTGTAAGCTATAGTGCATGTTCTGCTAAAGTACAATAAAAAAGGAAACCAACACAATTCTAAGCCATAGTGCATGTTCTGCTAACACCAAGTTAAAAATTTAAAATTTTACGGTCAGGTTCCTCATACTAACACTAACCCTAACAACAAGAAGTCTGCTAAGTAGACTAATTGAAAAGAAAAGGCTTTGCTAAGTCTGCTAACACTCTGTCTCCTCAGTTTCGTTTCAATTCTAAGTCCTAACACTCTATTTCAATTTTGTTTAACGACCTCTAAATATTTTAATATTTTACAGTCAAGCTCCTCACACTATGTAAATCACCGAGTTAAAATTTACAACACTAACAACAATAAGTCTACTAAGTCAACTAATCGCGTTGCTAACTACTAAGTATTCTAATTACGTGCTAATCACACTAAATCTTCCAATTTTATATTCGAACACTTAGTCAAAATATACCGACTACATAACTATAACTACTTAGTTTCTACAATAACAAACTACAATTCATCTAATCACATTGCTAAACCTACCTAAAACTATAGCCGAATGCGAATGACACTTACCTTTTCTAGGTGCTCAGACGATTTCAACTTCTCTCTGGTTGGCTTCTACCTTCTCTGCCACGAGCTCAGTGCGATATGAAGTGAACTACTAAAAGAACGAATGAGCCACTACGAATGCAGTCCCGCTAGCTCTCTCCTCCACTGCTCTTAAAGAGAATCGTTACCCCGCGCGCAAATTAAGCCATAAATTTCGGCTCACAATTTGAGACAAGAAACAAGAGGTGACAGATCAATGCTTTCGGTGGAAAATACAGGAAGTGAGGGCCTCCTTTGCATCTTTTCATAATCAACACATGGCCAGGGCCTGGTTCAAATGTGTAAACAATCAACACCTGTTGCAAATGGAAGGAGTGAGGGCCTTCTGCAAATAGTTCAAATGTGTAAACAATCAACACCTGTTAGGGCTTTCTGCAAATGGTTCAAATATGGAGGCCAGGAAGGGCCTACTGCAAATGAAGGACACTAATTCAAATCTTTGCTATCAACACATATTAGAATAACACAATCATATCGATTAACAATAAAATATCTAAACAAATAAAATTATACAAAATTTATACAAACAAATAAAATTTCATTACACTACACAAAAAAAATTCGTAATTTGTTCAACTCATTTTTATATTTTAAAATTACCACAAATTTTCCCTAACCCTAACCCTAAATAACCTCTCACCTAACCCTAATTAACCTCTCCCTTAATCTCTCTCTCTCCTAAAGTGGCGCGGCACAGGGAGCCGGGCGCAGCTCACCTGCGCGGAGGGAGGCGTGGCGTGGCGCGTGCCAAGTGGCGGCGGCGCGCGCGCGGCGAGGAGTGGGCGCGCAGTGTGAGCCGGGCGAGTGCGCCGGGAGGGCGATCTGGGGCGTGGCGGCGGGCGGCGGCGGGGTGGGCGCGTGGCGGGGTGGCGCGTGGCGGCCTGAGGAGCGGGCGCAGGTGAGCTGCGCGCCGGGAGGTGGCGGGGCGGCTAGCGGCACAGGACCGGGCCGAGGGCCGACGTGGCGGGCGGTGAGTGGCGGGCTCGCGGGCGTGAGAGCAGCCGCGAGCCGAGGTGGCGGCGCGCGGGTGAGCTGCGTCGAGGCGCAGTGTCGCAATGGGAGCGCGCGCGGGTCACCGTGCGCCCGACGTGCTATTTTTGCAAATACACTTTCGAAGTGGCCATATGTGTAAATACGTTTCATACAATGACCGTATCGGCAAAAAATTCGGCGGCATGCTGTACGTCTCCATGTGTATCATACAATGCAACATCGACCAAGACTCAAGTACAAATATTGTAGATTGCTTCGATCTAGCTTTACTTTGAAAAAAAAACCCGACAACTATACACTTTAATTAGTACAGATATACGTATGTACCTATAGCCGCGTTCACCATTTTTAACATATAACCACTAGAAGCCTAGCTAGAGCAGATCGTACTTCATGTCTACGTAAGTACGTACATGTTGACATACCATATCATATGTCATATCTGTCGTTCGTAAAACTACTGTTGCTATGTGTTCTGAACTATGGAGTACTAGCATTAATTCAAACACATTTACTCTCGATTGGGTTAACAAACATTATTGGACCGACGGCTATTCCAATCCAATGATAAGGGGACTAATGCTTCTAAACTATACCAAAAAAAAAAATCTTAAACCAAAAGCAGATATGCTTGGTCCAATTCAAATGCACCCCTAAAATAATATAATTAGTTTAAATTTCTAGATTCAAAATTAGTAATTTGAAGTGTTTTGAATAAATACCTTTTTTTTTTAAAAAAAAAAGTTTTGTTGTTTAAAATTGCATAGGTTGAAACATAAATTTTGAAATCTAATTCCAATTGAAATGCAACAGTTGGGTATTTTTTTATTACAAGGTAGATGCGCACACACACCACTACGCACTCACATATCAGCATGTCCACTTAGCACACGCCTAGAAATAGGAGCATATTATTTGTGAATGATTTGGATATACATGTACTATACTAGGCCATGCATACCATGGCCAATCGATCGATTAGCTTAAATTGGTAACCACGTAACATTCATAGGAGCGTGCATGAGTTCGAAAATTGACATGCACTACCGGAAAACGGGAATTTCCCGAGTGTCCAAAACACTCGGGAAAAGACGAAAAACACTCAGGAATGAAGTTCCCGAAGGTCGGCCGTCAGGAAAAGACACTCGGGGCCATTTCTTCGGGGGAAAAACAGGTTTCCCGAGTGTTCCCGAGAGTTATACTCGGGAGAAATACCTTTCCCGAGTGTTAGGATTTACACTAGGGAAACATCCAACACTCGGGAGAATAGTTGGCACAACAGGTTCAACACTGTAACGAAGTACTTTCCCGAGTGTTGACACTCATGAACGTAGGAAAATTGTCTCGAGTGTATGTCAACTACAATCAGGAAATATAGCCACGTGGCGATCCAAAAAACATGCATATTAGTAGTTTCTCGAGTGTATTCAACTAAGGACACTCGGGAAATACCCGAACAGCATATGCACTGATTTTTATACGTACAATGCGTTTCATTTTAAACCATGCTGACAGGAAACCCAGCAATCAATAGACACAAATCATTACATATATATATTCGACAAGATTAACATAATATTCGAGTTCACAATACAACATTCACATATATACACCCAAAAGACATTTTATTTCAATCTTTGAAGCCAACAACTCACTGGCCGTCACAATACAATATTCACATATATACACCCAAAAGACATTTATTTCACACATATACAATTTTGGGTATTGAGCACGAGCCCACTTGATCACAAAGTCATAGATTGCATCCTCTGATGCCACCTGAAGTTCATTACTCCATAGGATGGCTTCAATCCCACCAAGAGCAATGTTCATCGCTTCATCTTGAAACCTGAAAAGAGGAACCATTCCATTATTAGTGCACCATGTTGCTTACATAATTTAATTGTTAACTCTAATCAATACAGAGGCTACTCACTTGGTCAAATCCTTGTATTTGTTGGCAAGGAATTCCTTGGCAGCATCTGTTAGTGGCTGAACAGGTGCAACCATTGAAATGCTGGAAGGGAGATCTAGATAGAGCAATGCAGATTCTATGGTCATAGGTAAGCTTCTTAGCAATTGACTGCAGTGCCTCATGCAAGAAACAACCTTTGTTGAATCAACCATAGACCAAATTTACCATGGCCATAATTCCATTATGAAAAAGCATGCCTTCAGCGGGTAGACAACATGTAAAAACAAAATAAACTCAAAATCTACAACAAGAAGATTCAGTCTATGCCGAGTGTTATGGAAAACACTCGGGAAATTTAATTCTACCGAGTGTTGCTGTCTCATCCTGAGTGTTCTATGAAACACTCAGGATCTTCTCGAGTGTTTTCGTCCAGACACTCGGAAACATATAAAACACTCGGGAACTAAACAGTTTATGGTAGTGATGTAGTAGTAATAATCAAGCCTCATGAACGGATTATTGTGTTCTAGTATCTACTATTAATATCTCGCGACTATATAGATCCATATCTCTGTAGCTTTGTGCATTATACCTCAATAGCAACATGCGGTGAAGGCCAGCCTCTTTATTGTTGAATATATGAGTATTTTTTGAATTACTTTAATCTAAAACATACTAGATAAATCATAGAAATACTATAGCCATTTTCACAAAGTAGGTAAACAAAAACATTATAGGCATACGAATTTCTATAAAGATAAAAACTAACATACTTATCTCAGTGTTCAAGGCAACAACAGATAATAAAACTAACCAAACAACAAGTGCGAGATAGCCATACTGTAGGACTGAATAGGCGACTAGAGGGGGGTGAATAGGAGCACACTCAGTTTTTTTACCTTGATTTGGTTCAACACAAATATCACTCCAATAGCTATAGAAGCTATGAAAATCAACATACAAGTACTACAGAGGACTTGTGTTGAACCCAAATCGAAACCCCCAAAGCAAAAGACCAAAACAGGAAATCACAAATCCTGAACCAGAGGCCGGACTAACCTCAGGCAAAAGTGTGGTCTGACCTTGGGCCAGACTGACCTCAGGCAAAAGTGCGGTCTGACCTTGGGCCAGACTGACCTCACGCAAAGGTGCGGACTAACCTCAGGCACGATGAACAGGAAAACCAGCTTGGGTTTCAAAACGAAAATCGGTCTAACTTTTGATCTACACGGCCAAACTTGACCAAATTTGGAACACACCTTCCTAAGGATATTAGGAACCTATTCCAAGCAACGATTGAGTAGATCCACGACAAAGTTTTGACCTTTTTCTATTTTACCGAAGGGGGTTCAAAACCGAGCAAAAACGAAAAACTTGCTCATGGGAGATTGATGATCAAGATGATCCTAGATGTAATAATACATGTCACAACAAGCTAGATCAAGAGAAGAAACTAAGCAAAAACTCGCAGATCAAAAAAAGTCCCAAAATCATCAAATAGAGAAGATGAACACAAAAAACTCATCTCAAGAGATTTGGTTGGATTGATTTGAGATGGATGATTGTTGGTTTAGAGCCATTCCATCTAGGAGGACAAAGCTCAACACATGAGCACACACTCAATCCAAACCTTAGAACCCTAAATCTCCACCTTTCTTCCAAAAACCCTTAAAAACAAAATAGGGCTATCAAATGAATGAGTTAAGAGGTGCTGGCCAACACCCTCATCTATTTATAGTAGAGGCTAGATTCTAGAGAATATTCTATTAGGGCACCATTAAACCCTAACACACAAATGGGTTAACACACGCACGCATCTCAAAGCGCCGTCTTCATCATCGATTGACCTAAACCGCTTCACCATGCGCCGACTCACGCCACGGTTTAGCCAAAAGGTCACCAAGGCGGTATTTGGTGAAATTACTAAAATACCCCTTCTCGATCATTCTCCAAAAGACCGAATCCACAGATCGTGAAGCTATCCCATGCTTCGCCACGTGTAGGTTGATCAACAACTCCATGTCGGCAAGTTTCTCTCGTCCGGATCCCACCGGCACTACCGAGGCACTTACACCAACTCCCGCGCCGCTTGATCCAACCAGTCACACCGAACCGCCCGTTCGGTCATCCATGTCCGTTCTGCGCCCCGCTTAAGTCCTCTGACCTCACCCGGCATCCTTGATCGTTCTAAACCTCAACTCTCCAAGCTTAGTCCCGATCCACCTTGCCGTTGACCATCATAGACCTGCAAGCCACCTGCACAGCAATAGACCAAGAAACGATCTCCGGAATAAGTTCTTTACAACTTGACCCACGTTAGCCAAAACAAGCATCATGCAATACATATGCACTAAAACTCCTGAACTTGACCTAACCAAACAAACATCGCCGCCATGAAGGACGACGAAACAACAGACAACCGGTCAGACCGAAAATCCTAAACTTTGCCGAAAACGAGTGTTTCACAAACCCTCAATACTATTGCCAATTGTAACATCATCCTAAGATCATGAGTATATCCCCATGATATCCACACATACCCAGATCCAGTAGAAGAAACAACAACAGTAGGGGTCTTGGTGAGGTCGTCGTTCGTCATGGCGTAGTGGACGTTGTGGTAGTAGTCGTGTAGTTGAAGTAGACGTAGCAGAGAATCGGATGAAGAAGAAGCAGCGAGCAATCACGCGAACACTCCCCAAAAACCTTATTCGTCCTCGCTCGTGCAAGCCTTTAAGGACGGGGGTTCCGAAGGCCTACTCTCCCGGTGTGACCGTACACACGCCTCACCGGGATGGAGATCGTCAGATATAGCAACAAAAATAGTAGGATTCTGTCTTCGTCCTTCGATGTTTCGATTTTCGAATAGAAAAAGAAAAACGCGCCCGCACCCGACACGCACACACGCACCGCACCGCACTGCGAGGCGAGGCGAGCGAGCGAGCGAGCGCGTGTATTAGCTCTCTTCAATTCCACAAGGGGGGTTACCACGTTCTACCTTTTAAGATGGTGTAACTCCTCTTTAATCCTCCACATGGGACTAAACAGTTTTAGCACGTGTACATGTGTCTTTAAAATTTTCAAAATTAATTAGAATTAAAATTATGCCTACCCGTATTAATTCCAACATTTATGCACCGCTAGCAGGAAGCCAGGAAGAAACTTTCTTGGCATGCCCATTAATTCGAACGGCATGGTACATGCTGGTAGACACCAAAGACCCCTATATCATATTATTGTGTAGGTGTTTTTTTTTTCTTTGGCATGTTACAAGCAGTGGGTTTGGTCAGCATTTGGTTTGGAGTTACTGCAGTGGCACGGTTTCTTAATTAGCAACTAGATCTACATAGCATATAACATTTTGTTACCAGATTTTGTTTTAACTTGTAGCAACCAAGTTGGTCGATGTAAAATGTGTACCTTATTACACATTGCCGCACCTAGATCTCATACAGCACACTATCCATTCAAACTAATAGCCCAATAGTGTGAGAAAATAAGTTGCATGCGAAACTTTAATTGGTTGCAAAAGAGAGGGTTAATTCAAAGATTTGTGCATTAGATATTTGTAAGAGAATCTAATTAACAATTCTACGTGATATTAGTGCCAACTTTTTAGGACCATATTGGAATGAAAAAGAAGGCAATGAAACAGTATAATTCCTCTAGAACTGATACAAAATCTGCCCATTCTAGCTAGAACAGGGCCTTATAAAAGCGATGAAATTAATTCTGATTGAAAAGGGCAGACCACGCCCACCGGGCGGTTGGGAATATGACAGTGATACGTATATATAGCTCTTTTGAAGATGTTATAGTCAACCGCTGCAGACAAGAAAAAGAGACGTCGGTCAATAGGGTGTCCCCATGAGTGAGAGAAGCTTCCTCGGTTTTTTACCCTTTGGATTTTTGCCTATGTTCGTAAGCCAGCGCCCAACTAGGCGCCAATTCCAAAAAAACAAATCAAGAGAATCATTTTTCTGCAATCCGAGTGTACTTTGTAGTATATATGAGGCAGATATACCGTAGCATAGAAGCAAGGGATTGTTCCAAGTTCAAACTTCAAACAACGGACTTGTGGTCATCAAGTCATCGGCCACGTAACACAAGCACCATAGCCGTTAGCAGTACACTCAACTACCCATTTGCATCTGATACGTTATTATCTAGGTTATAAGCTAATACAGAGGAGCACAATAACACAAAAAGTCATTCTCTCCACCGTTCGATCCAAAACGAGCAGCCTATGCCGAGTACTACAGTACTATCGAAAAGTAAAATTATCGTATTGTGTTTTTTGGTCACAGTAGATATTTCACTGTTTCTACGGTACTGCCACGGTGCTACTGCCGTGTAATTTTCATGCAGACTGAGATCGCTGCTCAAAGTGATCCTCCCACGCCTGAGATCCGGAGGAGATTGGCGTGTGTTTGCATGTCAGGTGCGGTGGAACCTGGTCGCGCCTCCTCCCACGCCTCCGTTCTGGCCCGAGCCGGAAGAAGCAAGAAGGTGCGAATCGCACCTCATCTAACGGGCAGAGGTGAGACCGTGAGAGGGGCAGCCACCAGCCAGCGAGCGAAGAAGTCATTATCTAGAGAAAAAGATGCTTGTGTTTAGACCTGTTTGCCATGGTTGTAGCTTAAAAAAAAACAAGAAAAAGGAGTTTCCGGCTGGGTTGTATGGCTAAAGGATAAACGACTGAGCTGAAAACATTTAGATTTTGGCAATCTGGCTTTTAGGTAGTTTGGTTGGTTGTTCTGAGTTAGGAAATGTCTGCAAATGATGGCTTGTTTAGTGCCGTTTGAAATGATTTGATTTGTTTTTTGCATGTTCTCATAGAAATATAAATTTAAGCGTTAAATGTGCTACATTTTAAATTTTCAAGTATGAAATACAAAACGTTACATATATGGAATCCTTGTTTTGAACTTTCGCATATCCATTCCTCTGGAATCCACGAAATTTTATTTCAAACAATAATCAAATTTACACACAAATAAATCTTAACGATAATTAATGATAATCATTAGATCACATGATTACACAATGAATCAATTCCATGATTACAAAAAAGGGGGAAAGGAAAATGAAAAAAAAGAAGCTAGATCTACACAGGGCGGTGATGCTTCGGGAGGAGGGTGGCTGTTAAGCTTCTAGTTTCTTCACACCAGGAAGCCTACTATATGAGACAGCTTCCGGCTTCCACGAAGCAAGAGCAGGGCTGGAAAGCCGTTCCAAACATGCCCGTAACCCAACACTCGTGACATGCCCTCTGTCTCTCTTCGAGGAATGACATATCCTTTCTAATGGCATAAAAATGCAGAGGGAAACATTCCAAGGCAGGTAATCCCGGTCACATGATCATGGAATGAGAGAAGTCTAGGTGGAAATGGAATAGACATGGAATAATGTGTAGTGCTCGGGTCAGCAAGCCCCTGATTCTCTGCGAAGACCTTTCTAATAGTATCACTTAGTTAATGGTTTTACTTGAGTACCATGCTACCATGCCATGGAACATATGCACCCTTCACAGTTTATGACTTTCACACTTAAGCATAACAAGTTTAACCATAAAGGACTTACCGTGGTGTTGTCAAGTTTTTTTGTTTTTTTAAAAAATACCGTAAAAGATCACATTCGATATGTCACAATAGATATCCCTATGCACGATTGCTCAGCGAGCACTCTGCCGTGTGCCAAACGAAAATTCATAGTGCTCACTTAGCCAAAAAAAAAGAAGGAAGAGTCCATTACGGTAAAACAAATCTTTGCGGGAAACAAATCCTAGGAACATATTAAATCAACAGACTCCAATAGTGGAAACTCGTTTGCACTATTACTAGCTAAGCAGAGAACGCTAAACATACAACTTTTGGTTGTTAGGTTCATCAAATTAAAGGTTTTACTTTACATAGTATCAACTTAAGCAACAATGAATGGTAACTTGGGCATTAGTTTACAAGAAAATAAAAAAATGAGAATGATTTTGCGCTCAGAAGAAATATACGGAGTACATAACCTAAGTCAAACAAAGAATGCTCAAGTTCACGAACAATATATTATTTACTAGTACTTGATTTAGATTTTGCGATAATTTATTTTACGTAAACATAAGGCACTATTTCTTAAATAAGGTCAATAGGATGTTTTGACTATAGACACAATACTGTAGTACATCTTCAATTTGTCGACACAATATTTGTACATCTTCTGTCGGCCACAAAGGATCCGACACTGGATGTTTTGAAACTAGGGATCCTCCCATTCTCTCTCTCCTCAGCTGCTTTGATTTGATTAATGTAATGATGGCAAGTGGCCAGCATCTACAACCCATGCAAGCACTTTTGCTGGGAGCAGTGCCACCTTGGAGAGGAGCAAATAGCTCACATCGCATTCAGGTCCAAACCCAAAGGCAAATGGATTTTTTTATTGACGTTTTGGACATCGCACTGTAGTACACACATTTGACTATTAATTTTTTAATTATATGTTAGTTAAAACTATTAAAAATAATAATGATATAATAGTATTTTTATAACAAATCTAGTAATATTATTTTTGTATAACAAATCTAAATACTTTTATGTATAATAGCATTCAAAGATTTAAAATATTAATTACACGTATTTAAAACGGCATCTAAAAAACGGAGGGGCTACTTCTGCCGCTTTACTCCGGTCCTTTCATGCCAGGGGGGTTGGGGCAGGTTCGGCCTTAAAGAAACTTTGCAGGTCGATTTTATTTTGTAGCATTTATATACGTTTTTTTTTTTGGGGCTTGCATTACGCTTTTTCTTGCGAGAAGTTATTAGGATCTAGGATCTCGCATGTCGTGGATTCAGATCGGCTACAGTGCGTCTTTGATTACATGCTCGTATATATCTTTTCTTGTTAGAAGTTACTAGGATCTAGGATCTCGCATGTCGTGGATTCGGATCGGCCACAGTGCGGCTCAGATTACATGTTCGTATATACGCGCAGTTTGTCTGATCAAAGAAATAAAATGGGCTCTGAGCCTCTCATAAATTTATAGAATATAATTCTTGTAGGAAGCTGGGTACACCATTTGTCATTAATTCCTAGACAAAAGTTCTTCCAAAGAATATGCCCAAATTGAAAAGAAGGCTAGCTAATAGGCTAACACCAGCGTAGTAGCACTAGTAGTAGCTAGTCTACATGGATGGCTTCCTTTGGATTTACGCTAGTAAAACGTGTGCTCATGTGTAACGTAGGTAGGATATCGATCGCCGTGAATGAAGCATTGAGGCCCCCACTGTCCATTAATTGCACGCGATTAGACCATTCATGAAGGTATCTCCATCATGCGAACCTAAAGTTCCATATATATATATATATATATATATATATTCCATTATGGATGAAGCTGTAAGAATGTGGTAAAAGAAACCATCTGTTGTACATAGAATGCGCCTGGGATCTCTCGTACACGCAAGAGAAATGCATCAATCATGTCATTTGCTCTATGCAAATCATTTTCTAGGGAACAAGGTTACAACGGGTAGTATCTTTTTTTTTTTGGGCTACACTCATCGGTACTCCTTAGACCACAGGTGTAATATATAGGCTTCTCACTAGCTGTAACTAGGCACGTTTAGTCTCCGAAATTTTACGGTATATTTTGCCAGTAGTATAAATCAAATCTGATCATTGACTTGTTAAGTTTGTAATAGACTTTTCTTTGTATTTATAATTTTTCCATGAGTATTATGGATTTTCTCAACTAGTGTTGAAAATATTACTTTTGTATCATGTGATCCTCACATGGCAATTACAATTATATACCTTTTGAGATTCTACTACTCATACTACTATGTGTAGTATAATTAAATCCTAACTAATCTAAATTATATTTTTGGATAAAAAAAATAGACGATCTTTATTAAATGAAATGTACATAGCTCTGGTTTGATGAGAGAGTGATTAGAACTGATCATCTCTTTATACTCCCTTTTCGACTTGAGCCTTATCTTGTCTCGCTTTTGCAGAGCATTTTGTAGCATTCCCTCTTTCTCAGAAGTCAGCATACGCGGGCAAACCATTCGCCGACTTTTTTTTTTTTAATCGCCTTGCATGCAACTATGCAAGCACGCCGCTTGCTTGGCTAAGTTACGTCCCCGTTGGTCGCACTCGCCATACACCAACACGTAAACCATCCGCGTGTCATGTCAATCTTACATGACATATTAACATGCATGCATCCAGAAGCTACATCTATCATGTCCTAGTAGCAAACCTATAAATGTCACAACATTTACTTTATCTACCTGTCGTCTAGATCAAACTAACATGATTGATTCTACTGTGCAAGAAGTGAATTACAAAGCGCAGATAGAGAAGGGGAGGAAGAAGCAAATTAAGTAGCAAACAAGAAGCGAGGAGTAACTAACAAACACTAGAATGTAAGGAGATCACGAGAATAGATAAGACCGGAAGAGGAGAAGGGCGAGTGCATGCATGGTGAGTAGTAGCAGGCTAGCTATGGCTTGTAGCTAGCAGATGGTCAGAAGTGAGCAGCTGCAAGAGGCAACAGGAAACAAAGCTAAGTGAGGCAAAAAAAAAAAAAAAGGGAAAGGGAAAGGAGGATCGAAAGAAGAAAAAAAACTTTTGACCCGATCGATCCATCAGAGTCTGAGCCGATCGATGCAATGCCACGCCTGCATGGATGGATGAGAGCATGAGGGGGAGGAGTTGGTGCGTGCGTGCCGTCCTTTGTATGACTGTTTTTTTAATCCTTTCGCTTCTATTGCCCAACAGTTACACCTGTGCTGCCATGCATTCCCATATATGGCCTGACACAGGGCGAAACAGGCAAAGGGCCAACAAACGATCGAGCTAGCAGGCCAGGACTACGAACAATGCAAGAAATATGGTACTCACTAGTCACTAGTAGTAAAATGTATGTGCACTTCATTGGCTATGGAGTTAGTCTATCTTCTTCTTGCGTGGCGACTGGCGAGTGATGAGGGGTGTGTGTGTGTCTATCCATCTATGTGCGTGGCTGTAGCTTTCGCATTAGCTGTAGGCGTAGACTGCAAAGGGCTGCTTCTGTAAAGCACAGTGCTGCATGCTAGCTGAGTAGCTGCTTGCATTTAAAGGTGGCTGTGGCTCTGGCCCTGGCCCTGGGCCGGCTGTGGTTTTTCATTGTCCCTTCACGAGTGGATGGGAGCACAAGATCCAAACAAAATCTAAGGTAGATCTGTATGTGTTAGAGAGAGAGAGAGATGTACTGCTGTACACCAGAACCAGAAAGCAGGGAGGAGGGTACAAGCTGCCCAAAGAGAAGTACTGGGAGGGGGGCCTTAGATAGGAACTATACATGACTGCAAAACAGCTGTTGGATTTTTTCTTTCCACTCTCTCTCTCTCTCTGTCTCGCTCGCTCGCTCTTTGTACTGTCTTTTTTGTTTCATGTCAAGACTCAAGAGTTTGAACAAGCTAGGAACATGTTTGAACAACAAAGTTTTTGCTTCTTGCTTTGCTTTACACCATTCTAATTTTGTTAGTTCTTGCCAACGTATATCACTGTACATTTTGCAAATGTTGCCACTAGCATGCAAAAAACTTTTAGGCCCATGCATATCCCCTCCTGGACATAAAAAAGTGTGTGTGAAAGAAAGTAAGAGAGAATGATCTGATCTCATTCTCTCTCTCTCTTATCTGCATCTGCATCTGCGGTTATGCCACACATGTGGTACAGTGCACACATTAAAGTGTTTCATAAAAAGCAACTTACCTCCCTTCTGCCCCTCCTGCCTGACAAAATACCCTAATGTCTCTAGTGCTCTCATTTAGTAGTATACAACTACACTAACAACACACCAGCACCGGCACCGGCACCGCCCTCCTACTGCAGCATGCTAATGCCTCCCGTCCTCTGCATGAGGGGTCACTATCTCAAGGCCGTGTCGTCATCTGCAGACTGCATGTGCTGCTCCCTCATCTGATCAGTCTTCAGAATTCAGACACACACACATAGTGACATTACACATATACTCCAATTAATCGCATTAGGGTACTGGTTATTACTGCATCTGGTCTGCATCTCTGCATATTTGTGTACGGTGTACCATGGTCCTTATCTACTCTTTGTCTTTGATTAGAATGCAATCTGTATCTATGGCATCCTCAAATTTCAGGCTTTTCCCTAGCTGATCTGATGATATCTGGCCCCTGGTGGTGGCCCTGGTTGACAGGCCGTGGTCCATGAGTGCAGGCGCAGGTTTTCTCAGTGCATATGTTTGGTTCTTGCGAGGTTGTGGGCTGATGCTATTTGCCGGGCGGGGTTGGAATTGACTTCGATCAGCGAATACATATATACGGGTGCCAGAATACTGGTGTTGCTAAACCTGCCATTTGCGACGACTTGTGCAGGAATCAGCCAGAAAGTGATGAGCTTTTGTGTGTTGGTCTGATGCCGTTGGATGTTAGTTGGTTCGAAATAGAATTCAGTGAGTTAAACAACCATCGCAGATTCTATTTCTTTTTTCACTGTAAGGACTAAATTGAAGCGCTGTGAACCTGAAAAAATAGTACAAAATCAGCTACAGGCTGTGATATTTACGCTAGCTGCTGTACGTGGACGTACTGTCTGATCCAAGGTTCCGAATTTCGACCGAAAATCGGCAATTTCGGTTCTATCCCTCTAGAAATTCAAACCGGATTAAAGAAATTGATTTGCTTGAATTTTGTAAAAAAATCGATTTTGCAAGAATTTGATGTTTTAAATTTAAAATGAAAAAAATAATTTTTTTAAAAAGATTTTGGCCGGAATTAGCCGAAGTTTTTCGATTTTCGGCCAAACCGACGTTACCGCCCCCGTTAAAAATAACCTTACCGGTAAAAAAACCTGGTCTGATCACACCGGCGTAAACTCAGCTACAAACTAGATGGAGCACCTCTTACCGATTGGCCATACCAATCATTCTGTGTCTCAACAATCAATGGATGCTTTATTCAAATCATATCAGAGGATATTACAAACAAAGATGAGCAGCATAATGCAAGTACGGATGCTGCGTTGTTTTCTCAATATTCTACTACATGCCGTGCCATGCTTGTTGCTGGCTCGAGCCCAATAAGGAAGCACGTACACATGCCGATCGACACCGGAGCGGTTGGATGGAACACAACTTGAAGAAGGTTAGACTCAAGAGTGGAGGAATTGATGGGGGTTTACACCGGAATGTACATGCCTACGAGCCCTAACTCCGGCAGAGACGAGAGGGACGACCTCCTGCTGCTGTTGCTGCTGCTGCCGCGCGCGCGCGGCTAGCTAGCGAGCAAAACGGCATGGGTTTGTGTTGTGTCATGCGCGTGGGGTACACCTCCCCCAAAGGCTCGACACACCAGGACTGTGCATGCATGCCTCCACATTCCCCACCCTCCCACGGCCATCAGCCATGGCCGATTAAAGCTAGCAATAGCATACTATATGGCAATGACAGCATGAAGCTAAGGCAGACGCACAGGAGGCAGCCTTCAGTGCAAAAGTTGTTGAAATCTTTAGGGGCCCTGCTAGCTGAGACCATGCTGTGTGCAAGACTGAAACAAAATAGCCCACTTTGCTTCCCATTGGGTTGTGCCCTCTCTTTTGCTTTGCCTTTTCTCTCATTTTTTCCACCTTGCTTTCTTCGATCTTCTCTCTTGTAGCGTAGTGTTGCGTTGTGTAGATGGACTATTCTATATCTGTTGTTGCAAACAAGATTAGAAAGAAAGAAAAGAGATTGGGCCTACTAGGATGGCTAGTTCCTATGCCACTAGATCTTGTTCTGCCAAGCAAGCAAGCACTCTCTCTCAAGCAGCATCCATCTCTTCAGGGCTTCAGCCCTCAGCATGCAATTAATTTGACTTTGGCTTAAGGACTTAAAAAAATTACATCAAAGATTCCAAAGATGATTTGATGGCATTTCCATTTGTCTACCAGCTTGTGTATGCCCATGCAGAGCTGCACACTCAACTATTCAAAGCTGTCTGCACTGTCCATGTAGAATTAATCTCGCTCGCATAAAAGAAAATGTAAATAATAGAACTGAAGTCTTATATATGTGATGCATTTTTCAGAAGGGAAAAAATAGAACTGAAGTCCTGGTCCAAGAGTCACAAAGATCAATTTTGACCTAATATTTCTTTTGTTTTCCGTGTAGAAACTCGTCTGAAGTTTCCAAGATCACACAGTGCGATGCCTTGTACATTTGCTAATCAATTCCCGGTCGAGGACGAGACTGTTTATATATACTGCTCCAGGATGCTGTTGCCTGCCTGAGATGAGGGCGCCAATGCTCCAACACATGATTTTGCCAGGAAGAGCAGCATGCTTCCTTGATTCCGCTTGCTTACGAACTCGGAAGACTTGGTGTGCTCAAGTATAGTTTCCACTAGTGTTACGGGGTCAGATGCACAGTACTTGCTCATTCAAATCAGCTTGTTACTCCTTGAGGGATCAATGAAGAGATGAAGGGAGTGGCTATTTAATGACTGGTTTCAGCCTCTTTCTCCATAAGCCAACCTTTCTGGTATTTTTTTTGGAGGAGGAGAACCTAGCTTTTATAGAAAGCTAATCACAAGTTTTATAAGACATAAGACACACACTGCAAACACTGGGGTTACCGGTTCACACACGTTACAGAGCAAAGGAGAAAAACCGAACAACAGACACAAGATCTGAAGCTGAAACAAAAGATCTAACAAAATTCACAGATAAGATCTAAGCACACTCATACTGCATGTAAAGCGCAGAACCGTTTCATCCAATCCTCCATCATGTTGATTACCTTGTCCAGCTCTCCCCGATCATTTTCCTTGATCAAGATTTGAATATAACTTCAGTCGGATGGTTTGGGTAGATCTTCTCAATAGCCATACAGTTTCTGATTTTCCAGAGTGTCTACGCAACAGCTGTAAAACTAGATAAGCAAACGTGGTAGTCGTTAGCACCCCCAGCATCTAACCAATAACGATGGAACTCATCAAGAGGAACCAGGATCTTCTCCCATATCAGGCATTCCTTGGCACAAGCCCACACAAACTTGGCCAAACCTTTCTGGTATGTTCAATCCAACCTGGCTTCGGCTTACAAGCCTGTGTATAAGCTGAAGCTAGGCCAAACAATCCTAGGAAGTAGGATACGTTTGGGTTAACAAACTCATAGCCACCATTGTAAAGACTGGTCTAGTTGCATTGCATGAGACAGTTAAAAAATAGTTCTCCGGAGTCTTGGAAATGCGGGAAATTTAGAATTCAGTTCGATTCCCGCAAATTCGCACAGGAATCCTATGAAATTCCCGCGTCCATATTTTCCGGCTTCCGTCCAAGCTGCCAAGGTAGGAACGTTTTTTGTTTGAGGTGATAGGATAGTAGAATCACGATTATGTTACATTTTTAAAAGCACATATATTTTGTATAAAAATTAAATTATATTTTCAAATATGCAAGTCTATAGTAGAATTTTTGAATATTTTGACTTTAATTTTGTAAATTTGGATACACTTGTTCATGTTACATTCGATTAAGGTTGTGTTTTTTTTTTACCTTATTTGATTATTTTGAAATAAACTAATTATTTAAAACTCTAATATGTTAATGAAAATAACTTTTACCTTAGAGCAACACTTAAACAACACAAACAAAGCAAAATAAGCTATTGCAACTTAAATTAGCAATAGAAGATATCAAATTTATATACGTTGATATAGTGTGTTGTCAAAATCATGATTCTATCTGATCCTAGGTACAATCCTACCTGATTCTATACAATTATGTAAAATTCTGATCTATGCTACGTATAATCATACGATCTGACGATCGCGATCGGGATACGGATCGTGACAGCCATACAGATACTGCTGCGTTTACACGGCAGGAAAGAGAAGCCACGCACACAAGCAACAGCTAAAAACCGGCAGGCGGAAAGCGGCTCAAGTCGATGAGAAGTGTTCGGCAGTTGGCACCCTCCGGCGCCCCAAATATTACGGCGTCACGTCAGTCCGCCCGTCCCCCCCAAATTGGCATTTCCATGTCACCCATCCATCACGTACGCCGCCCATCTTTTCTATCCATCTTATCCCGTCCGTCCACATCAATTGGGGTATAAATAAGAACATGTGAAGGAGGAGTACATGACTGAGAGAGAGACCCTCTCTTTTTCCCGTCTTCTCCTCCTCCATGGCCATGCATGCACGCATCAGGACGAGGCCTAGAGCGACAAAGAATGACAGGAGGGGTCAGGTCACTCACACCTCTAGCTTCTGTGGGCCTTCACATGCCTACAAAGCCCTAGTCTAGTTGGAGCTAGCACTGGTACTGGCTACTACTTCTAGTTGCAGCTTGCCACACACTCCCCATTGCACACCGAACAAAGTGAAGAGGTTGGGAGAAAGAGAGCACTCCCCTCTGCACATCAAACAACACCAACGAGGTTGGGGGAAGCTTGGTGGGCTATTTAATAAGCTCATGTAGCTTAAAGCCTAAATTTTGGTAACAAGCTGCTAAAACACCTGACTATATTCTGTTTACTTGGGCACTGTAGTTCTCATTGGGCAGCGCCAAATGTTAGCGTAGATTGGTTAAGGTAATTTTTGGCAAAATCTCCTTCTTTGCACATGGATGTAAATGAGCAGATATGCAGAGTGACAGATACTTCAGTGAATCAAATGTGCAAAGTACACATGCCAAAGGATTTGAGAATTATACGATGGACCACGTACTTGTCAACCCAACAATCAACCAATATTGTTGGTGTGACTACATCCTGAGATTTCAGCACCAAGAATGGTAAATAAGCATGTACGGGATATGTGAAGCCAAGATCAATGAAAAAATAGATTCGGGCAGTCAAAAAATAACAACAGCAATAACAAAGAATTCAAACACCGGTACAGAGAGGTCAGTGGCCAGTTTCTTGTACTCAATGTACAGGAGGTTGAAAAGGAGAGGGGGTAAGTGGAACCATTCCAGTGATGTATTGTCACCAAAGAATTTGAGCTCAAGTCTTCACAGTTGCTGAGTTTCCAGACAAAATCACAAAATGTCGTTGTGCATTGTTACATATGTTGCAACAGTAGCATGGTCACTGCACAAGTAAATTAGATAAATACTATTATCACAACGGAACAGATAGATGTATAAGTAATCTATGCATTAAACGTTATTTGCGCGAGCGCATCATGGAGAAAGGGGCAAGTAGAAGACTACCCAAGAGACTAGGTGCAGTCCATTTCTGTGGAACACTAAACAGATAATTGGAACCCCAAATATTAGTCAGCGAATAATCACAATCAAGCAGAATGAAGCTAACTCATTACATTTAACAAACCAGAAAACCACCACGCCAAGCAGGAACATCACAACAGAAGCGTGTCCAGCTTATGTTTCCGAATTCAGATTCATGCCAACAAAGGAACACTGATTGACAAATATTGACTAGATTCATCAATATGGGCTTCCAACCTTTTAGGACCCAACTGCTGCTTTCTGGACGTTGCCAAAATAAATCACCAGTACTTTAAATTTACAGTCAGTGGTACTCATGAATGTTATCATTTAGTGCTAGGAGGATAAAACCAAAAGCCTTTTATTCACTCCATAGGTTGCATGTTTGAATATCCTGTATAGGTTAGATTGAATGAGAGAAAAATAAGTTGATATAAACAGTCAAGCCCTCATTGATTGTATCGTCAAACTTTAATGTTTGCTCCATTTGCTATCCAAGATTAAGGAGCAGTCAATAAGATTACAGAAGAAGTGTTCAAATCCTTTTTGTGTCTTATTTTTAATTTGCTTAGACCGACAAATAGTAGCTGATATCAAAGGAAGAATAGAGGCGTCAAATCAAGCAATTCAAACTAAAAACCTGAACAGTGGCAAATCGATTATTCAATATCGAGACCTGCTCATTAGTTATTTAAAAACTCGAACATGGAGGGAAAATTTGAAGTAATTATATTAATGCATCAATTTAAGCAAATCCAGAAGACAGCGTTCTGTTCTAGAGTGCTCTGAAAACTTTGAATCTAGAATATTCAACACTCAGTTTGGAGAAAATTTAATCAACAGGACATCAAGGAGCACTTACCAGTAAGTTATTGGACTCTGGGTTCACAGGTTCTTGTTTCGTAGTAATGGTAGAAGGGATGCCAACTTGTTGCCGATCTACCATGACTTGACTCATTTTGCTATCACTTCCAGCATCCACACCGTAAAAACCAAGACTATTTGTACCCACAGAATCATATCCAAATGGTCCTCCATAACCTGCATACATCATAGGAGCACCTTGCCTTGCCATCATGGCTGTAACATTTGAGGTAGCCCTTTGGTTCATCATGTAGCCATAGTCTCCAGTTGCATGTGGTGAGTACATGTACGGATGCGCAGGAACCATGTAACGACTATTAAAGATATATGGTAGATTGGGTGGTGGGTACATTCCAACATAGCCACTAGGTGGGCTCCTTCCACCCCAGGTCCTTGAACCATATCGCCACCCATCCTGATAGTGGTAGCGATCCCTTGGAATTGCATTCTTGGTTTCCACTTTTGTTCCATTCAAGTAATGAAATGTAGTCTCCATGACCTTCTTCACAGCTTCCTCTGAATCAAAACTAATGAAACCAAATCCCCTAGACTTATGAGTCGCACCATCTTCTATCACGACAGCATCAGTTACCGTGCCAAACTTCTCGAAATAACTTTCTAAGTCCTCTTTGGTAATGTTTTCTCGTAGCCCACCAACAAAGACCTTCTTTGGATCGCAGACTCCATTGCCATTACCAGCATTTGTGTTGTTGCTAGAAGACTGACTATACCACTGGCTGTGAACTGGGCTCTGATACGTGTGGTGCGGGTGGAAAGATTGCTCAGTCTGGTTTCGCATGGGCCTTACTCTAGCTCTCCTAACATCAACCTATCCAATACATCATCAAACCATAATTAAAATATATACTAAGATATTTTCCTAACAGACCAAACTGAAAGAAAAGGTGGGACATGATGATAAGTTTATGTTACACTGGAGCAGAAATTATGCAGAAGACACAGCAAGCAATCTTCTAACAGAACACGCAGCCACACAAAGTAGCAAAACGATGCAAATAATTCAACTGATTTATCACCAAAGGTGGTTTTTTAGACGTACAAATAAGTATCATGGGAAGCTTCTCTAAAGTACAAGCAACTAGCAACAATTTTTCTCATAACCTTAAGACCCTTGAGAACTACATCAAAGTTGCAATTTTTGTAAAAACATTCGAACTGGTGCTGCATCTTACTACATTTATTACACAAACAAAAGAAATCGAAGCAGCGCAGGTTACAAATTATATCCACAAGCCTCGATCTTAACAGGAATTTCAGGTAAGTGCTAAAACCTACATATTCACAAGCATCGAGAGCAAACGAAAGCCAAGCTACGCTTTTTATCCCCAATTCAATCTGACGGAGATTCAATCTTCCTAAGCTTCCGTTACATTGAAGCACATTACGACGAACAAATATAATCTAATCTACTAAGCCAATCGGTACCACCTCACACGTCCCGTAAGCGTAGATTAACTCGGCGCTAACCTACATTTAATCGCACAGCCATAAACGCCCGCGCAACACAATTTCACCACTCGGAGTTGCAACTGCCACCAATTCAATCAAGCGGTTCAAAAGCAGGCACTAACCAACTCACCATGCGGCCGCCGAAGACGTGGTTGGGCGCCTCGCTCTCATCAAGCGCGCTCTGCGACGCCGCGTCGTCGGCGAACTCGACGAACGCGAAGCCGCGGCCCTGCCCGCTCTCCCGGTGCCGCACAACCCGGACGCCCAGCACCTCGCCGTAGCGGCCGAAGTGCTCCCTCAGCTCGTCCACCTGCGCGGACAGCGGGAGGCCGCCGACGAAGAGCTTCCGCGCCTCCATCGCCCGCTCCCGACGTCGACGAGGAGAGAGGAGAGCGCTGCTGCTTTGTTTCCCGAGAAAAAGCGGCGGGCGCGCGTGGGCGAAGAGGAGAGGAAGTAGAGGAGGATGGCTAGGGTCGTGGGGTTGGGCCAGAGCTGGCCAATTGCCGTGCGGTCTGCCCACAAGCCCACTTAGTCTGTCCTGCAAAAAAAAAACATTAAACAAACATTCGCGGGCCACTTAAAAAAATTAAGTGACTATTTACGAACATCACTATGTGTTCACATACCCACACAGCCTATAAGCGGCGGTGACCGTGGTGCAACTGCCATGAGTGTTGACGGCGACGTGTGGTGGCACCAGCGCAAGATGGCCAGCCTCGAGCTAGGTAGCGTCGTCGTGCGCTCCTACGCCTTACAAGATCGTCGCCCAAGAGGTGGATACCCGCCTCATGCCGATCCTGGGCGACACTGCCAACAAAGGCAAGGTGGTCGACCTCCAGGACGTGTTCCAGTTCTTCGCCTTCGACACCATCTGCAAGATTTTGTTCGGGCTGGACTGGCAGGATTCTACTGAACTTCAGAGAGAAAATTCAGAGTTCTGAATGTTTCGAATGAGCTACAGTAAAGCTTCGGAGAAGTTCAGACTAAACAAAACACACGTTTTGTGCCGCGCGCAACCAACTATGGCTTTTTCCGGCTTTCTTCCTTTTATTGGTGGCTAATTACATGAATGAGTTACATGCAAGTTAGTGCTCGATACTCCCTCAAGGCCATTCCATGATCTGGAGGAATCGGTCCACCGAAAACCAAAACAGAGCTAAACACGCAGAGAACATTAAACATGCAGAGAGCATTCCCTGAAGAGGCTACAGAACCGAGTAGAAAGTGAAGACTAAACAAAGTGCAGAATGAAATTAAACTAACATGGACCCAGGCTGCCTCGAGCAAGAAATGCCCATGTCGGAGATGGCCAACGCGTTTGACACCGCGTCGCGGCTCTCCACCATGCGGGGCGCGGCAGCATCACTGTTGGTGTGGAAGATGAAGCGGTTGCTTAACATCGGATCCGAGAGGGACTCAAGAAGGCCATCAATCTCGTTAATGGTTTTGTGACGACGATGATCCGAGAGCGCCAGAAGCTTGGTGTCGCCAACAGCCACGACCTCCTGTCCCGGTTCATGGCCTCAGCCGGAGACATGCATGCCATGAACGACAAAATCAACATTAGTTGTGGGCTAGTGGCCGCCGCATCCACCCACGTAATGTTTGGTGGGCTGCCGCATATATCCGCGTAGCCTTTGGCGGTCGGTGCGGGCAAGTGCGGGCTAGTTGCAACTTGTCCCACTTACACCCTGACGTGCCGGCCTGAGACACGACATTGTTGGTCCGGTCTAGGCACGATACGACCCATACTGTTTATGGGTCGTGCCGACACGCTCAACCCGGCACGCTCAACCCGGTATATATATATATATTCGTTTCGTACTCCTAGGAGTATGTACTTCCACTTTTAATATACCACTTAAATAAATATATTATACTTCTTTATCACTTTCAGTATACTTAAATACCAATTATGAGATACTTCAATGCGATTTGATTGAAAAAATTTCATTGGAACCCTTTTTTTTTTTTTTTGCTATGCACCTTTTTCATATATAAAAGAAGTATATACATAAATTTTGGTATAAAAAGTGGATTTTAATGAATTTTTTCATAGAACTCACTTTGGGGTATCTTATAATCATTATTGGAGTGTGCTCAAATAGATAAAGAGATATCATCATACGATTTAAGTGGTATATGAGAAGTGAGTCATTACTCAAGGAGTACCATACCATTTTCATATATATATATATATATATATATATATATATATATATATATATATATATATATATATATATATATATATATATATATATATATATATATATATATATATATATATTCTCATAGAACTCACTTTGGGGTATCTTATAATCATTATTGGAGTGTGCTCAAATAGATAAAGAGATATCATCATACGATTTAAGTGGTATATGAGAAGTGAGAGTACGTACTCAAGGAGTACCATACCATTTTCATATATATATATATATATATATATATATATATATATATATATAAATTTTATTTTAACATTTTAATACTTATATTTTTATTTTTTGTAGTTTTTTTTTAATTTTATATAGTTCATTTTATAAGTATATATAAATTTATTTTAGTTTTTTAAAAATTATAAATATTTTCTAGGATTTTTAATATTTTTTTATTTTTCATGTCTTATGGGATAAATGGCACTGGTTTTAACGAGACAGACATTTAAACATTAATTTAATTATTTATTACATTTTCAATATGCTTGTGTCATTTTCTATAATTTTCATATGTATTTTTGAATTCTACTCATTTCTTTTTTTATTTTTTTGATTTTTAAAAAATTCAAGCCTAACGGGCTAAGTGAGCAGAAATTGGTTTGTCGGATTAAACGGGCTCGAGCAGAAATTGGCCCGTGCCTAGGTTGTCTAGCCGACACGTGAGCCAGCACAGCACAACCCATTTAGTTCGCAGGTTAGAATGAGCTATGCTCGCACAAGCCCATGCCGGGCCCGGCCGGGCCGAGCCGGCTTTTGGCCAGCTCTAGGTTGGTCTTGCCGCGGTTTATACGGCTCGAATCGAACGTGGACTCTGCCTGGGCTAGTGTGGATTAGATAGATCTACGCTTGGACTCAGTCTTTGGGTGCGCCTGGCGACGAGTCCACGAAGAGACTGGTGTCTAGTACTAGTTGGCAAATAACTTATCGGTTCAAATTTTCTTTGGTTGGCTAACAAACAGGGCCCACGGTGGATAACTGTTTTTTTTTAAGAAATGGACAGGAGCTCTGTCATTTAATTCTTATCTTATTTTAACTAATAATTTTTTGGGACTGTTTATTCATAAGTTGCCTGAAATTTCTTTAAGTTTAAGTCGTTTGTTGTGATCATTGGATCAATATCCAATCATATGACATCCATTGAATCAATATCTAATCATATGACACACCAATCTCTACACAAATCCAATGATCACAACAAGTGATTTAAACTTAAAAAAATTTCAGTCAACTTAAAACTAGTAAAACCGATAAAAAATTTACCCCGCGCAGCCGGACGAATCGTCCCTCCCGCTCTATACAAGGTCCATGTGTTGTAGTTGATGCTCGCCGTGTGAGCATGGGTAAGGCGGTTCCATTATACGAGTGAGAGGGGGATGCTGCAGGATGCGCTCCACCTGCCCGATGTAATGCCACATAGGGGCTACCACCTCCGTATGTGCATGGTGTGTGTGTGACACGCAACATCACAGAGATGGCCGACGATCGGTAGGGGCAGTGGCCGTCGATTTCGTGCCCTGCACAGGGTGTGCAGCGAGGGCGTTGGCTAGGGAGCATGACGGCCAGGGCGTTAGACAGGAGTACGCAGCTCGGTCGGCGAAGGATGGTAAGAAGGCTATGAGGCACAAGGAGTTTTTTCGCCATCACCAGGAGCGTGCAAAGCAGGTGAGAAGATGTCTATTTATTTCTTGAGTCATGGCGTACACTTCCTTGAAATGTATGACTGTTTATTTCCTTTCTTGTTTTAAAGATTGATCATCAACTGGAGGAGGTGAATCTACAGAGGCCATGAAACCTGTCATCCATGCTCCTTAACTTAATCAGTAGAAACCAATTCTAGCTTCTTTTTTTTGTTCCAGCTTCTATTTTGTTACAAAGGATTTGATTTTACTGGAGAGGTTCGATTGAGAAGCCTTGATCTGGACTTGCTAGCAGTTAATTCTTAGATTCAATTATTCTTTTGCTGTTTGATCTATAATCTTTCTTTTATGCAGGAGTAAAACTACTATACTGAGGTACAACATCTTATAATCGCCTTGGAGATGAACGCAGGAGACAAGGGGGTGGGCTCCGGAGGCTACAGCAGCGATGGGTAGATGGGGATGAGGCGTCGATGAGCTACGGCTTGAGCTGCCCATGGTGCTCGGTACCGCCAAGTAGCACGTGAATGGCCTGCCCCCGCCGTCGTTACTTGCTGCCTTGTATATGTAATCCGATTTAATTTGTAGCTGGTGAAAGATGGGATTTGGTTGACTCCTTGCCTTTCTTGGATTGCTTGAAATGGGTTTATTTTGCTTGAAAAGATTGGGGTGTCTTGCCTTATGAATTTGGATGAAGAATAATCCAGCAATGGTTCTCTGTTCCAAAGCTATGATTTCAATGATTCTTGGAAATAAAATGTTTCAATTTTCTGGTATATAATCATGCATATTTCTAGGTATTGTAGCAGAGTATTTTGCTCATATGGTTTGATTCTTTTAACTAGCTACACAGTGTGCAGTTTATGTTCCTAATTCCTTTCCTTGGTGATAATAGCATCTTTCTTTAACAGCAGTAGCATATTTTCTTGATTAGTAATGAGAAGTTCAGAGCTACCATATAAAGGAGAAGCAGTTCCTTAGCTCAATACTGTAGAAAAAATTATCACAATGGCCAATCTGATAAGGTGTGTAGGCGCGATCAATAGTGAAAGTGAATTCCACCATTTTATAAATGCTTCTGTATGCTGAAGTCTATTTGTTGTTGCTGCTAGCTATTTCATCACATTCCTTTCAGGAAAAGCAGTAGGGGAGCAACATTTATGTTTAGTCTAATCTTGGGAACTAAAGATGTGCATTTCTGTTCCATTTTTAGTTGGTGCTTCTGCATGGCCATAGGTGGATTTTCGGTTTGTGCCGCTGCATGGCTATAGGTGGATTTCTTTCAAGGTTAGTAATTTAACCATTTGCAACTCAATACGTGGATTATATTTATTTAAACATATTTTTAAGTAGATTTGCGTGTAGCAGTAAACAAGGAAGTCTTGCGCAAATGCTAAAAATTGCTTCGTAGCTCATGCAGGAGATCCTAATCCTGATGGCCTACTAGATAGTATGTACTCTGCCCGGCAGGGACCTGGAGCATAATCACTGCTAGCTAGGAGGTATATTTTACCATGTTACCTTTGCTTTCTAGAGGCTAGAGGTGCTGCACTAGCAACAAAAATTCTCGAGAAAATTCACAATATGCCATTGAAAGAAATGTGCTCTTGAATTTCCTAGCAATGAAATTTTGTTCATACTTATGTTCAAAGTTTGGAAATGTACGCTTAAACTTTTTGTGTGGTTAAAATTTGAAGTTAGCTTTCTTAGATTCCACCATAGGGAATCCTATAAGGATCGATTATATGTAGTGGCTTACATATTCTTATATTCACGTGATTTGGAACACTTTGGAGGTATTGTATAAGCGCACTTTGGAGGTATTGTATAAGTGCTAATTGATAGTCCCATCTTCTGTTTATTTTTGCACACATGACTTCATTGATATTGACATTGAGGTAGCAATAAGGTATCAAACTGAACTTAGGACCATCCTTTTAAGATAGTAATTGCTTAACAATTGCAGCACTAGATCATGGTGTGATAATACCTCAATTGAAGGTTAGTAGGAATTCTTGGGAGCTCGATGAGTGCAAGTCACAAGTGATCAAGGCCATGAATCAGTTGATGCAGAGCATGAAAATAATTACTTGTTGTTTGTCATGGAAACCCAGTGATACAGATCTAGCTAATGTGGTTATAAATGAGTCTAGAGAGGACACTACTACTCCGGTATTTACATATTTTAGTTACAAATGAATAATATGGTAAGAGTTCATCAGGGAATGTTGTATTTCATAGGTTGTGGTTGTCTCTCAAAGCACCCAACTGTGTTGAGCTCCTCCACAATCATGAAACTTCATGCTGGAGCGATGGTTTCTTTAGCATGCCTTCGGCTCTTCAACGATTAAGCACGAGGCATGTTGCTGTAGATTTAAATATTTCTTCCACTTATTGACCTTCCAATTAATCTTAATTAACTTGTGATCAGTATGATATCAGAGCAGCTTTGAGGCAAGCCACTATTGAAGAAATTGAGGTAGAAAAATCTGTCATTGAAGACCACGCACTAAGTACAATGTAGTTTGTATTAAAAGATGCCTTTTACCTTAAAAATAATTGTACCTTGGGTGTTAACTAGCTGCAGATATGTATCTTTAGAAAGAAAGGTACCTTGGGTGTTAACTAGTTGCCGATATGTATCTTCAGAAAGAAAGGACGGAAGAAGCAATTGAAATAGTCCAGACTGTTATGAATATTGTGTGTATATTGAAGAGGCCCAATGGGCAATATATATAGGGTGTACAAGGGTACAGATAAGGAAATATAAAAGACTCTATATTCTATCTCTAACATATCTCTAACTCCCTATTCTATCTCTAACATATCTCTAACACCCCCCCCCCCCCCGCGCGCAAATGCAAGGCATATACAATAGCATTGCATTTGGAAAGGGTTGACACTAAAATATGAAAAATCCAAAGTCCGAATCTTAATAATGTCGTCGTAGCATGCAGTTCTTGAAAAATATGTCGATAAAAGATCTCCTCCCATCCAAGGTCCCGTGACAGTCCATAAAACACAATGTGTAGGAGTAAAGTCGACCGCGGCAACATGACGAAGAAGATGATGAAACCGACAAAAAGATAAAACTGTCAAGTCGAATAGGAATAGATAGAAGCATGACGATGCAGATCGAAGCCCAAGGCAGCGGCGCGATGCACAAGAAGCGCAATAAAGACGCAGTGCACAAGAAGCGCAATAAAGACGCAGAGAGCACAAGAAGCGCAATGGATGCACAGTGCAAAAGAAGCGTGACGCAATACACAAGAAGCGTAACAGAGACGCAGTGCAGAAGAAGCGTGGCGCAATGCACAAAAAGTACACCAGAGATGCAGTGCGGAAGAAGCGCAGCGGCCTAAAAAACGGGGCGACGAATCTGCAGCGGTTCAAAGAAAAGAACAGCGACTGCTGCCATGCAAAAAAATTCCTATACTTCTATGATTGACAATAAAATTTTGTGGACTCACATGGCTTAGACGAACTCAAAGATTAAGTGATACGAATTTGGATGGACGCAGTGGAATAAACGACACAAATATAAAAAGACTAGAGCTAACTAGCGTGATTAATTAGCGGCGATGTGTAACGAGCTAGCGCGACAAAAATCCAATCTAATCTCCACCCCAATCGGCGGCATCCACCGACAATGCGGATCACCATCTCTTCAATTCCATCGATGGAGTCATAGTACTGGGCAAGCCTCCCGAGACACCTCCTCCTTTGAAGAAGTCAGAGACATAGTCCAAGCGCACACCAAAAGCCGCACACCACCGCATGGCGAAGTAAAGCACCAGCAGCAAAAATTTGTTGGCCTTTGTGTACCCCAGGAAGCACGAGGGGAACCTCACGATATTTGCGAGGCTTCCCAAATCCCATCCGTTTGCCGCCGCACGGCCTCGAGCAGGAGAGATGCCGCGGAGGAAGTCGACGCACGGGGTGAAGTGCTTCTCGAGGCTGTGATGCTGAGTCGTAGAGGCACTGGAGCGAAGGGAGCTCGATCCGACGAGTACAGGCAGCAGCGCTGGAGCAAACGCGACTCTCCGCGCCGAGGCAGAGGTGACGGAGGCGATGGGAGAGGTCCGTCGGGCCAGCCCAGGGCGGATCTGGACGGTGCAAGGGGGGCGGCGCGGATCCGATGGCCTCTTTACTCGGGTTCCTTCTCCCCTGCGCTGCGCTCGCTTGTTCGACGAGTCCCCTACGCTTGCTCGCTCGAGTTGGCTAAGTCGAGGAAGAGCTCGATCTGGGGACGCAGCCGAAGGAGGCCACCCCGGGAGAGATTGCTCCTCCCGGGGCGACGGCAGCGGAGGACGAGCGGAGGCTGTGGCGGCGGTAGCAAACTCTAAACCTAACTCGGCTCTGATACCATGTTATGAATATTGTGTGTATATTGAAGAGGCCCAATGGGCAATATATATAGGGTGTACAAGGGTACAGATAAGGAAATATAAAAGACTCCATATTCTATCTCTAACATATCTCTAATACAGACTAACTTCAATACTTTGAGAGAATGGACTTGTGCATCATGAGAGAATCGATATGTGCATCCTATAAGAGTATAGGTAAGCCATTGCCCGAATTGTTGTGTTTGACATGTGAAATCATGTATGTATGCGTTTCTATCGATACTGAATCATCCACGCTTCCTACCAAATATGATCATCAACATCTATGTATAAATATGTCCCCTTCATCCCTCACCATCACCGCGTGTTTGTTACCTGATCATGTTGACCAATTTTTTGTTTAGCTTGGTGCTTCCCAAATGTTGATGCATCATCTGAATAAAAAAAAAAGTAAAGCACTATTTAATAACACCGTAGCATTTAGCGTTTTATACCATACTAATTGATATTAATATGTTTTATAGCTATTTGCTTTTGGTCCATGCAGATGGAGGACCTCACGGTCACAAATACAAGCAACTCCTTTGGCATGCCTCATACCCAAAGTAACAATAGTTTACAGGACTTGCTTATTGTCTATTACTTATTGCCAAGATCTGCAGCATGTGTGTATCAACACACCTATTTCTACATTCATGATATATATGATAAGTGTTTTGTGTAACCTGCATTGACCTTACGGGTTATAAACCCGTTTACACTTGTATGTAAACTGTGTCTCTCCGAGCATGCTCATGAATAACAAGCTTCACCCATCTTAATGGCAGCAACACAGTATGCCAACTCTTGCATTTGCGATGTGTTATTTAGCTGGTGTTTCAATGATATGTGAAGTCTAACTATAGCATGGACATTTCTTATTTGTTTCATTATTGTTTCTATCTATTCATCTCTTATGTGAAGTTGATCTAGATATGTCAAAATGCTTTCACATTGTTAAATTTATCTTGCCTTTTGAGCATTCTGTCAAAATTCACCTAGCGCTTTAAATGATCTCTGCATAAATTTGAGCAAAATTATCATCAAAGATCTTTTGTAAATTGATAAATTTATAGATGTCAACTATCTATGGTGTATGTAATGCAAAGAAAAGATTAAGTAGTAAAAGTGGAGATATTTTTTTTCCCTCCTTTTGATAGGGGTAGAGCAAAGAACGGTAAAGGCATGTTGAGAAACAAAGGCTAGGAGCAGCATTGCATGTTTCCAAATTCCAATAGTAAGTCATTCGAGCTTAACATAATTTGAGTCAACATTGGCACAATTTAGCACTCGTGGTATTATTTATTTAAAACTGGTTGCAATCGTATGGACATCCTACTACTATTAAGATTAGAAAAGAAAGTACAAGCCCGATGGAACCGGACTAAGAAGACGGCAATATCACTTAACTAGAGAGGGCATTAAGCGTGCACTAGGATCTGTGGTACACGTACTAATAAACTGAGTATTACAAGTTTTTTTTTAATGTTACTGTTTTCACAATCTGTATTATGTACGTGTAATACTCACTAAGTTATTTGTTGTGGATAGGTTAAACGTAGGATGGGAATTGGTATTTGCAGATAATAGCGTGTGTATATACAATTATCTCGTTTGTATAAAAGGATAAACAGGTGTGGCAGATAAACTCTTATCACGTTTTTTTAAGTGAGAGATAAACTATTATCACAAATCAGTCGTCCAAAGTCCTGACTCCCGAGCAATCTTTTTCTACCTGCATCGGTTGGCCCAATTTAAAGGATGCTATAAATGGGCTTCAAACCGTATAAGGGCCTGTTTGGGTTGCCTGCTCTGCAAAAATGGTGTGCGAAGGCAATCCAAAATTTTGATGATTATTATCTGGTTAAGCAGATATATGGACGTGGTGTTTGGTTGAAAAATTAGAACTAAAAAAAAGTGTAAAATTAAAAATTTATATTTTGAGAACGAAAAAATGTAAAAAACTTGAAATAAGACCATCCCCAAATCCTTCCTTCCTTCCTCGTCCCCAGTTCTTCCTCTCATTTCACTTAATCGAGCGCAGGTGAGGCTGAGGTCGTGGCGGAGCTGACGTGGTGAGGAGGTCACGACGGAGCTGGCGTCGGTGAGGCCTAGGTCGCGGCGGGATCGGCGTTGTGGCGGCGGCGGCCGAGCGAGGAGGAGGCGGTGGGATCCGAGCGTTGTGGCGGCGGGATGTAGGCTGTGACCGGCGGTGGGAGCAGGGCTGTGACCTCGGTGACGGCGGGATGCGGGCTGTGACCTCTTGTACTACTTGCACCAGCATGCTATAGGGGGCAAAAAAAAGCACCGACTAGCACACCGATCGGGAGAAGAAAGGCTGAAGCTTTCCAAGATACAAAGGCAACTCCATTTGTAGCAGATAGACCACATTGACATTGATACGGTGGTTTTTGGTGGGGGCAAGAGTAAAAGCCTTCACTCCAGGCCATCCATTTGAGATATTTTCAGGATCTGAATGGGCCTCCCAAGAAAGCAATCGGTCCCGGCTCTCAGAAACACACAGTGACGCACATAAAAAGCTAAAGGCTCGATCAGTCTACCTTTTTTTGGTGATGGAAGATCAGTTTACTTTACACACCACACCACTATTCTATCCCCTCATGCAAAAAGAAACTCAACCCAGGCAAAAACTATTCAGAGTTGCCACCCGATTTCCACTGCGGGGGCATAGCTATCGGTGCAGCGCTTGTTCAGGGTTCAGGCCGCGTGCTGCACCAGCGCCGACGTCTCTGAGCCTCCCCGTTCCAGCAAGCGGCAGGCGTGAAGACACCGGTGCAGACACGCGTCGGCGACGGGGCAAAAGGGCGCGCCCTCGCGAGCATCCGCGCTCCTTCCCCGTCACGTCCAACGATCCGGCACGATCCTTTACCGTGATACGCTTGGCCTATCCATCGATCTCACCCACCAACAATGGCTTCACTTAGCCGCAGCTCCGGCGCCGCAAATACGCCGCCGCCACCTAACACTATCGGGCCTCTCCTTTTTCTTCTTCCGGCCTCGTCTTTTTTCGAACCACCACTCCTACGAGCTTACTTCTCGCACGCATCGATCGCTTCCTGTGATCTTATCACACTCGACTGATACGCGAGAGGCTGGGAAAAATATAAAGAGATTCGCTGAACAAGCGTTCGACTGTTTTTTTTTTATTATCAAAATAATTGAATTTTTATTCGCTCGATATACTTTTAGATTTACACTTCTCCTTATACGATAAATTGGATCCGAATTTATTATGATTTTTTTTTTAAGTATAACGGGTTCACCACATTGCCATATTTTGTTGGTATATAATTTTATTTTATTTTATCTTTATTTTTACTCAATATCTCAAAATATATGTTAGATTTTGAATCATGTGATGAAAATATGAGTTATTAAGACTTTTGATAAAAATTACAGTAACGAAGAACCAAAATCACATACATAAATTACTGTAATTTATGTATAATAGAGTTGTAATTGAACTAAAATTTGACTGTTTTAGCCTAAGAAAACAGTTAAATATTGTATAGACGGACCAAAAATAAAGGCAGCTAAATAAAAGCTGGGTGATGAGAGAAAAGCAGAACCTTAAAAACGTAAAGCTGGCTGTGGAGACGAGGCGAAATAAATCTTTGCTTCTGTGTGATGGTTCTAATCGGGCAAAAGGCTACGAGTGGCAAACATTACCTATCCAAACATTTCATGCAAAAAAAAGGCAGCTTTTGCTTCTCGTCCAAATTTAGCTTTTGCATCTACCTGTCCGAGGGAACACCCCATGTGTACGCTTCCATCCGGCCGCGCCTTTATGCAAAGGAGGGCTTTTGATTCTGGGCGGGTTGGTTGTGTGCTCGTTTGGTTCATATACTAAGGTTATAAAAATTATTATACCTTTTTTTTGTCAAACTCATCTAAGGTTAGATTATCAAAATTAAAATCACGCTAAAATCACACTCTAGCCAGCAAAATGGCATATTGTCATACTTTTTGAGTCACTGATGTGTAGGACCCAGTTGATAGAGAAAGAATATTATCAGCTGTGTGACTCTATTTAAAACAGACGTCTGACTCAGTAAAACTTGTCTAACTTCAAATATGACAAAGTTTGACTACAAACCAAACAAGCCCTAAGTGCTCGGTCAATACAACCTGAGAAAGAGGCTCAGCTGTGTACAGTGGAATTTAATCTCATGGCTCCTTGTTTTGACACGGCATTTCTTATCCACGAATTAAAATAGTGGATTCTGGAGCTTCCTCGACTGAGCAGAGTGTTAGACCATGTATAATGGGCTGATGTAAGCTTTCTATAAGAGTTGTCATGTAGGATTTTTTATGACATGGAGGAAAGAGAGTAAAGAGAGAGAAAGTTGATGTCTATAAGAGTTGTCATGTAGGATTTTTTATGACATGGAGGAAAGAGAGTAAAGAGAGAGAAAGTTGATGTCTACTATCTCACAACTAACTATATCACATAAACCAAAAAACTATCGACGACCGAACTCTCCGTTGTATAGTTGCGCCGTCTGCATAAAAAAATTCGATCCCATGCGCACTCCCTCTTCTCTCTCTCTCTCTCTCTCTCTCTCTCTCTCTCCCTCCCTCGTGCGCGAAAAGCGTTTTTGTCCATCGCGCGAAATTATCATATCATACAAATTATCGTTATTTATCTATTTCAACCATATTCTTTTTGTACGGCAACGGTGAACGGCAGCTCACCGGCAGCAGTGAATGTGCGCAAAGGGTCGGGGAGGCTATTGCGAATCTTTTGATATACGTATCGGCGCATGTAGTCAGCCGAAATTGGCGCTGGAGCGGAGAGTGACGATCAGTTTTGTCGGGGATGACAACCAGGGGCGCTCCGGGATCATGAAGAGGGGCACGAGGGAGCTCCGGTGACAGGGAAGGTGGTGGTGCGGTCCACGGAGGCAGGGCGACGTTGGCGGCGGCGGAATTTGAGATTTAGCCGGCGAACCAGGTGAGGAGAAGAGGGGATAAGGGGCGGGGATAAGGCGGCGAGATAAAGGGAGGAGGTTTCACACGCGGGCGCGAAGAAATGGGAAAGGATAAGGTGGCGCAGGTGAAGCTTCGAGAAGCGGCAATGGCGTTGGCGGTTGGAGAAGAAGACGGGAGGAAGGAGACAATGGCGTTGCAGGCCCACATGTAAGTGTATCTGTGAGGGTGGCGTTTGGGCCATCCAAGTTTGATCGGGCCATCCAAATTGCTTGGGACGTTCAGATCGTTTCGAACGTGAAATCACGATCGGTCCGTTCAATTTCAATCGGACGGTCGAAATTGCTTGGAAACGTTCGGACCGTCCGTTTCTGATTCAACGGCTGAAACGCGTTAGAGTGAGAATGCGTGGGAGGCGGGCGAGTGGCGCGCACGCGTGAGAGATGTGTTGGGCTGAGAAGGTTTGGTCCAACACGATTTTCCAATTGAAATTGATTTAAATATGATAAATCAAAATAGCTTTAGAAAATAGCAAATAAAATAAATATGAGAAAATTTACAGAAATTCTTTGAGTCATTTTGGAAAATAGCAAATAAAATAAAATAATTAGGAAAATCTTTTAAAATTTCAGAAAATTCTAGAAATCAATTACATTTCTCTGCTGACATTCAAACCCGCATCCTCATTTCACGGTTACAGCATTGCAATGAGAGCTAGAGGGCATTAGGTCATTTTGTGTCCACCAGAGAAGCCAAAATAGGTGACAATAGACGGAATGCTAAAAACCGGAACGGAGTAAACTTTCAGTGCTAAAAATCGGAACGGAAATCTTTCGATGCTATTTTCCAAAAACACGTAACTTTTCATGGTATGGAACCAATTTTCCCTTTATTTTAATCATGTATCCGAAATAAAAAAATAAAGTAACATAAGTAGTCCACAATGATGAAAATTAGAGTTGACCATCACATTTTTTAGATCCATGAAAGTATTAAATGATTGTGTGATCTATAAAGATAAGTAAAAATATAACATATTGTATGAGCTGTCTTTAGTGCTGTCTACATGTGACGTAGATGGTTGTTATAGACAACAGTTGTCTGTATCATTGTACATACCCTTATGGTCAACTCTTCCTACGCGCAAAATGGTAAAATAAAATATGGAGTTGATAAGATGAATGGCGTGTGAAATTTTGTTAGAAACATCATAAGTGCTTTGATCAGCAGGCTGCTTTTGAAGATGTTAGATTAGTTTCGACTTCTCAAGGGTGTAGAGACTGGACCTCGTCAAAAAAGGGTGTAGAGACTTGAGACAGATCGAAGAGGCCAGACCTGAGATAATCAACATTTGGGGCAACTGTAAAATGGATCGTTTCGAGTAAATGAAAGGCTACATTCAGTTTCACCTTTAGGTTTACTTTACCATCGGTGCTTCTTAGTTTATGCAATCGCATTCTGAAGGACACTCAATTATTTAGCACTGACTACGCGCTATTCCTTTCAGACAAATAATAGATATTTTACACCTACATATATCGTTTTCCAACGACTAGGGACCATCTAGCTGACAACCATTACTTCGACTAACTAAAAGTGAAAGACAGCCAATGCTCAAAGCCAAGCAAAATATTAAAGATTCACAATAAACCCAATGCAGCAACCATTGCTCAAATAGATTTTGGTATCTTTTGCCTAAATTGCACACTTTAAATCATCAGTCCTGACTCCTTTCTGGATGTTTCCTTTGTTATTCTTTTCAGTCAGTACTTAACCAACCGCCTTGTTGGGTCGATTCGTCCAGATGGCGCACTCCTACTCGACCATGAAGCAAAACAGTTCTAATTAGTGCACCAAATTAAGCCAACTGTCCTGATACGAAGGATCCGGCTCAAAAGCAATTAGCAGTTTCGTCGGCACGCCAGAGGAGCTACGAAGACCAAAGATGAGTTGAGGAAGAAACAATGCCAAATTAAAGCAAAAGGTTTTCCATTCATTCGATAGCTTGGAAAGAACGCACAGTTTTTTTTGATCGCATGCAAGCACTATCTAACTCGCTAGCATTGTTAATTTGTATACTTCCAACTTAACACTATCCCGTAGCTGTCGTCATGGACCTCGTATGTACGTATATATGTGTATATCTATCTAGCTGTACCAGTGTTGATCGTTAATTAGTTAGTATGTGTAGTTGTATACGATGATGGGATACTCATTACACAATGCCGACAACATGTTCACTCACTTGGTTGGCACATATGTTCTTTAATTTCTTGTGGAAAATATATAGCTCACCGGCCAGCAGCAACAAGTTCCTTTTTCGTTTTCTTTTGAGTTTGTGTTGGAGACAATGCGATGAAGCTTACTAACAGATATCATATCTCGATCACCTCCAGATGCAATGCCATCTGTCGTTGCTAGAGTAAGCCAAACATCGAGGCACCAAACAAAGAGTAGTACACCAACCACACCATCAACTTGCAAGTACTCGATCTATGCGACCATCGAATCGAATCTCTACCCACTGAGGCTATATATATATATATATGTTCTGCCGAGAAAAAAAAAATCGTGAATATGTAAGTAGATCACCATCACCACACAAGAAAATGATATAGTACTCCTGGGAGTACGTACTTCTACTTCTCATATATCATTTAAATCATATGATGATGTCTTTTTTATCAACTTGAGCATACTCTAATAATTATTATAAGATACTACAAAGTGAGTTTCATGAAGAAAATTTAGTAAAATTCACGTTTTATAGCAAAATTTATGTATATACTTCATTTATATATGAAAAATGGTATATAGCAAAAATAAATGGCCCCAATGAAATTTTTTCAATCAAGTTGTATTGAAGTATCTTATAATTGGTATTTAAGTATACTGAAGTGGTAAAGAAGTATAATATCTACGTTTAAGTGGTATATTAGAAGTGAAAGTACATACTCTTAGGAGTACAAAACAAGTGTCCTATACACACACGCGCGCGCGTGTACACAGTGGGATATCCAGAACGAAAATGACCGGGCTCCCTGAGGCAAGATGGGCCACGTTCGGCTGGGTTGTGGCTTGGGGTGTCCCCTCATATTAGGCTAGAGGTGTCCACATTACATATACATGGTTATATCTAAAGAAAAATGATTTTTAGACCCGGTGTCCTGTGCACCCTGTGTGCTACAGTAGATCCGCCCCTGTATATATATGGAAATGATGTTGCATACTAGTGAACTCTAGTATCACATATCCATACCATGAATCTTGCATGTGGATGTGTGTAGTGAAAAGAGATAAGATGATGGGAGTTAAAGGTTACAATGATCATACTAGATGAATGGTGGAGATATGTGGTATTAGAGTTTCATGGCAAGCCAAAACCGTATGTGTGTGTACGGTAGTGCTGAATAGCCGTTCTGCGCGTGGGCCGCACTGTGTGCGGCTTGACAGCCCACACTTCTCCTACGCTACGCGCGGTTAGCTAGCACCCTATCTCCCGCTCGAGATCGGCAGTAAAACCCTCATGCGCACGTCCAAAATGGCAGTAAATCGTCACGTACGCACCAAAATGGCAGTAAAAAACTCACGCGAGCTAGCGCCCCGCTTCTCGCTTGAGATCGGCAGTAAAACCGCGCGCACGCGTACAACCGAAATGGCAGTAAAACCTTCATGCGCGCGTCAAAAACGATAGTAAAAACCTCACGCGTACCAGCGCCCCGCCTCCACTCGAGACCGACAGTAAAACCCGCGCACGTGCATCGAATAAAGCTGTAAAAAATATGGCTCGGTAAAAATGATTGCACGTCACCGCATGCCGTTATATAAACTATTTCACTACCGTTACAGTGAGGAAGAGAGGCATGTCGTAAAATTCGGTATGTTGGTTTTACTGCGTGGAAAATGACGTTATAAACTATTTTACTGATCCAATAAAATGTTATCATTTATCGTAAGTGATATATGCTATTATTTCGAAAAGGCATGTCGTGTTACTACTGTAAGAAGTTTGCGCTTTATGTTTTTTTGGTAATTACTGGAAGTTTGAAAAATAACATTACTGTAAAATATTACACCTATTACTGTTTGGTAACATGTATTTACTATCTGTTACATAAAGTTCTTTTCGGTAATCATACGTTTTACTGTAAAATGTAACACCTGTTACAATCAGCTACAAATTTATTTACTCGATATTAGTCATAAACACACAAAAAACTACTTTGGTTTGCTGAACGTCCTATATTTCTCCAGTGCTTCAGGAAGGGGCTTGACACTGTTGACCTTGTGGAACAACAGGTAGAACATCATCTGGGCCCTGTACTCGTTCCCCTTCTCCTGCATACACATGATGCAAAAAAAACCGTGTGTCAGACGCTATGCGTATGGAGAAACAATACTGCATGTTGCGGGTTGCTAGGAAAAATCTTACCGGCTCTATCGATGTTGTCAGTGTTCTGCTTTCACCATCCCAGAATTCCAGGTACTTCATTACGAAGAAGGAGTTTGTCCCTAGAGATTGTGACACATCTGTGGATGAGGAGGAGGCTGCAGAAATAAGGGTCGAATTCAAGGAATATAATAAGAAAGTGAAGGAAGGGAATGCTATTCCACAATATGGTGATTGGTGGAGGCATGTTGATGGAGAGAACTTGGATGAGGGCACTGACACTCCCTACTTTCCAAGCAGTGACGATGAAGATTCATTTTCAGAGGAGGGTAGTGATGGTGACACTATCAGGAAGAAGTCCATATACCCCAGGTTTGATAGCAAGGCTAAAGTACCTAACTTCAGCCTGGGTATAAAGTTTAGAAGCAAGAAGCAATTCAAAAGAGCTGTAATCAAATATACACTAACAATATCTGCATCTTCTTTGCTTCTAAGTCAGATGAAGATTTCATCGATAATTGTTATTTTGTTGAAGAGTTCAACAAAACATATGAGCACTGCCTTCAACCAGTTGAGGGGATGAGTGCTTGACTAGTGTCAGACAGACCTAAGCCTAAAGCAGCTAACTATGTTAAGATGCCAGGTAGGACCAGAAAGGAGAGGAAAAGAGAAGCCACTGAAAAGCCTAAGGCCACCAAAATATCAAGGGTTGGCACAATCATTAGGTGCAGGAAATGTAAAGGGACTGGACACAACAGATCAAGTTGTGATAAGAGGAAACACCTAGGGAGCTGCAACATCAGTTGGTGTACCTGTTGGACCACCTATGGTAAAATCTTAACATTTTTGTCATTCTCCTTTTTGTTTGCTCTAGCTGACAACCTATCTTCCACACAGGCATGGTTACTAGAGGTTCATAACAAAGCTCAACCAATCTTGGAAAGAGGAAGACTCTTGCGGAAACAACCAATGCTTCAAATAGCAAGAAAAAGTGTAGTGGAGTAGTACTCTTCTCTAAGTGGACTAGAACTACCATACAGAATGTTAGTATAGGACTATAAACACTACCGAATCAGTTATGCACTTTTACTAGAGAATAAGGGTAAAATTTTCATTGCTAATTTTTGCAGCCTGGAATGCTAAACCAAAGGTTCATTAGGACTTTTGCTAAGGCCATGGTGATGACAAAGGAAGGAGGTTCAACTTCATGCAACTTGGATGCTAGAGTTCCAACTTTTCAAGCAAGTTCAAGGGTGACCATAAGTTTCACTTCACAAGCATTTGCAAGTGATGTTGTTCATGCCCAGGAGTCTATAAGGAAATCAAAAGGACCAACTCAAAAGAAAAGCACAAACCATGTTCCTCAACTTCTTGGGTCGCCATAAGAATCGGATGCACTCATTCAGGATTGGAGATGTGTTATAATTTCCATGTATGCCAAACTTGTGGCTATTGTGTTGTAATTTCCATGTATGCCAAACATATGGCTTTCCTTATGTTGTTAGTTCCAGTTATGCCAAACTTGTGGCTATTGTGATGTTAGTTCCTAATTCCTTCCGGTTATTCCAAACTTCTGGCTTATGTTATATTTCAGTCATTTGCTTTGGTGGCAATGAGACACTTGTTGGCTTATGTTACGTTCTGGCTTATGTTACATTCTGGCTGATGTTGCATTTCACTCATTCCTTCCAGTTATACTTGTTGATGGCTTATGTTCAATTCTGGCTTATGTACAATGCATAACATTGTGGTTTATGTTACATTTCAGTCATTTCTTTGGTGGTAATGAGATACTTATCAGAACCTGATGCCAAACTTGCCTTAACCTGCACATCAACCACATTACATTTCAATCATTTCAGAACCTAATGAGATATATTTCAGTCATAAGCCAGTCATTTGCTTTGGTTGCAATGAGTTGAGAAACACAAAATATATTCATTACTTGCACATCAACCACATTACATTCTGCAATACTGCATTTCACAGTGAAAGAGTACATACCATATCAAACTATATGTTCATCAACAGAACAACAAACCTAGTACAACTGCCATGCAAATTGCTAACAAATACTTAAGCATAAGTCTATCTCCCTCTAACTTCAATGCTTTCTAACCAAGTTCAGCTATACAAGCATCCTTCTCGAGCAAATATGCTCTTAGCATTTCCAATTCTACTCTCTCCAAAACCTTTATCTTCTCTGCATTTGCTCTAGCATCATCAACTGAAACTCTGAGCTTTGTGTTTTCCTTCCTAAAGGTTCTGACAGCATCGCACAAATTAATTAGGACCTACTTCAGGAATGGAGTAGTCCCGCCGTCATCCCAGCGCCAATGATTGCAACATTCCGACTTCAAACCACAAAGAACAACTCAGAGGCAAATAAATTGCTTACCCTAGCTCTCTGGCAGGTGAAGTACCTCCTCGCAGGGTTCAAATCGCTCTAGGAAACCTATCTGGCCGTCTTCTCACCGCAATGGTAGAAGACCGCCAATGCGTACTCCAAAGGGCGCTCCTTGTACGGAATCAGGGGTGAAAACGAAGTAGCTGCACCGCCTACATGTGGTCTCGCCGCTGACAAACCGGACCTTGAGCTGCTCGAGGTTGCCATCAATCCAGAGCTAGGGATTTGGGGGAGAAAGAGAGCAGCCTCCTCGCAGTCGATTTCCCCTTTGCAATGGAGCTAGGGATTTGGGGAGGAGAGAGAGAGAGAAAAGGGCCCGGGTATGATGTGTTTGGTTGAGCCACGAGCATTATTTGCAAACCGGGTGTGAGTCAGCACCAGCATGAAAGAAATCCGGGTAGGATTGGGTTGGGGGTTATTTGACCAGATTTCGAAGTTCGGGGTGCAAAATAAATAGTTTTCGAGTTTATGCTAAAAAATGAACTCTGAGCATAGTTCAAGGGCCAAAAATAGATTTTTTTTAACAAAAAAACACAACCCTATTGCTAGTTGAACCAGCGACAGAGGCCCTGTCAGACTACTATCGCCTGTTGGAATGATAACATGGGAATTTCACCATTCCAACTGGCGACAGTAGCCTAATTTGGTATTTTTCTTATTTTTCTTATTTATTTTTGTCATTTTTTTATTAAAATAATATTTTTAAAAGAAAAAACTAGAGTACGTACATCGAAAAACTACAAATTACATTAGCTTGACAATTTCGTAGAATCATGTACGGTAATACGGTACTATGTTGCCAACCATTGGTTAGCACAAACGGCCGCCAATGCCTCACTGGGTCATTTCTTCAAGGGTATTGGGCAACTCAATTGTGAGTTGTGAATGAGCTCTTCAAGATTTTTATTTTATGCATGGCGAGCTATTTGATGTGGAAAATTAAAGGCGAAGGGTGAAAATATTTTGGAACTTACCACACCTTTCCTTAAAGCAGAGAACAACATGACGAGGCAATGATGCATAGATGTCGCCTCGTTAACTTTGACTCATTGAGCTTGACTAACGATAATTTTTAAAATACCAAATTATGTAAAGTTGTATTATTATATTTATAATTAAAAGTACTTTATTAATATTCTACGTTTAGATGTACTTGATTTTGTGTTGCTTAAAAAATAATAGTCGAAGTTCAATCAATCAAAGTCAACAGTGCATGCAACCCAATGAAAAAGAAGTGATCGATCGACGCGAGTAGACATCGCGAAGCGTGGCGAAAAACCTTGTGCAGTGTTGTAACGCTTCCGGAAAGAATCAAATGTTGCACATGCTAGAAGATACTCCGTTAGCTCGATCGATCGATATATATCGCGTTCGTCACATTGGCCTGCTTTAATTTGGATTAGACATCTGAAACTGACACTCTGTCGAAAGTGAACTTTATATATTTACCACGTGCATGCCTTGACCGTATGATGCACATCACGTTGTCATGAAGAGATGTTCGTAACAATGTATGCACTGGTAAGAATGTGAGATCAAACTAATCAAGCGGCTAGCTAGCCCGAGTACTCGTACATCAGAGACTCGCGAATCAATCTGTATCTGCTGAATATAACTGAATTATCTGTCTTTTTTATCGATTTAAATTTTTGAATGAATTGGTTGGCGTATGCAACTCAACGTGATATCAGAATCAAGTGATCTTAAATTCAAGACCCAGTTAGCGTGATAAAAAAAACTCACATTGCACTTCTATTCCACATCTTAGATCTAGCCTGAGAGAGCTTATACATGAGAATGAGTGTTGAAATATAAGTGAATTGACGATCTTTACCGTGGATGCTTTAAAGTTGCATGCATGGTATTTGTCATGTGACGCATTGACGCAACGTAACCCATTAAGCTTGAGAGTTTTATGATATTATCGTAGTACTCTCATACACCTAGCGAATAAGACAAGCTCGCATCCTACACGTCAGCTGCCTTCCCACTGTCGCGCGTGCCGAGGTGGTGCGTCGCCCAGCCGCGAACGACATCGCAGCTGCCACGTAGGCGATTGCGCGGGACCCACGTGCAAGAGGTCGACGCTTAAAATAAGCCTCCCGGTGCGCGGTCGAATAGGAGCTCCCACACGTGTGCACTGTGCAGCTGCACCCGCGTCATCGATGCCCAGCATCTCGCGGCCATTACTTCGCGATTAAGCTAAAACGCGCGCACCTACGTGGGGTCCTCCTCACGTCGCACCAACCGGGCACCCAAAAAGGATATCGCCAGGTCGGCCTCCACACGGCCGCCTGCACGAGCCCCTCTAAGTGACCCACCGCATTCGCCGTCCATCTGCGCTGCTAGGCTAAACCTCCGTCGTTGATGCTGTGCGGGTGACCGTACGTATACGGGGTGGATATACAAGTATACCACCATGGTCGTAACATCTTTCCACGCCACAATTAAAGCCACGGTAGGGATGGCAATCGGATGCGGTAGGCACAGGTAGTGTTCGCTGTACTCGTGCCTGTAAGCCTATTTATCCACTGTAGGTATGCCCGTCAAGGGCGACAGGCAAAGAAACTCGCCTATGCCCGACGCCCGTGGGTGCTCGATGCTCGTAGGAATGCCTATGTGCCCATCACCACTCAATTCAATCAACAACTCCTCACAAAGTCAAGAGTGCACGTAACAACAACATACAACTTCTTGGGATGACACATGTCAAACTCAACAAGACAAATCAAGATAGAGGAATCAAAAATCGAAGTAGCAGGGGGAGGACATATCTTACCTCGGCAACATCCTTGATTTCTATTGATATGCTAGATCCGAGGAGATGGATGGGAGAGACGACAGGAGCAGCATGTAGATCTAAGACGTAGGACGATGTTGTTGGCTGGGGACGAAGGGCGGCGTCACCGGCTGGGAAGCGAGAGATGGCTTCATCGGCCAAGGGACAGGGCACAGAACGATGTCACTTGCCAGGGGACGGGGTCGTTGGAGGAGGAGGTTGCGGTGGCGGTGCTGTCGTCCGGGAGGATGGAAGAGAGACCGAGGAAGCAAGCGGGCGAGGGACTTTGGGATGGGAGAGGAGGGAGGAGGCGGTGCAGGATTGAGTCGGCCATTCGCCAGCAAGAGAGGAGGAGGACGACGCTATGGGCAAGACTGCGAGAGAGAGGGGAGGAACTCAGGTGGTGACACCTAGTAAATGGGTGCAACTGAGTGGATATGGTAGGAAGGAGCGTAGGGGTGGATGTCTAGGGTTGTCCAGCCAAGGGCCCACCTGTCAGTTGAGGTGAAACTCCCCCATGCTCGCAACTGGTTGCCCTCATGAATGTACCCGCAAGCACTAAACGAGGAACATGTCCAACTCCATTATTTTTTTCCTGTGTGTTTATGGATAATCGGAAAATACTGTCATCCCTAGCACAGGGAGGAAAGAAGAAGAAAGAAAACCGTGTAAGGGTGGGGCCCGCATGGTGGGCTGGGCCCACCCCGGTCCCGGTTCGAGGAGTGTTGTGCCCGCGCGGGGTCTATAAATAGCGCCCGTTTCCTCATCGTTCTTCCCTTTTCCCCGATTCCTCTCGACAGCCCTCTGATTTTCTGGAATTACGGTTACGTCCTTTTGATTGTTGTTAGAGAAGGGAAGATAATGCTGTCCCTGCAGGAGGCACTTGACCTTGACCTGGACGTTATGGTGTCCGGGTTCGGCTTCACGCCGTGGGGGCCTGATACGTGCCCTACCCTGGAGCAGCTGATGGCGTCGTCCTCCTCGTCCGACGACAACGCGGCGTGCAGGACGGCCGAGGAGGAGGAGGAGCGGCAGCGGCAGCGGCGGAAGATATCGAACCGACTGTCGGCGCAGCGGTCGCGGGCGCGGAAGCAGCAACGGCTGGAGGAGCTCCGTGCCGAGGCTGCGAACCTCCGCGCCGAGAACCGGGAGCTGTCTGCCCGGCTGCACGCCGTGGAGCGGCACGGGCTCGCCGCGCGCTGCCAGAACGCGCGGCTCCGCGCCGAGGCCGCCGCGGTCGCCCGCCGCCTCCGCGAGGCGCGCCGGCTCCTCGCGCTGCAGCGGCTCGCGCAGCTCCTGCCGCCAACGGCGCCGCATCCGCAGTCGAGCGGCGGCTACGGAGTGGGAGGACCCGCCTGTGCACCGGCGGCACCCGTGGGGTTGGCGTCGCTGATGATGTAGGAAGGAAGACGAACTAATGGCACGAAATCACATCACAGGTGAAGTTTTGGAATAGACGACGACGAGTGAGCTACCTAGTACGCACGTTCTGGACTCGGTGAACTGGGAACACTAGTGCTCCACTGCATATGCTACTACTAAAAGCTAGGGTCTCGTGTTAAGTGTTGACGTGTACATTGCATAATTAAGTACATGGAGTCTTATATGTAAATTACTAAAGTCAAAATTACCTCTTTGGCGCCGTAAAGTGTCCGATTAATTCACCGCGCGTACGTGCAAATTAACCGACAAACCGCAACCGGTCGTACGTATATGCGAGTTGGCTCTCCGTTTCTATTTTGCGAGGAAGTTGTTTTCTTCAATGTAAGCATCTATTTTGTAGGTGTTTAGATGATTGTATTATCTATTAATTATATATAGTTATATATATAAATACCTCTTAAACACCGATGCTTAATCAAGCATCGATGCTACAAAACAAACACCTCCTCATCTATTCTACATGGCAAGAAAAATCAATTTTTTTTGTTAAACATCTTTTTAAGACATGCATTGTACATGCTGTTAGGATGCTACGAATGGCTGTAGCGGAACGATTACGGCGGGGTTGGCGCGGAGACGAGCGAAAGTGCGGGGCTCCGCGCACGGGCGCGGACAAGGTGGGCCGTACGTGCCGTGGAGTCGTGGACGCCATGTGAGATGGGCCGGCGCCCGGCAGCCGCAGGAGACCGCAGAAGAAGCCACCCTGCCGCGACACGAGTGGCCGGAAATCGCGAGCTGAAGCGGGCGGGGTCAGCAAGACTGGTGCCTGAGCCGGGTAACATGTTAAGGCTGCAGCTTGGTCCATGTGCTGCTTCCAGCCCAATGGTGCTTTGACTATATGCTGCTTCCAGCCCAAGTCTGCTTGGTCCATATGCTGCTGCCAGCGCAATGCTGCTTGGACCAGAGCCTGACCAACTACACACTGTCAAGGTTTATTTGGTTGGTGTTCTGGATTCTATGTCTGAAAAAAATGATATCTAGAGATAGCATAAAAAATAGATGTTTTTGTATGGTCAAGTAAACCTGAAGATGAGTTGTTTGGTTGAAAGTCTGTATCTGAAATTGGTGAATGAAAAATAGAATGTTGGATTGAACCAATGAATAGTGGATCAGAAGTCTGGCTCCCAGACGTTGGTTTTGATCGCCTGGGCCTGGCAGCTATGCAGGTTGGCATCCAAGCATGCACCTGGCAGCCTCCAGGATCTCTCGGCCAGGCAAAAAGCTGCCAGGGCTCAAAGCAAACATGCCCTAAGGCTTTGAGCTCGGCAAGTTTAGTCGCACAAGAGAGATAGGCCAGGCGGACATTGGTCGATCTGCATTCTACAAACTACATAGTACTGTGCACCGTGCAGATGCAGACCGCATCCTGCATCCATGGTGAGTCGATCTTGACGGTGGCTCGGTGGCTAAGATACATTTTTTAACGGGGAAAAATATTGTGTCCTCTCGTGTGCGCTTTGGACAAACGGAAAGGTGTACATAGCTTCTTTGGCAAGCCAGGTAACGTGAGCCACATATAAGGGGCTTGTTTGGTCGGTGTCCTGAATTTCATACCTGAGAAAAAGTGGTGTTTAAAGATAGCCTGAAAAGTAGATAATTTTTGTCTGGCCAAACAAATCTGAACATGTGTTATTTGGTTAGAAGTATGTACCTGAAATTGGTGAATGAAAAATAGACCGTTAGATCGAACAATAAACGGTTATCGGCAGCAATACGACCTCCAGTGCTTATTTTCGCGCCGAGAGGCGGCGCCCTCCACAGTAGCTAAGCAACAAATAAGAGGCAACATCTAGGAGTCAGTCTTGGTCGGCGAGATCTTGCCCAGCCCTAAGCAAACACGCTCAAGATCGATGTGAGGCCCACTTTCGAAATTTCCGTGCTCTTTGCTAAGAAAAATAGGTATAAACTGTTGAGGAACCGTCGCTGGCAAGTTCAGTCCGAGCGATTACCTCGTAGACAAAATAGAGAATCGTAAGAACAATGCAAGAACGCAAGAACAGAACAAGAGATGAACACAGGTATGAGAGGGGACTGCAGGCTTCTCTTTATTGCTCTTTCAATAATTGTCACAGCCCCAACTATTAAAATGGATTATAAAGAATCTCACTAACATGCATTATCAAATTCAAATCATTTCATAATATATTGTATTTGGAAAATCTCATTTCATATAAACATACACTTCAAATTTCGGTTTTCTTTTAGCATCTGTAATAAAAAGTTGTGATCATCATTTGGAATCAATTTATTTAAATACTACATTAATTCTCATGAATAAATATATTTTTTCCAAAATTTTTGGGACTAGTTTGAACCTAACTAAAATTCAAACAATATTCATAGACATACAACATGTTTGAATTTAAATGTCACAAATTTTAATATGAACAGTGAGGTTTCATAATTTTTATGGGAACTATATACTCCCAGGAACCCCCACAAATTATTTCATGATTTTTGGAATTTTACTTCTATTTTTAAGCCTCAGTCAAAGTAGGGCATTCAAATTTAAACTCACCAAACTCAAACCTAAACCCTAGCTACTATTCCTCCGATCAACCCAATGCGACTTGGTTGAGCTCGATCAACTAAACGCACCTCTCGTGAGCCGCCGGATGAAAGATCAACGGCTCGAGTGCATCGCTTCACCACCGAACCACTTAACTCTTTTAAACCTCACCCTTGGATCTAGATCTAGCGGTCCACGGTGGGCCACGTTTCCAACTTCGCGAACGAGGAGACACCGACATGTGGGGCCATGTTGTCAGACCCGTCGTCTACCTCTGGCTGGCGCTCAGGAATCTAACGCCACGCGGCCGAGCGACACCGACGTGCACCGTAACGACTCCGCTTGACGCCGTGAATCCACCGCCGCTTGCGGCCAATCCCGAGCTCCTCACTTGACGCCTCTCGTTGCCGCCATCGCCGAGCATAAGACACCTCGTAACCCTAGTTCTCCCTCACTCTTCCTCTCGGCGGTGAGGAAGGGAAGCTCTCCCGTGCTCTCGCGGTGTAGCTTCCTCCGCTTGGTTCCGATCGTCTCGTGATCAATGCCTTTTCTATTTTGGCTAACCTCGGCTGCATTTTTGCTTGTAGCCTCGGTTTCCCCTTCGTGCTCTAGCTCACCTCCGAGCACACTCAAGGTCACCTTCGTGCCTTGTTCGTCTCGAGAGGTATTATCCTCAACCGAAGCGTCATATCGCATGCCTTGGGTTTCGACCTTTTCTCCTAACTTTATTTTGACAATGCACGACAGGTGTGCGTGTATTCGAAGATTGATCTGCTCGCTTAAGTAGAACCCTTCGTCTCCTACCTTGCTCCGGTAAGGCTCTCATCGATTCCTCGCTTTTATAGCTTCCTCAGATGATCCGTAGGCTATCTTGATCTTTCATTCCACCTGGTTTTGCTCAGGGAATCTCCTCCTCGTGAAACCGTGCCTTCACCATTTTCTTCTTCGGCGCCGGTAGTGCTCCAGCAGCTCCGTGGTTCCCCGAGCACTTTCTTCAGCTCAGGTTACTCCCACTTAGTCCCTAGGGCCTCGTCATTCACTTGTTTGTTGCTGCGGAGCTCTACTCTGCTTTGTGTGTTTTTGCCGTGAGATGGTCACCGCTTAGCTCGGCTGGCGCGGTGTCGAGCGGCCAGACCTCGCCACCACTACCGGAGGTGCGCGATGCTGTGCGGTCCCATGTAGCTTCGATTTGCGCCGCCGTGGACCACAGCTCCGGCGAGCCGCCAGGCAAGCGTGGCCGGCGCTACTGATTGTCGGGTTCGTCCGGCACGGCACTGTAGCACGGCATTTAGTTTAGACCTAATGACGTATTTAGAGGTTAAGTAGTGTATTAGCGATTAGAAGTCACTTACACGTGGGTCCTCATGCCATGTTTAGTTGGTTGCGTAAGTTATGGATTGCACCTTCTGTTTAGCGAAACGTATTTTCCAGTAGAAAGATCGAAAGTATGTTTTCCGATCTAGAAGGCGTTTTTCCGAAATACGCTTTTGGCTTGTACTCGTAGGAGCTAGGTCAATGTTGACCGAGTCAATGTTTTTCGCGGTCCCGCTGGTCGATGATCTCGCTAGTCGCGGCTCGGTGGAAAAATGACCAATGCTTTAAGAAATTCGGAATCCATTTAAATATAATTTGAAAATATGTATAACTTCTAAAATGCATAACTAAATCATTTTAACCCCAAATTGAATGAAACCACTTCTGGTAATTTCCATTATTAATGAAATTTATATTAAAATTGGTTTCAAACATGTCTCTGTAGCAGAGAGCTTTATTTGGAGATTAATCCATTAAAACCATTATTGTTGCAATAGAAAAGGATCGATAACTTCAAAAATGCATAAGTAATTATTGGAAACTCCAAAACAAGTGAGACCACTTTTGATAATTTTCATTTTCAGTGAACTTAATTCTAAAATGGTCTCCATATTACTTCTGTCACAGAAAGTATATTTGGGAGAATATAATCTTTAACTCTATTATTGTTATACTATAAAAGGCTAATAACTTTGAAAATACATAACTAAATCATAAAAACTCCAAATAGGACAAACTCAACTGTTTTGAACTTGTCTTAATATTACCTATTTACCTATGTAATCCTTTACCCCACCACTGTTCTATAAATTTTGGTCAAATAATTAAATTACATAACTTAGGGTTAATGAAACTGAAATTCAAAATAGCATAACTTCAATTCATAACTCCAAATGGAATAATTCTTTTACCTAAATCCATATAAAATCATGACCTAACTACTGTAGAAAAATCATGCATTTCGAGCATTTTGGTTTTGAGTTGTTTTCTGTATTTATTTGATGTTATAATTATATAGATCCGAGCATATTGATATCGACACTTACGCTACTGAGAGTGAGCAGCTCTGTACCAGCAAGGCAAGCATCATTTGAACTTTTTTGCATCATATTTGATCCCGCTTTGGTTAAGTTAGTGCAATGATAATTGCTTGCATGCTATTTTGATTATGTAAATATTCTTGTGATGTGTAGTTTAGTTATGTCCTATGCTTGAGGTTAATCTCGAATTATGCCAGTACCTACATGCTTAAGATAGGATGTGATGATTATTGAATATGGGTTGCTTAGTCATGCAAGTCTACATACGATAGTTTGATTGCGGGGCTAACTTGACAATTATGGGAAACACATACTTACCTCTTTATACTTTAATTCAGATCTTCGTATCGTGTTATGAGCTAAAATTTGTCATTTAAAATGAGATCTGTCCGGACAAGTGTTGGTTAGTGATGGTGTCTTTGTGCACGAGCATTGGGCAAGTGGAAGGACTTGTCGGACAATTGAGGACCGAACTTTGTAACGTTGTTAATTCAAGTACACTCGTCTGCCACCACACGGTTGGGAGCCGTATGGTTAAGTAGGGGAGGGTTTTATTGTGTTAAGTCCCATGGTGGTGTAAGGGCATAGCGACCATGAAATCCTATGTCCCTTAGGAGCCGATGTAATCCTTTATAGTGTGCAAGGGAGCACCAATTCTATTTGTTTTGATTGCATCGATATGTCCAATATAACTTGTGAGCCCCTAGCAAGTGCTATCGGATGCTTGTACTAGGCAAGGAACCATCTCACAAGGGGACTTAGCTCAATAGGGCCTTCTTCTCAAAAATGATCTGTATCTTGATTTACAGTAGGCATACCATATGAAGTATGCTATATTCGGAGGCATCCGAGTCTTACGGGCTAATCAAGTCGTGTGGGTAAAGTAGTACACCCTGCAGGGTATCAATCTATTGAATAGCCGTGTCACTGTTATGGACAACCGCTTGAGTTCGGGAGTTACTATTGTTAGACTTTTAATTAAAATTGTGGTTAAACTTGGTATTCGTCATGAGCGGGATGTTCATGTGTTTAATACATCAAAGTGGGCTGCCACTTTGGTCTTTGCATGATTCAATTGTTTATTACTGAAATGCTTTACTATATGCTTTACTCCTACTTCAAATCTGATTTTAAAATGGGCACATGAAAAACTAGTATGTGTAGGATGTTATTTGTTGCGTCTCTTTCGCAAAACTAAACCAATATGAGCCATCCTTTGAATGACCCTTATGCGTAACTAATTTTATTTGTGTAAGACTTGCGAGTACACTTGTACTCAGCCAGATGTTTGCTGGCCTTTTCAGGTGGGGAAGATTTTGAGTCTGACGATCTTGTTAGTGTTGACTTGGGTGACACTAACGAGTAGTGTGCTATCATTTAACTCCCAGTCGGTTGCCGATGGGTGATGGGCATACCACTAACGGTCTTTTGCTTAATTTACTTGCTTCCTTGCTACTTGATACTTTACTTTGAATTTGGTCGGTCGGCCGTATGTAATAAGTCATAGACTTTGACTATTATGCGATATGTCTTTTGATCTCTTGTTGTATCGCGTTGTATGGATGTAATCAACGTTGGATGAGGGTATGAGTATATTGGTCGTTGATCTTGGGAGCCAATATAAGTCATACTCGTTGTTAATGAATCCTCATTTAACTCACTAAGGGTAGTGCTTGAATCGAAGAGAATCGACAATCATGTAGCGCTCGCAAGGAGCGTGCATGATCGTTGAGGCTCTAGTATTCGCTAAGCCCCTCACTTGGATAGAGTTAAATTGGAATTCATTTACCGGAGACCCGTAATTATGTCCCTAAGACCTTGTCCAATCTCGGTCTCATGGAGATAATTACCGGGGTCCCCACAATAATGAACGTGTACAATAGCTGGGGGGTCCCCCCTCCTATATATAGTCTACAGGTGGATGAGGTGCCCACCTGGACCCGGACTCCAGGCCGGGCCCGGTTTCTTAACACTCCCCCTTGGGCTCTCATCCTCCATGTCCATGCCTCGTCAAAACTCCATAAAAACCCAGTGGGAAAAATTTGGAGAAAGAGTACATGAATCATGTTCTATTATGCTGCACGAATTGCCTCGTTAAAAACCTTAACCGAGAAATTTCAGGAAAACTCGTCAAGAGAAAAAGAGTACAATTTACCCAATTTTATTTAATCTCCAGGATTTACCTTTTGGGTACTCGATCTTCGTGATTAAGCTTTAGTAATGAGTTCGTGAAGGTTCTCCCCCTGAATTCTGCACTTCTCTAAGTCTCATCATTCCAATTCCACGTATGCACCTTTCAAAGCTAGATGCTGGAAGTGACTTAGTGAATAAATCTGCTAGATTTTCACATGACTTAGTATGCAGTACTTTAATTTTGTCCATCTTTTGCATTTCATGAGCATAGAAGAACTTGGGGTTGATATGCTTTGTGAGGACTCTTCACATAACCCATACTGTACTTGTGCAACACAAGTCGCATTATCTTTATAGATAATAGTGGGGGTTTGTGCGGTATTCAATCCACATGATCTTGGATGTGGTGAATCATCCGCGAAGCCAAGAGCATTCACGTCGCGACCTCGCATGCAGGCTATAATTTCGAGTGATTCGTCGAAGTTGATACCATGCTTTGCTTAGACGATTTTCATGAAATTGCAGTTCCACCACACAGAAAAACATAGCCTGTTTGTGACTTAGCTGTATGCGGGTCTGATAGGTACTCGGCATCTGCATAGCGGTCATTGTTAGGTCTTGATTCTTTACGTAGAGAACGTACAAGGTCTTTACTTCCTTGGAGGTATCGGAAGACGCCCTTATTCCCACGCCAATGTGTTTTGGTAGGTTCGCACTATACCTTGCTAACAGGTTCACTGCGAAAGCAATGTCCGGGTCTAGTGCAGTTTGCTAAATACATGAGTGCTCCAATCTGCGCTCAAGTATGGGAATTCGGTCCCGGGACTTCCTCCCCCTCTTCTCTAGGTCGAACGGGTCCTTGTCTTCACGCAAGGATCTCCGATCATTGGCACTTTCGAATGATATGCCTTTTCAAAGCGAACCTTTCCAACACCTTTCGATTGTAGGTTGACCGATGTACTAAAATCCCTTCAGGTGTATGCTCAAACTGCAAGCCTAAACAATATTTAGTTTTACCCAAATTTTTCATTTCAAACTCTGATTCCAGGTAAGAGCTTGCTTTTCCAATATCTTCCAAGGTCCTGATGATATTCAGATTATCTACATATACCGAGATTATCTGAATCCATCCCGGATCGCCGTATAAAAACACAGGACAATCCTCACTGTTCGTGTAGCCTTTCTTGCAGAGAAAGTCGCTTTTGCGATCATACCACATCTGCCCTGATTGCTTCACCCATACTGGTGACTTTCAGGTTGCATCTCAGATAGATTTCTATTTGCTCTATCTTGGTTGGACACGGGATACCTTGGTACCTTCATATAAATTTCGAATCCAAGTTCCCGTAAAGGTATGCGATTACCACATCCATCAATTTCATTTCCAAATTCAGATTTACTGTCATTGAGATTAAGTATCTAAAGGTAGTTCCGCCCATGACAGGGCAATAGGTTTCTTCATAATCGACTCCTGGTCTTTGAGTGAAATCTTGTGCAACAAGCCTTGCTTTATATCTTACAACTTCATTGTTTTCATTTCTCTTTCGAACAAATACCCATTTATGCCCTACAGGGTGCACATGGGGAGGTTTACTTCACACGCCCAAACACCTCTCTTTTATTCAGAGATATTAATTCTGCTTCTATTGCCTTCTTTCAATCTTTCCAATCTGATCTTTTCTTGCAATCAGCGAGCGATGTAGGCTCTGGATCAAGATCAATGATTATGGCAATTTTCTTTACAAAATAAATATCAACATTGGTTGTTGCTCTATTCATAGATTCTCCCGTGGTCACATAATTTATAGCTATTTCTTCATGGGGCGGTTCTGCTAATGCTTCTACTTGCTCACCGCCGCTTTCAATGCGGGGCAAGTCCTTTAGTTTTTCACTCCGTGTGTGCACACATCCATGCCGATGTCTCCTCCGTAGGAATATTCAAATCCGGTATGCCTCTTCTGTCGAGGTTCTATACCGTGCCAAGTCTCAACGCCTCCTTCCGATTCTGGGAACTTGGTGATCGGGTGTGACAAGTCATTCTTATCCTTTTTCGCCAAAGGCCCCCGGCCATTTGGGATTGAGGGCGGAGTTCTCGCCCTTATTACGAGGCCTCTGGGCGGGATTAGGGATACCTTCTATTTTCTTTGGTATTTCAACCCTCTCCGGCATTGCGTGCGTGCACATGCGACTTGGTCACGCTCTTCAAATCACTAAAGTGGTCGACAGCTTGATTCGCTAATGCTTGCAAATCGATTATCTTCCGACTTCTCTATCGCTTCACTAGTGCGTGGGTCATGTGCATTAATTCCGTGCTTGCCACGTTATTTCCGATATTTTTCATCAAGAGGTTGATTTCTCCCCTAATGACGGAAACTATCCTCATTAAATATGCTATCGCTGAAAGCGGCAGTATGCAAATCCCGATCATCGGTCTAGATACGATTATAGATGCGATCTCATAACCAACGATATCCCGCACTTTCGAGAGGGCCCATCGCGATTCATTGCGGTGGTGGTATAGTACATAAACCTTGCAACGAAACCTTCTGAGATGAGAGATTTTCGGCGTTGACCCTTGCGCTAGTTGAATAGGTGAATGGATGTTGTATGCGATGGTCTAAAATTGATGAGAGTTGTTGCATGCGGATCATGTGTCCTCAACACGTAGTTGGTAAATTACAATTACGAAAAGCGGTCGGGCAATGAATTTAATTCTTTTAATCAATGCCTCGCTAGTCCATTCGAGTGTGAACATGTGGTACCGAGTGCTCAACGGTAATTCCCATTGCCATACAATAATCATCAAATGCCTTTGAAGTAAATTCTCCGGCGTTGTCCATTCTGATAGACTTCACATGATGATCAGGGAAATTATTCTTTATTTTAATTATCTGCAAAATCAGCTTTGCAAAAGTATGATTTCTCGTAGACAATAAGCATACATGCGACCATTTCGAGGAAGCATCTATGAGCACCATAAAGTACCTAAATGGCCCTGACAGGCTGAATAGGACATAAATATCTCCTGGATTCGGTCCAGAATGCAGGATTTCATCCTTCACTTTGAGGAGAAGGTCTAGTAATTAATTTCCCGGTGGCACATGCAGGACACACAAAATCTTCTGGATTTGGGAAATTCTTTACATTAATATTATGTCCCTGAGAATTGTTAATTATATTTCTCATCATCCTAAGACCGGGGTGGCCTAATCTATCATACCAGAGACAGAAAAGTTCAGAGCTTCTAAAAGATGTTTTCGGATGAGATAGGCTGCAGTGCCTTAATATGAGTGTAGTATAGCCCAGATTCATATGAAGGAAGTCGTTCTAATACCATTTTTCTATTCTCTTCACGCTTTGTAATGAGCAGGTATTCCTTACCATACTCTTCTTCAGTCTCTACATGGAGACCGTTAGCGCGAATGTCTTTAAAACTTAAGAGAGTCCTAGTCGATTCCGTGTACAACAAGGTTTCTTCAATGACCAATATCGTGCCCATCGGTAGTATAATTGTGGCTCTACCTGAGCCTATTATACAAGTATCGCTGCCAGCGATTGTCGTAAGACTGCCAGCATTCTTGCTGATCGACTGGAAAAATTTCGTCTCTCTCAATAGGTATTTGTTGTGCCACTATCTGCTAAGCACACTTCCTCCATAGGGCGTCACACGCGTTCTGATATGTAAAGTATTTATTAATATGGAGTAGTAAAAAATCCACACAAAAAAATACTTCAAACAGAACAAATTTGCTATTTATTAATACGGGAAAAGTCTTGCTGGACACATCACAAGAATTTATTGCAAATGCTCTTCTAGAGCTTACAACCTTTATTCAATAATTCAAAATTCTAACATAAACTGCAAATGACTGTGAAACTAAGTGCCATGCATGCACTAAATCGAATCAGCGAAGTATGAAGACACTTCTGCCTGAATCTGGTCTATTTCTATCTTCTCCTCTTCTAAGCAACTACAGTGCAATTATTGTAATGTCCAAAGAAGGAGTGATGGGAGCTGCTGCAAGGCTATCCACATCCATGGGTGCAGCCAATGAATGTGGGTCGTCTAGGCCTGCAATGGCGAGGTGCGCTTCATGCTGTCCTTTACCCTTCTTCTTTGCCTTGAAAGCATCAATCACGTGCTGTGGTTCACGGCAGACACGTGACCAATGTCCCCAAGTGCCGCATTTGTAGCAGCTTTGGTCCTGCTGACCATAGGGCTTCTCATCGCGCTTCTTTTGTTCGCCTTTCTTGACTTGAGCATTTTGCTTGGCCTTGTGACTCATGACCTTACCCTTCTTGCCTCTTTGCTTTGAGTGAGGCTTTTTCACCTTGTAGCTGCTAGCGCTGACTTCATGGCCAACTTTGCTACTAGGTGGTGTGTGAGGCGTAGTTCTTTCTGAGAACCTCGTCTTGAGCTTCCGCAACTTGCATAATATCTATCAGTTCGGCGTATTCCTTGTAGCCATCCTGACGGTAGTTGCGTGCGGATTGCACCGCATTTGGGTGAAAGGTAGAGAGGGTTTTCTCAATCTTTTCTGCATCTGTGATTACTTTACCACAAAGCTGAAGATTTGTACAAATTCTGTGCAAAGCATAATTGTACTCCCCCACGGTCTTGTAGTCAACAAAACGCAGTTGAGTCCATTCCTGCTCTGCCCGAGGTAGGATGATGTACTTCAGTTTCTCGAACCGCTCTTTAGGGCGGTCCATAAAGCCAGTGCGCTCTTCTCTGCCATATACTCATTCTTGAGAGTTAGACAAAGATGGTGTGCGAGGAAATGAAGTGCTGATCATTTTCTCGGCGGTTGGAACGGCATCTGCGAGGCGCCGAGTCGAATAGCGACCTGAGCTTCTTGGCTCCCGATGCGATCTCAACATCGATGCCCAAGTCAAATAGTTACGGCCATGCTTGGGCGGCTCCTCGAACTCCCTGTTCAGTAATTCCATCATCTGCATATTCATGTAAGAGGTGCATAAGATTACTCTTTGTAATGAGCATAAAAGGTTGCAAGGATTCTAATAATGTTCCGTATTTTTCTCGCATTTTCAAGATTTCTTGCTATTTTCAATGATTAAAAGCAATATATACAATTACAGATAATCAAAACAAGAATCTGATAAATAATTGCATAGAAATAACAATAACGAATAAACATGCTTCAAAATTAAAAAAAAATATGCAAAATTTTGGATTCCCGAGACCCTTTTCTGCTGGAAACAAGACTTTCGGCGAAAACTGCAAGTTTCGGGAGTTAAAACGCGAAATTTCAGTTCTGAGAGAAAAATTCGCATAATTTTCATATTTCTGAGGAGTTATTCTGCAAGAATATACATAATTCTGTAAATGTCCCCAAATCCAGGGGGTTTTCGCAAAATTCCTTATTTGCGAAGAGATTCTCGTAATTTTCGAAATTACGAAGGTCCTCTCTGCAAAAATTTTCCACCGACTCCCCCCCTTTTTTTTCTTTCTTTCGGCGGGCCCGATTCTTTTTTGGGCCATCCGGCCTCCCCAGCCCACCGAAGCCCGGCCCATCCGGCCTTTCACCCCGGCCCAAAAAGGCCATGCGGCCAGTCTTCAAGAGGAGCATCACGGATAGGGTTTCTATCCGGTGCTTAATGGTGGCGGCGGCGCGGCGCGGCGCGCGCCGGGCGGCGGCGGCTCCTCGCCGGCGCTGCTGCGGCGGCCGGGCGAAGCGGGAGCGGCGAGCGCCGCGGTACTCCGAAGCGAGATCGCGGCGCGACGGCTCCGGCGCACACAAAAAGAGGAGGCGCGACTGCGTTCGCGCCGTGCGGCGGCGGCGGGCCGCCATCGGCGGCGGGCGCGGCCATCGGCGGGCCGGTGCGGCATGCACGGCCGCCGGTGGCAACTCCTCCTCCCCCCTCTTTTTGTTTCATGTGCGGCGGTGGCGGGAGATGCGCCGGCGGCGTCGTGCGGCGGTCGGCGTCAGCGTCACGCGGCGTCGCCTCGGGTCACAAGGGGGTGGCCGTGCGGGGCCGTGTGCGGCAGCGGCGCCGGCCTGCTCTTCATGGCAGGCAGCACAATTTTTTTCTCGAGATTACTGTTCATCCATGTATGTATGCGATGCAATGTGATGTAATACAAGATTGCAACGGAGGCGCGGCTTCATGCCGTCATGTGCGTGCTTGCCGATCTTGGGCGTGGCACCGCTTGCGTTGCCTGCAATGACGAGACGTGATGGCGGACTATGCCGACCGGTAACGTGTCGCGGAGGTAGTGACAGCCGCTTACAGGCGGTGCCGTGCATATGGTGCCTTTCATGCGATTGCATCTACTACCTACGGTACAATCATCATCTACTCTTTCATGCAATCCACCGATCGGCTTGGCCGGCGACTTCAAGTCGGCTCGCGGTAGATTAGAGCGGATTTGCACCGTAGAAAACCAATCTAGAAAGCCAAAAATTTGCAGAATTGAAAGCAATCTAGAAAATGATTCAATCTACGAGTGTGGTTCATCGACGGTTACCTTTTCGATGCGAGGAGAGTCGATCGAGCTGATAACGTGTTGAGGAACCATCGCTGGCAAGTCCAGTCCGAGCGATTACCTCGTAGACAAAATAGAGAATCGTAAGAACAATGCAAGAATGCAAGAACTGAACAAGAGATGAACACAGGTATGAGAGGGGACTGCAGACTTCTCTTTATTGCTCTTTCAATAATGAACGTGTACGATAGCTGGGGGGTCCCCCCTCCTATATATAGTCTACAGGTGGATAAGGTGCCCACCTGGACCCGGACTCCAGGCCGAGCCCGGTTTCTTAACATAAACTATACAGATCACTGGCTCACTTGATGCGGCGAGCTAGGAAGGCGCAGTCTAGGAATCGACCAGGTGGCTGTTGAGTACCATGGCTCTTATCATAATCAATCAACTTCGCCTCGTTAAAAAATATGTGAAATTTTAGGTATTGATATGGTCTTCAGTACCATATTTCGATCATTACTTTTTATATGATTATGTTAGTAAAAATTTACAAAATTATTATATTATGAAAATATTTATCATGATAAATGTAATGATAGTATTCACTCGTGATCAATCTAAATAGTTTTTATATATTATTAGTCAATGTTAGATAAGTTTGATTGCACACTTTCTAAAACGTCATACATTTCTGAACGGAGGGAGTACTACTTAGACATGTGTTATATGAATCCTAATGATTATATTTCAGACTTCTCGTTAGAAGAGAATTAGATGGCACTATATAAAGTTATGAGGGGTGATTATGGAGAATATAAGCCACAAACCCACTCATCCAAAGCAATAGGTGCACGAGATGATTAGATGTTAGGTTATTCTTTAACACTAAATTCTTGTATAAGGCAAGGATCGAGAGTCCTAAAAGGTTCGAGATGATTGTGAGAGAACGACAATCTCCTGTACTCTTTTGTGGTTGTGCTTAAGAAATTTACGGTGGGCTTCGCAAAATCTCTGTCTTTCTTCATGATTGTTTCGGCGTCATTATTTTGTTTTTCCTATAAGATTCATATACCTTGTTTCTGATATTGTACACGTCCATGCCGTATCTCGCAATTCTTATCCGATTTAAAGATTATTGTGTATAAGGAGGGTATCAAAATATAACAATATAGTATTGATTTCAAAACCCATGGCCTCCCTTATTAAGGAGTACCGCCCATACTATTCTTTTTCCCTGCTAGTACTAGTTTGGTCGTCACGGCTTTGTTTTGATTACCACAGATGTTGTTGGATATAGAGTTAGGAATACAGTCAGGATTCGTCACAGCTCTATGGCTGCCTTTGGACGTTAATCCACAGTCTACAGATGTTGGATGTCCCAGTAGAAAACCCTTAAGGGGTTGTTTGGATACATTATGATCCGACTTAATCTCTTCGGATTGATTCAGAATTTAAACTAAAATCCCTCCAATCTGAAGGGATTGGTTCTAATCCATTCCTATCCAAACAAGCCCTAAAGTTTTTGTTAAGGAAAAGGTGTGGGGGATCAGGCTCGCTGCGGTGGACAGTGTAGCCTTGCCGGCCGCGGACTCGTGCTGCTTCAGTTCGGACACGAGTGCGCATCTCCGGATGGAAGGCGAAGTTGGCCGCCCGGTGCTGGCAACCTTGCTCGTCATTGACGACGGGCAAGTCGCGGTTGCTATGTATTAGGGCATGTACAATACAAGATGTTTATATATGACTATATGAGTGCTTAAAGAAAGAGAATGTAGTCACGTCATCAAATATCTATGTAAAAGTTGTTTTCTCCAATGCAAGCATCTATTTTGTAGATTTCTTAGATGATTGTATTATCTATTAGTTATATATAGTTATATATATAAATACCTCTTAAACACCGATGCTTAATCAAGCATCGATGCTACAAAACAAGCACCTCATCTATTCTACATGGCAAGAAAAATCAATTTTTTTGTTAAACATCTTTTAAGACATGCATTGTACATGCTTTGTTAGGATGCTACGAATGGTCAGTGGCGAGCGATTCACGGGGTTGGCGCGAGACGGCGCAAGTGCGGGGCTCGCGCACGCGCGCGAACAAGGTGGGCGTCGTGCCGTGGAGTCGTGGACGCCATGTGAGATGGGCGCGCGCACCGCGCAGAGGTCGCGAAGAAGCCACCTGCCGCGACACGAGTGGCGGAATCGCGAAGTGGCGCGCGGGTCGCAAGGCCGTGCCCGAGCAGGTAACATGTTAAGGTCGCAGCTTGGTCCATGTCTTCCGGCCAAATGGTGCTTTGACTATATGTTGCCGCTCCGCCCAAATGCGCTTGGTCCATATCTTCCGCCAATATCTTTACGCTGGACTGCAGCCCCACCAACTACACACCGTCAAGGTTTATTTGGTTGGTGTCCCGGATTCTATGTCGAAAAAATAATATCTAGAGATAGCATAAAAATAGATGTTTTTGTATGGTCAAGTAAACTCAAGATGAGTTGTTTGGTTGAAAGTCGTGTCTTTTTTAGAGAACACGCAAGAGAACGCATGTCTTTGTATTGCGAGAAGGAGATAAGACCATCCAATCCAAACTTACGTGTTTTTCCCACGCACACACGCAAAAACTCAAAACACGGATGGCTCAAAACAAGAACAAACAAAAGAAAGCAAGAGGGGGCCCAAAGCTACAAGTCTAAAACAAGGACTACTCAAACATCGGTAGCGCATCGCAGCTTGAACTCCCGATGCTCGCCAAAGCCGAGCTCGTCAAACACCCTTTGAAGAATAGACTCGAGTGGTGATGCGACCTTGTCAAACACCCTCGAGTTTCTCCTTCCGAGCATCCAAGCGATGAGGATAATGCAAGAATCAAGTCCTCTCCTGGGATACCGAACTAAATTGCGAGCATACATCCAAAATTGCTCGAAAGACGAATGGCGGCGAGGATGCATTGGAGGAACCCGACCACGCATGAAGCGCCCAAAGCCGAAGAAGTGATCACGCAACTCACCAACAAATGATTTATCGCTTCGTTGTCGTGAGCAAAGAAAACACACAACCGGTGATTTGCAAGCCCACGACGATCTAGTCTATCGGCCGTCCAAAGATCTCCGCTTTATCGCCAACCAAACAAAAACCTTGCACTTAAGAAGCATCGGTTTCCAAATGGCTTGCGCAAGCGAACAAGTGCGACCCCGAGAAATGAGCCAGTCCACCTCCAAACAAATTGGTCTTCAACCCCAGGTGTTAAGGTAACCGAACTCAACATGTCCCAGAGTCACAAGTATTCTCGTATTGCTTGCATGTCCAAAGCCCCGGAAATGTCGGGCTACCCATTGGGCGTCAAGCAAACCTTCCGAACGCGGCGCATGCTTTGCGAGAGCGGGAGAAACCGCCGAGAGGAGGGATGGAGCAATAGTGCCGATGCTTTGATCATTCAACCAACGATCTATCCAAAACAAGCTTCGCTTCCCGTTTCCCAACCGAACTAGAAGCGATGCTTGAAACATGTCCATGTCTGGCTTGTTGAGTTGAACTTTGATATCCCGCCAAGGCCGATCTCTCCAAGAACGCTGAAGCCAAAGCCATCGTGACGAATGGAGCGCCCAAGATCCGAAGATTGTGGATGCCCAAACCCGTGAGCGTGGTAGGCCTGCAGATCGACCAAGCAACAAGGCAATGACCTCGCCACCAACTCGTTCCTTTCCACAGAAACGCACGTCGTCGCTGATCAATGGCCTTGATAACAGAGAGGGGGGGTTCCAAAGCCATGAAGGAGTAAATTGGAAGCGTCGTTAGGACTGCTTTAACCAAGACCAGCCTTCCCCCTTGAGAGAGCAAAATGACCTGCCAGCGCTGCAGACGAGCACCAATCTTGTCTAGTAGTGCCTGAAAATCATTCCTGACGGGCTTACGCAAAGAAAGCGGCAGGCCCAGGTACTTACAGGGTAGATCGACCAGCGAGCAGCCAAGCTCATCCGCAATGAGCTGAAGATGGTGCGAGGAGCAACGAATTGGAGAGACAGAGCTTTTAGCGAGGTTGGTTGTCAGTCCAGAAGCTTCACCGAAAACACCTAGGATGGTGTGGACCGCTTGTATATCCGATGCAGCAGGCGACAGAAAGAGAGCTGCATCGTCTGCATAGAGCAATAGGCGATGAGGTATTTTAGACAGCGCTGCAAGGGGAAGAAGAAGGGAGGACTGCTCGGCCAAGACCACAAGGTCATTCAGGACATCCATGACGACGACAAAGAGCAACGAGGATAGAGGATCGCCTTGCCGTAGCCCACGTCCGTGCCGAATAGAACGACCAGGATGACCATTGAGGAGGACGCGGGTGGATGCTGACGATAACATGATTGAGATCCAAGCACACCACTGGATGAAACCCTCTCGCAGTAACACTTCGGAAAAACGACCAAGAGACCGAATCAAAAGCGTGTGCGATATCCAACTTAAAGAGAAAAGACGGCTTCTGAAGCTGATGTAGAGAGCGAGCGGCCTGTCGGACCATGAAGAAGTTGTCTTGGATTGAGCGAGATGCAATGAAAGCAGATTGGTTAGGAGCTATAATCTTGGCCATAATCGGGCCGGGCGCTGGCAAGTAACTTGAGAAAATCTTTGCAAAACGTGAATCAAGCGATAGGGCGATAGTCTTTGACTTGGGCGTCGCTTCTTGGGCGAATGTGACAAGAGCACGATTAAGACGACCAAATTTCTTCTGCTAGAGAACCCGGTTTGTATCGCCGCCATCACGTCGGCTTGATAATCGCCCGACAGAATCAGAGAAAAGCGCAAGAAATCCATCGGGCCGGGCCTTATCTCGCCAACAAGCGCAAATAGCGCCCCATACTTCTTGCTCGAGAAAGGGCTTTCTAATGCTACAAGTCATGAGCCCGAACATTCAGGCCCCCAAATCTAAAGTGTGAGACACAAACCGGATGGCCAATGAGGTTTTCAAAATGCAAATCGATCGCTTTGACATCTCAGAGTGCGAATGTATGCAGTGCCTGGACCTTGGTGCCGAGATGAAACTACTGGCGCCGACATTGATTGGCATGCAAATGGAAGAAGCGAGTATTTGCATCTCCTTCGCGAATCCACCTCGGCGTGAACGTTGGCGAGCCATTGTCCGCTCGAAGGAGCAAAGCCCGGCAATCTCTTCTTGAGTGTAGTCCTAAACGGTGTTCTAGCGGCGGCAAAGATCAATTCATCGGCAACGCCAAAACGCCCCGAGCTCTTTGGCCAATAAGATTTGGTGACGGACATTCCCGACCGGCGTTGGCTCCAACTTTGCGCGCTTTACTAGTCGACACGAGGAGCATACAACTTGCAAAGGGTGGACGAAGTGCTCGCCCTTCCATGCGCCACGCACCGCTTCACGAAACCATCCGCTTTGGCCAAAGGACTCAAAGCGGAACCGTTTTCCCCAAAACCGAATGCCGAGGAGAGCAACAGAGGGCAATGGTGGCGACGCCGGGCGGCAATGCACACAAGAAGCTAGCCGCAAATGACATTCCCAAACGTGGTGACAAGGACTCTATCAATGCGCTCTAGAGTCGGCCGTTCAGCGCCACCACGTGAAAGTCCTACCATTTAGATGAACTTCGTGAAGCTCGAGATCATCGACCGGATGGCGAACGAACTCATGAGTCGTCGGTTTAAACGCCCATTGTTTTTGTCTGCCGCTTGAGAATGATGCTAAAGTCCCCGTAATCATCCATGGCCCGTAGATGTCACCACGTATATCGCGCAACTCTTGCAAGAACGATCCTTTGAGAGCATCGTCCGAAGGCCCATATACCGTTGTCAGCCAAGCTGATAAACCGCTCGTGAAAACGATTTTCGCCGTGACCGAGAACTCGCGTAGGGAAGGGGAGGAGCAGGTCGCAAAGAGGGAATTCCACCCCAAGAGCACACCACCTCTTGTATGTGACGCTGGCAGGTAAACAAACCCATCAAAAGATGGTCCTAATATTTCCTTAGCGATAGCGGCATCGATTACATTCAGCTTTGTCTCCTGGAGACAAGCGACCGAAACTAAAGAAGAAGAAATTGTCTCTCGTACCACGTCCCTCTTGGCCTTCATATTGAGACCGCGACGCTCCAACTAATGAAATTGCAGTTAAACTTGTCCATGAAGGCGGCGACGCGCAGAGGTTAACACGCTGGGGCCGAGACCGTCTTGGGAGCCGAGGAAGGCGCCAAAGACATCGCCAACGATCAAGGCAGAGCGAGGAACCGACATCTTAAAAAGGGTAGCGAGGGCTGATATTTGATCACGAGAGTTGAGTGTCAAAAGCCTTCAAGATTTTTCGTCGGATCTTCACCGTCTGAGGCTGAAATCCCGAGAGTAGAAGCCAACAAAGACTTAGTTTTCTGAGCAACGGAACCTCTTCACGAGCTTTAATTGCCACCGAGCGCTCTGACGAGGTGAGGAATTAGCGAGAGGATTTACGGCGTGGTTGCTTTGAACATCCGCGCGGCGTAAGAGGAGCCTAGCACTCGCTAACCCTACGCGAGAGCAAGCAAGTCCATCTCAGCAACAGACCTGCAAGACATCTAGACCTCACTGGCTGGCCTTTCCTTCGAGCGCAAGCGCTCCGGACAAACAGCCACCAAAGGGCTCAGTGCACTAGGAGTGAGGAGATGCTGAGATGAGGTGGCGCGATTAAGTTCTTCCGTTGGACTGGAAAGAAGGTCCTTTTTCCTTTCCTTTTGGAGTGGATGGGAAGCGGCCAAGGGGGAGCTGGGGTTTGAAAAAGAATGGCATGGCGAGGTGACATGCACATGCAATATAGAATCAGTTTGGCAACCCACGTGCCTCCGCGCTGCAGGTTGAAGAGGAGACAAAGGCTGAGGCGCTGATTGGGGCGCCGACAGAGCGGGCAGTGGGGCACAGTAGGCCTTTTGTCGAGAAGCCACCAAAGTGTTGCCGGGTCTGAAAGGCTGCGCAGAAGGATTCAAAACCTGAACTGGCGCACTAACCTCTCGTTCTTTAGTCCTTGACCGCCTTGGGTGTGATGGTCCCTGCTCTGCCGTCGCGGCAGCTTTGGCAGCCTTGGCAGACTACCCCCGTACAGCTTGTCCAGAACCCGGCGCTGGAAGGCCCACCCCCCGACAACCGCACTTCCTCCAACAAGGACGGAAGGTGCCAGGGGCAAGAACGAGATCGACCTTGGGGGCCACCGCCGTCACCACGACCGGATGGGGGAACGACGCCATCCACCTGACCGGAGATGATGGGGTAGACGTGCCGTCGGGGACCAAACACGTCTAAATTCGACTCAGGGAGACCTTCGTCACTGGAGGGGGCAAAGGGTAGCAGCGAATCCGAAGCCGCGGTGAAATCCTCGACGCTATGTATATGGATAATCACATTGTAGCAGAGAGCTTCGCGAGAAACTCTGGCGGGGTCTGGAGAAGAGAACACTTGCGACCCCTGGTCTAACATCGAACCATCTGGCAATAGCACCGGCTCAGCGATCACCAGCGATTTGGACTTAGGAATCGCAGAAGGGTTAAGGGACCAAGCCACCAGACGGAAAGCAGAAAGATCAGCACGGGACGTCGAAGACTCATGAAACGACTCAATCCAGCAGGTGGGGGAAAGGATAGCCGAGAGCGTTGCAAGGCTCCAAGCGTGGATCGGAATACCTTCCAGACTGAGCTCCACCCGGAAACGCAGTGGATGAGCAATAGCACTAGAAAGTCTCGACCATTGCCGGAGAAGGAGAATAAAATCCGGAGTTGCAATGGAACCCGCTTGCAGTATGCGGTCTTTGGAAGAAATGGAATAAAAAACAACCAGGAAATTTTCAGGAAAATAGGGGTGAATGGAGAATGACGAAGCTGGCAGATGACGCTCGGAGACGAACGCCTGAGAAATCTGCTGCACTGACACAGCCGGTCGGGTTCCTCCCACCCAGACGATGAGCGCCCGCTGCAAACAGCATTCATATCCCGCATAGCCGGCGTCATGGGAACAACGCAGACTTCGGACACCGGCCGATGCCAAGGAGTGCCCGGAGGACCAACACAGTCCACATCGGCGTGTAACCCTGACGCCGTGACCGACTTGGCGCCTCCCAATCCTAGCGCAGGAGGGGGAGAAACCAGTGCAGCGAGGCGCTTATCAGACTCCCGAGCCTTTTCCGAAGGGCGCGACCGATTGGAGACTCGGTGCGGCGATTCAACTTCGCTCGGCGTTAGGCGGCCGGGTTGAGAATGAAGGCCGCACCTGTAATCGAAGGGAGCTTAGAGGGGAAGGGCCTGACAAGGATCGAAGTCTCCGGGCTATCGCTAGAAGGGATAGCACCGCTGCGAGAAGAGAGGTGTGACCGACGTCCTTGCAGCGGAAGCAACGAGTGGGGTTGCGACAAGCCGCCGCGACGTGATCAAGTGCAAAACAATTGAAGCAGCGACCGACCAGATCTTTGGGAACCGGGCGTCGAGCCGGAAATGAGCGACGAGGGATCTTCGACCTTCTGCGCCAAGAGCGCTTGGGCCGAACCTCCTGCCAGTCTTCCTTCGCGACGTCCCTGGAGACGAAGGTCCGAACTGGCGAGATAGCCTGGTGACCCTCTTGCAGAAGGCCACCGTCCAAGACGAGGACTCCTTTCCCCATCGCAGCCCTGGGGGAGGTTACGGCGACCGACGGGAGTGTAGAAGGGTAGGGAAGCCGGGAAGGAGGGGACGGAAGCCGAGGAGAAGCACAACGTCTAGACTGGACAGAGTCCGGACTAGAGATGGAAGACTCGCACCAGCGGTGCTCTTTCTCAGTCAGCTTGCCAAGAACGGCTGCGCGAAAGTCCATCGAGGACGACGACGAGTCCATCCGACGCAGCACGGGATGAGACGCTTCCGGCGAGTTTCAGTGGCGCCCGCGGCCGGAGTGGCTTGCGGTGCGGAAGGAATGTTTCACTTGAATGTCTGAAATTGGTGAATGGAAAATAGAATGTTGGATTGAAGCAATGAATAGTGGATCAGAAGCCTGGCTCCCAGACGCTGGTTTTGATCGCCTGGGCCTGGCAGCTATGCAGGTTGGCATCTAAGCATGCACCTGGCAGCCTCCAGGACCTCCCGGCCAGACAAAAAGCTGTCAGGGCTCAAAGCAAACAGGCCCTAAGGCTTTGAGCTCAGCAAGTTTAGCCGCGCAAGAGAGATAGGCCAGGCGGCCATTGGTCGATCTGCATTCTACATACTACATAGTACTACGAAACGGAGGAGCAAAGCTAGCTCGGTTGGTTGCTTCGCCAGGCGTGCGAGCAACCCGCCTAGACTTGATCTCAGGTTGCCTCATCTGACTATTTTGGTGATTTAGGAATAGTACACGCACACGTGGATGCGTTTAGTGGTCAAAACGCGTGCCCATGTTCCGTGAGTCTTATCCCCCACTCTAGTTTAAGAGTGTGTTTAGAACGTACTCATATATGTGTGGACATGAGTATGGTATGTGAGCGTAAGTATATTCCGCGTGCACTTAAAAAAAAGTACTATGAAACTGTTCGATGAAACATCATTGTGTTCTTTCCATGCTTTCAGCCATGGTGGGCTCCAGTTACCGGCTAAGCGTTAGTTTAGAGGTGGGCTGTGCTACAACCAGATGCCCCATTTTTAAAACGCGTTACATTCGACTTTTAGCTGAACACTCGTTACCTATACTACAAAAGACATTGGACCTGAAAAGCAGTAGCTTAACAAAAATACAAGCCTAAGAACACCTGAAAATGAACGGAACTTAATACAACAGTTAATACCAGTAACTCGAAAGAAAAAAAAACAGCGGTTTTCAGCACACCACCATTCCAACCGAAAACTATAGGAATGGAGAGGAGTTCAATACTTCAATTGTTTGCCAAGAATTCATAATAGAACGGCCTGGCAGACAACTTTCGAACGCTAAGATCTGCAACAAACGCTGGAAGCACGAGAGCAGGAACAACATTGCTGGAAAACATGAGAGCAGTTCTACATACTGCACAGCAACAGTTAGACAACTAACACGATAAAGAACATACTGGCAAGCGGTAACCATACATCATTATAATGGTAGAATTGCTGGGCATCTAACAGGGTCCAAGTGAATCACATTTTCATAGAAAGAAAAAAAAAACTCTGAAACTAAGTGTTATCAGCAACATCCCAGACCAATATGCAACTTTCTGTAGCAAATTGATAAGGTTATCCGTTATCTGGTCTAGTATTAGCTTTATTTTGCTCTGTAAAGTTCATACTTTATACAGAACAAACTTAGCGCAAAAAACATGATTGAGTTCTTGACCCTCAAATATTGCAGCCATGATCCAATTAGGAATGTAAAGTAAGATTGCCAGCTTTTGCGGAAACAACAAGAAAAGATCATGTACCGGTTGATGACTTTGCCACACAAAAATGGAGTAAATGTACAACAGGGCACTAGCCAACCTCATTGGACAATGCAAAGTTTTTTCTTCATTTTCTGACCTTGAGGTCATGTTCAAAACGAACAGTTCAAAAGAGAAAGCAAAGAGAAGCCCTGTACAGTTATAACTTATAGCTAGCAACTGAATCTAACACCAGGATCAGTCTTAGAAAAAAGGATGTCAAAGACCGTTTCAACAACTGTATCAACCGTTTATAACTTATAGCTAGCAGCTGAATCTAACACCAGGATCAATCTTTAAAAAAAAACGGATGTCAAAAACCGTTTCAACAACTGTATCAACCATTTATAACTTATAGCTAGCAGCTGAATCTAACACCAGGATCAGTCTTAACAAGAAGGATGTCAAAAACCGTTTCAACAACTGTATCAAGTGAGACCAATATGGAGGAACTAAGCTCCGATGCATTAGTCTTATTTTTGGGATTCACTTTTGTAGAACAATGCATCCACGTCACTACAGAGTACTGATTGTAAGATCCCATCAAATATATGATATATAGTGCTTCAGGTATGCATTCTTAAAAACCTTATGGTGCACAAGATGGATAGCAAGTTGCTAGTGTTAAGATTACTCAAATCATCAAACCAAAACCAAGACATTTCACAAATCCAATGCTGACATGAGGAAGTTAAGCTCTGTTTGACATCATAGACAACAAGAGATACAAAAACAAACAATTTGGTGGAGATATCATAGACAACAGGAGATATAGAACCACACAATTTGGTGGAGCGAACAGAAAAACTAATAATAGTCATATTGACAATATCAGCAATGTTACATTGATAAAAATTGCCTGATGATATTGATGATGATCAGCAATGTTACAATGATACAAATTCCTTAAACGGACAACACATCTCCATATCAATTAATCCAGCAAATATACATGCCCAAGGGCACAACAAATCAACCATTCTCCCACTGTAGTTGTGAATAACAATCTCAAACATATGACACAATAAAACCTTGCAACAAAGTTACCTCCTTTCAGCTCTTTTTTTTTCTATTTGAATTTACAGTTTCAGAACAATTTTACCTACAATTGTACATCAACAATGTGCCAAATAATGCAAGCCAAACAATCCCCACTCTGTTGAACGCATGCTTAAGCTGTTGCCAAGAGCCGAGTTCCATTCAACACATGCAAGCACAGTGTAATGCAGATTGTGGCGATAACCATAGACTTATCACTCATATACCTCATGGCGCGCAGTCCGCTATCGACCACAGTGTCACCACTCTTTCTTGCCCGATCGTGCAGTTTCCACAACACAAACTCAAGAAACGACCTCACCGTCTCAAATGTCACCCTCCCAGTAACATCAAGCACAAACTTCCTGTTGCTCGGAACTGCCAACGTGCTCGAGACAGTCTCCACCCACCCTTCCCCAGCTCCACTATTGCCATTGCCATTGCAGTCCAATTTATCATTGGCACTGGACATGACGTCGTGAGTGGTCTTCACCAAAGTCTCCACAGCCCCGTTGCATACTGAAACAAGCAATTCCTTGACCTTGTCGTCGTGGCTTGGATTTGTGAGCCCCTCGAAGAGCTGGTCGTAGGTATTAATGTGTATGGTTTTGTCAATGAACACCCCCACGGCGGTGCCCACGAAGACCTCAACCCAGTTGCTAATCGCTTTCCGGCCCTTGCCTGTGGCAACCACGTTGACCCACTTCGTCGGCGAGGAGGTCTCCCCGGGAGGCGACGGGGCGGAGTAGAAGGCGATTACGAGATGGCGGGCGAAGCTCCCTGCGACGGCAGACGCAAGGCGCTCGCCGGAGTCGGAGAAGAGCTTTTCGACGAGGCTATCGGAGAGGGCCACGTTCTCGCCGGAACCAGGCCCAGAGGTGGAGCCGACGCCACGGAGTATCCCGGCGGTGATAGCCTCGAACAACGCGGAGACGGTGGCGGAGATCTCGGGGGAGGCCACGAGCTTGGCGAGCTGCGTGACGCTGCGGGGGAGCTCGTCCGAATCGGAGCGGACGAAATCGGCGAGGTCGGAGGACACCAGGGCCGCGACGTCGGCGGACGACGCAGCGGCATCGACGAAGGCCGCGATGGCGGCGGCCAGGCGGGCGAGGCGACGGCGCCGGGCAGCGACGGCCGGGTGGTGGTAGATCTTGTACGCCCCGACGGCCCCCGCCGCGCCCGCCGCGGCGATGAGGAGCCAGCGGCGGCGGCGGCGGGAGAAGGAGACGAGTTGATCCATGGTCGTTGCGGCGGTGGTCACCGGAGCAAGATAGGGTTCGGATGGGGAGGCCACGTGGGACAGTGGTGCGGTGAGCGTAGCGTGCAGGGGACTAGTTTTTGCTTCTTTTTTGGTGGTTTTTTGTGGGACGCGGACAGATAAGGAAGCCGAATTTTCTGGGAGAGGCCCTCCCGGGCCCTTGATTTGTTAAGTTTGGACAGTATTAGCCCCCTTTGCATCCAAATTTCCAAAAGTAGCTTTTTTACTCTCCAATTTCCAAAAGTAGCTTTGCCGGTCCGCGTACTGCGCGCTTGTAACGCAGCACCATAGCTGCGCGGCGAGCAAAGACGCGTCGCTCGTGACAAGATCGCGAGCAGCGCATCTCGCGCCTCGTGACGCAGCAAGTGCATGTCTTCTGCGCGATTCCGGCAGCAGCCTCCCGATTCGGAATTTGAATGCAGCGCCACCGCCCGCTCGCTCCGGCCGCGGCGTGATCGCGTCTTCGGCGCGCTTCGGTCGGCGTGGCGCTGGCTTCTTCTTCTGCTGCTGTCGCAGCGGCAGGTCTCATGTACACCGCGACGCCGGTTCTTCGCTACACTACCGCAGCAGACGTGACTAAGGAGCCACAAATGGAAATTTGATGCTAAAATAGCTATTTTTAGAATTACAGTGGGCCATGAGGCTAATACTGTCCAAACTTTTTGATTTGTTGGGGTGAAATGTGTGAAGATGGAGGAGGGGCCACCCGAGGCACTCCCTCCTAGAATTCTCTTCTGCAGATAACGGTCTTGATCAGATGGGGTCTGTGGGGCCGAGGCTGACTGTTCTTCGGGTTTGTGCTCCGCACGCAATCCACGCATCATCCGATTCACACGGAACATTTGAAGCTCGGGCCTTTGAATTTTGTAGTTTGAACGGGCCGGGCTGGAAACAGAACTTCATCACATCATCCTAGTATGTCCGTACAGATGTGTCATTGATTTTGGGTTGGAAACAAAAACGTCACACAGTCTAGTTGCTCCTAATAGTATCTTGATACAGTTTCTTAGTGCATGAGGAGTGCTAAGATACTATTTTTTTCAATATATGGTTTCTTATGGTGTAGTATCTTAGGTCTTTTTATTTAATTAGATGTAGAATCCTAAAGAGATGATGTGTACAAGATGAAAAGAAGTTAATTTTTTTGTCTATGACTTCGAGCCAGAGCAGTCTCTTATTTAGATACTGCAACAATCCCTCACCTCATTTAATCTACTGTCATCTCGGTACTTTGACTACATGACACCTTTAAGATACTGCCTAAGTTCGTCCCAGACAGTACCATCACCTCTCTCGAAAGAAGAAGAAGAAGCACCACAAAATCACTGCCAATTGTTGATTAAGTTGAAATGTTTGGATTGCAGTGAAACGATAATGCTGAAGCCTGAAATGATAGTTGAAATCGCCACTAAGTCACTAAATGATCGTTCAAATCACCACCAAAAAAAGAATTGAAATGTTAATGTTCCTCTCCAAAAAAAAGAAAAAAAGAAGAAGAAACTTGAAATGCTAATGCTAAGTATATGAATAAGGAGCTTTGGGTTGCAAACTTGCAATACGGCGGTCAAGGCGATTGATGTTTCATGTTTCAACACGTGCCACAATTTGCAAACAAAATCGCTAGTGTTTCGCAAACATCCGCTACAAAAGTTGGCAACGCGTCGCGGCGACCGGTGGCCCAGCGGTGGGTGAGACAAATTACAATGCGCACAGGAGAGATGGGGGAGCGGCGAGCGGCGAGGCGGCAGCATAGGAGGCGAGACTGTCGGCAGTACCCATCTGCAAGCATCTGTACGTTAATCATCATCCTGATATTTCAATGTAAGCAAAGTTAAGACAACCAAGGAGCCCACAGTATTGTAGCTTTCAGAGGGAGACATCTCGCCAACACCAACTCCGTCCAGCTTACATGAAAACAAATTAAGACAGCACTCATGAATTCCTAAATCGTATTTATAAGCGGAAAAACCCCAAAATTTGAAGGGAGCAGACCACCCAAGACAATGACACGATCACACACGCTGATAGTCTGACACACGGCACCGCCAGCAGCCGCCGCACGCCGCAGCTCAGCCCAAGGCCGCCACCTTCCTGTGGCAGTGAGACCTCCTCCCCTCGGTGCCGCCGACGCAGCTCTGGCTCCTGGGGAACACCGCGCCCGTGCCGAACTCGCACGGCGCGTCCTCGTCGATCCGCGCCATGGAGAGGCCCACCATGCTCTGGCTCCTGGCCACGGCCTGGCCCTGCATCTGCAGCTGCTCGGCGCGCCTCTGCGACGCCGCGCGTATGAGCTCGCGGAGGTCGTCCTCGGACCCCGCGCCGCCGCTCCAGTCAGAGCCGTAGCTCTGACTCCTCGCCAGCGACGCGTGCGCGAACACCGGGTACCCGAACGCCGCGTCGGCCGGGACGTAGCGCGCGCACCCCGTCACGCTCCGCACGTAGAAGTCCCGCGCGCGGCCCAGCGCGCGCGCCGGCGCCCTCCACAGCCACCTCAGCTTGCTCCCCCGGCTCATGCCACCGAATCGATCAGTCTCCTCGAAAGAAACGCTCGCCAAATTAACAGCAGAAGAAGCTGCTCGATTACAATGTAACGGCGGATAACACTGGAAGATTAGGTGCGGAAATTTTGAGGAATTTGGGTTGGATTGGGTTGGAGTTTGTAGCGTTTCTGGTAGGTCTTCTTATATCGGTGGGAACCGGGCCCCCCGCGCCGGTAGGGAGGAGACGTCGGCGCCAGTGGGAGAAGTGGGATTTGGGAAACTGCGGGGTTTTCGTAAAGAAAGCTGTGTGCTGCTGCCCTGCGCGCGCCCACCGTGGTGTCCTGTGGCGACGTTGCCACTCGGCACTGCCAGGCGGCAGCGTTTCGCGTTGGTGTTTTCTGGCCTTCTAGATGAAGTGACTCAAGTGAGTCAAAACCGGTGATGTGGCGTTGGGGTGTAGCGTGGTTCACTCTTCCGTGCTGCGAGTGAGTGTGCTTTTCCTTTAGAATTTGACACGCTCTTACCTCCTAGTTGGAGGCTTGGACTGGGTAGATGTATAGCTGCAGCCTCCGGGCAATCGGAAAGTTAGCAGTTAGTACATGACTACAGCCTTGTTTTGAGGAGCGGTAGCTTTTGTCATAAGCTGTTTTTAGGTTTTATATTTGAAAAATAGTTGTAGCTGATAGTTTGAGCTTTTCCTAAGAGATCGCTTACGACTTTTTGTTAGTCTAGTTGGTAGTTTCGACTGTAGATGAAGGATAAAATGTCTGAAATACCCTTTAGGGTCATGAAGAAACGCTTATGTGTTGATTTAGCGTAACTATGGTTGTTTTTTTTATCCTTTTTGCAGAAATATTATTGAAACAACTTAATTGTACTAAGTTATGTACAATTGAGCAGCATTTTTCGCAACGTCCATGTCTCCTTTGTTTTTTATTATTCTTTGCCAATAAAATGGAAAAGACAATATGTATGTACTTAGCTACGGAATTTCAATACTTTTTTTACTTAGCCAGTTAATAATAATGAAAATGAATTAGAAAGCAAATATCATTCATTGTTTATAAGCAAGCGCTATCATCGCGTATGAATACAACTAATTAATTGATCGTCAAAATGCAGCTAGCTTTCAGAAGGTATCGGTGATGAAGGATGGATCAAAATTTGTATGCTCATGGATTGCATTTTCTAATTGTTGTAAATCCTAGATTGCCTTTTCTAATTGTTGTAAATCCTAGATTGCTTTTCCTAATTGTTGTAAATAAATCCGTGAACACACAAGATTTCTATGAACACACATGATTTCACATCTATCCATGAACAGAACATGCAAGAACACAATGATTTCAGTTATTTGAATACAACAATGGTCAGGTAACCAATTCTTTGATCAATATGTCGAAAGTTCAGAAATTTTCAAAGAATCCCACAAATATCAGGAAAAAGGGGAAAAAAACTAGATCTAGCTAGATCGCGCCTTGCCTGGCCCATTGCTGTCGCCAGGCCGCCACTTCCGCCTAGCCATGTTGGCGCGTTGCCCTCGGCCTTCGCCGTCACCGACCAGATCTGCAGAGTAGACGATGTGACAGTCATCGAGACGAAGGGATGTAGCGGATTCGGCATCGTCGTTGACCTAGAATGGGACGGGGAGGGATTCGGTGGCGCCTTCTGGGAGAGGGTCGGCGACGTTCGGGAGGAGATCTGGACAGAGGGAGACGAGCTCCCGCCGCCCTCAACAGGGGAGGGCGGGCGGAGGAGGAGGAGGACGTGGGTGCCCTGGGGGAACCGATTGGGGGCGGCGATTCCGGACGACGTTAAGAGGGAGCGTTGGGAAGGGGGCGGGGGGAGGGTCGTCGGTGTCATTGGGAGGGAGGTGGCGGTGGCGACTCTCTAGGGTGAAGGGGGTGTGCGGTGGTATTTGGTAATTTTCATCGACTTTTAGTGGAATGTCCCAACTTTAATCACCAAAAGCGAGGAAAAGCACCTCTTTCCTAGCTTTTGGCTTTTAATACATTCTCTCAAAAGCCAGCTTTTAACTTATCCTCAAAGTTGCTTAGACCATCTCCAATGTTGTTTTAAGCTGATTCCATGCATGCTTTGGGCAACATAGAGTTGATTAAATGACATCAATTCCAATATAAAAAAATAAGGAGTCGAACCCAACTTAGCATCCGGCTTCAACACAAATAGAATATATATTTTTTACTAGATGCTTAGTGAGTGCATTAACTCCAAGAACAACAATCCATGGAGGCGGTGGTGGTCAGGACGTCATGAATTGAACTTGTCGACGGTAGCGGCGAGGCCGTGCATGGAACCGCAGCCATGGGAGCTAGCTAAGCATGAGGCTATCGAAAACTAACCATCCATCAACACCAAATTCCACCAGAACGAGCGAAACAAAAACCGGTGTTGCTCGCAAGATCCACCCCCCTATCATCACACGGCTGGAGCGGCAAAATGGAGGGGCGGGCTGCGCTCAACATCGGCGGCGACAGAGGATAGGGAGGGGGTTGGGCGAGAGAGAGGAGGGGATGGCAAGATGGCATCAATGGATCGGAGAAGATGAAGTCGAGGTTGTGGAAGGGATGGGGTTATGGTTTTTTTAATGACGTGGGTTCCACCCAGAGAGAGGGGTCAATTCTATATGCTACAAGTAAAAAATGATGATTCTTATGAATGCTTAGATGGCATGTTATTGAACCTGAACCGGTTTAATACATTAGAGATGCCCTTAGAAGCTAGTCTGTTTGTGGCCTTTCGGTTTTTTAGAACCAAAAGCCATCTTTAAGCCTCAAACATGTAACTGGAAAGTTTGCTATACAAACATAAATTACCGAGGTAGGCCTGCCCGATGCAGATTTTTTTATGACCCGTTTGGCAAAGATATGATGGTAATGGACCGAGGCCATGCTGTTTTGCAATATTTTTTCCAATCATGCATGATGCAGCGGCGTGGTGCGCCTAGTCGAATTAAAAAAATGAACCTTTTGGCAGGACAAACTCTGCTAGAAAAAAAAGTGTGATTCTTGTTGCGAGTTTAGCAACCGAAATTAAACTAAAGAACGATCCAAGCACGATAATCCCGGAGCGCGTGCACAATATCATATTTCAGTGAGCATCCGGTGAGACGTCTCGCTCAGTTTGGCGAGAATAAGATGCATAAATATTTATGCTTACCACATATTTGTATCCCGCAGGTGGTGTCGTATATGTTGAGGAACCGTCGCTGGCAAGTCCAGTCCAAGCGATTACCTCGTATACAAAATCAGAATCGTAAGAACGATGCAAGAACACAAGAACACAACAATAGATGAAAACACACAGGTATGAGAGGAGACTGCAGGCTTCTCTTTATTGCTCTTCCAATAATGAATTGTGTACAATGTTTGGGGGTCCCCCTCCTATATATAGTCTAGGGTGGATGAGGTGCCCACCCGGACCCGGACTCCTGGCCGGGTCCGGTTTCCTAATACTCCCCCTTGGGCTCTCATCCTCCATGTACATGCCTCGCTAAAACTCCATAAAAACCCAGTGGGAAAAATTTTGGAGAAAGAGTACATGAATCATGTTCTGCTATGTTGCACGAATTGCCTCATTAAAAACCTTAATCGAGAAACTTGGGAAAACTCGTCAAGGAAAAAGTACAATTAACCCAATTTTATTTAATCTCGAGATTAGCTCTTTCGGTACTTGATCTTCGTGATCAAGCTTTAGTAATGAGTTTGTGAAGGTTCTCCCCTTGAATTCTGCACTTCTCTAAGTCTCATCATTCCAATTCCACGTACGCACCTTTCAAAGCTAGATCTTTGAAGTGATTTAGTGAACAAATCGCAAGATTTTCACATGACTTAGTATGCAATACCTTAATTTCGTCCATCTTTTGCATTTCATGAGCATAGAAGAACTTGGGGTTGATATGCTTTGTGAGAGGACTCTTCACATAACCCATCTGCACTTGTGCAACACAAGTTGCATTATCTTCGTAGATAATAGTGGGGGTTTGTGCGGTATTCAATCCACATGATGCTGGATATGGTGAATCATCCGCGAAGCCAAGAGCATTCACGTGCGGCCTCAAATGCGGTGCTATGATTTCTGAATGGTTCGTCGAAGTTGATACCATACTTTGCTTAGATGATTTCCATGAAATTGCAGTTCCACCACACAGAAATACATAGCCTGTTTGCTGCATAGCCAGTCATTGTAAGGTCCTGGTTCTTTCTGTAGAACAGGCCAAGATCTTTACTTCCTTGGAGGTATCGGAAGACGTCTTTTATTCCCTGCCAATGCCTTTTGGTAGGTTCTGCACTATACCTTGCTAAGAGATTCACTGCGAAAGCAATGTCCGGTCTAGTGCAGTTTGCTAAATACATGAGTGCTCCAAGCTGCGCTCAAGTATGGGAATTCGGTCCCGGACTTCCTCCCCTTTTCTTTAGGTGCGAGCGGGTCCTTGTCTTCTCGCAAGAATCTCCGATCATTGGCACCTTTGAAGGATATGCCTTTTCAAAGCCGAACCTTTCCAACACCTTACGAGTGTAGGTTGGTGATGTACTAAAATCCCTTCAGGTATGCTCAAGCTGCAAGCCTAAGCAATATTTGGTTTTACCCAAATCTTTCATTTGAACTCGACTCGGTAAGAGCTTGCTTTTCAATATCTTCCAAAGTCCCGATGATATTCGGATCATCTACATATCTTGAGATTATACATAATCCATCATGGGATCGCCAGTATAAAAACACGGGGACAATCCTCACTGTCGTGTAGCCTTTCTTGCGAGAAAGTCGCAAGCGATTATACCACATCTGCTGATTGCTTGATCCATACGGTGACTTTACGAGTTGCACATTTGTATAGTTTTTATTTGCTCTGTCTTGGTTGATGCAGGATACCTTGGTACCTTCATATAAATTTCGAATCCAAGTTCCCATAAAGGTATCACGATTACCACATCCATCAATTTCATTTCCAAATTGATTCTGCCATTGAGATTAAGTATCTAAAGGTAGTTCCGCCATGACCAGGAATAGGTTTCTTCATAATCGACTCGGGTCTTTGAGTGAAACCTTGTGCAACAAGCCTTGCTTTATATCTTACAACTTCATTGTTTTCATTTCTCTTTCGAACAAATACCCATTTATGCCCTCAGAGGTGCACATGGGAGGTGTGCGACTTCTGAGCCCAAACACCTCTCTTTTATTCGAGATATTAGTGCTTCTATTGCCTTCTTCCAATCTTTCCAATCGATCTTTTCTTGCAATCGTGAGCGATGCGAGCTCGGATCAAGATCAATGATTGTGGCAATTTTCTTTGCAAAATAAATGTCGACATTAGTTGTTGCTCTATTCATAGATTCTCCCATGGTCACATAATTTATAGCTATTTCTTCATGGGGTGGTTACGCTAATGCTTCTACTTGTTCACCATTGCTTTCAATTGCGGGGCAAGTCCTTTAGTTTTTCTCAGATGTGTGCGCACACATCCATCTTGATGTCTCCTCCGTGGGAATATTCAAATCTGGTATGCCTTTTCTTTGAAGGTTTCATACCGTGCAGTCTCAAGCGGCTCCCCTTACATTTGTGGGAACTTGGTGATCGGCTGTGACAAGTCCTTCTTATCCTTTTTCACCAGGCGTCCCCGGTTACTTGGGATTCGAGGGGACGGAGTTCTCGTCCTTTTATTCTGAGGTCTCTAGACGGGATTAGGGATACCTTCTATTTTCTTTGGTATTTCACCCCTCTCACTAGTGCATTGCGTGCCCACGGGATTAGGGACCGAAAAATGTCGGGAAATAACGTGGCAAGCCACGGGAATTAATGCACATGACCCACGCACTAGTGCATTGCGTGCAGGCACATGCGACTTGGTCACGCTCTTCAAATCACTAAAGTGGTCAGGCAGTTGATTCGCTAATACTTGCAAATCAATTATCTTCTGGACTTCTCTATCTGTTTCACTAGTGCGTGGGTCATGTGCATTAATTCCCGTGGATTGCCACGTTATTTCCCGACATTTTTCATCAAGAGGTTGATTTCCTCCCCCTAATGACGGGAAACTATCCTCATCAAATATCTTTGTCGTAGCGAACGGTCATATGCAAATCTCGATCATTGGGTCGAATACGATTATGGATGCGATCTCATAACCAACATATATCCCGATTTTCGGAGAGGGCCCATTGCGTTCATTGCGGTGGTGGTATAGGTACATAAACCTTGCAACCAAACCTTGAAGATGAGAGATTTTCGGTGGTGACCCTTGCGCTAGTTGCATAGGTGAATGGATGTTGTATCTTGACGGTCTAAAATTGATGAGAGTTCTTGCATGCGAGATGCGTGTCCCCAACACGTAGTTGGTAAATTACAATTCGTAAAGCGGTCGGACAATGAATTTAATTCTTTTAATCAATGCTTACGCTAGTCCATTACGAGTGTGGACATGTGATGCAGAGTGCTCAGCGGTAATTCCCATTGCCATGCAATAATCATCAAATGCCTTTGAAGTAAATTCTCGGCGTTGTTCATTCGATGGACTTCACATGATGATCGGGAAATTATTTTTATTTTAATTATATGCGAGATCGACTTTGCAAAAGCATGGTTTCGTGAGACAACGAGCATACATGCGACCATTTCGAGGAAGCATCGATGAGCACCATAAAGTACCTAAATGACCTGATAGGGGCTGAATAGGACATAAATGTCTCCTGGATTCGGTCCAGAATGCGGGAGTTCATCCTTCACTTTCAGAGAAGAAGGTCTAGTAATTAATTTCCCGGTGGCGCATGCAGGACACACAAAATCTTCTGGATTCGGGAAATTCTTTACATTAATATTATGTCCCTGAGAATTGTTAATTATATTTCTCATCATCCTAAGACCGGGGTGGCCTAATCTATCATGCCAGAGACAGAAAAGTTCAGAGCTTCTAAAAGATGTTTTCAGGACAGTATAGGCTGCAGGTGCCTTAATATGAGTGTAGTATAGCCCAGATTCATATGAAGGAAGTCGTTCTAATACCCTTTTCCCATTCTCCTCACGCTTTGTAATGGCGGTATTCCTTACCATACTCTTCTTGATCTCTACATGGAGACCGTTAGCGCGAATATCTTTAAAACTTAAGAGAATTCTAGTCGATTCCGGTACAACAAGGCTTCTTCAATGACCAATGTCGTGCCCATCGGGAGTATAATTGTGGCTCTTCCTGAGCCTATTATACAAGTATCGCTGCCGGCGATTGTCGTAAGACTACGGCATTCTTCTTGATCATTTGGAAAAATTTCGTCTCTCTCGGTATGGTATTCGTTGTGCGCTATCGCTGGGCACACTTCCTCCATAAGGCGCCACACGCGTTACGATATATAAAGTATTTATTAATATGGGTAGAAAACAATCCACACATAAATCATACTTCAAAACAGAACAAACTTGCTTCATTAATATGGGAAAAGTCTTCTTTGGACACATCATAAGAATTTATTGCAAATGCTCTTCTAGAGCTTACAACCTTTATTCAATAATTCAAAATTCTAACATAAGCGCAAGCGAGTGTAAAACTAAGTGCCATGCATGCACTAGATTGAATCGTAAGTAAATTAACTTCACTGAATGCGGTCTACTTCTATCTTTTCTTCTTCGTCAACTACTTTGCGGCGGCTGCAATGTCCAAAGAAGGAGTGGTAGGGTTTCTTTGCGAGGATGTCCACATCCATAGGTGCGACCAATGATGTGGATCTTCAATGCTGCAATGGCGAGTGCGCCTCATGCTGTCCTTTGCCCTTCTTCTTTGCCTTGAAAGCATCAATCACGTGCTGCGGTTCACGGCAGACACGTGACCAATGTCCCCAAGTGCCACATTTGTAGTAGCTTTGGTCCTGCTGACCATAGGGTTTCTCATCGCGCTTCTTTTGGTCGCCTTTCTTGACTTGAGCATTTTGCTTAGTTTTGTGGCTCATGACCTTACCCTTCTTGCCTCTGCGCCGAGTGAGGCTTTCTCACCTGTAGTGCTAGCATTGACTTCATGGCCAACTTTGCTACTAGGTGGCTGCGAGATGTAGTTCTTTCTGAGAACCTCATCTTGAGCTTCCGCAACTTGCATAATATCAATCAGTTCGGCATATTCCTTGAAGCCATTCTGACGATAGTTGCGTGCGGATTGCACCGCATTTGGGTGAAAGGTAGATAGGGTTTTCTCAATCATCTCTGCATATGTGATTACTTTACCACAAAGCTGAATATTTGTACAAATTTTGTGCAAAGCAGAGTTGTACTCCTCCACGGTCTTATAGTCAGCAAAACGTAGTCGAGTCCATTCCTGCTCTGCCCGGGGCAGGATGGTGTACTTCAGTTTCTCGAACCGCTTCTTCAGGGCGGTCCATAATGCCAGTGCGCTCTTCTCTGCCATATACTCATTCTTGAGAGTTAGGCAAAGGTGATGTCTGAGAAAATGAAGTGCCTGATCATTCTCCTCAGCAGTTGGGACGACATCCTGCGAGGTGCCGAGTCCGATAGCAGCACGGAGCTTCTTGGCTCCAAGTACGATCTCAACATCTGATGCCCAAGTCAAATAATTCTGGCCATGCTGGGCCAGCTCCTCGAACTTCCGGTTCGTAATTCCAGTCATCTGCATATTCATGCAAGAGGTGCATAAGATTACTACTGGTAATGTGCATAAAAAGGTTGCAAGGATTCCTATAATGTTCCCGTATTTTTCTACGTATTTTCAAGACTTACTGCTATTTCAGTTATTAAAAGCAATATAAATAATTACAAATAATCAAAACAGTAAATACAATAAATAAATTGAAAAGAAATAATAATAACAAAGTAAACTATACTTCAAAGTTCAAAATTATGCAAAAATTTGGATTCCCGAGACCCTTTTCTGCTGGAAAATGACTTTTCGGCGAAATCTGCAATTTTCGGGGGCTAAAACGCGAAATCTCAGTTCTGAGAGATTTTGCGCGTAATTTTCATATTTTCCGAGGTCGTTTTTGTAAAATTCCTTTATTCGCGAAAATTCTACGCAATTATGAACACTTCAAGGTTCTTTTTGCAAAATACCCCTTTTTTTCGTTTTTTTTTTCGAAAATCAAAGTTGGGCCGCCTTCATGGGCCGGCCGGCCTCTTGGCCCAGGCCGCTTGGAGCAAAAGGGGACACACGTGGGTTTCCACGCCTCGATGAAGCCGGCGTGCGCGGCTCCCATGGAGTCCGGCATGGTGCGAGCCGCCGTGCGGGCGGTGGGAAACGGAGGCTGCTGCGGCGCGCGACATGGAACCCAAAGCGTGGCGGCGCCTTGCCGGGCGGCGATGCGGGTGCGCGGCTACGGGTGGCGACCCGCGGCGCGCGGCGGCTCTGGCGTCTGCGTCGTCGCCGGGCGCGGCGTAAGGTGCCTCCGGCGCCATGCATGGAGGCGGCCGGGGCCGGTAGCGCAGGCGCTTATCTTCCCTTTCTATTTTTTTTTCTTTCTTTTGGTCATGTCCGGTGGTTGTTTCATGCGGACGGGTGGGTGAAACTCTGCCGTGCGGCAGGCGACTCGCGCTCAAGCGCGGGTCGGGTTCCGGCGGCGTCGCGGATTCCGGCGGCGGCGATTTCATGACCAGCAGCGGCGCTTGCCGGTGGTGTTTCCAGGCCGTTCGGGGCCATCGCGGCTGCAGGCCGGCGGGTGAAGGCACGCCTGTGCGATTCCGTGGTCGGTGATTTCGGGCACGGCGTCGGAGGTTTCGGGCTCGGTCATGTGTAGTAGATGCAACACACGCGTGCAGGCGGCCGGCAGCACGGCTTCGGGCCTATGATGCAGATGGCACGGTCGCATGTGCAATTTTTCTTATTTACTGTTCATGCGATGTATGCGATGCAATTACGATGTAAAGTAGTGCAACGATCCACCGTGCAATCAACATCCGCTCTTTCATACAATCTATCGATCGGCATTGTGCCGGCGACTCCAAGTCGGCTCGCGATAGATTAGAGCAAATTTGCACCGTAGAATCAATCTAGAAAGCAACAATTGCAAAATTGAAAGCGATCTAGAAAACGAATCAATCTACGAGTGTCGTTCATCGACGGTTACCTTTCCGATCACGAGGAGAGTCGATCGTCGCGATAACGTGTTGAGTAACCGTCATTGTGGTCCAAGTCGACGATTACCTCGTATACAAAATCAGAATCGTAAGAACGATGAAGAACACAAGAACGCAACAATAGATGAAAACACATGTATGAGAGGGGACTGCAGGCTTCTCTTTATTGCTCTTCCAATAATGAATTGTGTACAATGTTTAAAGAGTCATCCCTCCTATATATAGTCTAAGATGGATAAGGTGCTCACCCGGACTCGGACTCCTGACCGAGTCCGGTTTCAGTATAGTCGTAGAAGCACGGATACGCTTGATTCGACGGGACGGGAGCAACTGAAACGGAGGGCCGCAGAGCCGCGCCACCTCACGATTCTACCATGCCACGCCGCCGTTTCGCTTCGACAAGACCCGCCGAGCCGGGGAAAGTGGGAAACCGACGTGGAAGTGACATTCTTCGGCCTGATCCAGTACAGATCAGCCTGCGGATGGCAGGTGTGCGGCTTCATGCAAGTTGCATGCGCATGGGATGCTTTTTTTTTGCCCTGCATGACCAGCAAGTGACCGGGTGACTCACCGCTCTGCTGTTGGTTCAACGACTGACCTGCCTAAGCTTGAAACCGACATGGACAGTGGCTGTTTTCTAGAGGACGTGTAGGTACCGAATCTTTTAATAGTCGTGCTCACGCTTTGACGGTAGCATGTTTTTTTTTGGTTGCAATGCATGCGTTGATCTATTAGGCAGTAGCCAAAATGTCACTGGCAAGTGGCAACAGGAGCTTTCTGGCTTCCTCGAGCATACCGGAACTTTCTGCAAGGGAAAGGTTTCTAAAATCCAGAACGCAATTTATTTGGGTTCTATTTAGCATTACGATGGATTTTAAAGCACTATTTCTCATATATTTAGACAACAATTAGTTGAAAGTACTTTTTAGACGTAACAACAAAGTCTTATTAGAATTAGTGAAGATTCTTCCTTTTCTTTTAAAGAAGTAAAAAACTTTCTAACTAACTAGATTCCACCTTACAACAATAACTGCAAAATGTTCATGCACGTATGTTCTATCACCAATCAGCCCACGCATCATGCTCGTGTAAAAGTCACCTGACCAACAGGCCCTAGAGCCCACGAGATAAGGTATTTCAGGACATGCGAGCTCAGGTCGTTTGGTACACCCGTCCCAAAATTCCAGCCCATCTTAACACAAACTGATTCCAGCCTCCACGCGCCGCCGAAACTCCTCGGCAGTTTGGTGCGACATGCGATTCGACGACGGCGGCTACGCAGTCTCGCAAAGCATCCTCCCTCCGATAAGAAGAGCGCTCCTATTTTGTTACACGCTCCACTAGTCTCATGGCCTTCTCCGACCCACTTAGACCGTGCGAAGTAGAGCTGAAAAAATAGCTCGAGGTTCACAAGCCTGCTCGAGTTCACTATGACTCGGCTCGGTTCAGACTTGTGAATTTTCGAGCGAGACAAGCATCATGTTTGGCTTGTTGAAAAATTGAGCCAAATTCGAGCTGCTCGCAAGCCAATGGGCTCGGTAGCTGTTGAGTTGACACAGTCACTCTCACTCAACCCATTCGACTGTTCGGCCCATTCCCCATCCAGTCCATCCCCAAAACCCAATTCCCTTTCCCCACCCCATCCAACCTGATCGGCCGCCGATCCCCTTCCCCCACCCGGCCTGCTCCACCTACCAGATCCGCTGACGGCCACCGCCATGGCAACATCAGCCACACGGCACCTTCTCCTCTCGCCGACCTCCAAGGACCTCTTCGCCGCCACATCCTTCCCCTCGCCGCCCTCCCCCACCTCCTCCCCCGCCCCCGCCTCCCCGCTTGACACCTTCGCCTTCGACCCCATCCTCTCCGCCTTCCTCTCCCCGTCCTTCTCCCCCTCTGACTTCTCCTCCGCTGCTCTCTCCTCCAGCCTTACCGCATCCCGCGCCAAGCAGCTCCAGGACGCCATCCGCCTCCTCCTCCGCGCGCGAGGTGCTCCGCCGCCACCCGCTCCTCCTCTCTCACATGCTCTCTCTACGCCTCCCTCTCCTCCACCCCATCCATCCGTTGATTTCGTTCCCGACGCCCTCGCAGCCTCGCCTCCACCCTCGCGGAGCTGCCCTAGCGGCCCTCGCCGCCGCCTCCGACCACGCCGTCGCCTCGCGGAGCTGCCCCGATGTCGGCGAGATCCCTGCTCTCCTCTGCCTCCAGTCGGTTGCGAGGATGCCGATTTTTGTACATGTGTTTTGTCATTGTGCGTTGTGAATGAACGCAGATGGAATGAACGTCGCCTGTTCCTGGCTCGCGAGCCGGCTCGAACCGAGCCGTGTTCCTGACCTGTGATCAAAACGAGTTGAGCTGAGCTGAGCTGAGCCTACTATTGAAACGAGCCTGAGCGAGTCTGGCTCGGCTTGTCTCGTTTCAGCCCTAGTGCGAAGTTGCGCTGCGCGGCTCCGTTTCGAGCCGACCGCCCTGTGCAACGCCTCGCGGTCGCGGCCGATGCGAGAACCCAATCGCCAGCACGACGCCGCCCGCCGAGTCTCGGCTGCGCCAGCGGAGGCAACGGTTGATCCAATTCGGCGTGACGACCCGGCTCGGCCTGAAAAATCTGTAAAAAATACCGGCCCAGACGCAAGATAATTCGCTGTCGTTGCCTTCGCCACGACACCTTATCCGCACCAAACCCACTACATTTCGCGCGAGGCGGAGCCAACGGACGATCAGTTCCTCGCCGCTCCCACTCGCACTCGCACTCGCACTCCTCCCCGCCAAGCCATCGACGATGCCTTCTCCCAGTTGTTATCTGCTCCTAAACCCTTCCAAATCCTACCACCGCCTGCCGTCTCCCCGCCTCCCCGCCCGCCGGCTCCATGTCTCCTGCGACGTGCCGGGGAGGAGGAGCGGCGCCCCCGGCGGGAAGCGCGAGGTCGTCCCCACCGGCGTCGGCAAGGCCAAGAAGCGGATCGTCTTCTTCGACGCCGCGCCGCCGGTGTCGCAGTCCCAGCAGAGCGGCGGCGCGGGCTGCGAGGAGGGTAAGGTGAGGACGAAGGACAACGCGGCGTTGGGGTTGCTGAGGAGGGCGACCAAGAGGACGCTGGCGCTGCTGTCCAACCTCCCGCTCGCCATCACCGAGATGTTCGCCATTGCCGCCCTCATGGCATTAGGTAACTTCTTCTGACATTGCTAGTGCCTCCGGATTTATTTGCATTGCTTACGCTTTGACAATTGCAGGCACGGTGATTGACCAAGGAGAGGCGCCGAGTTACTACTTCGAGAAATTCCCCGAGGACAACCCGGTGTTCGGCTTCATCACGTGGAGGTGGATCCTCACCCCCGGCTTCGACCACATGTTTTCCTCGCCGGTCTTCCTCGGCCTCCTCGCGCTGCTCGCGGCGTCGCTCATGGCCTGCACCTACACGACCCAATTACCAATGGTCAAGGTCGCAAGAAAGTATGACCGTGCTGTTACATATGTTATCCTCTTGATAGGCCACGGTGCCCATGGTCAGAGTGAGACATAACATCAGGTGCCAATGGTTTCTCGCAGATGGTCGTTTATGCATTCGGGAGGAAGCATTCGAAAGCAAGAGTTTGCAGACTCTCTCCCCCGCGCATCCATTCAGGATCTGGGGGTCATCTTGATGGGCGCTGGATATGAGGTGATTGTTGTCACCTTCAATGTACTTTTTGATTTTGAAAAATCTCGATGTACTTTTGTGGACCTTCAATGTACTTGATTAAGTTGATTTGTCCAAGTGCTGTTCTTATCTCTCTTTTTTTTAAAAAAATCGACTGTTCTTATCTTATTGACAATTTAAGTTGATTTTGTCCAAGTGCTGTTCTTATCTCTTTTTTTTTTTCTTTTCAAACGACTGTTCTTATCTTATTGACAAGTACATTATGTGTGTTTAATCCGTCGCAGGTATTCACTAAGGGGCCGTCTTTGTATGCTTTCAAAGGGCTCGCTGGTCGGTTTGCGCCCATCGGCGTGCACTTAGCTATGCTTTTCATCATGGCAGGTGCCACGCTTAGTGCGACAGGGAGCTTTAAAGGCTCGGTGGATGTTCCCCAAGGGCTGAATTTCGTCATTGGAGATGTGATGAAACCCAGAGGCATTCTCTCTGTTGCGCCGGATGTTTTCAATACCGAAGTCCATGTCAACCGGTTCTACATCGACTACTATGATAGTGGAGAGGTAGTCACTTTGCTTAGCATTTTGTGTGTTTGTGTTCTTATGTGAGATTAGATTGATAGGTAAGCAAAATAATTGGATTTGCCAGGTTTCGCAATTCTATAGCGATCTTTCACTTTTTGACCTTGATGGCAAAGAAGTAATGAGGAAGACGATCAAAGTTAATGATCCCCTGAAGTATGGAGGGGTCACAATCTACCAAACGGACTGGGGATTTTCAGCACTGCAAGTGAAGAAAAATGGTGAAGGCCCTTTCAATTTGGCCATGGCCCCCTTGAAACTGAATGGTGACAAGAAGCTCTTTGGAACATTCTTACCACTTGAAGATTCAGATTCTTCTAATGTCAAGGGAATGTATGTTTGTTTTTTCCCTGTTCTGAATTAAACAATGAACTTGAGCCATTAGCAATGGGTTATTAAATTCTTTTATTGATGACTTGTAGATCGATGCTTGCTCGAGACCTGCAGTCTATTGTGTTATATGATAAAGAGGGTAAGTTTGTAGGGGTTCGTCGACCAAGCTCAAAACTCCCCATTGAAATCAATGGTAACGAAATAGTCATCGAAGATGCTATTGGCAGTACAGGTCTCGATCTTAAGGTCAGAACTATGGATTCATTTCTTCCCTTTTGAAGGCATTTGTGCATGTTTCATATATCACTAAATGTGTCTTCTGTTTTCCTTACCATCAGACTGATCCAGGAATTCCTATCGTGTATGCTGGATTTGGTGCACTCATGTTAACGACCTGCATTAGCTATCTTTCGCACTCTCAGGTGCGTGCGTATATGGTACTTATTTTTTGTTGTCGTTTTGGACAGAAGTATCGTACTAATTGCTAAAAGTTTGTGGTTTGATTTCTGTGTAGATATGGGCATTGCAAGACGGAAGTACAGTAGTTGTTGGAGGGAAGACAAATCGAGCCAAGCTTGAATTTTCTGAAGAGATAAACCGGTTACTTGATAAAGTACCAGAGCTGGTCGGTGTCAATGAGAATACAGTAGATAGTAAATCAAGTGCTACATAAGGGGTTCATTTTTTTTTGGCTGAGGCTGTTGAAGATGCAGATGTTCGGTTCTTGTGAATTGAAGTTGGAAATCACGAACTAGTCCCTTCAACAACAGAAAATCATACTCTCTTCGGTGGAAGATAGGTCATTCTGCAATTGGACTTTGTATACCACGTCAAAGCAATAATTTTCTTACGAGAATGTCACTATACAATCTAAATAGGTAAGGGCTTATGGCGTTCTTGCATTGAAACTAAACAGATAATGCCGCTCTATTACTACAAAACAAAGTGATAAATTATAGCCTGAAGATGTACCCATGGTTCTGTAACTGAATTTTTTGGGAGCATGTTTCAAGAAAGTCATACAAACTCATTGAAAAATTACAATAGATGCTTGATTTTTGTTGAGATATGGGTGTGGCTAAATCCCTTCATTGCAGGAGATACTGATGCCCTTTCATTCCTATCATTAATGTTGTGGTCGGTTACTGAACTTGGGGTCAACACCTTCTCTATTGTAGGTCCATGTAGAACAAGTTGGTACATAACATTTTTCAGACTGGTCAAATTAAGGATGAGCATAAACTAACAAGAAAGATTCTTCTATTGGTCATTTTCGATGCCCGAACCCAATGATGAGTTTCAGGTGGGTTATTTAGCTATAACTAAGTAACCAGCCGCATCTACTACCATGTGGTGATGCTACACAAACATGTGACATGTTCAATTCCTAATTTCTAGTATTTGATGGCCTCCATGAGAGGCACATGGAAGCTCAGCACTTGAATTTTTTTGCTCGTTCCTCAGTGGTACCAAAACTTCAGATTCCCTGGCTTCCCAAAACCTGGAAAGACCTCTCTTGAAATCTCAATATCCGCTGAAAACAAGATATGAACTTGACATTTGAAGAAAACAAGATCACAAACAATCATTTAGGACTGAATGATATTTTCTTACTTTCAGATATCTTCTCTCTCTCTCTCTCTCTCTGAATATGTAAAGACATGTCACATTGCCAACCCAAAAGTCTTATCAGAGTCTGCATTCTGCAAAAGTCACTGCTTCACTGCATTCAGTTTACTTTTGCCTATCAGCTTCTGAAGACCTGCAAAAATCTCACTCGTCAGGTCAAGGCCTCAAGGGCCTCTCGAACTGAAAATTCAAACCCGGTAAAACCAGTGGAATCTTAAACCCTCAACTAAATCACGAACTCCGAGATGTCGCGGTTCGGTGGGCGGCGGCGCGCGGATCATGTGCATGTGATCACATTGTCTGATGGGAGTTAGATAATGCCAACCTGACAGTATCTGAGGAAGGCAAGGTAGTTGCTATGCAAGCCTAACTAACTTCTGATCATGGCCGGTCAAGTCAAACACACACAAAGATAGCTGCTTCACATCGCAGAAGCTGCTGAGCTGACTAGCTGAGCACCACCTATAAAAGGAGACACACACAACACTTGTTCTTCCATAGCTGCATTGGCATTGCACAAGTGTACAAGCCTGTATATTTCTTCTTCTTCCAGTGTTGTGACTCACGGCAAGAATGGCGAATGTGAGCGTCCCGAAGCCGGCGAAGCGCCTGTCGCGCAAGCGGAGCTTCAGGCTCGGCCTGCCGCTCCTCTGCGGGCAGTCCGACGCGGCGAACCCCGGTGCCCGGCCGTCGTCGTCGTCTTTCGGCAGGAGGTCGTCCAGCAGCAGGCAGTGCGAGCTGCACAGGATCTTCCAGCACTTCGACAGGGACAACGACGGCAAGATCTCTGGCGCCGAGCTGCGCGCGTTCTTCGCTTCCATGGGCGACGACACGCCGATGCCGTCGTCGTCGGGAGGAGGTGGCGGCTACCTGCTGGACTTCGCCGGGTTCGTGGCTCTGATGGAGAGGGGGGAGGGCAGCCAAGAAGAGGATCTGAGGAGGGCGTTCGAGGTGTTCAACGCCGTGGAGTCCGCCGGGAGGATCACGGCCAGGGGCCTGCAGAGGGTGCTCGCCCAGCTCGGCGACGAGCGGTCCGTCGCCAACTGCGAGGCCATGATACGGGCGTACGACGTCGACGGCGACGGGGGCCTCGACTTCTATGAGTTCCAGAGGATGATGAGCTAAGTAAAGCTGGTTATAGAGAGATCTTCAGTTTCGAAGCCCTTAAGAAAGGGTTGTTCATAAGTCTGCATCCAGATGCTGCCATGCAGATTGTTACAAGGAAGAAGAGTTCTGCACAGAACTCTTTCTTGCCTGAAGCAAATTTGCTGTCTCATCTTGTGTTGTTTCATTGTTTGGTGTGCTACCGCCACACCAGTGTACCAGGGACCAGTAAAGTTACAGTTATCTGGAAATGAACTAGATGAACAACACTGAACTGACGTAACAGGAAGTTGCATGGTAGCTCACCATTTGCAGCATCTACACTTGCATTGGGTGCCATATCTACACTTGCATTGGGTACCATTCAAACAAGATTCAAACAGAGAAGCCATCTTTCTCAAGAATTTTGGACAAAACATCTCAGCAAAATCTTTACAATTGCACCACAAACATTCAGCTTCTACATGTGACCCGTAATACAGTGGTACTAGTGTACTACTATTGCACAATGCTGTAATAATCAACAGTGCAACAAACTGATGTCTCGTGATAAGTAGTAGACCAGACAAGAAATTCTGTACCCAGAATTAAGAGAGCTTCACATATATATGAAGCATCACAAGCACAATGCACACATATTCTCAAGCCTCACAAGTCAAAAGTACTAATCTACACCCCATTTTGTTTTCACTTCCTGGGGAACAACCTACCATGTAAGACATTACCACACTATTTTATCAGCGATATTCCACATAAGAAAACACGATGACTTCATTGCACAACTACTTGAGATCTCAACTCCGACCCGGTTGCAACTGGTTCCCTTGCTGTTCGACGTAAGGCCGAACAAAAGTCCTCCTCCACCACACCTCAAAGGCCTTCTGCAGATTGGGGCAGCTGTCCCCAACCTTCAAGAAGCTCCCGAGCCACGAGAGCAGTATCGTCTGCTGATCCTCCAGCGGGAGCGTCAAGATAGTCCGCCCGATCCCTTCCTCCACAACTTTCCGGTCGAATGACCTGCAACCATGCTGCAACCAGTTGTAGTCATCCATGAGAGGCTGCAGCCAGACATCCAAGAGAAGTTGTCGCGTGTCCTTTGAAGGGAGCATCTCTCCTTTCCCAATTGCCACAAAGAGCCGTGATGTGACGCAGCTGACAAGGTGACGCGACTTGGTTGGTAACTTGGAGTGCAGTCCGGCCAGCTCACGTTGGTTAGACCACATGACCGCAAACTCATCGGCAGTGTTCCTGTCAGCTAAAATGTCAGCTAGCCAAATTAGATTATCTGCTTCTAGTGCAATTTGCCGAAAAACTGGTTCTTTAAGGTCCAACGGTTGCTCGGCGAACTCAGGGTCAGATGCTTGCCGAAACAAGGTCAACAAGGACTTCAGGCAAGTCTGGCTAGAGCTGTAGAAAGTCTCAGCACATAAGTCAGCAGAATTACCGGTACAACTGCTGTTCTCCTTCAGAAGCTTCAGGACCAATGACTTCATCTCGCGGCGCCCTCTATCCTCTCTGCTTTTCAAAACTAATTCAATGATATGCGCAAATGTGTCATTTGGTGGGCTTGTCAGATCAGAAGCTACCCTCTTCAGTATTGGGCTAACGCCATAATTCACACTCTGAAGATGCCGAACAGATGCGACCACATCCTCCTCTTCTTCCCCAACCCAAGGGACCGCTTCCAAGTAATCTAAGCAAGACATGACACATGCTCGGAAACCTAACAACTCTGCAACCTGTACAGCATAAAACATAAATTTCCCAGGGAACAAAAAAGCATAAGCAGAAGAAAGGTGCATTTGTTCTGAAGTTTCCAGGTTGGTTGGTCCTAATTAAGGTACAACATTGGTGAGGATTGAGGAATGGCCAAGGTACATGGTGTCATGGGCCTGATTGGTGTGATTGTCTTCCTACCATTTGCTCCATAAAGTACTAGCATAATGAATGGCTGCCTGCCTAGCTTGATTTTGTCCCAACTCCCACCAACTGGTATGTGCAAGATATATTTATCAGTTGTGGGCTATGCAGTCTTTGTCAACTTGTATTGATTAAGTGACACACTGTAGTATTATAGGTATAGAAGACAATACCCCTTTGATGTAACAGCATGAAACAGACATACAGATAGTATTCGGTACATCTAACAATGGCTTGTTATTTACATTTAAGGATTGCTAGATTATTACTAGTAGTAATTCATAACCATGCTGCTCTAAGGCAAATATTTTTCCTTAGGTAGATATACCAAGTTAGCATTAACTTTTTTTGAGAGAGAAGTTAACATTAACTTTGATTTAAGTAGATTGTACATAAGAGAAGCTTCTAGGTATTAAAAAGTTGGACTATAGGAAAGGTTGTTGTACTAAGGAAAATATTCGTACTAAGTTATCATAAAGTAAAACTCGGCATTTATCTGATAGAAGAGCAAAACTCGGCATTTTACCCCCCCTTTTTTGAGCTATTTTACGACACACTCAATTCAATATGGGTCGTTCATTCCTTTTAATCCAATGATTCAGATTACTTAGGATTTAGTTATACTACACGTGGCAGCATGGCAGCATGAGCAGTAGGATCCCAATAGGGGTAAAATTGTAAAGAGAATGCATGGAATAAGAGTAATTTCGGTGGTGGCAGTTTGAGAGATTAGGTTTAGGAAAAATGTCGTTAATATCCTTAGAAAAAAATAGATTTACCACGAAATAGAAAAAAAATAGATTTACCACAAAAGTCTAAAACACCCTCAAGAAATCAACGGTCAGATATCATTTCTACTACCAGTAGAATGTATTGTAAAAAATCTCTTTTTTTCCATATCTAACTTACTGAGCTTAAAAAGGCAAATCAATGAACTATACCAATTTTTAGTCAACTGAAAGGGAAAAGGTACATAATCAAAATTGAGCTAGAGCAAACCTTCAAGATTCGAAGAACGCGTGGAACACTTTGCTTGATCAACCTCTGCTTGACATCACTGCAGTACATCAATCCAACAGTCTCAACATAAATCTCCACATCCTCACAATCAGGCACTTCTATGCTCGACATTGGAGATTGCCTTGAGAGCTTATCAGCAAAGAAGGTGCTGTTTTCGGATAGGATGTTCTTGTGAACACTCATCTTCACAGCAACCCCGTCCTTTCCATACAGCACAACCTTCAAGTCACTCATCTCAATCTGACCAAATCCAACAGATATCTTATGCTGCTTCTGTGGCCTTTCATTCACCACCTTCGGTGGATTAGGGGTGGCATTGTCCGCCAACAAGCACCTTTGCTCATCTGAATTGGTTCTAGACCTTGTAGGAGTTGAATGTGTTCTTCTCTCTGACGAGATAGTTGGCGCTCTTTGAACCGAGGAGACCTTCGATGCAGGAGGGGATGCACCCCCTTTAGGCTTTGCTTGCTGGTTTTGGTTCTTCGTTGTCTTCTGGAGCACGGCCTGGGACGGGCAGCACCAGAATCCTTCTGGGGTTACAGCAATGGGGACATTTCTGATCTTTGTCGCTCGGGCATCGAGGCTTCCAACCTTGAATTCTGCCATTCTACCTTAGGATGCTTTTGACCAGTGACTTTTCTGATGTTAGCTACAAAACCAGCAGCAGTTCATATACCTGAGCAGCAATGCATTAGAGTTAAATTGATGGATTGAACTTGCAAGTTTGCAACTATAAAATAGGACATATTATGAATGTTTTGCTCTGTATGTATACAAGAGAAGATGACAGTTTACAGTATCTTCTCTATGAGCAGTGAGCACACCTCCTAGAATATTCATAATTTTCACCTAATTCTGTTTTTTTCCATTCCACGAAGTAGTACAAACTTCAGACCCATCTTTCAAGGCCAGAAATTTGCTAAAGTAGCAGCAAATACTCGGCGAATTCATAATCAAACCTATCTTGGAAGCAAACACAAACAACTAGGCCAAAAATCCCACATTTCTAGAGCCTGAATACATGGATGCCCAAGCTTCAGCAAATTGGAATGGTCATCATAAATCACCCCCACAAAGCCACCAAATCCAAAATAAAATGCCGCCAAAGCCACCTAAAAATTTCCTAATTACCAAGTTCAAGGAACCAATTTTAGGTAAAACATACCAAAAAGAAAAGAATCAAAGAAGGTATCACATACCTCTCCAACACAATCCTCCCTCACTCTTCAGTTCCAGCCACACAGAGGCCCAATCTTTCAGCAAATTGATCAAATGACCATCACCAATTCCCTAGGAAACACCTACCATGAAGCAAAACCAGAACAAAATCGCTTCAAAAGTTCAGGACATCACAGATACTGAGAAAATTACCAAGATGAACACAAATACCTCCCCCAACACAGCTCAGCCGCAGCCAATATTAATGATGACGAGCCGCTGCAGCATCTAGCCAGGTATGACAGGAACCTCACATCATTTCTTTCCCCAAAGTTGAAAGATAAAAAAAAAAAAAAAAAAAAAAAAAAAAAAGATGAAGGGCAAAGAAGCAAGGAAAAGCAATGGAAGGGAAAGAGCACAAAGCAGCTTCTTTTAGCTTTACCAGATGAGTAGTGTCCACCCTTTAACCGTCTAAGATACCACATCGGTCATCATGGCAGGCAGCCTCCCTCTCCTCCTCCTCCTCCTCCTCCTCCTCTCTCTCTCTCTCTCTCTCTCTCCTCCCTCCCTCCCTGAATTTATTTTGAGTTTTTCTTTGTTTTGTTCTTCTCCTCTTGTTTCTTTGCTTCCTCTTTATCCCACTGTGTTCTATCTGTTCCTTGTTTGTAGTTGTACCGGCTCAAAGCAGTACAGGAGCTAGTGGTTGCTGTGTGCGTCCTGCTCCTTTTGCATCAGACACCTCGCTATAAAACAATGCCCTAAATTGGCATAAGATTCTATCTTTTACCCCTGTGTCTCCATTGGTTCTTGTGAGGAGTTTCTCTTCTCTCACCGTGCAGTGCGGGGCCCACTGTCAGTGTAAGATTTCGCCCAGTCTGGTCCGGTGTTTTGTCTGATTTACTCCTCTCTTCGATGTTTACTGTTCTTGGGTAGTACAATTGTTTTTTTTACCACCAACCTCGGCGTCGCCGGAAGGGTAATTTATCTTGGCATGTGGTTTGCCTAAAAGCCTTTTGATCACACTCACGTTTTGATCTCTGCAGCCACCGGCTTACGATGAATCCATGATGTATTATGCACTTGGTTTTTACTGAATGTCAGTAGTACATCCGTCTTAATTTTTTACTGTGAACCTGTGTAAATGCCTAAATGGATACTATCTGCATAAAAGATTCTTAAGATCAAATATTCAAGCATGTCGGCATGTTGCTTAAGAAGATGTCGGATAGGAGTCCAAGTCGTGTGCAAGTTGGACTATAATATTTGACACTATAAATAAATGGTATAGGAATCCTAAGAGACACACATAATTATTCCCCGAAATCCTACATAGTATCAGAGTCAACCAATCACAAACCCTAATTCGAGCAAAATCCAAAATCCTTACCTCAGAACAACCGCCGCCACTACCCCTCAGTTGATCCACCAGTCGTTGTTGTCTCGTTGCACGTTGTCCTTCGCACAGGAGCGGACAACGACCGGCTGGGTTGCGTGCAGGCCTCGCGCGGCATGGGAGGTATAGCGGCGAGTGAAGCGCGTCCAAGCGGCGACAAGCGATAGTGGAAGACGGGGAGTGAGGGAAGATCGAGAAGGAGAACAAAGACTTTGATCCAGGCGTGTACGGGGTGGAAGGCGAGGAAGGTCGGATCCGACCAGAGGCAACGGGATCTGCCTAGAGGTGGCGGGATCCAACGCTTGGGCCGACGGTGGAGAAGGCGAAGGGAGAAGATTCGAAACCGGATCGGTAGTGCATGCGGCGACAGGGGAGGAGGAGGGAGGAAGCTCGAGGGAGAGGAAGGAGAGACGAAGCTCGGGGGAGAAGCAAATCTGAGCAGATCCGGAGGAGGAAGCTCGGGGGAGGAGAAGATCCAGTGGCGCTTGGGGGGAGGAGCTAGCGCTCGGGGGCTAGTGGTCCGGGGTCGGTGCTTTGGTGCAGCGAGAGAGGAAAGAGAGGGGAGGATCTCAGTGTAGAGAGGAAGGAGAAGGGAGGATCGCTCTGGTGTCAGTGAGGGAGGAGGGAGATGGGGACCAGTTGGGCCAGAGAGAGGAAGGGGAAAGGAAGGGCTCGGGAGAGAAAGGGAGAAAAGGGGAAATAAGGGGAAGAAAAAAGGAAAGAAAAGGAGAAAAGATGAAAAAAAAAAGCAAGAGAAGAAAAAGAAAGAAGGGTGATCTAGTGTGGATCCAGATCAGTGGAGGATCTGGTGCGACTGAGGGGGATCTGGTGCTGATCCAGATCGGTGGAGGATCTGGTGTGGCAGGATTAGGTGTGGTTGTGTGTGCTGTGTTGGGAGGAAAGGAGAGAGAGGGTGATGTGTTTGTTGAGTGTGTCGTGTTGGGGAAAGAAGAGAGAGGATGATGTGTGACGAAGATATAATAATCATTAATTAATTAAATTATTTATATGTAATTATTATTATAGATAGCAATATCTTTATATTATTTGTAAGGATACCTCTTATCATTAATAAGGGAGAAGCTTAGCCGAGTGATCGTAAATCATTTTATGACCACCCTATATGGTCGTAAGTTCTTCTACGACTACCTAGTGGTCGTAAGATTTCCTACGACTACCTCATGATCGTAAGCCTTACTACGATCACTTCATGGTCGTAAGCTTTACTACGATTAGGTTAACTACGACCACCCTAAGGTCAACAAAGCCTACTAACATGTGTGCCTAATTGACTAGGGACACTTATGCACTGTGTTTAATACACACAGTAGTCATGTATTAAGCATGTGTCTGATATACCTGCAATACGACGTGGAAGGGTTAGTCTTTGACAATAACCGTCACTGAACGTGTGTATTTCATCAAGGGATAATTGATTATTTGCCACTGCAAAGGACATCCTTCTAGGATTTGCCACTCCTAACAATGCAATCTTTAATTTGCCACTCCAAAGGTTGGTTGCTTAATAATTTGCCATTTTGGTCTTTTAATGATATTTCTGATGTTTTCTCCCTTTTTTCCCACATGAAATGACCTTACTGCCCCTCTCTCTAATGTACACAGCCCGGCGTTGTCTAGCTCGACACATCCTATTCCTCAATCCCCTTCTTCGTGCGCTTTTCCCCATTGCCAGGGGCGACCGTGGCGGCCCCTAAGCCTCAAGCGGCGCCTCTCCCTCGGTGCCCTCTCCCTCAAGCGGCGGCACCCTTTCCCTCAGCGGCGGCCTCACCCTCAACACCAACGCCCTCTCCCTGAACACCGACGGCGGCGGCTCTCCCTCAACATCGATGCCCTCTCCCTCAAGCGGAGACGCCTTCTCCCTCGGTGCTCTCTCCCTCAAGCGACGGCGGTGCCCTCTCCCTCAAGCGGCGGCGGCCTCGCCCTCAACACCGATGCCCTCTCCCTCAACAGCGACGGCGACGGCCTCTCCCTCAAGCGGTGGCTCCATGGATCCCAACAAGATCCCCATCCGGTATGTTGACATCCCCTTGAGCATGTATCGTTTTGTTTGGCGATTCAGTCACAGGGCAAGGGCGTAGGAACACCCTAACTAGCAATTTCTTTTTTGCCCTGACATTCCGATAGGATTGACCCTGAAAGAGCATTTAGCTTAGACGTTAGAGTTGCAGCGTACACTGCAAAGCTTGACGATGGCAGCGAGACCAACATTCATCGCCAAGACTTTGAATGGGTGGTTGATACTGTCGGGTACCGGTTTGAAAGTTTGATCAAGGATTTAGGGGAAAGTATTATATAGGGATCATCTTAGGAGCCAGCAATATGTCTCTTTGATAGGAATTATGGAGAACAGTTCAGGATGTTGACCACATTCGAACTCCATAATGCATTCAATGAGCGTTGGAATCTGAAGTGGTTGTGCGTATTTGTGAAAATTGTTGACAAGGTTGGCTACCAATGCAGTCAATCCAATGTTACCCAACTGAATATTGTTGATCTTGATAAAGCAAATACCTCCAATGCAGCACATATATCCAATGTAGCAGATATGTAACGTCCCATTTGTCTTAGAGTTCTTGCCGGATTTCAAAACCTAAAAAGGAACCATTTGATTTATTGGTTTGCTCAAGCTTAACCTGGAACTTCGAAAATATTGGAGGATTAACTTGAATTAACTTAACTTCAACCAAGGTCTTTTTGCTCTTTGTTCGTTGTTGGAGTTTTGGTGTTCTTTGACTTTTAGTATCCTCTCTCCTTGTGCTTTGAGTGCCACTCAGCCTAGCTTCTCTCTTTTGGACCTCCCCTTTGTAGATCTTGACCGTCAGGACCTCTTCTTTGTAGATCTTGACCGTTAGAACCTCCCCTTTGTAGATTTTAACCGTCAGGACCTCTCCTTTGTAGGACCTCCCCTTGTGCCCCCTTTTCCTATGAATCTCTTAGCCTTGGGCCTCTTTCCGGATCTCCGTCGTTAGATCCTCTACCCCTTTGAATCTCATCCTTTAAAACCCCTTTTGTACTGGACTTCATTTAAGTCCAGGTCTAGTGCACGCATTCCCCTATCTTGGACGATTATATTTTAGTTGGATGGCCCGATTTGGGTGAAGGCGTCGCGTGGTCCGGACGTTCCTTCCTCCTTGGACCATCTGATCAAGATCGTGAGGCCCTGGTTTGTGCGCCTTTACCTTATCCTTTGGATTCTCTTTTCCCTCAGGACTTCCTTGTCCTTACGACCATTCTATGGTCTTTTTACAAAGACCACCCTCTTTTATCACGACCACCTTATATGGTCATGACCTTTGGTCTTTTTGTAAAGACCATCCTCTTTTGTCACGACCACCCTATGTGGTCATGACCTCTGGTCTTTGTGCAAATAACACCCTCTTTTGTCACGACCACCTTATGTGGTCATGACCTCTGGTCTTTTTGCAAACACCACCTTGGTGGAGCAGGACCTCCTCTTAGGACCACTCCTTTGTTGGACCTCCTCTTTGGTCATGACTTTTCCTGTTGCTTTGACCAACCTCTTTGTTTGAGCCAGTCCTGTCATCTTTTCTCTTTATTCACACTTTGTAACAGAAAGTCTTTGAATATTTAATTTGAAGTGGCAAATTAAAGATTGCATTGTTAGGAGTGACAAATCCTAGAAGGGTGTCCTTTGTAGTGGCAAATAATCAATTATCCCTTTCATCAAACGGTGAGACGCCTCTTGATACGGGACAACTGTCACCCCTTCACGCGCTATATAAGGAGTAAAGCCGGTGGACAGAGGATTAGAGACAGCGACAACGAACACAAGACAAGATTAGCAGAGAGGAGTTAATAAGAGCCCTAGTGAATTTTTCCCTGTTGTAAAGCATAGTCAATACAGTAATAAGGAAGTATGGTTATTATTCTCTCAGGAGAAGATTCGAACCTGTATAAAATCCGTGTGTCTTTTTCTGTTTGATTTAACTTAAGGAGAGTCCCCAGTATTCATTCGTAAGATCGATACTAAACCATCGACAAGTTGGCGTCGTCCGTGGGGATCTTTCGATTTCTTCTTTTCTTTTCGACAAATTGTCTTTATTTTTTAACTCTGATGCTTTCATAGCAGAAGAGTGGAATAAGGAAAATTGGTTCGATTTGGATGCTTGCTACGAGTACGAGCAGAGCATCATTTTGTCCGATGGCAATGTTGTTTTCAGGATCTTTCACCAGACTCAGGAGACCATGCCACGAACAAGGATGATGAGGGAGCTTTCTCCCTCCACAACATTACGCCCAGATGAGGAATCAAACTCCTCAAAGGGCAAGGGTCCATCCGAACAGGGTTAGAATCGCACAACAGTGAGTATAGAGCACGGCGAGGGTTCTCCCTCCAAATATTCAAGCCCATCTGAGCACGGCGAGTAATGGTATATGGCAGAGGTAGAGGTGGTGGAAACTGAGACTTGGGGCGTGTGGACAGAGTAGTGGAAGCCAGAGGTTGCTGAGGGCATGAGGGTATAGGAAGAGGAGGTTGAGATCGGCATAGCTGGTAGATGGTGGAGATGGATTTGGTGAAGTCTCTGATAGTATTGGTGGTGAGAAATTTTCGGTCTTTGTAATGGTATGGCTATGAAGCCGATGGATGATAGATTTTGGTATATTCTAATAATGGTATTGCAATATATAACAAAATGAATATGATTGTTATCTTATGTCTATTTTGAGGGAGAGTGTTGGAGATACTAGAGTTTAGGTAAGAGTTCAAATCGTGTGTGAGTCAAATTCAAATTGTGTACATATCAATATGTAATATTTGGTACTATAAATAAAAAGGATGAAGATACCAGGACACACAATTATTTCACCCAAATCCTACGGAAGAACTCATCAGCCTAAGCAGGACACGTTCTTCCTTATAATTTATCATTGGCCTAGGGTTAGGGCTTGGGATTGTACCTAGTGCAATCTACAAAGTAGGTTCAGAACATTTTTGAGTAAAGGGTACTCTTCTGGCTAAGTAAGTAGTAGTACTCCAGTAGACTTAAACTATGAGAATTAGGGAGAAGGGTTTGAACCTGCCTTGAGAATTGTGGAAACGAAATCCCAGTATGAAGTAGTACTGGTACAAAACATTGACAAGGAAAAACAGCAAGAGACACCGAGAAATCCAAAAGGCCATCAAAGGTGGTGAGCAGGCAGCCAGGCACTAGGGTACTATTCCAGATGAACTAGGGTCTAGGGTACTATTCCAGATGGGCAGCATAACCCAAATGCAAATGGTCATATGGCACCATTTGCTTGGCCCCAGTAACATTTGCTTTTAGAGTTCAGAGTCTTGACATCCTCCAGCATATTTAGGCCATGCATAGAATTCAAGGCACTTTGGTTTGGAACTACGTTCAAAATATTGCTAAAAATGAGGAGGCGTTGGGGGTGAGAAGAGTACAATGCACGGTTTGCATGTCTTTGGAATTAGAATCTAGGGGATGAATAGTTTAGAAGCCTCCTACCAATGCGTGCGTACGTGTCTGTTTGACCATAATTTTGCACGCGTCTGTAACTCTGTTCATATCAAGCGTAACATGCGTCCTCATGCAAGTTTGTTTCGCGGTATCGCAAATCGAAATGGGCATGGCATATTATGTAGTGTCAGTGTCGATGCTTCCATTTGATTAAAGCTCTCTTTCGAGTTTGTATCTCCCCTCTCCTTTCCTTTTGCTTTTTTTTTTCGTAATTGGACAGCAGAAGATAGTGCCTGAAATGATGCTTTTGATATCTTTGATCGTATCTACGGCCAGCCAGAGATCACGAGGGTTGGGATCTACGCACATTGACCGGTATTTCTTTCTGTATTTTTCTTGGTTTTGGACTTTTGGTTTGAACGCGGTTTCATTCCAGCCCTGCTTGGTTCTAATTGATGGCTACAATTGCCCTTTAACTTTTTCTTTAGAAAAAGTCGATCAATTAGTTAAGTAAGAAGTCAGCTTGCCTTTGGCAGAGGTAAAACTGGAAGCGAGATAGTTAGGTGGAGGGTTGTTGATTTCAGAAAAGAAAGATTCAGAAATTAAAGCAAGAAATATATGGACAATGCACGAGCGAGCACTTTAGCTGCTTGCCGATCTAAACTATTCAGATCTAGCTCAATCAATACTCTTTTTTTTTTTGGCCTAGGGAGCTTTGCTCAACATTAACGTTACGAATGCACGAGGTTTTATTTAACAGGACATTATCCAACGATACTGCACACAGCATGTTGGTCATGGATGGCTTCCTAGTTGGCTTGCTTCGAGAGCGAGGCTTTGTCCGTGGTTGGCTCCGTTTCTTCAGGGCTAGGTAAACCCTTTAAAAGTTTGAGAATTGTTATGTAATTTTCGATAGTTTTTTGAAGCAAAAATTGTCACTTTTCTATTCGTTAGATATACTATATGATTCATGTGGTTGATGTGTTGTTGAGAAATAATAGATGTGCACGCACGCACTGACACACGTCTGCGCGATCTAAATCATTGATTCAATAAGCTACGCATGTAACCGCGTGGAGCCACCGAATACGTAGCTCATGTTATACACTATGTACTCCATGCAATATTGTACTTTGCCTAAAAATTATTGCAGTTTTGCTAAACAACATCCAAATGTTTTCTTTTATCAAAATAATCGAATTTTTTATCCGTCTGATATGCTTTTCAGATTTGTATTTTTTTCTCATCAAATGAATTAGGTCCGAATTTATTATAATTTTTTATTTGGAACATAACGGGTTTACCACATTGCCGTATTTTGTTGGTATATAATTTTATTCTTTGTCTTTGTTTTTGCTGAACCTCTCAAAGTACATGTGAAGAACATAACGGGTTCACTACATTGTCGTATTTTGTTGGTATATTTTTTTTTTGCCTTTGTTTTTGCTTAACCTCTCAAAGTACATGTGAAGAATATAACGGGTTCACTACATTGCCGTATTTTGTTGGTATATTTTTTTTCCTTTGTTTTTGCTTAACCTCTCAAAGTACATGTAAGATTTTGAATCATGTGATGGAAATATGAGTTATTAAGACTTTCAAGAATAATTACAGTGACCAAGAACCAAAATTACATAAATAATTTACTGTAATTTATGTATAATGGAGTTGTAAATGAACTTTCATAATGTGACAGTTTTTTGAGAAAAATAGTTGAATTCTGTGTAGACAGACCCTAAAAGTTTATACCAAGTGGACACTCGATACTTTAGGCATAAGTGCACCAAACCTATATCGTCGTACTTCATTTGGTCTTTTTTTAACAGAATAGCAAACCTAGTTCTCCCACACAAAAAATAGTAAAAAAATCACTTTTACCGTGCAAAAAACGGTACGGCATGCCAGCTACTGTACACATCATTCGATTGTGGTGCCTTTTTCCCAGCTGCCCCGCAGGGGTCCCTGTCACGATGTTTTCATACAATAGAAATATCATTTTTACCATTTCATTTATAGTGGACTAGATTTGCTATTTCGTGGTTCTATAAGGGCATATCTAATAGTGTATTTATTGTCGTCTTTTAGCTATATCACGTCAATAAAATCTTATGTAGAGGAGAGGGGAGGAAAGAATATAGGTCGTCTCTTTCTGAAGAGACTGTCGTGCACACGAAACAAGACATGATATATTAATCTATTTTAGTTGGTATATAAGCCCGTTTCAAAGAAAAATTATAAAATATAAATATTAAAAAATACGTTAAAGACCATCTATTAAAGATATTTTCTTCAAAAATAATATAGTATAAGTTAAAAACAAGGTTATATCTAAGTATTGAAAATGCCTAATAGGCCAGGCAGACACTCGGCGTGCGTACGAGCGAGTGAGCAGTCGGCGCGGGTCCGTGCATGCATGATTTCACAGTGCACCCGTGTTCCTCTCGTCTCGTGCCCCGCGCGCGCGTTCCCAGGATCTCTCGCTCGCACCACGCGCGCGTGACACAGCGCTGGCTGATTGACAGCTTCCCCGTGCTCACGTAGAAACACGCATGCGCACCTTGACACCTAGCTTAGCTTACGTACGTAGTGCATTGTCGTTTTTATATATATAAAGCTCATGCCACAAAGTTAATTTGAAGCTGTACATATAAGAAGATTGTGTATTGCGAACCACATGAATTGCGCCTCTTGCCAAACTGTGTGCAGGCAGTGCAGGTGAGCTGTGGAGTTTGTTGATAGGCACTCACACGTGCGTCCCAACGGATAGAGCAATAGAGCAACGTCCTGATGCAAAGGAAGGCCGCGAGTTCAACTCTCGGCTTCCTCAAGTTTCATGTTCTAAAAAAGAATATTAATAGTTCGAGAAGACTGGAAACTACGTATAACCATGTCCTAAAGTAAAACAACCAACGAGCCTAACAATCGAAGCCAACAACAGTGACGACAAAGCTGTATTGCTAACGAAATTCGGAGACTAGTTAACTTATATTATTATCATGTGAAGCAATAGTAGCACAAATCCATTGTCGTCTAGTCCGGTTAGGATACCTGGCTTTCACCCAGGCGACCCGGGTTCAAATCCCGGCAATGGAAAATGTCTTTCCTTTTGCCCTCTTTTTTGTTCACGGTGCTTCTGAGCCCTGTGACTGAGTCTATAGATTCCCAGTTCCACGGGCTGCGATTTGTGTCCTAAAAAAATCAAATTGCTCGATGCAATAGCTGGCTGTAAAAGTCTTGCGTCGGCCAATTTTATTTTCTTTTCTTGTCTTTCAAACCAGGCCCAGCCCAGCTCCACCTTGGAATCGTGTATCATCCAATGGAAATACCAATGCAGGCTTTTTTGGGGGGTGATGGGCCGACCCATATTCACTACTTTCCGAAGAAATTTTATCTTGCTGTCTTTTCCTGTTTTTTTTTGAAATAATATTCTTTTAAAAGAAAATTACAAAAGTAATTAGTCAAAAAAAATTACAAAACTAAGGTACTGTCGCCATTTGAAATGACGATATTATCATGTCGTTTTTCCAAATGACAACAGTAGGCTAGAATAGTGCGGAGAGTGTCCTGTCGTTACTTGTACCAACAATAGGACCCTATCGTCATTCCAATTGACTAGGGCTGAAAAATAGCTCGAGACTCGCGACTCAGCTCGATCGTAAAATTGCAAGCCAAGCCAAGCCCAACTTTTGGCTCGTAAGAGTTTCGAGCCAAGCTCGAGCCGCTCGTGAGCCAAACGAGCCAAGTAGTCCCCGGCCTAGCCCAACCCACTCACAAAGATGAAGCACAGTCGGCAATTCCCCACCCCATCTCTGTCCCCCAACTCCCCCATCCATCCCTCCCGATCGACCGATCCCTAATTCCCCCCACCCCATCCACCCGACGCCCTCGTCGTTTGCTGCTACTGGACGATGGGTGGAGCTCGAGGCGCACGATATCCTCCTCCCGATGGGGCGGCGAGGTAGTGCAGGAGGTGAAAAGTACCAAACCGGCCTGGTGGCGTCCCCGCCCGGCGCGGCCCCACGGTTCGCCACTAGCTCGTCGGGGGCAGCGGAGTAGACGTCGGTGTCATGGATGAAGTGGGGGAGGGCCTGGCCTCCAGCGATCTTGGGGCGGAAGAAGCTTTCAACGAGCTCATGGTCCTCGGGGCTGAAGGCTGAACTAGGTGATGATGTTGTATTGAATATTTTATAATATCATTATGATTTATCGACAAAATATGTGATGACGTGGTACTGAATGCTTTGTAATATCATTGTGATTTGTCGACAAAATATATAATAACGTGGTGTTGAATGCATTGTAATATTATTGTGATTTGGCGACAAAATATGCGATGACGTGGTGTTGCTTTATAATATCATTGTATTTATCGATAAAATATGTGATGACGTTGTGTTGAATGTTTTATAATATCATTATAATTTGTCCACAAAATATGTGGTTGGAAATAGACAGTAAAAAAAAGGTAGAGATTACTGTCGCTAGTTTAAATAACGACAGGATCATGTCACCAATTGGAATGACGATAGAGCCATGTCGTCGGTCGAAGTGGCGACAGGACCCTCTCTGCACTGTTCCAGGCTACTGTCGCCATTTAGAATGACAACAGGACAATTTCGCCATTTCAAATGGCGATAATAACCTATTTTTGTATATATTTTTTTCCGATTATGTATTTTTGTAATTTTCTTTTAAAATATTATTATTTTTAAAAAATCGTCTTACCCTGAGGTAGAATGACATGACTTCGACTAATAAAGTATAGTCAAGCCAATGTACGCATGTCAAATTGCATATCACACTAAAAGAATTTCAAAATAAATTAAGAGAAGGTAAGAACCCCTGTTTTGACACCTCATGTCAGGCAAACACATAGTGTTTGTGTTTATCAGCTCCGGTAGTAACAGTTAACACACTCCAAAGGCATGTTACATACCACCAATATAATAAGAACCAAGTGCGGATCCAAAGATGCCTGAAAGCACTTAAATTTTAGTTTTTAGTGGAGTAGTCCAATGTCTGACTACTTACGCTCTCGTTCAGTCTCGCAAAGATGTCGTGATAGTCCACTTAAACTCCACTCTTTTTTTTTTACCTGAATCCGTTGATAAGAACCTCACTAGAACAACACCTATGAAATTCGAAGAGAAAAAAAAAAGATCTGCCTTAGATTAGGTACAAGCTCAAACTGTTAACGGTTTTGCTAGTTTTAAGTTGTCTGAAATTTTCTTAAATTTAAGTTACTTGTTGTGATCATTGGATTTATGTAGAGATTGATGTGTCATATGATTGTCATATGATTGGATATTGATCCAATGGATGTCATATGATTGGATATTGATCCAATGGTCAGAACAAGTGACTTAAATTTAAGAAAATTTCAGGCAACTTATGAATAAACAGTTTCAGCTGTTAATGTCACCTATCACAGGAGGTTATGATCACTCCAGTTAATCTCGATCGTTGATTTCCGATCTAGGCTAAGTGAACTAACCTGGCTACTGCTTTGCGCAGCGAAAGCTTATCCCCGCCCTCGCCGCGGCCTATCCATCCCCCACGCACGCACGCCCAGCAGCCAGCCACCGAAGCAAACCATGGCGCTCTCCGTCTCCTCCCTCACCACCGCCTTCTCCCACCTCTCTCTCCCCTCCACCTCGAAGCCCCACCCGCCCCATCTCCTCTGCCTCCTCCCCTCCCCCCGCCGCGCCGCTCGCCTCGCGCTCGCCGCCTCCGCCGCCGACCCCCCCGAGGCCGCCGACTCGGTCGAGGCGGATGCGCTCGCCGAGGAGGTGCTGGCCGTGGAGGCGGAAGCGGAGGAGGACGAGCTGTCGGGGGTGGCGCTGCGCAAGTACGTGAAGCAGCGGCTGCCGGGGGGATTCGCGGCGCAGCGGATCACCGCCACGGGCCGCCGCAAGACGGCCATCGCCCGCGTCGTGCTCCAGGAGGGCACTGGCAAGCTCTTTATCAACTTCCGCGACGCCAAGGTGCTTATCTCCTACGTCGATTCAAGAAATTCATCTGCTGCTTTCGCCACTACTGCCGCATTTTGTGACTGTACTCTGTGGCATGATACTAGAATTAGCTAACCGTAGAATGTTCGAAGGGATCCGACATTGTTTGTTGCAGATATTTGTCATTTGTCAATCGGCATGTCTGCTCGTTGCTCAAGCAGCAATCAACCCTATTGATGTTAACAAGTAGTCGAGCCAATGGGTTGCATAGGTGTTTCATTCTTGGAGATTCTAGTTGGCCAGGGGTTAATTGGTTTGCAAATTTCTATGCTCCTAAGTAAATTCATCTAAGTAAACAAGAATGTAAATTTGTCTCGCTGCTTAGGTTAATCCATTGGTTCTTGTGTATCTTGGTTTACGGTAATGCGAGGCCACACAGTACTCTTGGTAAAAAAATTGGACCTTGGATGCTTAGTGATAGACATCCAAAAGGAGGGAACTTCTTTTTAGATGTCAAATGTCAAACCAGAAGGAAAATGTGATGGAAATACTTAACTAACTAGGTGAATAATTTAGCAGAACTGGTGGTTGCAAGATTGGACAAAGTGGCGAATGTATCCTTAGTTTGATATTTAGTGAAAGGAGGATTGTTTCACATGGTTTGGATGCCTATTAACAGGGCTGTTCAAAATGGTTTCATCAACCTGTTGTCAACCCGCTTGAAGCTACGGAAGCCTGAATACATCCATGCTGTTCTTCGTTGCATGCATGTCCCACTTCCTTCCATGCTGCGTTAAATGGTTTGAGCTAACCTGTATAACCCGGGTTTGAACAGCCCTACCTAATAACATGCTACTTCTGTCCTGGTTATAAGCTTTTCTGTATACTCGCTTGGTTGGCTCAATGCATGCTTTAAATGGCAAGAGTTTGTACAGCCTGCAGTTTGGTAGCTGAAGTTGAATTTGGTTTCTAGCATGCCAATGCTTAAGATTTAGATTTTAGATAGTGACCTGAGTTGAAATAATATAATGCATTTTTTTCATTTGCTCGAGGACCAAAATATGATCATGATATGAACACAAGTTCAGCAGTCAAATTTCATGAAAAAACTTCTCTGTCGTGTACATTAAGTGCAACTACTTGGATGAATGATCTAAATTATGGCGCTAACTTCATTAAGATATAAAGTTAAACTCTAACAATAGCTAGTCTGCCTTGACGCTAAATGACTACTGAAATAGCTTAGATCTTCTGTAACATCTGCTTTTGTCGTTTGGAGTACTCTTATGGGCTACTAGTAAGTCTGAACAGTGGCGCATCTTTTCTTGTAATGTACCTGAAAATGTGTGTGCAAGTCAAACATTTGATGAATATCTAGTCTGTACTTACTGATACTTCAAAATGTGCAGGAGTATTTGCAAGGAAATCCAATGTGGATGGAGTACTGCAAGGTTCCCTTGGTGACTCTAGGGTTCGAGAACAGCTACGACATCTTTGTCAAAGTTCACGGGGGTGGTCTCTCTGGCCAGTCCCAGGCAATTTGCCTCGGCGTCGCCCGTGCGTTGGTGAAGATTAGCAATGCCAACAAAGTTCCTCTGAGGTCAGAAGGTTTGCTGACGAGAGACACCCGTATTGTTGAGAGGAAGAAGGCTGGTCTTAAGAAGGCACGCAAGCGTCCCCAGTTCTCGAAGCGTTGAGGAGGATGCATCGTTGAGTCGTTTCGATACTATCTTTCACCACTTGAAAATGCCCACCTGTGCCATTTTCTTTGCAAATTCTGTAATGGACACCACCGATTTGTAATATTCGTTTTCTGAAAGCAAAGGCCATTCTCTTGCAACCATTCCCCAAGTCTGGTGAGTCTACTTGACTCAATTGCATCCTTGCACTAGACAATCATAATTCATAAATAGCTCAAACTAAAAAATGAAAATAGGGGTGTGTATGCAAAATCACTTTGAGGCCATCAACTAAACTCTAAAACACTACATATTTTTTTGAGACAAATTTCAGGGTGAAATGGTTGCTCTACCATAGTGCCCTTATCGCATCAACTCGACCGTGCTCTACTTGTGAATCGAAACGCAGTACAGCAATTGAGCGGGTGGACATCAACACCATCAATATTCGAAGAGTTCTAATTCTGCCGGTGCTACGGTACAACACAAACCAGACAGGATCGCGGCCGCCGAAGCGCAAAGCGACCGGTCCGTACAAACCCCGACCGAGCCAAACCGACCCAACCATTCCGATCTCCGACTCGTGCGGCCTAACCGGCTAGCCCGAGCCAACCTTTTCATCGTCCCCAGCTCCGTCCATGTCGTCGTCGCTGATCCACGGCATCTCCATCTCCGTCTCCGACGACGACGAAGCCTCCGGGAAGGTGCGCGTCCGCGTGCGCCGCAAGTGCCACCGCCATCCCGCCTCCCCGCGCCGCCTCCTCGCCCGGCCGCGCGGCCGGGCGCCCGCTCATCCTCGCCTTCTCGCCGTCTCCCTCCTCCTCTCACGAGTCCCACGGCCTCTCCCATCCTATTCCTCCTCTCACGCCGCCTCGCAGTCTCCTCGGCAACCTCGGCGCGTCGACCACGCCACCCACGCTGCCGATGGCACCAGGAAGTGTAAGCTCATGCCCGATCCTTAAAACCTAAATTGGCGTGGATAAAACTAACTGCATCTTAGTTTAGTGATTTTATTTGGTACTTCGATTCGGTGATCTATGGGTGTGACTATATTATATTATGGCGAAATTTGATTCATGCCATTCAGAAACATGCCACTTCAACATATGCCACTTCAAAAGAGCTAATTCGAAAAATGTTACTCTAAAACTTGTCTTCTTTGATATATGTTATTTTAAGACTTTTTTTTTTATCCTTAGACCTCTCCTTCCTCCCCACCGGTCACCATCCTCTCATCCTTCTCCTCCTCTCCGCTCCCCTCTGCTGTCGCCTCTCCACCGCCGCCGACCCCAGCCTCACCTCCTCCGCCGAGCTCACGTACCGCTGCCTCCTCGTCAAGTCCTTCTACCATGCCCTCCCCTCTCCTCGTGTGTCGCTCCCCCCACCTCCTCGCATCCTTCCTCACCCCCATCCTCCGCGACCCCAGCCTCGCATCCTCCCCCAAGCTCGCGTACCGCCGCCTCCTCGCCAAGTCCTTCTCCCGCACACTCCCCCTCCCTCCTCGCGCCGCTCCCCTCCCACCTCCTCTTTGCATCCTTTCATACCCCCGTCCTCCGCCACCTGTAGCCGTCGCGCCTCCTGGCCTTCGCCCACGCCCTCCTCTCCTCCCGCCCCGACCACGACCACCCCTCCCTCTTCCTCTCCCTCCTCGAGTCCCTCTTCAAGACCGGCCATGTCGCCGCCGCAGAGCGACTCATCGAGGAGCTCGAGCCCCAGCTCCCACTCTTGCTCTGCCACCACACTGCGCTGCTCTACGGGTGGTGCCGCCTGGGCAAGCTCGACGAGGCCTGGGCACGGCGTCCTGCGCCGCCTAGAGGAGCGTGTCCACCTCCGCCTCCTCACCGACAGAGCATCGGGAAGAAGATGGAGAGGATGGTGACCGGTGGGGAGGAAGGAGAGGTCCAAGGGCAAAAAAGTCTTAAAGTGACATATATCAATGAAGACAAGTTTTAAAGTGGTATTTTTTTGAATTACCTCTTTTGGAGTGGCATATGTCGAAGTGGCAAGTTTCTGAGTGGTATGAATCAAATTGTGCCTTATAGTGTGTTGCTAAGTTTGTAGAGGGGATTGATTATTTGCCACTCCAGTCCATACATTGACACTCCACACTTTATGATCTGCCATCGCTCAGTCTGTAATTGATTTTATGCCACCTTTTAGGTTTAATTCTTGATTATTTATCACTTTTGAATATGTACTTTTTTGCTCAACCCAGCCAATTTTCCCATGTGAAGTGACCCTTTTGCCCTCCTTCTTCCTACCTATACATCTGCTCACTTCACAACAGACCTGCACTTCATCTCTCCCCCAAAAATTCATGTCTTCGTCCCTGCTCGAGCATGTAATCAAGTGACCCTAATATAGTTAGGAAATAAAATTAACTTTTTGCTGGAATTATGGGAGACAAGTAGTAACACTAGCAGAACTGGGAGGGCCTCAATGAAGTTTCTGCAGATGGTGTCGAGTGGCCGCGCGCGTGTTTTAGTCCGTTAGTGTGCAGATCGCTGCCAAGTCTATTGTTTTCGTACGTACACCATTGTTGGAGAGAGGAGATGAAGGGGAACGACGAAGGAGGGAAAAAGGGCCACTTCACATCGTGAAAAAGGGCTGGATGTAGTCGTAGTCGTGTAGAAACAAGAGCTTTGAAGCCATTGTTGGAGATATGCCCTAGAGGCAATCATATTGATGATGATATTTCATTGTATCCATGATTTAATAAATGTTCCTTGAATATTGCCTTTGTGTTGATTAACAAGTATGTGACTTGTTTGTGAAACTCTTTACTTGTATGGTTATTCTAAAGTTGTCCCTAGTCGGAGTTCATGTGAGGACACACGTGAATGATGGATTAGCACATGTATCGGTTGATGACCATGTTTCACAGGTCATAGATATGGAGATGTCAAACCAATAATGTGGACACATGTTTAGAACATGGGGTTGGACCGACCCAACATGAGACATAGTAATTATTCTTATGGTTCTCTCTACACAATGTGTACGCCTTGTCCTTAGACACGAGATTGTCGTATGTACTTGAGATGTGAATCGACCTACTTAGGGGCTATCAAACGCTACTCCGTGGCGGGTAGTTATAAAGGTAGCTTTCGGGTTTGTCATGAAGCATGCTGCGAGGCATGGTCAGTCGAGATGGGATTTGCCCCTCTCTACCTGAGAGAGATATCTCTGGGCCCCTCGAGTGATCGGATCCAGAAATGCATGGCCATGCTACTTAAGGTTAAGAGTTAACCTAGTAAGGGATTCCGGATCACAGGATCGAGAAAGAGTGGTCAGCTTGGAGCTCGACTGAATATCGTGAGGCAAAGGGATTGGCATGTACATAACGTTGTGATGGTTCGTCCGATATGATCTTTACGTATGTTTAGGAGTTGTACGTCTTGCTAGAGGCGCTACCAACTATTGACCAAGTATGTGTACTCGCGTCATGTCTAAACATATGTGAACCATAGGTCACACACTTAAAGGGTGAAGCCTAATTGGATTGGATCTAAATTAGGCGGGCATTGAGTCCTAATGGGCCTCTATTCGTAGAAGCCCATTATAAGGACGTCTATAAAGGAGGGCAGCGGCGCCGGTTGAGGTTGAGTTTTTCGTGACATCCTCAAACCACGGCGCCACCCTCCCACGCCCTAGTCGCTCGCGCGATCTAGTAGTCCGGCGTCGTCGCTCCTCCCGCGTGTGGATACCTTTGGGCGCTGCATGCGTGGCGTTGGGACGAACCGCAAGAAAGGAGAAAGCTTATCCCCGCCCTCGCCGCGGCCTATCCATCCCCACGCACGCACGCCCAGCAGCCAGCCACCGAAGCAAACCATGGCGCTCTCCGTCTCCTCCTCACCACCGCCTTCTCCCACCTCTCTCTCCTCCACCTCGAAGCCCCACCCGCCCCTCTCTCTGCCTCCTCCCTCCCCCGCCGCGCCGCGCCTCGCGCTCGCCGCCTCCGCCGCCGACCCCGAGGCCGCCGACTCGGTCGAGGCGGATGCGCCCGCCGAGGAGGTGCTGGCCGTGGAGGCGGAAGCGGAGGAGGACGAGCTGTCGGGGTTGGCGCTGCGCAAGTACGTGAAGCAGCGGCTGCCGGGGGGATTCGCGGCGCAGCGGATCACCGCCACGGGCCGCCGCAAGACGGCCATCGCCCGCGTCGTGCTCCAGGAGGGCACTGGCAAGCTCTTTATCAACTTCCGCGACGCCAAGGTGCTTATCTCCTACGTCGATTCAAGAAATTCATCTGCTGCTTTCGCCACTACTGCCACATTTTGTGACTGTACTCTGTGGCATGATACTAGAATTAGCTAACCGTAGAATGTTCGAAGGGATCCGACATTGTTTGTTGCAGATATTTGTCATATGTCAATCGGCATGTCTGCTCGTTGCTCAAGCAGCAATCAACCCTATTGATGTTAACAAGTAGTCGAGCCAATGGGTTGCATAGGTGTTTCATTCTTGGAGATTCTAGTTGGCCAGGGGTTAATTGGTTTGCAAATTTCTATGCCCCTAAGTAAATTCATCTAAGTAAACAAGAATGTAAATTTGTCTCGCTGCTTAGGTTAATCCATTGGTTCTTGTGTATCTTGGTTTACGGTAATGCGAGGCCACACAGTACTCTTGGTAAAAAAATTGGACCTTGGATGCTTAGTGATAGACATCCAAAAGGAGGGAACTTCTTTTTAGATGTCAAATGTCAAACCAGGAGGAAAATGTGATGGAAATACTTAACTAACTAGGTGAATAATTTAGCAGAACTGGTGGTTGCAAGATTGGACAAAGTGGCGAATGTATCCTTAATTCGATATTTAGTGAAAGGAGGGTTGTTTCACATGGTTTGGATGCCTATTAACAGGGCTGTTCAAAATGGTTTCATCAACCTGTTGTCAACCCGTTTGAAGCTACGGAAGCCTGAATACATCCATGCTGTTCTTCGTTGCATGCATGTCCCACTTCCTTCCATGCTGCGTTAAATGGTTTGAGCTAACCTGTATAACCCGGGTTTGAACAGCCCTACCTAATAACATGCTACTTCTGTCCTGGTTATAAGCTTTTCTGTATACTCGCTTGGTTGGCTCAATGCATGCTTTAAATGGCAAGAGTTTGTACAGCCTGCAGTTTGGTAGCTGAAGTTGAATTTGGTTTCTAGCTTGCCAATGCTTAAGATTTAGATTTTAGATAGTGACCTGAGTTGAAATAATATAATGCAATTTTTTCATTTGCTCGAGGACCAAAATATGATCATGATATGAACACAAGTTCAGCAGTCAAATTTCATGAAAAAACTTCTCTGTCGTGTACATTAAGTGCAACTACTTGGATGAATGATCTAAATTATGGCGCTAACTTCATTAAGATATAAAGTTAAACTCTAACAATAGCTAGTCTGCCTTGACGCTAAATGACTACTGAAATAGCTTAGATCTTCTGTAACATCTGCTTTTGTCGTTTGGAGTACTCTTATGGGCTACTAGTAAGTCTGAACAGTGGCGCATCTTTTCTTGTAATGTACCTGAAAATGTGTGTGCAAGTCAAACATTTGATGAATATCTAGTCTGTACTTACTGATACTTCAAAATGTGCAGGAGTATTTGCAAGGAAATCCAATGTGGATGGAGTACTGCAAGGTTCCTTGGTGACTCTAGGGTTCGAGAACAGCTACGACATCTTTGTCAAAGTTCACGGGGTGGTCTCTCTGGCCAGTCCCAGGCAATTTGCCTCGGCGTCGCCCGTGCGTTGGTGAAGATTAGCAATGCCAACAAAGTTCCTCTGAGGTCAGAAGGTTTGCTGACGAGAGACACCCGTATTGTTGAGAGGAAGAAGGCTGGTCTTAAGAAGGCACGCAAGCGTCCCCAGTTCTCGAAGCGTTGAGGAGGATGCATCGTTGAGTCGTTCGATACTATCTTTCACCACTTGAAAATGCCCACCTGTGCCATTTTCTTTGCAAATTCTGTAATGGACACCACCGATTTGTAATATTCGTTTTCTGAAAGCAAAGGCCATTCTCTTGCAACCATTCCCCAAGACTGGTGAGTCTGCTTGACTCAGGCCCTGTTTGGTATAGCTTCTACTCCCACCTTCTCAATCAATTCTCGTAGAGTCGTACCAAACACCCCGATTCTCAAAGCCTCCAGATTCTACTTCTCGCGAGGAGCTGTCTCGAAAATGAACTAACAACGAGAAGCAGCATTTCCGCAGATTCTCGTGAGAATCCAACCCTACAGAAAATAAATGCCCCTTGAAGTTGGAACATTTTACCCGCAATTTGCCATCGAACTACCCCCACATGATTCCACCGAGCGAATCCCCAGTCGTACTCATTCACCCTTCCCTCGCATCTCTTCCCCGCAGCGGTTGCTCTCTTGCGACACGGCGATTTCGCTCCCGAACCCGTGTGCACCTCCTCCGCCTGGCTTGCTCGATCGCGCCTCGTCCCGCTCCGTTGTGCGCCTCCTCCGCCTCCCTGTGTGCGCCTCCTCGCCCCGTGTGCGCTTCCTCTATCCTCGATCAAGTCGCCTCGGTCCACGACTTCTTCGCGTCGACCCTCCCGTGCGCCGCCTCGGTCCTCGACTTCGCCCGCCTCGGTCCTCGATTGCTCCGTCTCAGGCCCCCCACAGCGCCGCCGCCTGCACGAGAGCCGCCGACCCCGGAAACCCTAGAGGCCGGGGTTCCTCCACTTCTTCGCCGTCGCAATTTTTGGAGGACAGCCGTCGCCGTCGCGAAGGTAAGCTCGTCATCCGTCTTTCGCCCTTGCCCTCTCTATTTTGTCTCCCTCCTCTTCGCCTTTAGCCCTAGGGTGGATCAATTTGTGTTGGATGTAACAACTGAACAGACAAATGAATGTGACCATGGAGTTTAACACGAATGCAGATTGGAGATTATCCTCAATTGCTTGCCTTTGGAAAAAGTATGTGATTGTTTTGTGCTTTGTAGGACAGGATTGGTATGTTTTGTTGTTACAATGTGAAGCCTTCTACATGATTATGCGTCATTACGATCTTGTAATATCATTTCCAATCTTTAATTTGACCGCAATGTTTGTGTTATGAACTTCGATACATTTGCAATGGCACATATCAAAATTGAGAAGCCACTTGTTGTGCAATGTTATGTCGTTGTATTCATAGCAAGAACACATTGTCTTCCAGGACTTTGTTATTGTTGTTGTCTTCATAGCAAGAACACTGTGAAGTCTTGCTTCTTTCTTGTTATTGGATGCCTTCTTTATTTGGTAATGTCGATTGATTATTTTCTTTCTGATAAACAGCAACAATCCATGAACTTTCCTTGAGCTCAATTTTGACAGATGAGTAAAGATCGCCTGGTGGTTGGTTATGACTGATTTGTAGAAAATATAGCCTCTTAAGATTGAATCATCCAAGATCCGATTAGTTGATTGGTTAACTTAATTTTGGAACTAGCTACTTATCCAGGTGAGGTTATTAGTTATAAAAGGTGGGTTCTTTGATCCTGGAAAGCTAGGGCATATGAAGTTCAGCTTATTTACAGCTATTCTGAAAAAACGAGTTGATTGGTCCCCTTTACAGCTTATTCAGAATAGCTTATTCAGAATAGCTCTTTACTAGGCATACAAGCTCAATTGAAGCACTAGCTCTTTTTCTATACATATGTGGTGGCTGTGAATCCAACCGAAGAGCGCAGAATCGGTTCAAACATTCTGGTGAGACAATTAGCAGGAAGTTTGATGAGGTTTTGCAATGTGTGGTCAGAATGTCTAAAGATTTTGTGAGGCCAAAGGATCTAAACTTCTCTACGGTTCACAGTAGAATTAGAAATGATCGAAGGATGTGGCCACATTTCAAAGATTGTATTGGAGCTATCGATGGTACACACATTCTGCAATCGTTGTCTCGTAAGATCTAATTAGATATATTGGTAGATCGGAAGTGCAACCACGTAATGTCATGGCGGTATGTGATTTTGACATGCGCTTCACATACGCATCTATTGGACAACCAGGAGCTATGCACGATACTAGTGTGCTTTATCATGCATTGGATGTAGACCGGGAAGTCTTTCCACATCCTCCACATGGTATTTTTCTTTGCTTGGTATCATTTACAAAATTATTTACTTGAAATGTTCATGCATTGGATGTTGGTAAATATGGATTTTCCGTCTTATGTTGCAGGTAAACATTATCTTGTCGATGCCGGTTATCCGAACAGGCCTAGGTACTTAGCGCCATACAAGGGCCAAAGGTACCATGTTCCAGAATTTCGGAGAGGAGTTGCTCCTAGTGGTGAGAAAGAGAAATTTAACCATTTGCACTCGAGTGTTCGCAACGTAATTGAGAGGTCCTTTAGTGTATGGAAGATGAAATGGAGAATTCTTCTTAAGATGCCGAGCTTTCCTATGTCCAAGCAAAAGATGATTGTTGCAGCAACCATGGGGATCCATAATTTCATACGTGAACATGCTTCGCCGGACATGCATTTTCGAAGGTTCGATCGGGATCCTAATTACGTACCTACAATACCTTCAAGATATGCCAAATATGTCATTTCTCAAGATGCATCGGATGCGTCAACGTCACAAACTAGTGCTACATCCATGGATAGTTTCCGTGATGACCTTGCAAGTGCAATTGCTCATTCAGGATGATGGACACATTACTTGTGAATTTTTATGGTGTTTTGTTATGACTCATTTATCATTTCAATACTTGTACGTAATATCATTTAATTACCATTTGAACACTTATACGATATGATGTGATATCTCCGGTTTCATCTATCACAGCGTGAACAGTATAAATTTTTTTAATACACATTTGTAATCCGTCATGAAGTGTAAATGCAATGTAACCTGGCATTGTGTATAGATACAACGTGGGGAAAAAATTTTGTACAAAAAATTCTATAATTTTTGTACAAATACATAAGAGAAAGACACAAATACAATTGAAGTATTACAACCAGGGGTAACATGGTCTATTTGCCTCTAATCCTCCATCATATGGTTTTTTGAGCCAACCTACCAGCCAAACGCTTTCAACAGACAGCTCCTGATTCTCATAGAAGTGGATTCTCAGAGAATCAGGAGCAGAATCTGAAAAATAAGAATCTGGAGCTCTACCAAACAGGGTCTCAATTGCATCCTTGCACTGGACAATCATAATTCATAAATAGCTCAAACTAAAAAATGAAAATTGGGGTGTGTATGCAAAATCACTTTGAGGCCATCAACTAAACTCTAAAACACTACATATTTTTTTGAGACAAATTTCAGGGTGAAATGGTTGCTCTACCATGGAGATCAAAATGCGAATAACCATAGTGCCCTTATCGCATCAACTCGACCGTGCTCTACTTGTGAATCGAATCGCGATCAGAAGAATTGAGCGGGTGGACATCAACACCATCAATATTCAAGAGTTCTAATTCGCCGGTGCTCACGGTACAACACAAACGGAGATAGGATCGCGACGCGGCGCGCAGCGACCGGTCCGTATAAACCCGACCGAGCCAAACCGACCCAACCATTCCGATCTCCGACTCGTGCGGCCTAACCGCTAGCCCGAGCCAACCTTTCATCGTCCCAGCTCCGTCCATGTCGTCGTCGCGATCCACGACATCTCCATCTCGTCTCCGACGACGACGGCCTCCGGGAAGGTGCGCGTCCGCGTGCGCCGCAAGTGCCATCGCCATCCCGCCTCCCCCCGCCGCCGCCTCCTCCGCCGCGCCGCGCGGCTGGGCGCCCCGCTCATCCTCGCCTTCCTCGCCGTCTCCCTCCTCCTCTACGAGTCCTACGGCCTCTCCCCATCCTATTCCTCCTCACCGCCGCCTCCGCAAGCCTCCGGCAACCTCAGCCGTGTCGACCACGCCACCCACGCTGCCGATGGCACCAGGAAGTGTAAGCTCATGCCCGATCCTTAAAACCTAAATTGGCGTGGATAAAACTAACTGCATCTTAGTTTAGTGATTTTATTTGGTCCTTCGATTCGGTGATCTGTGGGTGTGACTATATTATATTATGGCGAAATTTGATTCATGCCATTCAGAAACATGCCACTTCGACATATGCCACTTCAAAAGAGCTAATTCGAAAAATGTTACTCTAAAACTTGTCTTCTTTGATATATGTTATTTTAGGACTTATTTTATCCTTAGGCCTCTCCTTCCTCCCCACCGGTCACCATCCTCTCATCCTTCTCCTCCTCTCCGCTCCCCTCTGTTGTCGCCTCTCCACCGCCGCCGACCCCAGCCTCACCTCCTCCGCCGAGCTCACGTACCGCTGCCTCCTCGTCAAGTCCTTCTACCATGCCCTCCCCCTCTCCCCTCGCGCCGCTCCCCACCCACCTCCTCTCCGCATCCTTCCTCACCCCCATCCTCCGCGACCCCAGCCTCGCATCCTCCCCCAAGCTCGCGTACCGCCGCCTCCTCGCCAAGTCCTTCTCCCGCACACTCCCCCTCCCTCCTCGCGCCGCTCCCCTCCCACCTCCTCTTCGCATCCTTCCATACCCCCGTCCTCCGCCACCTGTAGCCGTCGCACCTCCTGGCCTTCGCCCACGCCCTCCTCTCCTCCCGCCCCGACCACGACCACCCCTCCCTCTTCCTCTCCCTCCTCGAGTCCCTCTTCAAGACCGGCCATGTCGCCGCCGCAGAGCGGCTCGTCGAGGAGCTCGAGCCCCAGCTCCCACTCTTGCTCTGCCACTACACTGCGCTGCTCTACGGGTGGTGCCGCCTGGGCAAGCTCGACGAGGCCTGGGCACGGCGTCCTGCGCCGCCTAGAGGAGCGTGTCCACCTCCGCCTCATCACGGACAGAGCATCGAGAAGAAGATGGAGAGGATGGTGACCGGTGGGGAGGAAGGAGAGGTCCAAGGGCAAAAAAGTCCTAAATTGGCATATATCAATGAAGACAAGTTTTAAAGTGATATTTTTTGAATTACCTCTTTTGGAGTGGCATATGTCGAAGTGGCAAGTTTCTGAGTGGTATGAATCAAATTGTGCCTTATAGTGTGTTGCTAAGTTTGTAGAGGGGATTGATTATTTGCCACTCCAGTGCATACATTGACACTCCACACTTTATGATCCGCCATCGCCACCAGAATTGATTTTATGCCACCTTTTAGGTTTAATTCTTGATTATTTATCACTTTTGAATATGTACTTTTTTGCTCAACCCAGCCATTTTTCCCATGTGAAGTGACCCTTTTGCCCTCCTTCTTCCTACCTATACATCTGCTCACTTCACAACAGACCTGCACTTCATCTCTCCCCCAAAAATTCCTGTCTTCGTCCGTGCCCGAGCATGTAATCAAGTGACCCTAATATAGTTAGGAAATAAAATCAACTTTTTGTTGGAATTATGGGAGACAAGTAGTAACACTAGCAGCACTGGGAGGGCCTCAATGAAGTTTCTGCAGATGGTGTCGAGTGGCCGCGCGCGTGTTTTAGTCCGTTAGCGTGCAGATCGCTGCCAAGTCTATTGTTTTCGTAAGTACACCATTGTTGGAGAGAGGAGATGAAGGGGAACGACGAAGGAGGGCAAAAGGGTCACTTCACATCGTGAAAAAGGGCTGGATGTAGTTGTCGTCGTGTAGAAACAAGAGCTTTGAAGCCATGCCCCCTCCCTTCCGCTTCCCCGCCGCCACCTCCCTTCCGCTTCCCCCACCACACCCATCTGTCGGCTGTCGCCTGCCCCCCCCTCAATCACCCGCCCCACAACCCTACAGCACCCCCACCTCCTCCCCAGCCCAAGCAACCCCAAATCCCACTGCCCCCTCCTGGGTCCAGATCCAGATCTAGTTTGGCTCGGCCCGCCCCCTTCACCGACTCCCCACCGCCCTGCATGCCCCGCGGCCCAGAAGGCAGCCGAAGAGGAGCCAAGCCGCCCTACCCACCCAACCGCCTAGCGGGATGTTGGAGAGGCGCCAACAGGCCCACCCTGCCAGGGGGATCCCACTCCTGCTCTGGCTCCAGGTCGCAGTCAAGCTGGACCGGCGGTCTACCTTCCCAACTTCTGGCTTTGAAGAAGACCCTCACAACCTCCCTGCTAGCTCGGCCCCGACCCAAACCCAACTTACCATCACTCCTGGAAGAAGGGCCACCTCCCCAACCACCAGCATTGAAGAAGCCACCCAAAGTCAAAATCCTCCATTGTGTGACTCCACAGCTACGCTCCCTCATCACCGCGTCGTCCCACCCCTGCGCCATTCCCCTGCAAAAGGTACGACCTAGCGCCCCTCTTGGCATTCACCCCCCATCACCCTCCCCGAAGGCTAGCCCCATAGCTCAGCGCCCCCTCCTCGTCGTCCCATCTGCGCACCCCCGAGGATGCTGCACAACACGGAATTCCATGGCGGACTGGCTAGGCTCGCCACAACTTAAGCCTCCAAACTGGTCCGATAGCTAGAATATTGCAGACTGGTGGACAAAAGTCAGCGAGAGGGGGGCGACGACCATGATTCTCATCGTCATCTCCTGGGAGATTTGGAAGGAACGAAATTCTAGAATCTTCAACAAAAAGTCTTCCTCCGCTGCGGATCTACTGGCAAAGATAAAAGAGGAGGGTCGAGCTTGGTCCCTGGTAGGGGCGAAATGTCTAGAGCAATTTCCTTTTTGTAATTAAGACCCCCTCTTAAACTGGTTACTTTGACGGTTATATACCGCACCACATTCTTTATTAATATAATAGGTAGCTCTCCTGCTTGTTTCTTAAAAAAAAGTGTTGGATTGAGGGAAAATAAATAAAATAATCGAAAGTGGCAAATAATCAAGGATCCAACCTAATGAATGGCTTAGTATAATGTGCTGAGTGCTGACCTGCTTAGTTGTACTGTAGCTTTATACTCCTATAGTTGAGCAATTCTCTTTATTTCTGCTTTGCGTGATGTGATCTGATTTGCTGCTCTGGCAATGCAATGCTGGTAATTAGAGGATTTGTTTGGTGGGGTGGGGTGGGGGTAGATAATGGCAAGTTGGTCATAAGCATTTTTCTGAATGGTAAGGGTAGTCAAAGTGGTATATTAGCTTTGTCAAATAGAGATGGAGCACAAACATGCTTTGCTTGTGAGTGGAGGAATGTGAAATTCGTTCTCTTAAATAGGCTTCGTGTTTGCTGTTTCGTTGTGGGGAGGAGTTGTTGATGGAGGGTTTCACTGAAGCAACATCAACTCAGTTGAGTTCTGCTGCTACTATTGCTCAGCAGAACAGGTGTTGATTTTATTTTCACTAGTATTTGCAATTTCTCTTAGATCAAAGATTTTATGCATTCTTGTTGCAGCGATTGTTTTTCTAAGACTTGATATACCCTTCAGCTTGAGTACGACCTATTGTCTGACTGATGCTGATGACCTGATGTACTAAATTAGGCTGGAGAGAAATCCCTGATACTATTTCTTAGTGAAAGAGAACAAACTGAAGCTACAACCTCTTATTTGTTATCACTTCTAGCCCATGTATTCTACATTTCTATTAATCCTTTCGATTTCTTCTGGTCACAGTAGATCTACTCTATCTTTCCTTTTCTCCTGCTTTTCTTTATTTCCACTTCTAGAATATCAATGTGATCATTAAGACATGTTTTTGGCCCATGAATTCAGTGTTATTGCATTGACAGCCTGCCTGAAGATTCTTGGCCCTGAGAAGCTTCAAAATTTGGAACTTCCTGAAACCCCTGAACAAAATCTGCCAGTCAAGAAAGTTGTGTACAGATCCAGTTTGCCCCATCTTGAAGATGATGTCTCATCCCATACGAAGAACTCGCGGTTTAATTCATTCACAGGATACCAGACTCTTACTGAAAGAGAAGAAAGTTTCAAGGTTTTTTTCTGCCTCTAAATTCCATGAAGTTCTTGAAAATTATGTAAGTTGTTCTAGTTGCTACGGAACTTCAATATGTATGTTCCTGTTTAGTTTGTGGATAACAATACCAGGTGTGGCATTTGTCCTGATTCCCACATGGCAATTATCCAGAAAGTAGATGCTACATGATATACATTGTAAAAATTCGAATTATCGAAAAACTATGTACCTGTCATTCTCATTTTGCTGCTCTCTCGATCATGCGGTGAAGGAAATTACTCATCGTACCTTCGTGGCTTCTACAATGAAAATGGAGGGTTCAGAGTTTCTGATGTTGATAAAGATTACACGAGATCTTGCAAAGTTGTTGTGGCCACTTGTGCATTTGGTGGAGGGGATGACCTTCACCAGCCTATAGCAATGACAGAAATGTCTATCCAAAAGGTTTATTATTTCTCATGTTGGATGTTCATGTTTTTAGATTCTTTCATGTTTGTTTACAAATGCTTGGTGTTTTTCTAGGTTTGCTATGTTGCATTCTGGGATGAAGTCACTCGTTCAGCTCAACAGGAGGGAGGAAACAAGATTGGTGAAGACCTCATGATTGGTCTTTGGCGGATCATTCTTGTGAGCGATCTTCCTTTCCCAGATCAATGGTTGAATGAGAAAATTCCCATGGTATTATTTGAATACTCTGCCTTGTTTGTAAAAAAAACAGCTAAAAGGAACTACTTTTACAAATATCTAAATTTCTAGATCTCTCAATATGATCTCACGCGTAGGATAATCATTTTTCATAAGCTGACTTCCATTTTGGTGATTTATTCTCTTCAGCTGATAAGTCATCGCCTTTTCCCTATGGCAAGATACTCATTTTGGGTGGATTCAAAATCTCAGTTTCGGAGAGATCCACAAGGAGTTCTCGAAGCCCTTCTGTGGCGTTCAAACTCTTCTTTAGCATTATCTGAACATGGAGCTAGGAGTAGCTTGTATGATGAGGGTAAAGCAACTGTTAAGAAACATAAAGCAACTCCAGAAGAAGTTAAGCTACAGTTGGATCAGTACCGACAATATGGCATTCCAGATGAGAAACGATTCAATGGAAAGAAAGGTTAGCTTCTAATCTTGGCGTGCATACCATTGTTTGCGTCTTACAACCTTGTCATGTCTTGCATAGTACAGTATCCTAATATTGATTGGCATTGATGTTATGCTGTTCCCAACTTAGTAGTTTGGTTTCCCTAGCTTCCATATCAACATTATTTCTATATGGCTCTATAACACTGTATTCGCGCGGAGCTACCATCCTTTATATTTGTGGAGATCATGTGGATATGATCTTAATCTTAGTGTGTTGAACAATTGGCAATAGCGTCGAGGTGTTGCGAGAAACCCTCGTTTTCGGTGAAGTTCTGTCTTTGTCAGTGCGAGGCGGTCTAACCGACCTTGGTGGCGGTTAGACCGCCGTGCTGCTGGTTGTTTTTCTTGTGAGTGGTGGCGGTCCGACGGCCAGCGGCGGTCCGTCCGACCGGTGTGGCGGTCGGTCGACCGGCGTGGCCGAGCGGGACCGCCATGGAAGTGGCTTTGGATTTTGAGTGGGCCAAAAATAGAGGTGTAGGCAAGACAGAGGTTCTACCGCTCTTGGTCCCATAATTTTGGAGCCTCCAGCAAAAGTTCTATTCGTTTGAGATTTCCAGAGCTTGCGGATTTTGGACCGACCTTTGGTGGCGGTCGGGCCGGCGAGCTGGCCGACCGCCAAGGGTGGCGGTCTGACGAGTTTTGACTTGTTCGTCGGCCCGTGTGGCGACGATGTGTGTTTGTTAGGTCAAATTCATGTTTATCAGTGCATATGTGTTGCATGATGCATGTTTTGGCTAACGTGGGTCAAGTTGTGAAGAACTTGTTCCCGAATTCGTGTTTGCTTGTCTATTGCTGTGCAGGTGACTTGCAGGTCTATGACGGTCAACGGTGAGGAGGATCGGGACTAAGCTTGGAGAGCTAAGGTCCAGAACGATCAAGGATGTCGGGTAAGGTGAGAGGACTCAAGCGGGGCGCAGAATGGACAAAGGTGACTGAACGAGCAGTTCGGTGCGACTGGTTGGATCAAGCGGCGCGGGAGTCGTTGCAAGTGCTCAGTGGTACCGGAGGGATCCAGACGGGAGAGACTTGACGACGTGGAGCCGTTGATCAACCTACACGTGGCGAAGCAGGCGATTGCTTCACCAGGATTGGACTTGGTCTTTTGGAGAAAGATCGAGATATGGGTATTTTGGTAATTTTACCAAATACCGCCTTGGTGACTTTTGGCTAAACCGCGGTGCGGGTCGGCGCATGGTGAAGCGGTTTAGGTCAATCGAAGATAAAGACGACGCTTTAAAATGCGTGCGTGTGTTAACCCATTGTGTGTTAGGGTTTAATGGGTGCCCTAATGGAATATTCCCTAGAATCTAGCCTCCACTATAAATAGAGGAGGGTGCTGGCCAGCACCTCCTTAACCCTTCAATTGGAAACCCTAGCTTTGGTTGTTAGGGCTTGGAGAGATTAGTGGGAGGTTAGGGTTCTAGAGAGATTGATTGATTTGAGTGCTCAAGTGTTGAGCTTTGTCCTCCATGATGGAATGGTTGTAAACATACCATCTATCCAATCAATCCAAGGAAAGATTTCACAAGATGTATCTCTTTGTGTTCATCCTCTCTATTTGATGATTTTGGGGCTTTCTTTGATCCGGGAGTTTTTACTTGGTTTTTCTTCTTGATCTTGCTTGCTGGGATATGTGATGAACCCGAAGGTCCGATTGTTGGCCCGATCTTTCGATGAGAACGATAAGTTCGGTAGGCGTCGCTCAACTCTCACGATCCTGGCTACGAACACGCAAGGCCCGAAACCACGCAATCGCTGAACTGATTGACTAGTCGTTATCAACCGTGCACGAATACCCGGATGACCTGACCACGAAGGTCGATTCCTGTATACACCGAAGAAGCACACAAGAAAAAGATAAAGCAATCTGAAATTGCAAATAGGAATGGAAATATTGAATTGAATTGAGATTTTGAAGCGGTATTATGGTTGGTCTAGTCGACACAAGCCAATACACGAAGTTGCAACAAGGCTAACTTTTAACTAAACAAAATCCAAGGAAACTAGAGGGGGCGTGTCCTCCTTAAATAGGGGATGAGGAGCCACAAATCTAAAAGAAATAGAGGGACAGGACTAAAACTCGTGGGTACTGTTCATGTGAACAGTAACCACCCCCTAAGTGGGCCGCCGGCAGATGGGCCAAGTTCAGTATGATTACAAAGCCCAAATTGGTCCAAACAAGTGATATGACGTCTTCTTTTGATGATTGCGATCAGCCCAGAAGGAATTTGGAGGTGAGGCTGGATCTGTTGGAAAGTGGACGAAATAAGCTTTCAATCAAGTACTCGTGGACCTCTAACGGACTCCGTATGTGAAAGTTATGCATGTTTTAAGTTGGTGCTGTCAGGCTGATTCCGAAGGCCGAATTGGATTCCAAACGGGTCCAAATGAACGCTTACTTGTCTTGGACCAAAAGTGACATGGCGCTGCACATATATATTTCATCATTAGGTAGCATCATATAGTTCATATAATATAAAGACACTTCTAAAAACAAGCTCACCTGATAATTTAAGTGAAGCGTACGAGCTCTTATACTTGGAACAGTAATCATAGCAAATATGGTTGTATCCATAGGGGTCATGTCCTCATCAATATGTGGGAACCTATCTAGGATTATCTTGATCATCAATCACCCACGAGCAAGTTGTTGGTTCAAGTTTTCGTTTTTGCCCGATTTTGGTGAAAGAAAAGGTGATTTTCGGGGGTTTTGCTCTTGAGAGCTTTTGGCTTGGTTTCTTCTCTTGATCTAGCTTGCTGTGACATGTAGGAACACATCTAGGATCATCTTGATCATCAATCACCCACGAGCAAGTCTCTAGATCAAGTTTCGTTTTTGCTCGGTTTTGAACCCTCCTTCGGTAAAATGGAAAAAGGTCAAAACTTTGATGTGGATATACTCAATCGCTGCTTGCAATAGGTTCCTAATATCCTTAGGAAGGTGTGTTCCAAATTTGGTCAAGTTTGTCCGAAAAGATCAAAAGTTAGACCGATTTTAGTTTCGGTTTTCGGGCTGATTTTACTGTTCATTGAACTAGAGGTCAGACCGCCCATGTATTGAGAGTTCAGACTGAATCCAAAGGTCAGACCGATTTCTGAGAGGTCAGACCGCCCGAGACTCTGTGATTTGAGTTTTTGTTGATTCTACTTCGGGGTATTGATTGGATTCAATACAAGTCTTCCACTGTGCTTGTTGATTGATCTTCATAGCTTTCATAGCTATTGGAGTAAACATTGTGTTAAATCCGATCGTTGGTGAAAAAGTTGAGCGTACTCCTATTCACCCCCCTCTAGTCGCTTTTAGGTCCACCAATATTGTTTGCTAAACATTACTCACACTCAATTTCAATCCAGTATTAATCACCATCAGACTCTTATGTTACGCCCTGCATCATGTCCCCGTTAGTGCTCTCGCTATTGTGTAGCATAGATGTTTTGACATTCACTCATCATACTGAAAATGTCTTTGTAGTCGCATCATCTTAAGTTCTAGTTGCTAACAGAATTCAGCTAGGCGAAATCCAGTGTGTTTTCATAGGAAAAGTCAGTAGGGTGAGCTTAAGAGCTAAGAACCATGGTACATTCACAGAATCACAGGGACACAATTTTAGCCCCCGTTACCCCACATGTGGGCAAGGTAGAACCAGAAGCACCGCAAAAGTAACATAATGTTTCTCCTCAAATCATACATGTCCTTGCCAGTTGCCACTGGTCCTGCGAACTGATAATAAGTGATTCATTTTCTTTTCGCTTTTGACGCCTTGCGCAAGCTTGATTCTCGCGAGGATCATGCCCCTTTGACCAACCTCTTCATGTGCCTCTGGTTCAACGAAGTTGTTAGGTTCACATCTCGGGATCAGCTGAGCTTCCCCTACGTCCTGAGGCGTCTAAGATTCCCCCGGTGTGCTCCCGCAAAGATCTTGTTAGCAGCATGGGGCATAGGCGCAAGGTGAAGCCTCTTGTCAGGGAGGGAAGATGACCTGCTGAATCTACCCCTTTCATCCTTTGGATGTTGTCTTGGTCGATTTCTTTGGAGCATAATATTGATCAGCTTGACCAGTGTAGGCTTTCTAGTTTCTTTCCCAATTCATTTTGTAGATGGTGCTGACGTAGTGAAAGGCCTCTTGTCAGGGAGGGAAGATGAGCTGCTGAATCTACCCCTTTCAACCTTTGGATGTTGTCTTGGCTGCAGTTTTGCTGGAGCATAATATTGATCAGCTTGACCAGGGTAGGCTTTCTAGTTTCTTTCCCAATTTATTTTGTAGATGGTGCTGACGTAGTGAAAGGAGCAGTCATTCAAGGTCCTTGGCTAGTAGTGTAGTGTAGTATAGTCTATAGAAAAGAAATTGGCTATAACCAGAAACACATTGCGTCAATGTTGTTCAAGGCAAAGGCAACTTGCCATTCTTCTTTGCATGCATATAAGAATTCAACGTCCAAGTCAAGCGCCCATCTTGACACTTGCACACGTCTCCAGTCGTGTTGTTTGTGCAGATACATTGATCGAGAGTGTCTGTCAAGCCAAGAATGAGCTCAATAAATAGGCAAACTCCACATATCGTTCGGGGCAATTATTTGGATGGTACTGCATGAGTGCATGTACCTACTCAAGCATCTCTCTGCCAGCCCAATATACGTGCAAAAGTGAGATTGACAGTAGGGGGAGGGGAGTACTGTCACTGTCTGCCCGTGCATCTATTCCTTCAATTTACGCTGACAGGTTCTGCCGTGAAAGGGAGACAGGCCCCGTTGCTCAGTCCACGCATTTATAATCTGCATGCTGAAGCCTGAAGGTTGGTAGGTGAGGTGACCATGTAATGAATGCCCATGAAGTCTGAAATGGAGAGGGCTTGTCTTGTGTTGAAATAACCCAAAAAATCCGAATTTAAAAAAGTTTTTGAAGTTTTTGTTTGAATTTGAATTTCTTTCCCGTTTCGGAAATTTCTTCCGAAATCCCGCTTTCCTTTTTCGTCCAGCCGTCTTCTTCTTTGGAAAGCATCTTTTCTCCGGGCGCCTTCTTTCCTCCTTCCTTCCTTCCTTCCTCCCTACGCAGCGCCGCCGCCGCCACCTCCATTTTGCGGCGCCGCAAACGCTGACCACCGCGCCACCTCCCATCCCGTGCCACGTACCGCCTCCAGCACCTTCTACCACCTTCGCCGCCGCCACCTCACCCCGCCACCTTGCCCCTGCCCGGCGCAATCCCCTCTCCGCCAACCACGCCGCCGCCGCCTCCTTCGCCGCCTTCCTAGCATAATCACCCTCCCAACCCGAAAGGAGCCACCCACTGCAAGCCTCCAACTCCACCTTCCTTCTACCACCTCCTCCGCTCCATCTTCTCCGGCCGGCCCGATTTGAGTTTTCATTGCCTCCCCTTTCTTCCCCGACGAACCCGACCCCAGTCCGCCGTCGTCGCGCCCACCACCAAATTGAGCTCACGGTAGCTCCACCCCACCGCCTATCTTTTCCCACCTTCCCTACCTCCTAAACCCGTCGGAGCCTCACCGCACCGCTCCTCCTCGCCGCCTTCTCCACGGTCCCGTCGCCAAGACACCACAGCCATCCCGAACCCCATCATCACCACTCCCGGACTCCCCTACCTCACTTACTCAAGCTCCTCTCCTTTTGGTCCGTGGCGCCACCCTAGCGCCGCCGGGCCGCCCCTCGCTCGGCCGTGCGCCGCCACCGCCGCCACCCATCTCCGCACCTCCTTTGTTCTCCTAAAGCCCAAAAATGGAACTCCCTTGCCACCCCGGTGCTCACCGCACCTTCCTCCGCCACCATCCCCCACCGGAGCCGTCGCCATCTTCGTCGGCGCCACTCGCCGGCCGGGCGAGCGCAGCTGCCTTGGGTCACACTGCTCAAGCCCTGAGCTAGGCCTTAAAAGGCCTAGCCAAGTTGGGCCGTAAGCCGAACGATAAGCGGGCGGCATGTTTCATCGCTCAAACGAAACCGACCCTCTCGCTCATTACACGTGATTTATACATCGCTTCACCCGAAAATTGAAAACACTGTTCCAAATCAAAAAATGCACAAGAAATTCTTTTCTTTGTTCATTTTCACCCAAAAACAGTGAAACTCCTTAATGTTCAAAGTTATTTGCTGTTCATTAACCAAAAACAATAAATCCTATTATTGTCCACTGACTCATTTTCGGGCATAAATAGTAAAATACTACTATTCATTATCCGACACTATTTTCGCCCAAAAATCCAAATTTGACATTATATGTCAAATATGACCGCCTCGAACCCAGAAAACCCCTCTCACTGTCTATTCTTTTAAATCAGCCTAAACACTGGCCACTGCACAGTAAACCCTAATTACTGTTCATTACCCGAAAATGGTTTGTGCTATTCAGTTCCATCCGAAAATAGTAAACCCTAATTACTGTTCGAAAAACCAAAACAGTAAATCTAGTTACTGTTTAGATCCAATATTTGTAAATGAATAGTAAAAATACTACTATTCATTACCCGACCCTGTTTTCGCTTGAAACCCTAATTAGACACTTTATACTCTTTTCGACCGTTTCGAGCCCGTGAATCCAAATCTCAACTCCGTTCAGTCCAAACAAGTGCCAGATAAAACTCCTACCATCCCACACACTACCTTTATTTATGATTCTTTATCCATTTACAATATTTTTGTTGTACTTGGATCCTTTTATCAGATCCGCTCAGTCCAATTCAACACCAAATAAATACCTACTCATCTCCACACCACCTTTCTCTGTGTTTCTTTTCTGGTTTTAATTACTTGCATGTTGTTCCCAACTCATTCCTTGTCGAGCCAGATTTTATTTGAATTGTTTTATTGTTTTATTTCGCGCTAGGTCACGACTTTGACGACCAGACTCCGGAAGACGCCGGACAAAACCAGTATCCAGAAGACTTGGTGCAAGAAGGCAAGTCGCATTCTTTGATCATTTTGAACCTACATTTCATCTATGTATTATTACTTTCATTACTGTATTTGTGCCAATTACTTTAAATATTAAAATAATACTTTTGAATGCCATGAAAATTAGTTAAATCCTAAATACCCCACAAACAAACCTACCCAACTTTTGTAGGCCATATTCACCTTGACAAGTTTAGTCCACATAAAATATTATCTATACAAGGTAGCTTTGTCACCAAAACTGTGTTCATCAATCAAAAGAGAGCATTGGCTTTTCGCTAATGGTTTTGGTGGTGAGTTGAGGGTTGGATCCAGGAAGTTGGACAACCCAATAGACTCGGGTTAAAAGTGAGTCATCAGTGAGATCTGGAGGTGGACAGCCACGAGTTGGTGTTGGATCATCGCCTCACTAGATGACAGGTAAGGACAAGAACCTTGTGCCAAAGTAACAGACATAGAATCCGCTCAACCACAAGCGTGGTCATTACTCCCTAGCTTAGTACACTGCTCTTCCGATTGAATATCTGCAAGTATCATCTGTTGCTTGTACGTTAGGACAGAGGAACTCTGTGTGGGACGGGAGTGGCCGGAAGTGGACACTCGCTGGTTTCCGCCTCGGTATGGGCCCATCAGCGTCGGAGTACGAATTCCACTTTTGGCCGGTGGTCTCCCGAGCTGTATGGATTAAGACCTACTGTGTAGGGACTAAAAAGGTTGAGCAGTGAAAAGGCTTTGTTATCTCATTTCGATCATGCGCTAACGTGTTGTGTGTCTATGTACTTGGCAGTATGAGTATGAGATATCTTGTGGGTAAAGTTGGGCAACTCTGCAGAGTGAATAATCAAAGGTATTCGAATACGCCGTGCTTCCTGGTTAATGAAGGTGTGTTAATGGGTCATTCGATTACAATGGCATAAGTAGAGTTTTGAGATGTTAAGTTGGTAATTGAGTTTGTTAAGAAACCCCGATGCTATTACTTATTATTGTTTTACTGTTTTATAAATTGTTTTAAATGTAAAGTGCATCCACATATGCCAGGTATGGTAAACCCTAACCATCCATTGAACTCCTTGCATGTAATTATTTAGCATTTCCATGCGGCTTGTTGAGTACGGTGGTAGTACTCATTCTTGCAATTTGCAAAACATCTACAGAAGAAACTTGGGGAAGTGCAGAGGACCCTTGTGAGCAAGATTTTGGTGGACCCCCCAGAAGGCATCAACTACTATTATTAGGTCTCGACTACGCTCAAGCGTACCTGTGGTTTGAAGTTCTTTTGTCGTGTATTATATTTAACTTTGGGCTTGGATGCCCGTGTCAGGTCAAAATAGGTTGTTAAACCTTAGCTTTGTATAATAAAAGTCTGGTTTTTGTTGTAATCTAAGCTTGCTTGAGATACTATTTGCTTCAAGAATTGTACATCTGAGCGGTTATGAAAGGGTTTAGCAGATCCAGAATCTGGTCATCTAAAAAGTGGTATGAGAGCATAGCTTGACCGTAAGTTGAGACCTTAAGTTGATTTTAGGACTTAGGAAGTGAAGACCTTCAAAAATCCTAGTTTGAAAAATTATAAAAGAATTTCTGAAAATAAAAATATAAGTATTATTGCTGTCTTTTCCCTTCTATTGCTATCTTATCTAAACTTAGATTGAAAAACCCAGAATTGTTTTTATAAATGATTTCTCTCCTTCCCGCCTAATTTCAACTTTTCGTTAGAAGTTGCAGTAGTGTTTAGAGTACGCTAGAGCAGTGTTAAATAGAGTGAACCTAAGCAGACGATCTTTGGTTGTAAAACAAGTTGTATTATGTACTCTAAGTAGTACGTATACAGCTCGTATAGATATTTGAGCTATGTTATCTGTTGATAATTTGTTTTTCTATCAGTATCTGTATATCATCCTTGTCAAAAATCAATTCCTTCTTTTCGTCTTAATCTTACCTTAATCTTTCTCCACTTAACTTCATTCTGGATCTTACTCACCTATTTGTATTTGGTCAAAATCGCTGCAGAAATACATTCCCAAGATAACTAAAAACAGTAACAACAATGAGGCTGAATCAGCAGGACGACAACCAAGTTTGGCAGAAGTAATGGCCATGATGGAAAGGAACAAATACCAAACTGAACAAAATCAAATCAGAATGATGGAGCAACACACTAGACTCCTGGAACAGATATCTACCAGATCACCAGTACCATCAGAACCTCATCCCGGAACAATAAATGGAGAAGCTACGACAAGATCAAGATGGGCAGACTTTCAGAAGACAAGACCACCAACCTTTACAATTGCACCAGAACCATTAGCAGCAGATGATTGGATAAGAGATATGGAAAGAAAATTAGATACCATCCAATGCACAGATCAAGAGAAGACTCTTTTCGCCTCCCATCAACTACAGGGACAAGCTGCAGCATGGTGGATGAATTACCAAACACTCCACTTTGGAAGGGATATACCATGGCAAGAATTCCAGGATGCATTCCATACGGCACACCCACTGGCGTGCTTGCCTCCAAACGCCGAGAGTTTCTCGCTCTCAAGCAAAGAGGAAGTACTGTGACAGAATATCTACATCAATTCAACTACTTGGCCCGATATGCCCCAAATGATGTTGATACTGAAGAGAAAAAGATGGAAAAATTTTACAAGGATTACAGAAGTCACTGAAATATCATATTTCAGCCCTGAATTTCAAGGACACGCGACTATGGTGAATAAACTGCTAATATCAGAAGAAGTCAGAATAGAATTACAAGACATGAGAAAAAGAAGAGTAATGCAAGTAACACCTCAACCAAGTGCACCCAGAAAAAGAATGATGACAACATCGCCAGTACAATCTCAGCAGATACCAATTATCAATCCAACTCCAAGACCCCAATACAATATGGATCAGTCAGCCACCATTCAGTGCTACACTTGTGGAGAAAATCACTACCAAAAAGATTGTCCACAGAGACTCTTAAACTGCTACCATTGTGGACAATTAGGCCATTTCAAAGGTCAGTGTCCTTTGAAGAGTATGCCATCAGAGGAAGCCAAGGCTAAAGTGAAGAGTCAATATCCACACAAATCAGTAACATGTTTCCATTGTGGACAACCAGACCATTACAAGTCTCAATGCCCAATGAAGCATATGCCACAAGAAGCACCAAAGCTCGAGAAAAGTCAATTCTGATCAAGAGGACACAACCAATACAAATCAACAAAGGAGGTTTGCTACGATCCAAAGAACAGTTAAGAAGACTAAAACAAATTTCAGGAGAAGGAAAAACCAACAACAGGACCAAGTCAGGGCAAAATCAATTATGTCACTACCAATGAAGCTGCAGAAGCTACAAATGTCGTTGACGGTATGTTTTTCATATAAGATCAGTATTGGTTTTTGTCTGAAAGCTACCTTCCGAGAATCTTATAACACAAAGAACAGCATAAAAAAGGAATAAAAAATGCAGCGTAATTTTCCAATCTGTCCCTTGGCTTTGAGTGAATCTCGGGGTCGAGATTCTTTTAAGGGGGGTAGACTGAAATAACCCCAAAAATCCGAATTTCAAAAAGTTTTTGAAGCTTTTGTTTGAATTCGAATTTCTTTCCCTTTTCGGAAATTTCTTCCGCAATCCCGCTTTCCTTTTTCGTCCAGTCGTCTTCTTCTTTGGAAAACGTCTATTCTCCGGGCGCCTTCTTTCCTCCTTCCTTCCTTCCTTCCTTCCTTTCTTCCTCCCTACGTAGCGCCGCCACCGCCACCTCCATTTTGCGACGCCGCAAACGCTGACCACCGCGCCACCTCCCATCCCGTGCCACGTACCGCCTCCAGCACCTTCTACCACCTTCGCCGCCGCCACCTCACCCCGCCACCTTGCCCCTGCCCGGCGCAATCCCCTCTCCGCCAACCACGTCGCCGCCGCCTCCCTGTTTCCACCGCCTTCCTAGCATAATCACCCCTCCCCAACCCGAAAGGAGCCACCCACGGGCAAGCCTCCAACTCCACCTTCCCTTCTACCACCTCCCCTCCGCTCCGTCTTCTCAGAGCCGGCCCGATTTGAGTTTTCGCCGCCGCCTCCCCTTTCTTCCCCGACGAACCCGACCCCAATTCGCCGCCGTCGTCCGCCCCACCACCAAATTGAGCTCACGGTAAGCTCCACCCCACCGCCGCCTATCTTTTCCCCACCTTCGCTACCTCCTAAACCCGCCGGAGCCTCACCGGCACCGCTCCTCCTCGCCGCCTTCTCCACGGTCACCGTCGCCAGCACATCACAGCCATCCCCGAGCCCCATCATCACCACTCCCGGACTCCCCTACCTCCACTGTTACTCAAGCTCCTCTCCTTTTGGTCCATGCGCCACCCTAGCGCCGCGAGCTTCATCCCCTGCTCCGGCCGTGCGCCGCCTCCGCCGCCACCCCATCTCCGCACCTCCTTTGTTCTCCTAAAGCCCAAAAATGGAACTCCCTTGCCACCCCGGTGCTCACCGCACCTTCCTCCGCCACCATCCCCCACCGGAGCCGTCGCCGTCTTCATGGGCGCCACCTCGCCGGCCGGCGCGCGCGCTGCCTTCGCCGCCGCTCAAGCTCTCGAGCCGGGCCTTAAAAGGCCCAGCCAAGTTGGGCCGTAAGTCGAACGATAAACGGGCCGACCGCCATCGCTCAAACGAAACCGCCCTCATCGTTCATTGCACAGTGATTTATACACTGTTCACCCGAAAATTGAAAACACTGTTCCAAATCCGAAAAATGCATAGTAAATTCTTTTACTGTTCATTTTCACCCAAAAACAGTGAAACTCCTTAATGTTCAGGTTATTTGATGTTCATTAACCAAAAACAATAAATCCTATTATTGTCCACTGACTCATTTTCGGGCATGAATAGTAAAATACTACTATTCATTATCCGACACTATTTTCACCCAAAAATCCAAATTTGACATTATATGTCAAATATGACCGCCTCGAACCCAGAAAACCCCTCTCACTGTCTATTCTTTTAAATTAGCCTAAACACTGGCCACTGCACAGTAAACCCTAATTACTGTTCATTACCCGAAAATGGTTTGTGCTATTCAGTTCCATCCGAAAACAGTAAACCCTAATTACTGTTCGAAAACCAAAACAGTAAATCTAGTTACTGTTTAGATCCAATATTTGTAAATGAATAGTAAAAATATTACTATTCATTACCCGACCCTGTTTTCGCCTGAAACCCTAATTAGACACTTTATACTCTTTTTGACCGTTTTGAGCCCGTGAATCCAAATCTCAACTCAGTTCAGTCCAAACAAGTGCTAGATAAAACTCCTACCATCCCACACACCACCTTCCTTTATGATTCTTTATCCATTTACAATATTTTTGTTGTACTTGGATCCTTTTATCAGATCCGCTCAGTCCAATTCAACACCAAATAAATACCTACTCATCTCCACACCACCTTTCTCTGTGTTTCTTTTCTGGTTTTAATTACTTGCATGTTGTTCCCTGCTCATTCCTTGTCGAGCCGGATTTTATTTGAATTGTTTTATTGTTTTATTTCGCGTTAGGTCACGACTTTGACGACAAGACTCCGGAAGACGCCGGACAAAACCAGTATCCAGAAGACTTGGTGCAAGAAGGCAAGTCGCATTCTTTGATCATTTTGAACCTACATTTCATCTATGTATTATTACTTTTATTACTGTATTTGTGTCAATTACTTTAAATATTAAAATAATAATTTTGAATGCCATGACAATTAGTTAAATCCTAAATACCCCACAAACAAACCTACCCAACTTTTGTAGGCCATATTCACCTTGACAAGTTTAGTCCACATAAAATATTATCTATACAAGGTAGTTTTGTCACCAAAACTGTGTTCATCAATCAAAAGAGAGCATTGGCTTTTCGCTAATGGTTTTGGTGGTGAGTTGAGGGTTGGATCCAGGAAGTTGGACAACCCAATAGACTCGGGTTAAAAGTGAGTCATCAGTGAGATCTGGAGGTGGACAGCCACGAGTTGGTGTTGGATCATCGCCTCACTAGATGACAGGTAAGGACAAGAACCTTGTGCCAAAGTAACAGACATAGAATCCGCTCAACCACAAGCGTGGTCATTACTCCCTAGCTTAGTACACTGCTCTTCCGATTGAATATCTGCAAGTATCATCTGTTGCTTGTACGTTAGGACAGAGGAACTTGGTGTGGGACGGGAGTGGCCGAAAGTGGACACTCGCTGGTTTCCGCCTCGGTATGGGCCCATCAGCGTCGGAGTACGAATTCCACTTTTGGCCGGTGGTCTCCCGAGCTGTATGGATTAAGACCTACTGTGTAGGGACTAAAAAGGTTGAGCAGTGAAAAGGCTTTGTTATCTCAGCTCAGTCGCACGCTAACGTGTTGTGTGTCTATGTACTGACAGTATGAGTATGAGATATCTTGTGGGTAAAGTTGGGCAACTCTGCAGAGTGAATAATCAAAGGTATTCGAATACGCCGTGCTTCCGGTTAATGAAGCTGTGTTAATGGGTCATTCCAGTACAATGGCATAAGTAGAGTTTTTGAGATGTTAAGTTGGTAATTGAGTTTGTTAAGAAACCCCTGATGCTATTACTTATTATTGTTTTACTGTTTTATAAATTGTTTTAAATGTAAAGTGCATCCACATATGCCAGGTATGATAAACCCTAACCATCCATTGAACTCCTTGCATGTAATTATTTAGCATTTCCATGCGGCTTGTTGAGTACGGTGGTAGTACTCATTCTTGCAATTTGCAAAACATCTACAGAAGAAACTTGGGGAAGTGCAGAGGACCCTTGTGAGCAAGATTTTGGTGGACCCCCAGAAGGCATCGACTACTATTATTAGGTCTCGACTACGCTCAAGCGTACCTGTGGTTTGAAGTTCTTTTGTCGTGTATTATATTTAACTTTGGGCTTGGATGCCCGTGTCAGGTCAAAATAGGTTGTTAAACCTTAGCTTTGTATAATAAAAGTCTGGTTTTTGTTGCAATCGGATGCTTGCTTGAGATACTATTTACTTCGCAACTGTACATCTGGGCGGTTGCGAAGGGTTTAGCAGTCCCGAGAATCGGGGCTGTCACATGTGTTCCCGAGAGCAGAGGTGGGCTTGCTTTGCCGCAGAGGCGGGCTTGCTTTGCCAAACATTTACAGCCGATTTTCGCAGAGTGAGAGCTATCAGCAATGGCACTTTTCACGAGCTGCAGAAGAAAGGAAAATGAGATTTTTTAATCACTTTTTAAAAATATTTTAAAGATAACATTTTCTTAACTTTAATTACAATTTTGACTCCTTTGATTACGACATGATCCATGACGTGACCAAACTGTACTTTCACATCACCGACCGTGGCGTAGCCAAACCTACCACAATAGCCATCTGAGCCAACACGCGTCCGTTTTTTGCTAAGTCTTGGCGTGGCAACACTCGTTTGCCACACCAAGGTCCGTGGCGTGACAACGTGCTTTTGCCACGTCACGCGTTGTGGTGTGACCAAATGAGTTAGAATTGAAAATAAAATTAGAGAAATGTTATCTTTAAAATATTTTTTAAAATGAATTAAATAAAAAAAATTCAAGGAAAATGTCGTTCTTTAAGTAGAAAGCAGATTGGGACGTGATTGAGCCATTAAGGTGGCTTAGCTTACTTGATGCCGTGTAGAGGTGGTCAAATGGACTGCACAAAGCTGGCCCATTGAGGCACGACCCGGCTAGCTCAACTGGCAGTGTCGTGTCGGTCCATGGGCTCAACCGTCGACCTAAGCACAGCACACCGAGCTCATAGGCCATGTTGTGCTGGTCTGGATAATAAGCCCGACGGTCAGGATTGGCCCGCGTAGCCCATCTCAATCAGATTTTTTTTGTTGAAAAATTCAAAAATACTAGAAAAATATATAGAATTCAAAAATACTAAATTAATTTGAAAAATGAATTATATACCCATAAAAAAGACAAATATATTGAAAAAGTAGTAATGAGCTTTATTAATGTTTACATGGCTGCCTCATTCAAAACATTGCCCGCTAAAAACTCAACATAAGAAAACATTACAAAGAAAAAAGAGTATGACATATAGTTTTGCATACATTCATGTTTTAAGTGTTGTTGTTTAGGTAAAGATTTTCGAACGCGTCCGTCAACTCCGGATTTTCTACAGAGTGTTGATCTTGTACATCAGTTTGTTTCTAGTCTTTCACGGTTAGAAGTATCTCCATCATCTCATTCATGAGATTTGTTCTTCTCTCTTCCAATATTCTTTCAGAAAGACTGAAAGTAGACTCGGGAAAACCATGAAGACAGGAACAGTTAACACATCGCATACTAATATGGATATAACTGGAAATGCTACCTTATGGTCATGCCATCATTACGAAAATTTGAAGCGTTCTTTCTAGTAATTCACGATATCACAGTCCAGATAAGTGGATAGTTCTCCACTCCTTAATTAGACGCTATATCTTACTTCATAACTTGACATTGTGGAACCTGAACCACTGGGCCTGGAGGAAGAACCTGCATCCTATATTTTGCCCCACGCAGTTGTCTTCTTACTTGTGGGTGGTACTAGAGGTCATTGCAAGCGAACTTCCTGAAACTTATGTTTGTATTTTTTATAAACATCGAAAAATTTAGTACGAACATCTAAAAAATAGTTGTAATGGTTCAAGCCTGTAACATCACTCAAAAGTTGGAGAACATTAGCAAATACTCGAAGTTTAGCTCTAGGATCTAAAATAAATGCAAATGCATATACAAATGATATTTCGTTCCGATATTTCAACTATTTAGTTTTCATAGCAATGATAGTCTCTCATGACACTATTTGATTTTCATAGTCCTTCAAGTGACTAGCAATTTAAAGAATATTATGCACAATTAAATGAGATGTTGGTTAATACACAATGGATAAAACAACAGTGGAATCATAAAAATTTCTAAAAACGATAATAACTTAGCAACATACCAATGCTTCTTAGTCAACATTGTATTACCTTCATGGTTGTGATAGTGCATGTGAATAAAAACTTAAAATGTGCTCTTATATGGTAAAAGGCTCTTAAGCATCAAGTAAGTATAATTCTATTTTACTAGCATGTCCAAACCAAAATTTCTTAACCGTACATTGCAATGCAAAAGTTATTTTATGCTGCTATTCGTTGGTTAGAATGATTTGTAAAAGATATGACATCATGGAAAGCTTTAATATACGGATCCAACATCTTTAAACGACATTTAATTATAAGATTAATAACATGACAGGCACATCGCTGATGTAGCAAGAAGGATTCAATGTATGTACTAAATAATAGAGTGAGAATATCTATTGCTCTATAGTTTGCAGCGGCATTGTCTAAAGTTATTGCAAAAATATTATTTTTAAGACCAAAATCTTTCACAATTTGGATAATACATTCCATAATATTCTCACATATATGTGCTATATCAATTAGTTTGAACCCGATAATTCTTTTTTTCTATTTCCTGATTGTCGTTAACATAATGAGCAACTACACTAAGATAATCCTCCCTAGCTCAACCATTTCATATGTCCGAGGTTAAAGCCACAAAAATGTACAATACTAAATAGTTCTTTTAATTTAGCACGTCATCCATTATAGTATTTAACTAGATCTCTTGTTGTTGTCTGTCTAAAAACGGTAGAAAATATAGGATTATGCGCAACCCTAATATAATTTTTAAATAATTTAGACTCACCATAGTTTAAAGGTAGATCATGTGAAACAATTAAACAACAAAGAGATTGATGAGCTACCTCAAAACTATAGTTTCAGCTACGTGCATACCGTCGATGTTATACTGCAACTGTGTTTACCTCATGGCCATTCCTTGTCTTGTTTTACATCTTGCAGCATGTCTAATCAAGTGATTTGTTTCACCTGAAGACTTTGTAGACAATTTGTGTTTATAAATCTTACAAACAACATATCTTACCTAAACCTCTTGTTCGTACTTATTTGTCTTATCGAAATCTTCCTATACTCTTGATGTACTCCACTTGGATCTCTTCACTCCAGTGCTTGCAGACGTAGAGGTACTCGTAGAGCCTGATTATGGTATTGCTTGCTCTTCTCGTTGAGTTGGGCCGTAACATTCTCAAAGGATGTAATATCCTACGGTGATTTTCCAAAATTAGCAATAGGAAAATTATCGTAATTTTCTATCATAAAAACTGCAAATCGAAAATTACACTATTGTTTATTTCACCATAGTATAGCAAATAAAACAAAAAAAAATCTACAAAAGTAGTACTATACCTCTTTTGCTGACCGTAGATGGATTTCAAATATTTGGCAAAAAAATATTTTAAATTTTGCCAAATTATCACAAAAGGGATCTAAATTTGTACAACAGAATTTAGAGAAAAGATTGAAGATTGGATGCTGGCTGAATGAGGGGGTATATTGCCTATTTATAGATTTTTTTTTTGAGATTTTTTTAAAAAAATTCTTTCATATCTTTAAAGCTCTCTAATGGCTAGAAATTTGAAAAATCCGCCATTACCGTGGCTAATCGTGCCTAACAAGTCGTGTCGTGCCTAATGGACCTAATCAGGTCGGGTCATGTGTGTCGTGCCTAGCTATGTCGTGTCGTGCTCAGGTCAGACCATGCCGAGCACGGTACTATACGTGTCATGCCGTGTCTAGGATCGGATCAACAGTACTGTGTCTCAACCTAGCCTAACAGGCACGGCCCATTTGGTCACCGCCAGTGACACGCTCTTGGTATGGTTGCAAGTGGTGTCCCCCGGGGAGGCAGGTTCGAATCCAACGTATGCCACTTTGGAAAGTTCTCTCATACCATCTCTCTTTTCGGAAGGGATTCTTTCATACTATGTCAACTATCAAGTGCTCGAGTGCCACTTCGAATCCAAAGCATCCCGAATCCGAAGTCCAAGCCCACACGATACACAACACAGTGACACACGTCCTAAGGATGGAGAATTTCCTTTAGATTTAACCCAAAACGAGCCGTCTTTTTAGCAACAAAATGGTTGGAAACTCGCAGTTTTCGTTTCCCCCTCTCGTTGCTCGTTCCGTTTGCTGTCTCTTTCCTTCGCGAATTTCTTTAGTTGCAGCCCTGCAGTAGCAGTATCTTTAGTTTCCACTCCTCTTTCGCTTCCTTTTGGCTTTTCTCGCGTAGCCTTTCTCTTTTGATTTCTTCCCTCTTCGCGTTCCCTTTGTCTTTCTCCGGTTCTCCCTGTGCAAAAGATTGGGTTTAGGCGCACGTAACACTGACCGCTTGCGCTTTTACGCGCGCGCGCGAGCGCGCACCGGGAGACGCGACCCATGCTTCCCGGCCGGTGCGTGAGATGTCGCGTTCTTGCAACGCGCAACTCTCTCTCTCTCTCTCTCTCTCGCAGCCAAGAGTGGTGGTCACTGGTTAATTGGAGTAGCTTTTGTCACTTTAAAGCGAGCAGTGTTTGTGTTGGTAATTGTGATGGTTTTAGGGTTTCTGTTTCGCAATGGCTATGGTTTTCTGCGTCAAATCTTCCTTCTGACATTTTTTCTCTCTCTTTAGTAATTGCTGCTGTAGAAACAGAAAATATTTGGACATGTTTTCATAGCCGCGGCTTGTTTGCTATAGCTAGTACTCCATTGTGTTGTTGCTAAGGATTAAAATAGGATCGGTACTGGTTACCACCGTTAAGTGGTTTTCTATCGGACGGTTTCAATTATTAAATTTAAACTCAAATTTTGAATTTGGTTGGTTTTCGGTTGGTTACCGTTCGGTTTGACCGGTTTTCAGCCGGTTACCACCTGAAATTACTATTTATCAATTCAAATTCAAATTTTAAATTTAAAACTTGACACTTCTTGGGCTGATATTTTTTACGATCGGAGCGACCGGTATTTTTATCACTGGTTGTTGCAGCCAAGTGCAGTTCTGAGTTCTGAATTCCGACAGCGGATGTTGGCATACGAAAAACTGTGCTAGTAATAGCTAACTGAATAGAGAATTACCAGTTGAGAAAGATATTAATGCCAACATACTCCATCTGAGCAAATGGCAATGAAAGATAGATTACTGTGATGATTAATCAGAAGCTAATAGTAGCAGCTTGCATATAAATCACCTTTCGTCGTGGACCTGTATGCAAAGACATCGGATTCGCCTGTCTTTTGACCTTGCAATAAAGAACACAAGAGCAGCAGGGCTCGAAGGCCTAGAGGGGCAGCAGAGCAGACCTTGGAGTTGGGGAGACTAACGCACGTCAGATGGATATAGATAGATTTGATAGAAAGGATCACACAGGGTCTCTCTCTCTGCATAAATGCATCTTTCTGGATCTCAAGAACATCCATGCAAACGCATGTGGAGGGCAAAGGCAAAGTGTGGTAAGTATAGTCCACTCCATCTCTCTCCATGTGACATTTGACATTGGAAATCAAGATTCCAAGCTCCATCACAGACTGCGTGCATGTCTGTCTGCCAATCTTGTTAGCTTGTTGGGGAAATGGGTCTTTCTTTCTTTTTTTTTTCTGCTTCATCATGCAATTATATTTGGGTGAAGGACAGGACATTGCCGGTTAATCACTGCTGGTGCAAGTGGAATAGTCACACGAATGCTTACTCAGGATTTGGGTGCATGTATGATTAATCATGTGCCTGCAGGCCCAATCATGTATTGACTTGGACAAGCCATGTGATAGCCTGATAGGAATAATGCTGATTTTGTCCTGATATAAATTAGGGCATTTTGTTTAGAGTGCAATTAGGGCAAATTTTGTAAGGTGCTAGTACTATTTACAAATTAGCAAGAGCATGTCTTATTCTAAATATAGATATATTGTTTATACTTATTTGATCTACTCCGGTATTGATACACCAAACTAGATCGTAGCTCACAGTAGGCAAGAATTGCAAGGTATAGGACATATTCGGTAATGGATAGTGTTGATGGCCTGTTTTGCCTCTAGACAATGCATAACTAGTCATGCTACAGTTGGTTTATTTTGTGTAAATATTTCAATCTGTTGCCTATATATAAACTCTTTCCCCCCATTTTAGTTATATCTTTAGAAAACCATACGGCCTAAATTATGTTGTTGCATGCCGACAGTCCACAAGCACTGCCTCCACAGAAGATCAGCAAAAGGCCCAGACTTTGCCTTTCCACTGGCGACTTTTCCTTGCACGGCTACACCTGCCTGACCTACCTTGCCCACGCCTCCAAATCCAATGCGGCCGAACCTAAACCCACACCAACAACCACACGCCGCCACAGGGCAAGATGATTATTCTTGTGACAAACGAGAGACTCCCTGGAGCAGAGGACAAGTGCTTGGCTCCCCGGTTGCCTTCTTTTGAGAGGGAAAGATGATGGAGATGAGAGGAGTGGTTTAGGGCTAAAATGAGAGAGAACAAGGGGAAGCGCCCAACAGGGCAAGCTCCTTTATCCCCCGCTTTCGTAACTTTTGAGGCTTCCCTCCCCCACTTTTCTTCCATTCTTTTAGGCTTGTGCTCCTAAAGAAGGTTTAAAACATTCTTTGGACAAATGCAATCTTGTCTTTAATGACTGTTTGTCTTAGCGTAGGGTCTACCGTTTTCTTTAGTCTAGAATCATTTCTGCAGTAGTATTAGTAGTTTTTCTAAGCCAAATGGCAAATATGATCTTGTTGTTCTCTTTAGTGGTGCTTTTTAGTAGGAGTATATGAGCGGGCCAATCGGCTAGTTTAGCCTAAATGTTATAGGGACGTGAGGAAAATGTAAGGGGTGATTGGTTGCAATTGCATGCACGAGTCCTTTTTATGGTATGGAAACCCTTAAAACTTAGGCCCTCGTTAGGGGAACGAAGCACATACCACTTATATTTCAACTTATATTACTGTACACTTATTGCAAGGATCAAGGGGAGAAAATGGGCACATTTTATAGTAATGGAGGTTATGCTTCTTATATTGCCATTGTCAAATAAACCAATAATTGTGAGTTTCTACAATTGATATAGCAAACCTCTCACACAGGTTTGGTAGACAATGAACAAATTTATAATGCTATTGTTTTGTCAGTTTGGTAAGAGGTTTTGGCTCTATTGGGAGGTGGAGGCAGTAGTCTTCCATTAATCTAATGCCATAATCTTACTGCTATACGTGTGATGTCTCAGAACCCAACACTGTTACTATATCAAGGCTGGGGTAGAAAGCCTAAGACACAAATAACCAAGCTGGTTTAAAAGTTTCCCTTTCACTAGTTTGCAAGCTGCAATAACAAAGAAGCCGGGAGTAATAAAATTCCCAGACCTGGGCCAAAAAGGTACAGAGGTTAATCTATTTATCCATCACAACAAGGAACCAAGGGAAAAGTTGTGTGTGGCATTTTCATGAGATGTCACAGTCAAATGCCTTTTTGCAGGCACACTAGTGCGTCATTGGTGGTGGTTGTGCTGTATATAACCCAGCTGGGGTTTCTGCGGATTAGTTAGAGAGAGGCCTTTCTTTCCCTCTCTAAGTGGCTGTTTAACTCTTGACCTGAAGAGTGAAGGTAGTGGTGGACCTGGACACCTGGTGGTAGATGGCACTGGTTGCTGTGCCCAGTGCAGGTTTTGTTGGAGCTTAGGGTGGCTTCAGAAGCCACCGTCTGCATTCTTGGATCATTTGGAGCTCTTTGCGTTAGGTTTCTTCTCTTCCTGCTTCTGAGTTCTGAGCTCTTGGCACCAACTAATCTCTGTAAGTTATGTTTGGTTCGTGCTTCTTCTCTTCTTCGTTTTCCCTTGTGTCCAAGAGTATACCTACTGTTTGATGTCTTGTTGCTTAGAGTGGTTTGGTTTGCATTTTGCTTTCAGTTCTTGATTGGCTTATAAGGGGAGCCGAGAAATGGAGGTCGAGGCACATGAGAAGAAGGGACACAGAGCCTTTGCCAAGGCAATTAAGTCTTTCAATTCTTCAGAAAGACACAAGCGTTCTAAGAGGTTGGTGTCTACAGACTTGCTTCTGCAAAGTTCTTTGATTCTCTTGTCAAGAAAGGTCGTACTGAGATTTAGTGGTTTCTGAATGGCAGTGATTTTGAGGATATATATGCTAAAGATGCGTTGTACGCTTCAGACAAAACATGTATTCAGTCTAAACCAGTAAGTTTTTTCTCCTCTTGTGCAACTTCTACATTGTATTGTGCAGTAAATGCAAGAATGTTTCTGCATAGTTTCTGTAATTTTGATTAATTATGTGTTCTGATTTTGTTTCCCAGGACGGTATAAAAGCTAAGGTAGAGAGTGATATCAATAAGGAAGTGCAACCTGGGAGAGGAGCACAAGGTTCCTTGAGAAAAGAGGTAAATCACTGTAAAATGCTCTCATTTTTTCAATGATTTTATTGAAAACTCGGCTTTGAGGACTTTTAACTTTTCAGTAGGGAAGTTCATACTTCATAGTTTAATGCAGATAGGAAGTTGCATTTCCTTTGTAACTACATGCTTTGCTAAATGGCACAATTTTGTTTCCATTTTTGGCTGGACAGTGGATAGCCTTAAAACATTTGGATTTTGTGTCTTGAACATATTTGTTCCAGTGAATAGTCCTGAACAAACTCTTTGTTCGCCTGAACTTTAGTTGAAAACGTTCTCTTGTTCAGTCTCTTATAAGGCTTGCTACCTTTGCTACTGAATTCCCTGTAGTGTAGACTCATATGATGGCCTGATGCAGATTCTACAACTAGAAAAGCACCTCAAGGATCAGCAGGTTGTGCGTGGCGCCCTGGAGAAAGCTCTGGGGCCTAACACTGCTGCAGTCAACGTGTCAAATGAGAATCCAATGCCAAAGGTGTGTCCTTCGCCCAAGAACAGTTGTTAATTTGCTCTTTTTCCCTAACTGCAATGCTCATCAGACCACATTGGTTTTTCAGGCCACTAAAGAACTGATAAGGGATATTGCCACACTAGAGCTAGAGGTCAAGAACATGGAGCAGTATCTCCTTACCCTGTACCGGAAAGCGTTTGAGCAGCAAGTGCCCACATGTTCTCCTCCTGATCGCCGGGGAGCATCGAAGCCGTCAGTGAGCTCGCTGTCTGGGCAGCTCCAGGGAACACCCAATGCTAAGGCTTCTTGCAAGAACAGAGGGGATGTGATACTCCGATCTAGCTACCCGCCGCCGTCCCACAAGAAGTGGATTGATCCATTGACAGATTGCTCTACATCTGCTTGCGCTGATAGACCGGTTGATTCTGATGTCCTCCGTTGCCAGTCCGCATTATCATACCGCGGAATTTGTTCGTCTAGGATATCACCCTCAGAGGATAGTCTTGCAAGGGCTCTTCGGTCGTGCCACTCTCAACCTTTCTCATTTTTGGAGGTAATGATATGCACTATGAAAAAATGGATTTGCTAATCCTAGGACATGATAACTTAGTCCATTGTATGATGTCACACGAAGTCAATAACCTGTCAAAAAAACTTGCTACAGTTTTAAAATAAGATGTTCCAGTGTGCTTATGAGATTACGAGAAACATGACAGGAATTCAATGGTTGAAATAGCTACTCTGTGAAGCTGTATAAGATTCTTAAGTTCCTTGTGATTTTTTTTAGCAGGAAGGAGAGGCTACTGCAACAGGAGTGATAAGCTTAGCAGAGTATCTAGGCACTAATGTAGCTGACCACATCCCTGAAACTCCCAATAACCTTTCAGAAGAGATGGTGAGATGCATGGCAGGGGTGTATTGCAAACTTGCAGATCCTCCGTTGGTTCACCACGGCTCCTCATGTTCTCCGACATCGTCATTCTCCTCAACCAGTGCAATTTCTCCACAGTATCTGGGGGACATGTGGAGTCCCAATTACAAGCGAGAAACAACTCTAGACTCCCGGTTGATAAACCCATTCCATGTTGAGGGGCTGAAGGAGTTCAGCGGACCGTACAATACAATGGTTGAGGTTCCACTGATTTGCCGTGATAGTCGGAGGCTGAAAGAAGTTGAGGATCTGCTCCAGACTTATAAGTGAGTAATATTCATCATTGTACTCTTTGGTGAATGGAAATGTTTTGCTCATCAGTTCAGTGTTGTGATACACTCTTCCATACTGATATTTCAGGTTGATTTTGTACCGGTTGGAGACCGTTGATCTCAGGAGAATGACAAACGAAGAAAAGATCGCATTCTGGGTCAACATACACAACGCCCTGCTGATGCATGTAGTGCTTCTCTCGTCGCTGCACTGCAAATTATTAGCTTAGTGCCTAATTTTATTTTGATGGGGTCTATTTGTACTACTTCCACAGGCTTATCTCAAGTATGGCGTCCCACAGAACAATCTGAAGAAGTCATCACTACTTGTTAAGGTAAAGTGAAATCGTTTTCTCTGCAGAATCAGTGAAATGGTCTCACAATAAGATGAACTTCTTCCGACTAATTTTCTGCTTGACCTGACATATGTTTATCACAGGCTGCCTGCAAAATTGCTAGACGCAACATCAATGTAGCTGTGATCCAGAGCTTGGTTCTTCGATGCAACACACATTGTCCCGGACAGGTATAGCAAACATGATTTGGTCAAACCAGTTAAAACTTAAAAGTGCGACGTTCGTACTGTACTGATTATATCACAAGCATGCTAATTCTATCTGTTGGTCCTTTTAATGCAGTGGCTACGGACTTTGCTTTACCCAAGGATCAAAAGCAAAGTGAGCAAAGTAGGGCATGAGTGGCAAGCCTTTGCCGTTGCACAATCAGAGCCTCTTTTACGCTTTGCGCTTTGCTCAGGAAGCCATTCTGATCCCGCGGTAAGCTACTACTATGCTTTCGCAAATTGATGTCGTTGTACCTTAATCTCTTTTAAACTAAGCAAATGCTTCCTTTTTCCAAGTCATACTCATGTGATTCTTGGCAAGTCTTTATGCGCAACTTTGGTATGAAAAGGCGCACGTGTCCTGCATAGCCTGTCACATTGACAAAAACATGTTTATGAAATGAAAACCTTTCGTTGATTGGGAAATGTTATTAGGAATCATTCATCATGTTAGGAATCTCTCATCATGTTAGGAATCTTTCATCAAAGTACTGCAACCATAATTACTGGTGGTGCCAAATCAAGCCCCTTTATGTACTGTCATCTCCTATTTCGCAGGTGAGAGTGTACACTCCGAAGAGGCTGTTCCATCAGCTGGAGGCCGCCAAGGAAGAGTTCATCCGGGCAACGGTCGGCATCTGGAAGGAGCAGAAGATACTGCTGCCGAAGCTTGTCGAGGCCTATGCGAAAGACGTCAAGCTCTCGTCGCAGGGCCTCGTCGACATGGTGCAGCGGTACCTCCCGGAGAGCCTGAGGATGGCAATGCAGAAGTGCCAGCAGGGTAGATCAAGCAAGATCATAGAATGGGTTCCTTACAACCTGAATTTTCGGTATCTGCTAGCCAGGGACCTGGCATTTCCTCACCTGAACTGACTGTACTACTCTAGTCCAGTAGATCGTGAGATGAGCTGAAATATATGTATGTATGATAGTTTTAAGTTTAGTGTGGATAGTAGTTTACTCTTCATTTGGTTCTACGATTGCGTAGGCTTTAATGTGTGGGTAGGACAGGCGCGGTGTGTATTTGTGCGCTGTAAAAAGATTTTGTAGATGAACAGGAAATAGGGGAAGAAATGAGAAAGAAACATGTTACCTTTCGTCATGCGTTCTTGCAACAGTTCTTACGAGCGGTATCCCGTATAGTATATAAGGGCGCGACCTCGGACATACGGTCCGAACATTAGTACTACGCGCCTCATAATCTTTTTTTTGTCATTTGTTGCAACATATCAAAAATTCATATGCAATATTTCTAAGAAAAGGATATCTCAAAAAAATCTCAGAATCAAAACAAACATCTAAAAAAGGACACCAACGTATCAAAAATCTCAGAATCAGACGCGTTAAAAAGCTCATCTTGCAACATCACGTGCAACAAAAAATGAAGAACGTGTGAAACTTTTTTTTACTTGATGAAACATATCAAAAAAGAAGATGCAACAAATTTTTTCACTTGATGCAACATATAAAAAAAAAAGGTGCAACATTTTTCCCCTTTATGCAATATACCAAAAAAGAGGATGCAACATTTTTTTTTCACTCGACGCAACATATAAAAAAAGATGATGCAACGTGAAAAGGACGTAACAAAAATGAAGAATGTGTGCAATATTTTTTTTCCCAACGGTCGTAACATATCAAATTTCAAAGAAGCAACAATCATACACTTGCAACTCAAGCTACGATCCGCAAGCGAAGAAAACCTCACATGAACAAGAAAAGAACAGAAAACTTACAATAATTATTAGCACCACCACCACGTAAGAGCCGATCGAAACAAAGAACAACAAACCAGGAAGAAATCGAAAGAAAGAAGCAAATCGAGTTGCTACTCTCACATGAACAAGAAAAAGAGCAGAAAATATATAAAGAAAGCAGCCAAAAGCGAGCGGGGAAGCAGGCTTCGGCCGTCATGGCATGCGGCGAGGTAGAGAGAGGGAGCGAGAGAAAGAGACAGGGGGAGAGTGATGGGGAAAAGGAAGAGCAGTGTGTGTGCTGTATCATGTGTGGTTGTATGTGTGTATTGTGTATGGGATAAGGGGAGAGAGAGAGTAGTATTAGACTATTGGATAGAGAAATGCGAAAGGGGAGTGGGAGCGTCTGATACATTCACGCATGGGCCACAACGTTTTCCTATATATAAACATAGGTGCATAAGTTTTTTTTAAAAAAAAGAAGCATATGCGCAGTTACAGCAGTAGTATCCAGCTATCCATTAAAAAAGAGATGTGCAAGTTCGAAGAAGGGGAGGAGACTTGCAGATTATCTCGCCCAAGGGATAACTAAGGTCCAATCTACATTATGCCAGCCCAAATATTAGGCCCAGCTACAGGAAGCAAATTTCTATACGATAAATGAGGTCCATTTTGTCGAGGCCGTGATGTAGCAAGGCCTATAGGGCAACTTGTCTGCAGCCTATACGCATCCGCTTAACCTAACTACCCAAGGAATATCTTCCCGGGACGGTCCGGCTCAGGATTTGATTTTCGGCCTGAAAGTCCGCTGAATACAATAAAAAACTATTTGTTATTCTCAAAACGATTTAAATATTACTTTTTATTTTTAACTTTTTATTTGAATTTTTTTTTTTGGATTGGGCCGGGTTCAGACCTACTCATTTGAGACCGAGCTTTTCAGATCTGGCCCGAAGTCCGGTCCGACGTTTGAACAAGTTAGTTACTAAAAGAGGGAGCTGTAGGCATGGGCGGCGGCAGGGGGTGCCCAGGGTGCACATGCACCCCTAAAAATAAATGATTTTTTTAAAAAACTAGATATAAGCGGTATAAGCACTCAGCAGTTAGGTATTTGGATTGACCATTTCAACAATTCAGCCCATCAGGTCACCAATCAGAGCCAGTCGTCAGGCACTGAGGCACCCGCACCTTCCTAAGTCATTGTACAATCGATCACAGAGAGTACTATCACAAAAGACTGGTTGTACAAGCTAGCGAAGACTTTTGGTATCTGTTCTGGCGAAACATTTCGGTTCTTGGCGCAACATTTTGTTTCTGTCATGGTGTCATCTCGGCTAGCTACAATCGCCAACTGAAACAATCACTTCCTGATGCACACTTGCAGAGTACCAGTAATTTATCTCTGGGTACAATCATGGGTGGAGCCAGTAGGGGTGCCTGGACACATAAAAAAATCAAAAACATTTACAGGGATAAGTTCTGTATTTGGGTCATATTCATAGTACTCCTTGGTGTGCACTCTCTTGGAAGCTCAGCTCACGGCCCCCGCTCGTGCCTCCACCAGCCCACAGCCATCTCATCACTCACCAGCCCACATTCATCTCTATCTCCAATACTCAAACTCCTCCCCAATTTGGTTCCTGTGGCTCGGCGGTCGGTGCGGGGCGGAGAGGAGGAGCGGTGGGCAGCGTGGCGCCAGTGTGGGAGCAGCAAGCAGCAGTAGGCGACGCGCCACTCACTAAGACCAATGGTTTTGCAGGTGCGCATGGAGCAACTTTCATTTTTGTCACATTCATATTATTATGCAAGTTATTTTTCAAATTGATTACTATAGTAATGACATGCGAAAAGATACTAGTAGACAATTTCCTCCGTTCTTTTTTTCTTGACGTTTTTTTTTATTTCTAACGGGCAAATTCCTGGCTTCGTTGGGTGATACGTATTTTTTTGACAAATATAAAGAAAGTTGTAACCATATGCAAACACAAGAGTGCATGTGCTGTGGTGGAAACACCCTTAAGTCTTGAAGAGGTTGGTTAATTCAAATTTGATTCGAAAATTTTGGCCGAAATAAATCCAAAAATTCCGGTAACCGCCGGTAACCGGGTCTATCGTTAGGCTTCAAAATTTTTCCCAACCGATAGCTTTTTCCCTGATTTGAACTAATCGTACTAGACGTTACTTTGTGTGTGTGCACCCCCAACACCAAATTCCTAGCTCCACCACTGGCTGTAGGTATAGTAAAATGAGTCTGCTATAATATGGCATACGACAGCAAAGCACTGTACCGATAATACTCGATTTTATTATCGAGCCAAGTTATTCCCTGTAGCATATGTGCTGTAGCGCTAGATCTAAGCTACTGGATTCTAATCTAATGGTTGGGAGATGATGCTAATGTAGAGGACCATTCATCATCTGGATCTTGAGCGACCAAGCACGCTCATGCGGCACGTAGCTTGCTTTCTATAGGATTCACATGGCCCAAACTCCCTAACTTTGTTTTGGATTTTTAAATAATACATCTATTTATTAATGTTGGACCGGAAAGGCGACTAGAGGGGGGGTGAATAGGAGCACGCTCAACTTTTTCACCAACGATCGAATTCAATACGAATCTCACTCTAATAGCTATAAAAGCTATGAAGATCAATCAATCAAGCACAGCGGAAGGCTTGTATTAAATCCAATCAAAACCCCGAGGCAAAACCTACAAAAACTCAAATCACCAAGTCTCGGGCGGTCTGACCTCTCAGAAATCGGTCTGATCTTTGGAATCGGTCTGACCTCTCAATACATGGGCGGTCTGACCTCTCAGAAATCGGTCTGACCTTTGGAATCGGTCTGACCTCTCAATACATGGGCGGTCTGACCTCTAGTTCAATGAATAGTAAAATCAGCACGAAAACCGAAACTAAAATCGGTCTAACTTTTGATCTACTCGGCCAAACTTGACCAAATTTGGAACACACCTTCCTAAGGATATTAGGAACCTATTCCAAGCAGCGATTGAGTAGATCCACATCAAAGTTTTGACATTTTTCCATTTTACCGAAGGAGGGTTCAAAACCGAGCAAAAACGAAAACTTAATCTAGAGACTTGCTCGTGGGTGATTGATGATCAAGATGATGCTAGATGTGTTCCTACATGTCACAGCAAGCTATATCAAGAGAAGAAACCAAGCCAAAAGCTCTCAAGAGCAAAACCCCCGAAAATCACCCTTTCTTTCACCAAACCGCAAAACGAAACTTGATCCAACAACTTGCTCGTGGGTGGATGATGATAAAGATGACATTAGATGGGTTCCACATATCCCAGCAAGCAAGATCAAGAAGAAAAACCAAGTAAAACTCCGGATCAAAGAAAGCCCCAAAATCACAAATAGATAGGATGAACACAAAGAGATACAATTTGTGAAATCTTTCCTTGGATTGATTAGATAGATGGATGATTGATGTTTCTGACCACTCCACATGGAGGACAAAGCTCTATCCAAGAGCACACACTCAATCCATCCCTAGAAACCCTAGCTCTCCTCTCTTCTCCCCAAAACCCTAAAACACAATAGGGCACTCAAATGGCTAAGAGGCTTGAAGTGCAACCAACACTTAGCCCTTATATAGTGGAGGCTAGATCCTAGAGAATATTCCATTAGGGCACCCATTAAACCCTCAAACACAATGGGTTAACACACGCACGCATTTTAAAGCGCCGTCTTCATCTTCGATTGACCTAAACCGCTTCACCATGCGCCGACCCGCGCCGCAGTTTAGCCAAAAGTCACCAAGGCGGTATTTGGTGAAATTACCAAAATACCCCTGTCTCGATTTTTCTCCAAAAGACCAATTCCAATCCTGGTGAAGTAATCGCCTGCTTCGCCACGTGTAGGTTGATCAACGGCTCCACGTCGTCAAGTCTCTCCGTCCGATCCCACCGCACCACCGACCACTTGCAACGACTCCCGCCGCTGATCCAACGGGCCGCACCGAACTACCCGTTCGGTCATCCATGTCCATCCTGCGCGCCGCTTGAGTCCTCTGACCTCACCCGGCATCCACGATCGCTCTTGACCTCAGCTATCCAAGCTTAGTCTCGATCCTCCTCGCCGTTGACCGTCATAGACACGCAAGCCACCGCATGCAATAGACAAGTAAACACGACCGGAACAAGTTCTTCACAACTTGACCCACGTTAGCCAAAACATGCATCATGCAATACATATGCAGCGATAAACATGAACTTGACCTAACAAACACACATCGTCGCCACACGGCCGATTTAACAAGTCAAACCGGTCGACCGCCACCCTTGGCGGCTCGATCGCTCCCGTCGGCCCGACCGCCACCAAAGGCGATCGACCGCCACCCAAGACTTAGCCAAATTCCAACTTGGAAATCCGCAAGCTCTCTGAAATCTCAAACGAATAGAACTTTTGCCCGAGGCTCCCAAACATTATGGGACCGAGAGCGAGAACCTCTCTCTCTGCTTACACCTCTATTTTTGGCCCACTCAAAAATCCAAAGCCACTTTCATGGCGGTCGATCGCTCGGCGCTAGCCGGCCGACCGCCACACCGCCGGCGGATCACGCTCGGCGGCCGGACCACCACCACTCACAAGCAAACAATCGAAAGCAGACGGTCGGATCGCCACCATGGCGGTCGACCCCGAGACTGACAAAGACAAACACTTCTTCGAAAACGCGTGTTTTCGCAAACCCTCAACGTCATTGCCAATTGTCTCATCATCCTAAGATCGTGCGCATATCCCCATGAATCCATGATATCCACAATTAATAATATAGAAATAAATGCTTGGATAAAAAAAATCATAAAATATATACCTCTGTCGTCGTTTGAAATGGCAATTGCACGCTATCGCCGTTTGAAACAGTGATAAGATTATGTGGAGCCTATCTAGCTCCTGCGTGGCAGGAAGTAGCTCTTTGTCACCGTTTGAAATAGCGACAGAGATCCTATCACTGTTTGAAATGATGACAAGATGATATTTTCCCTTTTTATTTATTTGAGTGTTTTCCCTTTTTATTTATTTGAGTACTTTACGTGGGTTTTGGACGAATGTAATGTTTGTCTATCATATATAATTTGGACTACCGGAGACACATGTTGGAAGCAAGATCATATGGTAAATAGAGAAAATTAGAACCATCGAAATTAACTAGTTATTTTTCTTATGTGGTCAATTGGAACTAATATTTTGTAAGCTTCGGTTTGAGTGAGAATAGAGCACCGAAGATAAGATTTCAAGCCCAGCATAACACTTGATAATGAATATGTGAATTACATGACTCACAGGGTTTGGTTAGGTGCATATGTTTGCCTCGCTACTCCTACGGTACAAATGGCAACATGCATGAACTATGAATCTGAACTACAATTGAGATACACATGCGTTATTTGGAATCGAAAACCCCTGGAAGATGGAAAACAAGTCAGGCTTGTGGACATACGTCCTGCTCCCCCTTACGGGTGCGGGCCTTCGCGTAGGGCTCTCAGTACTCGGCTAGAAGGTCATTTTCGGGCTTGTCCTCGTCCAAAATAATATTCTGTGCAACAAGAGCATCAGGGACCATCAATGTCTTTCTCTTGTCTTCCCTACTCTCTGTTGAGAGAGGTTTCCAATGGGTAAACACCTCGGACGCAACTGCATAGCTCAACATGTTTTTTATTGAATAAATATCTTGTCGTACTTTTTCGATCCATCGATCCATTGGAAGAAGTAGCAACTCTCCTCCAGCTACCATGCACGAATAAAGTTAGCGATATTTAAAATACAACATGCAATGTAAAATATGGGGAGACATCACTTTTTTTAGGGGAATGGGAGACACCACTTATGCGATAATCCCCACATATGTAATAAGCTCGGGCGATGGTACTAGGAAGTGTGGATTGCTTTATCCATGCCGGGTTACCGTTCTCGCACTATAGGCATGGGAATTATGATGTATAGTGAAGGGATACGGGTAGACTACACTAACTGATAATTCAAAAATTCTTCCACAAAAACCAGTATGCCATGCAAGCAAGAGATGATAGATCGTTACCACCAGACACGCAGTGCAGCGGAAGAAGAGTTGGAGTAGCCTGATCCAACGTAGAGCGCGTCGATGAAGTGGTCGTAGTCGATCGTTTAGCGTAGTCGATCATCTCTTCCAGTAATCAATCGCGTTCCTAGCGAAGTTGTGGATCGTCCTCTAGCGCAACAACAACCGTAGAAGCGCATCTACGGTATCCACACGTCTAGGGATGGAACACCATACGCCGGTGTGCTGGCACCAACTCGCAAGGCAGGGCTTTCCGAGAAGATGGTGGCTAGGGTTTCGGTGGAGCAGCTCACGTATGTCTCGTGTATCAGCCAATAGCCTCAAGCATCTCCATATATAGAGCCCATGACGGATCTTATCCGAACACGTTTGTTTTAACCTGTTAAGTGTGTGACCTGTTAAATTCATGCGTAGTTGGTTGTGACTCGGAAACCATTTCCGACCACGAGTCGTTAGCGATTTTTAGCAGGACATAACGATTCCAGAATATACATAAATTATATCGGACAAACCTTAATGCAATATGATCTATGATCAGGTCCTTATCACTAACGACCAGCTCATATCTCTATACAACCAGTTCATATTTGGTCTCGACCAGTTCATAACTCGATACGACCAGGTTTCAACCATTCAGCGATTATGTTCGACCAGTCTACGACTAGCTCGTATCTCCATACGACTAGTCCATATCTGATCTAATTGAACGACCTTATCGTGTATTCTCCCTTTGCCTCACGATATCTGGTAGAACTCCAGGTGAGATATTATATCATCCATGGATAGTTCAATGCTTTCTCGATCAAGTGACGGATAACTTCATGTAGTCGACTCTTCGACCACTAGTGGTATGGCCATGCATTTTCTTTAACCAACCACATCGAGGGGCACAGAGATATCTCTCCTGTTATGTTAGGAGGGGCAAATCACATATCTGATCAATCGCATCCCTCTGCATGTTTCGTAGCATACCTGAAAGCTATTTTTATAACTATCCAGTTACAGAGTAGCGTTTGCAACCCCAAAGTGTACTATTACACATGTAGAAAACCACGCTTGATCTCAGGCCAAATGCTTATACATCATCATTGCTTGAGACCAACTGATGACACATAAAATCATAACAATCTCAAATAGTATCTCAAGGTGGGTCAATCTAACACTATGTTCTCTAATATGTGTTTACATTATTGATTCGATATCTCTATATTCATGATCGGTGAAACATGGTCATCAATCAATGCATGTGTTGGTCGATAAGTCACTAGTGTTCCGACCAGTGACATCCAACCAGAGATACATTTAGAACGACATCATATAAGTTAAAGAGCTTCACCAACAAGTCACATACTTGTTAATCTTCATAACTGATGATTCATTCAAATAATATAATAATATTTATTCAATAACTTATAAACATAGATGTGATACAATCATATCTATGATCGCTTTTAGGGCATATCACCAACAGTCTCCTACTTGCACTAGAGTCGATCATACAAGTATCGAATACTTATAGCTCTTGTGTGCACCTCATGCTTAGGTTACAGGAGAGGCTTTGTCAGTGGATCAACAATGTTCAAATCCGTGTGTACTTTGTATATCTTCACACCACCTCTCTTAACGATCTCACGAATAATGTGATATCGTCGTAGTATGTGTTTGGACTTTTGATGCGATCTAGGCTCTTTAGCTTGTGCAATGGTTCCACTATTATCACAATAGAGATCTACGAGCTCAACTTCAACTGTATTGGTGCCAACTACCCCATCTTGGCTCATACAATATGTGTCACTATGGTTGGACTATCTAACTTCTTTGGCATCACCACCTATTGAATCTTCTTGCTTTACACAAACCGGAGAGACCTTCGCGAAGGCCTACGCCAGCAAGACTATCTCCCATCCACGCTCCTTCGCCAATCTCAAGTATGACCTCCACAAATTTGGGACCTGCAGCTCCACTAACTCTTAGTATGTGCGTTGTCGTGCCCGGGTTGCAACACAATGCCCCAACTAGAGTCTGGAGTCATGCCATGTGTTGCCGACGAGGCCATGATCTAGGCGAACTCTAGTTCAGAGGACTTGGCTTCGTCTCGCAAGTTATTTCTGTAGATTCCAGATGACATTTTTTAGAGTTGCTCTAAAAAAAAGTCGTCAGGTCATGTTCAGGGGCACATTATGTTGGATCTTGGTCGGTGTGCTAGCTACAGTAATTTTCATATCTCGGCAAATTAATCGACTGACTAATCGAGCACGGTCTGCCTGAAGCAAATATTGATAATAAGCTGCTCCATTCCCCGGCTCGGCTCGGTCGAGTTCTGCTCCATACGCACGCCATTCAACAGTGCCAGGTTTAGAAGACGCACAAGACAAAGCCCAAACGGGAGCACGAACAGTTTTTTGAGTTTGGGGCAGCGACTGAGCAGCATAAGCTAGCATGCCTTCCGTATCTTGTATATTGACACTCATCTATCTACATTTTCTCGTGTTTTTTACGCCTAAATTAGCAGCACCAAAAACGCTACCATTTTCTCGTTGTATATTACAACGCCACACTCAAAGCATCTCCGTCTATTTCGGCGCATCTCCCCACCATCCGATCGAACTCCGGCAGTCGGGCCCACCCGTCACCCCTGGCGTGGGACCCACAGCCAGTGAGACAGTGCAATGATGGTCGATGCTTCTCGTCGTCTCGGGATCATGGCTCTCTACTCGCCCTCCGGGATGGCGGTTAAGTCGGGAGAGAACCTCGTCGTCGTCCCGCCTCGGCACGCCACCCTCCGCTTCTGCACCACCGCCGGCTTGGCCGCGAACGTCACCGCCTCCGCCGCATCCTCCTCGGGGAGTGCGAACACGAGCGGCGCCACCGAGCCTCGCCGGCGCCGGCCGCCGGCTGACGAGGCGGCGGCGGCGGCCTTCATGAGAGCGTCGCTGGCCTTCACGGCGAGCGCGGCGACCTCCTCGCGGGTGAGGCAGCGGCGCAGAATCTCGGCCGGGAGCACGAAGTAGATCTGCCCCGGCCGGAGCTCCTCGCCGCCGGCCACCGCCGCGACGGACCCCTCGAACCCCATCCCATCAGCGTCGCAGAGGAACCAACCCTCGCCGGCCTCCTCCAGGGCCAGCGCCGCCGTGGCCGGCGGCGAGTACTCCCGGAGCTCGCCGCTGGGGAGCACCACCCTCGCCGTCGCCGCGCCCTCGGCCGCCGCGTCGCACGACATGCAGATGCCCATTGTGCAGTGCGGTTTCTGTCTTTTGGTCGCGATGTGATGCGATCTGGTGTACGCTGCTTGCTTCTGTTTGGTTCGTGCCCCGCGCTTTTCTTGCACTGCGTTGGTATGTGCCGGAGAAGGCGATGGGAACGAAGAGCTATATGTAGTGGAAGGGCAGGCAGACGAAGCGGGGAGGCAGCGGGTGAATCGTCGTGTAGCCGAGAGTGGGGCAGCACAGGCTGGAGGTTTGTTACGGCCAGCGATTGGCGTGGACTGGCGGGGTTTTCGTGGCAAACAGAGTCGAAGATTCGAAAGTAGCTTTGTTAAATCTGAGCAATAAGCACTGTTAAATTCGGCAAACTAGCTAAAAAATCACACGCAATTATACTACTCGGCGAGATTAAATTATACTCTATTAATAAAACTATTTATTTGTAATACTTATTATGGACCATAGTATTCTTAACAAACATCAGATGTACCTCTGTCAAATGGTCGTAATATCTATTGTCAGTTGGTCGTAAGATTTAATATGACTACCTTATAGCCGTAAGGTTTGTGACGATTAGATTAAATACGACCATCTTATAGTTGATAGAACCTACAGACATATGAACATAATCGACTAGATAGTCTATACACCACGCTCATTCACACGTGGTAGTTAATACACGTGTGTTTATCTCTGACATAACCGTACGTAGTTCTCTCTGTCTCTGGCGTAACCACATAGAGAACGTGCCAGAGAGTGCCTCTCTGACAGTATCCGCTACCAACGTGCGCAATCGGCCAACCGTTAAGACGTTTCCTGACGAACAATAACTGCCACCCTTTTAAGCATAGAAAAAACCTGGACCGAACCGGCGGTCCGATCGAAAAAAAAAACCGGGACAAGAGTCTATCCTGGTCTGGTTTGCTCTTTGAATCGTTTTCCAAAAAACCATGTTAAAATTATTATTATTTAAATAATTGCGTCACTAGGATTCAAACCAGTGACCTCTTGCTTCTCCACGATGGAATGAGTCACCTAGACTACATTCGTTGTTGGTCTAATTAGGCATAGGTATCTTTATTAGGTTACATTGTGTGGTAGATGACACTGTCCCATTGATTTTTTTAATTAATTCTACCGGCAAATATTAAAATAGTATTACAATTGAATTGCGGTCTGACCCCAAAAAAACAACGGTTGAATCAGTGAACCGTGAACCGATCATGTGATTGGTTCGCTTGCCTATCCAGTTTTTCACACTATGCTTTCAAGAACTATATAAGAGGTGACGCCATCATATAAAGAGAGAGAACAATCAAGTGATCAATTTAGAAGTCATTAGCTTTAGTTTCAGTGACTTGTTTCACTCTGTAAACACATTCAATACAAGAATATAGAAGTATGGTTGTTATTCTCTTCAGAGAAGGCCTAAACCTATCTAAAAAATCACTGTCTCCTCTTGCATGATCTCGATTACAGTGGCCTCACATTTGTTTCATTATATCAATATTAAACATCGACTGAACTAAAGGTTGATATACTGCCGTCCAAGCACTATGCAAAGGGACAGCTTGCCACCACCGAATGCGGATCCTACGGCTGCAGCTGCTAGTGCTAGCTCCCACTAGTTAGCTCTTGCAACGTGCTTCTGTGTTTTACCCCTTAAAAATTGCAGAAATGAATGGTGGATTACAAGATTTGTGCAGCTTCATTGAGCGATGATTTACATCTCCAATTCAGCCGCCAACCCTCACCCCATCCTGCCCCCAAACGTTCCTCGCCGTTGTTCACCCTTCTCCCCACCAGGCACCAACCACCTCGTCATCCCCTTCGCCCCTGCCAGCAACTACCACCGTGGCCGGCACTGCTCACCTCCTATCCAACTGCGGACCGAGCTTGTGGTCGCATTGTCATCGTGTTGTCGCTTGTACGAGAAGTGCATCGTTACCATCTGGATCTATCGAATAATTAAATACATATCTTTTGTTTTTTTTCCTCAATTAAGACAGAAAGTTTTTAGTAACTTAAAACGAATCGGTGCAGCTTGCCGTGCAGGCCACCAAGCTGCACGGCAAGAGAGCGTGTTGCAGCCTTGCAGAAGCTTGCTGCTTTGCTGGGATCTCTCTCCCTCTTGCCCTCTTCTTTGGCGTCACTGTGGCCTTTCAGTTGTAGGTAGGCCAAAAGGCTAACAGAGGTGCTAGGTGAGTTTTTGCCTGATACGGTCAGTTTGCAACGCGTATTCCCACTTCTGATCGTCGCTGAACCGTATTTGCAAAAATAGCAACGCGGTCGCGCGCCCACCCCGCGTCAGCGACGCCGTGCCGACACGCAGCCTTGGCGCCCGCCACCTCAGCCGCTACAGGGGCTGGGCGCGTTGCCACCCCGCGCCTGCCCTGTAGCATGGGACTTTTTTTTTCCTCTTTTTTCAGTTTTTTAATATTTTTCCGCATAAAAAAAAAAAAATGCTACAATGGTGGGCGCATTGCCACCGCACTCAGCACTGTAGCAATTTTTATTTTTTTATTTAAAAATCATTTATGTATATTTTTTGTAATAATTTTTAAATATAGTAAATAGGGTCCAAATTTTTTTTGGTGGAGCCTTCTGAAATAGTGTACTTGCTTGTGTAATATTTTTAAAATTTTATCCATTATGAATTTTTCTCGAAAATTCATTTAAGTATATTGTTAGTAGGAATTTTGTAATATAGAAAATGAGGTCCAAACATTTGAATTTGGATCATATAAAATCCAAATTCTTGCGACCTAAATACTAAATTTTTTAGATAATACCAGAACACATATAAAATTGCTGAAACATTACACGGCTAGCGTTTGAACCGTCCGATGTGGATCGAGTGGCTCACGTCGATGTGGTCGTTCGGACCATCCGATGCTGATCGCACGCCTCGCGTCGTTGTAGTTGTTTGTGTAAATTTTCTTTAATTTTATTCGTTCGGAATTTTTATCGTTATTTCATATAAGTGTTCTGTTCGTATGAATCAACAGAAAATTGTAGGATTAATTAGTTAGTTACTTAGATTAGGTTAACCAAAGCACCTCCCGACTCATGCCCCCCTCCGGCCCTCCCTCTCGCGTGCCACGTACCTGGACTGTTCGTACACTCACTACACCTAACTAACTAACTGGCGAGTGTAAGTAGAGGTAGAGTGTAGTCTCCAATCGGGGAGCGAGGCGGCCAGGTGGGAGCGGCGGAGTGGCGCCAGTGCCGTGTCCCGTCATGGAGTAGGGGACGCGTGGCGGCGCCGGCGAGGGGAGTTGGACGGCGATCACGTTGGCTGCATGGGCATGGGTTTCATTTCTAGTCTGTCACGTAGACTGTAGTCTGCTAGGTACTCTCTGCACCACGTCTTGCTAGCTAGGTTCAGTGAACGCTGCGGTTTCGTTTCTGTGCATGGATTCGTCATCGTCTGTTACACATGGAACAAACGAAATAAATCGTCACGGAGTCACTCCAATATCTAACCCCCTAGAAGGCTAGAACCAGACATGAATCATGCATGGTCCACTAGTGCACTTTCTTGTTTCCTTTGGATTTGAGCTGTGAAACGGGACGAGATATCAACTTCTCAAGTGAAGAAATTGGAAGAAATTACAGATGATCCATAGGAGTCTAAAGTCATGTTTACTACGAAGGACTTTACGACTTTTTTTTGAAGTCAGGCATGCATGTTTACAGGACTTTTGAGTTGAAACACACGTCAAACCAGCCAGGAAAAAAGGCACTGTTTTTTCTTCTTGTTTTTCAAAGCATGAAAGAAACGTTTCATGTTCATAGTTTCGTGCTTGGCTGTATATGGATTGCAGCTGACATAGAAGCCAGCGTTGGGTTGCCATATCACGCCAAACGAGTCGATCGTCGATATACTTAGAAACGACTAGCCTATCTATGTACCCACAAACTTGTATACGGTTCATGGAACAGAATACGGCTGTTCGTTATTCTAACCCTGGGCGGATCCTGGCTCCTCGATGACCTTATGCACCATCTATGATAGTATATTATATATGCAAGAGGTTATTTTATAAACTCAAATAATATATGTAGTGATCCAAATGACTGGTTTTTCTGGATCCGCAACCAGACGCATGAGCGTGCCCACCTCCCGATCACAGGATGAAACACCAGTCGGCACTACCTTACTAACGGAGGCCAGTCCAAACCAGGGGTTCGGGAGCAAAAATATATACAACACCATTTCCAGGACCATGCACTGATGCACGCACGTTACGATCGATCAATCCAGCAGAGATAACGTACTTAAACCGCAGGTCCGGGCGTCGCATGCAGCAGTAGCACTCTACCAGCCAGCCAGCCAGCGCGGACGGGCCGTGCGCGCGTGGCGCCGTGCATGCGCGCGACGAATCACTCGCCCCAGCCCGCCCGTTGGCCACGTCCCACACGTTGGTGTGGGAGGGGGCGCACGCACATGCATGCCGCCCGGCGCACAGGGTGGGTGCGCTGCCCGGCCGTGGGGAGCCACCCGCGCTGCACGACGGGCCACTTGGTCCGCCCGCGCGCCCGGCCGAGCCAATAATTCCCAGGCTCTCACACGCACCGAACCGACCAATCCGATCCCGAGTCGCGTGGCCTGTCCGTCGCGCCGTTTCCTCCCGTTGCTCGCGCGCGCGGTCTCTCGCCTCTTCGGCTCGGCTTCCTCGAACGCTCGTTGCGCGGAGCGGAGGGCGTAGATCTTGTCCGCCGGTGCGTCGACCGGAGCCGGACGCACGGGCGGCAGGGGGAATCTTGGACGGCCAGTCGGCCGCAGATCTCAACGTGGCCATATGCGCCCAGGGCTATTTTAGTCGCGTTCGTACGGCATTATTTCGCCTGTGCATCCGTGCACCGCAGGCGTTGAGTTGTCTTGCCGGTATAGTGGTACAGTAGTACTCTGTACATTAAGTACGGCAGGAAATAGAATGTGTTCGTTAAAGTATATATGCCAGGGTGAACTGCTGGGGAATAAGGTTCAGCGGGTCGATTTGGATCACTGGTAGATCCGTAGATCCACCATACGCCGACCAGCTAGGCATGGTGAGGTAGAGAAGGCGTACGGGGAGGAGGCAAGATGGATGATAAGCCACGAGGAAGAAATGACATGTTCCCAATTTTGCTACTTTGCTAACAACTACAAAAAAAACACTTACGAGAATCGATCGAGAATCATTTTGTCGATCCAATTGAGCTTGACATATACAAAACCGAACAGTACTCAATAAAAACTAACAGGGATAAGCTAGCGTATGGTAGATTGGCAGTTACTACTTATTACTGGTAGTATTTTAGTTATTTAATAAGGTATTGATCATGTTTCTCTTAGCTAATGTCGTAGAGTTACTAACCCACTGCCCTGATGCAAACTTGAAAGTACCACTACAGTGACACATTTGGCGTACGTATTGATTGTGTCTGCTCTGTTTTCATGACGTTTGAGACCTCCGTTCGAGATGCGTCCGAATTTGGCTGCTCTCATGAAAGCTCCGCCAGTACGTATTTGCCGGCGTCCATTAATTGTGGAAGGGTACTGCAGTACTGATGTATCCCTGATTACAAACGTGTTGCACACTAGAATGTCGTAAAATTAAATTCATGATTCCATGCATGGACCAGCAACGCCCAACATCCATCCAAAATTCCAAATGGATCAACCTTAATTTGTGTATCCCTCTACAGACGAATCGATCTGTGGTCACAGTTATTTTCTCTAGGCGATCTTATCCTATCCAATAATTCGAACGGTGCCGAAACGGTCATGTTTAAGTCACACCAACTATACATAAGTTTGCATTAAGAGGTAGGAAAATACAACATCATAACCATCCCAGTCATTTACACCCAATGACTGCCCAAAATCATGTTCATTTCAAAAGATGATGATTGGGGTAGATAATACCCCGATACTTACGCAAGACTAGCATGGCGCTTAAGTATAGCCTATACTAGTATAGTTACCAAAAATTTACTAGGGTGACAAGGGTGTGTGGCAGTTCAATTATCAAGGGATGGTGTATTAATAATAAAGCATCAACATGGCATTTAACTACCTTAGGGTATTTAACATACATTTGCATAAGGGAAATAAAGCATGCAATTTGATATTTAAAAGAACATAATTTGCATAAAATGTAGGTTCAATATGATCAAAGTGTCGACTACTTTGGGTCTCTGACTAGATTATCTTGATATTCTTGAGCTTGATCGAAGTGGGGGTCTCCGGCTTCTCCGAACTCTACGCGATCGATCGTACCGGAAAAGAAATAAACGAGCAATTAAATTAAATAAATAACAAGTCTCATCAAATGAACTCCAAAAAGAACCAAACTAGCACCAAAAGAAAGAGCTTGATTTTAGAAATTTTTAGAAACAAACTACACCATTTTTGGAGTTAAAACGAGGGAGAAATAAATAATTGAAGCCTCTCTTTTGAAAATAAAAAGAAAAAAAGAAAGGAAAAACAACTAAAAAAGAAAAACCGAATGTGGCCCACGGCCAACACTGATCGGCCCGACAACCGGCCGAAGCACGACCTCGACTGGCCTGCGGCTGCCCGCGAGGCGTTGCCCAGCCAAGCGTAGCGCGTGCGCCCAGCAGAGAAAGAAAGGAGGTGAGGAGGGCTAGGGGCGAGAGAGGGAGGGAGGAACGGCGGGCGGCGCGGCGGCGCGTGGAGAGGCTCACGGGCGGCGGCGACGGCCGAAGAGGCGGCGCCGCGGGGAGGCGGCGGCGACGACGGAGAAGAGGGCTCGGGCGGCGGCGGCGGCGAGCGGCGCACGAGGAAGATGAAGCGGCGGCGAAGGTGAGTCTCTCGCTCTTCTGCTCGGTTTGCTTGGGGAAAGAGAGGTGGTTCGTGGGAGGGCGAAAAGGGCTTGGCTTTATATGGCCGGGGAGTTGGAGTCGGGGCGGCGACCGAGGGCGCGCGGGGCTACGCGGCCGATCAGCGGGGTAGAGGATGGGACGGGGTCGAGCGCGGCGGCCGAGCGTTGCGCGCGCGGCGCGGCGGCGGCAGAGGCATGGCGCGGCAGGCTAGGGTTAGGGAAAGCGGGAAAAGAACTCGGGGCTTTAGGGAATCGAATCTTTGAGCATTTTGGGCAAATTTGGTTGGGTTCTTGATCACGTGAAGATCTTGCAACAATGGGAACTTCTGGTGTTACAAAACCTACCCACCTTAAAAGAATCTCGACCCGAGATTCGAGCTCTTCAGAGAACGGTAGGGTAATCCAACTTCACTGGTCTTCACGCCCACGTGGCTTCTCTCCGAGTGGTTGCTCCATTGCACTTTGCATGCGGATGATCGGCGCCTTGTTTGCTTCTCCACGACATCAAGAATCTTGATCGGATGTTCGGATCGGACAAGTCTTTACGAGTGCAATGGTTTCAATTGGAGCTTGTTCTTGGTACTCGAGGCATTTCTTGAGTGAGAGACGTGAAACACATTGTGGACATCGACAAATTTCTGGTAATTCCGGTTGATATGCTACTCTCCACGCTTAGCGTGATTGGGAACGGGCCTATGTACCTTGGCGCAAGCTGCCCCTTCACTTTAAATCTTCGCATTCCTCGAAGGGTGACACTTTGAGGTATACATGATCTCCAACCAAAGTTAACTCTCTACGGCGGTTGTTTCGGCATAACTTTTCTCATGCGGATTGAGCGGCTTGTAGACGATCTCTCGATCAATCGACTTTCTCTTCGCTTGCTTGAGAGTATCCGTCGAAGATATAACCTTCTCGATTCGACCAATGCAAGGGTGTTCGCATTTCTCCCATAAAGTGCTTCAAACGGGACATCTTCAAATTGGATTGGTAGCTATTGTTGTAGGCGAGTGCATACTGGTGAGACATCTCTCGATCCTACGGTAAACTCTAAAGCACAAGCCCAAGCATGTCTTCAAGAATCGATTACTCTTTGCATGCATCCATCGATCACCAGGTGATATGCGGTAATCAAGTTCAAGTGAGTTCAAGTGCATCGTGGAGACTAGCCCGAAATGCGAGGTAAATCGAGAACCTCGATCCGAGACTATCCTCTTGGGTACTCCATGCGGACATACAATGTCGAGCCATGTATAACTCGGCTAATTTATCTCCCTTGTAGGTGGTCTTCACGGGGATGAAATGGGCAACTTTGGTTAATCATGGATTATGACCCATACTGGAATCATATCCGGTCTTGGTTCTCAGCGGACGTAATGAAATCCATTCCAATTTCTTCCCACTTCCATCGAGGGATTTGCGATGGTTGCAGCAATCTGCGGGTCTCGATGTTACCTTTGATCCGTTGGCACACATCGCAACAAGCTACGAACTCGGCGATGTCCCTTTTCATTCGCGCCACCAATATAGAATCTTCACATCTTGATACATCTTGGTGTTTGCACAGGTGTATGGTATCTGTTGAGCTATGGGCTTCTTTTAGAATCAATTCTTTGAGCTCCTTTTGGTGGGGAACAAAGAGACGTTTCCCATACCATAGGATTCCTTGTTGGTCTTCAACCATCTTTGAGGCCTTTCCTTTGACCATGAGATGTTTAAATTTATGAACTCCGGTGTCCTTTCGAGCGGCCTTGACACTTTTCTTCCAAGGTTGGTTGAACTTCCATAGTGCTAAGGTGCCTTGTTCTACTAACTCGAGGTTAAGCGCCTCTAATTCCTTGCAAAGCTCAAAGTTGATACTCTTGAACCATAACATTTTTGCGATGGGACTTACGGCTTAATGCATCGGCCACTACATTAGCCTTCCCGGATGGTAATGGACATCCAAGTCGTAATCCTTAATCGCTTCTAACCATCTCCTTTGTCGGAGGTTGAGGTCCATGCAGGTGAAAATATACTTAAGACTCTTGTGGTCCAGTAAAGATATTACAATGATTTCCAATCAAGTAATGCCGCAAATCTTTAGGGCATGCACTACGCCGCTAACTCCAAATCATGAGTTGGATAGTTGTCTTCATGTGGGCGGAGTTGTGCGGATGCATATGCTACGACGTTTCCTCCTTGCATAAATCACAACCGAGACCAGCGCGCCAAGCATCACAATGAACTTCAAAGTCCTTGTGTATGTCCGGCAAGACTAACAACGTGCGATGGTTAACTTCTTCTTCAACTCTTGGAAACTCTTTTCACAAGCTTCATCCATTCGTATTTCTTTTCCTTCTTGGCGGGTGGGTCATTGGTGCCGATAGTTTTGAGAATCCTTCAATGAAGCGTGCGTAGTATCCGACCATTCCGAGAAAACTCGCGCTTCGGTCAACTGAGGTTGGTTGTTTCCATCCCAACACCGTTTCTACTTTGGATGGGTCAGCTGCGACTCCTCAGTGGATACAATATGTCCGAGGAAGCGATCTCTTGAAGCCAAAATTCACACTTTGCCGCACTTTGGCATACGGTGATGTTCTTTAAGCTTCTCGGGACCAACTGCGAGATGTTCGACATGTCCCTCATTAGTCTTGGAGTAGATTAAGATGTCGTCTATGAACACGACAACAAACTTATCCAGGTATTCCATGAATACCTTGTTCATAAGGTTCATGAAGTAGGTGGCGCATTGGTCAAGCCAAGCGACATAACCGTGAACTCATACAAGCCATATCGGGTGGTAAAAGCCTTGTCTTAGGGATGTCCTCGCACCTAATCTTAACTGGTGCTATCGACCTTAGGTCTATCTTGGAGAACACTGTTTGCTCTGACAAACTGATCGAATAGATCATCAATGCGGGCAAAGGGTACTTGTTCTTGATGGTCACCTCATTGAGGGCTCTGTAATCCACACACAATCTGGCGGTGCCATCCTTTTCTTTACAAAAATGTGGCGAACCCGAGAGGGATGAGCTAGGTCTAATAAATCCTTTTCCTGTAATTCTTCCATTTGTACCTTAAGCTCTTCAAGCTCATCAACGCCATCCTATATGGCCTCTTGGCAATTAGAGGGGTGTTCTGGCTTTAGGTTGATCACGAATTCTATGTCTCGATGCGGTGGCATGCCGAGCAATTCTTACAGGAAAACTTAGGGTAATCTTGAACTACGGTGTTGTTTCGAGTCACCTTCTCGAGGTTATGGATGGTAAGTGATCCAAACACGAGGAGCGGTCTATATTAACCACGATTGTGGTACCCTGTTTTGGTGAGTACCACCTTCCTGTTGCAATGATCTATCATTCCTTGGTATCGGGCCAACCAATCCATCCCTAGGATGATATCCAGAGTTTGGGATGAAGCACTAAGAGGTTTGCTAGGAATCCAAATTTTCCATAGCAATCTCTACTGGGGACTTACTAAGATGGTAGTCAAGGGTCCCTGGGTGAACTAAGTACCACGGGTTTCTTTAGCTTAAAGGTTGGCAACAAGCCTTTCAACAAATTTTCTTGATATGAAAGAATGCGAAGCTCCGAATCAAACAAAACTTGTCTTTGATCGATTTAACGCAGAACGTGCCCATTAGAACTCCTGTAGCTTCTCGAGCCTCCTCGGTGTGTGACATGGTTCACATGGCGCGATTTGGTGTCGAGGTAGATCTAGGTGCTTGCGGGCTGATGGTTCTGCTGGGAGTCGATGTTTGACCTTGAGTGGTGCGGCTCTGAGTTGAACTTGGCAGAGTGCTCGGCGTTGAGGGCATCGGTTGGCAAAGTGTCCTCTCACTCCACAAGGGAAACAATGGAGATGAGTCGGGTTGCTTGTTGCGAGGTTTCCGTGGGGACGAAGGATCTGAAACCATTCCCATTGGTATCAGCGGGTGGAGCTTGAGTTCCTTGTGGAGAAACTACAGTGGCTTAAAGATGAGTTGCGAGGAATGTTGACTTATGAGAAAGCCACCTTGCGGCTACGGAATACCATCTTTCTCTTGCGCTTACTTCGCAATCTTCTTCTCGTTTTCAAAGACGAGGGCTTTGTTGATCAAGTGGTGGAAGCTAGGAAATCATGGAGGATAAGGCGGCTTCTCATGTCTCCACGCATTCCTTCCACAAAGCGGTCTATCTTCTCTTCTTCGCCACGCGTCATTTGGGGCGTAGCGAGCAAAGTCGGTTAAACTTGGTTAGATATTCATTGTTGTCATTTGACCTTGCTTGAGAGTTCTAAACTCATTCTTCTTTAGCCTCATTGTACCGGCAGTACAAGTTAGTCTGGCGATCTTGAACTCGTTCGGGAGATTGGGCGCCATGCGGTGCGGGCTCGTCGGTGTGCCAAGACAATTGCTTCAACGATGGCGAGGATCTGCTGATCTCGATGCGGATCTTCTTTGCTTGATCTCTTCTTCTCCACCTCATCGGGCTTTCACCACCTTGGCGAGGTAGTTTTCCCATGCGGCGGCGGCTCCTTTCAAGCGAGTGCGTAGCAAAGTCCACCTTGTCTTCCTCGAGCATCGGGCTGGCGGAGCTTCTTCTCGGTATCCACTGAGCCAATCTTACGCTTCCAGGTTCATCTGCTGAGGCAAAGGTAAGAGGTCTTGTCTGAGAAATCTGCCCGGCTTAAGTGGCGGCTGTTGCTCACGCTTGTTGATTAGCGAGCAAGGCTTGAAGGATTTGGGCTTGTTGTTGCATAACTTGTGCCATTGTTGGATGCTCTGGCGGTGGGAGGTAGGTCTTGTCCACGACCACGGCCATAGCCACGCGCCTCTTCCACGGCTGTGCGAATCCAAATGGATCAACATGGAAAACCAAAACCAGTCTACAGACGAACTCTCTTGTAAGTCCCATGTCCGCCCTTGTCACTATTGAACATTTATTACACTCTGCTTGTACACTTTACCCACAGAGACAATCATCTGACATATACACATGTTTATCATGTAAGCCAAGGAGATCGTCGTTTAAGTCACACCAACTATACATAAGTTTGCAAATATTACGATCTCTGATGACGCGAATGCTTTGCTACATGACTCTAGGTTGCATATTAGTAGCATGCAGGCAGTGGTTATCCAGCAAATTAAAGCAAGTTGCGATGTAGATCAATCTAACGCCTAGATTTGGAGGCATCGAACTGTCCAAGATCGAGACGAGACAGTCTGGGCCCATGGGGTTCCAATCAGGAGTACCAGTGTACCACTACCAGCAATGCACGCCAAGGTGCACTGCAAGTGTTGCAACATGCATCCATTTGTCTCTGTTTTGGTGCAACCGATTTATAATGATAACTGTGAAGAATCGAAGGGCACCTCACAGGCTGGAAAGCTGGCCACCATGAGAGAATGCAGGGCGACCAAACTGGCCTTTCTGAAAGGAAGACCACGTGTTGTATTCTTTCTGTTCTTGTCGTAGCATGAATGCATGATGCGCATCATGCGTTGTAGTTGCAACATTGTTTTGGGTTTCCCAGAACCGGAATGTATATAGTGTGTGTGTGTGTGTTTATTTGGAAGAAATAATATCGCTACAGACTATAGAGTACTGAAAAACAATGTTGGGCAGTATTTCCCCGACAACACAACAATGTTCATCTTTGTTGATAGATAATAGGGGTGTTAACAATTATCATATTGGTTTATTCAGTTTTACAGCTTTTGCTTGAACACTTTGAAAAGTCAGGAATAAAGGAGCGATTGATAAGATCTTTTATAAGCAATCAACTGAAGTTATATTCTAATTTGTGTCGTGTTTGCAATGTTGGCGCATTCTAATTAGAAAGGATGATCAAGTGAAGTTAGATTGCTGAACTCGGCTGAAGAATGGTTGAAGAAGTTCTGTGCTTTAGATCAAATCTAGCTTGCTTTTTCGTTTTGGTCCTTGCTGGTCGATTAGTTTTTTTTTTTTTTTTTTGTCTAAGGATGCTTTGTATAATCCTGAAGCTGGTTGATGGTCCTCCAGGTTGCACTATCTGGTTGCTGGTAAGCCCAGCTTTTCCTTTCTGTAATAGACTTTCGTGTAAACCTCTGTTATGAGCTTTCTATAAACTAGCTGGCCTGTGCGCGCATCCTGCGCGCCAAGACTGCGCGTGAATTTTTCCTCTCGCGGCCGGTGGGACCCACGCGAATGCTCGCGCCGAGAGGCACACCCGCGAAAAATCTTGCAGGAATGTGCGCCGTGCGTGGGGCCCACACGTGGAGAGGACTGCACTGCACGTTCGGCCAGCGCGAAGGGAAAATTCACGACAGATGGAACGACGATTAAACAAAGCGAAAGACCATCGGACGGCTCACAAAAAAACATCGACGTGGTGTGGCTCTCCTCTCCTCAATTCTGCCTCCAATTAAGACAGAAGGAAGCTAGGCTATGCCTTGTTAAAAAAACACATCAATGTTCGGCAGTCATGTAAAGTCTTGCCTTAGGAGTTAGGATAGTGATTCGGTAGGTGGTTCGAATCATTTGTGCGTTAAATTAAAGTAATATATCATGTGCATCACACTTTGTAAATGATGATGAGCAATAGTATTATTAGACTATTAGAACAAAGATTTCCCTATGTAGAATATCTATATTTTGTTTGTAGAACTGCAGATTGCTTGGACGCTGATTCGCCGTCTACCTAAATTAACGAGAGCACAGGCCCAAACTTGGCATCTAAGTGGTTGCAACAGATGGGCTGTTCACCCCCAAAAATACAGCCCAGCGGCTCAAACCAAACGTGTGAAGCCTGTGTGACGTTACACGGTTCAAAGGCCCTCCCCGCTTTCCCATCATTAACCCCCATCGGTGAGACGATCACAGAGCATTTTTTTTTCCTTTGAAGTAATGGCAGGAGCTCTGCGTGATCAATTATAGAGAGAACACAAAGATTATTTTAACATCAACCAACGTCCACCAGACCGGATCTATATATCCTGTTCATCTAACAGCCTCTTCCTTTTATTTATGCACAAAATCTCCAGATGTTACAACAATTACAATGCTGACCAGAAATGGCGCAAAACTGCAATATGGTTATAGAAAGAGCATGAGACAATTCAGAAACTGCTGATAGTGTGGGATGTAACTTCACACTCTTGCCTCTTAGGCATCAAGCCCAGAATGGCTAATTGGTCAGAGGCAGGTTTCTGAAGTAGCACACATATACTGTATCCAAAACCATGGCTGATTGGAGTCATACTGGAGTCAGGATAGCCAGAATCAGCTTTCAGCAGTGATCACCGGGAGGCGATGAACCACAGGTTGAAGAGGGATGAAGCGGCCGTCAGGAACCAGGACAAGAACGCCATCATTGCAGATAGCTGATATCTCCCACAGAATCTCGGAGAACAATGTGATCCATGGAACTGGAGGAGGACATCGATGACTGCGGCACTTGAACAGGCAGCTGCTAGTGAGAGTATTGACAGGACCTGAAAGTATTGCAGGCAAAATGCTTCTTAGTGATATGCACTAGAGTGGGTAGAATGAAGAGTTGAGAATGAAATTACGGCACAACCAGATGTACATACCCAGTCTCCCACAACGACGATGACCATGACACCAGGTACGCGGAGAGGGCATCCTACAAATATGGAGTACACATCGATCATCGCGAGCGTGCAGCTCCAAGGGATTACCAAGCCCATGATTGTAACTAAGAAGCTGTCAAGTGTTACAGAGAATTTAGCATAAACCATAACATATATGAGTTTGAGGGAATGAAGACCGTAAATACGGCACTATCACTTCACAATCTTGACACAACTCGAGAGCATTTCTTCACAAACAGTAAAGTGAATTTGGCTGTGTTGCAAGTTTGACTATATCAGCATGTAAGGATCAATTAACTGACGTGGATTATTTCTATGCCTTCAGAGAAAGCAATGTAGTACTATTTACAGAACAATTTCAGTCAGATACTTGGTATTAGCGTCTTATAGAATTTTGCTCCCCGTGTGCAAAATGTCACAGTAAGGTTTTTCAATTCAGAAGTCGCATCATATGTGGACCTAACATGTCGACTTAAACTCCTTAAACATGATCAATTTTGAGAAAAAAAATCGTCAAAGCCGGTATCCATGCTTGCTTGACATATCTGAATTTGTAGTGATCACCTCTGATCAAGGTACTAAATAGCGTTTGTAGCGCCCGCAATAGCGGTAGCGGAGTATAAGCACTGCCGAGACGAAGTAGCGCTTGAAAATAGCGGATTGTAACTCTGTGGTTGCTATTGCGCTTCTCTGACCGCTATAGCGGCCACTATTTGGATGACGATGATGAAAACTTATGTTTCTTGTTCCCATCATGGATTGTTTTTTTAACTAGAGATTGGTTTCTTTATTTCTTATGCCATTATATCATATGTACCGAGTTTGAAGTCTGAACTTATGTTGTGTAGTTGACTGTTATTGCCTGAATCATGATTGCTTCAACATTATCTTATGTAAAGCCTAATTTCAAGTTTCAACTACTTCATCATGCATATACTGATGCACTACATGTGTATTTCTGCTTCTAAGTTGCAGTTTCTAATTGATTTGACTGTCTTTTGTGTTGTAGTTGCAATTTTGTCATACTAGTAAATCATGACATATACACGATTGTGAATGTTTTTAGATTCCGATATTGGAATATAGCATCGCAATATGGCCCGTTATCCGCTATGTGGATGCCAATCTGCTACGACCCTGCTATTCGCGGAAACAAATTCTCTCCCTCCACCGTCCGATTCTCCACTCCCCCTTCGCACTGTAGCCAGATGGACGGCGGATGCGGGCCCGCCGAGGCCCCCTCCGCGCAGAAGATTTATTTTCGCTATTTAGTACCTTGCCTCTATTTAGTACCTTGCCTCTGATACGTCGATGGAAAAGTACTAATGTGATCTTTCAGTAACTCCATCAAGCAAGTCTCTAGCCTAAGGTACCTTATTCCGGTACCTCTAATGTTCCAAAAGAGACCAAATTCTGGCCTAATTAAGGGAACCTAAACCTGCTGATCGATGATCACCATGTCCCCTGAACCGTCCCCATTTCGACATGCATGCACCAATATAACGAGCCGAACATCAATAACCCGGTGATCACTGACCACCGACCGTGTTAAGACCTCAAGAACCATAAGCCTGTACTATATCTGAAAAACAAAACTAGAAGAAATCCAAACAGAGGCATGAGCAGTAAGTAACACTTCATACCAGAAGGTAGTATAGCTAAAGAACTCGACGCCGACAGACATGAACAGGAGGGACGCCGACGAGAAGACGGCCTGCCCGACGCGGAGGACGAGGCTGCCGGCGCTGCCGACGGCGCCGGCCCCCGCCCTCTCTCCGTTCTCCATCCCCTCACCACGCCCTCACACCGCCGGCTCATCCCATACGCGTGCACACGCAACAGCCCCCTTCCTCCCGTCCCTTTCTCACCACCCCTCTCTCCGGCACTTTTTACAATTTTTGTTCTTCCTTGGGGACTCCCCGGCTGTGCGCCGCTCTGTTTGGGTTCTTGCGGTGTGATGCAATGGAGATATGGAATGAGGTGAGAAAAAGGCAGGGAACAAGATGAAAAGGCCGGGGCTTTGGGTGGATGGATACGGGCGTGGGGAGCTGATTCTTCTCCGTCTTTCTTGAGAGCCTTTTGCTCGTCATGGTTACGGCTTTGACTTCGCGCTTCTCTCTCTGCCCATCGCTTTCTCTACTTGGATGAGATTCGTGTACAGAATACTACGTGGACTAGGAGTTAAAATTGGCATAAGTAAATTGCACTCTTAATTACACAGTGACCACGACAGATGGGAAGATGTGGCGGTTTAAACTAGAGCTACACACGTAAAGGTGTAAGATCATGTTCAGTGATTGCGATAAGGGGAGGACTTCGTGGACAAATAATTGCCATACCCTCTGTTGCATGCAGCCTGGTCGAGTGGTTTGGATGATCGCTATTCACCAGTGGTAGTAGTAGCGAAGAATAATCCTTGGAAAAGCGCGAGGATAGCATCCGGGAGAGGAGGAATGTGCCGTGCCGCCAGTGGTCGCACCGCGACGAGCAAAAAGGCAGCAAAAGCTTGAAACGACGGCCGCGAGCGAGCCAGCTGTAACGACTAGTGACGTGCATTGTTGGTGCACACCCTACGGCCCAAAAAAGTTTATCTACAAAAAGGTAGTACATACCAAACTCGGCCCGTTCTTTGGCCCGAATAATGTTTCTCTTTTTTCCAATCGAAGGAATCAAAGTGCATTGTTTAACAATAAGAAATTTGTTTCATATATCTGTATGTGATGTTCGATTGGAAGTATTTATAACTTTATTTCTGCAGATCACACACAATGTTCAGAAATCAGAAAACAACATTGGATGATAAGCTCATGACATATCAGATGCACCCACCATACGACCATGAGAGAATTTGGCCAGCAGCCCTTCAATTTTACCACATCAAGCAACAGATATGGCTTTATTGACGCTTATGTACCCACAGAGGTGGCATCAAACTACAACAAACGAATATGACGGGAAACTGTCCACCAACAGGTTCAAACATACAAGATTCATCTCCCCCAGACGATAACAAATTCACCGTAGAAGACATCTACACGAGGAACGAACAGTAAACAGAGCTGGGTGGCATGGGGTCACACTGGCTGAAGTAGCAATGTCTACAGGAACTTCAGCACAAGGGCCCACACAGGGTAAATGAAGAGTAGGCAGATGCCGATGGTGTTCGACGCGCCATTGCCCTTCTTGAAGGCGTTCCTGAATCCACCTGACGCCCTGATGTGCTCTTGAAGCAGGTAGCATCCGATGATGAGGCATATGAAGATGCCGACAAGGTCGCCCCTGAAGGTGTCCGCAAATAGGCTGGGGGCGACCACTATAAGAAGAATCAGAGCGCCAGGCAGCTCTAACCAATCTGATGCACATGATGAGATTGTTGTGAGGTCCATATAAAATTTTAGTTAGCCTAGTTAGTAGAAAGCACATTTTGATAGCATCAGTTCTCAAAGTAACATTTTGATAGCACAAAATCATCTGTAATTGACTTTTTTTTTAATAAAAAGGACTTTCCCAGCTTTTATTGAAAGCTAATTAAAATGCAACATACATCCAGGAATTTGATAGGATGCAATAGACAACAATAAGAAGGAATAGGTAGAAAAATGATACCAGGGAAGTGGCGAGGGAAGAAGAGACGCAGGATGACTGCAATGATCGCAATCCACTTTCCAACCTCTCCCCTGCAATTTAGATGTTTAACAATAAGAAATTTGTTTCATATATCTGTATGTAATGTTGCAATAGATCAACTGAGAATATTCCATCCTGGAAGTATTTATAACAGTCACTAATCCTCCACCGGTCCAACCAATAGGCAGCAGGTATGAAAAGCTAGCTTGAGTTTTACAGTTAGATAGCAATAAGCCTATATTTGGCCTGAATCTTACAACTGACTTTATGAACCTAAGAATTTTTTTTTTCATTTTTAACCTCCGTTCTGTGATAATTTTGTTTTGAAGGAGATCTTCATTCGGGCCGTTGTCCTATGATATCAACTGTCAACAATATGACAACATGCTATCTGCAGTATTTTGATTGTATCAGTTTAATCCCCCGTCTTACATATTATGTTAATCCACGGCGAAGCAACAATTGCAGATAAAACATGTATGGGTGATGCAGTAGGGTATTTGCACCTATAACCACCTTATCAGAGAAAACAGCACACCAGGCAGGGTGAAGAAAATGTAAGGGACCAAGAGAGCCGTCAGCATGTTGGTCTTCCAGTTTGTCCGGTCCAAAATCAAGAGGTACCTGCAGTAGTAGAAGAGAACAGGAAAGGTTCAGTCAATGCATAATGTTGTGACAACCGACAAATGCCTAAAAAGGTACTAATCCTATATTTGCATACAATGTCAACAGTAGTATATATGCATAAAATTAGCCTATACAATCGTACTAACAGCTTAGCACTGAAAAAAAAACTGGTGAGGAGCAATTGGGTCAACCTTCTGTTTACAAGTTCCCACGTCAAAAGGATCTTGACTTGTGAAGTTATGATCACCCACATATATTCAGAACTCTTGCCCAGTTTACCCAATTAATTTGACGCGTTTGTGAAAATCCCCTGGCAATCTTTAGTGTTCATGAAGGTTTATCCATCACTAATCAATTGCTTTGGGCTACAGATGCCAATTTCCCCATTGGTAAATTATGTTGGGTGGCTATGGTACTCGCACCGACATGAAGATATTTCTTCCACCAGCTGCTGTGCCGGCCACGCCTCCTCCTCCACGGGCGGCACCGCCCCCCGCACCGCTACTTACCACCCCCGAGCACTAATCTGCCATCACCGGACCCTAATTTGCTGCTGCAGCATCGTCCGCACCAGATTGGATTTCGCAAATCATCGTCCTCACCGATCTATTTGGTCGTGCTGGACCAACTGAGGTGGAAGGGTAAAATCGGTATTTCACCTGGTCAGTTTTCATAAAAAGAAAAAAAGAGAGAGAAGTGCTAACGGTAGGTAAAAAACTAAACAAAGTCGTATAACCCCGAGGTAAGATGATGCAACCATTTAACCTTCTAACATAAAAAAAAAAAATCGGCTATTTAACCCTATGACATTGTAAAATCAGATTACTTAGCCTCCAAAGTAGTTTCAGAGATGGTTTTACCACTATAACGACTATGAGTCCCACAAGTCATCGTCTACACTTTCTTCTTCCTCAATTTCTCTCTCTCTCTCCTGACGACGCACGCACCCACCGCTGGGCAGCGCCCACGTGTCGGACACGACATGCAGCGTGTCCACCGATCCGGCGCACATGTGCGCCTGGAGCTTCAACGCGCTGTTGCTGGACACTGTGACCCCACCTGCGACGTAGAACACGCCGCCGGCCCTGCCCCCGCTCCCCGATGGCTAGGGGAGAAAAGAGAGTGGTCCAAGGAGAGCTATGGTCCTAGCAGGGAGGAAGAGAGTGGCACGAGCATGCATCTGTCTTGGATCAGGCGAGGACGACGGCGCTGGTGCGAACGCCAGCGGCGACAGCGGCAGGGAAGATGACGATGGGAACGGGCTTAAGGACGTCGGAGATGGTTGGACCCGGTCGGATCTAGGTGGCAATGACCCTCCGAGTGGCAGACTACGATGACGAGCGTAGGCCACGGCAAACGACGGGCTTCGCAGGTCACCAACCAGAGAGCAGCGATGCCGGCAACAAATCGTGGGGCGTCGGCCGCTGAACGGTGAGGGTGAGGAGAGGGTGACTGGGATAGACGAATTGGGGAGAGAGAGAGAGGGGTAGGGAGAGAAAAAGATGGTCTCACGGCGTCTTCTCCTAGCACAGCGCCTCCTCCCCTCGCCGGTTCGCACTCACTGCCATCAGCCGTACCCTTGTGCTCGGCCCCTCGAGGGCGTTGTACCCGCGAGTGGAGTACTAGTTAGTGTAGAAGTATGGTTTTGATTACGTGCCACCTCACCTTGCTGACTAAGCCGTCTATGTGGCTAAATCTCACTTGCCTAGGGCCACATGAGCAAAACCACTCCTCAAAACAGCCAGAGATTAAGTAACCTAGTTTTGCAATATCCTAAGGTTAAAGGATTAAGTGGTCGCACCATCATATTTGAGAGGGCATATGGACTTCTTTCCAAACTAAACGGATAGATCTTTCTATGCTAGTAAAGTGTACATGTGAACTTTAGTGGTCTAAGACTAAAGTTGGTGGTCTAAAACTAAAGTTGGGATATTTCGAGCAAATTTTCCTTTACCAATTTGTTTCCAACTGATCATAGTATTCCATCGTATCATCCCCAAACTAGTCTCAATTTTCTCCCCATCCTCTCAAAAATGGATCAAACGTATAAGATACTAACTCCAATACTCCATCCCGCGACTTGATTCGCAAAGACGAGCTTTCGATCCAAAAAAACAGGTGTCGAGATCGGATATCCCCTTTTAGGAGCCGACGCACTTTTTGGTCTCATCCAACATAAAGAAAAACAACTTAAAAGAGGGGTAGACTGACACGGCGGCGAAGAAGGCGAGCCACTTGAGGAAGGAGGTGCCGAAGCCGAGGCCGCCGCCGAGGACGAAGGCGTGGTTGGCGAGCTTCCGCGCCGCCACGCCCAGCTCCCGCAGGTCCGACTCGATCAGCGCCTGCGCCGCCTCCGACGCGCCGCTCGCCGGGTCCGTCTTCATCGCCAGGTACGACGCCATCTTCCCCATCGCCGAACACCTCGCAAACAAAATCCTCTCTCTCTCTCTCTCCAGATCAAGCTCTGCTCTGCGCAGGGGTGGTCTTGGGGTTTGGGTTTGATTTTGTGTTTGGTGGTGTGGATATGTACAGGTAGCTTAGCTGGACTGGGTGGTGTTCGATCTGGACAATTCCGGGGGCACCGTCCACGGGACCGAGGAGGGCTCCAGCTTCCAGGATGTACATTATTGCATGCATGCATGCATTGTACGCTTCTGGGTTTGGACTTTCGGACTGTTAGGCAAAACAAATCTGATTTTCATGTAAAGAGGCGAAGAGCCAGCAATTAGGAAGCCTGTTGTTGTGTAAAATGGTTTGTGTTGATGACTTGATCAATTGTCTTCTTTTCTCGAATAGTTTGACCAAAAAAACTCCTTGTGGAGTGCAGTTGGAAATTGCAGTCATGGTTGCATATTGATAGATGTAGTTTTTTTTTTTCTATTGGTTTTAAGAGGTAAGACCATGTTTCAGGGTAGCGTGCGATTCTTCGGCTATCATAATCACTTGTTATTATACTCAGAAGGTCGTAGGTCTGATTCTGATTTAGACATTTTATATATAAAGCGTACAAGCTTATTAAAAATATATTTTGTGCAAAATGAAAGTACTTTAAACTTAGTCAACGTGTCAGCCACGTGCTACACACAGCCAACATATACAAAGTGTTACTGAACCTAATTGTACGGACAGACAAAAAATTAAACCGTCCAGAGGGTTTTTACCCCTTGTGAGCTATAAATGTAGGCTTATTCCGTAAATTATTTGCTAGACCTTAGATTCGTTACCTGTTAACAACTGTTTAATATCAAGGTTACTGTTCATCATCATTTTGATTACTGTTCATATGACAGAGAAAAAAACTAGCTTTGGTCCGGCACCACGCCCTGGCCACACTCGCCATAAGATGTGCCGCGTCGCCACACACCGCAGACGCCGCCAGATGCGCCACCGCCCGCCGCGTGCTGCGCCCGTGCCTGTGCGCCCGAGGTTGTCTCTGCTGCTCGGCTGCGCCGCACGCCGTCTCGATCGCCGGCCAAAATCCTCCGTCGCCCGGTCGAGCCGTGCATCTGATGTCGTCGGGCTGAAGACACCGCGCCATGTCGTGCGCTCGTCAGCCGTGCACCGCCTGACGCCACTGCGTGCACATGTGCGCCTGAAGCCACCACCGCCTCACTGGACCCGCCGGCCACGCGCCATCCGCGCCACCATCGTGTCACGTCGCCCCCGCGACCCCGTTCCGTTGCGTGTCCCGCCGTGTGCACCAGCCTTTTGGTCTCATGTGCCAGCCGCTTTTGGCCGTGTGTGTGCACCACTGCACGCCCGTTGCGTGGTGCGTTGTCGTGCCACCGCGCCAACCCGAAGCCACCTGATGTACCGCCTCTGCTTGGCTCCCACCGCTCCCGCTGTTGCCGCTCGTCGCGCCGTTGCTACACCTCGCTCCGCGGGCGCTGCCGCCAACCAACATGGCGCTAGGGAAACCCTAGCACCCGTATATGAGGCCGCTGGTTTGGGCCAAATTGGGCCAAGGAAATAATAGTCTGTCCCAAGGAAATTCTGGGAGAAAAAAAGGTGAAAAATCCCAAAAAAATTGTAAATGGGCGTTCGAAATTCTGAAAATTACAATGAATGTTTCGCGGATAAGAAAATTTTGTGGAAAGCCCTTGGAGTTTTGGGAAATTACAGCGGATTTTTGGATTTTATATATTCTTGCAGACTAACCCCTAGGGAATCCTGTTTTTGCGACGAATCGATTTGTTCTACGGTTATTTTATAATTTAGACCTTGTCTTATGGTTATTTGCTTTAATATTTTTTTGTGCAATAACCTTAAATTAATCCTAGAAACTGAATTTCTAAGGTATATAAGCTTCATAAATTTGTACAAGCTATCAACTCGGGATATTGGAACCTACGAGGCATAAAAAAATATTCAAAACAAAAGTCATGATAGGCAAAGTGGCATATCGTATGTCAAAGCCAGAAGCAATAAATTAATCTAGTGTATTTTGAGAGATAATCAAAGTAAACTGCATGATTATTATCCCTATCCAGTCGATATGAAAAATGGAATTTACTCCATTGCCGATACCCATGTTGTTTGTAACAGCAATCATGGCTACCCACGAAGGGCAATTGATTTGTGTCTTCAGCAATATATAACCCGTCAGTATGTGGGAATGCACATGGCAAATCGACGGCCGCGTGACACAGATGCAAATATGTCATGTTTGGCTATGCACCGAAGCGTACCATACTCATCGGAAATGACACATGCATAAATTGGTAAGTGTGGTCTACAACTGCAACACCACCAGATGACATATCACTTGCTTGAAGCAAATATAGCTCCCAAAAGAAAAATGACCTTTGGATTTTGTTGATCCTGAATGATCTCAATTTGGTTGTGTTAATTTTGTTGTTACAAATTAAAATCAGGTATATAATTTATCACGCTTAATTATATATGGTGTTCATGTTGAACAATAAATATTTTGGTCGAATAATTATACTATTTGGGTGATCCAACTAGATTTGAAGTTCCAAAGAAAATCCAGTATATCCGTGCAAACTAACTATGGTCAAATATTTATGTTCCAGTATTATATTTATGTTCCTAAAGAGCATCCTGTAGTTTTACGCTGTTAGAACAAAATGCTTATGTCATCAAACCCCTTACTGAAATAAGTGTGTGTTGAAGGAATCAAATATTTACCACATGTTATCACCACTGTAGCATACACCTTTGAGCCACCACCAATTGTTGAGGATCATGTTGGATATGAAATTCAATCAATCATGTGCCCATGGTAGGGGAATTTTTGTGGTATGCTATTAATAAATATCGAATCTCGACATTAGGGGAGAGAAATGCCCAAAAGTTTGAATGTCGTCGTATTTTCCAGAAGGAAAAAAATCTTTAGTACGAAGATACACACACTAGTCAAGCTAAGCTTTAGGTTTAGTTTATACTCTTGTGCGCCAGAAGCGGGGAGCTTGCCAGATACTTTCCAATTATGGAGGAGTCACCACAGTGTTTACTTGTAGTAAATATGTTGCTAAGAGTGGAATACTTTGGGTTGAATAGTATATCCACATCTGCGAAATTGACTTATTGGTTTTTTATCTAAAATCTGTATGGACGTCTGTGGGTCAAAGATCTAATTACACTAGTGAAAATAATTATTAATCACTCATTTAACTCTCCTGAAGAGAACTCACCTTGAAAGTGAAATACCTCATGAAGACGTTCATCATGAAGATCAAAGCAACATCAATTTGATGTGCACATATTACAAAGCTGGGAATGTGAAACAATCTAGAATCTTTTGTTTGAAAAATGACAAAGATCTGGTTAACACCGAGATACCCTCAATTTGGAGGATATGGGAGAAAAGTTATCGAAAATCACTTTGCCTTTATAATTGCTAAAGTTTCTCATATGAAAACACGGATCCTAAACCAAAATCCACGACCGAGCGTTTTAAGTGTTCATATCGGGTCACATATTGAAAAGCATATGAGGTTGAACCATAATTGCTAAATAAAAGTCTTGGAACCAGATAGTTCAAACTTGATGGGTCATTATAAATATAATGAAGTGATGAAAGCTATAGTTCAAATGTCCCCGTAGAGACCATTACTCTTCTATTATGAATGATATAATGTTCTGATGCATAATAATTCTGGCAAAAGACATGAACAAATAAATAAAATATGCAGTCAATGGATTCTGAAAAACCTTGATGAGATCCTTGGAGGACTCAAAATCTCTAGTAAGAATGGAAATAAAATCGCAATATATACAAAGCTCATACTCAATAGTCTCTTACATGTAGGAAGAGCATCCCCCAGAAGAGAGAGCTTCTTCTTGAAGAAAAATTATTTTACCAATCGATCTCTTAATCACGCCAATGATCATATGATCCCTAGAAGTGGATAAGGACCCATCAAGACTCGAAATAATGTAATGAGGATCCTAAACACCAGAAGTGTGCCACATAAACACTTATTGTCGGTGTTTTAGAATCGATCTTACGTAAAGATTGTTTGATTCGGGAGTCTCCATAATTGATCACGCAGAGAGAACGATACATAAATGTTTATACAGATTCAGGCCTTCTCCGAAGAGAATAAAACACCGACACTTATAAAGTGCATCTTCCACCAGAAGTTAGTGGAACAGTGGTTTTCTCTAGTACCATAAAGGTATGGCACACATTAGTGATATTAGCAATTAATCCCCTAAATGCCAAAACTATTACTGGTTATATTTTACTCTAGAGTAGTACAATTATACTTTATAGTTCTGCAGATGAGACTATTCATTGTAATTTTAATCACCCAGAGATAATCACAGGATATTAAGACCCTAAAAGATTTTGATAAACCGTATCCGGAAGGCATACGACTTTGCAACTAGCATTACCCTATATCCTCTGCAAGGATAATCTATTTGTGTTGCATAATTAAATAATGGTATTTGATAAGCTAAGCATGTTACTCTCAAATAGTATTTATCCCAAAATCTCGAGATGAGTAATAGGATATTTGTATGTAAGACTCTGCATTATGATAATCCATTTAATTTGATCACAATACTTGCCTATATTTATTTTTTAAAAATGTATGAAAGGCATTAGAGCAACAAGACTTCAATAGAAGTTGTCCTCAGGAGGAGCACATACTAAACATTGATCATCATACTTGAGATTTGAAAATCTTAGTTAAGCCTATAAGGTATTGATACGATGATTACTGATTAAATCCACCTTGAAGGTTTTACCACTTAACAGTTTAGATTCAGTTGGTCAATAATGCAAAGATCATGTATAGATCTCGATGATCATTACAGAATCCTGAAGATATGCTAAATATCTATCAAATCTCTATAGTGCAAAATCTCAGGATGAATTTATATTATTTTATGGTGGTGCAGCCATCTCTTGGCGGTCATCTAAGCAGACCTTGTAGCTACTTCTTCCAATCACTCAGAAATTATATCACTATATAAAGCCTCGCTTGAATGTGCTTAGCTCAGACGTATGATTAACCATATTCAGAAGCATTGTGACATTAATATCGTTAACATCCCCTCAATTATCGACGAAGATAATGCTGCCTGTATTATACAAATGCAAACGTGTTATGTCAAGAGCAACATCACGAAGCATATTGCTCCTAAATGTTTTCTATCCTCATGGAATTCAGAAGAATAGTGAGGTAAAGATCCTGCAAACAAAGCTTTGTGAAAATCTAGTTGATTTATTCACTAAGTCTATGTTTGCATACAGTTTTCAAAGATGCATTCATAACATTGAAATGAGACAGTTTAAAGAGTTGCAGAGTTCAGGGGGAGTAGATCTCTAAATCACGGTCCTTATCAAATCCTAAGGATTTATTCAAAATCTTGAAGATTGGATGCCAAAGATTAAACGTTGTACTCTTTTCTTTGGTGAGTTTTCTTGAAGTTTTCCCATATGAAGGTTTTTAGTGGGAATAAGTCCATATTACACCCCCTGAACTTTGCGCCGAGTCCAAAATACCCCCTGAACTCCAAAATCGTCTGATTTGCACCCTCGAACTGCCCATACCGTTTGGTTTACACCCCTCGGGCCGAAAACAGATGGTTTTGGATGACGTGACATCACTAATTTTTTTGATTTTCTTGATTTTCAAACTTCCGGAGGCCATATCTTCTTCGTTCGAACTCCTATTCGAGTGATTCAAATTTCTAAATTCCTTATCTTGCTGTTAGTATTTATTTGGTATTTTTTTTAGATTTTATTTGGAGTTTTTATTTATTCATTTAGCAAACAAAGCCAAATAAATAAAACAACTCTAAATAAAATCCCCAAAAAATACCAAATAAATACTAACAGCAAGACAAGGAATTTAGAAATTTGAATCGCTCAAATCGGAGTTTGAACGAAGAAGATATGACCTCTGGAAGTTTGAAAATCAAGAAAAAAAAAAATAGTGATGTCACGTCATCCAAAACCACCTGTTTTCGGCCCGAAGGGTGTAAATCAAACGGTATGGACAGTTCGAAGGTGCAAATCAGACAGTTTTGGAGTTCAATGGGTATTTTGGACTCGGCGCAAAGTTCAAGGATGTAATATGGATTTATTCCTTTTTAGTGAGACAAAAGTGTAACACAACTTACGAATATAATGTACTCATTTCTTCATTCCTTTTTTTTTTCTAATGGGTTTTTGGAAGGAGTTTTTTATGAGACATTTGCATATCGTTGTCTATTGCTCAGGGGGTGTTACGTAACCTAATTGTATAGGCAAAAAACTAAACCACATCTGGAGTGTTTTCACCCTTTGTTGACTATAAATATGAGAACCCCGTGTACAAGTGATATACACATGAATAAAGATTACGGACCATCCTCTATATGTTTGTGTTTATTGTCTCTTTCTAGTGTTCATCGTGTGATTGCTTATGTATAGATTGATCTACGAGTTAGCAACGTGATGATGACTGCTATTTCTCACTGCAAAGCTTATTTTGCCTGCATATCTTGTAACTGTAGACCAACTCGTGAACTCGAAGGATTACTCTCAAAATCGTTGACAACATGGGCACATATCAATGCATCACCTAATTAAATTCTCCCGATCGATCAACCAACATTCCTCTCTTTCATCCTTTCTGGATTGGCATGATCGCGTCGCTTGATGTGAGAGCTGACTGAACCCCTTGTTGTTTTTGCCCTTTTGTAATGTTCTTCCGGGGTCCAGCGACTCCGCCGGCACGGTCACGTGGTGGCACGTCGGCAGGAGCTCGCGCGTATAGTTAGGTGTGCCCCGGGTCGCGTCGAGCGTGTTGCTGCGTTCGTTTTGTACGCGTCGTTTCCTGCGCCGGGAAGACCTTATCCGAAGCTTCTGGAAGACTGCATGGCCATCACCGATGATATACAAATTAGGTACGTCGCCGTGATGACGTGTCTTCGCTAGTTAGGCAGGTAGGTACGGGTCACACACTCACATCGCCGAAAGTTAATTTTGAGCCCAGCTTTACGAACCTATAGATTGTAGTCTGCATAAAATCCGAAGGCTTTCTCATCTGGGCCTTCATGTAAGGATGCCCAGTCCAGTCGCATAAAACGGGGCCTCGTCATAGTAAAATTTTAAATGGGCCTATGCGTATGGGCTTTCCGGCCCAAAACATGGACAGACCAGACAACTCCTTCCGTGATTCCGTCGTCATTCTCGCTCGCTCGCTCCGTCGCTCGCCTTGTGCTTCCCCAGCTCGCATTCCACTCCTCGCATCGCCGGCGCGGCCGGTATGCTAATCTCTCCAAGACTCGCAGCACCGGCCACGTCTCACTGCTCCCCGTCTCCCACCGCCGCGAGCCTCCGCGACCGCGGCCGACGCGGTTTCCTCCCACCGGATGCCACGATGACGGCTCGGCACCTCCGCAGCCGTAGCCGCCGCTGCTCCACCCTGCGGTTGCCAACACCGCTGCTATCAGGAGTGCCGTCCCGTACGATGCCACCGGGTACCGCCTCGACTGCGACGAGCTCCGGAGGCTTTGCCAAGAACCCAACCCGGAGTCCGCCGTTAACCTGCTCCACGAAATGCTCCACCGACGAGCCGCCGGCGCGTCGGCCGAACTCGTGCCGGAAGAGCAAGCCTCGCTCCTTCAGTGTTGCGCCGACGCGCGCTCGCTGGCCTCGCTGAGACGTGCCCACCGCCTGCTCTCCAGGTCCCGCTCCGGGATGGCCGCACCCCTCCTGCACAGGATCGCCACGCTGTACTGCAAGCTCGGCGCCCGCGGCGACGCGCGGCGCGTCCTCGAGGAAGCGTCGAGGCCGCCGCCGGGGAAGGCTGACGCGGCGCGGGCGAAGCGGCGGGAGGCGTACGAGAAGGGGCGCGAGCTGCACGACGAGATAAGCCCCGCGGGGTATGTGCCGGACACCCGCCACGTGCTGCACGACGTCGACGAGGATGCCAAGGCCCGCGCGCTCATGTACCACAGCGAGCGCCTGGCCATCGCGTTCGGGCTGGTGAGCACGCCGCCCGGCATGCCGCTCCGGGTCATGAAGAACCTCCGCATCTGCGGGGACTGGCACAACGCCGTCAAGCTCATCGCCAAGGTGACCGGCCGCGAGATCATCGTTAGGGACAACAAGCGGTTCCACCATTTCAAGGACGGCGCCTGCTCCTGCGGGGATTACTGGTGAGCCGTCTCCACCACAACTGCCATTGAGATCCATTCCTCTATTGCCATAGCTGAAGGTCTTGACCAAGTTTGTAAATTGTTACTACTACTTGTGTAAGTGACGAGAGAATGCTGAAGCACTTTGTTTAGCCAACTTGTGACTTGATGGATTGGCCAGCAAGATGACATCGAACAATTATGCACTCCTACAACGCAATTCAATGATCAAACATGGTAAAACTCGCAATCCCGCCTAGGGATACCCCTCGATTTTTCACAAATCGAAGTAAAGAATCAAGAGAACAAAACAAGGAAGTCGAAGCTATGATGTGCAGTGGGAAGAATTCAGGGGCTCTGCTCTATCCGTGGCCGGCGAGGCCGTGCCACCACGGTCCGCTGCTGAGACTGGCAGACCTGCGCCGGGAACTTGCACCCGAACCGCTTCGTCACCATTGAACCCCACCTCCCCTCCCCTGCCGGTGCTGCTCTTCTACCCCCTGGCGCCCCGCCTCGGCGGTCCATCTTCTCGATGGCTTTCCTCATGCTCGTGCACTCGCGCTCGAGCTCTTGCACCCGGTTACGCATGCTGTCCATGTCCAGCCTCAGCATTTGGTTTCCCCTTGTCGCCACCCGCCACGTTCCAATGCCGTCGCTGTCGCCGTCGCCGTCTTCCTCTCCTGGGCCTGCCGCTCCACCTTCATTCGCCATGATCGTCCGGGCGATGGCTCGACGCAGCTGGATCTGCTCGAAGAAGAGCACTTGCACGACCGTCCGGAGTGGCAGCCGTTCGTTCTGCGCCGCGTGCGTGCACGCCTCTAGCGTCAGCTTGCGCCCGTCCACCACGCCGCTCACCTTCTCCTTCTCCTCTTCCCTCAGCCCTGGATGAGCCTGCACAGAAAACAGGCACTCATAAGCACCGGCATTGTGCTGCAAACAGAAAGATCACACGAGCTCAATGTTCGTTTACCTTGATATAGATGTCGACAGCACGGTAAAGGCCATCGTCGTAGACGCGGGCGCTGTCTGGCAATGCCCGGGCGAGGTCGCAGAACTTGTCCGGTTTCAGGTTGGCATCTGTCGCGATCTCCCCCAAGTAGGCATCCATCAGCCTCCCCACGGCCAGCATGGTCCGTCTGCTATCCTCTCTGCCTGGTGTCTCCGCCTCGTTGCCCTCCTCGGTGTTGTCTCGGCCTTCGAGGAAGTACCGCACAATGCGCTCGACGCAGTCCACGTCGTAGAGCGTCTCCACGAGGTACGAGTAGCTCGGGATGAGCAGGTCGTCGACTGCCGCGTCGGGGAGCCTCGCGGCTATGCGCCGCTCCAGCATGTCACGGGAAGCCTCTGACGCCTGGAGGATGTTTGCCGTACGCAAGAGGCCGAAGAGGACGCGTGCGGTGGTGGCGCCCACGGCCGTGCCGGTGTGGGCATTGCTTTTGATGGTCTCCTCGGGGAGGATGGCAATGACGGTCTCAAGAAGCGCCTTCTGCTTGCCATCCGACGACGGCGGAGCGGCGGCGGCAGCCGCGGCGCCGCCGACATGCCGACCGGCGCGTGACAGCCCGGGGATGGACCGCTTGGCGTAGGCAATGAGAGCCCCTTCAATAACCTCAGGGCCGACGCCCCGGTCCTTCATGGCGGCAATGACACGGGTGAATGTGGCCAAGGACAAGCCGGCGAGGTCGTCGAACCACGTTGCCCCGGCGCCGGCATTGTTCTTGCGGGGCGGACGGTCGCCGCCCCCAGCGGCGTCGGTGATGGGCCAGCCAAAGAGGGCGGTGGGCGCGGACGCGGCGGCCTTGGCGGCAACGGCGTCCACGCAGCGCGACACGAGGCCGAGGTCGTCCGCGAGGGGGAGGAGGCCCTCGCAGGACTTGAGGGCGCGGATGGCGTCCCTGGGGTTCCTCAGGACGGTGTGGGACAAGAACCGGTCGGCGCGGGAGATGAGGTTGTCGTCGGAGTGGTCGTCGGACATGCCGAGGCGCTCGGCGGCGCAGCGCAGCGGCCCGGCGGTGGCCGGCGTGAGGTCGAGCTTGACGCCGTAGCAGAACTTGGCGGCCAGCTCGAACGCCTCTGCGCCGCCGGGGAAGTCCGGGAGGCGGATGCGGTGCACGTCCGCCTCCTCGTCCGCCTCCAGAACCACTTCCTCCTCTCTGATCTCCCCTGCTTCGTCCTCTTCTTGCTCTCCTCCTCCTGCCGGGTTGGCCTCTCGTGATTCCTTGTTCGTGATGAGGTCGTGAATCTTCTTGCTCCTCGACATTAGCGGGAACTGCAAGAAAGGCACCGCCTTTAGCAGCTAACTTTCCAGATCAAGAAATGCAGAATTTTTCACGCTTTACGCAGCTCGAGATCAAGAATTGGATAGAGATTATGTGCACAAGCTTAGCAGCAAACGGAGATCAAGGGGAAAGAATGCGCAAGCACCAGAATCTGGGTATCAAGAGAGATTGGGATAAATTGGATATTTATTGAGTGGAGATAAGATTCACCAACCTTATGGAGATGGAAGGTCATGTCGCCCACCTCGATCACGACGTCGCTGGGCAATCCTGTGGTGCAGAACCTGACCAACACAAAATGCACAGATTAGAGATCACACAACAGCGAATCACTCACATGAACCGGTGAAGCAGACAAAGAGCAATTGCTTGCCATGCTTGGCCTTTGGAGCTGGGCTGCTCCTCCTCCTTCCTAGCCATCTCCCTTGCGTTCTTCGTCTTCCTCCCCTGCATCGAATGATCCTTGCAAAGAAAGAAGCAGACAACAGCAGCAATGGAGAGAAATTCTACTATCTTCTAAGGCATTTCTCGGAGGGAAGAGTGATGGATGTGTGGCTTGCGTTGTGGGAATCAGAGGAGGGAGAGATGAGGAGGGAGCTTGCAATAATGCTGTACTATTCTGATGTTTGCTTTAGGTGGGAAGTTAAAGGATTCCAAGTGGGAGAAGACGAAGACAAGATCAAGATGGCGTTTTTGATTTTTGAATGGCTGGATGCTATTCTGCTTGCCTCAAAAGAACGTATCGTCCACTAGCCCTATGTTTATTCAACCATCCGCACTTGCTTTGTAGTATTTAACTCTCTCTCTCTCTCTCTCTCTCTCTCTCTCTCTCTCTAAGATTGCCATCTACTCTAATGACAGAAACATCCTGTCGGACCCGGATTTTCTAATCCGAATCCTCGTGAAAACAATGTGTTATTCCCTGGATCAATAGATAGCACTCACAGGCATTTCTGAATTATTCATACATGGCGTGAACTAAAGTATCAATATTACAAGCAACAGAGTGACATAGACCACGTCGGGTCGAGTTTTACAACAGGGCGTCAGCAAATTGATTACAATACGAACACCAATACGGTAGCGGAAGCAAAGGGTAGAGCTCATCTCTTCACAGTCAAGCGACTGGGGCAACATGTGTACGACTGATATTACCCAAGGACCCGGATAATATCGGTTGTACGCAAGTACCAACGAGTCAACTTAGATCGCGTGAGGCCTAGACTACAGATCCTAGACTACTCTTCATCGCTTCCTTGCCCATCAACTCGGTTCCTCGTAGTAAGCATAGTCTCTCCATCGCGTCATCCAAGGGTTTGGGGCGGCGAGGATGAGCACAACTACCGTGCTCGCGAGCCAATACACAATGCAATGATATACATGCAAGGCTTACAAGGATGGCTCGGTTCTTTTATTTGCGAAAGCAATACTTTAAATATCATAAGTACAAATTCTAGCGCTTAGCATTTTTAACAAATTTCATTTTAGTTAAAGAGAGAAATTGTGCAATATTTGTATCACAGAGGTTACCTCCACCTTCATGCTTAATTTTGATTGTGGTTACATCCACCACTAAACGACACTCGGGTACAAAGACCCGAAAATCCAATCTCGTGGCTAGGTGAGCCCGCCAAAATTTTCATACCACCCACAAAGTTTTGAAATAGAACTAACTCAAGTTAAGTTCCCATGTCCGCTTTGACCAGTAGGCACTACTGCTTAAACGCTTTATAACTCTGCAGAGATTGTACACTTTACCCACAAGAGACAATTAACTCGTTGCCTACACGATTCCGTAGTCGTAGTCGAGAGGTTGTCACAATAACTTTTCTAAATATCTCGCCTTCCTCGTCTCACCCATATGGGGTTATGCCCATACGTTGCGCGGGATGTCCACCTCGGCGGGCGAAGCGTGGCTACACCTCGATCGCGAACTTCACCCTTGACTCGATGTCCCATCCAAGCCCGACATACCCAGAGCTTGTGCCCCTTTAACCCTCCAGTGAGATGATTTTCAGGATTTGATACATGTACTAAGCCAAGTCGCAGTTTGTTGCAGACTTGTGGTTGTACTTGTTATACACAGGAGGTCGTGACAAGATTAAGTCCTTAGGGTTGTCTGGACGGCTCAACCACATTCCCGCCATTCTCGTGCTACATCCGCACTCCACCATCTTACCATCCGCCTGCACGGGGTATTAGCAGTTTAGGGTTTTTGAGATGTAAAATACAACAATTCAACCATCTTAGTCATTTACCCGCAATGACTGCCCAAATCATTTTATGTTTGAAAAGATGATGATTAGGACATTTTAATATCCCGGTACTTAAGCAGGGCTAGCATGTCGCTTAAGTACAACCTATATCTAGTATTACCATATAGTTACTAGGGTGACAATGGAATTAGGGAATTCAAGTTGTCAAGGGTGGCATAATAATTAGTTAATCAACAAGTGGGTAATTAACTACCTTAAACTTTAACATACATTTGTTTAAAGAATTAAAGCATGCAATTTGCTATTTTAAAAGAATATAATTTACATAAAATGTAGGCTCAATATGATCAAAGTATTGACTCGCCTTGGTTGTAGGTGGAGAGAGTCCGGTAGTCTTGTTCTTGATCGACGTGGAGGTCTCCTGTCTCCAAATCTACGCGAAGTCTAGGAAAAAAGACACAACAGCAAAAGGACTAATAAATACACAAGAATACACAAATGAACTCCAAATTGAACAAGACCTATGCCATTAGCAAGATCTTGATTTTAGAAATTTTAGAAATTTATTTCATAATTTTGAGTGAAATGGGGAGTTATTAATTTTAGAAGCCTCTCTTTTAATTTAAAAGGAAAAGGAAAAGAAAAACCAAGAAAGGAAAACCGCGCACCCAATTACACGAATCGGCCGCCCACTCAGACGGGCCGATCAACAACATGGCGCAGCGCGCGGCCCACGGCGCGCCTTGCCAGCGAAAGAAGAGGAGGGGCGGGAGGCTTGGCGACAGAGCGGGGTGGGGAAAGCGCGCGCGGGAGGAACGCAGCGGGCGGCCGGAGGAGAAGAGGAGGCGCGCGCACGGGGAAGAAGAGGTGGCGGCGGAGGGGGAGGAGGAGGCGGCGCGCGACGAGGAGCCCACCGGCGGCGGCGATGGCGATGATGAAGACGGCGACGACGGGAGGGGAGGAGCGGGAGCTCGGGGAGCGGCAGCACTGGCAACCGGAGGTATGTTCTTCCCGGTTTTGCTTCTTCTCTTTTCTTGCTTCTTCTTCCTCTAGGGTTCTTGCTTGGGGAGGAAAGGGGAAACGGGAGGAACGAGGGGAGAAGGCGCGGGCGGGGCTTTAAAGCGGCGCGAGGAGAAGTCCGGCGAGCGGCGCTCGGCGCGAGCGCGGCGCGCCGCGGAGAAATGATGGCGGCTCGACGGCGTGCGTGCGAGACGGCGAGGACCGCGATGGGGCGACGCGAAGGGGTCCGGCGGGGTTGACGGGGAGAGTGGGGTCCGCGGGGTTGACCGGGAAGGGGGAAAGGGGCATCACAAATCCTACCCACCTTAAACGGAATCTCGACCGAGATTCGAGTGCTCCGAGAACGGGACGGAAATCCAGCTTAAGTTGATCTTCGCTCCCGGTGGCTTCTTTGGTGAGTGATGGCTCCACCAACCTTACAAAGACGGATGACTTGACGTCTTGTCCGCTTCGACGACGACGCCGAGGATCTTGATCGGTGCTCGATAAGTCAAATCCGATCAAGTGCGACGGCCGACAGAGTCCGCTCTTGGTACTCGAGACATTTCTTTAGTTGAGAGACATGGAACACGTTGTGGGCGTCGACAAACTTTCGGTAGCTCTAGGCGATAGGCAACTTCTCCACGCTTAGCGGTGATCGGAACGGTCTATGTATCTTGGTGCGAGCTTGCCTTTAACCTTGAATCTTCGGGTTCCACGGTGTGCGATACCTTGAGATACACAAGATTCCAACTCGAGGTTAAGTCTCTTCGACGGTTGTCAGCATAACTCTTCTGTCTAGACTGAGCTGCTTGAAGGCGATCTCTGATTAGTCGAACTTTCTCTTCAGCTTGCTTGAGAGTATCCGGTCCAAAGACATATCCTTCACCAGATTCTGACCAATGCAACGGGGTTCTGCATTTTCTCCCGTAGAGCGCTTCAAACGGGGACATTTTCAAACTTGACTGATAACTATTATTGTATGCAAACTCGGCATACGGTAGACATTTTTCCCAGTCTACGGTAAACTCCAAAGCACAAGCTCGAAGCATGTCTTCTAGGATTTGATTTGTTCTTTCCGTCGACCATCGGTCTGCGATGATAGGTCATCTTGAAGGTAAGGTGTGTTCCAAGGGCATCATGCAAACTAGCCCAGAAATGCGAGGTAAATTGAGAACCTCGATCGGAGACTATTCTCTTGGGTACTCCATGCAAACACACGATACGAGCCATGTATAACTCGGCTAACTTGTCTCCCTTGTAAGTTGTCTTCACAGGGATGAAGTGGGCGACTTTAGTCAATCTATCAACTATAACCCATACTGAGTCACATCCGGACTTAGTTCGAGGTAGACCGGTAATGAAATCCATTCCGATTTCTTCCCATTTCCACTGAGGGATCTGTAAGGGTTGTAGCAATCCGGCTGGTCTTTGATGTTCAGCCTTGATTCACGACATACATCACAACAAGCTACATACTCGCGATATCTCTTTTCATTCGTGGCCACCAATACAAAATCTTCATGTCTTGGTACATCTTGGTGCTGCTCGTGCGAGGTGTAAGTAAATCGTGAGCTTCCTTTAGAATCGGATCTTTGAGTTCCTTCGTGGGGAACAAAGAGACGTTTCCCATACCATAGGATTCCTGCGATCTTCGACATCTTAGGGCCTTTCCTTTGGCCATGAGATGCTTGAATCTCTGGACTCGGGATGTCCTTCTTGAGCGGCTTTGATCCGCTCTTCTAGAGTTGGATGGGCCTCTCATGGCTAGTGTGCCTTGCTCTATTAACTCAAGGTTGAGGGCTTCAAATTCCTTGCAGAGCTCGGGTTGATGTTCTTGAATCATGACATTATCTGCAGAGGATTTACGGCTTAATGCATCGGCAACTACATTAGCCTTTCAGGGATGATAATGGACATCCAAGTTGTAATCCTTTATTAATTCTAACCATCTTCTTTGTCGAAGGTTGAGGTCCGATTGGGTGAAAATGTACTTGAGACTCTTGTGGTGCATGTAGATATTACAATGATTTCCAATCAAGTAATGTCGCCAAATTTTTAAGGCATGCACTACTGCTGCTAACTCCAAATCATGAGTTGGATAATTGTCTTCGTGAGGACGGAGTTGTCTTGAAGCATAAGCTACAACTTTTCCTCCTTGCATGAGCACACAACCAAGACCTTGGCGCGATGCATCACAATAGACTTCGAAGTCTTGATGTATATCTGGCAGGATTAATACTGGGGCAGAAGTTAACTTCTTCTTCAATTCTTGGAAACTCTTTTCACAAGCTTCGTCAATCATACTTCTTTTCCTTTTTAAGCGGATGGGTCATCGGTTTGGAAAGCTTAGAGAATCCTTCAATGAAGCGTCAGTAGTATCCGCCAAACCGAAAACTACGCGCTTCCACACCGATGTGGGTTGTTTCCATTCCATTACAAACCGCTACTTTGGATGGATCAATCTGCGATTCCTCCAATGGATACAATGTGTCCGAGGAAACGATTTCATGAAGCCAAAATTCACATTTACTGTACTTGGCATAAAGATGATTCTCTTTAAGCTTTTCTAAGACCAATTGCAAGTGTTCAGAATGTTCTTCATCGGTCTTTGAATAGATCAAGATGTCGTCTATGAACACGACAACAAACTTGTCTAAGTATTCCATGAATACTTTGTTCATGAGGTTCATGAAGTAGGCTGGCGCGTTGGTCAAGCCAAACGGCATGATAGTGAACTCATACAGGCCATACCGGGTGGTAAAAGTCGTCTTAGGAATATCCTCATTCCTGATCTTAAGCTGATGGTATCCTGACCTCACGTCTATCTTGGAGAAAACGATGCTCTGCCAATCGATCGAACAGTCATCAATGCGAGGTAAGGGATACTTGTTCTTGATGGTCACATCATTGAGTGCTCTGTAGTCCACACATAATCAAGCGGTGCCATCTTTCTTCTTCACAAAGAGAATCAAGAACCCGTGGAGAAGAACTAGGTCTAATGAAACCTTTTTCTTGCAAGTCTTCAATTTGTGTCTTAAGTTCTTCAAGTTCGTCAGCGGCCATTCTGTATGGTCTCTTAGCAATTGGGGCTGCCCCGGCTTCAAGTTGATGACAAACTCAACATCTCTCGTCGTGGCATGCCCGTAATTCTTCCGGGAAGACATCGGGTAAGCTTGAACTACGAGCGTTGTCTCTAGGGACAACTCTCCAAGGTGGTGGATTGTTCTATTCAAAGGAGAGGAACGATCCACACTAACTTTGATTGTGGTCTCTGGGTTCTTGGTGAGCGCTACTTTTCTGTTGGCACAATCTATCAATCCTTGATATTTGGCCAACCAATCCATCCCTAGGATGATATCCAGCGTTTGAGATTCTAGCACCAGAAGGTTTGCTAGGAATCCGGAATGTTCCATAACAATTTCTACCCTGGGACTGACTGAGGTAGCATAAAGGGGTCCCCCGGGTGAGCTAAGTACCACGGGTTTCTTTAACTTATAGGTTGGCAACTTAAGCCTTTCGACAAACTTTCTTGAAATAAAAGAGTGCGAAGCTCCAGAATCAAACAAAACTTGTGCGGGTACTGAATTAACAGGGAACGTACCCATTAGTACTCCTGAGGCACCTTGAGCTTCCTACCGTGGCGTGGTTCACACGCCATGGCTTTGTGTTGGTGTAGACCTTGATGCCCGTGAAGTCCGTGACTCTTGCTTGGGGTGAGGTCCCGCCTTGAACCGGCGTTACTCCCGTGTTGAGTCTTGCCGGAGCATTCGACGGTAGGACAACGATTGGCAAGTGTCCTCTTTCTCCACAAGCGAAGCGATGGAGGTTTGTTCTTGGGTTGATCGCTGCTTTGGTTGCCGGGCGGAGAGCACCAAATCCACTTCCTTGGGGACGCGGGTGGAGACTTGAGTTTTCTCGAGAGGAGGCTGCAGATGATCCAAAGATGAGCTGCCTTGGAATGTAGGCTTCGGGAAAGCTACCTTGTGGCCTCAAATGACATCTTCCTTTGCGGCTAATCTCCATGATCTTCTTCTCATTTTCACATATGAGGGCTTTATTAACCAATCACGGAAGCTAGAGTAATCATGGAGGATAAGCTGTCCTCTCATGTCTTCACGCATTCCTTCCACAAAGCGGTCGATTTTCTCTTCTTCATCGGCTACATCATTGGGGCGTAGCGAGCAAGTCAAGTTAAACTTGGTTAGATACTCATTCACCGACATCGACGACCGCTTGAGAGCTCACGAATTCGTTCTTCTTCAATCTCATTGTTCCAAATGGTCACGGTTGGCCCCAAAGCGACTTTGAATTCCTCCCATGGAATCGGCGCCATGCGGGTTCAATTTCGCTTGTTGTATTTCCGCCACTTCTTCTATTGCGCGGCAGAGGCGGATCTTGTGGGGCTCCAATCGTAGATGCTACGACTCCGCTATTCCGCTTCTTCTTCCTCTAGATTCTCATCACCTCGGCGGCGAGGTAATTCTCCCACCGAGCAATGGCGACGCTTTTCACTGATGGGTGGCGAAATCCACCTTGTCTTCATTTGAGCAATGCAAGACGCAAGTTTCTTCTCGTGTCCCCGAGCCGCCTTGACTTCTAGAGGTTCATTGGCGCAGCAAAGGTGAGGGTCGGTCTGAGAAAATCGCCGGCTTGGAGTTGCGATCGGTGGTCGGTTTGTTGATTGCTTAGTAATGCTCAAGAATCGAGTCTGCTGAAACATGACTTGGGTCATTGTCGGGTTTCTTGGTGGTGGAGGAGGCGGTTCTGTCCTCGGCCTTGGCCACGACCACGCCACGGCCTCTTCCTCGCTGCGGCGAAGGCTCCACTGGATCAGGCGGCTCTTCTTGGCGGCATCTGAAGAAACTCGAAGCTTAGAACTAGAGGAGTATATGAGGGTTCACTAGCCCTCTAAGGCACACACAGACAAGAATAAAACCAACAAAAAGAACGAAGCAAGTACAATACAAAGCCTAGAGCGGCTACACTATAATAAAGGGGGTTAAGTATTACATGACTCTCGAACAAAGCTTATACTCTAAGCTAAGTCATGACACAGAATACAAACACATCGTCTACAAAAGAAAAGAAACAAAAGTGCTTGCAACCCAAAGATCGCTCGCAAGCAATCGCTAGCTAACCTAAACTAATCGACAATGCTCTGCCGGGGGTCGACCACAGGCGATAGCTGTTGCGGGAGCGAACGAAACGGCTCGATCAAGCTCGCGAACGGGAGCGAGAACGTGAACGGCCGAGGTGGCGTCCACGATCGACTCGTCAAACCCGGCGGTGGATCGGGGCGCCGTCCGGCCGGGCTCTCTAGGCGACGGCCGGACGGCGGCGCGCACCTTCTTGCGTCTGTGAGTCGGAGACGGGTCCTTCGACGGGAACGCTCGGCTCGCATCGGGGAGGACGGGGCGACGATAGGTGCAACCGGATCGGGCGAGGACCGTAGAGGCGGCTCGAGGCGTGCCAACTCGCAAGAGCGGTGTCCTCTCTGCACCGCGGCATCCCTCTCTGATTTGCGGTGGAGTGAGCTTCATCACTCCTGATCATGTTGCTCCGAAGGGTGTCGGAGTGGGCATAGCTGCCGGTGAGGAGTGTCCGGCGCTCGATCTCATCCATGGCGCGGTGATGGTGGCTATCATCGCTGCGTAGTCGGACTCGCCGCGTCAGCGGGGTCGCCGTCTCTAGTGTCGAAAATCTGCTGGGACACGCTCCTCATCTGGGAGGTACGGGTAGAAGCGGAAGGGTGACCTCAACAAGAGATCCTCGTACTTCCAACACAAGCGGGTGGAAGCGACGCGTGCGGCGTCCTGAATGGCGTCATGACGGCTACGCCGGGGTGCCTCGGCCCCGAAGAGGTAGGAAGTGAACTCGCCAACCACGGCGAGAGGTACACTCCATCGCCCAGACTCGCGGGTCTCGATCCTCGTCATCCTACCCGAACGTGGACGACGGGAAAACCAGTGCACAACATCACCGGCGAAGTATGTCATGAATCCTCCTCGTTCTCTCCGTGAACGAGGAGGTCCCACGGGCCATCCGACGACGGGGTAGCCATCTACAAATTTTGAAAACAAGAGGAGGTCAGTACAGGGTAAAACTCAAGTGAAATAAAGATAAGTACCGGGCTAGGAGTGAAGAGTAGAAGCAATAAATACTCTATATTTTTAGCAAAGCTTTTTCTTAGTTTTCGAAAATAAGATCCAAGTCCTTAGGGCAACGACCAATCTAACTAAGACTCTACAGTCGTATGCTCTGATACCAGCTCTGTCGGACCCGGATTTTCTAATCCGAATCCTCTGTGAAAACAATGTGCTATTCCCTGGATCAATAGATAGCACTCACAGGCATTTCTGAATCATTCATACATGGCGTGAACTAAAGTATCAATATTACAAGCAACAGAGTGACATAGACCACGTCGGGTCGAGTTTTACAACAGGGGCCGATCAGGCCAAATTGATTACAATACAGAACACCGAATACGGTAGCGGAAGCAAAAGGGTAGAGCTCATCTCTTCACGAGTAAGCGGCGGGCAACTCAGTAATGATCGATATTACCCAAGGACCCGGATAATATCGGTTGTACGCAAGTACCAACGAGTCAACTTAGACTGCGTCGAGGCCTAGACTACAGATCCTAGACTACTCTTCATCGTTTCCTTGCCCATCAACTTCTGGTTCCTCGTAGTAAGCATAGTCTCCTCCATCAGCGTCATCTGAAGGGTTTGGGGGAGAGCGAGGATGAGCACAACTACCGTGCTCGCGAGCCAATACACAATGCAATGATATACATGCAAGGCTTACAAGGATGGCTCGGTTCTTTTATTTGCGAAAGCAATACTTTTAAATATCATAAGTACAAATTCCTAGCACTTAGCATTTTTAACAAATTTCATTTTAGTTAAAGAGAGAAATTGTGCAATATTTGTATCAGCAGAGGTTACCTCCACCTTCATGCTTAATTTTGATTGTGGTTACATCCACCACTAAACGACACTGGGTACAAAGACCCAGGAAAATCCAATCTCAGGGCTAGGTGAGCCCGCCAAAATTTTCATACCACCCACAAAGTTTTTGAAATAGAACTAACTCAAGTTAAGTTCCCATGTCCGCCTTTGACCAGTAGGCACTACTGTTTAAACGGCTTTATAACTCTGCAGAGATTGTACACTTTACCCACAAGAGACAATTAACTCGTTGCCCTACGATTAGTAGTCGTGTAGTCGAGAGGTTGTCACAATAACTTTTCTAAATATCTCGCCCCTTCCCTCGTCTCACCCATATGGGGTTATGCCCATACGTTGCGCGGGATGTCCACCTCAGCGACTGGCGTAGCGTGGCTACACCTCAGAGACTGGCGAACTTCACCCTTGACTCGGTGTCCCATCCAAGCCCGACATACCCAGAGCTTGTGCCCCTTTAACCCTCCAGTGAGATGATTTTCAGGATTTGATACATGTACTAAGCCAAGTCGCGGCTTGTTGCGGACTTGTGGTTGTACTTGTTATACACAGGAGGTCGTGACAAGATTAAGTCCTTAGGGTTGTCCGACGGCTCAACCACATTCCCGCCATTCTCGTGCTACATCCGCACCCACCATCTTACCATCCGCCTGCACGGGTATTAGCGATTTAGGGTTTTGAGATGTAAAATACAACAATTCAACCATCTTAGTCATTTACTCAATGACCGCCAAATCATTTTATGTTTGAAAAGATGATGATTAGGACATTTTAATATCCCGGTATTTAGCGGGGCTAGCATGTCGCTTAAGTACAACCTATATCTAGTATTACCATATAGTTACTAGGGTGACAATGGAATTAGGAATTCAAGTTGTCAAGGGTGGCATAATAATTAGTTAATCAACAAGTGGGTAATTAACTACCTTAAACTTTAACATACATTTGTTTAAAGAATTAAAGCATGCAATTTGCTATTTTAAAAGAATATAATTTACATAAAATGTAGGCTCAATATGATCAAAGTATTGACTCGCCTTGGTTGTAGGGAGAGAGTCCGGTAGTCTTGTTCTTGATCGACGTGGAGGTCTCCGTCTCCAAATCTACGCGGCTAATCAGGAAAAAGACACAACAGCAAAAGGACTAATAAATACACAAGAATACACAAATGAACTCCAAATTGAACAAGACCTATGCCATTAGCAAGATCTTGATTTTAGAAATTTTAGAAATTTATTTCATAATTTTGGAGTGAAATGGGAGTTATTAATTTTAGAAGCCTCTCTTTTAATTTAAAAGGAAAAAGAAAAGAAAAACCAATAAAGGAAAACCAGCGCAGCCCAATTACACGAATCGGCCCGCCCACGCAGGCGGGCCGAATCACAGGCGTGGCGCCATGCGGCACGGCGCGGCCCGCCTGAGCGAAAGAAGAGGAGGCGGGGAGGGCTTGGGCGGCAGAGCGGGGGAGAAACGGCGCGCGGCGGGAGGGAAGAGGAGGCGGCGCGCGGGGAAGAAGAGGTGGCGGCGGAGGGGAGGAGGCGGCGCGCGACGAGAGCCCACCGGCGGCGATGGCGATGATGAAGACGGCGACGCGCGGGGAGGGAGGAGCGGGAGCTCGGGAAGCGGCGCAGCTGGCAACCGGAGGTATGTTCTTCCCGGTTTTGCTTCTTCTCTTTCTTGCTTCTTCTTCCTCTAGGGTTCTTGCTTGGGAGGAAAGGGGAAACGGGAGGAACGAGGGGGAGAAGGCGCGGGCGGGGCTTTAAAGCCGGCGCGAGAGAGGGTCCGACGAGCGGCGCGGCTCGGGCGCGAGCGTGCGCACGGAGGAAATGATGGCGGCTCGGCGGCGTGCGTCGAGGACGGCGAGGACTGCCGCGATGGGACGACGCGAGGGGGGGTCCGGGCAGGGGGGTTGACGGGGGGAGAGGGTGGGGGGTCCGGCGGGGGGTTGACCCGGGAAGGGGGGAAAAAGGGGCATCACACATCCGTATTTAATTATTTATGCATTGCCATCAAAATTGATCACAACAAGAGTAAAATTCACGTGGACTACTGAACTATTCATGTGTTTGGTATGCTTCGAGCTGGCCCTTTCAAGACGGTTCTAAACAACTCACACAAAACTCCTACTGTATATGTTTTTTTAGGAAAGAAAGGATTTTTTTATGAACCGCCCTTGATTTTTTGTGAAGTCGGGAAAGTCAAAAGTACAAGAGTCACTTTTTACATGAATATTTTTACGCTATTGAGCTAACTGAACTATTAGCTCCAAGCCAACACACACAAACAACAAACTACGTTTAAACATGGGAATTTTTTGTTCTCAAATTCCCACATTCCAAATGAGGCCTAACAATATAGATCATAGGAGGTGCGCGCACAACACAAAATAACTCCATTAGTCCTTCATCCATAACTCCTACTATATGTGTATAGCATAGCGAATTTAACCACTTAGAACCCATTTGTAACACATGTAAGAAAGTTCGGAATAAAACACATGATTTTCCAGAAATTCCGCAGGAAACGAGATAACTCCTCCGGGGTTTTCTCCGTTCTAAAGTCTAAAACGAGTTCTCAGCTATCAACATCTCAAATATAATGATTCAGACACTGTCTCGATAACGTGAAGCCAAAAGCACCGTTATTTTAACCCAACAGACCGCGAGTCAGGTCAATTAAGTACTAACAACGAGAAGAATGAAGGAATCTCGTGGCGCAAGAGGACATGGTAAAGACTGTTCTTTTCCTTTTATTATCCACTATCCAATTTTTTGACACTCCTTGAAACCAACATCCATATGACCCAGCCATCTTTTTGTCAGCTCAAGGCCAAGAAGTGCTCTGAAAATCTGCAACTCTGAACTTTGAACTCGAGCTGCCGGCCTCCGCCTGCGCCGAGCCAGCGAGGGATCGATCATCCGCCTGATCAGACTATAATAAATGCGAAGGCGTGATGCGGTCATCAAGACGGGAGGTGGTGGCGTACTGGCATACTGCCAGTGTGTGTTACTGCGTCTCTCTTTTATGGGGCCGTGTATGAGAGAGAAGAGCGGCAGTTCTATTTTAAATATAAGTTGTTTTGGATATTCATATCATCTTCAAAGTAATATTTTGATAATCAATTTCTATAAAAAAAAAATGTTGTTCTAAATAAAAAGTTGTTTCAAATAAAAGTAATTATACATTATGAAATATATATTTCGTGATGGATCTAGTAATGCCAATTTGATTTTGTTAATCTTAATATATTTTTAGATATTTATGGTAAAAATTTAAAATATTTGACCAACACATAATCTAAAACGACTTACATTTAGAATAAGTTGGTAGATTACAAGGCAACAACTGCGGAAGGTGAACCTCAAATCCGGCTGCTCCTTCAGACCCCCACTGCCTGGAAAAAGGGGCTTCTGTGTCACTACTGATAGCACTCGTGGCAGTGGTGGTATGTCAGGGTAGTGCGTGGGCGTGCCTGCGTGTGCTGGAGATGGACCTGGCAGTGCCATGCCATAAAGGACACAAAAGGCAAAGGCAATGCCACGGCACTACGACAACCTTAACTTGATTGATACTACACCAGATTGTTTCAGACCTTCAGGGGTGCGTGTTACAACTGTGCAGCCAGTGCAGGCTTGTCATGACTCATAACACAAGGCATCAGGCAGATAGCTGTTCATTCTCATTCTGGCTGGGTTATCGGCATGGCTGATGATTGATCAGGTTACAGAAACCCAGGGAATCTAGTAGTCCAACGAGATGCAAAAGCAGGCAAGAGCCTTTCAATAAAGCCCAAGGAGATGGCTTGCTTCAACTTTTTGAAAGTGTCCAAAGCATTGGAGTTCGAGAAAAAGGCTAAGGCCGAGAGGTCATTTGGGAGATCTGAAAAGAGTGTAATACTAGAATCGTTAATAACAGGTCATCTTTCACCTTGGATCTGTTTGCAAGGATAAAAACCGAAAGAAGAGATTGAACCCTAGCCGGAGACAAATGCCTACAACATATAATCACCGTGTATAAGCCCTAAGCTGGCGTTAGGCATTTTTTATTGTTTCCATCTGCTTTATCAATATATTGGGCAGACCTCCTGTCTATTCCTTAAAAAAGACATTTTCTACCTTCGGAGGTTTGATGGCTTCAAGCCAGCTGAAGTTGCTTCTGTCTGAGGTGATGTTCGAGACTGATGAGTGAGTGCTTGCCATCATCAACTTACAGCCCACAATGTGCTGTTGGGTCTGCTTCTTTTGCTCGTGTGTGTGAACCAGATCAACTCCGAAGTATGTACAATCTGTCCTGAGAAATGAATGAATAAGCAGTGACACATTAGTATGGTAGTTTTGGAAGATATCAATGCAGATACATGCTGGCAATCTTGGCGAGGCAGGGTATGGGGTGTTACTGTGCGTTAGCAACGTGTCTCAGCTTTGTGCAACCTTTATGGAAGAAGCGGCCAGGCTCATTTCTTGCGGTCCTACTCCAATCAACCTTTCCCGCGCCTTTTGGTGATCCATTTGCCTTTCCTAATCTTCATGCAACGAGCGTGCATGCTTTAAAAACCGAAGTTTCCTGTGCAAATTCACGATAGGAAACTAGTATTTCATTGGTATTCGGTAGCTCGCCTGCTTTTCTTTGCTTGATGAAATTTTAGATCTCTTCTGGGTCTTTGCAAAACATCATTTCAGTGAGGACAACTTCCAATTATATCTCAATTTTAGTTTAATCGGCAACCATTAAACATGGCGTAGTATTCAAATTTGCATCATGTTGTTGATCAGACGGAAGCCTACTCTTTGGGTTCTTCTGTAGTCGAATAGTATCGGGGGAGCACAACTATTTTAAGCATCAAAAGAACTAGTCTTATGCAGGCAGAAAGTGGGAGCGAAAATTTCCGGAATAGAAAGTTGCAGCGGTAACAGTAGGGAGCAAAGGACAAAGCAGAAGAGCTTAAACAAAACCATCTACATTCCCTTATTCCCAAATCACAACTAGAAAATTGCTGTATTCTCACATGGTGCACAACAATTGGCTGCATTTGCTGGAAAGCATCATCAGGACTAAGCAAAGCCATGTCTGATGTATGTATAATATCAAGATCCAGGCATCTGGCAAATGTGGGCCTATCCCTCTCGATCACAAGATGACCTAAGTTCCTCCGATAAATAAATTCGCCCAACCACTGCCCATTATTGCTCTAGTATTTGTATTTCCTTCCCCCTTTCTTTGTGCAAGGGCCGGGCGACCTGATGATGGGGACAAGCAATCGGACAAGCAAAGGCAAAAGCCCAGCTTGGCACGCAAGCATGCATGCATGGCAGGGCCATCCGAAAACGACAGAATGATCGTGCGTATTATCGCGACGCCGCTCGACGGTGAGTGATCGAATTATCGATCAGCCGCGTGTGTCTGTAGTAGTGGCCTCAATCACCCGTCGGGCCGGGAGCCCGGACCCAATTTGACCGGCCGAAACGTGTCATGTGCGGGCGGAGCGAGAAGAGGCTACCTGATCATCTCGAATCGACCGTCCGCGCGGCCGAGGCGGACGTGCTCCCTGGCCGTCGACTCCGGTTGTGCCGAGGGGGACGGAGAGTTTTGGGTTGGTACACGTAGGTCCTGTTTGGTTTACGACTCCAAGTAGTTATATTAAAATTTAGATAATATCAAAAAAATAGTGTTTGGATCGTAGTCATGTTAATTCACAGGTAATATCGAAATTGATGTGTTCGGATTGCAACCATGCTAAAATTGCCAAAAATGTGAGTGACACGTGGGTCCCGCACATCTTTTTTTTGCCCAAAATTATGTCAACATAGGTCTTGTTTTGTTGATTAAATAAAAGGAGCATGACGGTTCAAACGGATCACAAATCGGATACCCAGTTTAGAAAATATGGTCATTTAAAACTGATTAATCAAATTAATCAAGCAATTAATGCACTGGTGGACCCTGCCTGTTAGACGATATCTTGTTTAGTTACGATCTCCCGATTGGTTGAGATTCTTTCCTTGCTTAGCGCCTAATGCATGCCACCTCTCACGCTTATCCCACCGGTGCTATTCCATAAACTGTGTGGTTGATTTGCATGAGTCCGGCTATATATATATGTATGTGTTCCACCGTTGATTGTATTGTGACTATTCTCACTATCATGGTATCACGAGACTGGTTTGCTCCTGCAACCCTTCTTCCGCCCTCTCTCAAACCCTAGTGCGCCGCCACCTGTCTCCATGCGCCGCGGGCCGCTGCCGCCTGCTTCCATGGCTAACGACACGCTACAAGCTGCTGAGGCTGATCGTCTGCACCAGGCCGCTGAGCGCGCTCGCCAAGAGGAGGAGGCACGACGCGCCTATGCCGAGGCGCAGGCTCAAGCCACGTCCGCTGCGCTTCACGTGCAGGTCATCGCCGTCCTCAATATCAAGGCGCTCGTCCCCATCGTTCTCGATCTTGCATCCCCGAACTACAGCAAGTGGCGCGGCCTCTTCCTCAACACTCTCGGCCGATACGACCTCACCGATCATGTCCTCACCGACGACGAGGTTGACGCCGCCGACATCCACTGGCATCGGATGGACTGCACCGTGCGATCATGGCTTTACGGCACCATCTCCACCGAGCTGCTCGAAGTCGTTATGACACCCATCTCCATCGCCCGTACCGTGTGCACGGTCCTTGAAGATCAACTCATCGGCAACAAGGAGACGCGTTCCCTCTACCTCGACGCCCAGTTTCACACGTTCGTCCAAGGTGATCTATCTATTTCAGATTATTATCACAAGCTTAAAGGGATGACCGATGCACTGGGTGATCTCGACGAGCCGGTTCAAGACCGTACGCTCGTCCTGTCCGTTCTTCGCGGCCTCAACGACAAGTTTGCCTATATGGCGCCCTCCTCAAGTGCCAAAAGTCGTTTCCATCGTTCATCGACATTCGCTCCAACCTGCTGCTCGAGGAACCTACCATGGAGTCTAAGTCGGGTTCTTCGTCGACCGCCCTTGTCGCCACTGCGCCCTCTGCCCCTCGCGCGCCTGCCACCAACGGTAGCGGCGCCAATCAGGGCCCCGGCGCTGGCCACGACGGTCCGGCGTCCCCTCCTGGCAATGGCAACCAGGTTCGCTCCAACACCAGCGGCGCGCCTAACGGCCCGACCGCCCTTGCAACAATGGTCGCAATCGACGCCGTGGCTGTCGTAACAACAACGGCGCCCTGGCAAACTACGGCTGGCCTTCTATGTATAATCCGTGGACCGGGACGTTTCAGGGTGGCCCGGTTCCGCTGATCCTCGTCAGCGCCCATCCGGCCCTCAGTCCGGGCAGCAGCAGCGTCCCGTCGCCCCGCCTCATGCGCTCGTTGCAGGCGGCGCGCCGGGTGCATCCGCGCCGTTTGACGTACCTCTCGAACTGTCGGTCATGTCATCTGCCCTATCACCGTAGTCCCGGGCCTGCCCCTTACCCGGTCTGATGCCACAGTGGTCACAGTAGACGTGGATGGTCGCGCCGCCACCGGTGATATCGTGGGATCAAAACGCGTTGGCAAACGCGTTCAACACGATGACACTCCAACCTCCGCCGACAACAGATTGGTATATGGATTCGGGTGCCACCTCTCACATGATGTCGAACTCCGGTAATCTTCTTGTTTCCCATCAACCCACTTCTTCTTGTCCGTATAACATCATTGTCGCAATGGGTCTTTGCTCCCCGTCACCTCCACCGGGTTGGTGTCTTTTCCCACCGCCCTTGGTCCTTTGCATCTTCATAACGTTCTTGTTTCCCCACATATCATTAAAAATCTAATCTTCGTTCGGCGGTTTACTACTGACAATAATTGTTCCATCGAATTTGACCCTTATGGCCTCTCTGTGAAGGACCTCCACTCCAAGAAGATGATCGTCAGGTGCAATAGTTCCGGGGAGCTCTACCCTCTCTACGCGCCGGTGTCCCAGCCTCATGCCCTCATCACCACCAACACATCCACTGCGCTTTGGCATCGCCACCTTGGTCATCTCGATCATGAGGCCCTCTCTAGACTAGCATCGTCCTTTGGTCTTCCATGTAATAAAGACACATCGGATGGTCTTTGTCATGCTTGCAAACTTGGCCGTCATGTGCATCTTCCTTTTGTGTCCTCCACTTCTCGTGCGTCCAAGAATTTCGATTTGATACACTATGGTCTCTGGACATCTCCCATTGTTAGCGTGTCCGGATACAAATATTATCTCGTTATTCTTGATGATTGCTTGCATTTTTTGTGGACATTCCCTCTCCGACTCAAATCCGACACCTTCCCTACTCTTTCTAATTTTTTCTCTTACGTAGCAACTAAGTTTGGCTGCACCATTAAGAGTATCCAGTGCGATAATAGGCATGAGTTTGATAACTCCACCACCCAAACTTTCTTTCTCACCCATGGCGTCACCGTTCGTATGTTGTGCCCTTACACCTCTCCACAGAATGGTCGGGCTGAGCGTATCATTTGCACCACCACCAACATCATCTGTTCCCTCTTGTTTCAGGCCAGTCTCCCCTGCCATCTATTGGGTTGAAGCACTACATACTGCAACTTATCTCCTCAATCGCCACCCCACAAAAACACTGGACTTCTCTACTCCCTTCTTTGCTCTATATGGTGTATACCCTTACTATTCCCATCTCCACGTTTTGGGTGCAAATGCTACCCCAACCTCTCTGCGACTAGCCCCAACAAGCTATCTCCACAGTCTACTCTTTGTGTGTTCCTTGGCTATCCTTCTGACCACAAGGGTTATTGTTGTTTAGACTTGTCCACTAACCGGATCATCATCTCCCAACACGTTACCTTTGATGAGTCATCCTTTCCGTTTGCAGAGGTTGCCGCTCCTCCTTCCTCTGACTTTGATTTTCTTTCGGAGTTTTGACCATGCACCGCTTCTTGTTAGCACCTGGTTTCATGCAGACACCCCGAACGCTGCTCACCGAACCGCCCCTGCTGCCCCCGCTGGCTCCTCGCCACGGCCGCTGCCAGCGGAGCTGGTCTGGCTCTCGCGGGAAGCGCTGCTGCCCCTGTTGGCACCTTGCCACAGGTCGTTGCCAAGAGCGTTGCACCCGCCGATGCGGTCGGCTCGCCCCTGTGTACTGCCACCTGGGTGGCGCCCACTACAGCTGCATTGCCCTCTGGGTCCCGGACACGGTTCCACCCTCGCCACCTGCTCTTGTGCACCCCGCTGCGGTGCCCCAGTAGTCGACGCCTTCGGCGTTACCAGCCATCGCGGTTTTGATTGGTCCTGTGTCCAATGATCACTCCATGGTCACCGGAGCAAGTCTGACTTTCGACAACTGTGCCAGTTCTTTAACCTTCAGGCCGTAGCTATTTCACCATTGCCTAAGACTTATCGAGGTGCGCTCGTAGATCCTAATTGGCATGTTGCTATGACTGAAGAGTTCTCCGCCTTGCAGGCCAACAACACCTGGGACGGATGAAAAATGATAAAGGATAATCCGTTTTATCCGATGTTCGTATTCGAGAAAATGTAAATGGTAAAGGATAATCCGTATTCGAATATAAAATGAATCCGAATCCAGGTACTATCTGTTTTTTCCCCTGTATACGAATCCGGATGTGGTATGAGAAATACCATCGAATACGGATTCGGATAGTATCCGTATTCGCAACAAAGTTACTGCCATGACTAAAGGCTTAACTCTGGCCGATGAGAAGGAAGCAAGGAGCAATGAAGCAGTAGCATCAGGAGGCAGCACGCAGCCGCAGCAGCGTCTTTCCAAGAGCAACGTTTCTCAGATGGTGGCATGCCATGGCATCTCTCTCTCTCTATGGTTGGTGGTACACACGGGTGACGTGCCTATCGCTTTGTAGCGCTGCGGCTTGGCGCCCCTAACGAGCAGCGCATGCAGCGGCTGAGCGGCAAGAGGCGGTCAGAAAGACTGGAACAGGCAGGCAGTGTGATGACCATTGGTTGAAAGCACTCCGTGGTACTTGTGGTAGGCACATTCACTACGCCCCCTCTGCTACCGCCCCCAGGCAAAGTCCTTTCCCTGCTCACACACACACCCCTATAGCATTCTTCGCCCAGATCCCCCATACATCGCTAGGAGTATTATGCCACTGCCTCAAGCGTTATAGTGTATACAAGTCACTGTTTTAGAAGAGATGGCCAGAGAACCAGTCTAGGGCTTTGCATCAAAAGAAGTCTGATATGGCCACTACGTGTGGAACAGAGGTCCAAAGCTTACCTATCATCCACTTGGCTTTAGGGGTTGATGGATGCATGTTCAAAATGAATCTTTAGATCGGTGTTGATATATGTTGTATTGGTATATGCATGCTGTAGTGAACTATTGATGGATGCATATTCTGTATTGAACTATTGATGAAGGCTGCGTGAATGATGATGGGCTGATGGCATGCTGCTGGCCTGCTGTGCTGCAGTGCACTGCCTGCCTGGTGCCTGGGTGCCCGGCGTCTGGCGAGTGGCCGAGTGGCTGCCGGGTGCTGGCTCGGGCTAGTGGGTAGTGGCATCGCAAAAGTTGTAGGATATTCGCATTCGACCAAATTGAGTATATATTCGATTCGATTCGAATTCATATTCGTTACGACATTCGATTCGTATTCATATTTGAGAATATTTGAATTTGTATTCGTATTTGTTTTAAATATATATATTTGTATTCGTATTCGAGACTATTCTATTCGTATTCGATCCGTTTTCACCCCTACTGGGACCTCGTTCCATGTCCTCCTGGTGCTAATATTGTTACAGGCAAGTGAGTGTTCCGCCATAAGCTCCATCCCGATGGGTCCCTTGCTCGATATAAGGCACGTTGGGTTCTTAGGGGATTCGCCAACGCTCCGTCATTGATTTTGGAGAGACGTTTAGTCCAGTTGTTAAACCTGCAACCATTCGGACAGTTCTCACAGTTGCTCTCTCCCGGGACTGGCCTATTCATTAGCTTGATGTGAACAATGCTTTCCTCCATGGCACTCTATTTGAGACTGTGTACTATGTTCATCCATCTGGGTTTGTTAACACTGCTCGACCTGATCATGTCTGCCGCCTGAACAGGTCCCTCTACGGTCTCAAGCAGGCTCGTCGTGCGTGGTACAACCGATTTGCCACCCATCTATTATCTCTTGGTTTCACAGGTGCAAAGTTTGATACTTCTTTATTTGTCTACCGTCGGGGCAGTGACACAGTTTACCTGTTACTATATGTTGATGACATAATTTTGACAGCCTCATCAGTGCCTCTGCTTCGACATGTCATATCTGCCTTGCAGCGGAGTTTTCTATGAAGAACTTTGGACCATTGCATCACTTTCTTGGGGTTTCTATGTCTCGCCATGGTGACAGCTTGCTTCTCTCGCATCGCTAGTACATCCTTGGTGTCCTTGAGCGCGCTGGTATGTCTGATTGCAAGCCGTGCACCACGCCTGTTGACACCAGCTTCTGATGGTGCGCCTGTATCTGATCCTACACATTACAAAGGTCTTGCCGGTGCTTTACAATATCTCACTTTCACACGGTCGGATATCACTTATGTCGTTCAGCAGGTCTGTTTGCATATGCATGACCCTCGGGAGCCCCATTATGCTTTGATCAAGCGCATTCTGCGCTATCTTTAGGGTACTTTGGATCATGGTTTGCAGCTTCATCGTACTGACACTACATCTCTTGTTGCCTATTCCGATGTTGATTGGCTGGCTGTCCGGACACTTGTCGCTCCACTTCCGGATCCGGACACTCGTTGCTCCACTTTCGAATATGGACACTCGTCGCTCCACTTCCGGATATGGTGTTTTTCTTGGAGATAATCTCATCTCCTGTTGTCCAAGTGCCGAGCATACTGTGTCCCGCTCTAGCGCCGAGGCCGAGTATCGTGCGGTTGCCAACGCTGTTGCCAAGACCACTTGGCTGCGCCAGTTGCTTCTAGAGCTTCATTGTCCTCTTTAGCATGCCACCATCGTCTACTGTAACAATGTTAGTATGGTATATCTTTCAATAAACCCCGTGCAGCATCAACGCACAAAGCATGTCAAGATTGATCTTCACTTCGTCCGTAAACGAGTGGCCGCCGGTGCTGTACGTGTGCTTCACGTGCCTACTTCTTCACAGTACGCGAACATCTTCACCAAAGGTCTTCCGTCGTCTCTCTTCACCGAGTTCAGGTCTAGTCTGAACGTTCGTCTTGCTGCCGTTCCGACTGCGGGGGAGTGTTAGACGATATCTTATTTAGTTACGATCTCCTGATTGATTGAGATTCTTTCCTTGCTTAGCGCCTAATGCATGCCACCTCTCACGTTTATCCCACCGGTGCTATTCCATAAACTGTGTGATCGATTTGCATGAGTCCGGCTATATATATCGTACGTGTGTTCCACTGTTGATTGTATTACGAATATTCTCGCTATCACAGTCAACCGCCATGTGCCACCTGTCGTTGCAAGTGCTGGCTGCCGAACCAAAAAAATTGGTGTTGGTTTTGGCCGTCCGAAAGAAGCCAAGAAAATGTGAAATTTTTTTTAGCATTGCCAAAATTTGAAGGGCGATATTAAATATTAGAACTAAACCAAATGTTAGTCAAATTTTTAGGATATTATTAAAATGTTGGCTTGGCTCACTTTCGTATTGAACCAAAGAGGCCCGCACAATTTTCCGCCGTCCCGCGGGCGCGCGGGATGAGATGGGACAGCTGGGCCAGATGGGTCGGATGTCCCACATTCGCGTGTCTGCCTTTTCTTTCATTTCCGTTTACTCCGCTTTGCTCCAAAACTCCAGTGTCCCCGTTCATCGCACGATTACGAGCGACGTGGTGCCGCATCCACCACCCACATCATCTTCTTCAGTTGGTCCTCGTCAGTTGGTCTCTCTCCTTCCATCCCGAGCCGAAGCTAAAAAAGATTGCGAGCAAACAATGGTGAGCGTGGCCTCTAGGTGCTCCGGCCTCCTCCTCCCGGAGCTACGGCCGGGCCTCGCCGGCTTCCACCGCCTCTCGCATCCGCCTTCTTCCCTCCGCCTCCATCCGCTGCGGGGCTGTCGCCGGCCGAGGACCGCCTGCGTCGCGCCGCCCGACTCCGCGGAGCCACAGACGGTGAGTTCCCGTAGATCACCGAGAGACCCTCACATATCCAACCGTTTCTTGCTGTTGATTGTTGCGTTTCAAGAAAAATCCATGGCTTTATAGGAGAAAAAAATGAAGTAACATTAGAACTTACTACTTCAATTGCGAGGCAACACTAAGTTACTCGGCTTTTACATTCTTGAACAATACTCCTTCCTGTAGTATACTCTGTATACTTGAACTGATCTTGGGCATAGGTAGCAAAACTTTGCTTCATATTTACAAGATCAGTAATTCAGTACTATATTTCAGTGAAATGAGTTGATTAGTGCTTCCTTTGCTTCCACAGGATGAGCAGGCTGTCAAAGCTGACTTGACTGAAGAAAAGGCTCGGACAAGTGGTACTGCATCTCAGGATGCTGGATACCCAGCTGTTCCAAATAAGGATCTCAACAGAAGGATAGCTTTACTGTCCAGTCTTGCAGCTGTGGGCCTTTTTGCATCTCGGAGGCTGGACCTTGGCGGGCCTTCTCTCAAAGATCTAGCAGCCAAAGCGATACCTTATGAAGAGGTCAGCGCTTCTTGGCCTTTACCTCCCCATTCTCAAATCATTACTGAAAAGAAAAACTAATCGATGGAGAATCTCTAAGTGCTAAAAGCAACGCTGCAGATATTTCTTACTTAGTTAACGGATTAGTATTTACAATTGTAGTGTTTAAGCATCATCCATTACAGTTGCAGGATATTAACTGTTGCAAAGGGAATGATTTCAGTAGATAAAAATGTTCCTTTTTTATAACCTGTCATTGCATCCATGCATCTTTTTGGTTTCTTCAGGCTGTATCGGACACTTTTTGTCTGCTAATTTACAACACGGAGCTCATCCAAGTCCCTGTCATGGTGTTTCTAACATTCGGCACATTTAGTTCAACATTTGATCACTTTGGACAACTTATCGTTTTGTCTGTTATCTGACCAATGTTTTCTTTCAGTACCTGAAATATATTATGGATTTCCACGAGTTGCAAGATGCTAGCTTTTCTTGTTGGAGATGTCACAAAACAATGAATTCGTTTATGTGCAATCAATAGATTTAATGCTAATTGAAATCGGGGGAGATAAGCACCCTTTAATCAAAAAAATATAGATTTAATGCTGCTGCATGTGAAAGGTTGCTCCTGTATGAGTTGGCCATCAGTATTTCGGTAAACTAGTATTCATATATTTTGTGCACTATGCTGAATTATTTTTCATGACAAACAACGGTATTTTGCTGGAGCCTTCTGGTTATTTTGACACTTGACGGTATCTCCGTTGCATATGTTTTTCTTTAAGTTACATGCCTATAAAATCTAACTTCATAAGTGCATCTCCAGGCTCTCGCAAATGGCAAGCCCACTGTTGTTGAGTTTTATGCGGACTGGTGTGAAGTTTGTCGAGAGTTAGCTCCAGATATCTACAAAGTTGAGCAGCAGTACAAGTATACTCTCTTACTTCTCTGTACCTTAACTTTTTCCCATGGAAATAACAACTATGATTAGTTTCCTTTATTGAAGAAGTGATTGATAGTGATCCATGCTTTCTTACAAATCCTAACATGAACCTTCCATATAATTTAACGTCATAGCTGGAATTCTACGATGATCCATTGCAAGTGCTTGCATCATTCATACACTCACAACATGCAAAGCATACTTAAAAGTCTAGCCGAATTAATGTAATTTCTTATGATAAAGAACTACTGATGGACATTTAATCAGCGAGTCTAGAAGTCCTGCTTAGTGTTTACAAAAGGTTTCATCCAGTTTCCATATCGAAAGGCACTGTATCAACAACCTGTGATACAACTACTGGCTGAACTTATCTTTGCATAGGCTGCTTTTATTTTTCTTTTCAAATGCTCATTGCTTACCTTAAGAATTATTTCCAGGGACGGTGTCAACTTTGTCATGTTGAATGTCGACAATACAAAGTGGGAACAAGAGCTTGACGAGTTTGGAGTAGAAGGCATTCCTCATTTTGCCTTTCTGGATAAGGAAGGAAATGAGGAAGGCAATGTTGTTGGGAGACTTCCAAAACAATATTTTCTTGACAACGTGATTGCTCTTGCTTCGGGTGATCCCACAATACCTCATGCACGAGTTGTTGGTCAATTTTCGAGTGCAGAATCCAGAAAAGTTCATCAAGTTGCTGATCCCAGAAGTCATGGCTAGTAAGAGCTAGTTATGGCTGCCAGTTTTAGTTATAGCTCCAAGAGCCCAAGGCCCATTGACAAGTAAGTCTGGTTTTTTCTTGAAGTATAGGCTGAGTACTAGCATAGTAGCATGTCTATTGTCTGCTATAGGAAGAAGTGGATATGCAGTTGATTATTGGAAGTACCTTTAGTACATTATGTCATATACATTTCGTGAAATAAATATGTCCTCAGTAGTGGTGCCTTTTAGGGCTGTTGAAGCGGTAGCTAAGACCAAGATAACAAAGTAGCTTACCATCACCTCTCAGTTTCTTTTATACGCTGAAATGTCTTGCTGACAAAACCTTATGTTCTGTATGGAAATTTTTATTATTGCTGTTGGGCACATTTAGAATCAAAAAAATAGCAAAGTGTTTGAGAATATCACGCCAAATATTTCTACATAGAAATGCTTTTTCAAGAATGAACTTGTGTTGCATGTGCACCGAGTAAAGAAAGAACATAGACAAATAATCTTTGATTGGCTAGAAACAATTCCCCGATGATCTTTGCCTCTAGAGGGTTGTAACTTTTTTTCCCCTTTTTTCCCTTGTACATAAATCTTTTTATTATTATATATACATATATACAGAGTAGGAGCCTCACATACTGTCATTCCTAAAAAAAGAGTTGAGACAGCTTGTTTTACACATATTTTATTTGAGGTTTTATGATAGCAGGTGTTTCCCTGTATCGATTTTTTAATCTGATTCCTGCAGGAGGCGATTCTAGGCTATATATGCATGTTCAGTCTGGGAACCAAGCATGTGGGCGTTGGGCAGAGCTGGCCGACTGCAGAAATCCCATAAAAAAGGCAATAGCATTCATGATTCATGTATATGATTGTGCGAGTGGATTAACTGATTCAGGCATTCGACTAGAACATTGATCTGTTAGTGATACGAGAATCAGTGTATGTCTGCATGCATAGTTGCATACTGCTAAAGCAGACGTATGTTACGGCCGCAAGCATGTACGTACAGCTTACAAAATAGGATACTTGAGATTTAACTGAAAAAAGTATAACCTGCGTTGATCTGTCTTAACCGACCATATGGAGTACGTAGTTCCGCGGACAACCTTAGCAATGTGACACTGGCTCTTAGAGTTTGATTACCGTACGTGGGTTAAGTGGGTCGTGATTATGGATTTTCCACGATAATTTTTCAAGTTCCAGACTTGCGACACGAGGGGTGCATGAGTTTCAATATGTGTAGTTGTGTACACGGCTGCACTAGCTAATTGTTCCCACTCTCTAAGAAAGGGTGCTAGCTAATTGTTCCCACTCTCTAGAAAGGGTGCTAGCTAATTGTTCCCACTCTCTAGAAAGGTTACTCGGTTCCCCGTCGAAGTCCCTTTCTGTTTGCAACGAAGTTGTCCGGCCTTTAATTTCAATAGCAAATCCCTTTCTTATGAAGTGGTTTGTCAAACTATGAAAATGTATTTACATCGCTGAAATGTACGCATGAGCTGGTACCTAGTAGCCTCCAAATCATAATCACGGAAGATTGCAGTTTACACGAACTATGTCAGGCTCAGATTTTTCCGTGTAGAAATCAAGTAGAGAAAGGAACGCGTGACTACTACTACCTGGTACTACTATTCGCGAGTCGTGCGAGGAATTAAGCGACACGATGTTCCTCGTGGAACGCTGACCGTTCGTGCGGTCTAGTTAGACGCTAATCGGAGCAGTGTGAAACTGCGAGCTCGCACGAGCGCTCGCGGGTTGATCATACGCGGTATTACGGCCAGTCAAACGGGAACGGGAGGACGGAGGACGGCGTGAGCCGTGAGCGTGGCATCTCGCTGCTGAGAAACGCTTCCCCGCCGGAACGGAGCCGCGAAAACTCGCAGGTGAAAGGTCAAAGCCACCGACTAGTCTAGGGGGTGTAACCAAGGATCAAGGATCCGTTACGGGGCAAATTTTCGTTCGGAGCCCGGTAACGATTACACGCCGGTAACCGAAAATCCCCGTGAAAAATCGGAGAAGATTCGCAAACCAAATTTTGAACCCGGTTTCGAAACCAATGAATCGAATCGGTCCGTTAAAAACGTCCGAAAATCCAGAAAAACCGTTGGAAAATCCAGGAAAACCGAACAACAGATAAAATAGGTAATAGCAATCGAAAAGCGTTTAACAAAGTAACAATCCTCCAAGAGTTTAATGAAGTAGCAATCCTCCAAGTGCTGTCAAACAAAGCAACTGTGCAAGGTTGCAAGCATCCAGTGCCATCGAAGCATCCAGTGCCATCAAGTCGTACGAAAATGCTCAAGTTGCTGGCAAGTGTGGCCGGCATTTCTCTAGGCGTGACGCGCTTGTCAGCACTGGAAAATCGTTGCACCACTGCATTATGTAAACACCACCTCGCCAACAACCCGGTTTCACATCCTCCCATCACTGATCACACACACAATCAGTAGCCGATCGGAAAGTTTGCGACCGTCAAGCCTCAGTGACTGTGCAACCATGGAGAGAGGGAGGGAGCCTTAGCTAGACACTCCGCGTCCTCTGCCTTATTGAAGGTGCTACCGTCAAGGCCGCCGGATCGAAAAATAATAGCGGGGTACGGTAGAAACTGCAGCAAGTCACTGTAGAAAATAAACTCGAGATCGGACGGTGGTTAAAGGGGGGCGGAAAGGCAGGGGATCCCAAATCCAGCCGATCAAGACGTCAACTATTCTGCTACACCGTCCATCCTCTGCACTGCATACCATGGGCCATGGCATATGGAATTAAAACCAAAGAGAACAAAAAGCCTACCACACTGAACAATCTCTGATACTGATGGTGATATCCTACCAGTTAAATGAAGGGAAAAAGGGAGCGAGGAGAGGCCGGCTGCGTGGCCTTTTTTCCCGCTGCCGTCCGATTCGGCGTTTACATGCTTTGCTTCCGTCGGATATTAATTTCGTTTTGCTCTCTCGTGGCTTCGTCGCCTCAGACCGGCCTCTGCTCACGTGTGTTGTGACAGGGTGAGGCCTCCGGCTGCGTTTTAATTGCTTGGCGCGGGTGTGAGTGACGCGTGTTTGTACGCGGATTTTTTTTTTTTGATTTGGTCCGTAGCGCTATGCAAATGCAAAAATAGCTTCATTTGCTACCGTTTTTGTGAAACTAACCCCTAAACGATCGCGTAATCATCGTGGAGTCGACACGTGGCCCTTCCGCGCTCGATGACCGCGGAAGGTAGTCGGCTAGCGCGGAATTTTCCTTCAGGCGCAGCATTGAGCGGTGGCCGCGGAAGGGCGCGTGTGCCGACTGCTTTCCGCGCCCAGTGACCTCAGGAAGTGGCCCTTCCGCGCTCCACCACGCGCCGCTGGCTCCGGTTCCGCATGCCACACTTGCCGCGCTTGGCGACCGCGGAAGGAGCCACGTGTCGACTCCACGGTGATTCCGCGGTGATTTGGAGGCTAGTTTCACAAAAACGATGATAAATGAGCTATTTTTGCATTTGCATGACGTCACGGGGTGAAATAAAAAAAAATCTTGTACGCACGATGGTCTACTAGTCTCCATTATTCCCCAGTTCTCTCTTAGTCATGTATTGACACGCGAACACTTACCATTTACTCGTACTCGTACAGATAGCAGCTAGCTGTACACTCGCTTCTCATGAATGGGGAAAATGCGACGTACGCATATGCCGCCGTACGTGGAGTCGGCGGTAGAAGCACGTTTTGGCATCATATTTACAGTAATAACAGTAGTGTGTTTTTTTTCCAAAAATATCAGCGTGCCGCACGGCAGCCACTCCTCGCCCACCACATGGCCACCGTGCGGTGGTGTTGCCGTATGGCCGTCGTGCGGTGTGACTGCCACCGGCCGCCACGTGTTTCCCCCCTTTTTTTTCTTTTTTAAATCATTTATGTAGAATTTATGTAGGATTTTTTAAATATATTAAATGAGTTCAAAAAATTATAAAATTTTATGTGGAGCCTCCCGACACAGCTTACTTGGTTGTGTGTATTTTTCATAATTTTATTCCTCCAGATTTTTTCTTGCAATTTCATATAAGTGTACTGTTTATACGAATTTGGAAATGTAGAAAATAAGCTCAAAAATTATGAATTTTATTTTGAAGGTTTCTCACCCAGTGGACTTTTTGTGTAATATTTGGATAATTTTATATGTCTTAAAAATGAAGGATTTAGGTCACGAAGATTAGGATTTTAGTTTTCAGAAATTAGGGTTTCATGATTTCATGTGACTTAGAATGTATGTAAAAAAGCTTCATTGCAACTCCACTTGAGACGTCGATATACAATATGGCGTAGCATAGCAATGTTTAGATCATTCATTGTCACATCGTCACGAAGTCCAATTTCCTATAAGAAAAGAGAAAATTCGATTTGTTTAGTTGCTTTCTGGAGACGTGCTTGTATATAAACATCCTAGGTTATATTTTGGTGATATACATATCTTGACAACAAGATATATTAGCGGTCTACAGGAGGTTGTGGGATATTCCAAATATGCTATACTTTTTCATACTTCTGAAAAACGATCTTTGGTCGATGAGATGGCCAATAGTGATTTTGACGACAACATGTACTGGGTCTCAAGAAACCCAAAGGTCAGTTGACTGCAAATCAACCGAAGGTAAAGTGGGAGGCACGGAACTAGAACTACATTACAGTCCGCAAACAGAAGCATGTTAAACGTGGTCACATGGCATGCTGGTTCGGCTAATTGCTTTAGTCATCCTCGCTACTACTACGGTACACTATGACACAAGCATCCGGACCATGTAAGTATACATACCTTTAGGCAGTGGTGGAACCACCCCCGGGGCAAGCCGGGGCGGCTGCCCTGGGTCTCTCGGCCGGGTGAACCCCCCCTCTCTGGCGCCCCCGGCCAACTCCATGACTAATGACTCCATCTCCATTCTCCACTGCAATCTTCATGAGCCAGCATGAGCGAGGCGCTGCGAGCAGGCGGCAGGGGCACCGCGTGGGCCGTGGGCCGAGTCCGGCAGCCCAAGGCCCAACCGCCCAGGTGAAGTAGCCAAGCCAATGAGACCAGCACAACCCTAAATCCTCATTTCCCATTCCCATTCCTCCTCTTCCCGTCTTCCGCTCTTGAGCTCTTCGATTCATCCCGTCGGGGCGTCCTGCTCTGCGCGCTGGTGGTGCTACTGCAGCAGCGCGCAGAGGCTGCGTGTGAGGCGAGAGGGGCTGCGCGCGGCGGTGAGCAGCCGAGGCCAGGTTGGGCTATGACACGAGGCGGCGAGCTGGCGAGGGGGCTACGGGCTGGGCTATGGCACGAGGCGGCGAGCCGGCGAAGGGGCTACGGGTTGGGCTACGGCGTGAGGCGAGAGCCGCGAGGGCCGGCCTCTGGGTCGCGACGAGTGGGGCGACAGCAGATGACACCATGGGCCATATTGGCATTATCGCAGACTCGCAGCGGCGCAGATGCGCAATGCGATGCGCCAACAGGCAGCAAGTGAGCCGTGAGCCTCTGAGCCTTGAGCATTGTTTTGAATGTTGATTCAATTTCAGTAAATTTTGATGTCTCGTAGGAATTCTATAAGAAAATGAAATCAATATAGACTTATTTTAGAACTGCAACGATAGATGATAATTCCCAAATGCAAGCGACGGTTGAAACATCTAATGCCATTGCCAGCAACAACACCGCAACCGCAAAGAGAGCTTGTGCTAGTGATGTGCCTCGGTATTTATACTGCAAGTTCGCCCCGGGTCTTTCGAATTCCTGGTTCTGCCACTGCCTTCAGGGGATAGTAAAAAACATGACGGGTAGGACCGAGGACTACTATGGAATAGCCCAACCTACTACGTGGACCGGGGCCATTTGCCCTTCCTCCCGAGCTCGGCGTTGTACTCCTCGCCGGCCTCTTCGGCCTTGGCCACCATTTTTCTCTTTTTCGCGCTCCTCTTGCGAGTCTCACGCTCTCTGCGCCTGCATGCTTCGAGATGAGCTTTCGTCTCCTAACGGATATGCTCGTTTTGCTCTTCGTTGCGGCGCTCCTCCTCCCGGATCTCGCAGGTCCTTTTGGCATCCCACTCCTCGTAGTTGATTTACCACTGGTCGGGTGGGAGGCAATCTGCATGTACTGGCTCCATGCTACGCTTCCAGCCACCTTGACGAGCTCCCACATATAATTCGTGCATGTGATCTCCTCGATCACAACTTTCTTCGCTGTTGCCTCCATGACGAACTCCCTCTGAATGCAGCTACGAAGCTCGTGAATATTCATCGCGTCGAGCCCCTCCGCTCGGACCACCTTGCACTAGCATCTCGATAAGTCCAACCCATCGGGTTCGACCCGTACGAGACCATCGCCATAAAAATACTAATAAGTTTTGCATGTTCGAAATTACGTGAAGCAACAACAACCCCATCCGCGGTATATATGTGTAATTAAATACGCCAAATTGTATGCAAGTGATGGCTTACATATGTGTAATTAAATAGGAATAATTAATTAATTACCATAATTTTTGAAAATTAATTACGAGTAATTATTTATCGCTAAACTAATTACTAGTAGTTAATTTTCACTAATATAATATGCTGGGCTGATAACAACTAAACTAATTAATAGAGACTAAACTAACTAATTACGACTGATTAGCTACCACTAAACTAACTAATTACGCCTGGTTAATTACCACTAAACTAACTAACTACAACTGATTAATTATCACTAAATAAATTATGAGTAGTCAATTCACACCAATTTAATATGCGGGACTAATAACCACTAAACTAATTACGACTAAATATTTATCACTAAACTAACTAATTACGAGCAATTAATTACCAGTAAACTAACTAATTATTAACCAGTAAACTAACTAATTACGGTAATAACGACAAAAGCATCCGACAAATTACCTGCCCTTCCTTCGGGGGTAAGCTATAAAAAAAGACGAGCGACGAGAGCAACCAAATACTTAATCTCCAAAAAAAATTAATTATGTTAAGTTCTCTGAGTTCTCAGTGACGGGCACTAGAACGAGAAGCGAAACACAATTGGGATGAGCGAAGAGCGACTGTGGATTTCAGTATTTATAGTCGAGCGAAGGAGGAACCGCTTGCGTTGACGCTGGGAATTTCGGATGCGTTGTCTACGCACAGCACTGTTGGCAAGCGGGACAGCTGCGAGGAGTCAACAGATGTGCGAAGGAGGAAGGATGGACGGTTCGAAAGGTGGCCACCGGAGGGGGGAGAGCAGGGCTAGCGAGAGGGGGGCATGCATGCGGGAGGGGGGGTGACACGTGGCGGGATAAAAATCAGTGCACTTAAATAAAATTGCGAGGTAAAATCAGAACGAGTAAAATTATGTTAAAAATTACACAAGAAAGTACACTGTGTTAGAAGCATCCACATAATTTTTCACAATTTTTGAACTTATTTGCTATATTCAAAAAATCCCACGACCACAGCCGAAACCGAAACCCTAAACTAAACATTAATCCTAATCTAAACCTTAGCTGGGCGGTCACCGTATGGCGGCCGTGCGACACGCTACTATTTTTGCAAAAAATAAAATTACTACTATTATTCCTGTAAATACACGCCAAAACGTGCTAGTACTGTCAAAAAAAATTCCAGGCCGTGTGCCCGATGAGTTGATGATTGAATCCACCACCTTTTATGACCAAAACGTACTACTCGTGCATCAAGACCCGTATTCTCCACGTGCACGTGCGTGCCCGCAGCGCGGTGGACGGAAGCTGCGCGTCCACCACCGGCCGCGGCCCAGTGCCCGAAAAGGCCCACGTTTCCCACCCACCCCACGCGGCAGTGCCCCCAACTTTTAAAACGCCGCCCCACACACGATCCGGTTTATTATACCATATACTGACTAACGCCTCCTTCACGGCACGCCACAAGTAGCGCCGCGGACTTGCTGTGGAGCGGTAGCTCTGTAGCGCGCACAGACCAAGAAATGGCTACGGCAACCTACCTCTCCCTCTCGGCGCCGTCGTGCGTCCGGCGGCCGACGCGGGCGGCCGCGTCGGCGACGGACCGGCACGAAGTGGTGTCGCCGAAGCGGCGGCTGCCGCTGCGGAAGGTGCCGGGGGACTACGGCCCGCCGGTGGTGGGCGCGCTCCGTGACCGGCTGGAGTACTTCTACGGGCCCGGCGGGCGCGACGGCTTCTTCGCGTCCCGCGTCCGCGCGCACCGCTCCACGGTGGTGCGGCTCAACATGCCGCCGGGGCCCTTCGTGGCGCGGGACCCCCGCGTGGTGGCACTCCTCGACGCCGCCTCCTTCCCCGTGCTCTTCGACACCTCGCTCGTCGACAAGACCGACCTCTTCACCGGCACCTTCATGCCCTCCACCGACCTCACCGGCGGCTACCGCGTGCTCTCCTACCTCGACCCCGCCGAGCCCAACCACGCGCCGCTCAAGACCCTCCTCTTCTACCTCCTCTCCCACAGGCGCCAGCACGTGATCCCCAAGTTCCGCGACGTGTACGGCGATCTGTTCGGCCTTATGGAGAACGAGCTCGAGCGGGTCGGCAAGGCCGACTTCGGCCACTACAACGACGCCGCCGCGTTCGGCTTCCTCTGCCAGGCGCTCCTCGGCCGCGATCCGGCCGACTCCGCGCTCCGCGGCGACGGGTCCAAGCTGATCACCAAGTGGGTGCTGTTCCAGCTCAGCCCGCTGCTCAGCCTCGGCCTCCCCACCCTAGTCGAGGACGCCCTGCTCCACTCGTTCCGGCTCCCGCCAGTGTTCGTCAAGAAGGACTACGACCGCCTCGCCGACTTCTTCCGGGACGCGGCCAAGGCGGTGGTCGACGAGGGCGAGCGTCTCGGCATTGCGCGCGAGGAGGCGGTGCACAACATCCTCTTCGCCCTGTGCTTCAACTCCTTCGGCGGCATGAAGATACTGTTCCCTTCGCTGGTGAAGTGGCTGGGCCGCGCCGGCGCCCGGGTGCACGGCCGGCTGGCGACGGAGGTGCGCAGCGCCGTGCGCGAGAACGGCGGCGAGGTGACGATGAAGGCGCTCGCAGAGATGCCGCTGGTGAAGTCGGCCGTGTACGAGGCGCTGCGCATCGAGCCGCCGGTGGCGATGCAGTACGGGCGGGCGAAGCGGGACATGGTGGTGGAGAGCCACGACTACGGGTACGCGGTGCGCGAGGGGGAGATGCTGTTCGGGTACCAGCCAATGGCCACCAAGGACGCGCGCGTCTTCGCGCGCCCGGAGGAGTACGTGCCGGACAGGTTCCTCGGCGAGGACGGCGCGCGACTGCTGCGCCACGTCGTCTGGTCCAACGGGCCCGAGACGGCGTCGCCCACGCTGCAGGACAAGCAGTGCGCGGGCAAGGACTTCGTCGTGCTCATCGCGCGCCTTCTCGTCGCCGAGCTATTCCTCCGGTACGACTCGTTCGACGTCGAGGTCGGCACCTCCGCGCTCGGGTCGTCGGTGACCGTCACCTCGCTCAAGAAGGCCACCTTCTGATCGCCGATCAAAGTCGCCGGAGACCGGCCACGTGTACTTTTTTCCTTTTCGCCATTAGTATTTCACCATGTGATCGACTTGTATGGAGGTGTAACAGATATCTTTCCTTAGTAAAAATGAGACATTTTTTCCCAGGGACCTTTGGTGTCTTGAGATTTTTGTGGCTTCCTGGTAAGAGCAGGGAGCCAGGGATGCGCTGCTCCTAGTGAGGTGAGGGAAACATGTACCTTACTGTTCAAGTTGTCCATCCATAATGAAAATGGATTATCAATACAAAGAATCTATAGTATGCATTATCACGCGATCATCGTTGTCCAATTAAAAAACAAATGTTGAGATCAGTAGCTATAATGTTTTCTTACTAAAGTAAATATTTTCCTATTGTTATAGTACTGTTCGCGAACTCATGAAACAGCGTGTGAACCATCCGGATCCATCTACAATGGATTCAGATTCCAAACAGCAGGAGGATGGTGATGGCAAGTACCATGTTCTGTTCATGTGCTCTCATTAATTAAATGGACGGGGAGTGCAAATTATTGGGACTTATTTTAACAGGAGACCTACCTCCATTTCATTATCTTTGGGTCCATACTCTATATTACCTTCCTTTCCTTATAGCGAAGGAATCATCTAGCAATGGGAGCGGTCACGTCGTCTTCTTTTAAGAAACCCTCTATGTTTGTCGAAATTGTATTGAGATCCCTTTTCCTTAGGAAGGAATCGCAGGCCCCGCTGCGCATGCTATGTCGCAGAGGCCTCCGCCCTCCACTTCGCCCACATTGCCTACACCTCCTGTCTCCTCCCCTTTGCCCGTGCCGCCTTTGCCACCCACCTCCTCCCTATTCGCCCCGCCACCCCCTCCTTCCCTTCACCCGGCCCCTCCCATTCGCCTGTGCCCCCTGCCGCCCGCCCCTCATCTTCACCCTCGTTGGCCCCTCCTCCTCTTCGCCTGCGTCGCACTCCTCCCCTTTGGCAGCGCCGCCCTCGGTGCCCCCCTCCTCCCCTAAACCAGCACCGCCCACCTCCTCCCCTTCACCCTTGCTGCCCCCTCCAACCCTTCGCCCGCACCGCCCTTGCCACCCCCTCCTCCCCTTCGCCCGCGCCGCACGCCTCCTCCCCCTCGCAGTTGCGCCCCGCCCGTGCCACCCCCTCCTCCCCTTCGCCTGCGTCGCACGCCTCCTCCCCTCGCAGCCGCGCCCTCGCCACCCCCTCCTCCCCTTCGCCCGCGTCGCCTGCTCTCCTCCACCTTGCTGTCGCGCTTGTGTCCTCGCCTCCTCCACCCGTCCTTGCCAAGCATCCCTTGGGTCCTCCCCACCCTCGGTCGTGCCGCCCTCACGCTTGCTTCCTCCCTGTCTCCTCCCCCGCAATTGATGCTGCCACCACTCCCTGCTCCCCGCCCCCCGCCTTCCACGGTGTCGTCGTTGCTCCTAGGTTGCCACACGCCCAAACCCTAGGACATTGTTGGTGTCTCCTTCCCCTTCTCCCTCCCGTCTTCTCATATTTTTTCAGCTTTTCTCTTTATGCCTCAATTTTGTCAGCCCAAAATCCCTCAAAATGCTTTGAAAAGAAGGCCTAGGTTTGCTCTCTACTTTTCAGGTTACCACGTTTATCAATTTGATGAGAATACATAGTGCTCAAGTTTGTGCTCATGAATTCGCAAGTCGAAACACTTTTATTTTAGAATTTGTGCATTTTCCCTAATGGTACCAATTTAGCAATTTTTCCCAAACTGTAGCCTTGTTTGGAGACAAAACTCTTGAAAAAATTAAAAGATTTAAATCTTAGCCATTGTTCTTTGTTACAAAAAAAAAATCTATCTATTTGTGAGTGTGTTCTCATTTCAGCAGACTATCATCTAATTCACATTATATCACTATCACATTCATATTATATAAAATTAGGTTTGCTTTAGCCAGTATCGTCAGAGAGGTTGTCAGTTGTCACCCTTGATGCTTAAACTCAAGTTCCATCTTTCCCTTTGTTGACTGCCATTTGATGAGAATGTATATAGTTGTTTGTAGAATTTTGTCAATTGGTTAAGAAATCCTCCGATAAACATGTGCTTTCTCATGTGTAAAATATAAGTGTAGCCTTTTGTTTCTTTTAATGAAAATAATAGTTAGGGCCAAAATTGTTAGCTACAATCCTTTTCGGTTCAATTGCGTTTGCTTGCAATGCAGAAACCGTCTCATGTTGAATTATTAACATAGGGGCGGCATAGGAATCATGGGTTAGAACTGCTTTGCAAATGTAAAAAATGGTACAAATTAGCTAACATAATCTCCCATCAGTCTAACGAGATGGTTCATGGAGATGCTCAAAGATAATACTTTTACGTTATTGTGATTTTTGGTTATTGTGATTATGTCATTATGCTATTACGTTGATTTAAAATGCATCATGTTTCATCCTTGAGAAAATACTTGCGGTTGTTCATAGTTTGATTTTGTTGAGGAGATGTGTTTCCCATGTTGCTCAATAATCCAAGGCAGCTACATAGGTTGTGGCATCCTAATATTGGCCTCGCTTAGTGGTTATCGGGGTCAATGTGACTGTCATGTCAAATACTTATAGTAGTAAGTTGTGGTTGCTTGAGATGAGTAGTTATAGCTTTGTTTGTACTTTTTTGCATTTTTATTTTTTGGACGTTGCTCTTTCTGATTGAGTAACATGTGTTTCTCTCTTTCTCCAGAGTTCTTATAGATGTCTATCGCTTCGACAATCACTAAACTTTCAATGTAGGTGCAAACAATGTAAATATACATCTTTGCTTAATGTCTTTATCAAGTAATATTTCATTTCTGTGGTACCTCATTCCTCGGGTCCATGCCATGCCAAAATTGAAGTGGAAAACATCAAATGAGTTAGATACGTTGATAGCATTGGCCTATGTAATAAGTGTTTTCTATAGAATAAAACATGTGGGAGTTTAACAGAATGGAAGTCTAGTTGTGCGAGTATTTATCTTTTAACGCATTTAACATGTTTTTTCGTTAGCATTTCAAAATCTTGGCTTAGATTGTGAAAATTGGACAGAGCCAATATATGGTCATTTAGTGGGTTGCGTATTGAATTCTTTACCCTCATCAAACTGGAGCATCATCTCTTCAACTACATTGGGTTAACTATTGGCAAAACTAGTTTGAATTTTTCCCCTGCTATTTTGTTCCTTTTTGTTTGGCCTCTAACAATTCCTTTCTACTTCTTTATGAACAATATAGTTTGGACTAGGCTGCATGAAAGTTTACTTTTTTTTCTCTCATTATGATCCTTATGCAATATTGTAGCTTACAATATTTTTTTTGTCTTATAACTTCAAGAAAGCAGGCATATTACAGTAGCTTATATTGCATTTAAAAAATAGGTTGTTTGTATTGTTCTTGATACAAATTGTGTGCTCTCTACGAAATAACAGAATATATAGCCTGCATTAGATATGGCTAATCTTTCCATTAGAAAGGTCATTATTCCATGAAAATGGATTATTCCATGAATTCCTCGAAACGAAGCTCGTCAAAATGGAAAATCTAAGACTACTAATAAAATAAGAAGAAAAAAATCGAACGATTAAATTACTTCTCTCAAATATCAAACAGACTAATTAGTTTCTTATAATGTACTCTATTTTTCTTTGCCAAGTAAGTCAGCAATCGTTGACGTTTTCCCAAAAGTCTTTGTAGGCCTCTTTCCGATGAATTTTTTTGGGTGTAATTCCAAATGTGAAGCAAGTCTCCGTATCTTACTGGTCAAACTGGATACTTGAAATTCAACTTGCAAGATTCTTCTGTTGATGTGCTAGCTGGACTTTCGAGTGTCGTCAATATCAGGCAGAGATTGTTACGTCACCAACGCTCCCATGGTGTACAAGATTTATATCCATCATCCCCTTCATGGTAACACAGTGGGTTCCAAGATAATGTTGGTTTTCACACCATGTTGAATCTTGGTGAGTATAGTATCTCCACCATTTCCCTTTCCACCTGCTATTATGATCCTAAAATTCTGCTCAACAGCTGTTAGATAATGTTTCTTTTACCGTAACAAGTAGTGTTTGTAGTTTTGGATAGATTAATGTCACAATGTTATGTGTTTGTATAACTAATGAATGTTTTCCTCAATAATGTATCTTTTATTCAGAAATATGTTAGTTAGTTTTTAGTAAGTATTCGAAGTGTTTCTTGAAATCCTGAGATGACATTTTATTCATGCTGGAACCTACATGGAGGTACAGTACTCATGTTCGTATTTCTGTTTGCCTACGCAAAGATCAAGGCGATGGGGAAAATTGTTCGCTTCTTGCTAGCCGTATGTTTGATAAGAGTCAGTATTGCATGTTGCCCTTTTTTCCATAGTTTCAGTATGCCAATGTTATGTGAATCCGAGAAAGCCATCATTTTGTCCTATAGTTTGATCCTTGTGTTAAGAGTATAAAATTTATAGATGGGTTGTTGTTGTGTGCATGGCTTCGGAGTTTCTAAGGAGCTGGGTGATTCGGATGGGATGTCACACAGCTCTATCATGTAAATTTTGGTATAGTGGATAGATTGTAAGCCTACAGAGCCACAGGGTTGCTCATCCTTCTCCAGATTATAATTATAAGATGTTTTCGTTCTCTTGGTCATATTGTAAAAAGACCGGTGATGGTTCCTGAAAAGTGTCAACTGTCACAGTCTACTCATGGCTCATGCCTTTCTCCGAAGAAAAGTGCCCAATCTCAAAATCGAAGATTGGTGTCATGATCAGGCAGGCAGGCCATTTGTATTCAGATTAACCTTGCTTCAAGGTGCAAGTTCAGACATACCCAATGCAGATCTTAATTAATCAATGAAGCTTGGCTTGTGGTAGTGCATATATCATTACATATAGCCAGCATGTGTTATTTGTTCCTATTACTTGCAGATTTTTGTTGTGTGGGATGGATATGAATTGAACGATATACATGTCTTCCCATGCCAATGTTCGGTACATATTTTTTTATTTCCGAAGTATATTCCTTATTCATATATAAAAAAAGAAAACTTAGGATGAGCCAACAACCACATTATCCATGTTCATACTCACTGCAGCTCTTAATTTTTTTTCCATGCGCGGGCGTAGTGCGCTTCTCTATCTAGTAATACTTATAGTTCAATTTTTTTAAGCCTTTTCATGTTATACTGAGAATCAAAGGTAAGACTACACTTACTCCTTCGTACTTTTTTACTTGCATTTTTTATTTTTCATGATTTCTGACATGCGATGACAAATCTAATCATATAATTTTCATATAACCAATCTAGATAGTTTTAAATATATTAGCAGTCAAACTTTAGAATGTTTGACAGCAAAGATTATAAGATGTCAAGTAAAAAAGAACAGAGGGAAAAGTAGTGGTGAGATGTATAAATGTTGCATGTCATTCTTGATAATTGCTTTGTTGTGGCAACTACCTCAAACACTTGATGGGTCGCATTGTTATGCATTAATAGCGATAGTTTAAAGAGGAAACTGATGGGCACACCGAAAGTGATCGGACCGACAGTGCCCAAACGACTTAATTGTTTGGTTTTCACAGTGGTTGAATGGTCGCTTTGTCATCTGGCCGAAAGGAAAGGAAAATAGGCCATGATTCATATGGCACAAATCCAAAATCAAGCCCGCGTGATCGTGTGATCAAAGCCTTAAAGAGCGTGTGTTTGCACACACTCACTTAGAGCATGTACAATAGTATGATAACAGCTGTATGTAAATCCTGATATGTAGAATACAAGATGATGGGCATAGAGAATTAGGTTGTCTCTCATGCAATAGTTGACTGCAACACAAAAAACAAGATATATTATACATGGAAGAGCTGTCTACAGAGATATGTAAAAAGATAACCTATTGTAAAAACTGTCTTTATTACCATTGTACATGTCTATAGATAACATAGAGGGATACTATAGACAACAATTGTCTACCATTGTACATACCCAGGCTAGAGTGGAGAACTAGAGATGGATACTACAAAGTACAAATTGCTTCTAACCCATCCATTGTATGATCCCAATGACGGCTACTTGTAGACAAAGAGTGGTCAAAATTGTCACGGTGCCCATATGTATAGTACGAATGTATGATCCGATAGGACCACTCCGATCATAACCTTGTGTAGGATCTAAATCCGTAGTACTACATAAAATATCCAAAGCTTGTAATATCTACATACGATACTATGACCATGACCTGTCAACCAAAAACGATCCTGCCTATGGCCCAATCCTAACAGTCTTGAGTATAATACAGGTGGTTCGTGACAACCAACAACCCTGTTATCTGCACATTGTGTTCTTATTATCTAAAAAAATTATGCTTAACTTTGGAGACTTGCTAATTAGATTATAGGCACAGCCAGCCAGCCCAGCCCAGCCATGTCACAGGGAAAAGATGGAGAATACAGCTCCGAGTCACAGACATGTATATAGAGCTTAAAAGACGTAATCATTATTGCCCATAGCTGCCAGACGCTAACTAAAATGGGCATCACCTACGCAATTGCCTTGCCAACAGGCCAACCTTTTAGCAGCTACTTTTCTCATAAAGCAGTGCGCACTAACACAACGCAGATTCTTCCACCACATCAAAATCAATCGAACCAAAGTGCAAAACGGCAGTTGCTGCCGATAAGAATCACCACAGATTGGAGATTGGAATTCCATAATCAGATTAAGATTAGTACATGGCAGGCTGCAGGGTCGAATTGACAAAGATCTGACTTTGTGCAGCCACAGCTACATAAATATTCCAGTCTTTCCAGGTTCAAGTAGCAGGTTGCCTCGAGTTCTACAGGAAAGCTGGGAAAATGTTTGCCACTTGACCAAAAACACTTGCTACTCACCTTCCTGGAGATTTCTGCTACACCACCTCATGTTAAAAGTTCAACGTCCTCAATTCTAAATACAGCATTGTCCGTAATAGCAACCTCACCTATCAAATCGTGAGAAAAAGAACTTTATAAACCAACCAAAAGTTGCAATTTTTTTTTAAGTGATTGAAATCAGGGTCAACACACTTTAGTGCAAGAAAACAAAAAAGTTGGGAAAAATTGCTACTTAACATGGTATCCAACCAGGGGCAGATCTAGTATAGGGACATAGGTGTACAGATATACACCTAATTTTTTTGGCAAAAAACCAAGTATTTATTAAGTATATATACTAGTAAGTGGACTTAAAATACGGATTTCAACCTCTACCCCGATTTCAGCCTGTCGCACCCGACCACCCGCTCTCTCCTACTCTATCCGCACGACCCAAGTAATCAAATTCACAGCCCAAGACACCACGACCCAAGCGGCAGTCGGGCGCCGGCAAGCCAAGTCCACCCCGTCCCCACGCCGAGACCTTGAGTGCTAACCCTATCCCGCTATCCTCCTCTCCAGTCTCCCCTTCTCGCATCTATGGTGGCAACAGTGGCGCAAGGACGCGCGGCGGGGGCGCGGGGCAGGGGCGAGAGCCGCGGATGGAAGGTGTGGTGTGCGGCGAGCGGCAAGGGTAGGAAAGCCCTGCGGCGCACAGCGAGCGGTGGCAAGGCAGCCCTACGGCGCGCAGCGAGCGGCAGGGGTAGGGGGCGAGCGCCGAACCCGAGCAGGAGCAGCCACCGGCATCGGCGCAAGGAGCGGTGGCGGCGGCGAGCTCAAGGTGAGCTTTGCTGCCTTTGTAGTTGTGCTTCATGCTTCATGGATTGCTGAATTTTGAAGCCAAAAAAATCATGTAGGATTATATTGAGGATGAATGGAATATTGAGTGAGATTTACAAACGTAGGATGAATGGATCATTTAGTACAAATATTTCCTATAGGATGAATGGATCATTTAGTATTGGTAGTTCCAAATTGCAAAAAATATTTCCAAATTGAGAGAGATTTACTCAATTTGTGAGATCAATTTGTCAGTAAAATGAAGTCAAATTCACCAAAATGAAGTCAAATTCACCTGGACCAAGGGAAGTACAACTTGAGCCGCTTAAAGGATGAGATGCATTTTTTAAATATACATATCAACATAAACAATTTGAGTTCAGATTCTTTATAGATAGAGCAAGGTGGAGATATAAATACCAAGATAAAAGGATTTTAGTTAAGATTCTCTATTAATACAAGGAATTGGAGGGAGTCCTCTTTGACTGCATGAGGTATTATCATGCCACATGGTGTAGTATTATGATGCCACATGGTGTAGAATAGATTTTCCTTTTCATCTTCTTTGAGTTTAGGCCATCTCTTTTTTTAAAAAATCTCCTAACTTCTTAGTGATTGTGGTCTGTATATATGTACAATTTTGGTATAGCTAAAAGAGAAGATCATTCTTTCTTAGATGTCCAATTATTTATGTGAAGCTTTTATTTTTTATACCTAGTAATTCTTAACATTGGTTTAACAACATCTTGATCCAGTACTCTATGCCTCACATGTAGACTGCAAAGCATTCAAAAATTACAAATCTTTATGTTTTACATTGAACATGTTGGTAACTCCGAACACCCATCCTGTAAATCCTAGATCCGCCACCGTATCCAACCATGGCATATGTCAAGAAGTTTCAATTGGTGAGTGGTTTGCTGTAACACTACTCCAGAGGTCTGGCATGACCTTTCTAAGATTTTTTTTACTATAGGCTTCAGTGATGCAGAAAATATATCGTTATATTACATTGCACTATAGACCGGCAGTTTGCTGTCTAGATCCAACTGTATCTTTGTTTAATATCATGGCCACATCGAATAATGTGCTATTGGGCCACCGCAGCTGTCATATCAATAATGGTAACAGTAGAATAATAACAAACAAGGGCTTCAAAACCATTAACATGCTGTACTAGTGATTATTGCTAGGTGGTTGATGTTGGTTAGGACTTGGTACCAATAGTACGCAGCTCAATACTGCCTTACTGTTTAAGATTTTGTGTCCAACATCAATGGTAGCTTACAATCTGCCAAGAACCATTCTATTCCAGCAAACCTCAGTAAATCAGTAAAAGCTTTAACCATTTTCTGCCAATACTATCCTGTTATTTTGAAACGTAGTGCTTTCAGGAAAAGGATAACAACAAAACTCGGCCAGATGTCCAGAATAAACCAAAATCTTACATAGCAAGACTAACTTGGGCTAAAAATCACTACATTCAATATCTAGATAAAGTGTTTTTCCCCAAAAATAAGACCTAGCAATGATTCCTAGCTACCTATAATAATGGCACAAAATGACAAAAGAAAAGGCAGAATAGAATTTTCTAACAAGAAAGATCATCGCAAGCCAAAACTTGTAGAGGAACAAAGCTAATGTACGAAAAATCTAAAGAACTTGAAATTGTAACGAATGACACCATGATTGCAGAATATTGTATGCAACACTACCATTCTCAATATAGGAATGACTTACAGATTAGTCCTCAAGTCTAGAAGATAGACATATCAGGTGGTGGTCCATAAACTGATTTCCAAGACAAGGGAATAATCCATCCATTTGACCCATTCCCTGAAAGTTCACAGAAAGATTTTTAACACAGCAACCCCAACCATTTATTATGATCAAAGAATATTGAATACTGATATTCCTAAAAGAATATTATGAATCAGAGCAATTATTAGAAGGAAAGTAAGGCACTTTGACAACAAATGAATAAACAGGAATACATTTTCATATTTTTAGTGGGTTCATTCAAGAGTAATAAGGGGCTAAGTGCTCAAGGTGATATAGAAATGTACCATGGAATTGCTCAGGGCCTTGACCTAGAAGTTTACATACAGCCTCAGCCAAGTGGAAAGATTCTGGCATATTGTCCCCTTCTGAGCAGTAGCATAGTACACAGGTAACTTTCAAACCTTTGGCCTATCATAAAATAAAGAAATATTATAACAGTAACTTCAAATGGTAAAATCATTTAAAGCTGAAATAAAATTAGATACCTTGCAGGCAGAGAATAGAGCTGCAAACGGCAAGCTCACGTAGTAATCACTTATGGTCATCTCATCAGGATCACCAGCCATATCTTCTGAAAGATCACCACCCTCAAATAGGCTAGCAAGACACTTCCACCGTCGTTGAGATGGATCATATTCCTCAAGCTTCTTCCACCCTAACTTCTCATATTCCGGATCAGAACCATCCTTACTGCAACTTGAAAGGTAATACAACTGCATATCACTACATGATGAAACAGGGTTAATTAATGACTCCAATCTTGAAAGAACACCCAGACCTAAAAGATAGAATCTGTCCAGTTAAACATTTAGATTACCTTGATGCATCAATTACTCTCCTCTTGCCAGAGTCTAAACTTGAAATAATAACAACATGGTCCTTCCCAATGCTACTTATGAAATTAGCAACATTTTTTGCAAATGAAACCATCATCCCCTGTATCGGTAATGACAAACGAAAGTAGTCATAAAATAGTCACCGACTGTAAACAGTGAGATCACAAGACTTCAGCACAATTCCAAACAAAGTAAAAAAAAAAGGCTCAAGCATCCCTTCAATTCTGAGCCATCCCCCCATATTTCTTTAAAGAAAAGGTAGAATGAATCAACATAAGAATGCTAAACTTTGCTGTAAATCATTTGATCCATTTCAGCATGCCAAATGTTCCATGTACCTTTTAGTTCACAAGGAACAAATATCCAAGGGTTAAATATTAGTGTAAAAAATATAAAATATGATGTTTCCAAAAGGAATCTAATTTCATAATTTCACATAAAAATAGATATTTTTGCTATTGCATGCTATGGGTGTGGTCCCACTATCATATCTCTAGTCAGCACCCCTAGGGGTCATTATCTAACTTTGATTCGAAATGTAAAACCATGCTTATTAAGTCGACTTGGTCCGGCAACTCGACTTGCCAGGGCAAGCCGGGCGACCTGTCGACTAGTCATCGACTTGCCCGTCGACTAGTCGACCAGGCGACGACAAGTCGGCCGACTTGTCGCGGGGCAAGATGGGTTCACAGAGAAGAGCTGAGGAAGTGAGGGAGGCAACAGAGCACAGAGGGAGTGAAGAGCTCACAGAGAGACATAAGGAGTGAAAGCTCATGCGAAAACTTCATCGCACTCGGCTCCTAGCCAGCTCATCGCCGTCGCCACTGCCCATCGTCGCCCTCGGCCGCAGCTCCTAGCCGGCACCACCCTTTGTCTCCCTCGGCGGGAACTGAAGCTCCAAGCCGGTGTTGTCCTTCATCTCCCTCGACGGGAGCTGAAGCTCCCAACTCGCTGCCTCATCTCTCTCCAGATCTGGAGCTCCCACTTAATCTCCCTCCAGATCCCACTGAGGTAGCTCCCAGCTCACCGACCCTTCGTCGGCACCGAAGGCAATCTCCCCAGTCCCCTCGCCCCAGCTCTCTCCTCTCTGTTCCCTCGCCGCTCTCTGTTCCTCATCCCAGCTCACCCCCCTCCGTCGCCGACCGCCGTGTCAACTCCTTCCCGGTCGCCGGATCGGTTGGGGGAGAGAGAGATGTAGGTGAGAGAATGAGTGGAGGAGAGAAGACGGTTGTGGGGAAGGATAAGAATGGAACGTGGACCCCACATGTACCTTATTTTTTTCAATTGGATGGGGGTAAGATGGGGATTTCGGAAAAAAAACCTAACAGGTTTCGTGTGTACCATATGAATAGTACCTTTCGGCTAGTCAACAACTAGTTGGCAAGTCGGTCACTAGGAGGTAGTGTCGACTTACTGACCTAATAACCTTGTGTACAACGTTGGTAGTTTATGTTGTTTTCTTCAATGAAGTCATGTTTAATCAAGAGAACATATATCCCCAAAAAAAAACACACACACAAAAAAACAGTCAGCTATAAGTTCATAATTTGCACGCTGCAAGACAAGACATCAAAATGTGATTCTTTTTTGCACGTAATTGAAAGAAGCACAACGCAACAAAGTTCTCAAATGGAATTTACATCAGTGCTCCATCTAGATTCCTTTACCAGAAACGCGGTTTGTCCGAGTCACGGTACGGGATTCGGGTTTGTAGTTCGCCACCTTTTCTTTCAATTTCCACTGCGAACACGAACCCTATACCCTAAACCGGTTCTGGTTCGTGATTCGCGTGGTTTTATAGCGAATCCGGTAACTAGTTCTCCCTACTAAAAAGGATTTAAACACAGAAACCTGTATCTGCATAAACAAATACCCAACACCAGCAAATTGAAAAATATCTCACTACCACTGCAGATTCTTAAAACATATCAAGATGAGGGCATGCGGCAAAAGAGCTAAGATCAACATACTGTAATAATTGGAGATCTCTGTTGAATGAAAGCCAGCCTATGAGACGGAGATTCATAAGCTACAAACAAAAATGAGAAAGAAGGTGAGTCTGCATCTCATATCGACATTTCACACACTGACTAGGTGGAACCATATTACAAGACCTAATCATATGTGTGTATGTATCTTTAGAAGTAATGTAAATTCCAAGAGAGAGAGAGAGAGAGAGAGAGAGTTCCTTTTCTGTTGTGCTGTTTTTCTCTCTCTCATAGACCCTATCAAAGTATTTCATTTCATCAAACAGTTCGTGCGCAGAGCAAAAAGAGTACACGCATCCCCGTAACACATTTCATCGAACAGTTGGTGCGCACAGAATAAGGGCCAACAGTACAAGCAGGCGAGAGCAGCACTACTAACACAATTCATCAAACAGTCGGAGCGCACATCACATGGGAACACGGGACGGAGAACCCAACCTTCGAGCGCGAGCGCGAGGTCGCCAACGGCGTCGGGGCCGTAGGCATCGTTGCCGGCGCAGGGCAGCACGGAGGGCTCGTCGAGGTAGGCCACCCGGCTCGCCCTCGCCGATGATACCATCAGGTCGACGGCGAGCTGCCCCACGTTGCCGATCGAGAGCGCGGGCTGCGGCCGAGAAAAAAAAGCGGATCACCGACGGTCAGGAACCAGAACGAGCTACCAAAAACTAGATTTCAGCGGGAATTAGCGTCCAAACCATGACGAGCGTGGAGCAGGAAGGCGAGAAGGACTCGCCGTCGACGATGGCGAAGTCCATCGCGGTGGGCTGGATCGTCGCAGTTGGGTTTCGACTTGCGAGAGAAGCTGAAGAACTGCTGGAGTGCACTGGAGCAGCGGAGACGCCGCCCCCTTCTGTCTCTGGCCTTCTATAGTGTATTTCTTTTCGGGCTAGGATGGGCTGTAGGCTCGTATCTTACTAGGCTGAATAAATTTGGGCCGAGTTCAAAATTAGGCCGGATCAGAAGTCCAGCCCATCCCATGGCCCTCCCAAAGGAATCGTATTAAAGGCAGCCCATCTGGCTCGGCGTTTTTATGGTCTAGCCCAAAGCAGAGTAAGAAACACGACTATCCATCGTTCTTGCTCATCGCTAACAGAGCAACTGTGCCCGCAGCCGGCAAGTCGCAGCAATCGACGGCTTGCAGAGTTTTTTTGCAGCAACCTCAAAGCATGCCGTGAATCTGACTGGCTAGGTTTGCAACCCCTCAAGGCCATGAACCAAAGTACTCTTACCAATCAAAGTACGAAGTATGCATACAGCCTACAGGTACGAATTTTTTTAAAATAATATTATTTTAAAAGATATTTACAAAAATAAATAGTCGCTCCAAAAAATTACAAAAATATATCTCTGTCGCGACAGGAATCTATCGCCAGTTGAACTGGCGATATTTACATCAGCCCTAGCCAGTTTTTGATTTTACCTATTCCACTTAGGCAGTTTGTGATTTTCATAATTTTTAAATGGTACAAAATCTGTTAGACTCGCAATAACATTTTATCATCGTCGTATGTTGTTCTACTACGGTAAATTTTTGGAGAATTTAGCGATGACGTTTGAGATATAAACGATTCGTAAAGAGAAAGGTAAGTGATATTGCGATTCGCTCGGAAATTCATACACACTGATATTACAGAACTTGCAGCAGAACATCATAACACTTAATTGAAATGATAGTTCAGAACATTGATAATAATATTTTTATCGTGGTCACGACGTCAACGTCTCCCATGTGGACTGCCTCTAGTCGGAGCACCATATGAGGTCCCCGCGGCGACATCCGGAATGCCGATGTCTCCTTGGTCCTGAGTATTTCGCGTGGGGCATGTCTTGAAGGTGTGCCCAGACTCCCTGCAAATGGAGCACTTCTTCGTGCGACGTCCGGCTTCTGCCTTGTCCATATCGTTCCTGATGCGCCGTACCTGTCGCCGGTCAACCTTTCCCTTGAGCCTAGCAATGTCCGCGGCCCAGATTAGTTATTCCCAAGTTGGATGGCCAGTGAAATGGCCAACAACGGCGTAACCATACATCTCTCCACTCCATATTTGCATCACCGCCTCCTTGGTGAAATAGTGAGAGAGGTACTGCCCGGGATGCTGGTTTTGGTTGCACAGGCACTTGAATAGATTCATCAAGTCCTTGTTGCGGAACTGCTTATAGAAGTTTACACCCAAGTGCCTCATACACCACCTGCTCTGTAGATCCGACCATGGAAGTGGTACGTTCTCTCCTCGTTGTAGCTGAGTTATTGCACGCAGCAGACCTGCGTGCCGGTCATGTATGAGGCATACGTTGGGACAGTCCTGCACAACAAAAATCCTCACATTCTTCAGGAACCACAGCCAACTATCCGTGTTCTCGCTTTCAATGAAAGCGAATGCCACTCGAAGAACTTGATTGTTTCCGTCCGTCGCTATTGCAGTCAGTATCTGGCCCTTGTACCTCCTAGTCAGGAACGTGTCATCGATGCACAAGATTGGACGATAGTGCCGGAATGCATTGATGCATGGACCAAAGGCGAAGAATCCTCGTTGTAGTACCCTCTTATTAGACCACTTTGGATGCGTGGCGTCTTGAATGTCGACATGAGTGCCGAGATTCCTGTCTTGTATGAATCGGAGTTGCCCAGGGAGGTTGTGGTAGGAATCCTCGAACGTGTCAAACCTTCATTCCAATGCCTTCTGTTTTGTCCTCCAAGCCTTGACATAGCTGATAGTGTACTGGAACCTTGCCTCAATGGCCCGAATGATGGATCGTGGCTCAAAATTTAGCTTATCCATGATCTCATCGTACATTAGATTGGCGATGAAGCCTGAGAATAGGTTCCGGTGGGACTGCACTGACTCAGCGACGACGCATGTGTGAGGGACCACTATGGAGCACTTCCAGTAGGTGTCCCACTTGGGCTGAAATGCGTGCACACGCCAAGGGCATCCCTCTATGCCGCACTTCACGTCGTAGCATCTTGGGGTAGACTTGACGACGGTGAATGCGCGACGCACCGACAATGTCCAGAATTTGACCGCATCCTGCACGACCTCCTTGCATTTGTACGTAGCTCCTATTCTGACCTCACTCTGGTCGTACTCCCACGGTACATGGGAGCCTTCGTTGACGACGAGGTTCTCGAACTAGTATGTGTTCCACTCGGATGGAATCGCCTGCTGTTCTGCATCATCATCGTCATCAGAACCTTCATCTTCGGACAATGCCATGTAATCCTAGTCTTCGAGATCCATCCTTTGCACCAGTTCTTCAAGCTCCTCCTCCTCGTCAGTAAGGCCACTAGCTTGTCTCACTAAATGAGGTAATTCGGCATAGTCTTCATCGACGACATCAGCAACCTCTTGCCCTTCTGCCATTGTGTGCGCCGCGCTGGAGTCACCTATTTCTTCCTCGGTGTCAGCAACTCCTACTTGTTCTGACACAAATGCAGGAGTGGGTTTTGCATACGCTTGGACCAGAAGGACCAATTTATATCCCCTCTCCCTCGCCATGCGTACATACGACCACCATGAATTTGTTCCCTTTAATTGCACTGACTCGCAATACGTGGGTTGTCCTGCCCGGGGGGCAAGGCAACTCAATGTCAAATCGTACACATCACGATCCACTTGGAACGTGTGGAACAACCACCGCATCACAGCGCCGAATGTACGTTGCTCAGGTCTTGGTAGGGGCATGTCTGCTGACTGGAAATAACTTAAATCAATTCCCTCGGGACCCTCCATAATAGTCCCTCGGCCGTAGTAAAATTTGAAATTGACGACGTTAGACATATTTGACGCACTGCAGTGTGAAGAACATTTACACGATGAACTACATATGTGCAACTAAATAGCCCACAAAAAAGTATGTAAAACGGACTTCACTACATAACAGTACATCAAAAATCATTACCCGAGAGGTGGGCAACTGGACCAGCAGCGCTTCGCTAGCTTTTCTCCTTCTCTCTGTTGTGACCTTCTCTTTTTCCTGAATAAGACTGAGTCCTGTGTGGAATTTTGAGGGTTCCAAGAGGGTTATATAGAGGTCAGGGCTTGTCGCCAGTTTAAACGGTGATAGCTTCCTGTCGCCAGTTGAATTGGCGATACATAGATGAACCGGCGACAAGCGGTTCAACTGGCGACAGGGATTCATTTTTGTAACTTACTGCGGCGGGTATTTCTTGTTGTAAATATCTTTTTAAAATATGTCGTGCATTATTGCAAGATTTTTTTGAGGACGATTGAGGGATTAATGATTTGTAAGTACAAAGGCAAGTGATATTATAATGCGTCCGGGAATTCCTGCACAACTCCGTTGGAGAACTTTGGAGAAATAACGCAATGATAACAACAAGACATTTCATCGGACAAGGGGGTTACATGGCACGCAGGACAGCGAACCGAGGACGGTACACGTATGCCTTTAGGGAAATTGAAATATATGGGATATGTGGAGGAATATGGTAGAACTACTGAGTGGAACGTGGCCATTTATCCTTGCGGCCCAGCTCGGCGTTGTACTTCTCGCCTTGCGCCTTAGCTCTCGCCGCGATGGCCCTCTTCCGCTCCCTCTCGGCCTCCCGTCGCCTCACATGCTCACGCTCTTGCTCCTCGTGCTGCCTGTCCCGCCTACCTTGCTCGGCCTGCTCAGCTTTCAACTCTTTGAGGTGCCTTTCACGGGTCTCGATGTCCTCCTTGGCCCAGCTCTTCCATCTCAGCAACAACCACATGTCGTAGGGGTGGATCTTGTCGTCGATCCACTGCCGGAAGTCGCATAGGGGTGGCAGAGACTGCGGTGGGTAAAGAGAGTTTGTTACGTCGTTACGGGAAGAAAAATAGCATTGTATCATGAAATACGGTTTCATTACCGGATACCTGTCGTTGCAGTCCACGGCGTAGTTTGGGCAGCACCAATAGCGTTGCCCAATGGTCCACTCATCGGTTGATTTGACGCACTTGCAGGTGTCCCGACAGCAGCATAGGGGTGGCGCCACCCCTATCGGGGGCCTTCCGGAGGGCGTTCCACGGGCATAGGTGGGGGGTCGCAGCTCGACCCAGAATCATTGGGCGTACTACGAGGCAGCTTCCTCAGATCCACTAGTTCTGGAAAAGTTTTATCTGTGAAAGGTTCCTGACTAGCGGTATGATAGCGAGCGCTGGTCTCATGGGGAGACACCCAATCCTTCAAAAGCTTGCGGATTTTCTCCCATTCCTTCTCCTTATCCATGTTTTCTACTTGGTGATGCTGTTGTGAACTTGTTGGACGAGTTGAACTGTATTTATAGCTAGAGCGGACGGAGCCGTAGCCGGGGCTCTCGTCTTGGTAAAAGGTGCTCACGTCTTGGTAAAAGCTCATCTGGTCACATCGTCCTAACAAGCTAGCTCGTTTGCTCATGTCGTTGTCAAAAGTTTGATCGTCGGATCACGTGGTCTTCAAAAGCTTTTCGTATCGAAACTGCAGACTGCCATAATAATAGTTGCAAACAGAACAAAATTTACATAGCTACCATTACTGATATTAACACAAATCATATCTAGTGACGTCCCCTCTTAGGGCGCACCCCGCGTGTCGTCCTGGGCCTCGTCCGTCGCTGGTACGAGTACGTCAGAGGGTCGGGCTGCCTGATTACTCGACTCGCGCGAGTAGCCTGCGGTGGTGTCGCCAGGGTCGCTCTGCGTCGGTGGTCTCGCGTCGGTGGGTCGAACTCGGTGCATCGTATGGTGAAGCCTCCAAAGAGAACTGCGTGTCACGCGGATCCCTGAAGAAGTCCTCGATGAGTGCCGATAGGTCTACATCGTCTGGCAACAATGCATCGTCCTCCCAATCCGTTCCTACGAATAATTACGTTACAAACATAATCATGGCGGAAAGGACGTTACGCAACCAAGCGGAACTTACCTGTTGGCCTGAAGATGTGCTCGGATGACGCGGCATAGTCCTGGCCCGCGTACGGGTGGGGCGAGGACACGTAATGAAGATAGTCGTTACAAACTTCTGAGGTTCGAAATGAAGAAGCGATGTGAGCGTGTCGTACTCACCTCCGACATGTCCCGAGGTGCTCCCCCCACCCTGCCACGACGACGAGCCCACCGCGTGCGGAGCAGGAGGCTGTGTCCTGCCACCTCGGCCGACCCCTTGTCCTCGGACTGGTCGGTCCACCGGGTCGGTCGGTGTGCGACCGGTCCTGATCTGCACTCCGCGTACTCCTGCCTCCCTAATCCACTGCAGGAGCCCTCTCGTCTCCCCCAACGTTGTCATGTGCTGCGCGGAGTCTACCAACTCGACAAACTCCCGGTGAAGATCCACCTGCACAGGTAATCAATAAGTTGTAGACCTAAGTCTGTCAAATTAAATATGAAATAAGGACAGTTGAGTACATACGCAGCGGGTGGAAAGCGGAGTCCAGCTGCGTGGGGTACGTGTCCGACGTCGCGGCCTCATGTCGAGGAGGGTCGACCACAATCCGGACGCACCGAAGCCTCGTCCGAGTAGTGTACCACTCCATGTACTGGCCGTACGTCTCGGGGCCGTAGGGATGTTGCCCACACTCAATGAGGTCGTCGTGCGCGCTACTCCAACCCTCGACCCAAGGGGCCATCCTGTCCGACCAGGACATCGTGCCACGAACTCCCTTCCTAGTGTACCTGTGGACGGCAAGAAAAATATTTGGTGGGCATGTAACACACATTGTACGAAAGAAGTAAAGAGTGAACTTACGCATGTACGTGCACGGCACCGCCTCCCAAGGCGGGACCGGCGCATGACCGCATGACCACTGTGCACGGTACTCCTCCACGAAGATATCATGCACTAAGGCACTCCGCGTGTACCGATGCAGTAGTCTCGCGTGCACGCCAAGACCGATCCATTGAGGCGTCTTGCGATGACCACGTCGTCATCATGACGGTGTCCATATGACGCGGTCATCGGTCAGCTGATCGAACATCGCAACGTACTCCGGGTAGGAGCCCTGCGAGGTGATCGGTGTGGAGGTGACCTATGCAATAGAACACTGCAAACTAAGCACACGAGATAGTGATTGCAATACGAAAACAACAAATGACTATGAAACTAACCCGTCGGTGGCACCACACAGTGCCCATGGTCGGCCGGTCCTGGTCGGCCTGCGGGACGTACAAGCTATCCTCGTACGCTCCCAAGTGCAGCTGTGGTCGTCCGATCTAGAAATGCTCCAACGACCACAGCTGCAGTAGAAGCGGGCATCCCGAGAGGATGGAACTATCGTCGCGCGCGGCCGCACGCGTCGCCGCGGTCGCGTGTACGTCATGCACAAGACGGCGGACCCACGCATACCGCGGATCAGTCGATCCGAGTCCGCCACCTCACGCGTCATCGGATGTAGCGCTTGTCGACGCGTTGTCGCCGTGGGAGCCCAAGAACATAACCCACCCGAACAACCACAGCAAGTAGGCCTCCAAGTGCCTCCTAACAGCGACGTCCCCTGCGTTATGCGCCATACGCTCGAGCTGCAAGAAGACACGTACACGTCAGCAAGGTTCACATACGAATTGTTGCGAGAGAACAATAGTTACGAACACTTACGTAGAACTAGCAGATCCACTTGGCGTGGGCGTGCGCGGCGCTGAACTTCACGTGCGCATTGCACGGCGGCAAAGACATCGGAACGGCTCGGAGGTCCGTGTGCCACGTGGCCGGGACGTCATGCGCCGCCATCGGAGCGCTGCATGCAGGCAACCCGATCGGGTAGCTCACGTCTGCGGCGTCGGCGCCATCTCCCCGCACGGGAGGTGGAACGTGTGGATCTCTGGCCTCGAGCGGTCAACCAACGCCGTCAGCAAGGCCCAGTTGTATGGAAAATGCCTAGACATACGACCAGCACGCTGGTCCTGCTCGTCCTCCCACGTCGCCTCCACCATCCCCGCTAGTGCAAGGAGGTCTGCCGCTCTTAACCTGCGTCCAAACGATTACGAACAAACATGAGTCAACGCAAAATATTCAGACCGCGATTGAGTGCATGAAGGTCACAACTTCACGCACTCGGAATCCGGCCTCGCGACCTCCATGCCCGATGAAGTGCGTGGCGAAACGCTCCAAGCTCTATCGGCGCCTCGCCCTCAGGAGAACCGCGATGCAGGCGGCTACGGTGACGCGTGTCAATCACTAGGTCAAGCAACTCGTAGTGACTCGCGTCTGCCATACCTGAAAATACAGCAAAAAACAAAGTTCATATTTTTTTCATGCATCTTTACGTAGCCTATGTAGCAACTACGAATTTTCTTTACAAATTTAATACATGTCATTCTATTTTTCTAGTTTAAATGGTATTTTCGGCACTAACAAGATATTGACTACGACTAACACAATAATAACGTGACTAACAAAATAATAACACAAGCACAAATATTCTCATTGCTCTTTCGACCTAATCGGCTACTCAGTGTTTTTCTCACAATTTAAAAATGTGTCATGCAATTCTCCTAGTTTAAAAGAGAATTCTGCATTAATTATATTACTACATGGTCAACCAATGCCATACTCAATTCTATGTCGCTATTGTGCAATTCTATGTCGCTACACAACTCAAAATATGTACTACAGTTCGACTACATTTATGTACCATACTCAATTCTATGTCGCTATTGTCGCTACACAACTCAAAATATGTACTACAGTTCGACTACATTTATCTAACCTACTCAATTCTATGTCACAATTCTTTGTCGTTACACAACTCAAAATATGTACTACAGTTACTACATTTATCTAACCTACTCAATTCTATGTCGCTATTTTTGTTTGCTAACCTACAAGGTTTGGACGTAACGCATACACTTCGAAAAATTTACCGCAAGATGATCGCTCAAACCGATGCTCATCAATCTCTCTCCTCCGTGATTTAACCGTGAGCTTAGCTACTATTTCTTCTCTCCTCTCGAACTCTCTCTTGTTTTTTTGGAATAAAAATGAATTGGCACTAATTTTTGGGAGTTTTATAGTCGGTCCTCCGCGCGATTCAACGGCGATAGCTAGTTGGACCGGCCATGTATGATGCATAGAGTTTGTTACCGCCGCCAGCTTGAATTCATGAAATACGGTTTCATTACGGATACACTGCGTTGCGATCCACGGCGTAGTTTGGGCAGCACCAATAGCGCTGCCCAATGGTCCACTCATCGGTTGATTTGACGCACTTGAAGGTGTCTCGACACCAGCATAAGGGTGGCGCCACCCCTATCGGGGGCCCTTCCGGAGGGCGTTCCACGGGCATAGGTGGGGGGTCGCGGCTCGACCCAGAATCATTGGGCGTACTACGAGGCAGCTTCCTCAGATCCATCAGTTCTGAAAAAAGTTTTATCTGTGAACGCTTCCTGACTAGCGGTATGATAGCGAGCGCTGGTCTCATGGGGAGACACCCAATCCTTCAAAAGCTTGCGGATTTTCTCCTATTCCTTCTCCTTATCCATGTTTTCTACTTGGTGGTGCTGTTGTGGACTTGTTGGACGAGTTAAGCTGTATTTATAGCTAGAGCGGACGGAGCCGTAGCCGGGGCTCTCGTCTTGGTAAAAGGTGCTCGCGTCTTGGTAAAACCTCATCTGGTCACATCGTCCTAATAAGCTAGCTCGTTTGCTCACGTCGTTGTCAAAAGTTTGATCGTCGGATCACGTGGTCTTCAAAAGCTTTTCGTATCGAAACTGCAGACTGCCATAATAATAGTTGCAAACAGAACAAAATTTACATAGCTACCATTACTGATATTAACACAAATCATATCTAGTGACGTCCCCTCTTAGGGCGCACCCCGCGTGTCGTCCCGGGCCTCGTCCGTCGCTGGTGCGAGTACGTCAGAGGGTCGGGCTGCCTGACTACTCGACCGCGAGTAGCTGCGATGGTGTCGCGGGCCGCTGCGTCGGTAGTGCGTCGGCTGGGTCGAACTCGGTGCACCGTATAGCTGAGAAGTCTCCAAAGAGAACTGCGTGTCACGCGGATCCCTGAAGAAGTCCTCGATGGGTGCCGATAGGTCTACATCGTCTGGCAACAATGCATCATCCTCCCAATCCGTTCCTACAAATAATTACGTTACAAACATAATCATGGCGGAAAGGACGTTACGCAACCAAGCGGAACTTACTTGTTGGCCTGAAGATGTGCTCGGACGACGCGGCATAGTCCTGGCCTGCGTACGGGTGGAGCTGAGGACCTGTAACAGAAGATAGTCGTTACAAACTTCTGAGGTTCGAAATGAAGAAGCGATGTGAGCGTGTCGTACTCACCTCCGACATGTCCCGAGGTGCTCCCCCCACCCTGCCACGACGACGAGCCCGCCGCGTGCGGAGCAGGAGGCTGTGTCCTGCCACCTCGGCCGACCCCTTGTCCTCGGACTGGTCGGTCCACCGGGTCGGTCGGCGTGCGACCGGTCCCGATCTGCACTCTGCGTACTCTTGCCTCCCTAATCCGCTGCAGGAGCCCTCTCGTCTCCCCCAACGTTGTCATGTGCTGCGCGGAGTCTACCAACTCGACAATCTCCCGGTGAAGATCCATCTGCACAGGTAATCAATAAGTTGTAGACCTAAGTCTGTCAAATTAAATATGAAATAAGGACAGTTGAGTACATACGCAGCGGGTGGAAAGCGGAGTCCGGCTGGATGGGTACGTGTCCGACGTCGCGGCCTCATGTCGAGGAGGGTCGACCACGATCCGGACGCACCGAAGTCTCGTCCGAGTAGTGTACCACTCCATGTACTGGCCGTACGTCTCGGGGCCGTAGGGATGTTGCCCACACTCAATGAGGTCGTCGTGCGCTTCTCCAACCCTCGACCCAAGGGGCCATCCTGTCCGACCAGGACATCGTGCCACGAACTCCCTTCCTAGTGTACCTGTGGACGGCAAGAAAAATATTTGGTGGGCATGTAACACACATTGTACGAAAGAAGTAAAGAGTAAACTAACGCGTGTACGTGCACCGGCACCCGCCTCCCCCCAAGGGGCTGGGACCTCCTGTCGCAGACCGAACTGGCGCATGACCCGCTGTACCTGGTACTCCTCCACGAAGATATCATCCACTAAGGCACTCCGCGTGTACCAGTACAGGTAGTCTCGCGTGCACAGCACCGACAGTCCATTGGGGGAGTGCGCGATGACTCGCGTCCATCATGCGGTGTCCATATGGCGCATCATCGGTCGGTGATCGAACATCGCAGCGTACTCGGGTAGGATCCCTACGAGGTGATCGGTGTGGAGGTGACCTATGCAATAGAACACTGCAAACTAAGCACACGAGATAGTGATTGCAATACAAAAACAACAAATGACTATGAAACTAACCCGTCGGTGGCACCACGGTGCCCATGGTCGGCGGTCGGTCGTCTGCGGGATGTACAAGCTATCCTCGTACGCTCCCAAGTGCAGCTGTGGCCGTCCGATCTGGAAATGCTCCAACGACCACAACTGCAGTAGAAGCGGCCATCCCGAGAGGATGGAGCGTCATGCGCGCACGCGGCACGCGTCGCCGCAGGCGCGATACGTCATGCGCACAACGCGGCGGACCACGCATACTGCGGGATCTGGTCGATCTGGGAGTCTGCCACCTCACGCGCGTACCGGATGTAGCGCTTGTCGACGCTGTCGCCGTGGGAACCCAAGAACATGACCCACCCGAACAACCACAGCAAGTAGGCCTCCAAGTGCCTCCTAACAGCGACGTCCCCTGCGTTATGCGCCATACGCTCGGGCTGCAAGAAGACACGTACACGTCAGCAAGGTTCACATACGAATTGTTGCGAGAGAACAATAGTTACGAACACTTACGTAGAACTGGCAGATCCACTTCAGCGTGGGCATTTTCTCTTGTGTATGCATTGGCGGCTGAGGGGGCTGCACATAGGGAGCGACAAAGAGATTAGGGCCGGTGGCTATTTTGCTCTTGTGAGATCAGATGCTAGCAGTGGTTATTATTGCTCTTGGGAGATTTGGTGCTACGGGGCTGTGCATGATATGAGATGTATTAGGTAAGTGGCTGCCACCATGAACTCTATAATATAGATATGGTTTTTTTTTATGGTCTTGGGCTTCGTGCGTGATTGGGTGAGATCTTTTGGCTACTGTTTGAGTTGGTTGTGTGGTAGTAGTGGCAGCTTGATTTATTTGGGATTAAAGGTGGTTGTCATTGTCATCAATGGAGTAGATGAAAACGTTTTGTCCAAGAAATTGGTAATTGTGGCTGCTGCATGTACGATTGAATAGATTTGTTGCTGGCGGCGGCACATATGCTGGCTTTGGTTTTGGGTTTCGAAGACCACACAGGTTCTTGGCGCAGGATTGAATAGGGACTGTCGGCTGATAAGAAAATAAGGAAACTTGCATTGCGGCTGTGTACTGTAGCTTGAAGTGATTAGAAAACGGTAGCAGAAAATTGGCTTAGTGCACTTTGGCCGCCGGCAAAGAAATCGTTGTAGGACACACACGCATTGTGGGAGGCGCAACAGCGAGCGGCGACAACACTACGTGCGTGGCGAAGGTAGCGCGATTCGGTGTGCAGCTTGGCCAAAGGCGACGAAGGGTGCGAAAAAGCTTCCACAATCATTCATCCTCCCTCTGATTGTCATTAACGATCCTACAAGTGGTATCAGAGCAAGGTTGCTATGGCGTCAGAAAGATATGTGAATCGTCCCCCCATGCTAGATGGCACTGATTTTGCGTTTTGGAAGTGTCGTATGCAGGCTTACATTGAGGCGCAAGGTAATGATATTTGGAATAAGGTTTCGAGACCATATGTGGTTCCTGTTACTGTTACTAATCTAAATAAAACAGATGTTGATTTAAATGTTCAAACTCGTAACTTACTGTTTCAAGAGATTTCTCGCAAAAAATTTGATCATGTAGCTCATATTAATTCTGCCCATTTAATATGGAAAACTCTTTGCGATTATCATGAAGGAAACACTAAAATAAAGAAAGTGCGTAAAAATCTTTATCAAAAAGAATATTCTGATTTTGTTATGAAGCCTGGTGAATCTATTGATGATCCTTTTCCTCGTTTTGAGAAAATATTAAGTAATTTGTGCGGTGTTAATGTTATCCCTACTGATGAATATAATGTAACTAAAATTTTGAGATCTTTAGGTTATGAGTGGTTGATGGTTGTCACAACTATCAATCAAACTATCGATCTAGATACTTTAACCATAGATGATCTTTTCTCTAGATTGAAAACCTATGAGATGGAAGCTTTGTCATCTAAGATCGATACATCTTCATCTTTAACTCTTGTGACTAACCCCGTGTAGGCTGCTTCGTCGAGTTCTTTTTCTTTGTCTGCTTTGTCTTCATTTTCAGATGAACAATTCGAACAGCTCCCTGAAGAAGACTTGGTGTTGATATCCTCACGGGCATACAAGACACTCAACAACATAAGGATGAAGAAGCGAGGTGGTGTCTCTCGTTCGATCACATGCCATGAGTGTGGCGAGCCAGGTCACATCAAGTCGGAGTGTCCTAAGCTCAAGGGTAAGGTGATCAAAGAAGACAAGAATTACCGTCGTCGGCCATCCAAGAACAACAACACCAAGGGTGGTAATTTTTGTCGCAAGCTTGCTGAAAAGATCATATCGGCTATTGAGCATTTTGATTTGAGTGATGTGGAATATGAGAGTTGCGACGATATCGACGACGACGATGATTCTAAAGGGAAAAAGAAGAACAACGACTTTACGGGCATGTGCTCCATGGCAAGAAATGACAACGATGATGACGATGACAGTGATCCCGATGAGGTAAGACCATTATATGATGAACTTGAAGATGGTTTGATTAAACTTGCTATTGAATTGAAAAAGACTAAAAAGAAACTAAAAGAAAATAATAGTCTTTTTGAAAGCTTAAATTCTGAAATTAATAGACTTAGAGCTTCTATTCCTGATGATGAATCTTGTGAGTCTTGTCAAGTTTTACACTCTAAGTTAGAGACTGCTAGAACAATTAATGCATCAACTTTGGTTCAACTTGAGGATGTAACTGCTAAACTTGATGAACTAAGATTGACACATGATTCTTGTGATGAAAAGTTAAAACTTGCAAATGATAAAATTGAAAAGCTAAAGTTTAGTTCTCCTACATGTTTAGAGTCAAGTGCTTCAAATGCTTAAATTAAAACTTGCTCTAATTGTGGATTGCTAGAAACTAGACTTAATTCATCTCAGGAAACAATTCAACTGATGCTCTATCATAAGATAGCATCTTGCTCTAACTGTCCTAAACTCACCATAGAAATAGAAATTTTGACTAAACAACTTAATGATTTTGTTGAAAAAGAAATATTCGCTCAGTCTAGTGCTTCTAAGGAGATTGTGAATGAATCTGTCACATGCACTTACTGCTTGTCCTACTCTAGCTAAAGAAATTAAGTATCTTAAGGACACTTTAGAAAGATTTTCTTTTGACAAGAAAAAGTTGAATATGATTCTAGACAAATCAAAAGTGAGTGTTAAACATCATAGTTTAGGATTTAATTTTGTTGAATATGCCAAGAATAATCCTCCTAAGATTGTTAAGTTTCTTGAACCTGAAAAATTTGAAGTAGAATCTGAACCAAAACAAATTGTTTTTAAATCTGCTGGTATTACAAAGGACTCATTAACCAGGGAGAGTCATCAAGACAAGTACCAATGCACTCATTGTGGTAGAGAAGGTCATTTGGTTTAGTTTTGCTTTCGAAAAGCAAAGAAAGAGAAGAAAGACATGTTAAGAAAGATTTCTCATTCGGTAGGGGAGTTTGGTCAAGCTCCTCATCATTGCTTCACTCCCTCTAAATAATTTTCTGCAGATTTGGGAGTTTTTGCAACAGGACCAGTCAAACCGGCGTTTTACACGCGATAAGACCGGCAGGCAGTAAGACCGGCGTTTTACTCTCGGTTAGACCGGCGGTGTCCAAAACCCAAAAGTTCTTTGTTCCTGCCTGCTTCTGCTCCTGTTTACTGTGTGTCTCAGTATTGGATTCCTAAATCTTATTTCACTAACCCTAGTACTGTGAGACCGATGCTTCCTGTGATGTAACAACAGCTGACGAGGTTGAAGAACATGAGCTTGGTTTGGTTCTAGTATTTTTCATCATTGCTTGATTAGAACACTTGATGGTTCTTCACTTTCCTTATTGGCTTCCAAGAGATCTCGCTTTCTGAGAGACCATGTGGAAAATGTGATGTTGCTCTACACCTTGTTAAGTGAATTTTTATTTGCTCTTTTGCGCAGTGAGTTGGGTGTGTTGTATCCTATAGGCTTATTCCGAGGGGAGCTTGTGGTTTAAAATTTTAAAAGCTTTGTTTATTATACTTGTCAAACAATTCATCAAGTCCAAACCATTGAAATCAAATGAGTTGTAGAGTTCTCATTATCATATTTACTCATGTACTGTGTAGCTTTGATCATGACCGGTTTAATTAATTTACCACTTTTGAACTAAAGCATGACATGGTGGAATACTTTGACTATGTTGATTATAGTTATTACTTTGCGATGTTCAACGAAAAAGATTAGCTTGATTGTGAGTCTTATTTTAAATCTTTGATGAGGTTCGTATGTTTCTTAGTGCAATCCTTTTTGCTCACTCAATTTGGCATATTATATATAAAAAATAAGATGTATACTTCAAGCATGCCATACATATATATGTATCTCTATAAAAAAAAAAACCATGCTCAAATAAAAAAATGTATGCTTCAAGCATGTCATACATATATATGTATCTATATAATACAAAGAAAGTGCTCAAATGAAAAGAAATATACTTCAAGCATGCCAACAGTGAAAAGAAGTATGCTACAAGCATGCCACATGCTTAAGAATTGAGTGTGGAGTAATAGGTTGTTACATGAGACTACTAGCTTATCTAGATTTAAAGTTTGCTTCACTTTTAGGCTTTAATTTTTTATTGTGATATCTCATTGTGCTCTCTATAATCGGTTTAGTCATTGTTGAGATGCCTGTCATTAATTTAAATTGTCTAATCATTCAAAAGACTTGTTTAGATACTGTTATATGGTATATATGACTTTATATGATCTTGATAGCTCTACTAAAAATATGGCTTAGTTACTTTATTAAATAAATACAAAGTGACTTGGATACCATGTGGCTAAGTCTAATATATTTTAGTTGATGAATAATTGACAATGTTGATTACTGATGTTAATTGAGACGTGTGGTGTGTGTGGACGAATGTCGGTCAAGTTGGGAGGAACTTGTGCTGGAAAAATATGTTGTTTTGGTCTTTGCTTGTGCAGGATAACTCGGAGGCGATCGTGGTCTACGGTGGTGACCGGGAGATGGCTTGGTGCGAAGTCATGGTCTAGAGGGTCAAGGATGCTGGAGGAGATGGTTGGGCTCGAGTTGGGGCGTGTGGAGATCAAAGCTGGATGATGTGTGATAGAGCTACGGATGTGCAGTCCGGAGGCTACGATACGTGACAATTTTGAGTTATCCAAAATTAGTTTTTGTAATTTGGTATAAAAACCCATATATTAGGTAATAGGATTTTAGTGGGCCGTATGTGGGTAATTAGGTGTAAAAGCTGAAAGTCATTAAGGTGCATATATATATATATATATATATATATATATATATATATATATATATATATATATCTATATATATATCTATATATATATAGGATAGGATACCGGGTTTTTCTCTTGTGTATGCATTGGCGGCTGAGGGGGCTGCACATAGGGAGCGACAAAGAGATTAGGGCCGGTGGCTATTTTGCTCTTGTGAGATCAGGTGCTAGCAGTGGTTATTATTGCTCTTGGGAGATTTGGTGCTACGGGGCTGTGCATGATATGAGATGTATTAGGTAAGTGGCTGCCACCATGAACTCTATAATATAGATATGGTTTTTTGATGGTCTTGGGCTTCGTGCGTGATTGGGTGAGATCTTTTGGCTACTGTTTGAGTTGGTTGTGTGGTAGTAGTGGCAGCTTGATTTATTTGGGATTAAAGGTGGTTGTCATTGTCATCAATGGAGTAGATGAAAAACGTTTTGTCCAAGAAATTGGTAATTGTGGCTGCTGCATGTACGATTGAATAGATTTGTTGCTGGCGGCGGCACATATGCTGGCTTTGGTTTTGGGTTTCGAAGACCACACAGGTTCTTGGCGCAGGATTGAATAGGGACTGTCGGCTGATAAGAAAATAAGGAAACTTGCATTGCGGTTGTGTACTGTAGCTTGAAGTGATTAGAAAACGGTAGCAGAAAATTGGCTTAGTGCACTTTGGCCGACGGCAAAGAAACGCTGTAGGACACACACGCACTGTGGGAGGCGCAACAGCAAGCGGCGACAACACTACGTGCGTGGCGAAGGTAGCGCGATTCGGTGTGCGGCTTGGGCAAAGGCGACGAAGGGTGCGGAAAAACTTCCACAATCATTCACCCCCTCTGATTGTCATTAACGATCATACAATAATCTCATCCAGGAATACTCTCAAGCGGTTTGCAATGACTTTTTAGCAAAATTTATAAAGCACATTGCACAGAGAAATCGGTCTAAATTGTGTCAAATTTTATGGATGCTTCACTTTGGGGATTAATAATTAAGACAAAACAGTTTTATTTACCTCAGCCGGCAGAGAACCTCCATTCAAGTTTTTTTTTATTAAAGGGGTGCTTATCTCTCCCGATTTTAATTAGTAAAATCAGTAACAGTATCATCTACAGTACACAGCTACAGTATCTAGCTACAGTAGGCTGAGGGGGGGGGGCTCGACCGCGGATAGATTAGGTGACTCAACTGCCCCACGCCAACTGAGCAAAGCTCAGTTCCTTTCCATTCAAGAAATTGAGCACCGCCACGGTGACTCTCGGCCCGATGAGATTCGAGTGAAGCTGATAAAAAGCTTGCTGTAAAACCATCCGGACCTGGCGATTTATTTGAACCCATCATGAAAAAAGCACTCCGGACTTCCTCTCCTGAGTATGGTTTGCAGAAAACCTCATTCATCTCATCTAAAACCCTAGGCTGAACATGCAATAAAACCAGCTCCGGATCTGTGTTATCCTGCGCTGAGAAAAGAGAGGTGAATCAATAGCCATGAGTTATAGATCTTTCTGTTTAGTGGCAACAGAACTGTCTTCCATCAGAAGAGAAGAAATCTTGTTTTGCTTCGCTCGGCCTCGAACCTTGGCCTGGAAGATGCTAGTATTTCGATCCCCTTCCTTCGACCATTGGATTCGAGAACGTTGTCTCTCCATGATCTCCTCCCTCGCAAGGAGTTCAGAAATATCATGTATAAGACGACGTTCTCTTCGAGAGGGACCAGCAAGGATCGAACGCCCTCTTTCATCCTCCAGCTCTTTCTGAAATTTGGCCAGCTTCTTACGAACCGACCCAAAGGAGTGCGTGTTCCAGTTTTGAAGGGACCTTTGGACATCACCGAGAGACGTCTGAAGATCATACAGGTCAAGAACCTCTCTGCTCCCACGCCAGGTATCCTCTACCACTTGCCCACAAGTTCTTTCTCACCTCCACATGTTCTCATACCGAAAGGATCTTCTTCCCCGAGCCAGCTGAACACGAGAACGGGAGAGCTCAATCAAAAGACCACAGTGATCGCTCCCCGTGGTTTGAACATGCGAAACTTTAGCCTCATAGAACAAATCCAGTAGTTCCGAATTAGCCAATCCTCGATCGAGCCTAACTTTGATATTATTATTGACCTCCTGCCTATTGTCCCAAGTAAACGGCAAACCGAGAAAACCAAGATCCATCAATCCAACAGTCAATATATGTTTCGCACTTTGCCTAGAGTTGTAAGTTCGGAGTAATTCTGAGTTAATTGGATTCTGTTAATCACACGAGTACATGACAAGCAAGTAATATCAATAACAGCTCCCATAAAAAATGGTGGAAGAAGAAGAGCAGAATCATAGTTTACAAAAAAAAGAGCAGAATCACAGTAGCAAAGGTATCCCCAAAGCAGAGAGAAAAGGAGAGCAAGACGCCAAAGTAAGAAGTCAGAACCGACTGGAATATTAACAAAAGAATCCATTTGGAGGACATTAAGTCATATATGATATGATACAGTTGATACAATTAGCCGCAGTATTACAGTGCAGACAGTATACACTTCATGTGCCACGCTCCTACCCTGATATGTACGTGTACTAACATCCACCAGCTCTCCGGCCTGTCACGCAGGGGCGAAGCGGTCCATCAGCATGCACGCCGTGGCCTCGGAGTCGGAGAGGACGCCGCTGTTCCTCCTCCTCCTCCTCTCTTGGACACCACCCTTCTTCCCGCTCCCCACTTCGAGCATGCCATCGCTCTGGTGGCGTCGGCCGACTTCGGCGTTGGCCGCCGGTGCCGCCACCCGGCCAAACTTGGCGAACTCCCCAAGCCAAACACCGACCAACCCAGCCATTCCTCCACGCACTCTTGATTAGCTTCCCCCACTCTACACACTCAAAAGAAGGCACTTACGTTTGCTCTTTTTTTTTCACTTCAGTGGTAATGTGGTATGCCCTTTAGCAGCGCGGCGCTGGGTTCTACTTATACGCGTCTCAAGGCACTATATTGGCTCCATCCACGGACTACGGGAGTGGGAAAAGGAGAAGAAACTACGCGCGTGCTATGTGCGCGGAGCCGAACGGCGAATAGTCGACGAAAGGTGAGTGGTTTCGGCGCCATGTGGCGGCCGCGCGGCCACCTCTTATCGGCTTTTGTCCGTTTCAGGGGTAGGCCGGCCGGAGGCCCACGCCCGTGTCTTTCTCATGTGACGCACGGCACGGCGCGACGCGCGTCTGGAAGCCAGGTTTTTGAGGCTATCGTGCGGTGGTTGACGAGGAATCCGCGCGCGAGATGGATATACCGGTGCCCGCACTGCGCCGGGCGAAGGGGTATTTCTTCCGAAGTTGCGATTCCGCGTGCGTGCGGATCCGGAGATGCCGCCCGCTCTGGGATGCTGCGCGGTGACTCTCCGGGCGGGTGCAACGGCCGGAGACCATCGCCCTCCGCTCCGTGTTTGCTTCTGCCGTCTCGTTTCGCGGCACCAACGGGTAGTATTTGATTCGGGGAATCAAATAGCAGCTACGTAGTTACGTGTACGCGCGCTCCACGACATTATTATTGGGCTATTTTTGTGAGGTGCAGGAACGTCTGCTAATCTGCTATGCAGCCGCTCAGAAAAAGGGTAATGGTACCGCTCCTCGAACCGCTTAGTTGCGCCCTAGAAGATACTATGAGTGATGAAATCTGAATCCCGTCCCCATCTCACACTTGGGTCCCTTTCTGTTGAAAGTATGAATATTTTTTGAATTACTTTAATCTAAAAATATAGTAGATAAATTATAAGAATTACTCTAGTCATTTTCGCAAAGTAAATGAACAAGAACACTATAGCCATACTAAGATCCAGAAGGACATAAACTAGTATACCTATCTCAGTGTTCAAGTTAACAACAGATAAGAAAACTAACCAACAAATATGTGTAAGATAGACATACCCGGATGCAGTAGAAGGAGTAGGAGTTCCAGATCCAGTAGCAGCAGCAGGAGTCTTGTCGTTCGTCATGGCGTAGTGGTAGTAGTCGTGCAGTTGATGTAGACGTAGCAGAGAAACGAATGAAGAAGACAGAGTGGTATACTATTGTCTTTCGTGGGAGTGTTCATCAACCAGAAGAACAAGTGCTCTGTTCCATATAACCCAGATACTAGAAACGGTCACCATTACTCATCGTAATCGAACCGCATCGCCACCGCTTGTTAATGCCATTAATCGCGAGTCGATCGCTTCGATTTTCGAATAGATAAAGAAAACGCGCGACGCATTCGGACATCGTCACAGACGCAAGACATACGCATACGCACCGCACCGCACGGCTCGGCGAGGCGAGGCGTGGCGAGGCGAGCGAGCGAGCGAGCGCGCGCGTGTATTGGCTCTCTCCAATTCCACAAGGGGGCTACCACGTTCCACCTTTTAAAGTGGTGTAATTCCCATTCAACTCTCCATATGGGACTAAATAGTTTTAGCACATGCACATAGGCCTTTGGGATTTTCCAGGAATTGATTAGGATTAACATGGGCCCAGCCCATATTAATTCCAACAATCCCCCACGAGATCCCAAAGGCGCATGTCAAATACCTTGATCCACAGTATTGTTTTGATATACCAGTGTTTTGATGGAGACCGGTTAAGGTTGAACATCCACTTAGAACAGAAGCTACACTTATCCACAACTGCACAATGGACTGAGCCTTGAATTGACAGTTTTGTGTGAATAAGTTTTACTTAAGTCCTTAACTGATACCAGGCTGCCAGGCATCCCCGCGGGTTGAAGCATATGAGTCATACTCCTGGCCTATTCATGAGCTTCCTAGAGATTACCCTATCTCATAGATCGTGACTAGCAATGAGCTCATATAGGTGTGTTCTTTCAAGACTGCTCTGTAGGACAACATCTTTGCTTAAACAAGCCACAGAACACATTAAGATAATAATCAACCTACCATACAGATTTAGGAGAGAATTGCATCTCCAATGGAGTGGGTCTATAAAAGTACTCTCCTCCCAGTTAACCAAAAGCTTGTTTCGTCAATCCTACTTCACGGGATCTCCGATCATATAGGATGGGTTACCACTATGGTATAACTCACGTGGGTCTCAAACCCATCTCCCTCGATGTATTGTCTATCACATTTCGTGATAAACCCTTTGTGAAAGGATCTGCCAGATTTTTAGCTGTTTGGATATAATCCAAAGCTATTACTCCGGAATTTCTCATTTTTCTGACAGATTTCAGTCTTCTCTTCACATGTCTTGATGCCTTCATATTATCCTTAGAACTGTTCACTTTGACGATCACAGTCTGATTGTCACAGCTTCATCGTAATAGCGATGCACGGTTTTTCAACCACCGCAAATCCATCAAGAGCTCACGAAGCCATTCGGTTTTAACAGTGGCAGTATCTAATGCTGTGAGTTCTGCTTCCATTGTTGACCTCGTTAAGATGGTCTGCTTGCAAGACTTCCATGAAACAACACCACCTCCAAGTGTGAAGACATATCCACTTGTGGTCTTAATCTCATCAGCATCAGATATCCAGTTTGAGTCGCTATAACCCTCCAGTACCCTGGGGTACCCGGTATAGTGAATGTCATAGCTCATAGTACCATTTAGATAGCGCATTACCCTCTCAAGAGCATGCCAATGATCATCTCCCGGATTGGAAACAAAACGGCTTAGTTTGCTCACAGCAAACGAGATGTCAGGCCTAGTACCGCTAGCTAAATACATGAGAGAACCAATTATCTGAGAATATCTCAATTGGTCTCTGGCTATTCTCCGATTCTTCCTAAGCAACATGCTAGGATCATAAGGTGTTGGAGAGGATTTGCAGTCGCTATAACCAAAACGACTCAAAACCTTTTCCACATATTTGGATTGTAACAATATAATCCCACCATCATCACCTCTCAACAACTTGATGTTCAAGATAACATCAGCTACTCCCAGATCTTTTATCTCAAAATTCTGAGACAAGAAACCCTTGACTTCCTTAATCACATTAAGGTTGGTCCCAAAGATTAGTATGTCATCAATATACAGACATAGAATGACTCCCTCGCCCCCATCATGGCGATAATACACACATCTGTCAGCTTCATTCACAATAAAGCCTGCAGATGTTAAAGTTCTGTCGAACTTTTCATGCCACTGCTTAGGTGCTTGTTTAAGACCATACAAAGATTTCAACAACTTGCACACCTTTCCTTCTTGACCATCTACTACAAATCCATCTACCTGTTCTATGTAAATTTCCTCGTCCAACTCTCCATTTAGGAAAACCGTCTTAACGTCCATCTGATGAATGAGAAGACCGTGTGAGGCAGTCAGAGATAGTAGTACTCGAATAATGGTCAATCTAGCCACAGGTGAGTAAGTATCAAAGAAATCTTCGCCTTCCTTTTGGGTATAACCCTTGGCCACAAGTCGTGCCTTGTACTTCTCGATAGTACCATCAGGCCTAAGCTTCTTTTTGAACACCCACTTACATCCTACATGTTTATAACCATAAGGACGCTCAGTGATCTTCCAAGTTCCATTAGAGATAATTGAATCCATTTCACTACGGACTGCTTCCTTCCAATATTCAGTGTCTGGAGAAGCATATGCTTCAGAAATGGTACTTGGAGTATCATCCACAAGGTACACAATGAAATCAGGACCAAAAGACTTTGCAGTTCTTTGTCTTTTACTCTTCCTCAAAATTTCATTGTCTTCCTTCTCAGGAATTTGCTCAGGGGTTTGCTCAAAATATTCCATTGGAATGGCAGGTTCAGAAGTTGTATCAGGCTCCTGACTTGATGAAATAGCCATATCTTTCATCTGAAAAATATCCTCAAAGAATGTAGCATCTCTGGACTCCATAATTGTACCGACATGCACGCCAGTACTCCGCATTTCACCACTAGAAATCTATATCCAACGCTATGATGAGCATAGCCTAGAAAAACGCAATCCACGGTTTTTGGTCCAAGCTTACGCTTTTTGGAAATTGGCCCATTAACTTTCGTCAGACAACCCCAAGTGCGCAAGTATGAAAGTGATAGTCTTTTCTTCTCCCATTGTTCATATGGGGTTATCTCTTTATTCTTTGTGGGAACCCTGTTTAGGACATGACATGAAGTCAATATAGTCTCCCCCCCACCATGCTTTGGAAAGACCCGCTGTTTCTAACATGGCATTAACCAAATCTGTTAGAGTGCGGTTCTTTCTTTCAGCAACCCCGTTTGACTGGGGTGAATAGGCATACGTCCTCTCATGGATTATTTCATGTTCCTCACAGAATAAATTGAACTCATTAGAAAAGTACTCGCCGCCACGATCAGACCTAACCCTTTTGATTTTCTTTTGAAGTTGGTTCTCATCTTCTGCTTTATAGATTTTAAAGTAGTGAAGAGCTTTATCTTTAGTTTTCAAAAGATACACATAACAGAACCTAGTGGAGTCATCAATCAAAGTCATGAAGTATCAATTACCACCTTTTGTCAACACACCATTCATCTCACACAGATCTGAATGTATGAGTTCTAATGGTGCCAAGTTTCTTACCTCGCGGCCTTATGAGGCTTACGAGGCTGCTTTGATTGAACACAAACTTGACACTTAGAACCTTTGGCAAGGATGAATTTCGGGATTAACTCTAAACTAGCTAATCGCGTCATGCAACCAAAATTTATGTGACAAAGTCGTGAATGCCAAATAGTAGTCTCATTACCACTGAAAACATCGTTCACAACATTATTACACAAATCTGAAAGAGATAGGAGGAACAAGCCTCCACACACATAGCATTTACCAACAAATTGTCCACACTTGGACATTACAAATTTATTGGACTCAAATACCAGTCTAAAGCCATCTCTACACAGAAGAGATCCGCTCACGAGATTCTTATTGACAGATGGCACATGATGCACGTTCTTCAGTTGCACAATCTTCCCCGAAGTAAACTTCAGATCGACCGTGCCAACACTATGAACAGTGGCATGTGACCCGTTCCCCATTAGAACGGCTGAATCCCGAGTGACCTGGTAAGAAGAGAACAATGAAATATCAAGACACACATGTATATTAGCACCAAATATCTATCCACCAATCCAGATTGACATACGGAAAGAACAAAGAGGTAAATTACCATACCCGATGTTCCGCCTCGAGAGTACCAACAACAACATTAGCAGACTTAGAATTCTGCCCTTGCTGATTCTTCCCACCCTTGCGTTGACTGCAATCCTTGGCCCAATGACCAGGTTCGTCACACACAAAGCAAGGGCTATCTTTTGTCTTCTTCTTCTTCTTCTTGAAGCTAGTTGTTTGTGCGGTCTTGTTCTTGCCTTTGAACTTTTGAGCTTGGCCATTCTTTTTCTGTATCACATTGACACTAGAATGTCCCTCATTACCTCTAATGTATGTATCTTTTGCCATCGCCTTCTCTTCAACATCAAAAGAACCAATGAGATTTTCAACAGAAAACTCTTGTCTCTTGTGTTTCAGGGAAGTAGCAAAATTCCTCCAAGAAGGAGGAAGCTTGGCAATAATGCCTCCCGCGACAAACTTGTCCGGTAACACACATTTGAAGTGCTCTAGTTCTTTGGCCATGGATTGTATCTCATGAGCCTGCTCAACTACTGTAACGATCACAACCATTCTATAGTCATGGTATTGCTCCATGAGATATAATTCACCGCTCGCATCCAAACCCCAAACTTGGCCTCAAGTGCATCCCACATCTCTTTCCCGCTTTGATCACCATGTATGCATCAACTAACTTCTCACCAAGAACGCTAATCACGGCACCTTTAAAAGGTTATCGCACCTCGAACGCTTGCTCTGCTCAGAGTAAGTGTTTCTTCAGCTTGCCACTTGCCACATGAAAACGCTCATGGCGCTTAGCCAAAGCACCATCTTGGTGCGCCACCTCTTGTAATTCGCACCGTCGAATTCAGAGGGTTTTAGCGCAGCAAAAACCATTGACTAAAAATGCCTAAAATAAGGTTTTGGATTGTTGAAAGTATGAGCATTTTTCAATTACTTTAATCCGAAATATAGTAGATAAATCATGAGAATTACTCTAGTCATTTTCGCAAAGTAAATGAACAAGAACACTATAGCCATACTAAGATCCGTATGACATAAACTAGTATACCTATCTCGGTGTTCAAGTTAACAATGATAAGAAAACTAACCAACAAATATGTGTAAGATAGACATACCCTGATGCGAGAAGGAGTAGCGGCAGAGGAGTTCCGATCCAAAGAGCGCAGCAGGAGTCTTGTCGTTCGTCATGGCGTAGTGGTAGTAGTCGTGCAGTTGATGTAGACGTAGCAGATAAACGAATGAAGAAGAAGAAGCGAGCAGTCGCGCGAACGCTCCCAAAAACCTTATTCGTCGTCGCTCGTGCAAGCTTTCGATGACGAGGGTTCCGGAGGCCTGCTCTCACGGTGCGACCGTACACGCGCCTCGCCGGGATGGAGATCACCAGAGACAGCAACAAAACCAGTGGTATACTATTGTCTTTCGTGGAGAGTGTTCATCAACCAGAAGAACAAGTGCTCTGTTCCATATAACCCAGATACTAGAAACGGTCACCATTACTCACTGGTAACTGAACCGTTAAGTCACTAGTAACCGCAGCCATTACCCAGTCACTAGTAACCGCAACCATTACTGCTAACGATTTCTGAAACAGAGCATGTTCTACTTAATGGCAACAACAAAGAGACTAGAAACGGTGACCATTACTCACTAGTAACTGAACCGTTACTGCCAGCCGTTTGTTAATGCCATTAACTGCGAGTCAGTGTGTTTCGATTTTCGAATAGATAAAGAAAAACGCGTACGCACCCGACACGCCTGCGTACGCGCGCATATGCACACGCACCGCACGGCTCGGCTCGGCGAGGCGAGCGAGCGAGCGAGCGCGTGCATGTATTGGCTCTCTCCAATTCCACAAGGGGGCTACCACGTTCCACATTTTAAAGTGGTGTAACTCCCATTCAACTCTCCATATGTGACTAAATAGTTTTAGCACATGCACATGGGCCTTTGGGATTTTTCAGGAATTGATTAGGATTAAACATGGGCCCAACCCGTATTAATTCCAACACTTTCATCTCTCATCCACCTCTTTGTCCTGCCTTCCTCTCGTCACAAATTCATCTCACCTATGTGATTCTGGACTCCTCCATCTCGCCAGCAGCCGGCTCACTCGTTTGTCCCTAACAGAAGCCTCTTGCCTCGCCTGAATCCCTGTCTCCCCCGTTCGCCCCAAAGTATTCCTCCTTCCCGAGTACGCTTGCGGCCTCGAAGCGAAGGGGCCCTTCTCTCGCTGGCGTGCTCCTCCTCCTACCCCCGTCTACTGGAGTGGCGCCGAGTGGAGATCCATCCATATGGACTTGGAATGATTCCTCCCCTATTGTTGGTAAGGAAGCCGTAGCTTGCTTGATTGCTGCTTGATTGTTGTTCTTTTTTTTTTCAAGAATTGAGTTTTTGTTTCTTGGGGCCTTTTCTTTGCTGCGTGATAACCCTACTGTTTTAATCCATTCATCCACCCATCCATGGATTGTTCGATCTCAGTTGAGTGGTAAGGGCCTTTTCTTTGCAGTGTTTTTATGAATATGTTGCATAAAGTGTTTTTTTGTTGCAATTCGACCTTCTCTTGTTTTCTTCACTCCCTTTCAGATCTCGCATTTCTTGTTTTTGTTGTGACCGTTGAAAAAAAATGCACACGTTCTCCAGGTGTTTTCTTTTGTTTTGATATGTTACATCCTTCAGTTCTTTTTGTTGCGACCATTCAAAAAAAATATTGCGACCGTTGGAATAAAATGTTGCACACGTTCTTTATTTTTGTTGCGCCTAGCACATGGCCATGTTGTGTTTGTGAAATTAAAATGTTTTATAAATAAGGACTGTCTATTTATAAAGGTGACTGGAATTTTCTTAAGCATAAGTCACGTTTTTTATTCATTGGATCAATATCCGATTATATGACACATTAATCTCTACATAAATCCAATGATCATAACAAATGATTTAAACTTAAAAAAATTTCAGGCGACTTAAAAGTAGCGAAACTGTTATAAATAAGTTTTAAATATTACAAATTTTTAATGTTGATCATGTTACGTTGCATTTTTTTTTGCTAAAATCCTGATTTCGTTTCGCGTGTGATGTGTTTGTGCTATCGGGAGAAGTTTTGTTTCACGTGCGAGATGAACGGCTGAACAACATCCTGCGAAATTAGACGTACGATGCCGTACGATCGCGCCCTTTAGAAAAACGGTGCGCCTAAAGCCTTAAACCGCGGCAACTTTGAAGAACAACACACATGGTATCGGTATGCCGTATGCGCAAAGCCAAAAGCCAACAAGTCCTTCTGTTCTTATCAATTTCGTGCAAGTTAATTTGTTGCTACATGGGCTCCATGCACAGGTATCGAGTTAGAGCGCTCCTATCCTATACGTACGATATAATAACGTCCGATTGCGTTACGACTGATCAAATCCTGCGCGTGTACGCTTCCTGTGTCAGGATCAAGAACAGGTACGTTTGTAAGCGCGTACGCGGGAAAAAAATAGTCCTACCTCTTCCGATTGAGTTATCAGTTCCAAGTATCATTATGGCGCATACAAATCTACTATCATTATGGCGCATACAGATGATCTACTGACACAAATAGCGAAATAGATTACCTAGCCATAGATCGACCAGCTGTACCGCAGTACTAACTACTAACAACCTTTATTTAAGTGTGTCTAGCATTACTAATTACGTACTATGAGCCGGTGAAGTTCAGTGAACACGCTGCAACTAGTTAACTCATGGTAAATGTCCCCTTCCGTATGTCATATATGAGTTTCTGATAGGTGTTGATCAGGAAAGGAAACAGATATCTTTTATGAGAGTCAGCGATTGAAGCAAAATATCTCTGTGAAGAGAGAGAGAGATATTTCACAAGTATCTGAGATGAAAATGTCTGATTTAGCCGAGTGGTGGTCGTCTCGATCGTGTACATGAAAACGAGAACTTGATTGGACAGTACACCAGGCTTTTGTAACTGACACTTTCAGAAGTTAAGCCTTTGATATTTCAGAGAGTGCTAAAGTCACACAAGATACTCGTATAAATCTAGCTAGGACTTAGAAATGTACAAACATATATTCAAGTACTCCATTCAACAAATCTACTTGCCAAAGCAATCAACTAGGATAGACAGGAATGCGTCTTCTTGGACGAACAGCGGCGAGCTAGCACTAGCAACCTGATTCTTGGCATCCAAAGCCATGACAGCATCAGCCGTTTCATCACACGGCTGAGCAGGGTTTCAATTTTCGACGAAATTTTGTGAAATTTTGTACATTTCGCTGGAGCTCGAAATTTTTCACTTTCGGTCAAAAAAATTCAGTTGCATATGAATGCAGGCCAAATTCAAACAGAAATCAAAATTTGGTCAAAATTCATCGATTTTTTTTTATGAAATTCAGTCAAATTTGAATGCCAATTTCGGCCATTTATCCGAATTGAATTCGAAATTCGCTCAGCCCCGAATTTTTTGCTCAAACGAAAACGGAAACCTTGTGGCTGAGTGGTAGGAGTACTTACATACTCCGATACCCTCTTTATGCGTAGCAGCTCTCAGATCATATTAGAGTTGAGAGATACGACACGAGCGTGTATAGTATCAAGAACGAAGTAGATTAATCTCGTAGAGAAAATGAAAATAACGATGCCAAAATAATCACAATGAGAGAGAAAGATTTAACAAAGTTGACCGCAAATTCCTTAAACACAACCGCAAAAGAGTACTAGGGATTGTCGCTATCTCACAACCCTCTCGAAACTTTAAGGACCATCGGATTATTGTTCTATACAAGAATCTAGTGCTAAAAACAATCTAGCATCTAATCCTCCGTGTGCCTCTTGCTTTTGATGAGTTTGTTTGTAACTTGTGTTCTCATAATCACCCCTATGACTTTATATAGTACCCCATATTAGGATTTATATAGGAATCTTTGTAGCACACAACTCTGAATCCTAGTTGATTAGGATATGAGTTAACATACTCCACAATATACTCCATAATCTTCACATTGACTCTCATTATTTGAAGTCACCGTGCTCCTCTAAAAACTCGGTCCAAGTTAGCTCCGCCTTTTTTGTTTTCTTTTCTCCCATCTTTGAGAGTGCCCCACTATAGGGGCTCATGCACATAATCATAATGTGCATGTTGGTGCCTAGGCTAGACCTTCCGATCCCTCCACCTGAGAGCTTATTCATTATGTAGTTTGGTTAGCCACACCATCTGTTCTTACAACCCTCCACGTCATAGATTTATACCGTCTCTGAGCCCGTCTGCTTGCTAGCACCATGTGGTTGGTTCCACCACATCTTTCTTCTTTCCATAGCTCGCACTTTCACCTCTACGACCGCTAGAGTTTGCAAACATATTTGTAGCTCCGCACATAATTGTAGATGAGATCTAAGTACCTACCGTTGATGATACGGTTTCTTTCTACTGACCACGATTTTTATCAGACATCCAATTAGTTGCTTTAGATATTTTTTATGATTACCTATCATTTGCAAGTAACTTGTATGACTTCACCCAAAGTGATACCTTATAACCTTCGAGTTCAAGCAACCTCGCATATATTATATGACTTACAGGGTAAATTGGACTTCTTCCAAATAAATAACATCATGCGGTCATGCCGGTCTAGTTCTAGCGGGCCTTTGGTGGCCCGGCCGAATTGCCTGGCCGGGCCTAGCCGAATCCGCGCCATCCAATCTCGTGAAAAAGCGTTGGACGCATTCACGAATCACGGCGTGGCTCGTGGAAAACCCGGTGCGAGCGAGATCGAACCGACGCGCGTTGGTGGCGACGTTTGCGATGCCCCCAGCACGCGGACGAGGCGAGAAAGATCGCAGGCGGTGTTGCTCACACGTACGGCCGTCAAGTCCGGGGCTCCGTCGCTAGCTGTTCTCTCAACGGCGCGCGGACTCATCCGGCGGCCCAGCCACCTGCCGCGTCCTCTTCAGTCCCGTCAGTCTGGAGAGAGGACTCAACCCAACCGGCAGGTTTCTCCTTTTCTTTTCATCAGTTAAGTAGCGCGATAAGCTGCAGAATAAAACTTCTGTTTGTATATGTACATCAAGTCTTGTCCTTGCCTTTCAGGCTTTCACATATGAATGCATGCGGTACTTCATATGCTTCCAAAAGACCATAGCACCCACAGGCTGCACAACCCACTTGATTTCAGGTCAAACATCAAACTCATTCGCTTACTGAATATATTGATCCAGTCGTCGCAACGATCGATCAATGGTTAGTCGAGTAAAACCAAAAAAGAAAAATTAATAAATTCCTTTTTCACAGGTATTTCAGGCTCAGTTCTTCTGGATGCTCCATGTTCCAATCCTGCCTCCCGAGGGAGATCTCCAGGTTCGGTGCATACGTGTCGTCCGGAGGCAGCTCCAAACTTGCTAGAGATGGAGATGACCTTGCTGGGCTTGAACAGTTGGTAGCGATCGCCTCGACACTCGCATGTACCGCCCCCGTTGGCAGGTGGACGGTGACCTCTTCTTGAGCCTCCTATTCATGATACAATGCACATGACGATATACACGCATGAATTGTTTTTCTTCTGAAGGAATATATATACATGAATGAATATTACGATATATGAATTTTCATCATTTCATAGAGGATCGGTATATTAATTCAAAAAAAAAAAGAGGATCGGTATATATCGTACTTTATTTCTCCCTCTATGTATATGAGGAGATCATAGTATTTGTGCTTACTAGTACTGTTTCATGGCCAACTTCTAATCCAAGTTCCAACGGAAGTGCTAAGTCGCATGCATGTGGCTTTTCGTTAATGCCTGTGATCTCATACATAGATGTGGGAAAATAATGTGTACCTGAGTATCTTGAAGCACTGGTGAGTAATTATGTCTCTGACACCGGTGCAATGAGTCAACAATCGCAACACCTTTTTCCAGTACTGGTGCATGGTCAGCCCTCCTGTGCCCAAGAAATTAAGACAGTTCTTATCAATTTCATCTAGGAGCACCTTGTTAAAATAAATAAAATTAACTGTTAATAATTTAATCCATGGTCAGAGACAACACAGGATATATAGTTTAGGAATAAGATATTTTACCTTCTCAACCATAGCAAAAGTCCAATTTTAACTCTAAATTATAAAACCGTCCGGATTACTCAACTATCAAAACCGGATCAATAACACCACATAGTGGTTCCGTAAGCGTTTTTGCCCTGCTGACCGCTGTCATCGTTTAAAATTGTCACGGTGGTAAAAACTGCCATGTGACCATACTTTGCCACATCAACCCCAATATATCTTTCTCTTTCCCCTTTCTCTTCCTCACTCCCAATCTTAGTCTCGCCCATGACAGGGGCACCCGCCACTTCGGCCACCCTCGATCCCTCCGGCGACCACCTCCGGGCCCACCACCTCGTCTTGCTTTGCACGAGATGGTGCCAAGTAGGTGAATTTGGCCGGCAATGGAGGTCCACGACTCCATGTTCCAGAGCAATTAATTCAAGGAGTAAGCAGAACACATATCTAAGCATTCCGCTTGGTGAGCAACCGAGCACCCATGTAGATCTGCAGTACTGCTCTTCCCCAACTCCAATTGAGCTGCTTCCACCGCCGTTCTCAACTCCGATCTTCCCGACATTGCCGAGAAACAACTCACATGCCTCGATTCAAACCCCAAAAATACCACGACATCCTCATCCTAAGCTAGCTTTCAAAGACAAAAGGAAAGCTTAATTACAAAACAAGACAAGCAATGGTGGGAGGTGCAGCTGTGTGCATCCCGCCAGTGGCATGCGGCGGCACGACGAGGTAAGCTCGGTGGGTGCGCGATGCAGCAGGCAGCGAGCGGCGTGGCCGGCCCGGTCGAGGCGCAACGCGGCGTCGTAGTGCCCGCATGAGGCACATCGAGCACAAAGAGTCTGAAGCCATGGAGACTTGGATTGGAGAGAGATGTTGTCAATGGTGGGAGCTAGATACGAAGGATTGAATAAGAAGTGATGACATGTATGGTAAGGTGATTTTTTTTTTGGTGTTTTTTTCCTTAAGAAAAATGACATTGATGCCACCTGACCACATATTTGATGATGGGACTGTCTATTCATAAGTTGTCATTGGACCATTGGATCAATATCCAATCATATGACATCTATTGGATCAATATCCAATTATATGACACATCAATCTCTACACAAATCTAATGATCACAACAAGTGACTTAAACTAAGAAAATTTCAGGTAACTTAAAACTAGCAAAACCCTTTGCTGATTAGGATGCTAGCCAGCATAAAAACCAGGGTGGTATCAGTAAAGGTGTTATTTGATCCAATTTTGATAGTTGAGGTCGAATGGTTTTATAGTTTATGATTAAAATAGGACTTTTGTGAAAGTTGAGAGGATAAAATGAACTTATTCCTATAGTTTAATTATAGCTGCACACAGATCATAATGCGTAGCATAAACATCTCGCACATCTTTATGCAGAGGTAATTAACATCTTCATGGACCTAGCTAGCCAGGAGAAAAACTATGGAGCATAGTACGGTTATGTGTAAATTTAGGGTTTGTTTGGAATGCAGGATTTCCATGTGAAATAGTTCAATTTCCACGTGAATCGAAAAAAATTGCAGCGATTCCAACTTCCAAGCCCTTTCCTGCAACATATAACTAACTACGAGCCCTTTCACATACATGCTTTATCATTGCAGACATGCACGAACACACTTCCATATTTCTTTGTTGCTTTGCTCACTGTTTAATCTGTGACACGTACAGTCACGGCCTTGGGGCGTTGCGTTGTATATGGGAACATGCATGCCTTCATTTGTCCCTACAGCACATACAGATGAGCAGCTACCGAGGCACGGACAACCTGGAATACTGACCTAACCGATCCATTTTTGCATGCATGACACCAACTGACCAGAACTCAGAAGCCAACACTATTGCAAGCTAGACCCTCCAATCCCCCATATCTGCCATGCATGCATTGAACGATCGATCTCCTATGCTATCGATCCACAGCTTCTCGCCTCGAGAAACGCGTCCCTGTACTTACCTAGCTGGGGCCTTAGCTTCTGGAGGTTCCGTTCCATTCAGTTTCATCATGCATGCAAATGGATCGATTAATCATGATCGCATCGATGACCAGAAGCGAGAGAGAGAGAGAGAGAGAGAGAGAGAGAGAGAGAGAGAGAGAGAGACCGGAGAAAGAGCTTGCAGATCAGCAGTCGAGCATTATGAGTGAGGTGATGCATGTGGACTCGGACAAGCAGAAGCGTGCATGGGCACGTGACGACACGGGGAAGAGGTCGGCAGGGAACATATGCGCTGCAGCGAAAACACTAGTTGTCGCTCAGTGCATGCCTGGGAGGCTGGGAGCCTGCGCTACTACTACTCAATCTGAATTTTATCAGAAAGGAAGTGTAGGAGAGCTGAGGGAGAACAAGACAGCCTTACAGAAAATTGGGGAGCTAGCCAGGGCGGTTATTTTCTTCTAAGGATTATTATGTCCAGAAATTTGTGTGTATTTTATGGCTATTGTAGCAAGGTATGGAGCATTACTGATTAATTGTTTCGATTTTCCCCCTACTTGGCCTGTTTTGTTGGCGCCAAAACCACTAGGGATGGGTTTCTACGCTCTTCCAAAATGAAAGCTGCCGGAAGGTAATATCAGCTGGCAATTGCAGAATTAGTGTGCACCTAGTATTAGTTATCTCAGATACTTTATGATCTACACAGTTCTTTTAAGACAATGCTCTACGGTGTGCAGTGCATGAAGTAAGTTTTGTTAGCTAGAGCTAGAGCACAGTAAACCATGCATGATTATTTATATTCTAGACTCAAGTGTAGAGTTTGGTCAGTCAAGCAACTTTATATATAATAACAGTTTGTGTTAGTATTAGAAAAGTGCAACCACAATATGGCTCGTGTCTCAGGTTCAACCAAATCAATATACGAAGTAGATTAGTGATACAGCCCATATATATATAGTCAGGGTCGCATACGTCATCCTTCAAACACCAAATATAAGTATGTTTTGAACTCAATCCATTTTGTTGTGATACTAAGTTGAGATTTATGCATTGGCAGGCTTTGCCAATACACTGGGTGTTGTTCCCTTTTATTTCTACAAATAACAATATAAATGTTGTCGTGTTTTTTTTTTTTTGGGGCGGCTGTTGCCGTGAGTTGTGCAGAAAATACCCAAACATATAGGCACATGATGTTCTTTTCCTCTTGTCAGTAGGTATATAGATTGAATTAACATTGTAAAAAGAAGAAAAAAAGTGTAGTCTGCCCAGATTAGACAAAGATCTATGGCTTGCTGCTATTGTGAAGCACGTGCAACATGCGCAAATAACCTTTCAACGCATGGAAACGAAACTTACAAATGTGTGAAGAATGGTTCATATTTATGCATGTTCCTTTTGAAAATTTTGCATTTCAAGTGCAAAGCAAAACAATGCAGAACAATGTTAATTACTTGGATGGAACCTCATCTCTAATTATGTGCATATATACATAAAAGAAACCAAAACTTTAAATTTATCAGTAGTTTTACTTGTAACCAAACAGATCCTATTTTAAAATACAGATGCGTGTATGCATATGGCGACTTATAATTAGTAGTTCATGTATTTTCTCCCTAAATATATAATTTGCAAGTTAAGCAGTAGAAATGGCATGTAAAGGTAAAGCCCACGGATAACAGCAATGGACAGATTAACAAGTGATGAAGTTGACAGGCGGACAGACCTCGGGGGAATGGGTGGAGAAGGTGATGGTACTACTGCCAGTGGGGCAGTTGCTGTTGACGCACAGAGGAAATAAGCAGCGGAAGTAGTCGCCGCGGCAGGCGGCGCAGAGGCTGCGGCAGGCGAGCTGCAGATCCCAGCCATGTCGTCACATGGCATCGGTACCACCCCACCACCACCGCCTCCTCCACCTCCTGCTTCCACTGCCACCTCCATCCCTGTCGCCGTCCTCATCTGCTGCTGCTGCAGCAGCTGCGCCTCGCCTGCAAACGCGCGCAATGATCGATCGATCGATCATTCATGGTACGGCATGAAATAGGACGGCCGGCTGCGCTTTGCGCGGCACGGGCCGGGCTTCTTTCTGCTGGTACTTGGCAATGGAGGATGTCTTCAGGGAAAGCTATAGGTATACCTGCGGTGATGTGCGGCGACGATCTGTCTGTGCCCTTCACTGTCCTATACATCTGCAAGTGAAGGCGAGGAAATTAACTGATTAATTAGGTGCTTATGTTACATGATGATCTTAGCTTGTGTAGTTACATATGCGAAGGTGGTGAAAGGATATATATCTTGTTTCTTGTCCTGGCTATAGCTAGATGCCGTTTGTTTGTCACTTAGTATACTTGACCAGAATTCACCAGAGACAAAATACATTTGTAGTTACCAATAGTAAGAACTCCCATAAAAGTGGCGAAAAAAACAAAAAGAAGCCATCATGCGCAAGATCCACCATGTTTTTTTCCTTCTTGCATGGTGGTAACTTCTCTCTAGCTATCCCCTCCTTTTTTTCTTTCTCTTTTTATACGTACCTGGAGGTGGCTCTTGACATGCGCCAGGGTCAGATCCTTGACGTTCATCAGCTCCAGCACCGACTTCGGCGTCGCTCCTGCCGGCAGCGCGACACGGCCGCCACAAAAAGCAGATCGCCAACAGCCCGTGAGAATTGAGCATACATGGATGAAGAAACTTAGGCAAAAGGAAAGGAAAATGTGGCTGTGCACATGCAGTCGCAGATCACAGAAAAGCCATGGCAGTACGGCGCATAGTGATGTATATATGCTTACTCTCGTGGCCGCCGAGGAGCTCGACGGCGTGCACGAAGCGTGCGTGGAGCGCGGTGGTCCACCGCATCCGCGGCGCCCGGACGCTCCTCTTCGAACCCGGCAAGGACGTCCTGGCCGCACGCTTGAACGCGCATCCCTGCGGCTGCAGATGGCTATGGCGGCTGGCGTCGGCATGCGCCGGCGTCCCAAGCCCCAGGCTCAGGCCCGGGGGCTCTGCGCCGGAGCTAGGGTTTGCAAAGAACCCTACTTCGCCGCTTCCTTCTGCGTATGTCCCCGCGTTTGGTTCTGTCGGCAGAGGCTTCACCGCCGTCGGTACGTCACAGGATGCCGCAGACGAGACGGCTGGCGGGCTTATCCGGAGAGAGAGATTTGGCAGCTGATTCCTTTGCAGCATTGCAAGATCAAAACTATGGGGGATTCACAGCTCAATGATCAAACGGAAGACTATAAGCTTAAGCTAGTAGCTAATCTTCTACTTGTTGGGATCAAATGGTCATATACTGCATGAATCAAGAGAGAGCCATGGAGGAGGAGGAATTATATCGGTGATCAAAGAAGAAGAGGAAAGAAGAAGAGAGGAGAAAGAGAAAAGGAGATGAGGAGAGATGGCAAAGGCAGGACAGTGGAACAGTCAGTAAGAAAGAGAAAGGGAGGGGTGGGGTGAGTGGTGGATTTCAACAAAGTAGTAGTGGTGAAAAGTAGTGAGGAGGGAAAAAGGAGAGGCTTGGAGCCTGGGGGTAGTGTAGTGATGAGCGCAAAAAAAGATGTGGTGATTAGATCATGAGTGGTTTATGATTTGGTGCCTTGGGAATGCTGCTTAAAGAGAGTGTATGTAAACTTTGGAGGGCAGGGTGTATAAGCTGAAGGTACTAGCACTTGAAGAAGGCCATAATGGAGCTACAGTTGCGGTTCCTGGTGGACCTGGTCCTCATGTGCAAGCTGACAATGAAACGTATATAGTATGTGTTTGATCTAAATGTTCAAAACTAGTCCATCTCTCCAAGATAATAAAAATTTCTGATGGATAGATTACTTCAGTTATTTTATACCTGATGGCTCGTATATAATGGGGATGGGTGCTAATTATACGTGTAATCAAACCACATTAAGTGTGAGCAAGGATATATTGTTTAGTAGTCTTCCATATATGTAGCTTGAATATATGGAAATTATATGGGTAAATTTATCATAAAAGATATTATCATAGTATTGCACTTTTATAGCTTTTTAAAAATATATGATAATAAAATTTAGTGTTCAAAGTGGCATCTTGCTGACTTTGAAACTTTGAAAGTGGAAAATATCAACTATCTAGTGACTGGAGTGAGCAACTTGGTGCATCCCAACGTAAACTGAAAATCGACCATCTTGTCTGTTCAAAATCTATCACAGTGAAAGAACGGTGCATGCTTTTTAAACCCTTGATGGTTTGATAGGACACACAGAACCTCACGTAGTTGTTGCTGGCTCCACGACAGCCTGCTCTGGTTACAGGTTTTGTAGTGTATGTTGACTGCTGAGCTTTCAGTCCTACAATTAATGGTCTTGCAAATCCTAGTACTATTTTTTGAAGGCTGAAACCCTACTAGCTACCACCAAATATGTTCACCGCTAGCTAGTCTCTAACACCATGATATAACTTAGATTTTAGAGGTTGTCTAGCACTTGAGACTTGAGAGATGGTTTTTGTTTTCTGGTGAGTGGCCCAATATTGAAACATGGTTGGGACTTGCTAACTATCCTAGCCAACCAGGGCTATGGATTGTGCTGCACAGATAGGTAGCTTTTGATCTGAAGACAGAGGTCTGCAGGTGCAAGGACCAATACGGTGTGAGATGTGCTGACAGCCTCTTTGGAGGTGCATCTTTCAGCAAGGCAGAGGTATAATGCCCCCAGCTGAGGGCGCTGGGGATCTTTCCATATTCATGAAAGGAAAAGGGCTTGTGACGATGGAACGCTGCAGGTCGAAATGAATGTGGAAGAATGCGACAACGCGATATGGGGCACGGGTACGCGAGTCTGACATGAGAGTCGATCCACCAGGACAGGAACGAGTGGCAAGGTGATCAGCAGCAGCTAGCTCTAGCCTGGCACGGCAAGCTACCAAGACCATCTTTACTAATGGTTATTCATCATCGCCATTGCGTATGCTTAATTTATATCTTTGAAAATTAAACAAGACTCTACTGTCTTGATATTCCAAGCTATCGCGATTAAGGATTCTAACGGGTTAAACAAGACCTGTGTATTGTTATTACCTTGGCCACTCGTTGGCCCTCGTATTTCACTTCGTGCAAACCACAGCGCCTATGTATTCTAATGGCACGTAAGGAATTAACTCCATGTAAATTCCTGGCTCCGTGGCCGTAAACGTGTACAGATTAACTGTAGTCGGTAATTCTCCTGTGTGCAAACCTGCAAAAGTGTACCCACGTACTCGTAATCCATACGAGGCCGAATCATCACGCACGTGTGGCCGTCACGTGAGCCCAAGGGGATAATAGATTAGGGCCTATCATCCCCTAGATAGGAGTAGAAATAAATGGGGGCAAAAGTACGACTCCTACGTTCCGATCTCGTCGTCTCCGCATTGCACGATTAGTTTAAGGGTCATGCGTCAATTAGCCTCCAAAAGAAACCCTGCATGCATGAGCATGAGCATGTGAACAACAACAAAAACTCGCGCGGCACACTGGAGGAAAGGTGTGGCGCGTACGGCGATTCCGACCACGTACTGTTTGTAATGTCAGCAGCTGGGGAGATGGGAACAAGGGAGAATAACTTCTCGAGGCGATCGAGCACACCGCGCTAATTAAACAAACGGACTAAACAAAGATGAAAGTTTTTTTTTTGGTTCGGTTATTTGTTTAATGCGGATACGTAGCCCCGGTCAGCGCCTAACGCGGCGTGTTCCTCGGAAAGTATGCGCGACCTTTTCGATCGCTTTGCTAATTCCCGTGCGGCATGCACTTAATGCTAGCTGCGCCTGTACGTACGTATGTGCGTGCTCTCATCTTGGCCTGCGGTGCTATGTTGGTTTTGGTCTCGTTTAGTTTTTGTTTAATCCTTGTTGTGAGTCGGTAGCTCTGTCTCTTTGTTGCGCTACTACGGTAAATGTAGTGTACATGTACTCCGTATGGGTTGGATCGTGTACTTGTCTTCGCTTTTCATTCAGTGAACTGATGTGCTTTTTTACCACGATTATGTTCAGTATTAGCTGTATCATCTTAAAGAATAAAGCGATCGATCATATGCACAGGAGGACTTGCTTACTGGGATGAGAGACTCAGAGACCTGATATGATGTGAACGTGGCACAGGTCCTATGCCCATAAACTACTGGGATCCGCATGTCCGGTGCAAATGACATTATTCCTATTTCTTAGTTTAGACCAAAAGTCGCTTCTGAAAAGCACTACAGGGAATTGCGGGGGCCAATGAGCTGAGCCTGCGTGCCTAACAGCGAAATTAGCTTTTCTTCAAGGGAAGTACTGTAACAGAGAAATTAGCATGGCACACCCCTTATGGAAATCTTAGGTACTGTAGTCTGCTACATGGCCGTGGGACTCTGCTGGCACGTCTAATTCACCAATAGCTAGTGTCGGGCGGTTCGCAGTCCAAAGCCAGACCATGCGTGTCTCTAGTGGGAAGGCCAAAATCAGAGAGAGGAAACACGCACCCAGTTCCTAAACTAGCATTCTTATAATTAAGAATCATACTGTTTGCCTATATATGTTCCCTTTGCAATTTGCATGATTAATCAATGTCCTATATTGATAGGAAATCACTGTTGTGAGTGTTCGGTGTGCTTAAGGACGTGTTGTTTGGGTCACGAATGCCTTGCGAGCAGTTTGCAGTGCCATGTGCGATCCTTAATTTATCCCGATCGTGTTCATTGTACAATCACATCGATCGATCGCCCACTCGCACGCTTCCGATATTCCATGGGAATTAGTAACCCAACACGGCGCCCCGCACTATGTTTGCATCCGTTCGATCGTCTCCGAGTCTGTGCGCTGCACGTACTCGACGATCGATCGATGGCGTGTGTGGACCTCGGAACACCGTGGTCTCCCCCACCTTTTCGAGCCCTTCCTTTTCTTTCTTCCAAAGGCGCAGCGCGGGCTCCAGTGACCGTAGTGGTTGGTCGGTGCTGCGCACTGAGCGCGACGTGGCCTAAGGCTGCCGCGCGCCGCGCGCGAGCAGCGCGGCATGTGCGCGCGCGCGCGCAAGCGGTGTGCTGCCTGCAGGATTGGCTGGCCACCCGGCCCCGTCGCGCACGGCCTAGCCCAGCTCCTCCCCTCCCGGCCCAACACGCTCAGCCATCTGTGGCCCGCACCGCGGAAGCGTCCAAGCCGAGGCGGCCCCCAATTTCGGTGGAAAAGCTGACTTTTTCACGCGATTATTGCTCGTTTTCCTACCATTTGCCGGCTCCCCACGGCTTGCGGTTGCGAGCTGTGCTAGTACCTGACAGTTTCCGTGTCAGGTTGATTAAAGCGAAGCAAGGAAACAGCGGGTATGACGAGACCACGGAGCTTTGCTGGATCGACCGTCATGCATGGCTGTGTAATGCGACAACAGCCACCTCGAAGCAGTGGCAGAGGTTGAACCAAAACTTAGTAGGAACCAATATGGTTAATTGTACACCAAATCCTACTGAGCACTTGCTAACTTGCTGCTTGATTAATATATATAAGTAACAACAAAAGAATACTTCATAGTGTGCTTTCAATTTAAAAGTGGGGGCCATGGCCCACTTTATCCTAGCCTAAGCTCCTCCCCTGCCTCCAAGGGTTAGCAGCCAACTGCGTGACGAGCAATTCGTCTGGTGTTTCGGAAAGATCATATTACATTATAAGCCATTTGCTTTCACCGTTTACTTGCACCCAGGCTGCGGCCACATTGCACAGCTAAACCTTCTTGATACGCGTCTGATCTTGCATGAATCAGCGTAGTACAGAAGCGTCTAAGTTGACATACTCACATACATGGTGTGCCTTGTAGCACGTCATGTAAGGTTCATTACTCATTAGTTAGTGTTAGCCGTGGACCTGTGGTATCTACATGCCGTCTCACGTCACCTTGTACCTGTATTCCATAAACTGGTATATGCACACTACGGTAGGGGTACAGGTTTACAAACTTGCTTCTTCTTACAAACAAAAGTAGGCTTGCTTCAAGATTTCTGGATCTGGGGCCTGGGGCCCATGCATGAAATAAACCGATAAAGAAGGGGATACCAGATAAAAATGAACACTTTGTTGAGGCCCATCAGCCCATCTACATGTGTAAAGCCCACTAACATATCCACATTGACCGAGCCTACTTTTACTTAGCGCGATCGGGCGGATGCGACGCGAGCCCAATACCCACCTGCATCTCCAACTCCAAATCGTCGCGCACGTACGGCCTCGGGCGATCCGACCTCGCCGTTGCTCAGACGCCGGAGACGACGACGACGAGGAGGAAGAAGAGATGACGGTGTTCCACTTCCTGAACTGCGCCGCCCTCACCTTCGGCCCCCACGCCGTCTACTATTCCGCCACCCCCCTGTAAGTTAACTCTCTTCCCTCCCTCTCTTTCCATCTCTCCGTATCCACGAGATCCGTATCTCAACCGTATTAGATCTGTGTCTAGCAATCGGTCTGGGCCGTGCTTGGTTGCTTGATCTGGCACGAAGGAGTAGGAATGCCTGGTACTGTCTGTTCTATGTGTGATTTGGCTTGTGGGATGGGGTTTAGTCATTGCAATTGCAGTGAATTTTGCTCAGTTGAGTTGGATCGGCGAGAGAGTGCTTCTATGTGTGACGACGAACTTATATTTGCACTGTTGGCATGGATTTAGGGCTTTGTTGGGTGAATTATGGTCTTCGAACTAAATCTGATTAGCTTTGTCGTAATTACTGTGGTCTGTGACTAGCTCTGAGTGTCGATTATGTTCACTTGATTTGTGTAGTCCTTTTGTGAATTGGAGGGGATCAGGAGAACATGATATAGTAAGTTCACTCTGAAGTGATCCAAGATGAATTGGCCAGAGCTACAGTGCTTAATTATACTCTCAATTGCTTTCTTGAAAGTGGTATGACTCCATACTCCGTAGTGTTGATGGTGCCTGCCCTGGATAAAAAAAAGGTTTATTTCTTAATTAAAATAAGCAAAACATGTTTATTTCCTCTATTTTTACTTCATACGATAGATGACTAGTTCTACACAAGGGAGAACTGAGGATAACAGAGACTGTGGAGTGTGGAACAACACTTTGCTTTAATTTTTTTCTTTGCAGCGACCCAGAAAGTAGTTTCTCCTTTTGTTCTTCTTCTTCTTTCCTTTATGGCAATGTTCTTTAGTTGCATCAACCCCAGACAAGCTTGAACACGATTACTTGCAATTCTTGTTAACAAAACTCCAATTACATGCGAACTACAATATGTATGTATTCTATTAAAGTACATTTACATAGCTCTAAATTTACCTACTAATTAGTCACATATCACGATTACCCAGGATCTGAAATGTTATATGTGTGAGCTGTGACTTTTGTAACAGATCTTACAAGTCCCGGACAAATTCAGTTCGACGCAGTTTCTTGATCCACCTCAATAAATCACAACACTACAAATTTAGTTTCACAAAGCGCCACACTACAAATTTAGTTTCACAAAGCGCCAAACCAATCTGGCATGGCCTTCACATGTGACCATAATGCCTTCCCGACACATTTATAGAAGCACCAGCAGAAAACAACTTTTTACAGATATCTACTAAAACCGTCTTGCCACCTATCCTATTCTTCCAAGAATTCATTTGAAAAAATGTCCAAATAAACCATATGCTATGTGATCTCCAGCTTATCTGGCCTCCAACAGTTAGTTTTGCAAAGGCCAAAATCTAGCTTGGCTTACATGACTACTAGTATGTATAAACAAGCCCCTTATCAATGATCAGCCCAACACCCTCACCCATATCATCTAAACCATCTAGCAATCTTGTTAAACACCCTGCAGTATCATCATTCATCAATGGCAGCATACACCCCGAAGATCTTTGCCCTCTTCGCCCTCCTCGCTCTTTTTGCGAGTTCTGCTATGGCAACCACCAATCTGCAGTACTTCCCACCAATGATTGCAATGGGCACCATGGATCCGTGTAACCAGTACATGATGCAGGCGTTCAGCGTGGGTGGCTCCGCAGCCATGATCATGTGGCAGCCATTGGCTTTCCTGCGGCAGCAGTGTTGCATGCAGCTGCAGGGCATGATGCCACTGTGCCACTGTGGTGCCAGCAGCCAGATGTTGCAGAACACGCAGCAGGTTCTTGGTGCATACTATGGTGCACTCAATCAGCAGCAGATGATGATGAAGATGACGGAGATGGCAATGTGGATGCCATACATGTGCAGCATGCCCCCCGCCTACTTCCAGCTCTTTCCCTGTGGTGGCTGTTGATCAAATAGCGGGTTACATGTACTCCAGCAATATGTCTCACATACTATTGTGTGTGACTCATTAGAAATAAGAACCATTGAATAAGACATGTACTCCAGTAATAAGTTTCACATACTAATGTGTGTGACTCGTTAGAAACAAGAACCATTGAATAAGATATCGATCAGCTGTGTTCAGCTATTCAGTGTTCTGACTCCTGTTTCTCTTTGTTTGCAACAGAAAATTTGCACTTTCAATTCCATGTAGTCAGCGTGTACATATATGTACTTGTGCAAACAACAAGCTGAAGTCTGCCATGATGCAATAATTCCATTCCATTCTTGTTTCTTAGATGTTGGAGCTCTCTCCTAGTCTCCCACATACTTTGCATTCACATCATACCTTCTCATTAAATATGTTCTGCAATTGAGCACTCAGTAGTTTGTACCTATTACCTAACCTGCGAAACATGTACATTAACATACTACTAGTTAGTGCACACGTGAAATCACATGTTAATATATCTTTGAGTAATATTGTGGTTGTTACAAAATGTATTGAGTGATAATAAGTGGAGTGAAGATAAATAGATGGTATGAAAATAAGAGGAGAGTTGGAAGCAGAGCAGTTGTATTCGTTCAAGTGGCATTGATCGTTTGGATGATTGCGTGAATTTTGGCCTTTCATTTAGGGTCAGAAGGTTGCAGACTTGAAATTAGATCATCAAGGAATAGAGGGTTGAGATTGGATGTGTCTGCCAAGCAAAACTGGAAAGAATTTGAAACTGTTTGTTTTATAGATGAAAATATTGTTCTGTATCAAGAGATTCCCTGGACCGCACTTTCTTATTCAATTATTTTTTGCAGGTCAGAGTATGACACCATTGGCACTTCTGTAAAAGCGGCTGCTGTTTATCTTGGAACAGCACTTGTAAAGGTCAGTAACTTGTCCATTTCCTTTTGTAAAAAAAAATAAAATGATAAAATTGGTAAGTACCATGATTGCTAGGCTCAAATGATCTACCATTCATTGATCTGTATTCTGCCCTTATTTGAGAAACTTTTCTTGTTGTTTGATCATGTGCTCTTGTCAGCTACTTTTGTTGATTCAGACAGTTTAATATGTTCTTTGGAATAACCATTCAATTACATTTTTTAGTGGAAACATGAATCTCTTTCTGTAACATATATGCACCAGTTTTGAGAACAAACTGTAGTTTTGAGGGTTGCAGGACACTTAGCAGATAGCTTTTTCTTGAGTTATTTGTCAAAATCCCATATGAGTTATTCAAAGGTTGTCAAATGTCTTTCATTCTGCATGGTTTGTACTGGTTATCTTCCCTGTTATACAGTTTCCTTTGTACGATTTTTTTGTTATAAATTATACAAGTTGAAGCTGTATCATCCTGATATTTTCAGCTTAGCCTGTTTGATATTCTTGGTCTTACTTTTTCTCATTATCGTGCAGTGGATAATGTTTCTTATTTTTTAATCCTTTGGCATACTGCTTATTTGAGCTAATCATCGCTATTTTATACTGGCAGCTTATTTGCTTAGCAACGTTGCTCAAAGTACCTGAGAATGATAGCTTTGATCCTTATCAGGTACATTTTCTGCACTTTCCTTAACAAAACATGCTTGGATTTATCATGTTTGTTGGTGTTCATCTAATCTACCAATTGTTTCCATTTGCAGGAATTAATGAAAATCCTAATTGGGTTTATAGATGTTGCTGGCCTTTATTTTGCTTTGACACAGTTGACTCACAGAAACATCTCCCAGAATCATAAGTTCCAGGCTGTTGGTCTTGGTAAGTACTTAGTTGTCCTTATTCACTTTCTGATCTAATGCTTTTAGCTGAAGTTTGATTTGTCAAATTATCATACTGCATCCTTGGAGACATGTTTTCTTTGACCTTATTTTGTATCTCGACTCTGTACATTCACCTGCCTTACTTCCCATCCAAATTGCTATTTTTTTCCGTGCATACTGTTGCTGATATCTGGACAGCCTTTTTATATACAAAATGAAACCCTCATGCTGACCTTTTGTATGGATTGTCTTAGTACAACATTTGGTTGTGCCAATTTTTTAGCTGCAATGAAGTTTATTTTTCATGCTCATGGCTTTGGCATTGATGCAATTGAAAGAACAGCCGGCTTTTTATTGGCTGCTGATAGCGTTTCTCAGGATATTGAATGTTCTTTGTACTATTTGTTATTGAATTGGGCTGCATATCCTTTAGTTCGTTACTCTGTATAAATGAGGAAACAATGCTATGCTTTCACCTTTTTCCAGCTGCAATTAACTCTATCCTGAGTGGTGACTATCGTTGATGTATTGGATATTTTCGGCGTTTTCAGGTTGGGCTTTTGCTGACTCAGTTCTGCACCGGCTGGCACCTCTCTGGATTGGGGCAAGAGGGCTTGAATTTACATGGGAGTACATATTTCAAGGACTTGAAGCAAATGCCAATCTTGTATGCTACTCAATATAATGTGAAAAATATAATGCCAGATTCCCTGTTTCCAAGAGAGCAACTTCTTAGTGCTCTGACTTATGATGTTTGCTAGGCATAGTTGTCAACAAAAGAACCTACTCTTAAGTGTTTTGGTTATCCCTGATCCCAGAAGACTTAATTTTGTACTTCTGCAGGTGATGACCCTTTCCCTTGCTGCACTAGGATCCTTGATGTGGCTGAGGAAGAACAAACCTAGGACTTTGGTTCCAATAATTTATGCATGTGCTCTGCTTCTGGCAACAATGCCATCTATCACCAGGTTATTCCCTTTCTGTCATGCTCCATCATATGTTTATGTTTTTATTTCGTATATACTTGTTCTGACTTCTGAGATACAAAGTGCTTGATTATGATGCATTAATAGCTAGTAGATGGTGGTAAATCTTTACTATTTGCTGTCAACTATGCTCGAGGTTCCTCTAGCATGATTTATGCCAATTTAGGTTCGTTGGCTTAACACCTTTTTACACTATGCTTAATACCTGATCAATGATAGAAGAGAACAAGATATCCAATTCAGAACATTTCTGATGGATTCCTTGTTTCAGAATTTCTTTGGGTAATCATCCCCATTTTCTTAATTTAGCAAACTAAATTTTCTTGTGTGTTGGATGTACTATCTTTGTCTCCAAGGGTTCGGTATATTCTCATCCTATTAAGTCTAATGTCAGTGCGGTACTCCTTGTGAACCACTGAAACTTGAGTATGTTACACGCTGGACTCTTGCTCTTGGTGATAGCAAAATCCTTACTCTCATGGAGAGGATGACACTTGGAGATGGGACAAATTTTTCTTGGTTTATTTCTCTTCACAATGCCATGCCAACCTGAGGGGTTGGGTATACATATTTATAGGCTGCTACTCAGCTAAGCATATGCCAAGATGCTAGTCTAAGATGCTAACAACTCGCCCTAGATGTTTGTCCTCTAAGATGCTAACAACTTTGTCCTAGATGTCGTGTCCTCTAAGATGCTAACAACTTTGTCCTAGATTCTGGTCAAGATGTTGTCCTAGAGATGCTAACAACTATCAAGGATGCTGTCCTTTACAAAAGCAAAGGTCGACACAAAAAGCCAACACGAGACTTATCCATCATTCTCCCCTAAGTCTTGTGTGTCTCCTTGTGAGGAATCTGAGCCATCCCGATCTGGCGCGAAACTCCGGAACTTGATCCGCCCAAGAGACTTGGTCGAAGTCGGCGAATGGTCTTGGGTGTTGATGTAATTGGCGGATACTCCTTCATCCAGCAACCGATGAAGTGATACCACCCGGATGTGCTTGCTGCGCTCATGGAAGACGGGTTCTTCGCCAAGGCCAAGGCGGACTTGTCGCCCACCCCGAGCTCCACCGCCTCCGTGTCTCTGTCAGGAGATCGCAGCGCCGTGCCGACCACGAGCTCGAGTAGAAGCGGTAGTGGCCGCAATGTACTCGCCGCGCCTAGACAAAGCCACTACCGCCGCTTGATCGATCGCCGGTGATCGGACACTTGCCGAGGAAGAACAATCGTCCGCTAGTGCTCTTGCTCGTGTCGATGTCGCCGGCGTGGTCGCCATTGTCCGCATGCGATGAAGTGCGCCGCGCGGGCACCTTGGTAGTGCAAGCCGTGGTCGAGGTGCCCGCGACGTGCGAAGGATCCTTTTCATGGCTCGCTTTGGTGTTCCGTCGTCGGTTGCCGCCGCATGAACCGGTGGACGTGTCGACGGCGAACGCCAAGTCCGGCGGCGTGTGGACAAGGTAGCGAAGGCTACCCATAATCGCGCTGATCGCGTTGCGTCCACCTCCTCCGCCGTACTCACGACTCGGCCGGCCTTTCCTCCATGGGAGTGTGGGTGGGTTGCGATCGGTGAGCCCGCCACCGACGATGCGCTTGGCGTGGCGGTCCGCGGCGAAGGAGATCGAGTCGCCCCGTGGACCTCGATCCCGGTGAAGGAGAGAGCCCAAGTCGCTCATCCGAAGGCGGTCTTCATCTCGCTTGAACGCTCGACCTCGGCCTCTTTGGAGCGGTGATCACCAAGTCGTCGGCGACGACGCCACCGCCAGGCGTTGCCGCCTTGCCTCGCCGGAGACCACGCCGTGCGTGTGCGCTCTGCTGAACCCCATTTGCGAAGGGTGGAGTCCACTTAGCGTTCGTGCTCGTGGTGCTGCCGTAAGCCGTAGGGGCCTTGCGCAGCGAGGACCTTGCCCTCCTTGCCGGGGATGACGAATCCCGGCGGTTGACGAACGTAGACCTCCTCCTTCAAGTCGCCGTTGAGGAAGGCGGACTTGACGTCCATGTGATGGACGCGCCAACCCTCCTGGGCTACAAGTGCGAGGAGAAGACAAACGGACTCCATGCGCGCGACGGTGCGGCGTCGTCGGTCGACCCTCTCCCGCCGCATGAATCTCGTGCCACCAAGCGAGCCTTGTGCTTGACGTTGGCGCGGCCATCCCGCTCACCGAACACCCACTTAAGGGTGATCGCGCGGTGACCGGCAGGAAGATTCGCCACCCCACGTCGTTCCGCTCGACGGCGTCCATCTCTCGCTTCATCGCGACACGCCACGCCGCGTCTCCTCCGCCTCGCCGAAGGAGCGGGCTCGCCGTCGCGCACGCCAAGCGCAGCTCGCCGGTCGTCTTCGCGCCGCCAGTGGACGCGGCTCGCGAGGATGTTGTCCATGGTACGGTAGCGCAGAGGCTCGCCGTCGTGGTAGGCGTCGACACGGTCTCGCTGGGACGGCGAGTAGCGAACTCCACCGCGGCGCTCGTTGTGGGCCGGCTGCCGGCCGATCCGGTGGTGTGGCCGCCGGTGCAGGAGAGAGTGGTGGCCGCCGCGGAGAGCGTGGAGTGGCGGTGGTGAAGAGTGGGCGTGGCCGGTGCGAAGGTGGTGGAGCACTCGCCGGAGCCGGTGGCGGCGAGGTGTCGAGCGGACGAGCTCGGTGAAGACGAATCGCTAGCTCCCGCTCTCTCGGCGGGCGTGTCGACAACGAAGTCCTCGAGTCGGTCGAACCGTCATCCACCGCTTGTCCCACGCCCACCGCGCCGCCGAACACAACATCACGCGAGATGCGACGCGCTGGTGACAGGTCGAGGATGCGGTGAGGCCTTCGAGCCTCCGCGTAGCCGGCGAACACTCTCGAGTGCTCTCGCCGCCGAGCTTGCCGATGTGGCCAAGCTCCTGGCGAACGCGAGGAGCCAAGACCCGCAAGTGGAGACCGCCGGCTTGCGCCATGCCAAGCCTCGTGCGGCGCCCCCGCCAAGCGCTGGTAGGCGGCGGTTGAGGATGTAGACGGCCGTCACCACCGCTCTCCCGAAGACGGCGGCATCTCCTGCTGCGGAGGCCCGAGCCATCCCCACAACCGTCGATTGCGCGCTCGACGGCGCTGCTCTTGCGCGGCCAGACGGCGCGGAGTAGTGGCGCTGAATGCCTCATCATCGCAAGCGATCGATGCAAATTCGGCGCCGTGAATCGCGCCGTTGTTGTGCGGCGTAGTACGCGCAGCCTACGGCCAAGACTCGCAGCGACTGCGTGCGCTGATGGCGTCCGCGATGCCGCCGAGGACCATCACCCACATGTAGCGGGAGAGGTCGCCGACGAGCGGCAGGAAGTAGCGTCGTCCTCCCGCGGTGGCGGTGTCACCGCCACACAAGTCCCCGCACGAGCTCGAGCCTCTCCTTGGCTCTAAACTCGCCTTCGGAAAAGGGAGTCGCCTCGCCGCCAACACGCAGACGCCGCAGCTCCGCTTCCACATGGTCAAGGCACGGCAGCTCACACCATCTCCGTGGCACCGAGCCGCCGTGGTCTCGGTGAAAGGTGCCCAGCGCTCGTGCATCGCCACGCCTCGTCGTCCCGACGAGCAGCGAGACAGAGGGGTTGTGCCACCTGCACGTGAAGGATGTAGAGTCGATTTGCGCCTCTGGTTACCTTGGCAAGAAGGCGGTGGCGAAGATCCCAAATCCGCAGCACCCCGTGCTCGATCTCGACACGCGAGTCGTTCTCATCCAGCTGTCCCAAGCTGATGATGGAGTTCCGCAGATCTGGGATGTAGTAGACGCCGGTGGCGCCTTGTGCTCACCGACACGGCGCGAAGATGACGGAGCCGACGCCTTGATTTCCACGCGGGCGCCCCAAACTTGGACAGAGCCTCTGACGCTAGAGTCAAGCTCGAGAAGAACTCCGCCGCCGGTCATGTGGTGGGTGGCGCGGTGTCGAGGCACCACCCGCCGGTCTTGTTGTTGCCGAGCCGCCGCCGAGAGGCGTGTGCTTTTGGCTCGCTGGGTGGAGGAGAGCCGCGGCGGTCAGCGCGAGGTAGTTCGATGCTCGCGACGAGCAATGAACGAGCCGGCCGCTCCTCCTCCGCTCGCGCGACGTGGGCTCGCCGCGTCGTGGTCGCCGACAATCTCGCCCAATGACCAAGCTTGCCGCAGCTTGTGGCAAGAGTCGCCTCGCGTCGCTTTTGCTTGCCGGCGCCGCTGGCGCCTCTGCGAGCATCACCTCGCGCGCCCTCGCGTCCGCACTGGCGCTTTGCGCGCTTGCCGTGCTTGCGCGCCGTCGGGAAGAGGACCCTTCTTCTTGTCACCTTGGCAAGCGTCCCACTGTTCCCGAGTGAGAAGGAGCTTCCCGCCAATGGTGACGGGTCCCGAGAGACGCTGTGGCTCATTGCTGTCAACGACCTTGAGGCGACCAGCGCCTCCTCGATCGACATCGTGGAGAGGTCCAGCAGAGACTGGATCGAGCGAGCCATCTGCTTGTACTTCTCGGGGACGCAGCGAAAGAGCTTCTCAACGCTCTCTCTCATCAGAGGTGTCGTCGCCAAACCGCACTGCGCTTCGCAGCAGAGTGTTGAGACAGAGCAAAGTCATCGACGCCCTCACCGCTTGAAGGCCGTGTCTCCCACTCCGCGCGGCGCTCGCGCAGTGGACTTGCGCGCGCGGCCGCCGATGCGTGCTACAACGATGGCGCCCCAAGCCTCCTTGGCGATCGCTTGTTGGTAGCGAAACGCATCTCGGCGAGACTACGCCGATGAGCATCCAGCGCCGTCGATCCCGGTTGTAGTCGACGTCGCCGTCGGATCGCGCATCCCACATATGCCGCGCTGGAGCTTTACCTCATCACCGCAGCCCACTCGACGAGTTGGGCTTGGTGAGGTAGGCCACCCGCCGCCGAGCCGACGCCCTCGACGACGACCGTACTCGTGGTGACCACGCATCAAACGGGAGAGAGCGCGTTGCTCGTGAAGGCCGCGCTCCGTCGACCGTCGCGCCGCCGCCGCGTGCCTCCTCCAGAGCGCGCCGCGCGCCCGCTGCCGTTCTTCTGCCGCCGCTCGTGGGCGCGCGCGGCCGCCATCGCGCCGCTTCGCTCGCTTGCCTCCCTCCTCTCCAGCGCTCAAGGTCCGCGTTCGCCTGCCATCGCCAGAATGGAGCTTTATTGCTGCCGCGTAACCTCGACCTCTGCTGCGCCGCCGCGCGCATCCGCCGCCGCCGCGCTTCCGCCTCATGCCGCCTTTGCCGCTCGCGCCGCCCGCCTCCGACGCCTTTTTCCGCCACGCAGCGGTCTCGCCGCCGCTTCGCTCGTCGCCGCTCTGCGGCGAAGCTCGGCCGTCGCCGACGCCGCATGCTCGAGGCGACCGAAAGCCGAGATCGCCTGCGGATATGGCGCGCATCGGGGTGTTGCGTGGAGAGGGCCGCTTCGACGAGCCGCCCGCCTCCGAGAGGAGTGGCGTGGATACCGAGCTGCTCGCCGCACGGCCGGGCCGCCGCGAGGCCGGAGAAGGAGATGAGCAGGAGATGCTCAGGCTACAGGATAGTATAGCTCTGATACCACTTGTTAGTATAGCTCTGATACCACTTGTTACACGTTGGACTCTTGCTCTTGGTGATAGTAAGATCCTTACTCTCATGGAGAGGATGACACTTGGAGATGGGGCAAATTTTTCTTGGTTTATTTCTCTTCACAATGCCATGCCAACATGAGGGGTTGGGTATACATATTTATAGGCTGCTACTCAGCCAAGCATATGCCAAGATGCTAGTCTAAGATGCTAACAACCTGTCCTAGATTCTGTCCTTTAAGATGTTAACAATCTGTCCTAGATGCTGTGTCCTCTAAGATGCTAACAACCTGTCCTAGATGCTGGTCAAGATGCTGTCCTAGAGATGCTAACAACCAGTCAAGGATGCTGTCCTTTACAAAAGCAAAAGACCGACACAAAAAGCCGACACAGAGACTTATCCATCAGAGTACACCGAGAAAAAAATCAATCAAATACCCAATGGCATATGTACAAAACATCGCAAACCAGTGGTACTTGAATCGTAGTATTTGGGATGTAATATTTCTTTCTTGTTTACCAAGGTTAAGCTAGGACAGACTCTTTTGAATTGCATGATTATACTTACGTTGCAATTTTCGAGTGGCAATGTACTAGTAGATTTTGATGGATCACATATGTTTTACACTCCAATTGGAATATCATTTATTATTCATAATCATTTGGTTCAATCGTTTTATTTGCTTAGTTGCTGCATTTTCAGGGCAAATGGTTTTCAAATTAGTTTTCATGTCTTCTTGTTCACTGTGCTAAGCATGCTAAAAAAATACTGCAGTTACTTGAGGAGATCATTAGAGTGGCAGACTCCAAAGGTGGTTGGCTTCGAGCTATTCTCCTCACTGGCTATGGCTTTCATCAGTTGGCAGCTGTTCTCGGCTTGTCAGAGGCCGATGTAATGAACGAACAAAGTACTGCAAAATTTACCGGAGATTTGACGCTCCTGAGATGCCTATTGTTGTACTTCGGCAGGATTAGGATGCTGCTTCGAGCCTTGCCACTACGATAACTTTTCTTGGGGGTTCAATCGTAGAACAATTTACTTAGAATCCTTTCTTTATGAGCTATAGTGCAGAAACACATGCTCCAATGAGCGCTACTGGAACAGATGCACTTCTAGGCATTGAGCTAAAGCGTGTCTTTTCCCCTCTGCTGTGCGTCACATCTTCTTCTCAATTGCATTGCTCTGAAGCAGCACAAGGTTGCGGACGAACAACTCAACTTTGCTGGTAAAAATAGTCAGCCAGCTTTGATACCAAACTGATGCAACACAAGTATTGCAAGAACCTCCTCAACATGTTGATGGATAGAAACTTCAGTGTGCTGAGCTAGATATTGTTCTAGAGACGAAGGTAAGCCAAAAGGCGGCAATTGGAATCCACGGAAGGCAAGAGCTTAATCCAAAGCCCTTACGATACAAGATTTAGTCTAAGATATAAGATAAGAACAACATGTTCTATTGATAGGTATGTTGAGGACATGAACTAAGTTATAAAACTAGAGGGCTTTGCCTCTATTTATAGCCTGTCATGTCTCATATAACTCATATAATTAGATGACAACTCAACTACACCTACTTAACAATACATATGCAACTCATACTTGATAACTCATTGACAACTAATCTATATGATGATGTCATCAACGACATCGTTATTCTTGATAACTAAGTATTCTAGAAATATAAAATAATAGAAGCAAAATTCAAATTGGTTTCTAATTCTGAAGTGTATAAAGTAGTAGTAGCAAAATCTATATTTGCTTAAAGGATATTGCTATGCAGCATACGTCAGATGATACAGACGCTTCATCTGGGCTACAGCCCATGTCTTCGCTCGGACGGCCCATGGCCTGAGCCCGTTGGAAAATATCTTTTTGTAGTAAATAAGTTCATTTCCACCGGTACTTTTTGTCATGTTAGATGTGAAAAGAGTACGTGCAAGGAATTTGGTGATGCGCACAGTAAAGATGAGGCCAATGTGTGGGCCAAATTAAGCTGGCCGATGAACTGCGGGCCGAGAGAAACTAGTTTCTTACATACTCGGTGGTAATTTTAAAATGTTGTATCTATAAAAAAATATTGTATACGGTTCATAGCGATGTTGTAATTTTTTTCAACACGTTTTCCGATGTTTTATTTTTTATTTGTGATGTTGCAATCGTTGTCTGGGGATGTTGCAACCGTTGTTCGAGGATATTGCAATCGTTGTCCGGGGATATTGCAACCGTTGTCCTAGGATGTTGCAAACGCTGTTCGAGGATGTTGCAACCGTTGTCCAGGGATGTTGCAACCGTTGTTTGAGGATATGTTGCAACCGTGTCTGGGGGATGTTGCAATCGTTGTTCGGGGATGTTGCAACCCTTGTCCGAGGATATATTGCAACCGTGTCTGGGAGATGTTGCAACCGTTGTCCGGGGACGTTACAACCCTTGTCCTAGGATGTTGCAACCGTTGTCCAAGAATGTTGCAACCGTGTCTGGGGGATGTTGCAAGCATTGTTCTAGGATGTTGCAACCGTTGTTTGGGGATGTTGCAATCGTGTCTGAGAGATGTTGCATGCAGCGGCGTACTTCTACCCTTTTGTGTGGTGGGTGTTGCTCCATGCGTCTTATCTCCCCTCGTCATCGTCATCTCCACCCAAAGAAAATGATTTCAAAACTTCATCCATGAAGAAATTGGTAAATGAATTGTCAAACTTAACATCAACAACTACTGGTCATGTGGATGTACTACCAGGGAAAGTTGCATTGATGCTCTTCAAGTTTCTTATGCTTTTTCCAACGTTCAGTTCTAGCTTGATATACACCGCACACTCAGTCAAATTAATTTTGTATGCATTAATTTTGTGCGCATGTATATAACACGCAAAAGTTTATAATACTAGCACGTGTAGCAGTGCTAATGTTTTTGCTTTCATCTAGAAGAAATATGGCCACACGAAAGACTGGAATTGTCGTGGTCAACACATGCAATCTAGTGCAACACGTGCACTCACTCACGCACATTAAAACTTGTGACGTAGCAGCTTGATCAGTATCATCTCACCTGCTGCCGGTGCCAATTTTCACGTCCGGGTTGCGCACTGTCTTGAACCACATTCCGATTGGGAATCGGGCGTCCGATCTTTTGTCCTAAATCGGACGTACGGCTGCTAGTTACTCCCTTGCTTAAAACTTTGAAAGTCTATAAACCACCCCATGTATATGCAATGATTATCCATACATTATAAGACATCATTAGTGTGAAAGGTCTTAGTATCTCTATCCATTTAATTTCCACTTTTAACCATGCATAAGTATATCTTCTTGCTTGATAAGCTATTTCTTGGGCTAGTTGAAATTAAATGCTTGATTTGGACTTGATGTCCCGCATCATACTCCTCCACTTGTTTGGAACTCGACCTCGGGTTCTTTTCATGAAAAACTTGCTCTCAATCACTTTGAGTGGATTTCATGTTGAAGCAATTCCAGTAGAATTGTCCTCTAGCTTCAGCCAATAGATGGAGATGGCTGATTTCTTTTTGCTTATGTCACTGCTATAGATGACAACAATATATTCCATGGATCTGCAACAAATTTCTTCACTGTATTTCTTCATTGTATTCCTTCACCTCCATCAAATATGTACTAACAAAATAGTAGCTATGAGCCTCAACAATGTTAGAAACTATGCCCATCTTGTATAGGCATAAATTCCCACCTAAATCTGGATCCACCTTGAGAACCATTGAATCCGATGGTTCATTTTTTTCCCAAACAAGCCGTGTTGTTCCATCTTCAAGTGTACGAACTGGTAGAACTTCCATTTGCCAATCATTATCTTCTGAACAAACCATTTCAGTATGTTGTACATGTCCTTGAAACCGCACTCTGCTATGAAAATATAATAGCAACTCTACCCTTCCAATATTATGTGGCTGGCCTCCAACATACTTATGCTAAACTAGAGAAGAGCCAATAAGACATACTTTACATTCTTTGTTGCTTTGCTTAATATCACCGTTGGAATCACCATCCACGATGGTTGTATCGATTATTGTTGTAGTTTGTGAAATCTCTTCCTTATTTGCACCTTTAGCTCCACAAAGATGAGTTCATCCTTTTATTTGACATTAGCATCAATATCCTTACTTACCAATGATGACGGCTCAACTAGAGATCCTTTGAAAAACTTGACGTCACCTTCCACGGGTGAAGTTTTCTTCACTAAGTTAACCTTATCATCACCCCCCTTGGGTGAAGTTGTCTTCATTGTTGTGGCAGCTTGAGGCTTCTCAAAAGTAGCTAGATCTCCCTCCTCACAATTACTAGTCGACATTTGTTTCTGTTGAACTCTACTATCAATTAACATGGGACCTACGAGATTTATAGTGGAAGTATGTTTGCTTTCAATTAACGGAGCAAGTACGGCAAACAAACTAACCTCTCCTAAATCTTCTATTGAGTTATTTGAGTTGCAGGTGACAGTAAATGCACTCTTCTCCCCCACTTCAGAAATATCACCATCAGATTTCTTAGAAAGAATGATATTCTTTCGCTTGTTCGAAATGAAAGAATATGAATTGTCTCTTTCTTTATCGGGAAAATTGGCTCAATAACATCACGTTTAGCCGTATTTAGAGGAATGCCATTCAGTTTGTAGCGCAGTGCAAAATAACACCGCGAAGATAAGAAATTACGCCGAATGATATTGTTGTCAGTTACCGTGTTGTTTGCTCACGTTGGACTGTTAGAGAGAGAGAGAGAGAGAGAGAGAGAGAGAGAGAGAGTAATGCCCCTTTGAGCATCAGTGCTGTTGAAAATTCAGAAAATACATTATCAAAGCATACTAACAAAAAGCATATTAAACCGACTAAAATAAAAAAAATGTCAGTGAATTTCTCTTTTCCCTGATGGTTCAAAGCTGCTAAAAAAGCTAGTAAAAATAACGCAGCGGCTTTATGCCTAAACGGTTAATCCCTCTCAACACGATCACACATCTACAAAACCGCCAACCACTTCCCAAAAGCCAAGCACTCAAGCAGCATTACTTGCGCTTCCAACCACCTTTACGCGCCCACGTCCACTCACACACCGCGCACACAGCAACCGTCAGTCGTCGCTCCGATGAACAACTCCGGTAGGGCGGGCGCAGGCGCTAGAGGGGGCGGCGATCTCCGGCCGCCGGAGCCTCCGCGGGTCCCGCTCATGGAGCGTGTCCACCGTCGACATCTCCCGTGCGCTCGCCTCGGCGTCGGTGGGCCCATCATCGCCGAGGACGTCGCCGGGGAGCTCGACGACGGCGGGAGCGACGCTGCCTTTGGGGGAGCTCCTTCTCCTTTGACTCCGCGGCCACCTCACAGCTCATCATGGACCAGATCATGTCGCAATCTGAGTCCATCGTAGTAGTAATTTCTTTCTTTCCTTTTTAATTCTTTTAGGTGGGAGGTTGTTGAGTTTATTGTTTGTTACTGCTTTAATTGTTTAATTTAGTATGTTTTCTTCTTAACTATAGGAATTTACTATATGAAAGCTTGAGTTTCTCCTTCAGTCTGTCTCTACTTTTTTACTGCATACACTACACCTGTGTGTTAGCAAGTTCAGTTCACTCGGTGAGGGAGGAAAAGAGATAGAATGAACCGGAGTCCAAGAGACTGATTTGGAGCTTATCGAGGAAAAATGAACCGAAGGCAAGGAGAGAGAGCAGCAGCAAAATGGGGAAAAAATGAACCGAAGGCAAGGAGAGAGAGCAGCAGCTGGATCGAAAGGGTACACTAGTCATTTAACCAGTCCAATGTGAGCAAACGGCACAATAACTGATGGCAACTAACGGCAATGTCATTCGACATAATTTCTTGTCTTCGCGATATTATTTTGCACTGCATCACGAACGAAATGTCATTCCTCTAAATACGGCTGAACGTGATGCTACTGAGCCAAATTTTCCTTTTATATGTGGCACCTACGTCAGGTTGCCAAGGCCTCCCTAACAAAACATAACCAACATCTATATCCACCACATCACAAAATACATTTTAGCAATTGTACTTGCCCAAAGAAAGTGGTAGGTTGCATTGTTTTGTGATCTTCATATTCACTCTTTTCTTAAATCCTCCAATAGTATAGGGATTTGGGTGATCTTGAGTCTCGAGTTTCAAATGATTCACTAAATTTTGAGAAACTAGATTATGAGAGCTGCAACTATCGATCAACAATTTGCATACCTTGCCATTCATAGTACATTTGCTCTCAAAACGGGTTTCATGCTTCTCAATAAGGGCTATACCTTCCTTCACATTCTTAATCAAATCTTTGATTCTTTCAAAGCCTTTATTCATTTTTTTTTCATGAAATAATTTGAGTTGTTGCTCCAAAGCATCAGCTAGCTTCATATCCATTCACCCTCCAATATTATTCATGGTTGTTGCAACCTTCTTGATAAAGATATCAATAACTTTGATCGGCGAGGCTCTAATACCACCTGAAGTAGCACAAGGTTGTGGAGGAATAACGCCACTTTGTTGCTAAAAAATAGACAGCGAGCTTTGATACCAACTGATGCAACACAAGTATTGAAGGAACCTCTCCAACGTGTTGATGGATAGAAACAATACATAGTGTTGAAGGCACAATTTCAACGTGTTGAGCTAGATATCGTTCTAGAGACAAAGATAGGCTAAATGGATCAAAGCCCTTAGGATCCAAGATCTAAGGCAGTAACAACATATTCTACTAATGGGTACATTGAGTACGTGAACCAAATTACAAAACTAAAGGGCTCTGCCTTTATTTATAGGATGTCATGCCTCTACAACTCACATACAACTAGATGACAACTCAACTACACCTACTTAATAATACATATGCAACTCATACTTGCCAACTAATTTATACGATGACATCATCAATAACATCGTTACTCTTAATAACTAAGTATTACAGAAATATAAAATAGTAGAAGCAAAACTCAAATTGGTTTCAAATTCTGAAGTGTCTAAACTAATAGTAGCAAAATCTATATTTGCTTTAAACTCTGAAAGTCTGTAAACCACCCCATGTATATGCAACTAGTAAGATAACAAATGATATAACTTAGATGCTTCAGAATATATTTATATATCTTATAGCTATTTATATTTTTAAGATATCATAAACATTAGAAAATGACAATAGAAACTTGAAGGAAAATACAACTTGAGTAACATAACTGAAGTATTAGCTTTCATGGAAGAAAATCATGAGTATAATAAGTTAATCACTCTCCATTATGTATACATCATATAGTCGCATGCCCTTAACTCTTTTCCAAAATGTTTGCATGCACATGTACCTCTGTTAATCTCAAACAATGCATTGATTATGTGTGCAACAAAATTATCTTATTAGTTTACATAGTATTAGAGTACATTGCCCACATATACACTGATGCACCATGGACGACCTACCTTTAACTTATCTTCTATTACGTTGATTGCCCCACTGAACCGTGTGTCTTCTATCTCTTCTCTCTGCCATAATTTTTCTGCTTCAACCTCCAAGAGCAAGTACAATTCTTTATCGATATCTCTCAGCTACTACCATTTCCAATGCAATACTCTACTACATAGTTATCTTCTACTTCTATTCAATTATCGCTTAATGATGACCGTTGTGATATCTACACGTATATGCATGCAAATATCGTCGATATCTGCCGAGACACCCGTCGCACTCTCTCCAGTGGCCTCAAGCCTATTCCTTACCGTTGCGCTATCTCTACTCCGAGCTCTTTGCTCCTTTGTTTATGTACGCTCATGCTTCTATTCGTAGGATGCATGCATGTATATACACATATATGATATTGTACACGCCCGATATCTTCTTCTCCTGTGTCAATCACTCCTCTTCTTCTACATTGTCCAACTCAATGATGTGGTTTCCTCACTAACAGCGACGACCTCCCATCTTCACTAATGTCGGTATGTCCACCTTAGTCGTTGTCTAACGTTAAGAAGAATCTGCTCGCCATCGTCGGTGACGCCATGTCACTCACCAACGATGGCATGCTCCTAGTTACCCAATGGTCACATATCGTCAATATCTCATTTTTAATCCAAAGCTTCATCTTTGCTATGTCTTACCCATTATCGAATTTCTTTAGCTATGGACTTCTTCAACAACGCCAATGCTCACCATTCGTCGTCATAGCACTTAGTTCCTTTTACTCTGGTCTTTCTCTTCAACGGCTCCAACGAGCAGCACAACATTGTCCTTGTCGAACAACTAACATGGGCAACATAGAATTGTTATGATCTTCGTCGTTGTTACCTCAGCTATTTCTTTTCTTGTGGATCAATGTTTTCTTGTAGGACAGATCGATGCCATTGCACTTTTCGTGGTCTCATCCGACACCATTTACGATATCTTTATTATAACTTATATTTAATTTATTCAAAATTTTAGTTATTAAGAGATTTTACTTTGGAATTCGAATAGAAATCAAATTGAGAATTTTCTTTTATTTGTTGTCCATAATTTTAATAATTTTTGCTCCAGCGAGCAGCACAATATTGTCCTTGTCGAACAGCTAAAGTGAGCAACATGGAATTGTTTTCATCTTCATCGTCGTTGTCTTGGCTATTCGTTTCCTTGTGGATCAATGTCTTCTTGCAGGACAGATCGATGCTATTATACTCTTTCGTAGTCTCATCCGACACCATTCACGATATCCTCATTATAACTTATATTTAATTTATTTAAAATTTTAGTTATTAAGAGATTTTACTTTGGAATTCGTATGAAAATCAAATTACAAATTTTATTTTATTTGTTGTCCCTAATTTTAATTATTGTTTGTTGGAATCCGTAAACTAATCCAATTGTTAATTTTTATGCTGAATTACTGTTATTTATAGATTTTACTTTGGAATTCGTATCGAAATCAAAATGCTAGTTTTATTTTATTTTTATTCCAAAATCAATTTATTTTTTGTTGAAATTTGTATACTAATCCAATTGCTATTTTTGGTTTACTTTTTATTCTGAGTTATATTTATTTAGGATTTTACTTAGGAATTTGTATGGAAATCAAATTGATTTTTTTTTTTTAGATTTTATTTATTTAAGTATTTTACTTCGGAATTCATATGGAAATCAAATTGTAAATTTTATTTTATTTTTTTTATCTCAATTTTTAATTATTTTTTGTTGGAATTGTATACTAATCCAATTGCTATTTTTAATATATATATATATATATATATATATATATATATATATATATATTAAAACTTATAATTATTGGTGATTTTACTTTGGAATTCGTATCAAAATCAATTTGCCAATTTTATTTTTTTTATTCTGATTTTTTTATTTTTTGTTGGAATTTTTAAACTAATCCCATTACTATTTTTTTTTACAAAAAATATTCCAAATTATGTTTATCTAGTAATTTTTCTTAGGAATCCATGTCAAAATGAAATTGCTATTTTTATTTTATTTTTATTCCAAATTACAGTTACTTTTGCATTATACTTGACATGGACTCTTATTTTTATATTGTACTTGACATGGACTCTTTCGTTTAACCTAGATAGTTATAATATAGACCTACCATAATCAACTGTGTAAATATTTCTCTTTTTTCACCGATTAACATGAGAATTTCTAGCTCTTGAAAGCGAACATGGTGGCTTTTTTTTCTATCGCTTGAATAATATAATAGATAGATGATTATCCATACATGATGAGACATCATTAGTAATTATCTCCATCCATTTAATTCCCACTTTTAACCATGCACAAGTATATCTTCTTGCTTGATAAGCTATTTCTTGATCTAGTTGAAATTGAAGGCTCGATTTGGATGTCTCGCATCAATTGCATCATGTAGAATGAAGCTTATGACATTCAGTTATGCCGTCAGATTACAAGAAAAATACATTATTGTTGCCAGGGGTGGACCCAGCTAGGTTCGTGGGTGCTCAGCTGAACACCCAAAAATTTTAGGCAAAATTTCAATATATATAGAGTATAATACGTGTATATATTGAAAGTAGAGTTCATTCAGCGTCTTAGCGTCTACGCCTCGCTCGCAGTCTCGCCAAGGCACCACGCTCACGCTCGCCGTTTGTGCAGTCGTGCCTCACATCGCAGCCGAGCCCAGCCCATCGGCGCGTCGGCGATTGCTTGCCAAATGCCAACTTGCCATGTCCGAATGAATGGCTCATTCATTCATTCAATATCCCAAATCGCAAGGCCCAAGCAGCAAGCCGCAAGCGGTAGCCCATTTTTGAATCCCCAAGCTCAAACCCTAAAATCTAAATCTCCAATCTAAAGAGCCGAGCCGGAGTCCGGAGAAGCGGAGGACCGAGCCACCGAGGGGCGAGAAGGCATGGCGACTGGCGAGGCGAGGACCGGAGGCGGAGGGGCGCTGCGGCGGCGACGGCTTGCTCGCCGCGCCGCCGCCCGAGCGACGGGCGAGGCGATCGGCGAGGCGCGCCGCGCCGCCGCCCGACCTCCGAGCGACCGGGTGACTGCTGTCTGCTGAGTGCCTAAGTGGCGACTCCGGAGACGGACATTGGACTCTCTCACTAAGTATGTTCTCTGATCTGCATTATGACACGTACTTACACCTGATGATAGTGTGCTAGCTCGTATATATTAATATATAGGTCAACGATCAACTGAAACTTAACTCCAGAGATTAGCTGGATGGCAACAGATGGACCTGCTTATGTGTGTGCAATGAGAGACGGGGTTCAGTCAACTTCAATTTATATATGCTCTATAGATTATTTCATTTGGTAAAAATTTCTGGCTTTATCCCCCTGACGACACTACTACAAGCTACACTTATTAATCACTACTATATATGTGTGAAATGGATGTACAATAATGATCAGGGAATCTCTAAAAAATCTCCAAAATAATAATGATCAGGGAATTGGTTCAGACTTCAGAATGAGCTCCTTTATGTTCTGTTCTGATCAATATTTTTGTAACTGTTAGCGATCTACCCATGGACCCGTTCCCAGCACCAAGCACGTCTCCATTACAGTAATCCTCGCCAACAACTTCTTAGCTTCTAGCTTCTTCTGGTTATGCACGTTGTGTTACCTCCTAGCTTCTAGCTTCTTCTGTTATGCACGTTGTGCATCTTGTAATGTATTTATACTGGTTAATACAAGGATAAGCAGTGAGTGTGCATTGCAATCCCTTCCTACTTCTCTACACTAATTTCGAACACCCATCCTGAAAATTCTGGGTCCACCCCTGATTGTTGCATCTTTCCACCCTGCTACGAAGTATATGAAGTCTGAAGATGTGGACAATGTTGCAGCATTTCTGATTTCTGAATGTTGCAAAACCTCTTTTTTTTTAAGACTTGCAAAACCAAAGTGAATTCCTCCAAACTGTGAACAACTGAGATATATACCAATTGCAGGTGTTGCCTCCAAAACGTGTTTCCAGGGTATTCATCAATTGTCATGTATACAGACCAAAGTAAACTTAATCGAAACATACATCACACATTTATATATCACGATTTATGAGCCAAGAGCCGAGTGGCTGGCTATGGGAGGTGCTCACTGCTCCGACTCCTCGACGGTTGCCTCCACCCGGAGCAGCACGAACCCCACGGCGACGCCGACGAGCACGAGCCCGTTCATGATGACGGCGATCCTGAAAATCTCCCCGGCGGCGTTGCACTGCGCCCCGAACGTCCCGCCACGCCTCTTGCTCCCCGCGGGGCTCAGCGACGCGACGATCTTGGCGAACGAGTAGTCGGCGGTCTTGCGCACGCCGAGCATGGTCACCTTGTTCAGCGCCTTGAGGCCGCTGTACGCGTTCATGCCCTCCACGTACGTGACGCCCGACCTCTTCTTCGCCGCCGGGGCAGCCAGCGACGGGATCGTGGCCACGGAGAGCGACGTCATTGCGCTCAGCTGAGCCTGTAATAAAGCAAGAACTGTAAGCCGTAACAATGTCGAACGCGTTGTGATGTAACGAAAGGGAGTGTGAGATATGCATGGTTGGTTACCTTTTGTGGTTCTTAATTTGAGTTCTTGGTGCTGGAGGAGGGAGAGTGTGGCCGGCTATGGTATAGCTTGATGGAGTGTGGTAGGGGTTTTGTACGGGGGATGAGGGGAGGATAAGGTGCGCGGGAGAATGGATGGTGGCCAGATGGGAGTTTATCTTTGCTCGTGAAAAGGACAAGGTGCGATTGGTGGCCAGAGGGATCCTTATTGGTCAAGGATGGTCCACATGTCGATGCTTCCTCTTTCTTGTTCTGACAGTTGTTCGTGGAATGCACACGCTGGCTCAGTACAATAACTTTTAATTTGTATTTCTTTTCTTGCAAGTAACTTCTGTACCATTAGCTAGTTCTACTTACAAAGTAGTAGTTTTAGGTATTACTCTACCATGAGGTTTTGCTACGGTGTTTGGCAAACGTTTTGACTGTGTTCAGAGCATACGTCCGTAACGTTTTTAGCTCAATATACCTCCATATGTCAACGACAAGTGAGAAGTTCAGCTATGTACAATAAGAACATGTACAATGTAAGTGTTTATAGAGGTGCTTATTAAATAAAAACTGATTTTTGCCACGTATGACATATAATGTATTTATTTTGTAGCATCGATACACAATATTTAAGTATATATATATAATATATGTTTGCATAGGCGGAAATAAATTTTTACGTAAATACTTGATGACATTGATATATTTTATTTTTTTAAGCACTTGTGTATAAACAATATGCTCCAAGATTGCCGCCGAGGCGCCGATTGACCTCGTCTGCGAAGCGGCATTTCCCACATCTGGCTAAGTGGCCACTGCCCACTGGCCAGTGCCCCTGCGGCACTGCCGTGCCGAGTGCTGAGGCGCCAGCGTGCCACCACCTCCTTACCGGCCCAAAACAATTTCCTCCATACCTCTACGGCTCTTACGGTGCCAACCCGCGTCCGCCGGGCCTAACCAACTGACAGACCAGAAAGCCTCAAAACCCTGCCAAAAACGGCCGAAATCCGCCCATCAAGCATCTCCCGTCCACCGCGCCTCGCAGGGCGGCACCGACCACGCATGACGTACGTGCGTGCCCAACCGAGCCCGGGCCCGTCGCCACCCCCACCAACAGCAGAACGCGGCACCACATGCCTAGTCGCCTACGCGAGGCTGGGCGAAGCCGAGCCGTGCGCGGTGCGCCACACGCTCACACGGTAGATCGAAGCGTAATATCTCGCGCGCCGCCACGCTTGCACGACCCACCGCGCCGTCCGTCACGCGCGCGTGCCCCTGCCAGCCTAGCTGCCCGGCTTGACCACTGCCGCTTTGCAACGGGGAGCTAGGTCCGATCGAGCACGTCTCGACTCTGCAATCAAATGAATCGGAACGACGTGTGGTCTTGCAAACTCCAATCTCACACGCCCTGCACTCCGTACATGTACGTAAGAGGTAAGATAGCTTGCTTAGCCTCAGCTGGGACAACGTGACCTGAACTAGTACAACCCAGCTGAACGCAACATTATGGCGCATGTCCTCATCCTAGCTAAATTTCGAAGAGCTGGGTAGCCCTGAACAACTGTATGCGTGCACGCTGCCATTCTCGTGGGCGCGTGGCCATCGAGCCTTTGCTCTTGAGTAGCTGAACAACACGCTCGAGCAACAAACCAACCTAGATCAGTCCCAGGCAAGCAAGCAAAGCATAGGACCATGTCCAACTGTTTGTACAGCATGCATGTGCGCCATGATACAAGGCCACCCCCACAGGACAGGCCACCGCCCTTGTCGTCGCAACAGCTCCAAATTCAGTTCTTCCTCCCTTCCTGGGTCTCTCTACCTCTGACATGTTATTTATGAACACCGGTAACAAGTTGCAGACTGGACAAAGTGGACCTGATGAATTGCTATCTTGCTGGAGCTGGGATAATTGGACAAACGTATATGACGAGTAGAACATGCATAGCCAAAAGTTCTCTCTCGACATATTTGGGCACTTTTACAAAGGAGGAAAGGGATTCATCGTGGGTGTCACTGCCGCAACATAGTGGTGACTTGGCCTGGGAAAGATCATTTACAGCGGGTGGAACAGTAGATATCAGTCGGTCACATTGGATCTCCTTCTTTCTGTTGTTCCCTACGTATTAATCTTGGTGCCGGATAAGCTTGTATTTCCAGGTGTTGCAATCTATCGGGTATATGCTTGAGTTTTTAGTCGTCTATTTGACTTTAGATGGCAGGATGAGGATGAAACTATTTTGTTCGTTGTGTCACCATTTGACTTTTTAGAAAGAGGGCACTTATACTATCTTTCTAAAATTTAGCTTCAAAATTCTACACTTACAGTGAGTGGCGGTGGTGTAACTAAATACATCCATGTGCAACCCGTATGATATGATCTGACGCCCTGTATTTGACCAAAAGAGGGGAAAAAACAGTGCAAATTTTCTTTCTCTTTTTGTCAGGCCGGTGATCTCAATCATCGATTGCTTAATTGGATGAGGAGGAAAAACACACCAGTCCCTCGTATATAATGTAGTAAAACATCTGGTAGACTGGTATTCGTTCCAAGTGGCCTTCATCCTGGGCTGGAGTTGCAAAATTCGACAGGGTTGACTAGAAAAGTAAGCACCAGTTGAAAGCATGCTCCTCCTTTTGTACACGGCTACATGGACTTGGTACGGTTTTTGTCAGAGATGATAGCGCAGTACTGCGGTGCTAGTGATTGCCGCAGTACGTGTCACCTCTTTCGTCAGGCAGCCCTAAAACTCTACAATCCCAGCTCCCTATAGCTAGCTAGCTGCCTTTGATCATTCTGCCTTTTGCCATCTGGTTACAGGGAGCAGCAGAGCTCCCTCCTGCCGTGCGTTGGCTCCAGAAGCTAGTGGCACAGCTACAGCGTCTGTATCTGCCTCCAGCTCTCCAAGTAGGAGGATGCTATGCTAGCTATTGCCGCCGCCGCCGCCTCCTTCTTGTGTCTCCCAGTCACTCTCGCGAGCCACCACCCGTGCCTCCGATTGATCCAAGGAAAAGGTGCCAAAAGCGGCTCGCTTTTGTTGTCAACTGCGCTCGAATCTCCACTCGGGGCAGTGCGTGTGTTCTGTTGGCACTAACCAGCATGAGTTGACAGGTGAAGTCGTGGAGCCGAATCAGTGCGCGTGTGAAAGGGGTGCGGTTGGTTCGTGACCCAAAAAGTAGCGGCGTTAAGCTCTGACGTGTCACAATCCATATAGGAATGTGGCACGGAGTTTTGGCTGATTTGGCGAGTTTTGGCTGATTTGGCGTGATTTTGGTTCGTTTCAGCAGAACTAGGATATGATCGATCAAAATTGTAAATATATCACCGTGATAGGTTAGATAAGCATCGTGTGTCATCTGTAGCGCACCGGTGCCCACGACAGGTTGATGTGCTCTTAGACCGCTGCAAATACCTATCGCGCTCTAGGACCGATGCAGATACCTGCAGTGCTCCCAAACGACCATAGGTATGTGTCGTTGTGAACCTGTCATAGTCCCAGTGGGTTGCAGCTCCTACCGCACTTCCAGATCATGGCAGGTTTGCTGCCGCGCTGCCACCTCACTCCTAATGCGATGGGTGACCAGTATCGTGGTGGGAACGCTTTGTCGCGCTTCAAGAGCGGTGCATGTACCACGCGGGGACTATCTAGCCTGCCGCGGTGCCAAATTTACAATTTTGGTCAACCGGAGGCTAGTTTTGCTAAAATGAATCGAAAATGCGCCAAAACAACCAAACACTTTGCTAACGTACCAAGTTGGTCGTCGATATGCGTTAAGTGCAGCGAAACTTATCTTAATCCAATGAGCAACATGCAAGTTAAAGTTGCGTAACAAATTACTTTACGTTCAACTAGGTCAGCAACATCTCAAAAAGTTGAAATTAGAGAAGTAACATCGCAATGGAACTTAACTACTAAATAACATCAAAAAAGCTTAATTTTTTTTGGAAAAACAACACTCTAAGGGAATATTCCATCACAGTTTTTCCTAAAAAGACACAATTGACCTCCCCCCCTCTAGCGTCTCTCTTGCAATCTCTCTCCGGCGAGCCGCGCCACGCCTCCTCTGCCGTGCCACTGTCCCCATGAGCCCCTCAGCGCAACCCCGTCTGCACCGACCCAGCGGCCGACCCGAAGTCCACAAGCTATGGTGGTGGCAAAGCGCGAGCTGCACAACGACGGTGGCGGCGATGGGCTCCGGGACCAAAGCAGAGGTCATCGTCAGGCTGCGATCGGTCGATGGACTTGACGGCGAAGGCCTCGCCGATGGACGGACTTGGCGTGCAGCGATGGACAACGCTGAAGTGGCCGCAACCTCGTCACCTCCTGCCTTCTTCCCTCCCGTGTCTAAGCCCTCCTCTTCGCCCACCGCTCTTCCGACACCGCCCATGGCCACCATCGCGCACCAGTGCTCACCGACAAGACCGAGGTACCTCCAATTCAGTACAAGGACAATATCGTTAATTCAACCCAGAGTGTTATTTTCCACAATTTCACACGCTCTGAGTGTGAATTGGATGTTATTTCTCTAAAATCAAGCGAATGGAATGCTATTGACCTAATTTTCCCTTTACTTTAAAGGTTGATAAAACTTTGCTTGTGAATCAAACAATAGCCCTGTTTAAAGTTTAAACTGATAATATCAATGAACTAGAAACGGGAGACTGAACTTGCTAACAGCATAAACTGAGAAACATATATTTCAGCATGTGCTCATACTACACTTTTCTCTTTCATCTTTACGGTGTCCATGAACGGCTCTGTTTGGAACACGAGAATTTTCTTTGTGTGAAATTCCTGAAATACAGCCACCATTTATTATGCATGGAAACAAGAAGCTCTGCCCCTATCTGATGCTTGGTAACTGAAACTCAACTTCCACAAGCCAACAATAGTGATTCAGCAAAAGGATGACAAAGCCAGCAATAGAACAATAACCTCATTCAGATGCAGCAAAACGAAGTGCACCAAACCTACCAGCTTAACAATCCTGTCGATAAGCTTTACAAGTGATCACCACAACAGAACACTTGCAACTTAGAACGACAACCAGAAAGCGACACCACATTAGGAAGCAGGCCATTTTGGCCAGCGGGATCCAGTTTATTGTGCGAATGTAACAGAACAGAACTACTTGGTAGCTTAGTGCCAGTAGACAGTAGTAAAGCTAAAATTAGAAACCGAGAGACAGTTGGAATGAAAACAAAAGGCAAAAGCTGTAGCTAGTATTCTGAATTTCACTTGCAGTACCTAGGGCCTCATACATAGGATCACTCGTACTGCTCTCTGACACTGACATATTCAGATAATCATGTACTTCAAACCGGTGGATCCACCACACCAGTATATCAGACAGCATAAACACCTCATTGACACATAAGCCACATCAATAAAAAACGTACTGGAACCGAGGACAATTTCAAGTTCAACAACAGAACTGAAAAAGGCTGAATCACCTATCATCATGCTATTCATGTTGCAAGAATCATTCAAGGAAGCGTAATTCATGGCCAATGGAGCCACTTTACAAACAAGTACATGGAAAGGATGCTCCTCAAATAATTAGGTGACACATAAAAATCTTGAACAAAATCTACAAGCAAAAAAGTTGCATACCTAGAAAAGGGAAAAATCAAAGAAGAATGAAGAAATATAGCAGCCGCACAACCAAGTATTGCCCCTTTATGCCAAGTGGAGACATTTTGGATATAAAAGCTATAAGCAAAAAGCGCCTTGACATCTCCTGTCCTCACAATTACACTGTCGACAACACCTTCCTTCTGTATTTATGAAGTAGTTGCAACAGGCACAACTGAAACCCTCTAAATGCTATTTTCCTGCATCCTCAGGAATTGACGATAGCCTCTCTTGCTCAAGAAATGATGAATCCAGAAATTTGGCAACAAATGCCCACAGCCTGTAAACATCCTCAAAGTTTGTAAGGAACCCAAGAGAAGCAGTAACCACTTCAATCCCAATTATATCATTTTTGCTACTTTTCTTCTCACGGCGGCCGTTTGACGTTGGCCGACACAGGGAAGAACTGAGCCCCACATCAACCATCCCTTGTTTCTGGCTGTCCATGATGCGAATATGACTAAGAAAGCCGATGCCCAGAGAGAGGCCTTCTTTCTCTGCTAGTTTCTGTACAGTTTCAGGATTGATCAGTGAAGTCCCGATGCTGCAGTCCTTTATATTGAATGCAACTGCTGCTCCTCGTTCATATTTGATCTTCGGACCATAGATATAAACAAGGGGTACCCCTTCACCATCTCCTGAATCAGGCAACCGAAGCTGCAGTAGTGAGGTCACCAACCAATTGATCAGGTAACGCAACCGTAGTGTAGTCTTACTGAGACCCAACATGTTCACATGATCAAGATGCTTGCAGAAAATTTCAGGTTCTTTCCTGCCATCCTGAGCCTCATCATAATCGCTGTATGCATCATCATCATCTTCTGCCATTGCATATCCAGATGTTTCCCCAGCATCTGAATTGCGACACAGCCTGCTATCCTCCATGCTGAATGATACCTTCCGCCCCATACTTGACACTCGCTCCACTTCTTCCACTCCAAAGAATCTACCACCATTGAATCTGCTGTTGTGTACATCTCTCCTTCCCAGTAGACGGAAGTCCCCTTCGGTTTCCCTTCTGATGGCACTCTCTTTTGCTTCTGCCTGGCTTTCTGAGCAAATCTCCAAAGTGGAGCCATTCCCATGGGCGGTACAACCCCCCAAAACAGATGCTGAGCTGCCTTCTACGGGGCCGTTGGCACAAGAGAACTTTACGAACCTCTTGTTTTCTTTACCATCTTGATCTTCTTCAATCTCGCTGACCTTGATAGGAATAACATTCTTGATGCCATTGTGTGAACGATCTTCCTCTGGAACCTCCTTCACATGCTCTAGCTCTTGTGATACTGACCTCACGGCTGCATCGAAGGACACAACATGGTTGTCATAAATAGGGCTCCTTGCCAGTTTGGATGGCACCTTTGGTGATGCCTTCTTTGCATTCTTCCTACCAGAAAACCAGGATGCCGGCAGTGGAGATCCCAACTTCCCCTTGCTCGACTGTTCTGAATGGTCCGAACCAAGTGGACTCTGGCCCAAATCAACCCAGAAAGAGTTCTCCGATGACTCGTCCTCGCTGAACACTGGGCTCTTCATCACCTCCCCAACAGAAACACTCTCATTCTCCTCACATATCGTGCTGGCACCGTCCCTATCCGAGCTGTCCTGGTCCATTTCACTCTCAATCACCTCCCTCACCTGAGCTGATGAATATGCGCCCGAGAATGCAGGCAATTGGGATGCATGGTGACTGTTCGATGCTGACCCCTCCTCGATTGGAATGCTTGTATCATCCTCAAGGCCATCCAGGACACCATCAAGCCCATCGACCGAATCACTCAGATACTGTGGGAAAATCGGCACGATCCTCACCATCCCAGCGCCTGTCCCGCCATTTGGGCTCTGCAAGCACGACATCACTGACTTTTTGATCAGTAAGCAGCCAAACCCCGTCGGGTCAGCCCCAAACACCCTGTAAAACGAGGTGATGATAAAGTCTGGCCGGAACAATGACAGCCCCAGCGAGTCCATGTCCTTAGGCCCCAATGCCCCAGCATCCAGCAGGACATGCCAGTGATTCTGCTGCGCCAATGCCATCCACTGATACGAGTACTTCGCCCCGGTCACCCTCGACTGCACCGGGAACACGAACAGCCCAGTAGCGGAGTCCTTCTTGCGCCGCCGCTTCTTGGTGGATATCAGCTTCCGGAGCTCGGTGGAGCAGATCTTGAGGGTGGGCCACTTGAACCAGGTGGAGTAGGCCTTGGCCCCCTTGTCGCGCGCGGCCTGCGCCATCCAATTCACGGACTGGGACTCGTGGTCGAACATGGTGAGCAGCCGCTTGTTGGTGCCGAAGGGGTAGCACTCGGCGAGCAGCCGGAAGGCCGAGCCGCGGCTGACCGTGAAGACGAGGCAGTACTCTGACTCCGGGATGTTGAGGTAGTCCATGATGCGATTCTTGATGTCGTGCTCGGCGGTGCCCTTCTCGGCGCCGCCGTAGAGCGCGTGGTTGCTGAGGTTTGCGGTGATCTCCGAGAGAGTGAACGCCGCGGAGGAGTCGGCGAGGTTGCTTTGGAGATAGGAGAACAGGCCGAAGCCGCAGTAGTCGAGGCATACCTTGTCCAGGTGCGGGTACTCATCAGCGCGGAGGCGGTCCACGTTCGCCGACGACGAGTACTTGGGGTACATCGAGAGGAACGTCGCAAGTGCCTCCTCGAGCACCGGGAGCGCGCCAGGCGACTGGAAAGTGCGCTCCGCGGCCACCGCCGTCGCGCGCAAGAACTCGCGCTGCGCGTGCAGCCGCGCCAACGACCGCGACCGCCCCACGGAGCCCTCCTCCCCGCCGTCGCCGCCGTCGAGGAGCGCCACGTCGCGGGACTTGGCGAGGCACCCGTCCTCGGACGCCTCCTCCAGTGCCTCCCGCAGCTTGCTCTCCTGCAGCCGCCGCCCGCCACCCGACCCCGCCCCCGCCCCCGCCGGCGGCGGCCGCGGTGGCCGGTGCTTCTTGTCCAGGAGCAGCGCGGCGCAGTGGGACAGCGGCTTCCATAGCGACAGATGCATGGCTGGCCGCAGAAGAGACCTTTCCTCCTCCTACACCATCCGATTCGCCTCCGCCGCGCGAATTCTCGGGATCAAACCAAACCGTGATCGAATTCGACTCGAAGCAGAATTCCTCCTAGGGTTCGGGGGATCGGTGGAGGCCAACGATCGGATTGGGGCTGTGCCCCTGTGTGGAATCTGGACCAAGAAATCGAGCAGAGCAGAGAGGGGGGGACGGGAGAGGGGAGGACCGGAGGAGTGAGAGGGAGGAGGAGGAGGAGGGGAGTTAATTGGAAGTTTGGAACACACCAACTCGCCTGCACGGAAGTAAAAGCAGGGGTCCATCCAAGCATTTAATGGCGATTCCTTATATTTTGTTGTATTTTGCATCTCTGTAATTCATTTGCATTTCATTTATTAACTAACTCTAAGTTCATGTCCCAAATTTGCCTCTCATTTAAAAAAAAATCTGTACTGGATCAATGCAATCTTTACAGATAAATGAGGGTACACCATCATCCCACACATGTTGTTGCAGGCGAAATTAATTACTAGTACTCCTACTAGTGATCCTGCGTTTCAGTTCTTTTATTTCACATGATCTTTTTACTTTTCACAAACGAGTCCATTGCATTTGATTTTCCAATTTTTCCCATTAGTAGGTGTCTAATCTTGAGTGCTGTTGAATATTCTGTTATGGTTTGAATAAGTGGAGGTTTGGGTTGGAGAAAAAACGGAAGTGGGAATTTGAGAAGTTTGGACTCATTTGGCCCCTTAGCGCTCGTTAATTCCTAAAGTAGCCTTTTGCATCGTAATTTTAAATTTAGCACTTTCTAGCACTTGCCGCCGTCCGACAGCAGAGCAAGTTCGCCACCGCCGATCGCGCAGCAGCCGTGGCGCCAACATGCCGCCGTGTGGGGCAGCAGAGCAAGGTGTCGCCGTGGTTTGGCAAGACCTTGCCTCCCTACGACGCTGGTCCGAGGCGCGCGGAGAAGCCGTTGCGTCGCGTGGCGTAAGAGGCGACGTCTTCGCCGAGCCCGACAGCCAGCTTTCTACGCTCGCCGAGCCCGACCGCAGACTCTAGGTGCCGCGTTCCACGCCGCACGATTTTGGTTGCCGCCGACTTGACGGACAAAGACGTGCGAAGCGGGCTAAATCTGGAATTCTGATGCAAAGGGGGCTACTTTAGGAATTAACGAGCGCTATGGGGCCAAATAAGTCCAAAATTCGGAATTTGATGGCTCATGATCATTAACATCTTCCTAATGATATTCTTTTCTGCGGGGAGATTTTTCATGGTAGTCCTCTAGATTTGCTGTTTTTCATCCTATGGCCTTGGTTCAGAAAAGTCCACCTCAGCAAAAGTTTCTTAAGCCCCGGTCCATCTTGAGATGGGGCCCAATCTAATTGTGATGGTAATAATGGAAACTCCTAGCTCTAATCCCCACATGTTTATTTTCAAACCAAATGATACCCAGATTTCTTCTCTCCTACGATACCGTACAATTTATGGAAGAAAATTGTATTCACAAGTGGCATAATTTCCGTGTACTTGTCAGGCTTAGTCTGGTATTGCGGTAAATTATAAACCATAATTTTATTTTACTACTTTTGAATATATTAACTACTTGAAAAATATCTTAAATCGTTTTTTCTAGGCTACAACAACAAAGTTTTACTAGAATTGAGAAAGAATCCCGTGTAAACAAGATTCCACACGTATACTTACCACGTAGTACATTAGATGACATGGATAAGAGAGAGGGAACATAGAAAATTATGTCGTCTCTCATGCAGTAGTCGACTGTAACACAAGAAATAAGATATATTATACATGAAAGGGTTGTCTATAAAGACATGTAAAAAGATAATCTATTGTAGAAACCGTCTTTATGCTGTATATAGATGACATAGAGAGGTACTATAAAAACATTTATCTATATCATTATACATACCCTAAGTGACCAAGCGCACGAATAACCGCAAAGTCAATCGCTGCAACGAGCTGCTCACAAGGGGGTTAGCTGGCTCGCCCGTAATCTCTCGGTTTCAAACTCCAGCGATTCTAACCCTGTCGATAAGGTTTGCTTCCAACTTGCAACGAGCTGGAAGTAGTACGAAGTAGTAGTAATCAAGTAGCAGCATGGAGTCACGCTCTTCACAGTTGGCGTCGATGAGGATTTAAGGCTCAGTCGGTGAGATGATAAGCAAGTTCATTAATTTTCTGTAACAAGCGTACATGACAGCGACGCAAGCAAGGGCAGCGTCCCCAGATGGGGTAGCTTCATGTTCGTGCATGGGAGGCTTGCAATTAGCTCCATGTAGGCGTGTACAATATATAGCTTATAGTTTAGTTCTTCCTGTTTCTTGCAATGGCAACAGCGAAACAAACACACTTCAGTTGTTTATAGTTGTTGTAAGAGACACCGCAGCCAGCTTTATGTACAAGCATCCAAATTACACTTTTGATGATGCATAGATAACGTTCTTTTACTATTTAAGTTGTGCTAGTACTAGTTTGGCCCAAGGCAAAGCTAGCAGAATGTCATGATAATTTAAGATTCTTCTCGGAATTTGAGCTAAGTACATGCCCGAGTTCTTTTACGATACATTCAATTTAATACGAGTGATTCATTATTTTTATCTAATAGTTCAAATTAGTTAGGATTTAGTTATATTACGCCAGTTAGTATGAGTAGTAGAATCACAAGTGAAGAATTGTAATTGTCTATATAGAGATATATGCGTGAGCTCTTTTATGGTATTTTCAATCTTAGTTGAAAAACTCTATAATACCCTCACGAGAAACTTATAAATACAAAGAAAAAATTACTATATTTTTAACAAATCAATGACCAGATTTGATTTGCACTACCACGCTATACTACCGGTAGAATGTACCGTCAAATTTATCGTGTGTCCCCTCCTCCTCCGAACGAACCGTAAAACATCTGCGTTGGGACGGACCCACGGGATTTCAATCAAAGGAATAAACGTATGAATTTCACGAGAGGCAACTCAACTCTCCTAAACATCTAAGACATGTTCCAACTTGTCCAAACTTCATCGGAAAGAGAGGCCCAGATAGGCTCGAGCTCCTGAAGAGTTCATATGTCCGTGTCAGTTGGTACACGAATTTTTCATACATGGAACCGTTCGAACACATAGCTAGCACAACTCAAGAAAGTCAAACGCTCGAACGAAATGTCTCGTTGTGTCTGTGTCATGTTTGCATCTCCTACGTAGACTCGTGGAGCAGTTTTAACTTTTAAGGTAAGGACGCGTCGCTACCGGAGTGTGTGTTGTTCGGAGGAGAGGGTACGCGCGTACGAGCCGTGCTGTTCCGTGCAACGTGAGTGTCTTGAGAGGCAGTGATCTTCAGGTTCCAGCACAACGTCAGAAAAAACGACCAGATATATATACAAGCTCGCGCGTTTGGTCATTTTCCTGTCGAAAGTTCAGATAAAAGCCGTGATCTCTTGGCTCTTGGATCTTGCGCATATAGACGCAAAACGAAGTGTCAGTAGTCAGTAGAAGATCCAAGTGCTCAGTCTTTATGCACTCCTTCCTTTGATCTGAGATCGTCTCCAACGAGTAGCGCTTCTATGCCTACTCATGTAGTACAGCACGAACATGAAGCTATTTTTTTGTAATAGAAAATCAATGGGCCATATCAAAATGGGCATGGGTTCGGCAAAGTAAGATTTTACCATGAAATCTTCACAACTTCCCGTTCACCTTAATCACAGCCGTTCCGAAGTTTGATCGGACGACTGCGGAGAGCCCGATCTGGCACCACTGGTGAGGACACAGGCCCGCCTCTCTCTCTCTGTCTCCCTTGTTCCCAAGTTACCCATCCTGTAGCTTCACAAGTACAGCTGATTGTGTCAGCTTTCGCTGTAAAACCAAAAGGAAAGCCTAACCTACCTTTCCATCAGGGAACCTGGGGATTGATCGGAATTCGGACGGTAAAATCCACGTACAACGCAGGCATTTTGCGAGGCGTGGAGAACGGCAAAGGGTTGCCATCGTGGTGGCGACTGGGGCTTCTCCGTTAAGTAAACATGGAGCATTGAGTTCTCAACTAATCCATCGGGGAATCTACAGTCTGACATATCTAGCTACTGAGCTTGTTCAATGATAAAAGTTTTCAGTAGGGCGGGCCCGTGCCATGCAAACACATCCCCATCAGAAAGACTACGTGAGAGACTTTTTGGTACCTACCAGGTCCATTTCCAATTGCCTCACCTGTCAATTGTTGAAACTCGAAACTCCATGAGCTAACACTCGCTGGCGATGGGCCCTTTTACTTCCATATTTGTCCAGTTTTTTTTTTTTTTGAAAAGAGGTCTCCCCAGTTTCTATTAAAAGAAACCAATTACAGAAGTTCATATTTGTCCAGATAGAAACTATTGTACGGAGGTTTGACAGAGGAGATGAGGCGGCAAAGCGATCGATAGCCGTCCGATCAACCAACGGTTGGCTCTTATCCCATTGATCCAGGCTCGCTCGCCGGACAGCTAGTCTCGCATAATCCAAAATATTTGTCCATACAGGTAGTAACAACGACACATGCATGAACGTGTTTTCAACGAGCCTCAGAAACGTCTCTCGGCAGCAGCTGATTCCCGTTGAAAGATTTGTCCTCGATCGCTTGCACTGTACGCGCGCCTACGAGTACGTACGTACGTATCGGATTGGCACCGAAACTTATCTGTTCTCTCCCTTCGACTGTTGACGAAATCGGGTTGCATCGCGTAAGCGCAATTAATTTATTTATGCCGGGTTTAATTTGGGTTGTATGATTCAACCGGTCCAATGTCGATCTGAAAAGCCGGTGGAAATTGTTTAGTAAACGTAATCCTACGATCAGTTGTATAAAGAAGAACAGTGAGCTAGCTAGACTACTTCTCAGAATACAGTTTGGCTCTTTGTTTTTGTCTACGGCCATGTTTAGGAGAGCTTACTTTTCTTGTCTTTCATTTCCTTTTCTTTCTTGAGAAGTTCAGGGGAGCTTAGAAGTATGCATAATCCTCCATATTTAAACATCTTTATAAAAGCAACTCTGAAATAAACAGTGTTGCGACACTTTTTTTTTCGTAATGTAACCGTTTTACTATAACATTTTATCTGAACTATTGCAACATCATGCGATGCTTAAAACGGATTAATCACCTGATCATTTTTTGTTTCTTAAAATCCACTACTCTATTTAGTCGAGTTTAAACTTAGGTATGATTGTCAAGGAGATCCCCAAATAAGACGCAGCTTCTGAGGCTTTCTTAAGAAAGCTAAGCTGAAGCCCGCTTTGCACTAAAGCTGAAGAATTTCTTCATTTGCTTTTTGGAGAAGTCAGTTTTTAAGAAAGCTAAACCCTTTCAAACGGAACTTAATCTTGAGTCGGTGAACTGCCTTAGATGGGCACTATACCTGTTAGGCTGTTGCCAACTAAAAATGTTGTTCCGTGCGTAAGAACGATGAGCAAACTCGGGTCAAACTCCTTGATCTACTCATCGCCTATGTTAAGGCAGCGACCATGGCTGATCTCCATATTATACTCGAAACATCAGGAGATCATTTTAGTCTAAAAGAAAGATCAGAATTGTTTTGGATTAGTTATGATGAGATACTAATTGTCCACTGTGATGGTTCTGCCTATGTGGCAAAGTGTAGGAAAAAGGAGTAAGAGTCAAAAGCCAAAATATATCACTGTAGCAGTCAACTACGGAACTTACCAATTGTCAATATGTTGTTTCTTAGGGTCCCTGTGTTTTTCTTTTTCTCCTCACGAGTCACGACCAAAAGGTCCCTTGTCACAACTCACAAAAGCTCATAGCTAAGTCTGTATGTTTACCTAACTATACTGCTTTCCATGCCTTTTTATTCAGCCAGGAGTGGCCAGCTGCAATTGGAGGGAAAAGATTGTGTTTGTACGACTCATTTAGAACACAATAATTATATAGAAAACAGTTCAATTCCTGTCAAAATCAGAAAAACGTTCCACATCCTTAACGTGGCCTTAGTAATCGATGTCCAAAGATAGTTAGACAAAAAAAAAATCACCACTATTGGTATTACCACTAGCATAGTTTAGACTCGTGCTCTCTACTTCCATGTTCCAACTGGAGTAGTATGTCAGGCTATGCTGTCTTTTGGAAAAGCCCCTCTGTTTGTCTACTTTCTCCTCCTTTGATACAATAATTAATTAAAGCCTGCAACTTTTCTGTAAGCACATCTGGAGACTGTATGTAGTTCTGTTCCAGACTGGACATATGGAGTCCATATGTCCATACGGCTGTAGACGCCATATGTAGCTGTGGCTGTGCCGTATGATGTAAATTGAACTGAGGTTGCCATAGTCTCGCTGTCTTGCTCATATATTTATTATTCAGTTATTTCAGACTTTCAAGTGCCTGATTTCATTTCATTTCCCAAGCAAAAATGATACTATTACGTATTACCTGCCAGATGCAGTTATCTTGGCTAGAGACAAGTTCACTTCATCTTGTTTCTAGAGACTTTTGGCGAATCATATGATTATATCCGTGCATGTAAATGTTCTGATGAAGTAGCATAATGCCTTTCACATTATGGTTGCCTTTTCAGCTGCGAATAACTCCTCTTGTTAATTTAATGATACTATGAAGTGTCCATCAGAGGTATAACTATGCCAATCAGGCTGACTAGGCTCTTGTTAGGCTCCCACCAAACAGCAAGTCATATGTAGGTCCAAGGATTACCCAAGAATTGAAGACTTGTACCAATGTGGGCTGAGCAGCCAGTATCATGGCAACAAGAAGACTGCAATTTGATCAGCTCATGGAGGGTAGCATATCTCCCCAAGTTGGAGTAGAATATTGCTGTGGTTCTGGGTGAGGACAAGGGCTGGTGGATCTCCATGTCTGCGGATTTTGGGCCCTGAATCTTTTGCCCTAGCACGTTAGATTAAGTTAGAACACCTCTAGTTCAGCTTCTACCTCATTTATTTTCTTTCACTAAAAACCAAAAAATCTCCCTTCTAGCTTGCAGGAGTACTGAAGATCCTAGTTCTTTGTTTCAGTTGCCTCTGTCTGTTGAAGCTTTTGAAGAAATCCAATCCTTTTGTTGATATTTGTCGAGCTCCAGTTCAAAGTCCTGAAAATGCAGACAGTTGGAATTATCACCGGAGTACTGAGTTTTATTCCTCCTCGCGACCTTATAAGGCCGTGTTGGGAACCCAGAATAATCATGCGGCTTTCAAATAGTGTTGGAAGGCCTCCTCTACTTTAAAACATAAAGTTTTCTTCTCTGAGAGACAGACTGAATACTATAGATTTACTCCAAAGGAAAAGGATGGTTCTACAGATTTAACTCCTGTGTGCTTTGTCAACAACAAGAGCTGGAAACTACGGAACATCTCCTTTTTGCTTGTACTTTCAGTCAGATGTGTTGGGCTTCGATTGGTGTACAGGTTTGTTACGTTCCCAATTGTATACTATATCATCAACAAGAGGATTGGGTTTGGGAAGAGACAGAAAGTTGTTCTTGGGGAGGAAGAAGAAGAAAGTAGGAGGAAGCAGGTAGGAGGAAGTAGTTCTATCTTTTTACATTCGTTGTCTTTCCAGGCACTCACGCAATACTATTTAAGGAACGACAACAAGCATCTTTCCCCCTTACGTCTCGATCTCTTGCCAGCCCAAGACTTACATAGCCCATTCGCCTGAAGGAAGCCGTGTGCTGGGCCTACGCTCTCGCAGCCCTTTTCTCCTCCCGCCTGTATCACCTGCTTGCTCTGCTGTGCTAGGGGTCGTAACATCCCCCTCCCCCTTCAGAGACAGCTTGTCCCCAAGCTGGTTGTGATGCCCCTTTTTTTCCCCCCCTTCCCGGTCAACCTCGCCGGGCCCTTCGTTCTCTCGCCGGCCCGGACCCCTCGGTTTGTTCCACACGCCGTCCCGCGCATGCGCCGCCGAGCCGCCATCATGCCCTCCGTCGCGCACGCCGCGCCCGACCGCGCCGCTCCGCGGACCCCCTCTCTCTCGCGTCGGCTTTAAAGCCCTAGCCCCGCGCCTCCCTTCCACTCCTCCTCCCCAATCCTTCCCGAGAAGAAGAAGAAAGAAGAAAAGAGAAGGAGCCGAGGCCTTACCTCCGTCGCCGTCGTCGTTGTCGTGCCGTCCTCCTCCGGTGTCACTGCCGCCGCGCCAGTGAGCCCGCCGCGCGCCAGACCTCCTCTTCCCCTCCGTCGTGCCGCCTCATCTTCCTCCTCCGCGCGCAGCGCAGCCCCTTCACTTCTCTCCTCGCGCCGCCGCCCGCCTCGTGCTCCCTTCCTCCGCGCCTCGCCTCCTAGGGCGCCACTCCCGGCCGCCTCCTTCTTTCCCCTCTGGGCGCCTCATGCTGTGGGCCTCCTTCCAGCGCATGCAGCGCTCAGTGGGCGGGCCGTTTCAATCGTGGGCCAAATTGCGTTTTTCTTTTTCTGTCGATTTCTTTTCCTTTTTCCATTTTAATTTAAAAGTGAGTCTTTAAATATTAATATCTTCCCCATTTTAGCTCCAAAAATTATGAATTAAATTTCTAAAATCAAGATCTTGCTAATGGCATAGGTCTTGTTCAATTTGGAGTTCATTTGTGTATACTTGTGTATTTAATTGCTCTCGTTGCTTGTCGCTTATTTTTGCCTGTACTCGCTTGCGTAGATTTCGAGACGCAGAGACCTCCACGTCGATCAAGGACAAGACTACTCGGACTCTCTCCCCTACAACCAAGGCGAGTCAATACTTTGATCATATTGAGCCTACATTTTATGCAAATTATATTCTTTTAAAATAGCAAATTGCATGCTTTAATTCTTTAATCAAATGTATGTTAAAGCTTAAGATAGTTAATACCCATTTGTTGAATAATTAATTACTATGCCATCCTTGACAACTTGAATCACTTAATTCCATTGTCACCCTAGTAATTATATGGTAATACTAGTTATAGGTTGTACTTAAGCGACATGCTAGACTTGCTTAAATGCACCGGACATTAACGTGTCCTAATCATCATCATTTCAAACATAAAATGATTTGGGCAGTCATTGCGGGTAAATGACTGAGATGGTTGAATTGTTGTATTTTACATCTCAAAAACCCTAAACTGCTAATACCCGCAGGCGGATGGTAAGATGGTGGAGTGCGGATGTAGCACGAGAATGGCGGAATGTGGTTGAGCCGTCCGCACAACCCTAAGGACTTAATCTTGTCACGACCTCCTGTATAACAAGTACGATACACAAGTGCGCAACAAAGCTGCGACTTGGCTTAGTACATTTATCAAATCCTCAAAATCATCTCACCGGAGGGTCAAAGGAGGCACAAGCTCGGGTATGTCGGGCTTGGATGGGACACCGAGTCAAGGGTGAAGTTCGCCACGAGGTGTAGCCACGCTCGCCGATCGGCCGAGGTGGACATCCCGCGCAACGTATGGGCATAACCCCATATGGGTGAGACGAGGAAGGGGCGAGATATTTAGAAAAGTTATTGTGACAACCTCTCGACTACACGACTACGGAATCGTAGGGCAACGAAGTTAATTGTCTCTTGTGGGTAAAGTGTACAAATCTCTGCAGAGTTATAAAGCTGTTTAAACAATCGTGCCTACTGGTCAAAGCGAACATGGGAACTTAACTTGAGTTAGTTCTATTTCAAAAATCTTGTGGGTGGTATTAAAATTTTGGTGGGCTCACCTAGCCCTGAGATTGGTTATTCCCGGTCTTTGTACCAGTGTCGTTTAGTGGTGGATGTAACCACAATCAAAATAAGCATGAAGGTGGAGGTAACCTCACTGTGATATAAATATTGCACAATCTCTCTCTTTAACTAAAATGAAATTGTTAAAAATGCTAAGTGCTAGGAATTTGTACTTATGATATTTAAAAGTATTGCTTTCGCAAATAGAAGAACCGAGCCATCCTTGTAAGCCTTGCATGTATATCATTGCATTGTGTATTGGCTCGCGAGCACTGTAGTTGTGCTCATCCTCGCTCTCCCAAACCCTTGGATGACGCGATGGAGGAGACTATGCTTACTACGAGGAACGGAAGATGATGGACAAGGAAACGATGAAGAGTAGTCTAGGACACAGTAGGCTAGGCCTCGACGCGATCTAAGTTGACTTCGTTGGTACTTGCGTAAACCGATATTATCCGGTCCTTGGGTAATATCGATCGCACACAGTTGCCCGATCGCTTGCCTCGTGAAGAGATGAGCTCTACCTTTTGCTTCCGCTATCGCATTCGTGTTCGTATTGTAATCAATTTGCCGATGGCCTGTTGTAAAACTCGACCCGGCGTGGTCTATGTCACTCGTTAATTGTAATAATGATACTTTAGTTCACGCCATGTATGAATGATTCACATTGCTCAGAGTGCTATCTGATCCAGGAATAGCACGGCGTTTTCATTGAGGATTCGGATTAGAAAATCCGGTCCGACAGTAGTCAGTATCGAGCATCTGATCGAGAGTCTTAATTAGATTGGTCGTTGCCTTAAGGACTTGGATCTTATTTTCAAAACTAAGAAAAGCTTTGCTAAAAATATAGAGTATTTATTGCTTCTACTCTTCACTCTTAGTTCATGCCTTTGTCTTTACTTCACTTAAGTTTTACCTGTCTTTGACCTCCTCTTGTTTTCAAAAATTTGTAGATGGCTACCCGTCGTCGGATGGCAGTGGGACCTCCTCGTTCACGGAGAGAACGAGGAGGCTTCATGACATACTTTGCCACCGATCTTTGTACCTTGGTTTTCCCCGTCGGCCTCGTTCCATGGTAGGATGGCGAGGATCAGACCCGCGAGTCCCGGGCGATGGAGGTGTACCTCTCCGCCGTGGTTGGCGAGTTCACCTCCTACCTCTTCAGGGCCGAGGCACCCGCCGGCCGCCATGACGCCATTCGGGACGCCGCACGCGCCGCTTCCACCCGCTTGTGTTGGAAGTACGAGGATCTCTTCGAGGTCACCCTTACGCTTCTACCGTACCTCCCGATGATGAGCGTGTCGGCTGATTTACGACACCGAGACGACGACCCGCCGACGCAGGCGAGTCCGACTTACGCAGCGATGATAGCCACCATCACCGCCGCCATGGATGAGATCGGCGGCGGACACTCCTCACCGGCGGCTATGCCCATCGACACCCTTCGAGCAACATGATCGAGTGATGAAGCTCACTCCATCGCGATGCAGAGAGAGGATGCTTGCAGACAGAGAGGGGCGCCGCTCTTGCGAGTTGGCACGCTCGAGCCGCCACTACGGTCCCTCGCCCGGCCCGGTTGCCCCTAGCGTCGCCCCCGTCCTCCCAGTGCCGAGCCGACGTTCCCCGTCCAGAGGACCCCGTCTCCGACTCACAGCACGCAAGAAGGTGCGCCCGCCGCCGTCCGGCCGTCGCCTAGGAGAGTCTAGCCGTGGACGCAGCCCCAGTCCACCGCCTGGGTTTGACGAGTCCAGTCGTGGACGCCACCTCAGCCGTTCACGTTCCTGCTCCCGTTCGCGAGCCGGTCGAGCCGTTCGTTCGCTCCCGAACATCGTATCGCCGTGGTCACCCCGTGAGAAAGCAAATTGCCGATTAGTTAGGTTAGCTAGCAGTGCTTGCTAAGCAGTCTTTTGGGTTGCAAGCACTTTTGTTTCTTTCTTTTGTAGACGATGTGTTTGTATTCTGTGTCATGACTTAGCTTAGTGTATAAGCTTTGTTCGAGAGTCATGTAACACTTAACCCCCTTATTATAGTGTAGCCGCTCTAGGCTTTGTATTGTACTTGCTTCGTTCTTTTTGTTGGCTTTGTTCTTGTCTGTGTGTGCCTTAGGGGCTAGTGAACCTCATATACTCCTCTAGTTCTAAGCTTGAGTTTCTTCAGATGCCGCCAAGAAGAGCCGCCCTGGTCCGTGGAGCCTTGCTGCAGCCGAGGAAGAGGCCGTGGTCGTGGCCAAGGCCGAGGACAGAACCGCCTCCTCCACCACCAAGAAACCCGACAATGACCCAAGTCATGTTTCAGCAGCACTCATTCTTCTGCATTACTAAGCAATCAACAAATGGACGACCGGTCGCAACTCCAAGTTTGCGATTTTCTCGAGACAAGACCTCTCACCTTTCTTTGCGCCAATGAACCGCTAGAAGTCAAGACTGCTCAGGGACACCGAGAAGAAACTCCGTCTTACTCTTTGCTCAAATGAAGACAAGGTGGATTCGCCACCCATCACCGAAAAGCGCGCCACGCACAGTGGGAGAATTACCTCGCCGCCGAGGTGATGAGAATCTAGAGGAAGAAGAAGTAGGAATAGCGGAAGTCGTAGCATCTACGATTGGAGCCCCACAAGATCATTTGCCTCTGCCGCAATAATGAAGAAGTTGAAATACAACAAGTGAAATTGAACCCGCATGGCGGTAGATTCCATGGGAGGAATTCAAGGCGCTTTGGGACCAACTTGCACAGTGGAACAATGAGATTGAAGAAGAACAACCGTCGAGCTCTCAAGCGGTCGGATGTCGATGAATGAGTATCTAACCAAGTTTAACCACTTGCTCGCTACGCCCCAATGATGTAGCCGATGAAGAAGAGAAAATCGACCGCTTTGTTGAAGGAATGCGTGAAGACATGAGAGGACGACTTATCCTCCATGATTACTCTAGCTTCCAAAGATTAGTTAATAAAGCCCTCATTTGTGAAAATGAGAAGAAGACTGCAGAGATTAGCATGCAAAGGAAGATGTTATTTCAGAGGCCACAAGGTAGCTTTCCTTAAGTCTACATTCCAAGGCGGCTCATCTTCTCGGATCGTCAGCCTCCTCTCGAAAAACTCACGTTTCCACCCGCGTCCCAAGGAAGTGGATTCGGCTCTCCGCTCGCCCAGCAACCAGCAGATGCCAACCTGAAGAAGAAACCTCCATCGCTCGCTTGTGGAGAAAGAGGACACTTCGCCAATCGTTGTCCTACCGCACGAATGCTCCAACAAGACTCAACACAGAGTAACGCCAGCTTCAAGGCAGACCCCAAGCAAGAGTCACCGGACTTCACGGGCATCAAGGTCTACACTAACGCAAAGCCATGGCCGTGTGAACCACGCCACGGTGAGGAAGCTCAAGGTGCCTCGGAGTACTAATGGGCACGTTCCTGTTAATTCAGACCGCTCAAGTTTTGTTTGATTACGAGCTTCACACTCTTTTATTTCAAGAAAGTTTGTCGAAAGGCTTAAGTTGCCAACTTATAAGTTAAAGAAACCCGTGGTACTTAGCTCACCCGGGGGACCCCTTTATGCTACCTCAGTCAGTCCTAGGGTAGAAATTGCTATGGAACATTCCGATTCTAGCAAACCTTCCGGTGCTAGAATCTCAAGCGTGGATATCATCCTAGGGATGGATTGGTTGGCAAATATCAAGGATTGATAGATTGTGCCAGCAGTAAAAGTGGTGCTCACCAAGAACCCAGAGACCACAATAAGAGTTAGTGTGGATCGTTCCTCTCCTTTGAATAGAACAATCCACCACCTTGGAGAGTTGTCCCTAGAGACAACGCTCGTAGTTCAAGCTTACCCGATGTCTTCCCGGAAGAATTACCGGGCATGCCACGACGAGAGATGTTGAGTTTGTCATCAACTTGAAGCCGGGACAGCTCAATTGCTAAGAGACCATACTGAGAATGGCGGACGAACTTGAAGAACTTAAGACACAAATTGAAGACTTGCAAGACAAAGGTTTCATTAGACCTAGTTCTTCTCCCTGGGGTTCGCCGGTTCTCTTTGTGAAGAAGAAAGATGGCACCGCCAGATTGTGCGTGGACTACAGAGCACTCAATGATGTGACCATCAAGAACAAGTATCCCTTACCTCGCATCGATGACCTGTTCGATCAGTTGACAGGAGCATCAGTTTTCTCCAAGATAGACCTGAGGTCAGGATACCATCAGCTTAAAATCAGGAATGAGGATATTCCTAAGACGGCTTTTACCACCCGGTATGGCCTGTATGAGTTCACTGTCATGCCGTTTGGCTTGACCAACGCGCCAGCCTACTTCATGAACCTCATGAACAAAGTATTCATGGAATACTTAGACAAGTTTGTTGTCGTGTTCATAGATCGACATCTTGATCTATTCAAAGACCGATGAAGAACATTCAACACTTGCAATTGGTCTTAGAAAAGCTTAAAGAGAATCATCTTTATGCCAAATACGAGAAATGTGAATTTTGGCTTCATGAAATCGGTTTCTGACACATTGTATCCATTTGGAGGAATCGCAGATTGATCCATCCAAAGTAGCGGTATTGAATGGAATGGAAACAACCCACATCGGTGTGAGTGCGTAGTTTTCTGGTTTGGCGGGTACTACAGACGCTTCATTGAAGGATTCTCTAAGCTTTCCAAACCGATGACCCATCCGCTAAAAAGGAAAAGAAGTATGATTGAAAGCTTGTGAAAAGAGTTTTCGGAATTGAAGAAGAAGTTAACCGCCCGATATTAATCCCGCGGATATACATCAAGACTTCGAAGTCTATTGTGATGCATCGCGCCAAGGTCTTGGTTGTGTGCTCATGCAAGGAGGAAAAGTTGTAGCTTATGCTTCAAGACAACTCCGTCCTCACGAAGACAACTATCCAACTCATGATTTGGAGTTAGCAGCAGTAGTGCATGCCTTAAAAATTTGGCGACATTACTTGATTGGAAATCATTGTAATATCTACACAGACCACAAGAGTCTCAAGTACATTTTCACCCAATCCGACCCTCAACCTCCGACAAAGAAGATGGTTAGAGTTAATAAAGGATTACAACTTGATGTCCATTATCATCCCGAAAGGCTAATGTAGTTGCTGATGCATTAAAGTAAATCCACCGCAAAGAATGTCATGATTCAAGAACATCAACTGAGCTCTGCAAGGAATTTGAAGCCCTCAACCTTGAGTTAATAGAGCAAGGCACACTAGCCACAATAGAAGCGTATTCAACTCTAGAAGAGCGAATCAAGACCGCCAAGAAGGGCATCCTGAGTCAGATTCAAGCATCTCATGGCAAAAGGAAAGGCCCCTAAGATGTCGAAGATCGCAGGGAGTCCTATGGTATGGGAAACGCGTCTCTTTGTTCCCCACCGTAAGGAACTCAAAGATCTCGATTTAAAGGAAGCTCACAGTCTACACTCGCACTGCACGCAAAGCACCAAGATGTACCAAGACATGAAGATTTTGTATTGGTGGCCACGAATGAAAAGAGATATCGCCGAGTATGTAGCTTGTTGTGATGTATGTCACAATCAAGGTGAACATCAAAGACCACCGGATTGCTACAACCCTTACAGATCCTCGGTGGAAATGGGAAGAAATCGAATGGATTTCATTACCGGTCTACCTCGAACTAAGTCCGGATGTGACTCGTATGGGTTATAGTTGATGATTGACTAAAGTCGCCACTTCATCCCCGTGAAGACAACTTACAAGGGAGACAAGTTAGCCGAAGTTATACATGGCCCGTATCGTGTTTACATGGAGTACCCAAGAGAATAGTCTCCATCGAGGTTCTCAATTTACCTCGCATTTCGGGCTAGTTTGCATGATGCCCTTGGAACACACCTTACCTTGAAGATACTTATCATCCGCAGACCGATGGTCGACGGAAAGAACAAATCAAATCCTAGAAGACATGCTTGAGCTTGTGCTTTGGAGTTTACCGTGAGATCGAAAATGTCTACCGTATGCCGAGTTTGCATACAATAATAGTTATCATCAAGTTTGAAAATGTCCCCATTTGAAGCACTCTATGGAAGAAAATGCAACTCCTCTGCATTGGTCGAATCAGTGAGGGATATGTCTTGGACCTGATACTCTCAAGCAAGTCAAGAGAAAGTTCGACTAATCGAGAGATCGCCTTCAAGCGACTCAGTCTAGAGTAAGAGTTATGCCGACAACCGCCGAAGAAACTTAACCTTGAAGTTGGAGATGTTGTGTATCTCATGGTATCGCACTTCGTGGAACCCAAGATTCAAAGTTAAAGGCAAGCTCGCATCAAGATACATAGGCCCGTTTCGATCACCGCTAAGCGTGGAAGTTGCCTATCGAGCTAGAGCTACACGAAAGTTTGTCGACGCCCACAACGTGTTTCATGTCTCTCAACTAAAGAAATGTCTCGGAATCCCAAGAGCGCACTCTGCTGAAGCCATCGCACTTGATAAGGATTTGACTTATCCAGAGCACCGATCAAGATCCTCGACGTCGCCGAAGCGCATTTACGACGCTGTCACCCGCCTTTGCAAGGTTGATGGAGCCATCACTCACCTAAAGAAGCCACCGGGCGAGAAGATCAACTTAAGCTAGATTTCCGCCCACGTTTTCGAGCGGCCGAATCTGGTGAGATTCCGCTTAAGGTGGGTAGGATTTGTGATGCCCCTTTTTCCCCTTCCCGGTCAACCTCGCCGGGCCTTCGTTCCCTCGCGGCCCGACCTCGGTTTGTTCCACACGCCGCCCGCACGCACGCCGCCGAGCCGCCATCATGCCCTCCGTGGCGCACGCTCGCGCCAACCGCGCCGCCACGGACTTCTCTCTCTCGCGCCGCTTTAAAAGCCCTAGCCCCGCGCCCCTTCCACTCCTCCTCCCCAATCCTTCCCGAGAAGAAGAAGAAAGAAGAAAGAGAAGGAGCCGAGGCCTTACCTCCCGCCGCCATCGCCGTTGTCGCCGCCGCCCTCCTCCGGTGTCACCGCCGCCGCGCGGAGCCCAGCGCGCGCGCGCCGACCTCCTCTTCCCCCCGGCCGCCGCCTCATCTTCCTCCTCCGCCGGCCGCCGCCACTTCTCTCCTCGCGCTGCCGCGCCGCCTCGTGCTCCCTCTTCCTCCCGCGCCCGCCTCCTAGGGCGCACCCGGCCGCCTCCTTCTTTCCTCCTCCGGGCGCTCCCGCTGGGGCCTCCTTCCTTCCAAGCGCGCTCTGCAGGGCCGGGCTGCTTCCAATCAGGCCAAATTATGCTTTTTCTCACGATTTCTTTTCCTTTTTCCATTTTAATTTAAAAGTGAGTCTTTAAATATTAATATCTTCCCATTTTAGCTCCAAAATTATGAATTAAATTTCTAAAATCAAGATCTTGCTAATGGCATAGGTCTTGTTCAATTTGGAGTTCATTTGTGTATACTTGTGTATTTAATTGCTCGTTGTTTTTGTCGCTTATTTTTGCCTGCACTCGCCACAGAGATTTCGAGACGCCGAGACCTCCACGCGATCAAGGACAAGACTACTCTGACTCTCTCCCTACAACCAAGGCGAGTCAATACTTTGATCATATTGAGCCTACATTTTATGCAAATTATATTCTTTTAAAATAGCAAATTGCATGCTTTAATTCTTTAATCAAATGTATGTTAAAGCTTAAGATAGTTAATACCCATTTGTTGAATAATTAATTACTATGCCATCCTTGACAACTTGAATCCCTTAATTCCATTGTCACCCTAGTAATTATATGGTAATACTAGTTATAGGTTGTACTTAAGCGACATGCTAGACTTGCTTAAGTACCGGACATTAACGTGTCCTAGTCATCATCATTTCAAACATAAATGATTTGGGCGGTCATTGCGGTAAATGATCGAGATGGTTGAATTGTTGTATTTTACATCTCAAAACCCTAAATCGCTAATACCTGCCTCAGGCGGATGGTAAGATGGTGGGTGCGGATGTAGCACGAGAATGGCGGAATGTGGTTGAGCCGCCCGATAACCCTAAGGACTTAATCTTGTCACGACCTCCTCGTATAACAGTACAAATGCACAAGTCGCAACAAATCGCGACTTGGCTTAGTACATTTATCAAATCTCAAAATCATCTCACCGAGGGTCAAAGGAGGCACAAGCTCGGGTATGTCGGGCTTGGATGGGACACCGAGTCAAGGGTGAAGTTCGCCACCGCCGAGGTGTAGCCACGCTTACGCGGGCCGAGGTGGACATCCCGCGCAACGTATGGGCATAACCCCATATGGGTGAGACGAGGAAGGGGCGAGATATTTAGAAAGTTATTGTGACAACCTCTCGACTACACGACTCACTAATCGTAGGGCAACGAGTTAATTGTCTCTTGTGGGTAAAGTGTACAAATCGCAGAGTTATAAACTGCTTAAACAAATGTGCCTACTGGTCAAAAGCGGACATGGGAACTTAACTTGAGTTAGTTCTATTTCAAAAATCTTGTGGGTGGTATTAAATTTTTGGGCCCACCTAGCCCCGAGATTAGTTATTCCCGGTCTTTGTACCCAAGTCGTTTAGTGGTGGATGTAACCACAATCAAAATAAGCATGAAGGTGGAGGTAACCTCACGATATAAATATTGCACAATCTCTCTTTAACTAAAATGAAATTGTTAAAAATGCTAAGTGCTAGGAATTTGTACTTATGATATTTAAAAGTATTGCTTTCATAAATAGAAGAACCGAGCCATCCTTGTAAGCCTTGCATGTATATCATTGCATTGTGTATTGGCTCACGAGCACGGTAGTTGTGCTCATCCTCGCCTCCCCAAACCCTTCAGATGACGCCGATGGAGGAGACTATGCTTACTACGAGGAACCGTAAGATGATGGACAAGGAAACGATGAAGAGTAGTCTAGGACCAGAGGCTAGGCCTCGACGCAGCCTGTTGACTCGTTGGTACTTGCGCACAACCGATATTATCCGGTCCTTGGGTAATATCGATCATTACACGTTGCCCGATCCGCTGCTCGTGAAGAGATGAGCTCTACCTTTGCTTCCGCTTATCGCATTCGGTGTTCGTATTGTAATCAATTTGGCGACGCCCTCGCTGTAAAACTCGACCCGACGTGGTCTATGTCACTCGTTAATTGTAATAATGATACTTTAGTTCACGCCATGTATGAATGATTCAAAGATTGCTCGTGAGTGCTATCTATCGATCCAGGAATAGCACGGCGTTTTCATTGCAGGATTCGGATTAGAAAATCCGGTCCGATGTAGCCGTATCGTGAGCATACGATCGAGAGTCTTAATTAGATTGGTCGTTGCCTTAAGGACTTGGATCTTATTTTCAAAACTAAGAAAAGCTTTGCTAAAAATATAGAGTATTTATTGCTTCTACTCTTCACTCTTAGTTCAGACTTGTCTTTACTTCACTTAAGTTTTACCCTGTACGACTCCTCTTGTTTTCAAAAATTTGTAGATGGCTACCCTGTCTGTCGGATGGCTCGTGGGACCTCCTCGCTCACTGAGAGAACGAGGAGGCTTCATGACATACTTTGCCACCGATGTCAGACCTTGGTTTTCCCCACACCCTACGCTCCATGGTAGGATGACGAGGATCGAGACCGCGAGTCTCCGGACGATGGAGGTGTACCTCTCCGCCGTGGTTGGCGAAGTTCACCTCCTACCTCTTCAGGCCGAGGCACCCGGCCGGCCGCCATGACGCCATCTCGTGACGCCGCACGCGTCGCTTCCACCCGCTTGTGTTGGAAGTACGAGGATCTCTTCCGAGGTCACCTTCGCTTCTACCCGCATTCTCCCGGATGAGGAGCGTGTCCCACCAGCTTTCGACACCGAGACGACGACCCGCCGACGCAGCGAGTCCAGCCACGCAGCGATGATAGCCACCATCACCGCCGCCATGGATGAGATCAGCAGCTTCGACACCTCACCGGCAGCTATGCCCATCCGACACCCTTCGAGCAACATGATCGAGGAGTGATGAAGCTCACTCCATCGCAATGCAGAGAGGGATGCTGCAGACAGAGAGGACGCCGCTCTGCAGAGTTGGCACGCTCGAGCCGCCACCACGGTCCCCGCCACCCCGGCTGCTCCTTAGCGCCGCCCGCCCCCGATGCCGAGCCGACGCTCCCGCCCAGTAGGACCCCGCTCACTCACAAGACGCAGAAGGTGCGCGCCGCCGTCCGGCCGCCGCCTAGAGAGTCTAGCCGTGGACGCAGCCTCACCCACCGCTCTGGGTTTGACGAGTCCATCGTGGACGCCACTCACCTGCTCACGCCTCGCCTCCCGCTCGCGAGCTTCGAGCCGAGCCGCTTCGCTTCGCCCCGCAATCGTATACCCGTGGTCACCCCTGCAGAGCAAATTGCCGATTAGTTAGGTTAGCTAGCGCGCTGCTTGCTAAGCTTTTTAGGTTGCAAGCACTTTTGTTTCTTTCTTTGTAGATTTATGTGTTTGTATTCGTGTCATGACTTAGCTTAGTGTATAAGCTTTGTTCGAGTCATGTAACACTTAACCCCTTATTATAGTGTAGCCGCTCTAGGCTTTGTATTGTACTTGCTTCGCTTCTTTTGTTGGCTTTGTTCTTGTCTCATGTGTGCCTTAGGGGCTAGTGAACCTCATATACTCCTCTAGTTCTAAGCTTCGAGTTTCTTCAGATGCCGCCAAGAAGAGCCGCCCGGCCCGTGGAGCCTTCGGCGCAGCCGAGGAAGAGGCCGTGGTCGTGGCCAAGGCCGGAGGCAGAACCGCCTCCACCACCAAAGAAACCCGACAATGACCTAAGTCATGTTTCAGAGACTGCATTCTTCTGTGCATTACTAAGCAATCAACAAATCGACCACCCACTGCAACCCAAGCCGCGATTTTCTCAGTGACAAGACTCTCTCACCTTGTCGCGCCAATGAACCGCTAGAAGTCAAGATCGCTCGTGGACACCGAGAAGAAACTCCGCCTTGCTCGCCGCCAAATGAAGACAAGGTGGATTTCGCCACCATCACCGAGCGCGCCGCCACGCACGTGGGAGAATTACCTCGCCGCCTCGAGGTGATGAGAATCTAGAGGAAGAAGAAGTAGGAATAGCGGAAGTCGTAGCATCTACGATTGAGCCCCACAAGATCCATTGCCTCTGCGCCGCAATAGAAGAAGTTGCGGAAATACAACAAGTGAAATTGAACCCGCATGGCACCAGATTCCATGGGAGGAATTCAAGGCCGCTGTGGCCAACTTGCACTCACCGGAACAATGAGATTGAAGAAGAACGACCAGAGTTTCTGCTGTCGTCGATGTCAAGAATGAGTATCTAACCAAGTTTAACCACTTGCTCGCTACGCCCCAATGATGTAGCCGATGAAGAAGAGAAAATCGACCGCTTTGTTGAAGGAATGCGTGAAGACATGAGAGGATGCCTTATCCTCCATGATTACTCTAGCTTCCAAAGAAGCTAGTTAATAAAGCCCTCATTTGTGAAAATGAGAAGAAGATCGCAGAGATTAGCCGCAAAAGGAAGATGTTATTTCGGAGGCCACAAGGTAGCTTTCCCAAGTCTACATTCCAAGGCGCTCATCTTTCGATCGTCTGCACCTCCTCTCGAAAAACTCACGCTTCCACCCCCGTCCCAAGGAAGTGGATTCGTGCTCTCCGCCTCAACGGCAACCAAGCAGCCAACCCAAAGAAGAAACCTCCATCGTCGCTTGGAGAAAGAGGACACTTCGCCAATCGTTGTCCTACCCGCCGAATGCTCCAACAAGACTCAACACAGAGTAACGCCAGCTCAAGGCAGACCCACCCAAGCAAGAGTCACCGCACTTCACAGCATCAAGGTCTACACTAACGCAAAGCCATGGCCGGTGAACCACGCCACACCGAGAAGCTCAAGGTGCCTCAGAGTACTAATGGGCACGCTCCTCGTTAATCAAGCACTACCAAGTTTTGTTTGATTCGAGCTTCACACTCTTTTATTTCAAGAAAGTTTGTCGAAAGGCTTAAGTTGCCAACTTATAAGTTAAAGAAACCCGTGGTACTTAGCTCACCCGGACCCTTTATGCTACCTCATCCCCTGTGGTAGAAATTGCTATGGAACATTCCTGATTCCTAGCAAACCTTCGTGCTAGAATCTCAAGCGCCGGATATCATCCTAGGATGGATTGGTTGGCCAAATATCAAGGATTGATAGATTGTGCCAACAGAAAAGTGGTGCTCACCAAGAACCCAGAGACCACAATAAGAGTTAGTGTGGATCGTTCCTCTCCTTTGAATAGAACAATCCACCACCTTGGAGAGTTGTCCCTAGAGACAACGCCTGTAGTTCAAGCTTACCCCGATGTCTTCCCGGAAGAATTACCGTGCATGCCACCGCATGTAGATGTTGAGTTTGTCATCAACTTGAAGCCGTGGCAGCTCCAATTGCTAAGAGACCATACAGAATGGCCGCTGACGAACTTGAAGAACTTAAGACACAAATTGAAGACTTGCAAGACAAAGGTTTCATTAGACCTAGTTCTTCTCCCTGGGGTTCGCCAGTTCTCTTTGTGAAGAAGAAAGATGGCACCGCCAGATTGTGCGTGGACTACAGAGCACTCAATGATGTGACCATCAAGAACAAGTATCCCTTACCTCGCATCGATGACCTGCTCGATCGCTTAGACAGAGCATCGCTTTTCCAAGATAGACTGAGGTCGATACCATCGACTTAAAATCGGAATGAGGATATTCCTAAGACGGCTTTACCACCCGATGGCTCAGATGAGTTCAACTGTCATGCCGCTTGGCTTGACCAACGCGCCACCTACTTCATGAACTCATGAACAAAGTATTCATGGAATACTTAGACAAGTTTGTTGTCGTGTTCATAGATCGACATCTTGATCTATTCAAAGACCGATGAAGAACATTCAACACTTGCAATTGGTCTTAGAAAAGCTTAAAGAGAATCATCTTTATGCCAAGTACAAGAAATGTGAATTTTGGCTTCATGAAATCGGTTTCTCGACACATTGTATCCGCCGAGGAATCGCAGCTGATCCATCCAAAGTAGCAACCAGTAATGGAATGGAAACAACCCACATCGGTGAAGTGCGTAGTTTTCTCGGCTTGGCCGGTACTACGACGCTTCATTGAAGGATTCTGCTTTCCAAACCGATGACCCATCCGCTAAAAAGGAAAAGAAGTATGATTGACGTAAGCTTGTGAAAAGAGTTTTCGTGAATTGAAGAAGAAGCACCGCCCAGATGATAATCCCGCCGGATATACATCAAGACTTGAAGTCTATTGTGATGCATCGCGCCAAGGTCTTGGTTGTGTGCTCATGCAAGGAGGAAAAGTTGTAGCTTATGCTTCAAGACAACTCCGTCCTCACGAAGACAACTATCCAACTCATGATTTGGAGTTAGCAGCAGAGTGCATGCCTTAAAAATTTGGCGACATTACTTGATTGGAAATCATTGTAATATCTACACGCACTACAAGAGTCTCAAGTACATTTTCACCCAATCGGACCTCAACCTCCGACAAAGAAGATGGTTAGAGTTAATAAAGGATTACAACTTGATGTCCATTATCATCCCGAAAGGCTAATGTAGTTGCTTTGATGCATTGTCGTAAATCCATCGCAAAGAATGTCATGATTCAAGAACATCAACAGAGCTCTGCAAGGAATTTGAAGCCCTCAACCTTGAGTTAATAGAGCAAGGCACACTAGCCACAATAGAAGCGTATTCAACTCTAGAAGAGCGAATCAAGACCGCCAAGAAGGGCATCCCTGAGTCCGTAGATTCAAGCATCTCATGGCAAAAGGAAAGGCCCCTAAGATGTCGAAGATCAGCAGGAGTCCTATGGTATGGGAAACGTCTCTTTGTTCCCCACCGTAAGGAACTCAAAGATCTGATTTAAAGGAAGCTCACGCCTCGCTACACTCGCACTCGCAAAGACCAAGATGTACCAAGACATGAAGATTTTGTATTGGTGGCCACGAATGAAAAGAGATATCGCCAGTATGTAGCTTGTTGTGATGTATGTCAAATCAAGGTGAACATCAAAGACCACTGGATTGCTACAACCCTACAGATCCTCGGTGGAAATGGGAAGAAATCGGAATGGATTTCATTACCGGTCTACCTCGAACTAAGTCCGGATGTGACTCGTATGGGTTATAGTTGATGATTGACTAAAGTCGCCCACTTCATCCCCGTGAAGACAACTTACAAGGGAGACAAGTTAGCCGAGTTATACATGGCCCGTATCGTGTGTTTACATGGAGTACCCAAGAGAATAGTCTCCGATCGAGGTTCTCAATTTACTCGCATTTACAGGCTAGTTTGCATGATGCCCTTGAACACACCTTACCTTCAAGATACTTATCATCCGCAGACCGATGGTCGACGGAAAGAACAAATCAAATCCTAGAAGACATGCTTGAGCTTGTGCTTTGGAGTTTACCGTAGACTGAAAATGTCTACCGTATGCCGAGTTTGCATACAATAATAGTTATCACCAAGTTTGAAAATGTCCCCATTTGAAGCACTCTATGGAAGAAAATGCAACTCCTCCGCATTGGTCGAATCAAAGTGAGGGATATGTCTTGACCTGATACTCTCAAGCAAGTCAAGAGAAAGTTCGACTAATCGAGATCGCCTTCAAGCACTCGGTCAGACAGAAGAGTTATCTTGACAACCGCCGAAGAAACTTAACCTTCGGTTGGAGATGTTGTGTATCTCAAGGTATCGCCACTTCGTGGAACCCAAGATTCAAAGTTAAAGGCAAGCTCGCACCAAGATACATAGGCCCGCTTCGATCACCGCTAAGCGTGGGAAGTTGCCTATCGCCTAGAGCTACCGAAAGTTTGTCGACGCCCACAACGTGTTTCATGTCTCTCAACTAAAGAAATGTCTCGTAATACCCAAGAGCGCACTCTGTTGAAGCCATCGCGCTTGATAAGGATTTGACTTATCCAGAGCACGATCAAGATCCTCGACGTCGCCGAAGCGCACGCAGACGTCAAGTCACCCGCCTTTGCAAGGTTCAAAGTGGAGCCATCACTCACCTAAAGAAGCCACCGGGAGCGAGAAGATCAACTTAAGCTAGATTTCCGTCCCTCGTTCTCGGGCGGCGAATCTCGGGTCGAGATTCCGCTTAAGGTGGGTAGGATTTGTGATGCCCCTTTTTCCCTTCCCGGTCAACCTCGCCCCTTCGTTCCTCGCGCCCGACCCCTCGGTTTGTTCCGTCACGCCGCCCCGCACGCACGCCGCCGAGCCGCTTATCATGCCCTCCGTCGCGCATGCTCGCGCGCCGAACCGCGCCGCCGCGGACTTCTCTCTCTCTCGCCGGCTTTAAAAGCCCTAGCCCCGCGCCTCCCCTTCCACTCCTCCTCCCCAATCCTTCCCAGAAGAAGAAGAAAGAAGAAAAGAGAAGGAGCCGAGGCCTTACCTCCGCCGCCATCGCCGTTGTCGCCGCCCGTCCTCCTCCGGTGTCACCGCGCCGCCGCTCGCGGAGCCCGCGCCGCGCCTCGACCTCCTCTTCCCCTCCGGCCGCGCGCCTCATCTTCCTCCTCCCGCGCGCCGCCGCCACTTTCCTCGCGCTCGCCGCCGCCTCGTGCTCCCTTCCTCCCGCGCCCTCGCCCTCCTAGGCAAGCACTCCCGGCCGCCTCCTTCTTTCCCTCCCGGGCCGCTCCGCGCCTCCTCCTTCCACGCGCGCCAGTAGGGGCGGGCCGCTTCAAATCGTGGCCAAATTGTGCTTTTTTTTACACGATTTCTTTTCCTTTTTCCATTTTAATTTAAAAGTGAGTCTTTAAATATTAATATCTTCCCATTTTAGCTCCAAAATTATGAATTAAATTTCTAAAATCAAGATCTTGCTAATGGCATAGGTCTTGTTCAATTTGGAGTTCATTTGTGTATACTTGTGTATTTAATTGCTCTCGTTGCTTGTCGTTTATTTTTGCCTGCACTCACTCACAGAGATTTCGGAGACGCCAGAGACCTCCACGTCGATCAAGGACAAGACTACTCTGACTCTCTCCCTACAACCAAGCGAGTCAATACTTTGATCATATTGAGCCTACATTTTATGCAAATTATATTCTTTTAAAATAGCAAATTGCATGCTTTAATTCTTTAATCAAATGTATGTTAAAGCTTAAGATAGTTAATACCCATTTGTTGAATAATTAATTACTATGCCATCCTTGACAACTTGAATCCCTTAATTCCATTGTCACCCTAGTAATTATATGGTAATACTAGTTATAGGTTGTACTTAAGCGACATGCTAGACTTGCTTAAGCACCGGACATTAACGTGTCCTAGTCATCATCATTTCAAACATAAAATGATTTGGGCAACATTATGGGTAAATGATCGAGATGGTTGAATTGTTGTATTTTACATCTCAAAACCCTAAATCGCTAATACCCGTCAGGGCGGATGGTAAGATGGTGGGTGCGGATGTAGCACGAGAATGGCGGGAATGTGGTTGAGCCGCCCGCATAACCCTAAGGACTTAATCTTGTCACGACCTCCTGTATAACAGTACAGCCACAAGTCCGCAACAAATCGCGACTTGGCTTAGTACATTTATCAAATCTCAAAATCATCTCACCGAGGGTCAAAGGAGGCACAAGCTCGGGTATGTCGGGCTTGGATGGGACACCGAGTCAAGGGTGAAGTTCGCGATCAGTTGAGGTGTAGCCACGCTTCGCCGGGCCGAGGTGGACATCCGCGCAACGATGGGCATAACCCCATATGGGTGAGACGAGGAAGGGGCGAGATATTTAGAAAGTTATTGTGACAACCTCTCGACTACACGACTACTAATCGTAGGGCAACGAGTTAATTGTCTCTTGTGGGTAAAGTGTACAAATCTCGCAGAGTTATAAAGCTTAAAAGCAATGTGTTTCACTGGTCAAAGCGGACATGGGAACTTAACTTGAGTTAGTTCTATTTCAAAAATCTTGTGGGTGGTATTAAAATTTTGGCGGGCTCACCTAGCCCCGAGATTGGTTATTCCCGGTCTTTGTACCCGAGTGTCGCTTAGTGGTGGATGTAACCACAATCAAAATAAGCATGAAGGTGGAGGTAACCTCTGCTGATATAAATATTGCACAATCTCTCTCTTTAACTAAAATGAAATTGTTAAAAATGCTAAGTGCTAGGAATTTGTACTTATGATATTTAAAAGTATTGCTTTCGCAAATAGAAGAACCGAGCCATCCTTGTAAGCCTTGCATGTATATCATTGCATTGTGTATTGGCTCGCGAGCACGGTAGTTGTGCTCATCCTCGCTCTCCCCCAAACCCTTCAGATGACGCTGATGGAGGAGACTATGCTTACTACGAGGAACCAGAAGATGATGGACAAGGAAACGATGAAGAGTAGTCTAGGACCTGTAGGCTAGGCCTCGACGCATCTAAGTTGACTTCGTTGGTACTTGCGCATAACCGATATTATCCGGTCCTTGGTAATATCGATGTGACACAAAGTTGCCCGATCCGCTGCTGTGAAGAGATGAGCTCTACCTTTTGCTTCCGCTATCGCATTCGGTGTTCTCAGTATTGTAATCAATTTGGCTCGATCGCCCTCGTTGTAAAACTCGACCCGACGTGGTCTATGTCACTCTGTTAATTGTAATAATGATACTTTAGTTCACGCCATGTATGAATGATTCAGCATTGCCTGTGAGTGCTATCTACTGATCCAGGGAATAGCACGGTGTTTTCACAGAGGATTCGGATTAGAAAATCCGGGTCCGACACTGGTGCATGCGGAAAACGAGCCTGGAGATCATCAAGGTCCTCCCAGGTCGGTGACGAAGTAGGAGATCCGGACCACTGCACTTGTACTTGAGTCGTCGATATAGCACCCTTGTCTCGGAGGCGTTGTTGCAACACCTTGATGGGAATACGCAGATCATCAGTGGCTTCTGGAAGTTCAGTTTGGACAATGCTTGAAGGAGGAACAGCTCTCCTGAGTTGCGACACATGAATCACTGGATGGATTGCCGTAGTAGTTGGTAATTTTAGTTTGTAGGCCACCGGTCCAATCCTCCTTTCTACCTGAAAAGGGCCAAAGTAACGAAATGCCAATTTATGGTTAGCTCGTGTAGCTACCGAACTCTGAACATAAGGCTGGAGCTTCAAATAGACCCAATCATTCTCCTGAAATGCTCTGTCCAATCTTTTTTTATCAGCTTGTGCCTTCATGTGTTGATTTGCTCGATTGAAATGTTGCTTCAAGAGCTCGGTCATCAATTGTCGCTCTTTCAACCAATCCGACAATTCCGAATGCTGACAAACTGCAATACCTTTGATACCGAAATGTCTGGGGGCATAACCATACAAGATTTCAAACGGAGACTTGCCCAAGGTAGAGTGTAGTGTTGTGTTGTACCAATACTCAGATAAGGCCAACCAATGGAACCACTTACTAGGGCATGCATGAACAAAGCATCTCAAATATGTTTCAACACACTGATTCACACGCTCAGTTTGCCCGTTCGTCTACGGATGATAGGTTGTGCTCATTCGTAATTGAGTTTGTGCCGCTCGAAACAACTCCTTCCACAACACACTCGTGAACACACGATCTCTGTCTGATATAATCGACTGTGGTAAACCATGCAGTTTGAAGACATTCTACATGAATATTTGAGCTAACTGAAAAGCAGTAAAAGGATGAGCAATAGCTAGGAAGTGTGCATACTTGGATAACTTATCCACCACCACCATAATACAGTTGAACCCAGCCGATCTTGGTAAGCCTTCGATGAAATCCATAGATATCACCTGCCAAGCATGATCAGGCACCGGTAGCGGCTGAAGCAAGCCAGGATATCGCACATGTTCAGCTTTCGCTTGTTTGCAAATGGAACATTGATCAACGAATTTCTTCACATCTTGTTTCAGTCCAGGCCATGCAAACAATTTCCTGATTCGGTGATAGGTCACTTGAACTCCAGAATGTCCCCCCAATAGCACTAGAGTGTAGTGATTACAAGATATTTTGCTTCACAGTTGTATTGTCACCCACCCAAACTCTGTCTCCAAGTTTGATGATTCCATTGGTCAACTGAAACTTTGATCCACCATTACCTGAGATCATTAGGTCTTTCAGCAACTTACTAGTATGTGGATCCTGCTGATACCCACTCGCGATAGCTTCCATCCAGTCCGGAATGACAGTGGAGATTGCTGTAATCTCCCCTTTATCACCCTGTTCTCGTCTTGACAAGGCGTCCGCTGCTTTGTTAGTGGCGCCAGCTTTGTAAACGATCCAGTATTGCAAACCAAGAAGTTTAGTCATTATCTTCTATTGCCAAACTGTTGTCAGCCTTTGATCACCAAGGTGTGCCAAGCTTCGTTGGTTAGTCCGAATAATAAATTCTCCAGATTGCAAGTAAGCTCTCCACTGTTCAACTGCTAGCAGAATTGCTAGACCCTCTTCCTCATAGGTGGAAAGACATTGTGTCTTTGGACCTAAAGCCTTACTCAAGTAAGCTATCGGGTGCTTATTTTGCATAAGGACTGCACCTATTCCTTTATCAGAAGCATCGGTTTCCACTTCAAACTCTTTCGTAAAATCTGGTAAAGCCAAAACTGGTGCTGAAATCAAAGCTTCTTGTAATGCCCGAAATGAAACCTTCTTGTCTTCAGTCCAAGAAAACATTGTATTCTTCCTCAATAGATCAGTAAGTGGGCGACTAATTATCCCAAAGTTTCGGACAAACCGGCGGTAATAGCCCGCTAAACCCAAAAACCCTCTTACTTGCTTGACATTTACTGGTTCCGACCAATTTTTTACCGCTGCAATATTGATTGGGTCCGTTGCCACTCCTGCATAACTGATAACATGGCCCAAATATTTCAACTGGTTTTGAGAAAATGAACATTTGGATCTTTTGAGCTTCAGCTGATTTTTTGTCAGGATTTGCATTACTTGCTGCAGCATTGTCACGTGATCCTCTAAGGTTTGACTATATACAAGGATATCGTCAATGAATACCAAAACTCCCCGGCGCAACAATGGACTCAAAATTGTGTTCATCAGCTCTTGGAAGGTCGTCGGTGCGTTGGTTAAGCCATAGGGCATAACTTTGAACTCATAGTGCCCATGATGGGTCTTGAAGGCAGTTTTATGTTCATCTCTTGTGTTCATGCGAATCTGGTGGTAACCTGCCCTCAAATCCAAGCTAGTGAACCACTTTGAGCCGGCTAACTCATCCAGCAGCTCCTCAATAATCGGTAGTGGGTAACGATTCTTCACTGTAATCTCGTTCAAATGGCGATAATCTACACAGAATCGCCATGTTTTGTCCTTCTTTGGTACAAGGATCACTGGTGATGCAAAGGAGCTGACGCTGGGCTGGATAGTTCCCTGTCTGAGCATATCATAAACTTGTCGTTCTATTTCATCCTTTTGCGCGGGTCGATAACGGTAAGGTCTGATGTTGACTGGTTGGGCGCCAGGAAGTAAAGGAATCGAATGATCGAATTCCCGTTGAGGCGACAGACCTTTTGGCTCCTCAAAGATTTCAGCAAAGGCCGACAAAAGTCGGTTAATAGTGTCTGGTAATGGAGCTTGTTCAATGGCCACAGAATATAACTGAGATTATGTTTCCTCGGGCATTTCTCCCAATTGGGGTGTTATCGATAGGCATTGTGGAGTATCAGTCTTTATCCCTCTTAACAATATCCTCCTTCCTTGATGTCGAAAGGCCAGAGTCTTCTTGCGCCAATGTATGGTCATAGGGCTATTTTGCTCCAACCAATCCATTCCCATAATCAAGTCATAGCAACCAAGAGCTAACACCTTCAGTGTTGTCAAGAACTCCACTCCTTGTACCTGCCATCGACAGTCCGGAAAACTCCTTTTACAGGTTAAGATTCCCCCATCAGCAATTTTGACCTTGAGCAATTTAAGTGGTTTCTGTTCTCCTGCAAGCTTCCTTGCTAAAGTTTCGTTTATGAAACTGTGGGTACTCCCAGAATCAACCAAGACATTAACCTCTAATCCTTGGACAACCCCTTTGAGCCTTACTGTCCTCGGTGCCTCTGTATCACCAGCAGATGCTATGGAGATAGCTAACACTTCATCCTCATGCACACTTCCAGCTTCTGAAGATGCAACCTTTGATTTTGAACCTTGAACTAAATCCCACAGTTCTTGGACTACATGAAGTTGCACTGTTGGCCCACATCTGTGCTGTCGACTCCATTTTCCCCACACGTATGACACAAGCCCTTGGCTCATCAGTATGCTCTGAGAGCTGATACTCTGTCATCTGGCCCATTTGAACAAGCACCATCAACACCTCTTTTGTCGTCTGCTCGGTTACTGACAAAGTTAGATGACCTCCCTGGCGGTGCAGGCAATGGCAGTGCAGTCCTTGTTTGTGATCATCCTCCATTCAAATACTCCGGTCTACGTGTATCTCTCCTCATAGAGTCCAATGCCTCCTCCTGTAAACATGCAAGGGAAACCGCCATATCAAGATCCTTGGGCCGATGCAAAATAACGTGCTCGACTTCCTCACGCAATCCGTCGATGGCGGGTAACGAAAACATTGGATCCCAGGTGTGATGAGCGATCAAATTGTGCATGCATGTGTTGAATTTCTCGGCAAACTCAGCTACTGTCCCAGTCTGCTTGAGTCAATTAAACTGACGGAGTTGTTGCTGAAATTCTTCTCGGCCAAAGCGCACACAAACATTATCAGCAAATTCCTCCCAACTAGAACACTCATTATGGGCATTAGTCGACTGCAGCCATAAGACTGCATTTCCCACGAAGTGCATTGTGGCTACACTAACCCAGAGCTCGGGACGTGTAGCACAAATCCGAAAGTAAACTTCACATTTCAACCTCCACGCTCGGGGGTTCTCTCCATCAAATTGAGGGAAATTCAACTTCAGTGGCAATGGATGATGATGATAATATTCCCCAGAAGATCTATGCATTCCCTCCCCCATATCATTGTTCAGAGATATCTCTGGTGTGAAATTTCCCAAGGACTTACCTCGGTTTGGTGTCCATGCGCGATGAGCATTTGTTCCTTGGCCATGATCACTTTCCTCCTTTGGTCCCTTATGTTTCAGATGTTCCGGAATCGGCAACAACGGAGGAAACCCCACAGTTTTGGACCCTGAGATCGGTTCATCCGCCATCTGCTTGACTTGATCACGCAGTTCTCCAACCTCCTTTCGGAGATCATTCACTGCGGTGACCATTGTAGGCTTCCATTCCTTCGGTTCAAGCACCACCGGCTTGATCTCCGCCACGGAATCTACCAGTGTCTGGATCGTGAGGCTTTGTGCTTGAATCGCTCGAGTGAGGGCGGTGATTTCCTGCTCCATGGCCATCGTCTTTTCTTGGGCTCTCGTCTGGTACTTTGCTCTCTCCAGTTTGCCTACTGCCGAGGATCGGTGAGGCTCTGATACCAATTTGTTACATTTCCAATTATATACTATATCATCAACAAGTATCTGGAGGATTGGGTTTGGGAAGAGACAGAAAGTTGTTCTTAGGGAGGAAGAAGAAGAAAGTAGGAGGAAGCAGGTAGGAGGAAGTAGTTCTACCTTTTTACATTCGTTGTCTTTCCAGGCACTCACGCAATACTATTTAAGGAACGACAACAAGCATCTTACCCCCTTACGTCTCGATCTCTTGCCAGCCCAAGACTTACATAGCCCATTCGCCTGAAGGAAGCCGTGTGCTGGGCCTACGCTCTCGCAGCCCTTTTCTCCTCCCGCCTATATCACCTACTTGCTCTGCTGTGCTAGGGGTCATAACAAGGTTAGACAAGATGTTGATTTTACGGGAGAAAAATAATACGAAAGCAGATAACCAAAGTTCACTCCAACCTCAGATCACACAACCAACAGCTAGTACAGATACAGAAGCAAAAGCTCAACGGATACACACAGCCAAAAAAACATGGAACAGAGCAAGACTAGGAAATTCAGGAGACGACGTTAAAGCCACCATCTGTCGAGATCGCCAACCTTGTGCTGTGCCCGGCATGCTGCGCCAGCAGCCCCAACTTCGGCCAGTTGGCCCACCGCGCCATACGACACGGGAGGCCAAACACCCCATCCTCCGCCCTGCCAAGGAGGGGGGGGAGCATCTGTTATTGCTAAAAAACACATCATCTGTCAATTCACAGAGGTTCTACCATATTGTCATACACGAAGCAAATGCATTCCATTTGAGGCTCTATAGGTCATTGATTTAACACAAGTTCACAATCCAGAGTACATTTGGGGACGAACGAAGAGGGAGAATGATAGAGAAATGAGAAAGACAAGATAACAGAAAAGATACTCTTTGTCTCGATGTCGTTACTCGTCAGGCAATAGATAACTTATACGCTATGAAAACGGAATACAACCCAATTAACTTAACTCAGCCTTCAAGCCCAGCTGGCCCATTTGCTCCTTCGCGCCATCTTCACTTGTCCCACTCTCCAGTCGGTCTCCCCTGTCTGATAGCCTCCAGCATAGCTAGGACATTGTCGCGCCCTTGAATGTCAACTTGTCCCCAAGCTGAAGCCCGTGGAAATCACTCGTGCAACACATCATAATCTTCCAAGGTTGCCGAATAAACTAGAAGCGAAGCCCACTTGATCAAAACCTAAAGATGTGTGGCATTTCCCTTCTTAACCAATCTTCGGTCCAAAATTTCCTCTGGAACAACCTCATCAGCAGTCAGCTGTAGAGGAACTAGTAGTGAAGCAAACACTAGAGAATGATCTAGGACATGTTGCTTCAACTGAGACACATGGAAAACCAGGTGAACCATACTATCTTCAGGAAGTTGCAGTTTATAAGCAGCAGGTCCAATCTTTTGTATAATCTTGTAAGGTCCAAAATACTAGAAGGACAATTTGGGATATAGTCTGTTGACAACCGATGACTGGATGTATGGTTGCAACTTAAGATATGCATGTTCGCCCACCGAAAACTTGCGAGATGATCTACCTTTGTCAGCCATGTTCTTCATTCGCAACTGAGCTTTAGCCAAATGTTGCTTCAGATGGTCTATAAGGTATTGCTGCTCCAGCAACAGTTGCTCAACCTAACTGGGTGCTGATGTTGACAGAGAAGGGAACTACCCATAATTCGGGTCGGTGGCATACAATGCTTTGTAGGGAGAACAACCCAATGCAATATGATAATTAGTATTGTACCAAAACTCTGCGAGAGCCAGCCAGGGAAACCATTTAGCTGGTGTCGCTTGGACCGCACAACGAAGATACATCTCTAAACATTGATTGACCCGTTCGGTTTGCCCGTCCGTTTGAAGATGGTAAGCAGTGGACATCTGTAACTGTGTCCCATAGCTTAAACAATTCCTTTCAAAAGAGACTTGTGAAAATTTTGTCCCTGTCAGACACAATGGTTCGAGGGACTCCATGCAACTTCACAATGTGCTGTAAAAATGCTTTAGCTACTATATTGGCAGTAAAAGGGTGTCGCAAAGGAATAAAATGTGCATACTTTGTAAGTTGATCAACCACCACCAGAATCACATTGTAACCATCGGACTTTGGCAACCCCTCAATGAAATCCATTGTGATATCTTGCGAAGCATTATCTGGAATAGGCAAAGGATTCAGTAAGCCGGGCAATTTGCATTGTTCATGTTTAGCCTGTTGACATATAGCACACTGCTTAACAAAATTTTGAACATCTTGCTTGAGGCCTTTCCAGTGAAATAACTTCTTGACTCGCTGAAAAGTTGCATGAATGCTTGAATGACCACCCATAGGAGTTGCATGAAACGCCTGTATGATCTTCGTCTGCAAGCCTGTATTAGCTCCTATCCATATTTTGCCATGGTGTCATATTAGTCCATCATGGAGACTGTACCCCTCTTCATTAGGCTGAGAGACTGCTAACTAAGTGAGTAGCTGCTGAGCTCTATTATCCACCCACATAGGAATTGAGAACCTCCTGGATCCACACAGGTTGACCCATGGAAATTGCTTGTAGAGAAAAAACATGTCCAACCTTGGATAAGGCATTAGCCGCCTTATTATCCAAACCTTTCTTGTATTGAAACTTGAACTGCAATCCCACTAGTTTAGTCATAGCTTTCTTTTGTAATTCCGATGTAAGCACTTGATCCTCCAAGTGACATAATGCCTTGTGATCTGTTTTAATAACAAAAGGTCCCCTCAACAGATATGGCCTCCATTTATCTACAACCAACATAATAGCTAAGAAATCCTTCTCATAAATAGATAACTTCTTATTGTTGATGCCCAAAGCTTTGCTAAGATATGCCACAAGATGCCCTTCCTGGATTAACACAGCTCCAATGCCCGTATCACATGCATTGGTCCCAATGCAAAATGTTTTTTCAAAATCTGGTAAGATCAGAACTGGAGTACTGCTCATGGCCTGTTTTAAGGCTTCAAATGCTGCCTGAGCTTCCTTACTCCAGTGGAATATCTTCTTTTGCAACAACATTGTCGGGGCTTGGCCAAGATTCCATAACCTTGCACAAATTTTCTGTAATATCCTGTTAGACCTAGAAACCCTCTCAACTTAGTCACCGAAGTAGGAGTAGGCCATTGCAACATGGTCTGGTTCTTCTCAGGGTCAGTGGCGACCCCCTTCTCTAAAATGATATGGCCTAGGTACTCCAACTGTCTTTGAGCAAACGAGCATTTACTCCTCTTGATATAGAGTTGATGCTGCTGCAAGACTTGAAATACTACAGTAAGATGCTCCACATGCTGATCCAGAGATTGACTATAAACCAATATGTCATCCATAAAAACCAACACAAATTTCCTTATATACCCGGCAAATATGGAGTTCACCAAACATTGAAAAGTGGCTAGAGCATTTGTTAATCCAAATGGCATAACCCTGAATTGAAACTACCCATGATGTATTTTAAACGCAGTCTTGTACTCATCTTGCTCTACCATTCATATTGATGATATCCCGCCTTCAAATCTAGTTTAGAAAAAATGGTTGTGCCAGCTAACTCATCTAAAAGTTCATCCACCATAGGGATAGGAAACTTATTTCTAATTGTAAAGGCGTTCAATTTTCTATAGTCAACACAAAAATGCCAACTACCATCTTTTTTGCAAACCAACAGAACAGGCGATGCAAAAGGACTCATGCTCGGCTTTACCAGACCAGATGTTATCATCTCAGTGACTTGTTTTTCAATCTCATTTTTCTGTAATGGAGAGTACCTATATGGCTTGCTGTTGACAGGAGTAGTATCAGGCTGAAGAGGGATAGTGTGATCAAACACTCAATGAGGAGGTAAGTGAGTTGTCTCCTTGAAAACATAACTGTACTGTTGTAACACCTCTTGCACGGCAGCTGGTATTTCTTCATAAGGGTTGTCTATTACTGGTTCCAAAATAGTCGTAGCCCAAATCTCATTCCCTCTGTACAATTTCGCTACTGTGTTCACTGAAAATTCTTGTAATTCCGAATAGGGTATATCTGTAACCCCTTGTAACTGGATGATCTTACCTTGATATTGAAACCTCACCCATTTGTGAGCCCAATGGCATGTCATCTCTCCCCACCCTTCCAACCAATCCATTCCCAAGACTTCATCATAACCCCAAGCTCTGGCACCTTCATATCCTATTGAAATGTATAACCTTGTATCCACCAGGCAAAATTGAGCACCTCACTTGCACACTGAAGTAAGTCTCCATTGGCTACCTTGACTGGCAATGGAACAATAAATTGTTTTTGCTTACTTCCCAATCTCTGCACTAAAGTAGTACTCACAAAACTATGTGAGCTCTCGCAAAACTATGTGAGCTCCCTGAATCTAGCAACATGAGCATCACCTGGTTACCTACCAGGGCTCTCAGCCTCAACGTCTTCGGGTGAGATTCCCCTGTTAATGCATTCAGAGAAATGTGTATGCCTTCATCTTCCTGGCCTTCAATGGTCGCTAGGATATCCAACACTTTATCTATTAGCACTTCATTGTTGCTCTCTATTTCCATGGCCTGGCGTTGTGCTGGCCGTTTTCTTGGGCGGTCATGCTGAGGAGTAAATTTCTCTCCATACCCATAATACAATCCATTAGTTCTCTTATACCCTTTCAGTTGTTTTGCCCTCCATAATTCACCCGAAACATATTGTCCCTTTCCTTCCACTTTGTTTCCACTACCGTGATTGTCCTTCTAGTGACCCCATTCTGAGCTCCCCTCCTTGTTCTTTCCGAGACTCCTTCCTACACCAGAGCATAGGCTGCTGCCTGAATAACATTCTCAGGAATATGAATCTACACATCCGCCTTAATCTCCTCCTTTAGTCCCAGAGTGAACTGGGTAACTAGCATCGTATCGCCCAATGCATTGTCAAACAACTTGATATGATACAACAATTGCTCGAATTTCCTTTTGTATTCTTCTACTATTCCCTTTTGCCGGAGCATGAGCAGTTCCATTGTCTTGTTAGATGAGTGTTAACTTTAAATTCCTTCATAACAGCTTGACTGAATTGTTCCCATCCGATATAGCCTGTTGTAAGTTTGTATGCGTGATACCAGTGTGCAGCGCTATCCACCATGTTCAGGGTAGCCACTGTGACTTTGAAATTGTCCGGTATTTGGTATACAATGAAGAACGCCTAACATTTGTTTAGCCATCTGCGTACATCAGTGCCATCAAATTTCAGAAAATCCATCCTGGACATCCAATTTTGTCTAGGGTTTGCTTCCTCCTACAAATGAGTTGCTTCTCCTATACCCCTTCCTAGTGCCAGCATAGCCGCTTGCGGCAGTGGTGGGGGTGGTGGTGGTCACTGGGACGATCGCACCCCGTTTCCTGACAACATTAGAGATTGCGACGGTGCCACCCCCTTCAAGGCCCATGACACCTGAACCTGTTCTTAGTGCACCTCCCCTATCAATGTCATCGACAGATTCATTTTGGTTTGGACTTGATCCAGCCTCTCCACCTGTTGTTCGAACCGTGCCCCCAAATCTTCCAATATCTGTTTCACCGAATCGATTACTTCCACTTTCTCTCTCAACACATTCAGTACTTCTAACTGTTTCATCACTCTTGCCTCAAACCCTTCCATCGCCGTCACCACCTGCCTCACCTGAACGTTTTGCTTAGCAGGCGCCATGATGAATCCTTCTCCGAACTGACCGAACCTAGATTAGGACTTACAGCAACCGCCCGAGAGCAATCGCCACCCTTCTCTGTGGAATTTTACCAGTCAAGGCCAAGAGATCGCAAGGCCACGAATCGAGCTATCTCTGATACCATATGTCATACACGAAGCAAATGCATTCCATTTGAGGCTCTATAGGTCTTCGATTTAACACAAGTTCACAATCCAGAGTACATTTGGGGACGAACAGAGAGGGACAACTATAGAGATATAAGGAAGACAAGATAACAGAAAAGATACTCTTTGTCTCGATGTCGTTACTCGTCAGGCAATAGATAGCTTATACGCTACGAAAACAGAATACAGACCAATTAACTCAACTCAGTTTTCAGGCCCAGCTGGCCCATTTGCTCCTTCGCGCCATCTTCACTTGTCCCGCTCTCCAGTCGGTCTCCTCTGTCCGATAGCCTCCACAATAGCTATGACACATACTGGCAGATCAAGCCCAGTGTATTGTTGGAATTAATATGGGCTAGTCCCAAATTATATTCTAATTAATTCCTGATAAATCTCAAAGGCCCATGTGCATATGCTAAAACTGTTTAGTCCCACATGGAGGGATAAAGGGGAGTTACATCACTTTATAAGGTGGGCGTGGTAACCTCTTGTGGAATTGGAAAGAGCCAACACACGCGCTGCCGCCTCGCCGAGCCGTGTAGCCGAGCCGCGTCGCGATGCGTGTGCGTGTGCGTCTGCGAGCATGTCATGTCAGCGCGCGATTTTATTTATCTATTCAAAAATTGAAATGCACTGACACATAATTGATTGCGAATCAATGGCGACCGTTGGTCTCTGGTCTCTTTATTTTTGCATGTCAGAGTTGTGGTTCATGATGGCGACTGTTGGATTTCCTGACGACTGTTGGCCTTCGGACTTCCTGATGACTGTTGGTCTTTGGACTTCCTGGTGACTGTTGGTCTTTGGACTTCCTGATAACTGTTGGCCTTTGAACTTCTTGACTGTTGGTCTTTGGACTTTCGGGTTACGGCTATTTAAAGAACAGTGCAGTTCTCTCCAATGTTACACAATGAGAACTCCACTTGTTTTTCGTTCTTGCTTTTGGTTATCTCCATCCCGGTGGTGCGTGTCGACCACACCGGAGAGCAGCCCTCGGAACCCTCATCCTCAAAGGCTTGCACGGCGAGGACGAATAAGGTTTTGGGGAGCGTTCGCGCGATCGCTCGCTACGATCTACATCAATCGTCTGCGACTACAACTCTACGCTCGTTCTACATCAACCGAACGACTACTACCACTACGTCATGACGAACGACATCCTCATCAAGAACACTGCTGCATCTTCTTCTACCACTGAATCAGGTATGCCTTTATCTCTCTTGTTATTTGGTTTGTTTTACTTTACATTTGTTGTTTTGAACAGAGATAGAAATGCTAGCTTCTGTTCTTCTAGAATCTGGTATAACTATAGTGTTCTTAGTTACCTACTTTGTGAAAATAGCTAGAGTATTTTCCATGATTTATCTAGCAAATTTATGGATTAAAATACTTCGAAAAATGCTTATATGTTCAACAATCCAAAAACCTTATTCTAGGCATAGGCATTTTCCGACAACTGGCTTTGCTGCCGCGCTCAAACCTCATGAATTCGATGGTGCGAATTACAAGAGGTGGCGCACCAAGATGGTGCTCTGGCTAACTGCCATGAACATTTTCCATGTGGCAAATGGCAAGCCTGAAGGAACACTTACTCCTGAACAGGAGCAAGCGTTCGAGGCTGCTGATAACCTTTTTAAAGGTGTCGTGGTTAGTGTTCTTGGTGAGAAGTTAGTTGATGCATACATGGTGATTACAAATGGGAAAGAGATGTGGGATGCACTCGAGGCCAAATTTGGGGTTTCGGATGCAGGCAGTGAATTGTATCTTATGGAGTAATACCATGACTATAGAATGGTTGATGGCCGTTCTGTAGTTGAGCAGGCTCATGAGATACAATCCATGGCCAAAGAACTTGAGCACTTCAAATGTGTGTTACCGGACAAGTTTGTCGCGGGAGGCATTATTGCCAAACTTCCTCCTTGGGGGAATTTTGCTACTTCCCTGAAACACAAGAGACAAGAGTTTTCTGTTGAAAATCTCATCGGGTCTCTTGATGTTGAAGAGAAGGCGAGGGCAAAAGATACACACATCAGAGGTAATGAGGGACATTCTAGTGCCAATGTGGTGCAAAAGAAATATGGCCAAGCTCAAAAGTTCAAAGGCAAGAACAAGACCGCACAAACAACTAGCTTCAAGAAGAAGAAGAAGAACACAAAGATAGCCCTTGTTTTGTGTGTGGCGAACACAGTCATTGGGCCAAGGATTGCGATCCAACGCAAGGGTGGGAAGAATCGCAAGGCGAAATTCCAAGTCTACCAATGTTGTTGTTGGTACTCTTGAGACGGAACTTCAAGGTATGGTAATTTACCTCATCGTTTTTCCGTATGTCAATCTACCGATTGGTGGATAGACATCGTGCTAATATACATGTGTGTGCCGATATTTCATTGTTTTCTTCTTACCAGTCACTCGGGATTGGCCGTTCTAATGGGGAACGGGTCACATGCCACTTGTTCATGGTGTTGGCGCGTCGATCGAAGTTTACCGGGAAAGATTGTGCAATCAAGAACGTGCATCATGTGCCATCCATCAATAAGAATCTCGTCGGCGGATCTCTTACGTGTAGAGATGGCTTTAGATAGGTATTTGAGTCCAATAAATTTGTAGTATCCAAGTGTGGACAATTTGTTGGTAAAAGCTATGTGTGCGGAGGCTTGTTTCGCCTATCTCTTTCAGATTTGTGTAATAATGTTGTGAACCATGTTTAAAGTGGTAATGAGACTACTATTTGGCATTCACGACTTTGTCACATAAATTTTGGTTGCATGGCGCGGTTAGCCAGTTTAGAGTTAATCCCGAAATTCACCCTTGCCAAAGGTTCTAAATGTCAAGTTTGTGTGCAATCAAAGCAGCCTCGTAAGCCGCATAAGGCCGCAGAGGTAAGAAACTTGGCACCATTAGAACTCATACATTCAGATCTGTGTGAGATGAATGGTGTGTTGACAAAAGGTGGTAAGAGATATTTTATGACTTTGATTGATGATTCCACTAGGTTCTGTTATGTGTATCTTTTGAAAACTAAAGATGAAGCTTTTCACTACTTTAAAATCTATAAGGCAGAAGCTGAGAACCAACTTGAAAAGAAAATCAAAAGGGTTAGGTCTGATCGTGGCGGCGAGTACTTTTCTAATGAGTTCAATTTATTCTGTGAGGAACATGGTATAATCCATGAGAGGGCGCCTCCTATTCACCCAGTCAAATGGGGTTCTTGAAAGAAAGAACCGTACTCTAAGCGATTTGGTTAACGCCATGTTAGACACAATGGGTCTTTCAAGGCATGGTGGGGAGGCTATATTGACTTCATGTCATGTCCTAAATAGGGTTCCCACAAAGAATAAAGAGATAACTCCATTTGAACAATGGGAGAAGAAAAGACTATCACTTTCATACTTGCGCACTTGGGGTTGTCTGGCGAAAGTTAATGTGCCAATTTCCAAAAAGCGTAAGCTTGGACCAAAAACCGTGGATTGCGTTTTTCTAGGCTATGCTCATCATAGCGTTGGATATAGATTTCTAGTGGTGAAATCTGGAGTACCTACATGCTTGTTGGTACAATTATGGAGTCCATAGATGCTACATTCTTTGAGGATATTTTTAGATGAAAGATATGCCTAGTTCATCAAGTCGAGAATCGATACAATTCTGAACTTGTCATTCCATTGGAATATTTTGAACAAACTCTGAGAAAATTTTTGAGGAGGAAGACAATGAAACTCGAGGAAAAGTAAAAGACAAAGGATGCAAAGTCTTTTGGTCCCGATTTCATTGTGTACCTTGTGGATGATACTCAAGCACTATTTCAAGCGTATGCTTCTCCGGATCTGAGAATCTGGAAGGAAGCAGTTCGTAATGAAATGGATTCCATTATATCTAATGGAACTTGGGAGATCACTGAGCGTCCTTATGGTTGTAAAACTGTAGGATGTAAGTGGGTGTTCAAAAAGAAGCTTAGACCTGATAGTACTATCGAGAAGTACAAGGGACGGCTTGTGGCTAAGGGTTATACCCAAAAGGAAGGCGAAGATTTCTTTGATACTTATTCACCTGTGGCTAGATTGACCACTATTCGAGTACTACTATCTCTGGCTGCCTCACACGGTCTTCTCGTTCATCAGATGGACGTTAAGACGGCTTTCTTAAATGGAGAGTTGGACGAGGAAATTTACATGGATCAGCCAGATGGATTTGTAGTAGATGGTCAAGAAGGAAAGGTGTGCAAGTTGTTGAAATCTCTGTATGGTCTTAAACAAGCACCTAAGCAGTGGCATGAAAAGTTTGACAGAACTTTAACATCTGTAGGCTTTATTGTGAATGAAGCTGACAGATGTGTGTATTATCGCCATGGTGGGGGCGAGGGAGTCATTCTATGTCTGTATGTTGATGACATACTGATCTTTGGGACCAACCTTAATGTGATTAAGGAGGTCAAGGATTTCTTGTCTCAGAATTTTGAGATGAAAGATCTGGGAGTAGCTGATGTTATCTTGAACATCAAGCTGTTGAGAGGTGATGATGGTGGGATTACATTGTTGCAATCCCATTATGTTGAAAAGGTTCTGAGTCGTTTTGGTTATAGCGACTGCAAACCTTCTCCAACACCTTATGATCCTAGCGTCTTGCTTAGGAAGAATCGGAGAATAGCCAGAGACCAATTAAGATATTCTCAGATAATTGGTTCTCTCATGTATTTAGCTAGCGGTACCAGGCCTGACATCTCGTTTCTTTGTGAGCAAACTAAGCCGTTTGTTTCCAATCAGGAGATGATCATTGGCATGCTCTTGAGAGAATAATGCGCTATCTAAAGGGTACTATGAGTTATGACATTTATTATCAAGGTACCCGAGTGGTTTGAGGATTATAGCGATTCAAACTGGATATCTGATGCTGATGAGATTAAAGCCACAAGTGGATATGTCTTCACACTTGGAGGTGGCGCTGTTTCATGGAAGTCTTGCAAGCAGACCATCTTAACGAGGTCAACAATGGAAGCATAACTCACAACATTAGATACTGCCACTGTTGAAGCTGAATGGCTTCGTGAGCTCTTGATGGATTTGCGATGGTTGAAAACCGATCGGCTATTACGATGAATTGTGACAATCAAACTGTGATTGTCAAGGTGAACAGTTCTAAGGATAATATGAAATCATCAAAACATGTGAAGAGAAGACTGAAGTCTGTCAGAAAAATGAGAAACTCCGGAGTAATAGCTTTGGATTATATCCAAACAACTAAGAATCTGGCAGATCCCTTCACAAAGGGTTTATCACGAAATGTGATAGACAATGCATCAAGGGAGATGGGTTTGAGACCCACGTGAGTTACACTATAGTGGTAACCCATTCTATATGATCAGAGATCCCGTGAAGTAGGATTGGCGAAACAAGCTATTGGTTAACTAGAAGGAGAGTACCTTTATAGACCCACTCCATTGGAGATGCAATTCTCTCCTAAATCTGTATGGCAGGTTGATTCTTATCTTAATGTGTTCTGTGGCTTGTCAAAGCAAAGATGATGTCCTACAGAGCAGTCTTGAAAGAACACACTTATATGAGCCCGACTGCTAGTCACAGTCTATGAAATAGGGTAATTTCTAGGAAGCTCATGAATAGGCCAGGAGTATGACTTATATGCTCCAACCCGCGGGGATGCCTGGCAGCCTAGTATCAGTTAAGGACTTAAGTGAAACTTATTCACACAAAACTGTCAATTCAAGGCTTAGTCCATTGTGCAGTTGTGGATAAGTGTAGCTTCATTCTAGGTGGATGTTCAACTTTAACGGTCTCCATCAAAACACGGTATATTAAAACAATACATGGATCAAGGCATTTGACATGTGCCATTGGGATGCAGTGGGGATTGTTGGAATTAATATGGGCTAGGCCCAAATTATATTCTAATTAATTCTGATAAATCTCAAAGGCCCATGTGCATATGCTAAAACATTTAGTCCCACATGGAGGATGAAGGGAGTTACATCACTTTATAAGGTGGAACGTGGTAACCCTCTTGTGGAATTGGAAAGAGCCAACACACGCGCGCTCGCTCGCCTCGCCGAGCCGTCGGAGCCGAGCCGTCCGCGCCGTGCCGCGCGTGCGGTGCGGTGCGTGTGCGTGTGCGCGCGTGCGTGTGCGTGTCAGTGCGCGTCGCGGAGCATGTCAGTGCGCGCGATTTTCTTTATCTATTCAAAAATCAAACGCACCGACGAACTTCACGGTATCGTTGGTCTTTGGACTTCGATAAGCGTTGGCTTTGAACTTCAATGGCGGTCTTTGGACTTTCGGTTCGGGCTATTTAAAGAACAGTCCGTTCTCTCAATGTTACACAATACTGAGAACTCCACCGTTTTCGTTCTTGCTTTTGGTTATCTCCATCCCGGTGGGTGCGTGTCGACCACACCGGGAGAAGCGAGCCTCGGAACCCTCGTCCTCAAAGGCTTGCACGGCGAGGACGAATAAGGTTTTGGGGCGTTACGCGATTGCTCGCGCTACGATCTACATCAAGCTGATCTGCGACTACAACTCTCGCTTTCGTTCTACATCAAGCGAGCGACTACTACCACTACGTCATGACGACGACGTCCTCATCAAGAACAACTGCTTGCATCTTCTTCTACCACTGAATGCTGGTATGCCTTTATCTCTCTTGTTATTTGGTTTGTTTTACTTTCTGTTGTTGTTTTGAACACTGAGATAGAAATGCTAGCTTCTGTTCTTCTAGAATCTGGTATAACTATAGTGTTCTTAGTTACCTACTTTGTGAAAATAGCTAGAGTATTTTCATGTTTTATCTAGCAAATTTATGGATTAAAATACTTCGAAAAATGCTTATATGTTCAACATGTATTGCTCCAACCTCGCGTCTTTTGAAACACTTCAGTCATTTAAGATTCAAAGCAACACTTGTTGGATATTGAAAACCTGCAGATCTCACCTAGTTTGTTTAGGCTCATTGGCCCAATCGCAATCAGTTGTTTCCTAAGGCAATCTCAATATAGCCGAACACAAGGAGGATACTATTAGCAAATCAACCAAATCTAGAAAAAGAAAAACCCATGAAGAACTTACTAAAAGATCAGCACATGTTTTTTTTCCATGGAAAATAGATCAGAACACGCTTGACATTAAAACCAACACAAATTTCCTTGTCCGCGAGTCTGCGACTCTGTAAGGATCACATTGCTTAGCCAGCGCTATCATCTGGCCACTCACGGGATTACAAACACCGTGATAATCTTACAGAAGATATACGCAAGTTTTGACGTGCATAAAGGAGCAGAAACTTTGTATTAGCTGGGCACTCGAGCTGCAGCGTGCGCTGGCCACTGACAATTGGCAGTAGTACGCGCTGATAGCGGCGGCCGCAGTTGGCCGCATGGATCCATCCGTATAGCGGCCACCTGTATTGAAATTGACGGTTCCGATCCCACCGTTTCCGGACTTTTTGGCCGATACGGTCTGTTTTTGAATCGTATTTGCACTTATGGCAAGAGATCTTTAGTATTTACAAAAATAGCAAGCCGGGCGCGCGGCGACCGTGCGCCCGCGCCAACGTGCCGACACGTAGCTGCGGGCGCACGCTCACCCCGCGTCCACCTCCTGTTATCCCCACGTCAATCTCTCTCGCGTCGCATGGCACCTGTACCCGCCACCTCAGCACGCCCCGCCAGCCACCTCACCCCACCCCTCCACGTGCCGCTCCCTCCCTCCCTCTCAGTGCTGCACTTGCTCCGGCGCAGCTCACCCCGCGCCACTCCTCTCCACGCTCCCGGCGCAGGTGACCTGCGCCATCCCCGCCGACCCCACACTTAATTACAAACCTTAATTAAGCAAAAGAAATCGTAGGTAATTAGTGATTCTTAATTAATTAGAAAAGCAAATGACTGCCCCACAAATAAAAGTGCAAAACTTTAATTAAGCAAAGAAATCGTGACAAAGAAAAGAAATCGTAGAGAATTAGTGATTCTTAATTAATTGGAAAAGCAAATGACCAAGCCACACAAAGAAATGGTAGCATCGCTCTGGCGCAGGTTCACTGCGCCATCCCCAACCTACGACCCACATACAAAATTGCAAAAGCTTGCTTAAGGATAATAGCTTGCTTAAGGATAATAATAAAAGTTTGTGATAATTTTAAAATGTAAAGATGAGCTCAAAATATTACGATTTTTTTTGTGTGGGCTCCTGAAACCGTGTACTTGTTTGTACAAATTTTACATAATTTTATTTGTTGAGATTTTTTATTGCTAATTGATATGATTGTGTCATTCTAATATGTGTTGATTGAGCAAAAATTTAAACGAGGGGCCCCTCCATTTGCAACATGCCCTCCCTCCCTCTATTTCCAGCAGGTGTTGAATGTTGAAAGATTTGAACCAAACCCCTCCATTTGCAGCAGGCCCTCCCTCCCTCTATTTGCAGCAGGTGTTGATTGTTGAAAGAAGGAGGCCCTCCCTCCCTGTATTTGGCTAAATTTTCCACCGAAAGCATCGATCCGTCACCTCCGCATCTCTTGTCTCAAATCATTGCGGGATAAGGATTCTCTTTAAAAGCGATGGCAATGAATTGGAGAGAGCTAGCATAATTGCATTTTCGCGATCGCTTCCTTTCGTTCTTTTAGTAGTTCATTTCATATCGCGAGTGAGTTCGTGGCAGAGAAGGGAGAAGCCAACCAGAGAGAAGTTGAAATCGTCTGAGCACCTGGAAAAGTCTTGTGAGCACTTAGAAAAAAGTAAGTGTCATTCGCATTCAGCTATAGTTTTAGCTAGTTTTAGCAATGTGATTAGGATGTAATTAGATGAATTATAGTTTATTATTGTAGAAACTGAGTAGTTATAGTTGTGTAGTCGGTGTATTTTGACTTAGTATTCGAACATAAAATTTGAAGATTTAGTGTGATTAGCACGTAATTAGAATACTTAGTAGTTAGCAACGTGATTAGCCCATAATTAGTTGATTTAGCAGACTTATTGTTGTTAGTGTTGTAAATTTTAACTCGGTAATTTGCATACTGTGAGGAACCTGACCGTAAAATATTAAAATATTTGGAGGTTGTTAAACGAAATTGAAATAGAGTGTTAGCAGACTTAGAATTGAAACGAAATTAAAAGTGAGAGGCGGTGATTGTTAGCGATTGCAGTGTTAGCGGACTTAGCGCACTTAGAATTGAAACAAAATTAAAAGCTAGGAGGCAGAGTGTTAGCAAACTTAGCAGAGTCTTGTCTTTTCGATTAGTTGACTTAGCAGACTTATTGTTGTTAGTGTTAGTGTTAGCAGACTTAGCATAGTCTTGTATTTTCAATTAGTTAACTTAGCGGACTTATTGTTGTTAGTGTTGTAAATTTTAACTCAGTGATTTTCATAGTATGAGGAACCTGACCGTAAAATTTTAAAATTTTAACTCGGTGTTAGCAGAACATGCACTATGGCATGGACCCAGTCAATGACAAACGTGCCTCACTCCAATTTTTTGAAACCAATTGTGTTGGTTTCCTTTTTATTGTACTTGAGCTTAGAATAGGTTTGAAACTTGTTACTACCACAGAAAATTTTAGAATTGGAATTAATTTACAATCATTTATATTCATTAGTCACATTCTCAGTAATGTTCTCTATCTATGTGTTGCTAGGCATGTCTCTACCGGAGTTACTGGAACAATTCTACGACAAGGACCACCGGTGCAAGTTGTGGCTCACCGCTGATGCGGATGGCCCTCCGCCCCTGGCGCTTCGGGCGGGGAGGGACTGGTGGGCGCTGGACGATCGTTACGTCCCGATCCTCCGGCAGACGGGCTTGTTGCCTTTTGCGAGGATGGTCTCCGTCGGACGTGGTTCACCCTCGGCGGCGACTTCTTGTCGCGCTTGTCGACGTGTGGAGGCCCGAGACGCACACCTTCCACTTCGGTGGGGTGAGATGGCGGTCACCCACAGGGCGTGTCTTTCTTGGCCGGTCTCCGATCCGGTGTGCCTCTTGTTCCGAGCCCTCAGAGTGGACCGAAGGCCATGATGGAGCGCGCTTTGGGCAATCTATCCGGAGGTTCACGTGGCGTCCGGACTTGGTGAGGCGATTCGAAATGCCCGAGGTGCACTGACGAGTCGTTAGGACGTACCTCGTTGCTTACCTTCTCCAGCTCTTTGGTTGGGTTATGTTTCCAACCTCAAAGGGGGATATTTTGAACCCCATTTTCATCCCCATCGCCGAGTCTTTGGTTGACGCGGAGGCTGAGCCGATGCCTCGATCTGTTGGGATCACCGCCCTTTGCGCCACATACCGGGGGTTGTGTGACGCTTCGCGGCACGGTACCACTACTACCAACCTGGCCGTATGCTACGTGCTCCTGCAGTTGTGGAGTTGGGAGTACTCCCCTATTGGGCGGCCGACCATCGAGATAGCGGTGCACCCATACCCTTTAGTTGGACCCCCCCACATGACGCCGTAGACGCCCCCACCATGGGCTTACGGTGGACTGCTTTGTCTCGTATTTGGGCGGCGCAAGACCGGCGAGGTGCTACTCGTTGTACCACAACGAGTTCGATCGTTACCGAGCGACATCATCCGTGTCCATGGTATCCGATTTTCGCTCGCCGTAGCGCACGGGTACGCTGCGTGCAATGCATCCAGGACATACTACTGTGGAGAACGACCTGCCACATGGTGTTCTCACATATGGTGGAGCCTCACGCGTGGCGGCACGTATCGCGACGATTTAGTGCATGCCGGCCGTGCCCCCTCGGACGGCAGGCCCCTGGAGCGAGCCGTACACCTATGAGTCAAACTTCATCCGAGTAATGTTCGCTTACGTCTCCAGGCCAGAGCTCATCCGCGCAACCGGAGTTGCAGGCATCGCACTCCCAGAGTGGTTTAATAGCCTCCGTCGTGGATGAATTCCTCGAGTTGTCCCCGTGTCGACATGGTGATCACGACGACATGTACGCCTACCGTGCTCGCTCGCAGTCGACCCTCTTTGTCCACTCTCCACCTCCACCTCCACCTCCACCTCCAGAGCGCAAGAACGAGAATCGAAACGCAATTGATATGAGTGAAGAGCGAGTGCCAGAGTTCGGTATTTATAGTCGAGCGGAGAAGGAGTCGCGGCGTTGGCGGAATTCCGTAAATATTAGCGCCAAATTTACGGATGAGGCGACGGATGTGCGGAGGAGGAGGAGGAGGATGGTGAAAAGATGGCCACTATGAGGTTTTTAATTCTACATTCCAAGTCCTAAAAAATCTCAAATACATTTCAAGTCACATAAAATTATGAAACCTTATTCTCAAAACAAGCTTTTCTCAATCAACGGATATTAGAATGACACAATCATAGCGATTAGCAATAAAAAATCTCAACAAATAAAATTATACAAAATTTATAGAAACAAGTACACAAATTTGAGAGCCTACACAAAAATTTCGTAATTTTTGAACTCATTTTTATATTTTAAAATTATCATATTACCTAATTAAGCCTCACATTATCTAATTAATTAAGCTTTGCTTTTTGAGTGCTATGCCTTTTTGAGGTGCCGGCCATGAGTGGATGGGCGCAGGGTGACCCTGCGCCTAGGAGCAGTACTTGTGTTAGTTAATTAATAATTGCGTTAGTTAATTAAGAGGGTTAGTTAATTAATAATTGCGTAAGTTAATTAAGAGGGGCAGTGGAGGGGGTGGGCGCAGGGTGAGCTTGCGCTCAGAGCAGTAAAGAGGGATTAATTAAGTAATTAATTAAGAGGGGCATTAGCTATTTAATTAAGCTCGGACGTGGAGGGTGGCGCGGTGAGCTGCGCCGGGGCGAGAGAGGGAGGGAGCGGCACGTGGAGGGTGGGGCCGGGCTCGGTGAGGTGGCGGCGGGCGCGCAACGTGGCGGCGAGGTGAGATGAGTCTTTGGCGACGATGCGGGTGGGGCGGGCGCGGGGTGGCGTCGCCGCGCCGACGATGTCGACACAACGGCCCGGGCGCACGGTCACCGCGCGCCCAGCTTGCTATTTTTGTAAATACTCACGATAACTTACCATAAGTGCAAATACGGGTCAAAAACTGATCGTATGGGCCAAAAATTCCCGTTTCCGCTCACTGACACAAAACCGTCTTGTAGTCGTAGACCCGCTTGCCAATTGGACGAGTCAGACGTCACGCTCGTAGAAGCAGCAGGTAAAGATCTAAAACCGGGTGCTCTTACGCTGGGCAGGTTTATCAAGTAGTATCTGCAGATATTTTGGACCATGCTTTTGACGGTGAGCCCGTGGATGATAACGGCCGGAAAAATATCGGTATTAACTTTCTACTCCCTACAAAATTACAGGTTCGCAAACAATTATTCCGCCTCTAATTAAAGCTTGTGAATGCTGGATAGTAATTCGAGATTGAATTCAACAAACATAGACTGATTCATGATTTACTTCTTGGGTACTGAGTTCATTTTAGAGGCAAAATGGTAAGCTTATATGTAAAGCTTCCATATGAGAAGGTTGAAACTGCAAAAAGCACAAAAAAAAAACTATCTCAGGACCGATCCTTATCCGTTCTCTTCCCGCTACTGCTGCTTATATAACGTCTTCGAGCCAATCCACTCGCCAGCTCTCCACGAAAGCCTCCGAATTAACCGACAAGAGAAGGACCAAACCGCAAAATGCTCTCTTCCACCGCTCTCCGGCCGCTGGCGCCGGCTTCGACGCCGGCGCACTCCGCCACCGCCACCTCAGCCGCATCTGGGCGGCGCGCGGCGGCGGTGGTGCGCGCGGTGCGGAACTACGACTCGATCCCGAAGCGGGAGCCCTTCAGCTCGAGCCGCAGCATCCTCGACGAATTCCTCAAGCAGGAGAAGCCTCTCGTCCAGCGCACCAAAGACCAGATCACAAGTATCTATTATGCTCTAGTACCCTCCTCTTTACTGCCTTTTTTTTTAACATATTGCTCGTAGTTTTTCAATGCGTGTGATGCGGCTTCCTGCCAGGGTTTAAAGACCAGCTGTGGTTTTGATTCAGTAGCTTGTTCCAATTTTGACATCTTACTGTACTTTGGATGGATGGTGAATTGGGGTAAATTAGGGGGATTTGTGATCTGTAAGTGCTGTAATTAATTTTTAGCTATGTTTAGTTGCAAGGAACATCAGGTTATACAAATTAGCTAGGGTGTGGCGATAGATCTAAAAAAGGGTGTGGTGATCAACAAAGCACAAGAAACAGTGCTTTAATTAGAGTGTTGTGCTAGATGTAAAGGCACATCACACTTTGGTTCAACTCATTCTTGGAATGTCTTGTGAGGCCATTGGCATACTTAAGCATTTATTGGAATGGTTCTGTTATTTGTGTCTTTATAAACTATTGGAAGCGAAATCTTGGAAATTTGGGCAGCAATTTTTTTTGTTGGGATGGTGCGTTCTCCATAGCTTGCACTATAAATTCCGTTTTGTTTTAGTGGCATGGGATGTTTATGTTAAGGATATAAGGATATTTATGGTATTTTCTATTGTATTAGGGTTTAGACTTGTGTCCCTTTGTATCTTATATATATTACTATTGGTCTCTTCAATATACACGTAATATTCATAATATGGTATCAGAGCATAGGTTAGGGTTATTGTAGCCGTCGCCATCTTGAGTTTCGATCTGCGCCGCCTTAGCCTCTACTCGCCTCCGCTGCCGCTGCCCCCGGGAGGACCGATTTTCGCTCCCGGGGTGGCCTCCTTCTTGCTTCCGTCGAGGTCATTCCCCTTCGGCAGCTCGTTCCCCTTCGGCTACTGTTGCTCCCGGGAGACCTCGTCGCGCGCCACATAGATCTGCACCGACTGGCCGCCTCCTTCAACCGACGCTCAGGGGATCTTTTGACGGGATCCTTTTCTCGCCCGACGACGCACAGATCGGGCCGCCTCCGAGCTCTTCAACCCCGAGCCACCGCCATCGCCGCCTCGGGCTCGAGCTTCTCCGCCTGAGCTCGCCCCGAAGGATCCGGCGCCCCGGGTCGCCTCTGCTCGCGCCTCCCGAGCCCTGCCCACGTGCGCCCCCGAGGCCCGTGCTCTCCCGCTTCGGATCTGAGCTACCGCTCGTCCATCTGGTGCAGCCTCCGCATTCTCGCGGCGCTCTCGTGGCCTTCGGCCATCTGCCTCCCTCCTTTGCTGCTGGAGAGGAGTGCTTGCTGATGGTCTTGCTTCGCGTGGAGCTTTCTGTGTTGGCTACTGGGATGGCTATTGCTTGGTTTCTTTCTGGTTGTGAGAAGAGGAGATGACTCGGTTGTGATGCTGCTATTGGGATGACCAGGTTGTGATGCTGCTATTGATGATGGCCCAGCTGTCACTACATAGTCTTGCCTCAGCTGTGACTACATAGTCTTGGGCAAGCTATTCTTGCTGCTTTCGGTGGAGATTGAGTCTGTTGCTGCTGCTAGTGCTGCTAGTTTTGCTAGTTATCGTTAGTTTTTTTGTTTGTGTCTTTTTCTTCCGTTGCGTCCATCCAAGTCCGCACCACTTTATCTTTGAGTTCATCTAAACCATGCGAGTCTATAAATTTATTGTCAGTCATAAAAGCATAGGAATTTTCTTTTGCATGACAGCAGCTGTTGCTCTTTTCTTCGAGCCGCTGCAGATCTATCGCCTCAAGCTTTTAAGGTCGCCGCGTTCTTTGTGCATTGCGTCTCTATTGCGCTTCTTGTGTACTGCGTCTTTATTGCGCTTCTTGTGCACTACGTCTCTATTGCGCTTCTTGTGCACTGCGCCGCGCCGTCTTGGGCTTCGATCTGTGCCGCCATGCTTCTATCTATTCCTATTCGGCTTGATTTGACAGTTTTCTCTTTTGTCGGTTTTATCGTCTTCTTCTTCAGCAACATGACGACTTTGCTCCCGCACTTTGTGCTTTATGGGTTGTCGCACAACCCTGGATGAGAAGAGATCTTTTATTGATATATTTTCCAAGAGATGCATACTACGACAACATTATCAAGATTTGGATTTTGGATTTTTCATATTTTAGTGTCAACTCTTTCCAATGCAATGCTATTACATACGCCTTGCATTTGAGGGGAGTGTTAAGGATATAAGGGTATTTATGGTATTTTCTATTGTATTAGGGTTTAGACTTGTGTCCCTCTGTATCCTATATATATTGCCAATCGGGTCTCTTCAATATTCACACAATATTCATAACAGTTTACATACATACCTAGTCTCAGTGTAATACGAAATTCGTGTTGCTGATGTCTGTAAAGTAACATACTGTGTACTGTGAGCAAAGTTGCACCATGATCAAATGAGGCAGAGTTGTTTCATGATAGGCAGAGTTTTAGTCATAATGTGCTAGTGCTAATTTCAAGTGTCGCAAAATTAGACAATTATAGATACAGCACATCTAAATAAAATTTTCAATTAGACTTTCATCTTAAATGAGAATGGCAAGTGACAAAAAAAGAGCATGATTTGTGACTTGTATGATCCAGTTAGGATCTCAATTTGAGTAAGTTTGTGTGTGTAACATCACAGAGACAGTGCATAAAAAGTTATCAAATCAACTTCCTAACAATGGTTCATCTGGTTTGGGTACAGATTATTGCACGACTCTTGAAGGTGATGAATGCTGCAGCTGTTGGGATGCTTACTTTGAACTCAATAAACTTGAGGTACGTACTGATTATATTCACTGCCTTTATAATATTTGCATTCGATTTTGTAATTTTGCGTACTACTTGGACTCCGAACTAACTGCTTTTCTTCGTTTGTATCACAGCAAGAGCTACCCAAAGAGGAAATCGCAAGGATGGTGAAGGATTCAGAGGGAGATCCGAGGTACCTTATTGGTAGCATCCATCAACGTTCAGATTTACGGAAGAAGATGGCCGAGAAATCCCGTAATTCATTATCATCAAACTCCCTGGGGCAAACGCCAAAGCCAAGACCTTTCCCTGTCCCTGATGGGCTGCCAAAAACGCAGGAAGAGCTTGACGAAGAAGACGAGGCTCTAATGCCAGAATCTCCTTATACAAGGCTACTGAGAAGAATGGGAAGATATCCCGATTGGTATACCCCTCGCCCAGATCATGAAACCGACTGAATCAAGTCATCAACGATCCAAATTGTTCCATGTGAAAATTTTGTACATGACTCGGGGGTAAATGAGCAGCCAGAAGCTGTGTGTGCTATGTACAAGGATCGAGCATGACAATTTAGATTGATGTTGCCTGCTTACTAAATGAACTGTATAACGGTGTGTGTTTTACGGTGTTCAGCTCCTCCCTTCAGGATTCAGCTAGCTCCTTTATTTTCTTTACCCACAAGCTTTTCTGCCATATGCTATATGCTAATGTATCTCTGTATATACATATTTTGGAATAGAGTTTCTGGATTGTTACCTGTTTCAGTGTTAAAGAGTAATCGCTTGTTGGCTGATGAACTGAAAAGACTTTTTCAATTGTTTCCCTGTAGCAGATCATACTTGCAACGCAGGTCATGCCAGATGCCGGGCATTTTTCACTTGTTTCACACCCTTGGGTTGAAAATTTGATGTTCCATATTGCATTTTGCAGATGCAAGGAGAAATAGAGAATGCGAAATAAGGCATGATACATTAATCTACTCTAGTTGATATGTAGACCTATTTCAAAGGAAAAGTATAAAATATAAATATTGGAGAGTATACTAAAGACTATCTATTAGAGATATTGTCTCTAAAAATGATGTAGCATATGTTATAAACAATATTATCTTTAACTATTGGAGATACCCTGAGACCCCAGGTTCAAGAAATCGGCTTTAGGTGCCGCCTAGGCGTTCGGCGGGGAGCGACCGCCGCGATTTCTCCCAAGGCGACGCGGGCTAGGCGGGAGGGCCGCCTTGGACCGGCCAAGCCGTCAAAGCCGGTCCTTGGCGGCGCGCGGCGGTTCTAGGCGAGGCGGCGTGAGGGGAGATGGGAGATGGATGAGGAAGAGAGAGGATCGGGCTAACCTAACTGCCGCCGCCGCCGAGGTCGCGGTCGCCTGGCCATCGCTATTCGCAGCTGCCGCTTGGTCGCTGCTACTGCTTGCTCGTCGTTCGCCACTCGCCGCTGTGACCCGTGGTGCTGGACTGAAGGATGGAGTTGCTCGTTGCTGCCGCCTAGCCGCCGAGGTCGTGGCCACTGGCCATCGCTGCTCGCCGTTCGCCGCTTGTCGCTGGAGGATGGAGAAGGAAGCATCTTCGTGCGAGGAAGAACCGAAGAAGCGAGGGGAAAGGGAGCATCGTGGGAGGAAGAAGTGAGGGAAAAAGCAGAAAAGAGAGGACCAGAGAGACGTGTGGATAAGAGAGGACCTAGAGACGTGGGGCTATAGGAGTGGTTGGAGAATGTGCATAGTTGGTGCCTGCTGGCTACCTTTTTGGACTTTGGAGAATGTGAAGCTCGACAAAAACTTAAGATTTTAGGATCTTATGCGGCCTTTAAGTTTCAACCTACTCAAGTTTTAACCTGCTGATGGCTGCTTTGCACTGCCGTCTAGGCGCCGCCTAGTCCGCCTAGGCACTAGGCCCCGGACCACCGCCCGCCTAACTCTTTCTTGAACCTTGCTGAGACCTGAATCGTGGTTTTATTGGATCATATTGCGTTCTTGATGTCCTTGGGAGACGGTTTGACTCTTCTGGGGATTCTTTTACTTTCTTTCTTGTCGAATTTGGTTCTCGTTTCTTGGCTTCCACTGCTGTGATCTTCTGGGATTTCGAACAGCTTTTGGTGGTGAATTTTACAGGTTTTGGGGATCAAAGGAGTTTTCCGTGTTTTTGTGATCTTGATGCCGTGTCCTTGGATCAAGTTTGCATAGTGTTTTGTTTGAAATGTTTTGTGCTAATTGATCTACGATCGTCGCCTGGTTCATGTGTAATTTTGCAGGGACAAGATGAGGGAGTACAGGTATGAGAGTGAGCAGTTGGAGCGGTGCAGCCGCCTCTACGACCCTCAGCGTCCAACAAGAGTTTTGAACTTGATGCTAATCAGATTACTCAGGTTTGGCTTTACTTCTTGGTTTATTCCTGATTCTTATTTGCAGTGCCTCTTTGGTAGTCACTTCGGTAATGTTTTGAGACTTCACATATTAATGTAGTACCATTTGTCGACCTTTATGTTAAACGCTTGCATATTTATTTGCATTGCATGTTTGTTAATAACTTTGGTAGTGTTTTAGTCTCCATGGATTAGTACTACAAGCTGGTATTAAATGTTCTTAAGTGGAAAGAGCAAGTCTCCGGAACCGCGTCCTTGTGATCATGTACGGGAGAGGGTGAATAAGGTTTTTAGGAAACGACTCCGCGACTGCTCGCCACTCTCTGCATCGTCTACATCGTCCGTTTCTTGCATCGTCTACATCGCCATCTTCCTCATTGGCGACATCCTCTTCTTCGTCGCTACGCCACTCTTCGCATCACATTGATAACATCTAATATTCTGCACTTACTTCTAATTATCAGCATGAATATATACATTATGTTGTTCGTATTGTTTATTCTTCTAGTTTATCTTCTAGACATGTTTAGTACTCATGCTATTTCTATGGTTATAATTTATTTACAGAATCATGTAATCACTAAAGTGCTAAATAATCTAATACGAGTAACGATCCAACTGTGTACGACGTGTTGGGATCACCGTGGGCAGCCATTCTACCGAATGCCTCGACATTGCCTGCCAAAAGTACGAGACACCATCCTGCTCACTGTCTTACGGAGCATCTGGAAATGCAGGAACGGGAAAGTTTTCCGGCAAGAGGAAGAGAACAATGCCCAGGTGGCCCGCAGATGTACAGAGGACTTACTGTTGTGGGCAAACAGATGCAACAACGGATTGAATAAGCAGCGCATAATTGATTGGGGGAACAATCTTCTTGTAAGAGCTAGCATGTAATTTCGTTTTCTGTTTACTCCGCCCCCTAAACCCTCTGTAACTATTACCTCAGACCTTGGTAATAATTATTCTTTTTTTTTTTTTTTTGTTTAGGCTGGCCTAAAAAGCTCGCCGTAGTTCCGTTAAAAAAAACGTTGAGGCCAAGGTTCGTCCATAGAGGTGCTGGAATTGCAAATGCTGGTTTAGCAAATCGTGCTGGATCTTCTGGCGCTCCTACCGATTTCAATCAACCCTTGACCATGGCACCAACCTTTCGTTGCTATAGTGGTGCTGCAAGGCGGCCTTCTCCTTTTACGCAGCACACCCGTTGCCGGGTTTGAGAAGCAGCTTGAAGACTACTGCAAATTGATTAGGGAGCTTGAGCAGCTTGTTCAAATGAAGAATGATAAAACCCATCCAGATTCTTTGGAATCTCTGTCAAAGTTATGTCTAATGTGCAAGATTATTACATTCATGTTGCTTCTAAGGTAATATCTGATACATGTGGGTATTGAACACAGACATTTCACGTTTTGAACACGACATGTTTTTTTCTTCTATAATGCAACGAAGTTCACTCATCAAGTTGTTCAGTTATAATAAAATTGGTAATAAAGTTGTCCCTGAAGGGACCTCAACATTTCAGTCACTTTTGTCATTTTAGGCTTGTATTCTGAGGGTAGCTGGTTCTTGTCATCTTTTTAAAACTTTCTGTTGTGCTTATGAGGAATTTTAAGCTGGTATATTTGTTTATTTGGTAACACAACCAAGCACCTGTGACTGAGAGTAAACCTTCAAATGTATCCTGTCCTGCTTGATTAGTTTTTCAATTTTCATTTTGTTGTCGTCATTTTCCTGTGTATGTCACAGAGAGAGGACGCCCCGAAGAAGGCGCTAGATGTGTAATTGAATCCGCTTGAAATCACTCCTTTCTCTTGTATGTCCTTTTGACTCCATCCCTCTTCCCTCCTTTTCTTCTGCAACAGCTTGTAATCAACTTACTTAACGAGCAATCATAGTGGAGTTATCTAACTCTAGCTGCTGACGGTATATTTTTTTATTTTAGATGTGAAAATACCTGATATTGAAACCTAATAGACTCATGTTGTGGTAACTGTTGGGGTACGGATCCGAGAACTGAAAGTAAGGTGTTCGCCTTTATCTAACCGTCAATAAGGGCTCTTCCCTGTCGAGATAGTGAGGCTCTGAGGCCTGATTAGCTAGGGAGGCGAGGGATAGCCCTCCAAACTCGGCCAGGACTCTTCCCGACGAATAAGGAGGCTCTGATCTTTAGCCAACTAGTTAGGAACTAACTTTGTTTATTTTTTGCTTGATTGATAATAGATATATGCTATTCTTTTATAGAGATAGGGACGTCTCAACTTGCTCCTAAAAAATAATCTATAAATAAACTTATCTCTAACAATCCAATCTAATAATAACTTATCTAACTAATAGATAATACCAAACAACTAATAGATAAATATCTAAATAACAAAGTTTACCTAATATCCCTATACCGTGCGTGTTGATACAGAACCTCGTGTTGCTACAGTGCTATCCGCCTAGCTGTTTGCCCGTAACACTCATAGGATGACTCAATGGCTATGATCACCTCCGTTTTTCCCCTTTTTGACGAAGCTAAGATTTCTTTAGTAGTTTAGCTCATTAAAGAAAATGCTGAGTCACTGATAGTGACTTCTGTAAATTAATGCTTATTGCCGCGCCTTAGTGATGAATCCTTTGCAGTCATCCAACATCTTAGAAAGTAATTAACTTTTGAAGTTGCTTTGTAAGATTTTTCTTTGACCAAGCTACTTGGTAATGTAATGAATATCACAATCCATTTCATGTTTGACTTTGACATAAAATTGATGTTAATTGCTGAGCTTAGACTTGAAGCATTGATCTACCATAATGCATCTAGGTTGTGAGTTGGGATATGAGATTCCATGTGTCTGATTATAAATGCCATAAAACCTAGAACAATGAAAGTTTTTTTGTCCAAGAAAACTGGAAGGACTAGAAGGTGATTGCTGTTGGGGCTTTTCACTTCATGGTTTGGATTAGGACTTTTCATTACAGTGAACTGTCATACACAACAAAGACTTGGTTGAACAGTTTAGTATTTACAGATGCATCTAGGGCCAAATTCTCTGTTTTATCTTTGCTGTCTGCATGACCTTCGGAATGCATGAGGCGTTTCGACGCTCCCACACAATTTAAAAGCTTTTGACTATTACCCCATCCTGTTACCTACGACAACTGCAAGTTCAGCTTCTTTGATGGTGTAGTAGATTTTAGATAAATTCATGTTTTCAGGATCGTCTTTGCTGCACACCTGCAGCAGTATATTTGTTTAGGAGCATCGGCGTATCTGAACTTGAAGTGCTTCTGTTGCTTTCTTGAAAACTGCCACATAACTCATAAGTAGCCGCAGAGTATGTTATCATGGAAGGGTTCTCACCCGATGTTGTCATTTCATTATCAAATTCTGGTGGTTTGCTCAGTCTACCTGCCCTCTTACTTCTCTTGCTTTGTTCTCGTCTCCTTAGCTCAATATTAATATAGCCTCTGAGCAACGTAAGTGCTGACGCCAGTTCATATGTCATGTACCCAAAAGAAATAGTGGAATTTCAGCTGTTGACATTTTTCTATCAGATGATTTCTGGCTCGTGATTATATGGAAAAGCTATGTCAGTGACCCCCGTGTCAATGCCCGTCTTTCATCTCTGGCTTGTTCCGACTAATCGTACCAACGCCCATCCGGTGTTTAATTTTATTGGAATCTTGACTTGTTCGACTTTAAGATGAATCTATAACTGCATTTCTTGAATTACCCCTTGTAGTTCGGAGATCAGATCATGGCTGCCCACTGCGACTCGTCGGTGGCAATCGTGTGAGGTAATCTGTGACCTGGACTGCGACTGGGGAAGCTGCGGAGAAGCAACGCCCTGGCAACCACTTGGGACTGGTCAACTAGGGGTGGGAATGGTTAGGTTCGGAGCGAACCTAACCTAACCAGTCGTTCCCAAGGGGCAGGCTACGGTTCGTGGTTCGCTCCATGCAACGCTCCCTGTATGATCCAATGTATCCGTTGGTTTAGGAGGATCGGCCCAAATGACTGAACTATTGAATTGAACATAGGCAAATTCCCCATATTGCTGGCCAGTGTATCCTCATGGATCGCCCCATGTTGCCAGCACATATTACAAAAAAATATATATGTTTTTAACCTCTTGTTAGCATCTAGTCCAGACTGAGGTAGAGTACAGAAATTCAAGCATACAGTGCAAACAAATAAAAAAGGGTAGACAATCTGAGGCGAGAAGAACAATGAATAGTTCTACAAAAATTTGGAGACGCATAAACTACGCTCATGTGCAAGGCACGTCTTCAGCTTCACGTTCACAGATTCAATTCGCGATCCGTCGTCCTACTACAAAGGCGGCGGCAGCAGGACGACTGTTTGGCTTGATTTGTTTCACGCCGTTAGTTGGAATATCAAACTACCATACAACAAAGCAATGTGGCTTATGAGATTCTTGGTGGGGACATCACAAAGAAAAGAAGCGATAAACTTACGAATGAGTATCAAGAAATTATTCGCGTACCTAAATCCACATCCGAAACACAAGCAATGAAGCACTCACGAAAAGAAATTCGAATTATTAGAGAAAAAAACTGAAGTATATTATATATCACAATAGCAATTGTCTACAATAGCCTGCTCATTAACAGTGAGACTATCAATAAGCGACAACAGACTAGGTATATAACCATCTTAAGGATCACATTAATGGACTAGCCATTCACATTAACAGTAGACTATCAATAGACTGACAATAGCAATTGTCGATATATAATATACTTAGCCATTCACATTTGAGCATCATAAAAGAAAGTAAAGAAATTAACTTCAAATATAAGACATAATTTAACAGGACCACCCATTTCATCTACAAACTAAACAAAGGAGACTAATCAACTCACTATGAGAATCGCCTAGGCTCCTAACATCTTGCTTTCTTTATCTTTGTAGCAAAAAAAGCGATGTATCCTGAAATGACTCAATTTCTCGGAAATCAAGAAATACTACCGCATTCCAAATAAAACCTAAAAGTGTGGCTAAACTGCTATAGTCACGATGAATTCCATGGCATGGAATAATGTCATCCTAGCTAGCCTCTAGAGATCAACTCAAAGATGGACCATGTAAGCCAGAACTGATTACAAATTTACAATTAGCTGTCTAATTGAAGAGTCAAGAGATCACTTCGATTCCATCTTTCTCTACTGAACTTGATAGGCAGATGGTTCAAAGTAGCTGCATGGTTAGGCCAATTTGAGTTTTGACAACTCTCACTTTCAAACCACAAACCACAAATCGACCTGCAGTTTAGCCATTCATTTAGGCGTGGGAATGGGGCGGGGCGGGGCGAACCGAACCCAACCCATTTTGGCAGAGGATAGTTAGCAGGATAAGAGTCGACCCATTTTGGTGTTGCTACAGTACCCAACGACCCAATGGATATTAAGGATCAAACCGTTTTAACATATCAACTGTGAAACACTACATGTATCGGGTATTACATGAGAGCCATCAGTATTACAACCACATGTATCGATTGGTGAGACGCAAGCAGAGTGGTTCAACCATTGTATCGAGCCACTATATTACAACCATTAATTATTCAATCATGCAAAATTACACTATATAAAGCAAAATCTCATCACAATGGCTTCAATTGAGACAGACAGAGCGCTTTCAAGGGCATGCTTAGCAAGGAACTTGGACACCAAGCATTGAACATATCATATTAGTACACAATAACAATACCAGTCAACAATTATATCATTGTATATGCGTTGGATTCAAGATAATCAAATAGTAATTTCACCAATATCTAAATGTACTACTATAAAAAGGTGTGTGTATAACTTGACAAGAAAATTCTGCAGGCAAAGAAGATTTAGGATATGTGCTGCACAACGCTGATGCAAAAACCTGCCGTTGCCAAGTAACACATGCTTAGCTAACAAGTTATCCTTCAACAACCTAGCCATTGCACCATTGTTGCTTGCATTGTCCAAAGTGATTGCAAATAACTTGTTTTCACAGTTCCACTCTTGGATGGTCTTCAGGACTGCGTTGAACATAGCTACACCAGAGTGAGGTGTCTCTAACACACAGAATTTTATGATTCTCTTCTGTAACTTCCAATCATCATTGATGTAGTGGGCGGTGATGCACATATAGCCCAAGGTCTGATTGGACGTCCACATGTCCATCGTCAAGGAAATCCTTGAGTTTGAATTATTGAATACCTCTTTAAGAGATTGTTTCTGCTCCTCAAATGCTTTGATGCAATCATTCTTCAATGTTCTTCTTGATACCACCTTGAAGAGTGGATTTAGACTAGAGACAAACTTCCGAAACCCATCATACTCCACAATTGAAAATGGTAACTCATGCAACACAATCATTCTCACCAACTCTCTTCGTGTTACCTCAGGGTCAAAACTCCAATCCCTCAGAGTCACTCCATCTGGTGACATAACAATGGTATTCAATTGATCCACAACTCTAAGCGCCTCTTTCCTTTCTTTGCATCTCCTTAAATGATTGCGCAAAGCACTTGTTCCCGCCCCACGTTTAGCACCAATCTTTGTATTGCAATACTTGCATTGTCCCTTTATAACTACTCCATCGACACTGACAGGCACATATTCTCTCCAAACCTTAGACCTGAACTTTCTTCCACCTTCAACAAGTGAGGTCCCAACATCAACACAATCTTCGTCGTCCTCTTCATCACTTTCTTCGTCCTCACGCATTTCGGTATCAATAGCAATGACTACAAAGGAACATTGGGGAAAAAGAACTTTGTGAAGCTATATAACCCAGGATTAACACAGGATTAAGTATCTCAGCAATAAAAAAATGTACCTGTTCTATCTAAAACAAAAAAGTGAAAAACAGAAGTAGGTCTCAATCAGGCAAATACACTTGTCTCAATCACCATGGACGACGTCCTCCTCTGGCAGAGTCCTAAGCAGGTAGACACCCTGAACTGAAGCAGTTCAAACATTCATATGTGATTTGCCCACATCCCACGCACTGTGTTTAAGATTGGGTTCCTTGCACACCACTACTATTTTAACTGTTGAATTTCCTAACATCTTAAGAGGATATGAAGCGCACAACTTATAATGTAAATGAGCCTGTCAATGTTAACAAATTTCTATATTTCCTACATAGTTACCATTAAATGATTATACGGATGTATGAATGAGTTTAGATGAATGGTACTTGGGTTCACCTAAAAGCACCTAGACTTTGAATGATATAAATGAATTATCACAAAATAACAGAAGTAGGACAGCCAAAATCTATTGCCTTGTTTAGAGAGTCATGTGTATAGTGCTATTGAAAAAACAAAAGTATTGGACATGTAATATTTTGGTTGCATGACATAATCGTCAATGCTTAACAAATTTTCTTTTCAGAAATCAATACTCAATATATATTAGGAGATGCTTCGTCAAGTTCTACCTTGATTGGTCCGTGATCAACTTGCTGTTGTTTACATCCGAAAATTCTTTGTGATGTTGGTTTGCGAGATGACCGAGCATGCTTGGTGGTATTTTCAGAAAAATCATCTGGGGGTATTCAGGTTGACAAGGAAATAAAAACAACGAAGAATATGAACATCTGAACTTGTGGTTAACAGCCACACGCTCTAACCAACTGAGCTACTCCAGCTCGTTGGAGTATTGTCTGTACTAAAAAAAATTAAAACTCCATATTTGTTCGTTCTTAGTGAACTAATCTGCTCATTATCTGTTCCAGAATATAGCATCCTTGTGTAGAGAAATTCTAAAATTGGATGCTATGCAACCCATGGCGCTTGGATAATTTGGGATCTAATTTGACCTCAAAGAAACCAATTAACCATAGTATGAACTTGCAACAGCAATCTGGGAAGGCAGGAGGCTGCAGCGGATTCACAAGTAGGGTAACTACATTCACAGAAAGAAGGAGTGATCAAATCTCACCATTAGGGGTACTGACAAGGGAAATCGGTGTAGCCGGAGACCTCATCGCGGCAGAGCCTTCTGCGGAGACATCACCACCGTAGCCCTTGCTCTGGCGACGGCGAAGAACGACCTTGCCGCCTTCTTGAATCGGATCTCGACCCGCCGCCGCCCTCCTCCTTGCTCTGCCGCCGAAATCACCCTCTCCGCCGCCTCCTCCTCGCTCCACCTTCGATCCGCCTTGATCCGCGCACCCCACCGTCGGCCGTCATCCTCTCTTCTCTCGCTGCTCGTGCTCGGCGGTGCCGCTTCATGTTCGCTTCTTCTTCCCCTTCTTGTCTGCGCACGGGTGGAGGGATGGAGATGGGGCGCGATAGGGTGGAGGGATGGAGACGACGGCGGATTGAGCGGTGGCGAGGTGGAGCTCTGGAGTGGTGGCGGCGCACTCGGGAAGGACCGGAGGAGGCTCAACGCGATAGGGTATCCTTGACGATCCAACGGAGCTGTAGGTTCGATCCTCTTTCACGTTGATTTTCATTTGGTTCGATCCTCTGGCCCATTTGGCCGTTATTTTGGGGTCGGGTCGGGGGTCCATTGGGTCAGCCCGAGCCATCCCCACCCCTATGGTCAACATTAACGTTGCTTTGCTTTGGTTTTAGGAGTAGGAAATGGTGGCCACTGTGGCACTTAAACTAGTGCAAATGTGCTTCAGGTCGTTGTCTCCAAGTGCGACAGTGGGAAGTCCAATCTGATCCATTCTTTCTGATGGTGGGATGTTCCCAATTTTGCACACATTTCCCTTTCTGTTGTGAGTTCTCTAGACTGTAGTTTGTCACTTTTGGAATCCTGTACATGCCTGAGTGTGAAGATGATCATCATAGCTAGAGCTGGGCACGGTGGGCCTCGGGTCATACCGACACACGCCGGGCCGCCCTCGAGTTGTGCCGGCACAGGCACGACACATGGTGTTTGTGCTTGAGCTTATCCGTTGTCACCGTGTGCTTGCCCGCCTCGGTCGAGGGAGAGGGAACATGGGCAGCGCCGTGAGAGAGAGGGAGCGAGGGAGTTAGGGAGAGGCCCGCGCTCCCATCCCCGTCGTGCCGCTTTCGTACCGGCCCGGTCCGAGCATGGTTCAACTGGCCGTGGTGTGCCTCCTGACGGCCCTATCCTTAAGCCTGGCCTGATTGTTCGTATTGTGTCAGTCCGGCCCGCCACGTATAGTGTCGTGCCATGCCTCGTCGAAAAAGCACAACCAACTCCTAGAGCTCTAATCATAGCTGCGATAAGATAGAAAGTGCACATACAACTATAGAAGGCCTTTTTTAAGAGGGAGAACTATAGAAGTTTAAGCGATCAAACCCCTCAAAAAAGTATGGGGTGACTACAACGTCGATGAATTCTCAGTTGTTAGTAGCTTGTTTCCTTATATCATGGTTTTAAAATCGCATTGTTTTGTGTAACGAAGTTGGACAGGTTATACAAATGCAATTGTATCTTTTGAATGTTGAGCACTGTGGCTGCTAGCTGCAATGATGGTGGTGGTGGTAACAGCACTTTATTGAAAAAGAAAAATCACTGCCAACTTCATAATTTGAGCTATTAGGCAAATTTCATGGCGTTGTTTCCAAGATCTGTCATATGAAATGAAATGAAACTCGAATGAAATACCCACTGTGGAGAGTTTCATTCTAGCATAGGCATTTAATTTCATGACTGGTGGAGTTGGTATTCGGAGAGTTTCATCTAGATGAAACCCATTTCTCCTCTATTGAAAATGCATTTGCCATGTCATCTAAAATGCACTGCCAACACATTTAATGAGAATGAAACTCTAATGAAACTCCCATTATATGGTAAGACACTTGTGCAGAAACTCGAAAGGAAAACCCCACTTTTAACGAACACAGAAAACAAAGATGGAGTACAACACATCTGTACAGGATAACAACTTAAATCAAGTGCGAAAAAAACATCCGAAAAGCGCCGCCTTTTCTCCCCTATTCAAATTTGTTAAAAACTTTGTCATATCCAGTGGAACTTTTTTTTTATTTATTTATTTTAAAATTTTATTTTAAAGTTAACTCCTCGTAAATTTTATTTCCAATTCTGATCTTTTTGGTCACGCAACCACCCATAGCGTGACAAAACAACACTATCACGTCGCATGATAAGTCTCTAAAATCGCACTTTTTGACCAAACAACAATGTCACATCACCACCAGTGACGTGACAAGACTTTGATCAGAAATGGGCTGACGTGACAGTGTTGTTTTGTCACGTCACGAATGGTAGCGTGATCAAATAAATCAGAATTAAAAATAAAGTTCGCGATAGATCAACTTTAAAATAAAGTTTATAAAAAAATTAAATAAAAAAAATTCTATCCAGTGCCACCACTAGCAGTCAGCAGTCACCACACTCCAACCTAGCTGGGGCAAATCGTAAAAAAATCTCCAAAATCCGAGCGGCCTCCACGAATCCACGCCCACCGAGCATTAAAAAGCCGCCGCTTCCCTCCGCCTTCCCCATCTCCCACTTATTCTCCCCCCACCTCGCCGCCTCTGCTGTTGACCTCGCCGGCAGCCGCCGCCGGCGAGGCCCCGTATCGCCGGAGACTTAACCCCGCCACCCCCGCCTCCTCGATCTCTCCTTCCTGCGCTACCACGTACCCTATAGAAGCCGCTTCCTACCGATCCGCACAACCCTAGATCTCCGATACCCCGCGCCCCGTTCCGCCGCCGTCCCGATCGCCGCGAAAATGTGCCTCCATCTCCAGTAAGATCCAGCAACCAAGGCTCCACCTTTGCACGGGTGCGACGCACCGCCGCGATGGCGATCCGCATCACCGTGTCGTACTCCGGCTACGTGGCGCAGAACCTGGCCTCGTCCTTCGGTCTGCGCTGCTCCGCCGCCGCATCCGCCGGTGCGGCGCCCGGCGCCGGGTGCCGCTTCCTCCAGGACGCGCTCTCCCGCCCCTTCTGCCTCTTCGCATCCTCCCGCCGCTCCGACCACCACCATGACGCCGAAGACCACAACCACCCGAAGCCCAAGACCAAGGCTCTCCCCGCCAACGCCGCCGCTGGAGGCAGCCACTCGTTGGTGCTCTCGCGGTCTTGCTCGACCAAGGCGCCGGCGAATGAGCCTCCGGCGTCGCTGGCCGTGGGGTTGCTTTCGGTGTTCGCGTCTGGGATGGGTTCGACCACTGGCGTCGTGGGTGCATCCTCACTCTCGGCGTCGCCGTCAATATCGTCCGGGTTCAACCCCGCGGCGCTCCTCCCGTTCTTGCAGGCGACCAAGTGGCTCCCCTGCAGCGACATCATCACCGCTGCACCATTCCGCAGGTCGGCACGCCCAGAGGATGCGAAGACAGCGCCCACACCGGCGCCTTCGCCTCGTCCCGCACCTGTGCCCTCCCCTGCGGTGGCCGCACCTTCCAAGGTGCCCGTAAAGGCATTGGTTGGTAGTAGTGGAATCGCCTCCGGTGCTGCTGGGATGGTGAGAAAGAGCAGTGCAGCCCTTGGTGGTGGTGCAGGGGTGAGCAGGAAGAACAGCTGGCTGTCAAGGTGGGTGAGCTCCTGCTCGGATGATGCAAAGACTGTCTTCGCCGCTGTGACTGTGCCTCTGCTCTATAGCTCATCCCTAGCTGAGCCGAGGTCCATCCCATCCAAGTCAATGTACCCGACATTTGATGTTGGTGACCGAATTCTCGCTGAGAAGGTATCGTTAATTCCCAGTGTTCTATGGTAACAGTATTTTGTGATGTATGTTTGCTGATGTTGTTGTGATTATAGGTTTCATACATTTTCCGGGAGCCTGAAATTTTGGACATTGTGATCTTCCGTGCACCACCTGTCCTTCAGGTATGATAGTCTTTTTCTCGTTTTTGTCTTATCAAGTTCATAATAGAATGTGTTATGATTAGAACAACTTTTTGCAGGCATTGGGCTACAGCTCAGGTGATGTGTTCATCAAGAGAGTTGTGGCCAAGGGCGGGGACATTGTTGAAGTAAGCTTTTATACCAATGGTAGTGGCTTCTATTTGTTTTCCTTTATTGCTTTATTGTGGTGAAATTATTTGGTATTTGCGTGAGTTATAACCATTGGTATTCCCTGATTTTAATAGGTGCGTGAAGGTAAATTGTTGGTTAATGGAATAGTCCAGGATGAGGAATTCGTGTTGGAGCCACTCGATTATGAAATGGATCCAGTGGTATGACATCTCTTCTTACCTTATACTAAAGTACCACCCGTTGTAATTTGTAGTTCTTTGCCTTCAGTTAGACAACATCATAAGTTAGATGACATCAAGTATCTCTGATTAAACTGTTGCACCTGTTAGAGCAACATTAAATTCACTGCCTTTTGTCAATGTGACCTGAAAGTTACTCTGACCTAGTATGTTGATTGATGGTTCATATGGGCCAATATGAGTTGATCATAAATAAAACTAGTACTTTCATTTGCCAAAATTATAGTGGATTATTCATATTGATCAGTTGTATTTGCTTTTGCCAGACTGTGCCTGAAGGCTATGTGTTTGTGCTGGGGGACAATAGAAACAACAGCTTCGATTCACATAACTGGTATGCAAATCTCTAATAGAGGATTCCTGCTTCAGCTCTTAGGCCCAAGTGCCACGACATGTTGCTCATGTGCTATCTGGGTCATTGCAGGGGACCGCTCTCGGTGAAGAACATTCTTGGGAGATCTGTGCTTCGATACTGGCCACCATCGAAAATCACAGATACAATCTATGATCATGATGATGTTCACTGCACAGCAGGCATCTCGTGAGAATTTGTTCTTGTGGCAACACCACAAACCGACCCAATTTTTTTTTTTTTGGCAGAGCTTCACTGATTTGCTGAGCCACATTTTCTCTCATATTGTTTTTTATTGGATGTCGCCTTGCATGTAATGCCCTTAGGCAGCTAGGCTGACTATTAGTTTTGCCCTGCCCTACAGGCAGATGCTTGTTTAAAAGCAACAACTTTAGTACTCTGTAACCAAAGAAGGAACCCACCAGTGTGTTCACAAAAAACGGATGAATCAGCATCCATGTCTGTAGGCTTAGCATCGCATGAAAATTCAGTTCTGTTTCTGACACAAGAAGAGCAGAGACGATGTTCAAATCTTGATCTAAAAGAAATAGAAAGCATGAAATATTGTTCATCCTATTACTACTGGAGCTTTGCGGTTCTCTTGTCAATTGAATATCTTTGATCAAGGCCAGCATCAAGAATTTGAAGCGTCATTTGAGATATGCAGTGCTGAGTGCAAACTTACCGTTTGCATGAATGCATTTATTCTGCCTGTCAGTGAATTGTGTGATGGCAAAATTTGTGCTTGTATGTTGTGAATTTTGAACTTGTATTCATGGGATACTTAATTGTGAATTTGAGATCTTAGGACTTCTAGTATCTGATTCGTTTTCATCCTTGCTGAGAGATCTACAAGGTTTTTTCCATTAGTTTTTTTTCCCACTTTGGTGTATGTTAATTTTGGGAATACATCCATAAAATAATTGATTAAAAATGGGCATTGTTAGACGGCACATAATGGAGCGATGCGTATGCGCAGAATCTTTAGTTACCGCATTAGAATTGAACAAAAGCATCAAAAAACTGTATCGATGCTAACACAGAATGCTTGGTTTGATTGACTTTGCCCGTTTAGAAAGTTCAAATCAACCGACCCAACGTGGTCCAGATGAAATGATATTAACAGTGAGCAAGAAAGTAGTAAGTAAATGATGGCAGGTGAGGATTGTCATTGCACAAGGGAACTACTATCATAGAATTTTTTTATTATTTAATCTTTTTTAAATTTAATTTTAAAGTTAACCCTCGTAAACTTTATTTCCAATTCTAACCCCTTTGGTCACGCCACCACCCGTGGCGTGACAAAATAACACTGTCACGCCACAGGATAAGTCCTTAAAATCGCACTTTTTTGTCACGTCACTGGTGATGGTGTGACAAGACTTTGATCAAAAATGGGCTGGTGTGACAGTGTTGTTTTGTCACGCCACGGGTGGTGGTGTGACCAAATGGGTCAGAATTGGAAATAAAGTTTACGAGGGGTTAATTTTAAAATTAAATTAAAAAAAAGATTAAATAATAAAAAAATCCACTATCATAATATGAAGGAGGGAAGAGACAACAGCACAGTTAGTCAGGAGCAATACAAAATTTTAACATAGCATTACAATCGAATCCCATTTTCAGGTACACTTCCGGCATAGCCAATTATACACGAAATTTATGTATATCTGCAATTTTCTATCAATCCTATCAGATGTAAATGAGAACAAAAACTATCACCACTCTACATCCAGTGATAACGGTTCAGGTGGCAAAACAAACGCCATGAACTTTGTGAAAGAGACGTTTGAAGTCAGGCTGCTCCAAGAAGTAGCGTCCACTATTGGAAAAGTTTTTCTAACCTTCTTCACTGATATAGCCTTCAGCCTCCCCTCTTCTTCCACCCTAGCTACAATGTCAAGCGTGACTCGCTGGACCGCAGGTTTTGTTTTCCACTCTGGAACCTTTTCCCAGATGTCATCCTCTTCAGTAATGTCCCTCTCAAGCTCCAAACGGAATTTTACCAAAGGTATTGATGTCACTTTAGCTTCGATGAAGTTTATTGACCTATTATCCTGATTTTTTTTGTTGAACCAAGCCTTCAAGGTTTTTTCAAGCCTTGTCAGTCTTGGACTAATTGAGCAGAATACACATGCTGAGATCAACTGATCTGACATGTTCACTTGACACTTGTCTGATAATAACTCCATAGTGTCGCGCGACCTCAACAAAGGCTTCACATGGCCTCCAGACACACCAGTTTCATGCGCAACTATTACAACTGATCCTACAACACTCACTTGAAGTAATGGAGCACAAGTTGACTGGCTGAGAGGCAATATTCGGCTTAGTTCACTGTTACTAGACAACAAGCTTCCATTTGCTAAAAGACCTATACTGTGAGGATGGGTAAAGGAAATTTTCTGTGCACCAATAATCTTTAATACAATGCCACCAGCAACAAGTACACTCTTCAGCCCTGTATACGTGGCATTCCACTGCATATGAGGTGCAACATAAGATTTTGCAGCAGTCAAGAGTTGCTGAAACAAATATTGCGTGAAACAGGACAACAAAAAGTTTTTGAAAAATATGAGTTTAGCCTATGAAGTTTTCTGTCAACTAATTCATGGAAAGATGGTAACATATTTAAGAAAGCGAATGTCATAGTCATGGCCAGCATGTGAGATGGTAAGGCTAGCTAATTTTTAATTGGTGACTGTAATAGACAGAGAACTAACACATATACGGCAAACCAAGAAAACAAAAAGCAATTTGTCTCACTTTCCAGCATATGACAATTGAAAAATGAGTTTATAAGACAACTAGACAAGCATTTGTAAAACCACGTCAATGGCATAACTATAGGTCAAATATCTAAAATCTAGCTACAAATTATAAAAGGAAAAACATTATCATTATTCATTGGTGTTGTAAAATCTATCTTTATGGGCTAATATCATGGTGTTCTTCATGGGTTAATAACCTTTTTCCAAACTGCATCATTCAAATCCCTATTAAACAGAATAACACATCATTCAAATGCCATTTACACAACTACATTCTGCTGATAGCATAATTTATAGACTTCACAACTAGCCATTAATCAACCACAAAAGTAAATCTGCATATGTCTAATTATCCTATTCATGTCTCATTCCTTTCTACCCATGACAGCCGGCGGTGTCCACATTATGCTTGTATTCAGTTTACCAGTCATCCCACCTTATCTTTTGTTGTTAAGCTAAATTCCAGCTCAAACAATCAGAAAGTTACATTTAAGTCAACTACATAGCAGCCATTGAAAAGAAGAGTCCAAAGTTTTAATATCTAATAAAATGAACACTGAGTTGTCAGTGTTAATAACAAAATTCCATATGTGTGTGTAGGTATGTAAACAGATACAAATGACAATTTTCATGCACGTAATGTCTTACACACTTCTATGCTAACCCTTTATTACCATACAACGGTTCAGTACCTAGATACTTAGCTTCGTTCTACTCCGGTCAGAACAGCATCTGGAACCAAAGTGAAGGTTTTGATTCCATAGCCTATCCTTACCCGAAAATTTGGGGCAAAAATGTTCAAATTGGCAAATTGGCATACTATGACATCAATTTGCACACCCAAAATAAATTCAACCTGAGATTCATAGTAATTAGCATCTAAATACTACACCCCAGCAAGCAATTCAAAGTCACTAAAAAGGGGGAAGAAATCTAAATGTAGTTGCGCTTCTTCAATAGCACGGCAGCTGCTAGAACAATTCAGCAATAATCGCCTAAGCTTTGAACCAACAGAACTTCAATTCCACACCAGTACCATTTAAAACCTAACATGTAATGTAAGCAACCGATCGGACGCAAAATCTGAAGCTCAAAGTCCAGCCTACTTACCGACGGCAACTGAAGCTCGACGAGGCCGCTGGCAACCCTCACCTCCACCGGCCCGACCAGGTCCACGTCCCTCACGCCCGGGCCGAACCCCACCGCGCCGTCGCCAGCGATGACGTCGAGCCCGTCCGGCCCGTCCACCTCCTCCACCGCCGGCGCGGTGGGGAGCCTCCACTCCACGGCCTCATCTGCGAGCCGCGCCAGCGCCGCCAACGAGCCCGACCGGGCGCGGAACTCGTAGCGCTGCACGGCGCCGACCCGCGTGGCGTCGGCGTCGAGCGGCCAGACCCTGACCTCGGCGTCGGGGCCCCAGTCGTACTTCTCCGAGACGGCGTAGATAACCTCCTCGAGGAAGTTGGGCTCCGGGGCGGGGGCCGGGTCGCTGTCTGCGACGGTGTAGGTGAAGACGGAGGCGTTGGGGGAGGCGGTGAGGAGGTAGAGCGAGGAGGAGCGGGAGGGGGAGAGGAGTAGCGTGAGGAGGAGGGAGAGGAGGGGCAGCGGCGAGGAGGCCATGTGGGCGGAAGGATCTGGAAGCTTCGAGAAGGGTTGGGGTTTGGAGAGAAGTAGGCCTCGAGTCGAGGGCTCGAGGCTTCCTTGAAGGATCGAGGACCCGAGGAGAAGGCTCTGACGTTGTTGCACCGATCGGATCAGAAAGCATCGAACCATATTGAGATTGTCACTGTAGTAGAAATATTACAGTGAAAATATTGTAGTATCATCGTTGTTGACGAACACAAAAGTATTACTGTAATATCACTGTAACAATTGATCTAAACCGTTTTTTTGAATTGAATGGTTTGAATCTGTCTATATTACGACACTGATTACTGTAACATTTTCAATAGAATAGCGGAGGATGCTGGTCCATTTGATTGCCGCCGGTGCAGTTTGCTTGGTTACTCTTGTTCTACTCGTGGTAGCACTAGCAGTTCCGACTTCCGTGGCCTGGCCGAACAAGCATCAAGGTGGTAGGTGCTAGGTACGTTGCGTGTTGATAACTTGGCACTCGGAGCGATGACGGTGATCACTGCTGAGGATTAGGGTCGAAACCTGGTGCAGTGGCACCAGCCAAAACTTGGTACAGATGGCTGGGACTAGAGTAGTCGACTACAGTACCAATGTCCCCATGTCCATCGCTTCGATGCAAAGGAAACCAATTATACACTGGATGCCAAGGTTGTCAGGCCTAAACAGGGTCGCTTTTCGGCATTGACAAGATACCATCGAGGTTGTATTTACAGGAGAACCGGGGTCATAAGAGTCATGGTAGCATTGTGCCTCAAAAAATCATTATTTTTAAGAACTGCAAAATATGAAGCACTATTTTAGTACGAATGCATGATGGCTATATAGGATAGCGATGGTAATGGTTCGATAGGATCGTAAGATTCTGTGATATGAAGAGCAATCCTGATACTTCACACCATGTGTTCGATCGCAATCCTGATGCTTCACACAAACTTGTGATGGACCGGAAACATGCATACAATTTTTCTTCGATAAGACTAAGCTAAGATTTATCTAGACGTGTACTAAAATAGCATACTCACATATATGTGTGTGATGTGTGTACCTATCTTCTTTGTAATAAAAAAAACTTTCACAATAAAATGAGGGTGAGCTAGCGGATACATATAGTGATAACTCTGCAATTACAATCATACGGGGTATTAGGTTAAGAGATTCTCTGGAGAAAGCTACGTTCAATTATCTAACTAAAATTTAACCTAAGAAAGAAAGAAAAGTGCAGTTAGTACAGGTGCTAACAACTAGCACCTTTTCTGTTTAACATGTTAGGCACCACATCATTGATACATGTGAAATAATGGGCCACTGGAAAACAAGTACTTCGCCAAAAACCAGGCCCGTACCCAACGGTAAGAAGTAACCTGTAATAGAAACCAAAAGAAATCTACAGATTAATAATCATCTACAACTAGAGTACATGGATGGTAATTAGGGACGAGCCAGTGCAGCAGCGGATAGCACCTAAACATTACAGCACAATCTTCATATTTAGACCTTGCACTCTGAAAGTTCAAATCCCACACATCATTTGGGAAAGTTAAGGATGATATTATTTGCATTCTACACAACCCAGATAAAAACGCTTCATGTATGAGCGAAAAAATGACCATTTTGGTTCATAGAAAGAAAGAAAAAGAAGGAAGAATTGTTTTTTATGACAATAGTATAGCCCTTGTTTTTTTTTAAAAAAAAAAACAACTGTAGTAGCCTGCCAAACACGAGGTCACAAAGATACAAACCATCTTAACATACAATCCAAAGACTCCTCCATAATAACTGACACATAAAAAGCCTAAAAATTCCACTATATAGCACAACGTTGCTAACCTAAGTACCTAGGCAAATATGCAGGCTATTTATAACATAGAAGGAAATGCTAGCCATTTATTATACGCCTTATCTCTTGTAAATCCCTGCTAGTATGCAACAAAACCATACTGAACTCTGATTCCAAAAACTATTGAACAGTTTACAGCATGGTAGCAAGATGGCGTTAAAGCATACATCGCATGTTGATTTGAAAAGGTTCAGACTTGGTAGTAATGGCATTGAACTATTTTTCATACAATGTAACCTAGCTGGGTATGAAAATGTATTAGTACACCGAATCTGATGCTTGTTGATGCAGTCCATCATTCTTGACCACAGCTAATTATTTGGCAAAAGATATGTGAACATCTAAATTGTCTAGAAATTGATCCTAGATCATTAAACTTGTAAATAAATTTATCTTAAATATCACATAAATGAGTCAAAAATCAAAATACTGTGTGTTAAGATTTCTGAGTTCAGCACAGAATAATAGGTTGACCAGTGTATCGTTTGGAAGATGCCATACATATTCAATTAGCATTTTTGTTTAAACGCATACCTCGGCTTACTGAAGACCTATGCACGAGCTCTTTGCTCCATGCAACTCCCTGAAGGGTCTGCATTCTTTACAATCCATTGATGCTTCATAAAGTCTTCAAGAGAAAGTCTCTTGCTTGAATCCTTCACTAGAAGCTGCATACAAAATTCACAGCCCTAAAGTCTAACCCACTTTCATCTTTATAGGATATAACCAATACTTTCAGGTGTTACCTTGGAAATAAGATCCTTGGCTTCTGCAGATACGTAATGAGATGAAGGGAACATCAAGTCCACTTTGATTATCCTGCTCAAAATTCATTTTAAGCAGAATGTATTAATGTAACAATTGAAGATTGGACAAAACACAAACTTCTTAGCTCTTACCTCCTCAGAGTATCATCCTGCTCCGCAGCTTCAAAAGGTGGTGAGCCATATAAGAACTCGTAGCACAGGATTCCTAAAGTCCAGTTGTCAACAGCATGGTCGTGGGCCTTTTTCTCTACCATCTCTGGTGCCAGGTAATCAATTGTACCACAGAGTGTGTGTCGTTTAGCATTTGATCGAACCGCCCATCCAAAATCTGCAATTTTTAGTCGGCCCTGTAAAATGGAAGCTAACTAATTATTTGAAACAAAATTATAAAAAGAATGACTTGATGGTGGTGGTGGTGAGTCAGCCATCTACCACCTCCCCTCTTCACCTTTTGAGTTAGTAGGATCTTTTGTGCATAGATATGTATACATGCATAAGTTACTTGAAAGAACTTTCGTGGATAATTAAATTATCTATGTTTGTAGCTTGTGATAAAATTATATGTGACTTGTTGATTAGATGCAAATTATGAATGCAACCTTCAATTTGTAGGATAATTACCTTATGGATATTGGTTTTCTAAGTTAATAACTTATATTATGTTTATTTGATAACCGTTGCAACGCACAGGCACTCGGCTAGTTTGAAACAAAACTCAGCATCTGATGCACCAAGATACAATTAAAGTGGCATCAGCCATTAGCCCTAACATAGCAATGGATCAAGTTTGTTCTTTGAGAATTTTCTACTCTAATGGATGTGGACAACACAACAAACAATGTATCCGCTAGCATTTGGTAATCCCCATTGCAACACAAGTAGGTCTTCAATAATGTCCAGATAATTTTACAACACATACATTTCCAAAATAGATGCGTGTAATAAGTTAGCATAAACGCGATTCGTCCGAGTCGCGGTACGGGATTCGGGTTTGTAATTCACCATTTTTTCTTCCAATTTCCATTGCGAGCATGACCCCATAGCCTTGACCGGTTCGGGTTTGACGAATCCGGTTCGCGATTTGCGCAGGGTTTTATAGCGAATCCGGTAACTATGTTCACAATCACATATAGTATGTAAATGCAAGTCAGCATCATCATATATAAGATCAAAGAGGCATGCCATGTCCAGCACTATTTTACATGCAAAATGTGTACCATTATTCAGAGTTTCAGACAAAATGGCACGCTAGATGTGCATTGCGTACACATAGCGCCCTGTATCTTTCATCTTAATGGCTAAGGTCCTTGCTAGACATTGCATTTTGAATTTTGGAACTTCTGGGAAGTCAATTTTGACATACTGCATTGTTTTACATGCAAAATACCTATATACTGTATGCTTAAGAGAGAGTCAAATCTTTAAGACAAATAATAAAATAAAATTTAGCAATATGAGTATATGTCATATCATCTATGTATTCTATTCGTGAGCAATGTTTATAGTAATGCTTTTTCCAATTTCCATGCTGTGAAGATACCATAGGCTTACAAAAGAGTATAGCAAAAAAATAAAAGACAGCAGAAGTACAAAGACATACATGGATACGCCATTAAATTCACTTGCATGTTTAGTTATTACCACGTGAAAATGCTCAAAAGTAAAGATTGTGGCAAGAAGTATAACAGTAAAGAGTACAACCAACCTCAATATCAAGGAGCAAATTTTCCGGCTTGATGTCCCTATGAATTACCTGCTTCTTGTGACAGTATGCCAGTGCACCAGCAAGGCTCGCAACATACTAAAAAAAAACGCATTGGGTCAACACAAAATCCAATGCAAAGAATGGTAAATGGGAAGAAAAGCAATCTCACAAACTCAGTTGGTGTCATGCTAAGGCAGATATTGTTGCTTCTGTTCAGAAACTACACATCCTACTATTGTTTCATGTGTGGATGTTTGGGTTGGGTATTTGGGTGGTTTATGTTCTAGAGCCTGTAAAGAAGTTCTTCATCTTGAAATGAGATACAAAGATCCATCAAACCCCAATAAAATGAATAGCTTATAAAAATTGGCACAAAATTGTTAAAGATCAAACAATTTACTACTTTCAAACAATGCACATAAAACCAATGTGACTAAATACATGTACGATAGTACTAAAAGCATGTTGTGCTTTTTCTAATGATCTTCCTACCTTTCACGACTTCAATCGCAGTAATACTTCACTACAATGTGTTAGAAAAAGTTTCCTTTCGAATTTTGTGGGGATTTTTCTGTGGAGCCGTCAAAACTTAACAAGACCAGGTCTATGCGGGCTTGGATTTCATACGGTTTAGGTCACAAACGGTAGCAACAAATAACAATTGGCCTAGTTGCATCAGTATCACACAACTGGGGAAAAATGACACTGAACATAAGGATAAGGGGAGGGTCTCTCACGGTGGCAGCGGTCCGCTCCGAGAAGCGGCCGACGGTGCGGAGGAGCTTGTACAGCTCGCCACGGGCGGCGTACTCGAGAACGAGGACGACTCGCTCGGCGTCGTGGAACCAGGCGAAGAGGCGGAGCACGTTGGGGTGATCGAGGCCGTGCTGGATCTCAATCTCCCGCCGCAGGTGCGCGTGGAAGCGGTACTTCTCCAGCTTCGCCTTGAATATCACCTTGAGCGCCACCACGTACCCACTCTGGAATCGCCGCCGTTTCCCGCGCAGGTTAGCTTCCGCAGAGGACAAAATTTTGGGGGGTAGGGTTTGGAGGGGGCGACCTGCTTCTCGCGGGCGAGGTAGACCTTGCCGAACTTGCCCTCGCCGATGTACTTGCCGATCTCGAAGTCGGAGAGGATCCACTCCGACCGCTCCATCGGAGGCGAGGCGGTGGTGCTGGTGGCGGTGGGAGAGAGGCCGGGAGCGAGACGGGGAAGCGGCCGACGAGGAGGAGTCGGAGTAAGCGAAGAGGCGAGGGGGAAGGACGGTTTGAAATGGAAGCGGCGGAAGTGCGGAATTGGTGGTGTGTTCGAACGGCGATGAGATCCGTCCGGAGTGCTTATTTGGTTGCGGCTCGGTTGAAGAAGCCCATCCACTGGCCAGATTCTGTGTACGAAGCCCATCCACTGCTAGTTGGGCTCGTAAGAATTCCATCGAGGGGAGAGGTAGCCAGGATGACTTTGATTCATGCAACCCAGCCCAACGAACCGATTCTCGGGTTGCCACCTGTTGGGCCACGTCATGCAAGCTTGTATATATCGGACAATGACAAAACTGAATTTTAGGTGCAACATATGAGGCAAAATTGCAAAATCTCACATGGAAGTATGTATGTGGGAGTTTGATTTTTTTACCTAAAACTATTTTTGTGGCACTTACCCCTACTCGTACACACTTGTTTGAAACTCTTTCGACTTTGTTTGGATGCCTTGGGAATATTTCAAGGGCACTCTAACCCCGAGTTGTATTTTCCTATGCCACATGAGAACCCTGTGGAAAATCCCCATCGCCATTTGGGCAGAGTTGGGGAAAATCCCCATCCCCATTTTTCTGTGCTATTGGGGCCGGCGGTGTGTGCCGGCAGCGACGCCGTGCGTGGCTTAGTGGACCCAGTGCACGCGATGGACGCAGGCGGCAGCGCCTTGCGGCGAAGGAGGATTGGCCCGCGCCACCTCCACCAATGGCAGCATGAGCACGGCGATCTCCAGCAGCGCCCAGTGTGCCTCATCGAGGTTGTCTGCATTCACCGACTCCACACATTGTAGCAGCAGCGTCAGCAGGTGCATCCCCTCCTCATCACGCTGCTTCTGCCACTACTTCTCTTTCCGCTCCTTGGTTGCAAACAGCTAACTGCAGGCGGCGGCGTCGCACTGTCGTTTCCACCATGGAGGGCTTAGGGATGGATGTGAGGAGAGAACGAAGCGAGCTCGATGTAACCCTTTCAAATGTAAAATTTTGAGGAGAAATAAAAACTTTTGTTGTCTCTTCAAATCATTTGAAAGTTTCTACATTTTCCTAGCAATTTCCATTTTCTAGAATTAAATTCTTGTGAATGGAAATTGTTGTCATACATTCTTAGGGTCCTGTCATCTTGATCATCCTATCTACCTCCTGGATGTGAGGAGTAGCTACCATAAAAATTTCGGAATTTTTGGAGCTCGGAGCTATCCCTAAAATTCCTAAAACTCTCTCACTTTTAAACTCAAAATCGAAATCATCATTTGTCGGGCTCGAACCCGAGTCCGACTCAAGTCCGATCAAGCGCCACTTGACTCGGTCGCGTCAACTAGCGAGGTTCTTCCTTCTTTAGCCGCGATAATGGTCGAGTCGAACTCGAGGAGGCCTCGCCGTCCATTCTCGAGGCGGCGCATCACCCGCCGCTAGCCCATGCCCGTGGGGACAAGCTTTTCTTCCTTGCGAAGGAGGAGCTCAATTCATAGTTGTGCTCGAGGCTGCGTCGCGAAGAAGACGAGGAAATTTTTCACGCTTGGTGACTTGATTATTTCCTCCCCCGTGGATTGGCTCAGTAATTCTCCTTAGAAATAGTGTTTGGTAAGGAATTATGTTAGTTAGCGGTTCCACGTGTGTCCAAATGTAAGGCCTTGTAGTGATAGCATGTCTTTATGGTTAACCTTCCTATATATTGGTGTGATACTTAGCCTCACATTATCCAACTTGTTGAAATTTTCCACAAGCCACGTCTCCCGCTAGAGGTTTGAATATAAGGGATCCCATTCTTTTGTGATGGTTTAGCCTCTGTATAAAATGGTGTTTGTAATTGGGCTCCCAAACAAGCCCTTCTTGTCATTTGTTTTCACATGATGTTATGATTACTTTGACCAACATGGCTCTCCAACATGACTTTGACCAACAACTTAAGCATGTGTAGTGTTTGGGAAAAAGCGGTGCCAAGAGAGGAAAGAGAAAAGCCAGCACCGCTGCCAAACATTATAGTAACTAGAGCTAGCAAAAAAATTCCTGACATTGTGTGGCGACCCGTGTCATTGCCCTAGAGGGTAATCATACTTAAGCATACAGATTACTATTCATTTGCTCGGTTGGACGCCGCGTCCGACGAATAGTAAGTCTTACCAGAGTCAACGCAGTAGAGCAATAAGATAGAAAATGTACTCTTTATTACAGCGGTAGTCATACAAGGCTATAGTCTTCATTACAAGTAGTAATTTACAATGGGAAACAAATTCCCCTCGCTTGCACGCTCTGCTCCACCGATCACCTACTCGTCCTACTCATTGAAAAGTGTGCTCATCTCACCCTAGTCCTCGTAGTCAATGCCCTCACCTCCTACGACCTCTTTAGTACCTACATGTCCTTCGTCCCACTTAGGATAGTTCCCGGCCGAACTAGGATCTAACAAATGAGAATAATTGCAAGAATGAGTACTAGTGTACTCAACAAGCATGTATTAGCAAATATGCACTAGATGACTCACTCTGTTCGTTATCGTAATTTCTAATTCATCTCTTTTTCTAAAAATAAATAACTCAATAAAACTTTACGTGGTATATTTTAGTACTGAAAAGACTACTAGTCACTCGAAGAGAGGATAGACCACTAGTAGTTCACATAGACTCCAATCTAGGAAACAGGCATGAATTCATGATTTTGTATAGCACCGCGGGCTTGTACCACATTACCCATAGCTATTATGAGCTCTCTCTAAGCTAGGTTCTCTGCATTTCCTTTGATGCAGGTTCGAGTTCAGAATACATAATGTTTTCGAATTATGTGATTAATTTCTCCACCCATTACTTTCCGTCGGAGTCCAGGGACGTTACCCCAATCATCCACCGAGTTCCCGTAATGTTGGTTGGGCTGGTTATCCCTTCACCCAACACTACACCTGTGCTACTACTTACCCGTTGTGGAGAACATAATTATATAACAAGGTAGCATTTTCTGTCCGTCGAAACGAAAAATGGTTGGCACTTATATATTAACCATTTGTAAAGGGTCCTACCTCTTGCCTCATCATCATCATCATCTTTTTCCTGCCCCGGACCCCCTTTACTAGCCATAATATTAACTCTTTTCTCATCTCTTTTATCCGATTTGATTTTGAGACATAATTTTGATGCATATATATATATATATGATACATCAATATACAGTTTACATTTAATATAACTATATTGATGTTCAAGAGATGACCTTGCCTTTGGAATTGTAGAGAAGATCGATGTCGATGAAAACTGGTTCAGATACTTCTGCCTATATCGGTTTGTTTGCTACAATTTATATGACGGCGCTAATAATAAATAACTAAGTAAACACCTAGTAGCATTTGGATGTTACTAGGCATACATTAGTCACATGATTTTATTTTTAGCATATTTTAATTTTATAACATTTTTCAGACCCCCCGTTAAGTTAGCACTCCCCAACTGTGGTTATTATAGTCTAACGGCTCTAGGATCGAGGTTGCTTAATCTCGTGTTTAATCGGGTGAAAATAAAATACTACACTAATCCTGCATGCAACCAAGTCTATTCAATTCTACGTGTACAAATAAATGTCAAATCGATTTTACGCCGGTGTTATTTTATTTAATTATCGTATCTCGCTTAAATTATTTTCTAGCGCATCAAATTATTTTATTTAATCTAGTGAGTTTTATCGGTGACTAATTTATTTACAAAAATCTCAGATAAATTTTACACGTTTTCTTACTTTTATTTCCTACCAATCCGGTCTACGACTATTTATTCGTACGCGGTTCGCAAAATTTATTTGGTTTAATAATTTCACGGCGCTGATAATAAATTTTACGGGTGTTCATTTATACTGCTACAACTGCTGTCACTAATCCCTACTATAAATTACCTCTTTACCCTTTTTACCTAAATCCTAATTTTCTAAACCTAATTTCCTAATCTCCCTCACCTAATCCCCTTTTCACCTAATTACCCTCACTCTTTCCCCTCCCTATCTTCTCATGGCCAAACCAATCCCAGGCTCCCATTCATTGCTTCTTCCCCATTCTTCATTCCTCTAGCTCTTCCTCTCTCCATTTCTTCCTGGTGACTATACTCTGGCGCCTCCTCCCTTCGGTTCTTGGATCGACTCCCTGGTGCCGCCGGCTCCAGCCCGCTGGCCCGTCGCCGCCTGCATCCCTGTTGGCTCGCCCGCGCCTCTCTCTGCGGTTCTCCGTCGCCCGACTCGGCCACCTCCTGCGCCGCCAACTGCAGCCTCCGCCACCGTCGTCTCGGGCCGACCATAGTGCGCCCGTGTAGCTCCCTCCACCCTGCGGCTTCGGCTCACGCCGCCCCTTACTGAGATTCGGTTCCCCCTTTGTAAGATCGAGTAGGCCGACTAGAGGGGGGGTGAATATGCGTTTTAATACTTTTATGCACTAAAACCGATTTCTAATGCGGAAGTTAATATTAATACGGTTTTGCACAATTAAGACCTAAAATCACTAGTCTCAACTAAGTGCTCCAACAATACAAGTATAAAGGTAATAATCAATGGAGCATGAACTTGTAAGCTTTCAACTAATGATATGATCAATCAAGCACATACACGATAGCAATCAAATAAATAAGCAATTATACAATGAATGTAAATTGCAATAAGGTAAAGCTCAAGAAAGCAAATCACAATTGACACGGCGATATTTTTCCCGTGGTGATCGAAGACTTGCCGGTCTCCCCTAATCCACGTTGAGGTAAGTTCAACATTTTGGATCGGCTCCAAAACGTGAGGCAACACCTCCGAGGTAAGTCCAAACAACTTGGACCGGTTTCAACCGAACCAACACCTCTAAGTTCATAATTAAGCCTGAGCATAGCGCGAACTCACATCGACTCTACACACCGATCGGTAAAAGCTGGAACAATCTGCTCTTGATAACTTAGCCTTGACTCTTTGATGACATCATCCCAACAGCATATTTCGTTGCTTCATGAATTCGACTTGATGTCCATCAACACATGATGACACCTTCTCTTGTCTTGATGATCAACCAATGATCATCTCATCAGTACATGCCATCCAATAAAAAAAACCAATAATTTTTTTATTAATTTTTTTTTATTTTAATTATTAATTTTTTTTTTTAACTTTTTTAAAATTTATTGACCTTTAAACGTCTGTTGGAATTTTTTTGTACTTATTTATATTTTCTTAAATTTATATTGTCATTTTAGTTTTAAATTTTTGATTTATATTTATAAAAAATTTTTTTATTATTTTTTGTTTTTGATTATAATCATGTGTTTTATTTGTTGTATTTAATAAAGGCCTTAAAAGAAGGGGAATTATTTTGGTTGATTTTGAGACATAATTTTGATGCATATATATATATATATGATACATCAATATACTGATTTACATTTAATATAACTATATTGATGTTCAGAGATGACCTTGCCTTTGGAATTGTAGAGAAGATCGATGTCGATGAAAAGCTGGTTGAGATACTTACGCTTATATCGGTTTGTTTGCTACAATTTATATGGGAGCGCTAATAATAAATAACTAAGTAAACACCTAGTAGCATTTGGATGTTACTAGGCATACATTAGTCACATGATTTTATTTTTAGCATATTTTAATTTTATAACATTTTGGACCCCGTTAAGTTAGCACTCCCCAACTGTGGTTATTATAGTCTAACGGCTCTAGGATCGAGGTTGCTTAATCTTGTGTTTAATCGGGTGAAAATAAAATACTACACTAATCCTGCATGCAACCAAGTCTATTCAATTCTACGCGTACAAATAAATGTCAAATCGATTTTACGCCGGTGTTATTTTATTTAATTATCGTATCTCGCTTAAATTATTTTCTAGCGCATCAAATTATTTTATTTAATCTAGTGAGTTTTATCGGTGACTAATTTATTTACAAAAATCTCAGATAAATTTTACACGTTTTCTTACTTTTATTTCCTACCAATCCGGTCTCACTGCTATTTATCCGTCTGTGATTCATAAAATTTATTTGGTTTAATAATTTCACATGCGATAATAAATTTTACGGGTGTTCATTTATACTGCTACAACTGCTGTCACTAATCCCTACTATAAATTACCTCTTTACCCTTTTTACCTAAATCCTAATTTTCTAAACCTAATTTCCTAATCTCCCTCACCTAATCCCCTTTTCACCTAATTACCCTCACTCTTTCCCCTCCCTATCTTCTCATGGCCAAACCAATCCCAGGCTCCCATTCATTGCTTCTTCCCCATTCTTCATTCCTCTAGCTCTTCCTCTCTCCATTTCTTCCTGGTGACTATACTCTGGCGCCTCCTCCCTTCGGTTCTTGGATCGACTCCCTGGTGCCGCCGGCTCTGGCCCGCTGGCCCGTCGCCGCCTGCATCCCTGTTGGCTCGCCCGCGCCTCTCTCTGCGGTTCTCCCGTGCTGCCCCGACTCAGCTACCTCCCTGCGCCGCCCAACCGGCTTGGCCTCCGGCCACCGTCGTCTCGGGCCGACCATGGTGCGCCCGTGTAGCTCCCTCCACCCTGCGGCTTCGGCTCACGCCGCCCCTTACTGAGATTCGGTTCCCCCTTTTTCTGCTATTTGTTTTTAAGTTTAGGCTTGATGATGTTTGCAAAGGATTTTTTGGGGGAAATTATAGTGGGGCATGAGGGAGAAATAGCTCTGTTCTCTGGGGCTTCGGTGGTGAGGGCATGGTTCTTGGCTCTGATGGTAAACAAATGGATTGGCAAGGTGATGAGGGGATGATGGTCATGGCATTTCCGGTTGTTTGGGGATGAGTGTGATGGTTGTTTCGGTTCTTGGCACTCGGTGAGTATGGTGGGCTTTGGTTCCTGGACATGGTGGGTGTTCTGATGGTTATGGTTTGGGATGTTAGATATGATGAGATTATGGCTGTGGTGGGTGTGGTTCCTGGACTGGGTGGGTGTTCTGCTGGTTATGGTTTGGGATGCTAGATATGATGAGATTATGGCTGTGGTGTGTGAGATTAAGGTATACTACTCCTTCTTCTTTATCCTTTTCCCTCCTTGCTCTGTGATGTGGGTGAATGCTACTGTTAGCTTGCTATGGTTGGTTTGTGATTAATGGGGGAGTTCTCTCGACATGCTTAGTTCATATTGGCTTGTTTGGCCTAGGCAAAAATATCAGTGGGGAAAAAGATAGTGGGTTTACCTCTGTTGGTCGGTTTGGGAATGGGATGGCGGTGTTGGATGATGATGTGGTGATGGTGCTCCTGGTCCCTTTTGTTGGCCTGGCTTGGTCTTGGTTGTCGTTGACAGTGTTAGGTGTCGCTTTCGTCCTGGCTCCACCAGTCTTCCCCTTCGCCTTTGCTCCTCTCCTCCCTTTACTACTCTTCTATGGGTGTTTCTGGAAATGGCACTCGTGGGTGTTGAGGCTTGGCTTGCTTTGGCTTGGTTGGCTTTGCGAGCCCTTGTGTCGGCTTGTGAGGGCGAAGCTTGGGAATGGGGGTTGTGCCTGGCTTCTTGCTTGCTCTTGCTGGGAAGGCAGTGGGTGTTCTTGAGCTTGAGCTCTCGGTTGTGACCGAAGGAAGTGAAAATGGCTTGTGAGGTTGGTTGTGAATGGAGAAAATGGTTTATGTGGGGGAGGAAGGGCTTTGGCTGGCTCATTCCCTTGGCTATGTTCACGTCATTTTTGCCCTTGTCTTATCCAGTTCACTCTCTGATGTTACTATTTGGCTGTGGAATAGTTATGGATCAATGGTCCATAATACAATATTTGTCGGATTTTCCGCGGATTAAGGTAAGTCGGGAAAAGTGTGTGTCGGATTCTGAAATTGTCGGGTGATGAAACCTTCTAGAAGTGAGACGGTGCTGACTAACCTAGGTTGGTCTGGGAACCTTGCTGAACTTTGTGAATTCTGACAGCAATCCCTTTTCTATTCCTCGGTACCTTTTATAGCTTTTGTTTGCCACTGATCTACTGGTCTTTGTGGGAAATGGGAGTATATGAAGGGTTTTGGATTGGTTGAGGAAACTGGTTCGACAGGCTAGTGATGAACAGGCAAGGATGCAAGGAGGGCTTTGGTCATGGGAGGACCCTGTTAAGGTCGAGAGTGTTCAGCTGAACACCCATTATTTTTTGCAAAAAATCTACTGTATAGTATAAGTATTACATATATAATGGAATATACTCTTAATTGGGCCAACCAGACCACAACTCCCTCTCAGCCCATCAAACCATGTCTCCCTTCGGCTTTCCACAACCTCAAATTGGCACATGTGATGGTCAACCCATGGTCACACACCATTCGACCTTTGCCCTTTGGGCATTGGACCATTCGGTCCAACCACAATAAGGTCATTCTCCCTCATCTCTCTCTAACTCTATCAATCAATAGACAATAGTCGGCTCTCATATCTCTTCCTCTCTCTCTCTCTCTTGATGTGGTGCACGACCACGACAAAGCCAAACTTGGCGGCAGGACAGAGGTCCGAGGAGCAAGGTCGGGCACTGGCCATCGATCGGGCTGTTGCCGTTGGGGCGCCGAACGGGGAGGGCGACCGAGTAGCCATACGAGTCATTTGCAGCCAACGGTAGCGACCCGGCACCTCGCGCAGCTCTTGACAAGAAGGTAGCGTGTCAGCGTGCGGCTGTGGTACCCAAATTCCCAACAACGTAGAGGTGAGTTCAATCCAAATTGCCAGATCCCCAATTCCCAAATCAACAAAGAGCAAACTCAAATGCCCAAATCAATAATTTTGTTTGTGTTAGATTGAATTGTGATTAGTAAATCTTGTCTTTTATTGATTATTTTGTAATTTTATTAAATTAGTTGAGATGTTGTCATTAGTACGAATAATTTGTATTTTAGTTTTTACTACTGTGCACCTTTATGTTTTACATTAAACAAATATTTTTGTAACTTTGAACACCCATTTTGAAAATCCTGGGTCTGCCATTGGCTTTGGTGATAGGCATGAAATATTTTAGTGTGTTATTTAGTCATCTATTGCAGTACCCGCTTTGTAATTTACTTCAAGTTGTAATATTTCTTTATCCTTTGATGTAAAGAATTTTCTTGCAATTAATTTAGATATTGTACTGATATTTCACTTATGCTTGTAATGGATTTTTGTAAATGACTCTAAGATTATACCGATGATTTATTCTTGCGGCAATATTTTATATTGTAATTTCTGATGATGACTCTTGATAAAATAATCGTGCAAGATTTTTTTTGGCGATGTGTTCGATATTAATTTCAAATTTTGTTTAGTTTTTGTTTGGATGAATTTAATTAACTACTAATTACCAATTAGCGATGGTTAGGTTAGTTTTAATTTCTCGGGTTCTTAGACATCGGTTCAATTACTTGCACCGGTTCTAAGACAATGAAAAAAAGGTATGGACCCATTTGTAAGAGAAATAGAGAGAAAGAGATAGAGTGGAGTGGAGTGGGAGAAAAGATGTGATATTTAATTTAGTTTGCGGGTCCCACTTCGGAGAGAGAAGGGGTGCTAAACACTAAAGAGAGCATAAAATCTAGCACCTGTGTGACATAGCATTGACATGGCGAGTCGGGCACCTACAACATTGTACATAGCCCTAGAGGTTGTTTGGCTTCTGTCACTTGTGAGCTATACCAAATTTTGGTCGTGAAAAAACCAGGGCATTACCAAAGCTATGGTAAAGTAGAAGTGTTTGGATCGCTACTATGTCAAATTTTAGTTTGAAGAAAAAAAAAATAGCCAAAATTCTCATACTTTGTAAGTATTATATGTGGGTCCTATATGGCACGCAACGTCAAAATATATTTAATATTAGTCTCGTTTTGTTGACCTCGTCAAAATAAGTACAACAGTTTAAATAGATTTATAATCAGATACTCGGTTTAGAAAATTATTATCATTTAAAGCGTTCTAATCAAACAAATAACTAATTTAATGCACCAACCACAGCTTGCCACATAGCTTTGCATGGGCAGAGAGGGCTACAAATCTTGGAGCGTGCGATTTGGACGCCCAAGATTTACCTAAGAAACAGAAGAGACAAGGGAACTACCGAATTCTTCAAGGACATCCCAAAATTTGGTACCAAACTAAATAAAGGTCAAAATACAAGGGTAATACAGAATTTGGTAGGGTTGAGCTGGGCACCGAACCAAACACGGCTTAAGTGACAACAAATCCGCATTCCACCGCTTCAGCAAATTGTATCATCATACTTCATACAGTGTTAACATGGAGCAATCAGATGAATGCAGTGCACTAACGATACCTTGAGCATACAGTGCAAACAAACACATCTAGCTTAGTACTACTAGTATCTAGTAAAACAAAGACCCATGCCATGCAGTCATGCACGACCGACAAGAAGCTGGCGATCGATATGTAGCGAGGGTCGGTCCGACTCCGATTGGTGAAGGAAACAAACAACCAACCAACCAACCATTGATTCACCCAGAGAGGGACAGGATAAAGACTAGCGGCTCTATTCTAGAAAGAGAGCGTGCTTCTCGGTGCTGGCGCTCGAGACGGAATATTTACATGCGTGTTCCGAGGACACCACCACCATACCACATCCACAGCACCACCACCTCCTACCTTAGCTACAACTGCTGCTGCACGCTAGAATATAACCCTACTACTCTATCTTTGTATCTCTCTCTCTCTCTCTCTCTCTCTCTCTCTCATGGTAGAGTATTGTACTGCTGTTGCTTGCTCAGGCGATGGACGGACGGATGCATGCATGCTGCGTGGGAGCCAGCGACAAAACAAAAGGGAGCCTCTCCCTCCCTCCCCCCCTCCCCCTCTCTCTCTCCACCAACCCCAAGCACCACACTAACATAAGGCTGCATTTTGCAGCGGTCAGTGGCAGCGGCGGCAGCAGCTAGCTGCCTGGCCATTGGTTGGGCACTGTGCTGGAGAGAATCGAATCCACCTGCCGTTTCAGCTAGGCGCCTAGGCCAAAACAACACCTTCCTAAGGCTGCATGCATGCCCTCTTTCTCTCTCTATCTGTGCACATCTTCTCTCTCTACAGCTAAACACAATGATCTGATGAATGTATCTGCTGCTTTGGCGTGGCATGCATTCCCTCCCCGACCGGCCAGGCTAGTTCGCCTCTCTTTTCTCTGCCACACTTGACTGCACCAGCGTAGTGTTGTTCTCAAATGGCTCTGCCTGCGTGCGTGCTTCGTTTCGGCCTGAAAGTTCAGAAGAGATTAAAGGAGCGCAAGGAGACAGGTTTGAACAGGCCTGAGGTGAGCTTCTGGACGGTTCAGAAACAAGTTTGAACAAGCAACGTAATGCATGCATGGTCCCATTTACTGCGCATGATGGCCCAATCATGCTGTAGCTTGATTGAGATGTTTATTAATCAAGATTACTAGCTGCTATGGATTAGCCATCGTAGATAGACATTGATCATTGGTGATCTAGTTTTTATCAGTATGACAGTATGGTCATGTGAGATTAGAAGCAGCTCCATGCTACTGAAACAGTGTATGTCCAGCTCTAAATGCGCATGTTAGCAGGGTAGGCCGGTAGGGTAATAACCTCTATTGGGCCGACGATGCGCTTAAGAAGCTGTCACATTATGTGTTGGGCATCATATCAATACTAGTTTGGCAGTCCATCACAAGAGAGCTATAAATGGAGAAGCAACTAGTTAAAGAGAGCTAGCTACTGTGTTAATATTACCTTAAGCTGCAGTTTTGCAGAGCTAACAAGTGAATCTGTAGGTTAGGAAATAGGAAGGCTATGGAGGTGAAACGTAGTGGATCACTTATTTCTGATAATCAATATTGTGGGTAATAACCAACAGGCAACTAGTAAGATACTATGCTAATTGCCAGGCTAATCACTACATGATACTAGTGTAATAATATATGTGAGACAGACCTGAGCATTTCATGAACTAAGATATATGGGACAAATTAGCACGTTGCTTCAGCCTTCAGACTAAGTAATCATGATATTATGATTCAAACTCCAGCGTTAACATATAGGGTTTCATTCACCTAAAGGAGCTAGATAATTTCATACCTAGTTCAACCAGGCCTGTTCTAAACTAGAACTTCAGGTTTGGTAAGTTAGGACTGGAATGATCATCTTTTGCTCATGTGTTCTGTGAGATCACAGCAATGCATCTGCAATTTTTGGCCAGGGTTTTAACAAATTAATTGCCAAGGATTGTTGGAGGTTTTCACTGATTTCTAGGAGGAAAGATAAAAAAAGCACATCAATAGTCCAAACCCCAAATCAGACAGTACGTACACATAGCAACGATCAGCTACGGCCAAAGCTGAAAGCAATCAAACAAAAAAGTTGCTCCTTTGCAGTACTTGCGACAGACACTCAAGCCTGTACTTTGCATTTCAGAGGCGAAAGTGAAATTTCCAGCCAAATATAAGTACACTAGCTTGCAGGAAATGTAACCTTACAACCACACATCGATCGATCGACTTAAACGAAGCCGACATCGTCTTAAAGTACAACCCCCACATATGCATTGATCATGACTAAACACTATATCATCAAACTCTAAGTAAAAAAATCTAAGTAAACAGTAAAAAGGTTACTCGATCCCGACAGATTAACAAAAACACTAGTAATTAAAACAACCATAATTAACATCATCCGAGTTCTCACACTTAACCAAAACCATACGAGCTAAACTAAACTGAGCAGAGCTACACTACTAGTGTCATGCATGTAACATCGACCGTCGTCGACCTCATGGGAAGGCGCCGTTGGGAGTGGGCAGGTCTGGCCACGCCACCGACATCGGCCCCGGGCCGCTCCAGTACTGCATCTCCGGCGCGGCGAGCGACACGGGGGGCAGCTCCAGCCCGACCGTGTTGCTGCTCGGCGCCGCTGAGACGCTCGACACCGCCGCCGGGAGAGAGGTCACCGCCGTGGTGCAAGGGAGGGACGCGGGGGCGTCGTACGACTGAGGACGCCCCAAGCTGCTCACCAACGCGTGCAGCTGGTCGCTGTAGTAGCTCGCCGCCGGAGACGACGACGATGACGAGGGCGGCTTGAGCCCGAGCCCGGAGAGCACGTCGTGGTGGCCCAGCGCCCCCATGCCGAGCTGCGAGTCCATGTGCGGCAGTGGAGGGATCGGGCGAGGCGCGACCTGCGGCCACAGCGACGGCGCCGTGCCGGTGGCATTGGCCGCGCCCGGCAGGACCTGGAGGTGCCCCAAGGTGTCCAGGCCAAGAAGCCTGTGCACATTGCTGCCTCCGTGACCTTGCATGCCCCTGGCGCTGTTGAGCAGCGCCATGAGCTGCGCGGTGGCGGCCTGCGGCGCGGAGGTCCAGGAGACGGGTCCGCCTCCCATGCCCACGCCGAGGCCAAGGGGCGGCGGGGCGCCCACCACGGCCTTGCACGAGGCGGTCGGCACGGGGCGCGGCTTGCGGAAGCCGCCGCCGATGGGGACGTTGCGGAGCGCGCCGCCCTTGGTCCAGTACCGGCGGCATGTCTTGCAGAAGTGGCGCGGCTGGGTGAGGTTGTAGTTGTTGTAGTAGCAGAACTTGGTGTTGGACGAGTTGCACCGGGGGCACAGCAGCGGCGCCTGCTCCGCCCCCTGCGGCGACGACGTCACCGACGACGACCGCTGCTGCGGCTGCGCGGACGAGCGCGACGACGTCGAGGGCGAGGACGTGGGCGACGGGTTGGACACGATGGGCTGCAGCACCAGAGGGAGAGAGCCAGGGTTCACAACGCTGCTGGCGCCCTTCAGCTGGTCCATGGCTGTCCCTCCAAGGAGTTCTTGGATCATGGTGATGATGGTTAAAACTCAAACTCAAAAAGGCTTCTTGAAGCAGAGGAGGGTGTGGTTCTTGGAGAGGGCTAGCAAAGGTCTGGTGTGGTGGCTTTCAGGAGCTTTGTGGTGTTGGATCAAACAGATGATGGGGTGGGGGTAGTGGTACTGGGGTGGTGGTGGTTTATAAAGAGCGTGGAGGTGAGGGGTGGTGGTCTGGTGGGATGGAGCTAGGGCTAGAAGCTGCTTTCTTTCTGTACCTTTGTCTCTGTTCAGAAACTAATCTTTGTCTTGCTTTGTAATTACCTTGGACATTTTGTTGGCAATAGGGATTTTAGGCAGGAAGAAGGCAGCCATGTATGTAAGTAGCTAGAGTGGGGGTCTGTTGCCTTGGAATGATGAATGGTGGGGTTGCACAGTTTTACACTGTCGTCTTCTAGTTCTAATTGACCGAGTTGCCTGTGTTTGTCTCTTTTTTGTACTCATGGTAGTTGAGATGTTCTAGTTTTTTCAACTCGGGATAATTGTGTCCATTTCTTTCAAATTTTAATCTGTGTTCAATTCTTTGTGAGAATACACGTAAGGAATATTCATCTTGACAAAAAAGTATCTACAAATTAAGCTCTCTCTGGTAACTGGTAAGGGCTATTGCTCAGTTCGATAAAGCATCACGCTCGTGTGACAATGCTATTCAAGGGGGCTTATTATGCAATGAACATGCACTACTACAAAACAGGGTATAGAAGACACCCCATCACAGACGGGTTAATTTGAATCCGTCTGTGTTGGGTCTGTTGGGCGCAGCATTTGCTTTGCCGGCCTATCACAGACGGTTCTTACTAGTAACCGTCTGTGATATATGATTATCGCAGAGCGGTTTATATACGAAATGCGCGAAATATCACGAGCGATTCTATTTATGAACCGTGCGCGATAATCCCCATATCACAGGCGGTTTATAAATAGAGCGCTGTGATATTTCCCGACGATTACGTACATAAACAAATGCGCGATAATCCCCATATCACGCGAGGCGGTTTATTAATAGAGCCGTCAGCGATATGTCCTGACGGTTTTGTATATAAACCGTGCGCGATAATCCTCAGTATCGCAGACGGTTTTATTTATAAACCGTGCATGATATATACTATCACGACGATTCATATTTTGAACCGTCGCGCGATATCCTCGCTATAAATACCTTGAGTACCCGCCCATTCCCATTTGAGCCGCCACGGATAAAACCCCGCTGCGCCACGGCGAGAGAGAGGAGGAGGAGAAGGAGAGGAGAAAGGGAGGGAGAAGGAGAGGAGAAAGGGAAGGAGAGAGAAAGAGAGGAGAAAGGGAGGGAGAAGGAGAGGAGAAAGGGAGGAGAGGCAGCAATCGGAATAGATCGATTTGGTATTTTAGTAAGTGAGCTCAGAGGTAACATTCTTTATAACCCAATTGAGATATGGTAGAATATGCTAAGCATCAGCGTGTATAAAGTCGAAGTGGGAGTAAACTTTTGTATCCGATGTAAGGGAATAGAATAATATTTTTCATTTGGTAGTTGGAATAATATTAAAGTTACGTGAGGAAGGAAATGGAGAGAGCGAGCGGTTGAGAGAGATTTTATTAATCTAATTTGACACTATATATTTTGTTACATGTGTAGCGTAGATGGACCAGCTGGATGTATGGTGTGAACAGTGTGAGTCAAGAGTACATTAATGGCGTGGTTGCTTTTAGAAGAGCCGCGAGCGGGATATGTTGAAAAAGGGGATAAAATATATGTATTGTCCATGCATTGATTGCGATAATCGAAGATGTTTACCAACCGGCGCAGATAGAAGCACACTTGATTGAAGGAGTTTCAAAAAGGGTATACATGTTGGACGATCCACGGTGAAGAAGCGATAGGAAGTTAGTAATAACGACATCGCCGAGGAAGTCAACGATATGCCGGATGTCAACGATATGCGGATGTAGCGTGCTTTTGATGAGGATAGGTCACACGATGACAATGGATCGGATGCTACGCGATGCGAGAGAACTACGATTAGAGAGTTTTGTAAATTCGGCGCAATGGAGGACTCGGTGAGACCTTTGTTCCTGGTATAGCGGAATATACAAGGTTGTCAACCGTGATTGAACTGCTTAAATTAAAAGCAAGCAATGGTTGGTGCGATAAGAGTTTCACGGCGTTGTTAGGTCTCTAGCGGACATTCTTCCTGGAGAAGCGTGTTGCCCAACACCACCTACCAAGCAAAGAAGGTTCTTTGTCCATTGGGAATGGAAGTAGAAAGAATACATGCATGTCCGAACGATTGTATCCTCTATCGTAAAGTATGCGGAACATGCATGTATGTCCGTGTGCAAAGCATCCCGATACAAGCGTCGAGAATCTTGCTAGGTTGAAGCAAGAACATCACTGCTAAGATGTTGTGGTATCTCGCTGTGATCCCACGTTTGAAGCGTTTATTTGCGAACTCAAAGAGGCAAGATTGGTGCGTTAGCACTCGGAGGACCGTAAGAAAGATGGAAAACTAAGACACCTGCTGATTACGCTCGGTGGAGAAACTTGATCGGAGGTTGAAGAGTTCGGTCTGAACCAAGGAACATAAGGTTAGGGTTGAGTACAGATGGAATGAATCCTTTCGATAACATGAGCGATCGACATAGCACGGCATGTGAATCTATGCATGTACAACCTTCCTCCTTGGCTGTGTATGAGCGGAGTACATTTGATGTCACTACTTATCCAAGGCGAAACAACACAGGGAATGATATTGATGTGTACCTAGCACCATTCTTTGGAAGATCTTGTGACCTTTGTGGAGCGAAGGAGTGCAGTATGGGATGCGTACAAGCGAGAGAACTTCACTTTACGCCATGTTGTTCTGCACCATCAATGATTTTCTGCCTGGGTAACTTTGGGCTTGATACAAAAGGAGCCAAAGCTTGTCCGCCTTGCTTAGATGCTACAGAGAGTATATGGCTAAACAACTCACGCAAAAGCGTGTATCTGCGTCACCGTAGGTTCCTTCCCGAGTCACCCATACAGGAAGATGAAGAAACAATTCGACGGAAATAAGGAGGGCGGTTCAGCTCAAGGGCTTTTAGAGGAAAGATGTCTATGATATGGTTAAGGATATCGATGTTGTGCTTGCGAAGGGCGTCAATTAAGAACCCGTCGGAAGAACATCGGAAGAAGCGGTCAATTTTTGGGACTTGCCTTATTGGGAGCACTTAGAAGTTCGCCAACGCATCGACGTCATGCATGTGGAGAAGAATGTATGTGATAGCTTGATTGGTCTCTTCTTGAACATTAGTGGCAAAACAAAGGATGGTGTTAGCATGCGGAGAGACTTGGTCGATATGAACATAAGGACCGAGTTAGCACCGCAAGAGAGCGTCTGGAGACGACGTACCTCCCCGACTTGCTACACTCTGTCCAAGGTCGATAGATATGAGCGTGCGGAGCTTGCATGGTGTGAAAGTCCGTCTGGTTACTCTGCTAACATTAAGAAACTTGTTTCTATGCAAGATTTGAAATTAATTGGTATGAAGTCGCATGATTGTCATGTCTTGATGACACAAATGCTTCTGTTGCAATTAGGAGTATCTTGCCGAACAAGGTCAGAGTAGCAATCTTGATCTTTGTGTTATTTCTTCAACTCAATTGCTCGAAGGTCATCGATCCCCAAGGACTAGATGCTCTACGTAGAGGTGGTGACGACTCTATGTCATCTTGAGATGTATTTCCCTCCGTCATTTTTTCGATATCATGGTCCATCTCATTGTTCACCTTGTGAAAGAGATAAAGATATGCGGCCATGTGTTCCTCGTTATATGTACCCGTTCGAGAGGTACATGGAATTCTCAAGTCCTCGTGCGGAATCAATCTCGGCCGGAGGCGGCATCATCGAAGGTTATGCAACGGAAGAGGTCATTGAGTTCTGCGTCGACTATATGGCTCGGTGGATCCGATAGGTGTGCCTCTATCTCGTCATGAGGACACTTGATGGTATCGGGACCATCGGAAGGAAATCAATCACTCCGATCTGGATACATACGCTCAAGCCCATTTCATGGTCTTGCAACACATGACCAAGTGTCCCCGTACATCGGCGAGCACAAAGACATGGTACGCCAGCGAATCCAAACCGGTCGGAGGTTTGGATCATGAGAGAGCACAACCGTCGGTTCAACGGATGGTTAAAGGTGCGAATCAGGGAGGTCATCAAGTGATGATACATTGCTATGGTTGGCACAAGGGCCACAATTTACAATTGTCACATGGCAAGGATATGACATAAATGGGTACACATTTTATCGACATTTCGGGATAGGAAGAGCATGATCCGAGCAGCGGTGTCCGCATAGATGCATTCGATCTGGATGGTGAGGAGCTCGTACTATGGGCAAATAGAGGAGATATGGGAGCTCGACTACGTGCTTTTCAAGATCCCCTATTTGGTGTCGTTGGGTCCATCTCCCATATGTGAAGGTTGACAAGTGCAGACGTCACTACCGTGGACCTTGAGCGTGTCGGATACAAAGGCGAACCATTACGTCTGGCTAATCAAGTTGTTCAAGTATTCTATGTAACCGACCGGCAAATAAGAAACGTCACGTAGTTCTTCATGGAAAAGAAGGATTGTCGGAGTTGAGAATGTAGTGGGCGAGGAAGAATACAATCAATTTGACGAGTTGCCTCCTTTCGGAGATGGCATCGAGCTCGACGAAGAACCCGATGAGGAAGCTAGCTATATGCGCGATCATCATGAAGGGCTATATTTTAATTAAGAATTTAATCCATTGTAATTAATTTATTCTATAACATCATGTGTTGTGGACTTGTAATCTCATATATTTTGATATTGATGTCAATGTGGACGTTCATCGTAACCGACAATTGATATTGATGTCAAGGACATTCGAGGAAGCTCTGCGGCTTTATCATATCGAGAGATAATTAAGGACAGGAGAATTTCACTCATTTGCCGAGCGCATCACCACTGCCGACACTTCTCAACCACCTGCAAACAATTGACTCAATTGTAATCCAATTTATTTTGTAACAATACTTGAACAAACGTGATCTTTTGTAATTTATTTTGAGTAATGATCAGATTCGGTTTATCGACAATTGATTATCGTGATGTATCTGTTTTTGTATGCTTGTTTTGAGAGGGCATGGCTAGCAATTCATGAGGCTAGCCAAAAATCGGGAAAAATGTAGTTAGTTAATGAACTATCATGACGGTTTTTATAAAAGCGATGCGTGAAAAGAGTATCCGCAGACGGTTCTAAGTAAAACGCGTCGTGAACTCGAGTATCACAAGCGGTTCTAAGTAAAACCGTCGTGAACTCGAGTATCACGAGCGGTTTTAACAGCGAACCGTCGTGATAATCTGACTTCACGAGCGTTTCGTGTAAATAACGTGCGTGAAGAAGAGTATCGCGACGGTTTTACATAGAACCGTCGTAATATTACGACTTCTGAGCGTTTGTGACCATAACAATCAGCGATACTCTGTCTTCCGACGGTTGTTGATAAAAACCGTCGTGATATTCATATCACGAGCGGTTTTCTGACCGTCTGTGATAACCACTGTTATCACAGACCTATTTTTCCAGACGGTTCGAAAACCGTCTGTGATGACTTTTTCTGTAGTAGTGATGATTGATTTTAGGGATTGTCTTACGACTGAAATTTTATTAAGTATAAATCACACGTTTTATCCATTGAATCAATATCATTAAGCATAAATCATACATTTTATCCATTGAATCAATATCTACTCATATGACACATCAATCTCTACACAAATCCAATAGTCACAACAATTGACTTAAATTTTATAAAATTTCAGGCGACTTAGAAATAGCAAATCCGTTGATTTTATTGCAAAATCAATGTGAACTTCATGGTTGAGACAATAGGTAAATAATCAGCCCCCTCCATGCTCGATAGGCTAGGATCGATAAGCTAGGGCCTAAAAAAACTTCTTTCCCATTCTGTGAACTTTAAGGTTAACAAGCCTCCTAGTTAACTCTTTCAGTGCAATGGAACAGTAGTGCATCTTTGTTTTTTAAGCAGTATGCGGGGATTTCAATTTGTGTCCATTGCTTAGAGAACGTGATCCATTTTCAAACTGTATTAAGTAATGTTTGTTTGAACTCTCAGATCATATCAAAGTTGTGAGTTATATAGCATGAGCATGCACGATATCAATATCAAGATAGATAAATCTCGTAGAGAGAACCAAAATAACGACGACGAAACAATCACAACGATAGAGAGCGGTTTGGCGAAGCTGACCGCAAATTCTTTAAGCGTGACCTCAAAAGAGTAAAAGGGATTGTCGCTCTCTCATAATTCTCTCGAACCTTTTAGAACCCTCGGATCCTTATCCTATATAAGAATCTAGTATTAAAGAATAACATAGCCTCTGATCTTCTCTGCACCTCTTACTTTGAATAAGTTAGTTTATGACTTGAGTTTTCCATGACCACCCATCATGGCTATATAGTATCTTTAGTCCTCCTCCAAAGAGAAGTAATAATCATAATCTTATTAGGATTTATATAAGAATCTTAATAGGACACGTCTCTAAGTCCTAATAGATTAGAAAATGAGGTACCATACAACATTATATATGGAAGTGGAGCCCATGCATCACATTCTGCACGTAACGTCATGATCAGTAAGCTGGTGATCGTAGGGCCAGCCCAGCAGCGTGTGATCATGGCACCCAACTCAGAAGACAACGAATCATCACAGAATTTTTCTAAGCCGAAAGTGTGAAGGCCGGAAATTAAGAAACATCCTCATGAGCAAATAGAAATAGAGATTGATCATCAGGGGATTCTCCATTCTCCAATCATGCAGTCAATGGAAGAGAATGCCCAGAACCACAAGAATACCAAGGCCATATGTGTCGTTGCTAGGGCTGGAAACGAGCCGAGCCGAGCCGGCTCGAGCTAGGCTCGATCAAGCTCACGTGCAAAGTTGGCTCGGCTCGTTTTCAACACGAGTTAGAAGGGTGGCTGGCTCGGCTCGGCTCGGAGGAAGTTCGAGCCGTCTCACGAGCCGAGCCAGAAACACACCTCCTGACAAATACAGCACTCCATCCCACTCAACGCCAATGCTTCTCCTCGCCGGACGGCCCAGGACGCCAAGACCCAGGAGGCCAGGAGCCCCCCAATCAGCGCTGCCGCTTCCTCCTCGTCGGACTCGGCCCGGGACGCCAGGACGGCAGGACCCTAGGAGCCCCCAACATCCACCGCAACATGATCCCCAAATCACCCAAAAATTCACACCCAAAGGCCCAAATTTCACAACCAAAATTTCACTAGTTCTTGCAAGTGAGATCCAGCAAAACAAATTCAGTATAACAGCCATTACAAGTTGTGTACACATGATAAACAAACAGAACAAAAAATTGAATTGAAATCAACAAATCCTGGGCGGGAGAGGGAGGAAGGAGAGCCTCAGGTTGAAGTCGCCGTATAGGTCGTCGGCGTCGCAATCCTCGTCGCCTCGTCGGTGCCAGGGGTGGGGAAGTGAACGTCATGGGCGAGGCGACGGGAGAAGGGTGGGGCGGTGGAGGATGTAGCCGCGGAAGGAGGACGGGGAAGGCGAAGGGGTGGTGTAGGAGGGGGTGGCGGAGGAAGAGGACGGGGAAGGACCAAGGAGAAATGGGCGGTGGAGAAGGGGGCGACCAAATGAGGACGGGGTAGCGGAGGATTGGGTGACCGAGGAAGAGGATGGGGAAGGAGAAAGGGGCGGCGGCGGAGGATGGGGCGGACGAAGCAGGATGGTGCGGCGGCGGAGAATGGGGCGGTGGAGGACGGGGCGGAGAATGGAGAGGACGGCGGCACGGAGGGGATCGGGAGTCCGGATTCCGGATGAAGGGGGATTTCGGGAGAGCTGTGAGAGATTGGGGATTTCGGGAGAGCTCAGACCTTGAGACTTGGGGCTGGGGAATGGGGACCGCAAGAGGCAAGACTGCAATGCGGAGTTGGGCGTTGGCGCTGGAGGGAGGCCTTCGGGCCCACGAGCCTAACGAGCCACCGAGCGGCTCGCCGAGTAGCTTGAGCTCGGCTTGTTTTTTGAGCGAGCCAGAAACAGGGCTCGGTTCGGCTCGAAAAAACGAGCTCGAGCTGAGCCAGCCGAGCGCGAGCCCCGAGCTTTTTTTTTTCCAGCCCTAGTCGTTGCTCTAGCAGCAAGCTTAGCTGAAACCGACTAGTTTGTGTGCAAGAACTACATACATGTAGGGGCATGACTTGACAATTTTGTGACATTAGAAAGCTCTAAAGATGGGCTTATCACTCACTTACTTGGTCGGCTGGAACTGAACGTCCAGAATTGTGTTACTCATGCATGAGGTGACGACAACCTTTGACCCTCTGCAGTTGGTTTGAACAAGCTAGCTAGCCACATAGTATTATGCATGCAACTGTCGATGATCGCCTGTGATCGAGGGAAACGGATCCTCCAACATTACTAAGTAATGGCGTAGATGAACAGTATCATGCCATTGTGTAGTATCTATTGGATAAAAAAAACAATGGACGAGATTAAAACACTGCAGCAAGTACTGCTACTGTAGCTCTACACCGTTGCAAATACTGTAGCAATTGCCATGATCCGTTCTTTTAGGGCACTGTTCATATTGTCGAATGCTATGACACTGCTTAGATTGTCGAATGCTATGACACTGTTCACCCTATCACATTTCCATAGAAATGACAGACGATGCCAATCCGTGATCGAGGGTGTGTTGGCATGATGTTTTGAACTTTGAGCCATGAGTCCCTTATCACCACTGCATGATTACAAGCGCTTTTAGCGATGTCATGATCAGCCTTGTCACATTCTAAACAGTTTGCAGATTCAGAAAAGAACATGTTGATATCATTATGAGCTTCATTGTATTTGTGTTCAGGATGCGATGGAGAGAGGAAAAGGAAAAGGACAATACTCCATGGTAAGTTGGTAACATGAATTAAAAGCTTTGAGCAGGGTTACCATTTCTTTCTGGGATGCAAAGGAGCGGCTCACCGATCGAGGACATTGTTATAGGGCTAGATCTAAATTGAGCAGGTTTTTGATTTAGCTAAACTGCATTTTTGACCTAATAATCACGCCATATATAGCACCAGTTACACCAGTCGGTTCATCCCACAACTCCAAAATGTTTGGGTAAGGATTATTCATTCTTGTGTTACTTTGCTACAGTCCTAGCTACAGGACATATAGGCTTTGTCTGAACGTGGCAAACGATTATAATTCGCGCGCACGCTGGCAGGCGTATAGTACTATACCGCTTCGGTGCTTCCTCTTCCCAGCAGCAGCTGCTGCCCCATGTTGTACACTGGAAATTGGAGGAGTCCAGTCGTCCCTCCCTGCAAAGCGCATGCAAAACAGCATCTAAACCGGTCGTCCGGTCTCGGTCAGGAGTCAGGACGACGTACCCGGTCGGCATGGTGGCCCATCTCCCAACGCCGTGGGGCCCCCGTGCAGCCAGCACTACGTACACAGCTCATAACGCCTATCATCAATCACGGCCGTATCCTTCCGCAAACCGGAAAGCAGAGAAACGACGCATTCCCACAATTCAGTTCACGTTTGCTTTGCAAGTTCTCAGTTCTCGTATATATCCCACTCTTCATCTACTGTCTTGATCACCACTGTAACACGTTAAAATTTGATCGGCGGGAGCCGTAACATCAAACAATCGATGGTCCTGCAGACACACAACCGTAATCAAGTTTGTTGCACCGAAACGGCGAATACTGTATATTTTTCATCTTGATCGGATTTAACTCAATTTTCGCTCCAAAGCTATGAAACAACGAAGATCAACGTACAAACACAGCGAAAATCTTGTATTGAATTCAATCGAAGCCCCGAAGCACAACAACAAAAAAACACCAAAAATTCAAATCAAAGTGAGTTGGGCAGTCAAACCTCTTACTAAGGGCGGTCTGTCATCCAGCTCGATGAACAATGAAATCAACACGAAATCAAAACCACAAATCAACTCAACTTTTGATCCGGTGATACAAATTCCTTCAAATTTCAACTATAGCTTGTCAAGAAGGTCATAAACTTATTCCAATCGATGATCGAGAAGATAAGGTCAAGGTTCCATGAATTTCATAGATGAGAGAAGGATGACACAAGAACCTAGGAAAATCAAATTTTGATCCTAAAACTTACTCATGGTTAAAAGATGGTCAAGATGGTCTAGATGCATTCCCACATGTCACAACAAGCAAGATCACAGCAAAAAACCAAAGAAAAACTAAAGGACCACTAAAAACCCAAAAATCACAAAATAGATCAAGAACAAGAAGAGACTCATTTTGAAGGAATCTTGCTTGGATTGATATGAGATAGATGTTGGTTTACAATCACTCCATCATAAAGGACAAAAACTCAACACTTGAGCACACAATCAATTTATCTCTCACATACTCTAGCCTCAATTACTCCAAAATCTCCGAAACACAAATTAAGGTTTTTCTCTTCGAAGGACTTGGAAACTCCACATCTGGACATTTCCTTTTATAGTGGAGGCTAGGCTAAGAGAGAAGACCCTAACGCCCCTTCCCCCGTTAAGCCCTACACACAAACGGATTTACACTCACGTATGCTTCTCAAAGCGGATGACGAACCAGGCTTCTCGAATCCGTTTCTTCGTAATCTTTATCTTCATTTGATCTAAACCGTCTCTCCTTGCGCTGCGGTTTAGCCAAAGGTCACCAAGGCGGTATTTTGGTGAAATTACCAAAATACCCCTTCTTAATCATTCTCCAAAGACCGACTCCAATCTTCATAAAACAATCATATGCTTTGTCACGTGTAGGTTGATCAACGACTTTCTTTATATCGATAAGACCCTCCCATCCGACTCCGCTGAAACTACCATGGCACTTGCACCGACCCCCGCGCCGCTTGATGTAACCCATTGCATTGAACTTTTCGTCCGGTCATCATTGTCTATTTTGCACTTTGCTTGAGTTCACTGACTTCACCCGGCATCCTCGATCGTTCTGGACCTCATCTCTCCAAGCCTAGTCCCGATCATCCTCGTCGTTGACCATCATTGACCTCCAAAACTCTTGCACAACAATAGACCAAGAAATCGATTCGGAAAACACGTTCTTCGTAACTTAACCTACGTTAGTCAAAATATGCATCATGTAACACATATGCACTGAAAAACATAAAAATGACCTAACTTACGAACATCGTCGCCTTACCGGCCAGCGAAACAGGATAAAATCAGTCAGACTGTCACTCATGGTCGGTCTCACTACCCCCTAGCCACCTGATTGCCTAGCTGAGCCAGTCTGAGCGCCAACATAAAGACTTAGTCAAATTTCATTCCTAGAAATCCGAAACCTTTATGGAGATTTAAAATGAATAGTACTTTTGATTCGAAGCTTCAAAAATTATGAGACCAAGTGTCGAAGAATCCCTTCACTTGTCTACACCTTCTATTTTTGGCCCGACTCCAAACTCAAAAGTCACCTTTTTGGCCACTCAGAACGCCGACCATGATCGTTCTGACCGACAGGCAGGCGACCAAAGCCCTGGCCGATCAGACTGCCTAAAGGCTGACAGCATCTGAAATTTACCGAAAACAAATGTTTCGATAAATTCTCACCACCATTACCATTTATACCATCATCCTAATATCATGATCATATTCCCGTAATATCCACGGAGTTCTTCCAACTCGTGAGACTGATCAATCACTACGCCAACAAGGTATAGCGCTAACCAAAGCCGCTCGCACTTGGTCGCAAGTGATTAACGCCGTCCAGTCCAGTCAAAATACACTGCGACGTAAAGAAAAACGGGCGCGCGTGCCTTGCCGTGCCGCCTAGGGACAGGGCAGCGGAGGGCAGCCCGACAGGCGGACGTGCCCGGCGGAAACGACCGCAGATGCCTAGCTACCCCACGACACATCGCGCGCCCAAGATTCCTGCGCGTCGATCGATCAGCCGATCGGCCGAGCCGAGCGCAGCAGCACACAGTGCTACTACTATCCGGCCAGCCGCGCGGGGTCAGGGTCGATCGCTAGCTGAGCGTGAGAATAGTCTCTTCTTCGGGGCCGACCCCGTTCAAAGGCAGGCAGAGGCCGGGGGCAGGAAGAGAGAGGCAAACAAAGCGCTAAAGTGACAGCCCTACGCGGCCAGTAAAGAGAAGCTACCGACCTAGTAGGAGTCGCTAGTGGTACTAGTAGACAGTGCTGCGTTTGTGCCGATTGACTCCTAGAAACCCGGGCTACTAGTTTTGCCCGCCGGCCCGGCTGGGCCTGCCCGCTTTAGCTTGCCTTGCTGCTTCTCTTCTCCCGGACATGACGACCGATCATGGAGAGGAGATAGAGATAAGAGAGATTCTTTCCACACACACACACTCTTAGTCTTATTCCGTATTATGATGGTACATGCTACACTGACTGACCTAGTAGGTAGCTACCACTGTTCATCCTACATGTTCTCTTATCCACACGTAGGAGGTCTTGGTTGATTACCAAGACAGTGAAATGAAATCTTTCCATTGAGGGGCAATGTGGAAATACTCTACCCCCAAATTAGTTACATGCAGATGCAGTTAGAATTGGATAAAATGCTTCTGCTGTCAGTGGGAAATGATCAGGACATGGAAAGTTTCCGAAGTAGTACGTACTACTAATGGTGCATCAATCATGAGTATGGAGTATGGACGAAAAGGAGTGGCTTCTTGGGAGGACATGCGTGCATGCATCCTGGCCTGTATCAGAGCCTGGGCTGGCTGACGAATGAATGAATGAATGAATGGCGATGCATTGAGCATACTGGCTATTACTACTGCATGTCGTGGTCACTCATTGTGTCTGGCGAGCACTTTCGGACATGCCTTTGCCTAGCAATTGGCCGTCTCATGCTCGTCGTTGTCGTACACAACTAGAAACAGGTAGTAGTTCGAACTAATCATTTTGTTTGCCTTATTCTGCAAGCACGACAGTAAAACCAATGTCACTGATTTTTGTATGTTTTAACTTGTAGAAACTGCTGGGCAACGGAAGAATGGGCGAGGCGTTGGAATCAAGGTAGCCAAGAAGCGCTTCGCGAATGGTTCATCAAACCTCAACATTGCACTCTCCAATACACTGGGAGGTTCAATAGAAAAGAATTATCGTTCATTTGTAGATGATGTGGTGTTCCGCATGAAAAGATGGGCACCACTCATTGGAGCAAATAAGTGGTCAGACATTCACTCTACTACTCAGGGATTAATCGTGTCTGATGTGCTTGTTAGTACCATTTTTTTTTTGATAGCTTTGTTCTTCACCTACTAATATACAAATTTTATTGATAGTTACTTCTTGCAATTCTTTTTGGGAAAAGTGGGCTCTCGAGGACAATGAAGATACTAGGGAGAAATCCTAACAATTGCTAAAGAGCGCTGCAGAGGATGGCGGTCAACTTTGCATGACACTTACATGGCATACAACACTGAAGCTCGGAGAGTGGCTAATATGCCGAAGGATGCCACATAGGAAGAGTGGGAATATATGATCGAGTATTTTGACACTGATTTAAAATTCCATGTTTTTTCTATATTGGTCACTCCTTGTACTTTTGGCAACTTTCGCTTCGGAACTTTTGTTGTGTTCAATTTTAGTTTGTACTTATGCTTTCACATGCTACATCTTTGAATAAACTTAGGCGCATACCAATTCTGGATTCATAATCTAATTGTTTAAGTTTGATCAGTACTAGGATGATATCGCACGCTACGCCACGCCACACCGCTGATGTAAGGTTGGATGCACTGTAGGTATGTTCTTGAACTGTACAGAATGGATCGCTACAATGAGGTTTCGTTAGGCTATCTTGCTAAATTGTTTGAGAGAAGCAAGGTCCCAGTGCACTGAAAACAGTAAAACAATAATCATGTATCAATCAAATAATAGTTTCTAAAGTAAGTTCAAATTATTTGTATTGAATGTTGGAAATTAATCTACACTTGCCAAGTAATAGGGCATTAGGATCCTGATGCAATCAACATCGGATCAAATTAGTTTATTTTCTTTGTTAGACTTTTCATGTTTAGTTTTGTTGGCTTAGGTAGTCTATACACTACTACAGAAAACGTCATCACAGACGGTTCGAACCATCATCACAGACGGTTTGGAACCGTCTGTGTTTTTGTACGTCTGTGATAACTGGCGGTTATCAAAGACGGTTAAAAAACCCATCTGTGATAAGTCACAACACAGACGGTTCTAGTTACCAACCGTCTGTGATATGTGATATCACAGACGGTTCATAATTAGAACCGTCTGTGATATGTGGATATCATAGACGGTTCATAACTAGAACCGTCTGTGTTGGTAATTATCACAAACGGTTCTTGTTCAGAACCGTATGTGATAGCTTTTTTGATTGCAAAAAAAAAAATACTGACATTTCATGGATACACTCATACACATACACTGTCATTTTCCAAGCCTCCCAAACATGGATTCATTGATGCACATACATGGATTCTAAGTCCCAAGTCTCCCAATAAATTCTCAAGCCGTGGATTCATGGATACACTCATACACTCGATCATATACAAGTACCAACATAAGTAGAATCTGGAGGAGAATTTAACAGAAATCTGGATATGAATCTAATACAAGTATCACAAGCACATACATACAAATCTGGATCTGAATCTAACAGAAGCTCATATACAAAAGTACCAATAGAACCTCATATACCAGAGACGTCGGCGTCGGAGGAGGACTAGAGGAGGTCGGCGTTGGTGTCGGCGTCGACTCTTAGCTATTGGGGAGGAAGACCACGTCGGAGGTTGGGGATTGCGGGAGCAAGGGAGGACCGAGCGCGGAGGAGTAGCGGGGGACCGGGAGCTACAGGAGGACCGCAGGAGCAGCGACCAGCCGGAGCTCGGAGGAGGACTGCGGGAGCAAGGGAGGATCGAGCCCAGAGGAGGACCGGGACTGCAGGAGTGCGAGACTGAGCGCCCAGAGGAGGTCGGCCATAATATATAAAAACACCAAAATATTTTGCCTCCCGCGCACGCATTCAAAATTTTCGAACTCCCGCGCTGCAAATCACAGACGGTTTCATATAAAAACCATCAGTGATGACATATCACAGACGGTTGGTATCACGAACCGTCTGTGATAAGTATCTCATCACAGACGGTTCGTATTAAGAACCGTCTGTGATGAGATACTTATCATAGACGGTTTGTATTAAGAATCGTTTGTGACTTGGATTTTACCATGGCTTGAAATTTTCCTTACTCTCTGATTTTACCATGGTAAAATCCAAGTCACAGACGATTCTTAATACCAACCATCTATGATGAGGTCATTATCACAGACGGTTCATACTAAGAACCGTATGTAAAATATCACAGACGGTTCGTGATACGAAGCGTATGTGATATACGACATTATCACAGACGGTCCGTACTAAGAACCGTCAGTAGTTGCAGCGGTTCGTGATACGAACGGTATCTATCACGAGCGGTTCGTATCACGAACCGTCGTGATATTTCGCTGACGTTCTTAAATGCGAACCGCTCGTGATAATGACCTATCACCAACGGTTTCTAAACGAACCGTCTGTGATAAGACAACACAGACGGATCCAAACGAACCGTCTGTGATGAGGCGTCTACTATGACCTGTTTTGTAGTAGTGATAAAAGGATGTGTAATCATATGCGTTTTGATTGAAGCAATAGAGAGAAAAAAACAGAAAAGCTGTCGTGCGCCATGTATGCAGCACAAAAATATCCAACGTGCTTCTTGCTGTACGTGAGCTTTTTCCAGAGTGCTCTAGTCTCATGTGCGTGTGTATTGCAACGAGAGTAGCGTGTTTACTTCTAGTCGAGTATTGCTTCCAGCGTGATAGCTCACGTGTGTTCCTTCCAAGAATACGTGTGTGTGTATTTATCTAGCTGATTGGCTTCTGGTGCTACGTGTGTGTTCACGTGTGCATGTGTTTGTGCTCAGCGTTGAGTGTTCTCGCGTGCTAATAATTGGTATCAGAGCTTGATGTGTGTGTGATCACCGGGGTAGCGGAGGCAGCAAAGTGAACGTCGACGCGATGACGTCAGGAGCACCGGCGAAGGAGAGTTCCATGGTGTGGCTGCATTACCCTCGTACTCACCCATGCACAAGTTTATGCCTCATGTGTCGAGGCCCGAGTCTCTGTCACCGTCGAGCTTGTCACGGGCGGAGGAAAAGTAGCAAGTCACAGGTGGCGAAGATGTGGCAGCGAGAGGATGCTGTGATGGCACACTCGTGGTAAAAGCCATGAACCATGGTGTGAGGTCGTGTTCATGGAAGTGGCGGTGTGATGCCGCTAAGAGAAACTGGCGGTGCGAGGCCGCTATGACAACGGCAACGTGTGAGGCCGCAACAAGGCGATGGTGGTGCGATACCGTGTCATAAGAAAACTAACGGGACAAGATAGCATTGGCGGCTATCTCGGTGTCTCGCCGAGGAGAAGATCGACAAAGATGTGTGGGCTCCTCTCAAGTCCATGTACGTGTAGTCGATCCCGTGCCAAGAATAGGAAGATAGAACTACTTGAAGATGTGTCAGAAGATCGGCCTTTCAGATGCGGAGTAAGGCAAGTCTAGATTAGGGGAGATTGTTGGAAATTAATCTAGACTTGCCAATGTAATCAGCATCGGATCAAATTAGTTTGTTTCCTTTGTTAGTCTTTCCATGTTTAGTTTTTTTTTTGCTTGGGTACTAAGTTAATTAGGTAGTCTATAAAAGGATGTATAATCATATGTATTTTGATTGAAGCAATAGAGAGAGAGAGAAAAAGAAAAGCTGCCTTGCGCCGTGCATGTAGCACCAAAAAAATCTAGCGTGCTTCTTGTTGTACGTGAGTTTTTTCCAAAGCACTCTCGTCTCGTGTGCGTGTGTATTGCAACGAGCGTAGCGTGTTCACTTCTAGTCGAGCATTGCTTCCAGCGTGATAGCTCACGTGTGTTCCTTCCAAGCATACGTGTGTGTGTATTTATCTACCCGATTGGCTTCTGGTGCTACTTGTGTGTTCACGTGTGCGTGTGTTTATGCTCGGCGTTGAGTGTTCGCTTGGTGCTAACATTGAAGCCTCAGAGCTAAAAATAGAAAATAAAAATAGGATCAATGTAGGACATACCAAAGCGAAAGAATGTTGTTATATGTCATAGTACAAGGAAAAAAGCAACAAAGTAAGGCTAATGATCTCTAGTAACACAAGATGATCCACCTTATGAATTTCACTCTTTAGAATGACCTCCGGCATAGCTTCCTTGCTAACAAGAGTAACTGAAACTAGGATCGTATTAGTTCTTACCTGTAGGCACGAATATATGTCATAGATATATGTTTTTTTTTCCTGTATTGACATTCTTTAATTAGGACAAGGAATATGTAGATGTTTTGAAGTTAGTGATGTCTCAGCCTTACGAGTCCATAATAATAGAGGCAAGGTGATGAGGACATCAACTCTAAGGATGCATCCACTGCTAAGACTGCATCCCCTGCTTCGACTGCACCCTCTGCTTCAACTCGCTGCGCTTACATCCACATCTTCGATCGGACTTTCGGCGACTGCATTGCCATATTTTCTAGTTGGACCGAGCTACCTCTACACATATATGCCGGGCTACATCTACTGCTTCTACTCATGCGTGTCGGGCTATATTTACATGCTATGGTGCTGCGTCACCAATTGTTGGCCCATAGGTTATGTAACGAATGAGCTGATTGTCCACATTGGCCCATATGGCCCATATAGCTGCCCCTAGGGTTTAGGGGTACTGTTCACATGGTACTATTCATACATGAACAGTACCACCACCCCCTCCCTCTTCCTCCTATAGATAATGGCCACCGCCCCTTTTGTTCTAGGGGTTTTGTTGATTAAAGTTTAGCTTGCTACTTTATACTTTGTTCTCTTGGTCGACGAGATCAACAGCGATATTATTTTTTGGAACCTCACCTATCAATACATTCACTTCCTATTTGCAATTTCAGATTGCTTATTTACCTTGTTTTTGCGTGCTTCTTTGGTGTATGCAGGAATCGATCTTCGTGATCAGGTCAACCGGATATTCGTGCACGGTTGATAATGACTTGTCGAGCAGTTCAGCGATTGCTTGGTTTCGAGCCTTGCGTGTTCGTAGCAGGATCGTGAGAATTGAGCGACGCTTACCGAACTTATCGTTCTCATCGAAAGATCGGGCCAACAATCGGACCTTCGATTCATCACAAGGTAGGTCACTGATCAATCTCTAAGATGACCTAAGTAAGTCTGCATTAATTGATTTGAAAAAAAAGGGTTCAATTCAACTTTTAAAATGTCGGTATCATGACTTTATGTAGTTCTGAGTAAGCTTGCTTATGCCGTACCATATTGTAACAAAAAAATTATATATCGTGAAACGACGCATGATGTAATGAACTGGTAGTACATGTGCAAGAGAACTAATATGCACTATCTACTCGTCAATATTGTTAGGGCTTTATTTTCTCTATGGATTGTTGAATAGCTTTTCTTTTTTAAGGTAAGATGTGTATAGGGAGAAAAGGAAAACCAAAACTGCATAGCCATACTATGGTTATGTCTTTTGATATATTCGAAAGAATAGTGAAATTATGAGAATTACGTTCTAGGAAGACGTTAAACTATATGAGTGCTACGATTTGGCAGGATGACACGTAAGAAAATATACACTGAAAATATGTGGACCGCTGTGTATAGGAAAAGGTGTATAGAAGACTATCAAGCTAACCATAGTTTACATTGTAGTATTTTGAAGGAACACAATAATTCAATCAATATTTTTCCCTTTTCATGGAGATGCATAGTGCAACAGGAGGACAAAAGTAGGAGACTATACCCTATGGAGCTGTACAAATCCAATTGGATAATCAGAACCTCGGTGTTGTAACTAAATGTGTATTTATGTCAATTAAGAAAGTCACGATCTTTAGCATGCTATTTTACATTGGCAAGTGAACTAATATGCACCATCTACTCGTAAATATTGTTAGGACTTTATTTTTCTCTATGGTTTGTTGGATTGCTTTTCTTTTTTAAGGTAAGATGTGTATAGAGAGAAAAGAAAAACTAAAACTCGATATCCATACTATGGTTATATCTTTTGATACATTCAGAATAATAGTGAAATTCTGAGAATTACGTTCCAGGAAGACATTACACTGTATGAATGTTGTGATTTGGGAGGATGTCACGTAAGAAAATCTACAATGAAATATGAGAATCACTATGTATAGGAAAAGGTGCATAGAAGACTATCAAGCTAACCATAGTTTACAATTCAATCAATAGTTTTTGTGGCACTTTTCACAGAGATGCATAATGCAACAGGAGGACAAAAGTAGGAGACTATACCTTATGGAGCTGCACAAATCCAATTGGATAATCAGTACCTCAGTCTTGTAACTAAATGCGTATTTATGTCAATTAAGAAAGTCACGATCTTTAGCATGATCTTTGACATTGGCAACTACGGAGGAAAAAATTGAGGCTTACATCTTTGTGTAGTATTGTAGTTCATATGAATCTATCCTGTGTAGCAACAGAAAGTAAAGCTATAATGCAAAATTTGTGTTATGATACCATATTCTGGCCATCTTCATTTTCTATTTTTTCGAGATGAAGCTGGAACATTGGGCAGCAACAGCATCCAACACCATGGTATAGGGGCAATCTGCAAGAACCCTGTTAGGCATTCCCGATTAGAAGTCCAACCAATGGAGTCATGAGTTATTTTTTTCACTTGGATGTCACAAAAGAAAAGTTCAAAGTTGTTTTGCTTCAATCCATGCACAACATATATAATTCTGAAGACAACATATGCGTTATGAGGATTCAATGGATAAACTGGAAGAGATACACACTTGTCATCGTCAGTATTTTATATGCACAATAGATATTTCCCACATGGTCACATATCGAAAAAAAGCGAACTGCATTTCCTTCAGTCAGAAACAACGAACAAAAGGAATAACCTAATCTATTTGTTTCAAAACGTAATGCACATAACTGGTAATAGTCCTATGGACATTCTGTCATCATAATTTTAACATCCAAAATAGCAATATTTCTAAACCATCTCAACCAAACCTTCTGGGTATTTTTTTAACCTTTTTTTTAGTAAGTGTCATCGTAGATTTGTAAACCATCTCAACCAAACGTCAATATTTCTACATCCAAACCTACTCATCGATGCACACCAGCGTACATGGAATAAGAAATAGCTTGCTGTTTTTTTCTATAGGTTTCAGGAGCACAATGCACTTTCTCACATATAAAGCATATATGGCAGCTACCGTGCCAAAATAAAGCAACAATTGAAATGAAAATCAGATTGCAATAAAATGGAATGGTAAATCGAATAGTTCTCTGCAGTTAATACATGTTGTTCTTGTAAACTAAGTAACAATTGCAACCAAATCATGTATTGCCAATCGGTGATCGACGACAACTGGGAAAAAGAGGAAAAAGAGAGTTGCCTACCTCAAGCTTTATAGCATGAAGCACACTACTTTCCAAAATCAAACGAAGCATATCACTATATTTGGTGACTGCAATAATTCAGGGCAATGGAAAAAGGATGAAGAAAACACATATCTCACAAGTAGAAAATAATTTTGAATCTTTTTTTTAGAAAAAAAAAATAAAACTGAATCTGAAATGTGATCCATACCTCTATTCTGCATGTTATCCCTCTGCCTAAAAGATCACAAAAAATGCACCTCAATAGACAATTGAATACGTATAGAGAACTAGTGTTGCATCTGAGATGGTAGCATGCAAAAACATCTCAGCCAAACCTTTTGGGTATTTTTCACTTTTTTTTAAAAGTAAGTGTCATCACAGATTTCTAAACCATCTCAACCAAACGTCAACATTTCTACATCCAAACCTACTCATTGATGCGCAGTAGTGTATATTGAATAAGAAATAGCTGGCTATTTTTTCTCTGCAGGTTTTAGGTGCACAATGTGCTTTCTCACATATAAAGCGTATATGAGTGAGACAGCTGCCGTGCCAAAATAAAGCAACAATCAGAATGAACATGCGTTTAAAATAAAATTAGATTGCAATAAAATGGAATGGTAAATCGAATAGTTCTCTGCTGTTAATACATGCTATTATTGTAAACCAAGTAATAATTGCAACCAAATCATGTATTGGCAATCGGTGATCGATGGCAACTCGAGAAAAAGGAGGAAAAAGAGAGTGGCCTACCGCAAGCTGCATAGCATGAAGCACACTGCTTTCCAAAATCAAACGAAGTCATACTGTATTTGGCGTGTGTAAATCTACTACAATAATAAAGGGCAATGAAAAAAGGATGAAGAACACACATATCTCACAAGTAGAAAATAATATTGAATCTAGTTTTTTAGAGAAAAACAAAACTGAATCTAAAATGTGATTGCTACCTCCATTCTGCATGTTATCCCTTTGCCTAAAAGATCACAAAAAATACACCTCAACAGACAATTGCATAGGTATAGAGAGGTAGCGTTGCATCTGAGATGGTAGCATGCAAAAGGAACACTCGAGATTAATTGAAGCCAATTTGATATGATAAAAATGACAACAAATTTTACTACCTAGCTTCGAGGTATAGGCATATTTCGCATACATAGCTCAGATACAGTAGTATTCCGCCCCGAGCGTGGTGTCTTAGGCCGGCCGTGGTAGCCTGGAGGGTGTGGACTGCCTTTAGTCTCTGTATACCATAAATGTACGTTCCGCGCACACACCTGCGAAACAAGCAAGCGAAATGAAGAGCAAATAATTAAGCAAAAGAAGAAACGCTAGCGCTAAATTGACAAGAACAAGATCGAACCTAAATGTATACCCCGACGATGAAGGTGCGACGAAATCAGTGCAAACCGAGGGCCTCCATCAGAAGAACAACCTCAATGACGGCGACAGCGCAGGAAATCGCTTGCGATCAAAGGAGAAAACAGCGGGAAAATGCAAAATGATGAGAGAACAGATCAAGAAAAGGCGGACGAACTGATGTAAAAATTTAGGCGGCAGTGAAACAGTAGACCTCAGTCGCGGCCATAGGAACACTGAGTTGTAGCCAGAGGGCGGGAAGCTAGGAAGATGAAACACGATGCCCTTCTCTTGCAAGCTTCGTCGCGTGAAGGCGGCGACGAAACAGTAGACCTCAGTTGCAGCCGGAGGGTGGAAGCTACGAAGACGAAACACGACAGTCTTCTCTCGCAAGCTTCGTTGCATGAAGACGGAACCACTGGATTTGGGCATAAATAGGGCCATCGAAGCACAGTAGCTCAGAAACCGAACACACGCAGGCAAGAGCAATGCACTAAAAAATACGCATGGCAGGATGAAACAGCAAAAAGCGGCACAACGCAGCAACAAGGCAAGGAGCCGCGCACGAAGGCCGAGGGGCGTGCAGGGCAAGAAGCACAGGAAGGAAACCCGTGCGCCACACACGTAGCCCGGCAGAGGCGCTGGATGCTTTTCGGTAGCGTACCAAGAAACAAAACAGACGCGTAGAAGAAAAACCGAGCCGTAACGCAACACACGGAAGTCTCGACACTGCGTAAGGAAAAATCGAAGGGAGGTGTCCCCGCGAGTAGGGGAAACCGTTGGGAAATGCGGGGAGCGCGACGATTCTAGCCGCTATAAAGAGAGTCATATATACCTTGATATTTTCATTTACTGGGCAAGTCATCTAAGCTTAAAGTTTAGAAGTGAGACTAGCTATGACAAATTCTCCACCAAACAAACACTAAATTATCAAATATTCTTGTTCCTGATGTGGCGGAGGTTGAGCTCTAATACTAGAAGGGACCTGAGTCGTTTGACATCTGTTCCAAAATCATGATTGCCGATGAGCATGCATATGTGCAATCTATTGTTCAATACGGAGAATCGGCCTAAAATGTCAATTATTACTCGTACGTGATATGGTAAACCAGCATTGTCATTTTAATCAAGTGCGATTGTGTGAATCTAAGTATAAGAACATTACCATTTTAGACGAAACTTAGTATGCTAGGTGGTAAGATGTACTAAGTAATAGTTTGAATGATGCCATCTGCGTGGCTCTTATTTAATTGCGTATGTGCACGCGAGCTTAGCCAAAAGAATTCAGACAATCGTAAAAAACAGAAGGCAAAGAACAAGGCTGGTTCAAAATTGTACGCACACATTAGTTACGAGAAGGTACGAGTAAATATTCCCATTTCAATGTCAAATGTTTATGTTGTAAGTTTGAGGACTATTTGGTAATTTCTCCATTAGAGAAAAGAGGAAATGGGAAAAGAAAAAGAAAAAATGGCAGGGCCCACTTGTCATTGAGCTAGGGAGAGGATAAGGTTGGAGACCTAACCGACCTGCAGCGATTTTGGGGTTCTTTCCCTTTCCTCCAGTGCACGTACGACCTGGGTGGAAGGCTCACGAGTGGCGGCGATGCTAGACTCTATTTTAATTAATTTATTGAATTTTTTGGATTTTAAAAAGATTTTCCCTATTTTTAGAAATTTAAAATAATTTATATACAAAAATAAAAACCAACTTTAAGTTAGAATTAATTTTATTAAGTTAAAATAATTCAACGAATTTCTATGATTTTATAGGATTTTGAACTCTATTTGTTATTTTCTAAAGACTATTTGATTTGTTGCATTTTCAAATTCAAAAATCAATTAAAATCCACTTTTCTCTTTGGGCTGAAACCCACTTTTGGGCGAAATCGGATATCCGACTCAGTCTTATCCGGATAATCCGTATTCGTTTCGTATCCGCGGATAGCATGCCTACCGTATCCGTTTCGTTCGTGCAAAAAATCAATTCGTTTCGATCCGAAAATTATCCGAGAAAAATCCGATCCGAGACATTCCGAATCCGTTTTTGTCCGGATCGGTCGGAAACTATCCGATCCGTTTTCACCCCTATGCTAGAGGTGCGAGCGGCCCAGGTGCCTCGGGCGTTGTCTGTTCGGAGTAGCCGCGCCGCCCTCCTTCTTCCTCCTCTTCATAAGGCGGCTCCTCCTCTCTTTTCTCTTCACCCGAAAACAGTGAGCTTTCTCCCCAATTTTCTTTCATCTTCTTCCTCGATTTGGCTTCGGATTGTGGGGCTTTGAGAGTCGCTGTGCCATCATGGTTGGACCCAGCGCCATTGGCGGTGAGGATTGGATTCCCCTCCTCTTTGCGCATCTCGGTTTTCCCTCTTGCTTCCTCTTCTCTGTTGAGGTACGGTGAGTGCTTGGACTTGCGCCGATTGGAGATGGGAACCGACCGACTTTGGTGTTTGGTGCTCCGTGGTTGCATTTGGCCAGTGCATCTTGGTTGGTTCTTGTGCGATATTCTCTGTACCTCGACTTCGCACACTGGTGTGTCCCGGTTTGTGAATTGGCATTGTATCTCCGTCAACCTCATCTGGTATTCGTGGCACAGTGGGGCGATTGGTTTTCTAAGATAGCGCATTTCACGTGCCATGTCTAGTTCTACTCGGTGGCTTTGAGTGCCATCCACTTTGTGAGTTTTCAGTTTTCATAATTGCATCATTTTGCTAAGTGTGTTGTGCTAGTTGAATTACATTACGTAATTATTGTCTAGTATTAGGAGACTTTGCTAAGTGATGATTGTGGGCTCGGATTAACACTCGATGAGGATAAATGTTATATATGAAATTGGATTGATAACTAGATTAGACTTGAGTTAATTGTTTGCTTACTATTGTTGTTTCATCTCTAGCAATTTGGTTCTATCTCTTTGAGTAGTTCGGTTGCATTTGTGCCTACTGAATATGATTAATTTGTGTACTACGATACTTTTGTTTCTCTGTTAGCCGATAGCAGTAAAGGTTATGATCTCATTTTTGCATGGAGAGATATTTTATCTTCTGTTAGCCGAAAGGCTTAAGTGTTGTTAATGTGATCTCATTTTGGCACTCTAACATAATTGATCCTTTGTTGGCTGAAAGTATAGATTGTTGTTTATTGCTTATGAGATAATTCTTGATATATTAGTAAAGCATTTATTTGGGCTCAAAGTCTAATTTACTGTTGTCATATCTAATTAGTGAAAGTATCGGCAAAAGTGGCGATAAGACCAAGATTTAATCTTGAGCTGTTCGACATGTGAGAGCAAATAAACAAACATTTAAATATGAGCATTATGCTGATTTTATTTGTTTCCAAGTTCTATCCTTTGAGCATATTGTCATGTTTAATTGACATGAAGAAATTACATGTTTATATGTCAATTTTGTCATTTATATGCGGCTAGAAATATGCTTTAATAATGATAATTGCTGCTGAAATTATTTCTGAATATTTGTTAAAACTGCTAATTTTGTTAGAATTAGGCTCTTATGTGTAAAGGTCATTTTTCATTCCTAAAATTTCAAAGCATGTATGATTTAGTCTTAGTTATGATAACCGTGCTTTTCTAACTATGTGGTCGAAAATAAGTGGTCGAAACTTAGTGATCGAAGTCAGACTTAGATGAGTGTGGTCGAAGTTAGTCTTAGACCAGGGTGGTCTAAGTTTTAGACTAGGGTGGTCTATGCCTTAGACTAGTGTGGCAAAGCCATAGACCACTAGGTCAAAGTCTTAGACCAGTGTGGTCAAAACCTTAGACCAGTGTGGTCGCAATACACTAGTCGAAGCTATAGACCAGTGTTTAATCAAGATCTGATAAACACTGCTTAATTATCATTAATTGATTTTGAATTAGAAGTTATCAGTGGTTTAATATGAGCTTTATTATTCAGTTACTGGAGAGTAATTGACTCATCCTTAAAAAGAGCTGGAGACGTCCAGATCAAAAACGGATTGAAAAACACTTCCATTCTTCAATCTTCCTCTTTGTTCTTCTGTGCTAAAGAGTTGTGTTGTGAAACTAAAGTCGTCCCTTCTCCTCGGCGTACACTGGGAAGGAGGGTGAGCAGATATCTCCGAACCATTGTCGCAGAGTTCATCTGCACGAGGCAGCAATAAGGTTTCTGGGCAGCGCATCTGCGCGACTGTTCGTTGCGCTGCATCATCTACGATCTACATTGTTTCGAGACTGCGTTGCTTCTTGTTCTTCATCGAACCGACTGTAAGTTGGTCGTAAGACTACTCTATTCTGTTATAGTCCTATTTTGTGTATATTTAGAAGTGCAATGAGTTGTCTGCTGTTGATATCGTTTTATATTTCTCTAGTTATTAGTGATCTTTGTCTCATACTAAAATCTGAAATTAAAATATTATCCATATTTTCAACAAATTTTACAACAGTTTCCGTGACATATAGAGAGACCCAGAGACTAGACAGGAGCCAAGTAAAATAAAGCTTTGGGAGGTGACCGATACAAAGAACGAATCATGGTCTAATGTTGAATCTCAGGCTGTTTATGCGAGTAGCATTATTGTCAAACACTGAAATTTGTCTTGTTAGCAATTTTATGTCATGCAGCAGTGTATTAACTTCGATGTCTTCTAAAGATGTTATCTCTACATTGTATAGGGCCACGCATATATCCACACATATCAGGGAGGTAGAAGAAATAATTGGAGGTCCAGTTTCAATTGAAGAGGAAAACACTATTTTCTAGGCTAGTTACAGGGCTACAATGGAGTGTAGATCATCAAAGCCTCGCGGGCAAGGATACATGGCTAAAACCCCTACTGCTACATAAAGTATACGTGCTGAGCTTGATGAGCAGGCTCGTGCAAACTCGAAAACACAAAGACAAAATGGTGAGCACAATCACCAGGTCCATGACTTACAAAATCAACTCGAAGAAGAGCGCGCAGAAAGACAAAAAGAAAGAGAACCAGGGCATGTTCAAAGAGAACAAGAGCGTGAGGAGAAGCGCAGGGCAAGACAGTTAGAACATGAAGAGGCCAAGCAGTCATTGATGGTTGAAGTTAGGAAATCAGTGATGGCAGAACTGGCGCAAACGATGGGAACTCCACAGGCACCCGCACAGCAGGGAATAAAATGTCCTTTCTTTGAATTTTTTGTACTACATGTCCAAATTATGCTTTGTAGAATGTAACTAAAATTTCATTCTTACATATTATGGCATCTGATTTGGAACTTATATATAGAAGGAATTATCTTTTGCATATAGCTTTCTCAAGCAAAGACTGCTCAAAGAAATGGAAATGCGTCACACACACTTTTTCAATACTCTAGCGTGATTAGTTCTCACCAACATATGCAAGCTGCTAAAAACCATCGTCATCCTTCAAGTGACAAGGTAATGACACTCTTAATAGCATGTTTTCTGTTCAATTGAAATCAAGTGAATATTAACTGCTTCATATATGTTACAATTTAATTTAAGTATCTTTGCTTAATGCCTTGTAGGATGGTCTTATGCGATGGAACTGAAGATAAAACTGTTTAAAGTTCTATTGCCATTTTAAAAGGTGCCCTTGTCATGAAGAACACCCATCAAAATTTCTACTTGGCCATATGGATGTTTTTTTCCCAGAGGAATGTGCTATTGCCAAAGGAATGTGCTATTGCCACGGTATTTATTGCAACGGCGAATTTAATTTCGTTGTGTAATGATGTCATATTTAATGCAACAATTTATTTCGTTATCATAAATAGGATTCCGACACGAGGAACAAACTCTTGTACCATCCGATGTTTTTCTTTTTCTCTCCTCTCATTGCTTCTTCTTTTTCGTCTGTGTGAACGCACAGAGCTCGATGCCCGTCAAGAATGCCGATCGGCGTGGGGCACCGTGTCTTTTTCTCGCCGAGGGGAGGGCGCTCACTGCGAAAGGCAGCGAATGAGACGGGACTCCCGATTAGGGTATTTACAATGGTATAATAACTATTGTCTATAGTGTCTATCTATATTATTTATAGACAGTATTAAGATAACTTCTACAATGAATTATCTTTCTATATGTCTTTATAGACGGCTCCTCTATATTCTCTATGCTCCTCTCTTTCTCCGCATCATCTCATATTTTATATATCAAGAATTACAGACAGCTGACGTTACACCATTGTACGTACTCTTAAAGGCAGAAAGATGCTGGCACCTACTCCTCCTAAGCATAATGGGTCAAGCTGGGGATTCGTGCCATCCGCGCTAAGCTGTTCAAAAAGGTGCAAATTGCAAAGGCACGCGCTTGTAAATTACTGCTACTAGTACAGTACTGCACTGTTTGTTCGCAAATCGATCCAAGTTTGAAATTTTTGGGTGTTCTGTCAAATCTTACTACTAGTAGTACTCAGCAAAAATCACATTTACCTCTCCGGTTCCTAGCTAGAAGGAACGCATCAAGTTGTTGGGAAAGATCGATGAATATGAGATGCGGCCGTAGTGGAGTACTAGTTTCGATGACCAGTACGTACATCTACATCTTGATGAAATTTAGAAATCTATTCTACGCTCGGTGGTTGGATACGCCCGGGGCTAGCACGTCAAATTAAGAATTGGCGCCGGATACGTCACAGCTTTATCAGATATTCAGATCCATCACGCAGCGCTTTATTCCTCGGAATTCACCGCGCAGCCGGGGAGAAGAGAGCAAGCGGAGCAGCATGCAGCAGCAGCAGCAGGCGGCTTGATAAAAACAAACTTGGTGTTTCCAATCCATCGATCGGGGCGCGCTGCCGGAGGCAAACAAAGATTCGACCGGAAACCGCCATCATTACGCCAGGAACACCTGCTGCTGCCTATCACCCTCCAAGAACATTCTCATGCATCAGATCTTTGCCCAATCTTTTTGTTTAATCGATCGCTACTCACTAGGCCTCTAGCCCTCTGCGTAGCAGATTGTGTGCCTGTGCCTGAGGAAGGAATCAAAGACCAAGTCGATAGAAATAATGGATCCTATTCATTAGCACAGCTGCAGTGGCACGAACTAGGGCGTGTTTTCCACCAAACGATCCAAAATAGTATTTTCTGCCGTACGGTAGAGAATCCGGATACCTGTGCCATGCGCAGTATTACAGATGAGCTACAGTAGTAGCATGTAGTACTAGTGTCTGTCTTGGACGGCACGAGGGGAAAACGTTATGCCCATAACGTAATCAAACGTACATGCCGTCACGGTAGCCAAGGCTGGGGTCCGGCCGTCATATTATACTGGTCGGCAGGACGGCATGAATCATTCACGGTGTGTAAAGAACGGCGATCGAAATCGTACCCCGAAGCGCATGATTATGGTCTGCCGATGCGCGCTGGGATTCGGTGCTGGAGACCAGGCTAGTTGCCTTATTCCGCTCCAAACAACATCTCTCCCATGTTAGCAAGGGACGGGCATATGTTTGGTGCAAAACCACGTACTCGGTGCAGGAGTATTCTCTTTCCTTGTCAGTTTGGCTCCCTTAAAAAAAACATTGCGCAAAAGTGCATATTTTTGTTTTTGTTTTTTAAACAGCTATATAGGAATTGACGCCTGATGCATCGTAGCCTACCACAAGATGCATTGTAGTTTGCATATAGATAAGTCTGATCATCAGAAATAAAAGTGCCACATCGTCAGCTATATATGCGACTATTGGCGTTAAATGGACGTCTCGCCGCACTGATCTCGTGCTAGTTATCTTGCGCAGACCACAGCGCACGCCTACACTGGAGCAGACAAGGGGGACGTTACATGATACCGAGACCAGGTGGTGCGGTGGGGTTGGACGCGTGACCGTGAAGCGGCGGCGGGCGGCCGTAGAGGCTGAGGAGTGAGAACTGAAAGGCCGCGCCGCGCGTCCTCACGCCGCAACCGCGTGGCCTCGGCAGCCGGCAGCCGGCAGGCGTCAGGCCTGCTCCGCGCGCCAGGACGGCCGTGCTTTACCCGTCAGGCGTGGCGGGCCCGTGGCACGTGGGGACAAAGTCGGGTTGGCGCGCAGGCAATTCGAAATGGGCTGCGCGGCGACGGCGTGCGCGTGCGCGACTGGAGAGGAGGCGTCCGCGAGAGAGCGCGCTGGCTATTGGGACGAGGCGGTGGTACTGCCCGAGCGCGCCACTGGCGCCGCGCGGCTATTATGGGCTGGTTCTTTGCCCGTCGGCTGAGCGCGATGGAGGTGAGCCCGAAATAGATGGGTCGTGGGTGGGAGCGACTAGTCCATCCTGTGTCTCTTGTTCTGCTCTACTAGTTGGGCTGGAAGTTTAATAGGGCTTTACGCGTTGGCCCCATGCTTGCTGCTAGTGTTTTATTGTTATTATTTATCTTTTCTTTTTTGACACGAGAAGTATAGTATACGAGTATTTTTTTTTTGTGTTTTTGGGCGTATGTTTTTTTCCGATTACGAGTAAGACACACTCATCACCACCAGGCACACCACATACACAACCGTGTTCCCTTAGCACATACCTAAATAGACTGAGGTCAAACATAAATCCACAACCTCACATAATGCCAAACATGCACATGGGGCCACGGAGGTGGATTTCACTCTGACTTAAAAAAGCCAACGACCTGGATCGGTAGAGTCATCTCTGGCAAGACACCAACATGGTGGGTGCCCTTGTGGAGACAAACACCTCGAGGACCGCTCGCCCAAAAAAGTCATCGGTGGGCCCTAACCTGGAGTGACATAACTGTGATGGTTTCTTCGTGCTGGTTCGAGTGGTGCCGAGCGTCCGCGGTGCCCCCTGGGTCCCTGAACTAGCCCCGCACAATACTAAACACTCGTACGTGGGCCCACAGGGTTGAACTTCATCCCTGGTTTAAAAGATAAACCGGCGGCCTGGACGATAGAATCACCACACAAATAACCTCTAGGAAGGCCGAAATCTCACCACACGAATAACCTCCGGTAAGGCCGATATCACATGTGCGGCCCCACGTACCGACACCAGCGCGAACAGTTAAAAGCCTTCCAAGTTTTAACTATCCGCACGTCACAATTAAAAGGTGTGCCATCTAAAATGCGTTGCTCATCAGCGTATCCTCAGTTCCTGACCAGCAAGACACTTAAGAAACTAATAAAAACTTGACACTTCAGGTTTTTGTACATGATGTGGTTGAAATGACGATACATGTGTATAAATACAACAAAACTAGCTGAAGTTCGGTGGGATTTACCGAGTTTATCTATACAGTAAAACTAAAACCCATAGCCGAGTCCAAAATTCACACATCAAGAGGTGTAAGAACTCCTTGTACATAAGTAGCACACATGTTGAAGCTTAAAAGTAGCAAAGCCCAATGAGGAAGGACGAGGAAGGCTAGTTTTCCAGGGAAGTAACCCCAGTTGATTACAACAACATTACATGTTCCACGGAACAGGATTTGGGTTCCACCTGCACGATACTAAGCAAAAATACATAACGATTTTTTTTTCACAAAATGCTGCTAGTTCTTTGACAAGGCAACATCAGAGAACCTTGCACCCTTCGATTGATTCTTTCCTTGCTCTGTAAGATAGCTATCTGAGATATGGCTCACATAGCATACACAATCTCGCCGCTGCTGTCAACATCAAGATCTGAGTCGGATTCGAGGTCATCCATGTCGTCGTCGATGTAGAGTCCATCAGTTAGGATGGGGTTTATACGAGAACAAGCTGGTGGTATGGTGGCCTCGGTTAAAATTTGCATGATCTGATCCATAGTCTGCATTGGCTGATCAGGCTCCTCATATTGGTTGCTCATACTATCATCATCCATTAGATCGGCAGGAAGGTTCTTCAAGAACCAACTATGGTTCCGTATTTCAGGGATCGTTATTCTCTGCATTTATTATCACCAGCAGGATCATGAAATTGTCCCCATGAATATGAAGAAATTAAAAATAAAATTATCCTCTGCATTAATAATGACCAACAACGTCGTCAAACCTTAGACATGAATATGTAGAGGTGAAATAACAGCACAAATGTTGGCAATGTAGAACTAAACTATAGGCAGATCAGATTTCCACCAAAGTGTCCTACTGACATGTACTACTTTTTATTGAGTCGATGTGACTGCATATCATATACCTCTAGGAATCTAGCAGTTTAGAGGAGCTATAGTATGCCAATTGCCAAACGATTATATTTACAGACTAGAACTAATAAATACAAAATGACAACTAACGAACCATTATATTGATCACTGATCAGCAAGGGACAATGCTGACAAACACAACACGAGCAGAGCCACTAAAATCACAAACATGAACACCCTAACTTAGTATGACAGAGACAAACACATTCTGACATGCACACCAACGCATATACCTGTGCAATATTTGAATTTTGTACCCAGGAAGGGTAATTCACAACTGTCCTGAAAAGCTCAAGCTGCCTACCTTATGGGCTCCTGGAGCTTATACAAAAGCTCAAGCCCCTCCAGACAGGCTGATATCACCTAACACTTACAGGTTACTTGTCAACTGAAGTTTAAAGCAAAATTTCATGACAAGCATACCAAAGACACACATCACAGGATACAGGATATGATATCAAAGCCTAGTTTATAGAACTAGAGCATACAGGGACTCACCATAGCAGGATCCCCAACAAAAATCCTCGAAATTAGATGCCTGCACTCTGGAGATATGTCCACGTTATCTGGAATTGAATACTGAACATTCAAGATACGCTGCAAAGAGATGTCATTAATATTAGCTTTAGTTATAAAGAGGAATGCCTAGGATGAAACAGAGAGGAACTTGGAAGTAGCCAAAACATGAGAAGGGAAAAAAAGAAAGTAATATAACCTGAATTGTCTTACGGAAGTTCTTTGGCTCTTCTGGATCCTCAAAAGGATATGCCCCAACAACCATAACATAGAGAGTCACACCACAGGACCATACATCAGCAATCTGTTTGTCATATAGATAATACATCAGTATGGACCAGGGTTCCTCATTTTGGAGGTAACCAGCCAGTTAACAACTTACTGCCAGTAACCGGAGATCCTGATTGGGTCCAGTTTTAAGTAAAGAAATAAGATAGTACTATTCAGGGGCTAGCTTTATTATGTTTTTTTTTAAAACAAAGTTACTCCAATGATCCAATCTCTGAATAATGCCCATCTATCCTGGCTGAGTTTGCATATTTTTAAATGTAAACATATTTCACAGTATTATTTGGAAATGTCGGAGAGGAACTGTATGACTCACCAATGCTACCAAGTTTCACCAGAAAGTCAGAAACCAGTCAAAAGCAGCTAATTTCCAGATAGTTCCTGGCCGGGTCGCCAGCTGTTAAGGTTCCTCTCCACAGCATTTAGGTCAAACTGGTTACCACCAATAAATAGTACAGACCACTGAGTGGTAACCAGCCTTGTATTGATTATAGGAAAAACGCTACATATAGCATTTCTACACTTTCAGACATGAAAAGGAGCATACCAGGATGGGACGTTGGGACATCATAAACATATCAAGTGATGGTCCAGAAAAAAAGGACCAGCATATCAAGTACAACAGGAAAAATCATGTAGTCACTTTAATAGCCAGAAGATTTTCCACAAAAACTGGGGTGATTCCTCTATAAAACATCTCACTATATAATAGTTTGTGCCAAGTGATTGCACATGTTTAGTTAGGTATTTTGACAAACAGGATGGCAAACTTCTTGAGGGGCTTTTGGCTGTAATTTAGTGTAAATGTACAATATGCAGTAATGCAGAATAGGGCACAAACCAACAAAACCTTTTGCCAGTTTATGTTCGTCAAACTACAGTACATAGAAGGCAAGCTATAGTGCCCCACCCAAACATACAGTTCTCGCGATGAACTAACAAGCTTGAGAAGTTGTGTACCTTGCCATCATATTCTTTCTTCAACAGAACTTCAGGTGCAATATAAGCAGGTGTTCCAACAGTTGATTTTGGTTGTGAATGGAGAACTGAAGACTGCAGAAAAAGAAGAATGTTCGTCATTGTTCATTAGAATAAACCTGGGAATACCATAGACTGATAGAGTAATATTGATTCTACTGCGCTGTAAACATGAAGCCACAAAACCATGAAATTTCTATGTAACCACCTGAACATTGGCCTATAATACCTTCCGAACCATTTTAAAAGCAGCCATATGCAATGTATTATAGAAAAATTAAATAGAATAAGAATAATTTGGCTTCCGTAAGCACCTTAGAATAGCCAAAGTCACAAATCTTTAAGCGAGGTGCAGGACTTCCATCCAGCAGTGTGTTCTCCAGCTTCAAATCACGGTGACATACTTGCTTAAAAATAAGGATAAAATGAGGCAGTTAACCTTACTGCAATGTATGAGTAAGAGTAACAATCAGATGAAAGAAGTCACTGTAATAACTAATACCATTGAATGGCAGTAGCTGACTCCAGATATAAGCTGCTGGAAGAAGTAGCGAGTCTAAAATACAGACCGATGCATTCAGTACAATCAATAGTTCATGCAAGAAAGATACCTATCAGGAAAAAAGATGCACCAGGAAGCAGATACAGACCTCATCTTCACTGAATCGTACATTTTTACATATTCTCTCAAAAATCTCACCACCAGAGGCATATTCCATGACAATAGCAAGATGAGTTGGAGTTAAAATAACCTATAGATAGATACATCACACAGAAGTTATTTTGGCTGAAAATGTTAAAAAATGGTAGAGCAGAGAACAAGCATCATGAAGATCCTGACTTGCCTCCTTGAACCTAATAATGTTTGGGTGCTTCAAGGATCTATGGTTAATTATCTCACGCTGGACATTCTCATCTATCTGTACAAGAGAATGGAGAAAATACATAACAAGTGAGAAGCAGGAGGAACAATTGAGTGTAGTCACAACCATTAAGAATTTATTCTAAAAAACAAAGCCATGTCAAAAATATTTATACTATAGAGGGAACATGTTCACATGTGCACCAACACACACACCATCCAAAGTTTCCATTTAAATCAAACTCAAATGGTCCCATTATTGATAGCGGATCACAAATAATAATGGGCCTATAGCATGTGTTCACATTTGAGCTGTTGTGGACAGAAAGCCCGAAACAGGACCAGGAAATTAGCCAACACATCTGTTCAATTGTCCTTACTTTCAGATAATCAATGAATTATTGCTTATTCATCTCCCCAAAGGATAATTTGTTTTTATCATGAACTTACAAAACGAAATGACCACAGCACACTAAAGCAATGGTATAGAAAGTTATTGCTTGCCACAAAAGCATTGCCTGGTAAGTTAACTCCAATCATAGATATATAGGAATCAAACTTGGTCATCTAGCGTTATGGACTAAGACGGGAGGCGCATGAACAGTACCACAGGTACTATAACGATGTGTGAACAGTACTGCCCGCAATTATTAGGAAGGATTTATTATTTATGAATCTATCTATTAGTTGTTTGGTATTATCTATTGGTTAGGTAAGTTATTATTAGATTGAAATGTTAGAGATAAATTTCCTTTTAGGTTATTTTGTAGAGGTCAAGTTGGGTCGTCCCTATAAAAGGGATAACATGTATTCATTATCAATCAAGCAAGAAATAAACAAAATTAGTCCCTAACCGGTTAGTTAAAGAGCAGAGCCTCCTTATTTGTCGAAAAGAATCCCAGCCGAGCTTGAAGGACGATCCCTTGCCTCCTTGGGAAATCAAGCCTCAATGCCTCACTACGATAGGGAAGAGCTCTGTGCCCTAACCTCGGTCCTTGGACCCATACCCAACCAACGACTACAACATCAAGTTACCAACACATGCAACAGATTCTGAACTTAGGACAAGATCAGATTCCTTAAGAGCTTTCCTGGGTAGGGGCTCTAAACAGGCTTGTCTAGTGATCTTCTCCATAAGTTAAAAAAACTCATAACACTGCAATCTCTTTCAGAAGGCAACTCAAGCCTTGTCATCTGAAAGATATAAGCAACAATTAATTGAGAACCATGTTTCGCATTCCAATCACCAATCTATGCTATAATATATTTTTTTAAAAAAAAATAAAATAGCCACGAACTCTGGCATTCAGTAAAGAAGGAGGTAGGCACCGCGTGAATCCTAGGATTCGAACCCGGGTAGACGAGGGGACGCCGCACCTCTTTTACCAACAGGCCACGGGCCGGTTCCTTATGCTATGATACTTAAAGAGTAACTTAACAACTAACCATCAAAACCCAATCATATGAACTTTCCTCCTTCTGCCCCTGAATAAGTATATTATTTTAGGAAGAATTTATTGTCCTTAAATAGGATTTCAGGATGAAATATGCTTAAATTGCACTGATGCATTGAGTAGGAGCAGTGGAATGGACTGATATGAGTTGGGTCATTAGTCGATTAGAGCATTAAATGCTTGGACCAGAAAACAACAGTGGGGTTTCCTTTCAGTTCAATACTAATATCTCACTTGGATCAACAATATACTATATGTGGTATCCACAAGCAGTTGGACCAACATGGATGGTCAAATATTTATGTGTTTAGGGATCATTTGCTGGAGCATGAGGGCAATGCCAAACACACATATCAGTGACGATTGGTTTTAGCTTTGTTTATTTTTGGGCAGGGGGTATTTCAAAACAAGGTTTTTTTTTTGTTAAACGCTGCAGATAACTTGTTTTGGGATTTATCAAAGCCGCTTTAACTTGTCAGCATTTTTTTCCCACAACCATGCCACTTATAAACATCACTAGATCCACATTTCTAATTTTAAGCACCATATTTATTAAATGCACCAGAAATCGTATAAATGTACAGATACCGTGAGTAAATAATCACTAGTTAGGCACATGTCTAAACTCTAAAATAAGATCCTTGGGGAACTAATTAACCAAATAGTTTAGATCTTCGTTTGAGTACTTGTTGGTTTGCATGTCAGTATAATTCGATATGATGCTATTCAGTGGTAAATTCGGGCTCACTGACTTTGCAAGTGAGCCATTGGCGTGTAGAGAAATTATGATTGATTTGCTTAAGCAGGTGTAGATTATTTTGCTCCGTTTCAAAGATATTAATGCCGGTCTACTTGTTTAATTTGATTGGTGCACTGAAACAGTGGATTCTTAGTTAGCTCTAAATACGACATATCATTAAACAAAAATCCACATGCGAACCGAACTAGAGCAGTAGCGCTCGAGCATACTAACGATGTCAAATGGCATGAATAGCAATACCTACATACAATAATCACAAACAATTATAAAACACTAAAACAAGCAATGAAGCAATTCACTCCCTCGTACTAGAGATACGAGTCCCTAATCCAGGAAACCAACACACCGCACGACACCAAAGGATTCACCACTAAGTCAGAACAGCTCTAATCGAACAGGTCTTAGGCACACGCACCGATCGAACCAGAGAGAACCCGAATCGGCCACGTTTCGGCATACGAGGTCGAATCAATTGGTCAAACGGCAACGAATCGAATCGAGGAGGGAAGGGAGAGGGACAGAGAGAGTAGGATCAGCAGCCTACCTTCTCGCCGCGCTCGATGTACTTGACGGCGACGAGCTCCATGGTGCGGCGGTCGCGCATGAGGCGGGCGACCCCGAAGTTGCCGGAGCCGATGTCGCGCACGAGCTCGTACCGGTCGCTGTCGTGCATGATCGGCATGTCCATGCCCGGGCCCACCGTCAGCGCCGCCCGATCCGGCGCCGCCGCTGCCATGCCCGACGACGGCGGTCGATGGAGGCCGCAGCTATTAGGGTTTGGTAAACCGAGATGGTTGCCCCCTTCCCCCCACCCTCCCTCCCTCCTCTTCTCCTTCTCTTCCCCTTCCTCTCTCCTCGAATCGGCGGCGAGCCCTCTCCCTCTCCCCGACGAGTTGGTGTACTGGCCGACCAGGAGAGAGAAGGTAAAACACTCACTCGCCTCTCTTTCTCGCCTTACTATTACCGTTGGTGCTGCTTGATGCAAGCGCTCAAAAGTGGTTTTATTTATGGACATCATCTTTTGGGATTTGTGTCATAAATGGTGTAGAGGAGTAGTACTAGTTCCTTTTTGAAACTATAAATAATTTAGCTGTGTGTGTTTTGGGACTAGAATCGATGCCGATAAACTTTCTAAAACTATCAAGATTGGTGATATAAAAATTATATAATTGAATTTGTCGTTAAAAATATTTTCATAACATTATTGTTGGACCTCGGACGTTGAATACCTGAAATCTTCATGTGTGTATCATACTAGTCTCATGATCAATGGTTAGTACATGCATCTACAATATTGATAATCACATCTATACACAATTTATATACATACAACACGAATCAATATGACTTAAACTTAACCGTTATACAACAAGTTTAAATTGCAGGAGCCGACCAACCAAATCAAACTCAAGTTTCGAAAGAGAGAACAACAGAAGCATAGTAAATAAAACTAAAAGGTCCAGTGGTGTGCCTCATCTATACCCACGGCCAACCGACAAGGACTAGCCCTAGAAAGACTCGTCATCATACCCTCTGGTACCGGGTGCAAAGTAAGCATCGTTAGGAACCGGTTCTTCCTCATACTCTGAACAACAATTTAAGCAAGATTGAATACATTTTGTACTCAGCAAGACTTGTAGTGTATCACAACATAATATAAATGCAAGGCTAAACAAGAATATGGCTCTACGCTACAAGTTATTTTCAGCATGAAGTAAGTTTAATTTGCAATACCGATATATAATAGTTTGCAATGGAAATTTTAAAGAGCAATTGACATATGATGAAATAACAAGTATGTAACTCTAATAATATTAAATCACAACCATTCTCGTCTGCAATCATCGAATCATTCTCAGCCATAGACATAGCACACACAACAACAAACCATCCCAACATTTTCCAATGATACCGCTTTTGCAAATATTAAGACTATACCTGATGTGACTGCAATTAGCATGCTCATGACCGCGAGCACGACTATTTAAATAGATTTACACTCTGCAGATGTGTACAACTTTACCCACACGATATGAGCACTTTAGTTTGTTCGGTATCCATCGACGCCACCACATACAACATGATAGTATGCAGTCTTCATAACATAGCCTTTACATCACCTAGTTCTACCCTTACACTAGCCCGACGAATGATAAATCCTCACTTCACCCGGGTTCCTCCCGCTTCAGTGAGGCATTCACTGTTGTATCGGAAGGCTTTGTTCCCAACGCCTCGGTGAAGGGAGTCCCTTCGAGCAAACCTTCCTGGAATGCTCGTACTACTATAGCCTACCAAATTGCAAGGCTAATCTTAGATAACTTAATTAGCTAAGGTCATCCCAATCCAACACATGTGGTTGTATGCTTAAGCTTAGATTGGATACACCGGCGTTCGGTCCTTAATCGATCCAGGCAAGGATCTCCCTCTATCTACATGCGAGATCACGCCTCTCACATTTATTAGTTTATAATATAACTCGCCCGCGTCAAACACTAGGTTTTGCATTTTCATTTTTATTCCAAACTAATAGAGGTTGCCCCTTTGGTCCAACATTTTAAAACTAGAGCACAGTTAAGCATCTTATTCAATATTCGTAATCAAAATACCCAAGTTGAGCCTAATGAACCTCAATTCCACTAGGGTTGCTCTTCCTCCACTCCGGAGTAGGTAAGCACCGAACCACTCACAATCGGTGTCGGGTCTCTTCACAACCTTCTTGAAGAAATCACCACACAATCTTTCTCCAAACCGTCTAGGTGCTGGTAAACACCAAGAGTAATAAATCGCAGCCCTTGCTTGAAGGTTATCAAGTGCCAAAGAGATCAATTAATGATGCAAATGCACTTGAATGCTCTCAACTACATCAAAAAGAGAAATATGAGCAAATGAGTAGAGGAGAGTGCACCAATGGCTCAAATGTATTCAATGAGATCAGTGGTAGTGAGCTGGTGCTGATGAGAGGGTATTTATAGCCCCCAACCACAAATTCGGCCATTTAGGGCAAGATCCCCAAAAAATAAGTAGGTGCAATACTACCACCCTGTATCGTCCGGTACTACCACACCTATGGTTCAACGGTAATATGTTGTTCATTTAATGCTTCTGAACTAGCCGTTTGCAGTCTGGTGTGATATTGCCGCACTCACAAGGGTCGATACTAACACACGGTGGTAGTACCGCTCGGCTCAATCGGAACTACTGTTTTTCAGGGGATGAAAAAACTCCCAAAACATACTCTCTGAAAATAACGTACCATCAACTAGAAATCGGTCCTACCACACTGCGTAGTACTGCTCCTTAGGTGCGGTCATACTGTTTTTATTGATATTTTTCAATGACTATTCTAAATGCAATGCATGACTCGTAGTTGATCAATGTGGCACATCATAAGTTTTCAAGTTACCAGCCATGGTCCCTCTTTATAGTACGGCGTTGCATTGCTATTTTTTTATGTTGTCATCCATAATCCATGACTAAACCTCTAAAACATTTTAGCACATATGTTAGTCCCTTAACATATTATTGTCATTAATTACCAAAATCATTTTTAGAGGTCTAGATGCTTTCACCATTGTTCTCCCTCCTCTTCACCAAAGTTTTTCACAAATCTAATATCCCATATTTCCTCTGTCCAACAATCAGTCGTGCCAATGTCAGGACCCAGGCAAATACTGAAAAGCTTGTCATATTTAACTTTCAAAGGATAGTTTTCAAGCCAAACATATTTCCAAAAGGAAGTCTTGCACCCATCTCCTATCTGGTAAATAGCACCCCACTTAAAAAGATGTTTTACCTTATGGAGGCTTCTCCAAAACTAGGAACCTCTCAGAGGATTGGAGTCTCTAAAATCTCCCCTAGGAAATATTTAGCTTTTATAATTCTAAACCAAAGCTCATCTCTAGCTGAAGCTATTTTCCAAATCCATTTGGCCATCAAGTAATCGTTCATTATTGTCGTATTAATTACCCCTAGGCCTCCATACTCTTTGGGTCTACACACATCTCCGCATTTTACCATATGGTATTCGAATTTGTCACTTGCAGCCCTCAAAAAAAACACGGATCTGATAGTGTCCATTTTCTTATAGATATCCTCGGTTAGTCTGTAAAACCTATAGTGTAAATGGGTTGGCTGCTAAGACTGCTATTGACCAGCACCAATCTGCCCCTTGATGAAAGGAGATTGTTCCTCCAATTGTCCAATCTTTTGCCTAATTTGCTTAGAATGTTATCTGTAGCTTTCCTGCCCACAAACTTGTCCCCAATTGTGATGCCTAAGTAGATAAGAGGTAATTGAGCTAATTTGCAATTGATCATATTTGCTATTCTGGTGGCCTCTTCCTTCTCCACCTCCATCACAAAAACCTCACTCTTGTGATAATTAATTTTCAATCCAGACATCCACTCAAAATAGTACAGTAGAAATTTGAGATTAAGAATATACTCCTCTTCACATGCAACCATGATGATTGTATCATCTGCATATTGGAGTAAGGCACACCCCCAGGAACCAACTTAGATATCACACCCCTGATCAGCCCTCTTTCCTGAGCCTTCTCAATAACTACAGCTTAAGCATCTGTAGCCAAGTTGGTCACCCTGCCTCAAACCCCTGTAGGTATTGAAATAAGTCCCAATCTTTGCCATTAATGTTGATGCTAACCCCCCCTGAGCTTATAACTAGATGAATCCACTTCTTAGGGAAGCCTTTCTTAACCACAACCTCCTCCAAAAAAATTCCAATGAATTTTGTCATAAGCCTTTTCAAAGTCAAGTTTAAGTATCACACCTCTCTTTTTTGAAACTCTAATCTCATGTACAATTTCATGCAGAGCAACCACCCCATCCAGGATATTCCTACCTTTAATAAAAGCAGATTGGCCTTCATTAGTGGTTCTATCTGCAATACCCCCAACCTGCTAGCCATCAACTTGGTCAAGATACATTAATCAACCAAATTGGTCTGTATTGCTTAAAGGTGTTAGCCTCTTTGAGTTTAGGAATTAAGTTATCACCCCAAAATTCAATCTTTTCAAATCCAATTTTCCTTTAAACAAATCTCCAACCAGCTCCAGGAATTGATTTTTAATTGCACTCCAAAAATTCTTGTAAAAATTTTGGAAACCAGCTGGCCCAGGGGTTGAGCCAGCTAGCATTTCCCTGATAACATTCAAAACTTCCTCCTCAGAAAAATCTTGCAACAGATACTTACCACCTTGTTCTGAAACTCTATACTTAGAACTCCAAACCTCCTTTGGCAAACTCACATCTTGTCTGCATTCAAAACCAAACAGATTTTTATAGAAGTTATAGATGTGGTCCCTAATATTCTCTTCACCTTTAATGCAACCCTCCTCATGCTCCAGACTAAAGATATATTTTTTCCTCCTTTCCCCATTGGCACAATTACAGAAGTAACCAGTATTAGCATCCCCTTGAGTAATCCAATTCACACTACCCCTTTGCTCCCAATATTTCTCCTCGATTTCATAAACTTTTCCCAGGTCAGTTTCAGTTGTATATCTTAGGAACCAGTCATCAGCAGTAAACTCTCTTTCTTCTACCACATAATCTATATTTCTAAGTTGATCAAGCAACAACCTCTCCTTCCTTTTATACTCTCCATTCATATTGGCTCCCCAACCTCTCAAGAATTGTCCCAAGGATGCAATGCATCCATTCCATCTGTCCAGAGAGTAAATATCCTTAGGAGCTTTCCTATTAACCTCATCCCATTTACTCACAAGCAATTCCTTGAAATTCTCCTAACAAAGCCATTTCTTTTCAAAGAAAAATCTACCTACTTTAATGACAACCCCTTCACCAGTGTTTAACATTATAGAACTGTGATCACAACCCACCCCGGTCAAGCTTATTACATTGGAGAGAGGAAAATTAGCATCCCAATCAGTAGAGACTAAAATTATGTCAAGATTCACCATAATGGGACAATTTTGCTTGTTTGCCCAGGTGAATCTAGATCCCTCTCTTAATCTCTATCAGCTTGTTATCAAAAATAAACTCATTGAAAAGATTGAAATGACCTACATGAAAATCAAGGAACTAAATGATGAACTATCAGGGAAGACCATGAAATTTAAGAATGTCTAATTTTAACTATATACATGTGATATTTTAATTTTATCATTTGTTTAACTCATGTGACATGTAAATGATTTTGCTCCAACGGATGATCTCCAAGAAAGCGTCGTAGAAAAGAGAAGAACTCATGCCTCGTGTTTGTGGGCCAAATCCTTTCCAAGCCCAACTCTGTCTCCCCACAGACACGATAAGAAGATCAGCCCATCTCACCTAATTCGTCCAGACTACAGATCCACCACTAAACTTCCATCCTTGTTCTGCAGTGTGCACTTACTCACACAGGAGATCTCGTCTGCACAACAGCTTCCATACATGTCTAGTACTGAAACGTGCCAAAACGGCAATGCCTCACTACTCACCTTGCAGTCTTGTAGAGTAGCTTTGGTGAGATCTTGTACAGGTCCTCATCCACTGCTGCCTTTGGCTTCCACTCTGCTGCTCGTTGGCATAATGCTTCCTACCTCCCTTCCTCACAGGCAAAGCATTTGCAGTTGCCTTCTTCCCCTTCACTTGAACAACGCACTGCACTTTGATCACAAAATTGTCAATCTTTCTATAGTTGCAGAAGCCAGAACTGAATATCAAAAACTGAACTGAATTCAATACTGGACTTAACAATTCAAAATGCATTGCAGAAGAGGGGAATGCCCATGAAGAGATGAAAAGACAGGGGGTGAAGGAGTTGGCTTGATGGATGAAATGGTTTGAGATGGTAACAATTCTTCCCTATGCTTTGGTTCATACCATTATTTCATTGAGTCCCTTTTAGCTTTTGTTGATGGGTGTTGTGGTGTAACATCCCAACTTTAGGCTTGTGTTTCAAATGTAAGGAAATCAGTAGAAATTAAAACTTTTTCTTACATCATGTATTTCCTTTTGTGCCAATCAATTCTTGTACAAGGAATTATGGAAATACATTGTCACAAGTCTTGTTGATCCAAATCTTGACATTGCAAAAACAATCTTGTCAAAACTTATGATCATCCTCTGGAAATATTTTTCCTAAGTCTCTGTGATGGTATGTGACCCCTCTGAAAAATTTCACAATTTTTAGAAATTGTTTGAATATTTTTGGAGCGATCAAACTGTTTGACTCTCAGTCAAACATTAAAACAGAGCCTTGCAGAATTTTTGGAGATTTATTCGCAGGATAAAAACCTCTGAAAATTTTACACAAGGTTAATCTCTGAGTTAGCAAGCTCCTGTAAAAATTTCATAATTTTTGAAGTTAATTTGCTACCTCAAATAAATCATTCAAAGTCTCTGTGCTTATGTCAAAGTCAAACGTGGTTTTACTGTTGCTCGGGTTCGAGTCAGACTCGGGCTCGAGCCAATCGACTTGGTCCAGTCAACTAAATGCACCGAGCCACTCTTTAAAACGCGCGGTGGATCTCAACCGTTAGATCTAAATCGCACGGCCCGCGCGCGTGTATCACTTCGGACCTTCCGGTTGCAAGTCTGATTGTCGACCGTTAGATCTCCATCCAACCGTTGAGATTTCCCGAAACATTCGGACCCTCCGGTTGCATTTTTTTTTGAATCAGAGCCGTTGGATTAAGATCCAACGCTCGCGTACCCCTTCATTGTAATTTGAGTTTGCAACGTGGAGCTATCTGAGCCATTCATTTCTAATCGTGGGGTTCGCAATATCTCCGTTGAGTTTTAAAGCCCGTAGGCGTGGCGCTATCTCAGCCGTTCGTGTCTCATCCAACGGCCGTGAATCACCGAGCCTTTTCGCGGGTCGTCTTCAACCTCTAGCCGTGCATGAACAGTAGGAGGGTTATGGCAGTGTCATCTCATGCCTCCTGCCGCCTAGTCCACGAGAAGGATCGTGGAAGGCACTTTCGGCCATACCATGCCCTAGTGCACCAGCTATAACCTTTTCCATGTCGGCCGCACCTTGTGCTTTGTGCTTTGCCGCCCGAAACATGAGTGGTGCAAACCCTAACGCTTTCTTGGCCTTATAAGCACTCTCAATGCCTCCTGGTATGTCTTTAGACCACCATCCAGTCCCATTCACAATATTGAAGCTTAACACCTCAAAAATGGCAAACCGCCATTGTTGACCCGTGAAGCTCCATTGGTGTTCTTGGTGTTCCAGTGGTCCTCCTTCACGTTTCTTTGCCCTAACCTCATCTATTTACTTCCTTGAACATTTCCCCTCACTTAATTTTGGAATTGATTCTCAGGAATTGTCCAATTTGGGGTTTGTTCAAATTCGGCCGAAATTGGCCATCTTCTTCCTCAGCTCAGGTGAGTGCTCCATTTTCCAATTACTTGCTCATGTAGCTTCTGTGGACCTCAATGAAGCTATTTTGATGCTTTGGTATCACCCATTTGGCTCAGGGTGTCGTTTTCAACCTTTCTTCTTCGTGTCCGGCGAGCTTTCACCGTGATCAAGCATCTCCGGCCATCTTCGAAGCTTCTTGTCACTAAGGTAGCTTCTTATTAGTCCTTAGTAGCTCTGGCACCCACATGCTTGGTTTGCAGCGGAGCTCATCGCGATTTTCGTGTTTAGCAGTAGGGTTCCAATTTCGTTTTCCGGCTAGCCGGCGTTCTAGTCCCTCGCCGACGACGAGAATGCTACCATTAGGTTCGTACTGTTATTGCGAATCGATTTTGGGTCTTGTTCGCGCCGCATGCCTATGTCGCGGCGATTTGCCGTTGAACTCACTCGGTTTTGCCGCACAGACTCCGTTTCGTCATTTGATTAGGACACAATAATTGCTAATCATTGGTTATTAATTATGTCTTAATCATTGTCGATGAGCCACTGACCAGTGGACCCAATAGCCTTAAATCACTCTGGTTCAATCCATGATCTATTCGACATCATTAATGCTAATCATTGGTTCATTAATGTGTCGGCGGTTAAATCATTGTCGGAATCTCCTCCGGTCACGACTTGTGGGCAGAGGATTAAAATCAAATTCGATGAGTCATTAGTACATAATTAATGGTAATCATTAGAATCTTTAATCTGTCCTAACCGCCACTCGATCGCCGACAAGTGGGCCCGATGCTGCTGTGCACGCGGTTAAAACATTGCGGTCATGACTCTAAGTCACCGACATGTGGTCCCACATGTCGCATCCCTTTGAACCGCAATCTATATCCACCGCTCATTTTTAGATCTCGGCCTTGATCGTGAGTGCATTCGGACCCTCCGGTTGCGTGATCATTCTCGGCCGCCGATCTTGCGATCAACGGTGAGATTGTGTTTGCAACCGCACCGTCCGAATGCTTACACTCAGTGCGCCGTTGGATCTTGATCCAACGGTGGGCTCCGATTAGGTTTCACGCGGCGTCGCTGCTGTTTTGCGCGTGGCCGTAGGATTTTAGATCAAGGGTTGGGAGTTGTCCACGTCTTATACTTTTATTGAAGTTTGCCTGTATTTCGGTAAGTATTTGTTTAACCACTGAAAATGGTATAAAAACTTTAGAAACTCATAACTAATTCATTTTAACTGCTTTTTAGATAATTCCAACTGTAATAAATCTGGTTATCACTCTAGTTTATTATAAAAATGGATTTTAGCATGTTCCAGTAGCAGAAAATTGTATAACTAGGAATAACTTGATTTCTGTCATTTTGAATATTCCAGAAATAGTTTTAACCTTGGAAAATGCATATCTTTTTCTGTATAAATCCAATTTGTACAAAAATCAATTTTGTTAAATTCATCTGTTAGTATACTTTCATATAAAATAGGATTTGAGCATGTTCATAATTCTGTAAAATGATTTGCATTAGATTTACAACTTAGAAAAATCATAAGTAATTATGTATAACCCCAAAATTAGTAAATCCAACTTTGCTGTTATTAGGATGTCATAATCTACCTGCTATAAAAATTTCAGACCTTAGGTCATTCTGGAAAATTTCGCCATGAACAGTATTAATTATTAATTAGTTTGATATTGGGCTGAGAAATAGTATTTTGCTCATATCTTTTGCATGTTATGTCCAAATTGCATAATTCTTGTTCCTATCATTGTCTTAGATCTTTCCCTAGCTGTAGTGTAAATTTTATTAGTTTTGGATGTATTTTGCTATTGGGGTTTATTTGGTGTTCTTCGTTCTTATTTGCTTGTCGCCTTTTCGCGTTAGGTTCCGAAGACAATATTATTAATCTTGATATTGAGCCACAGCAGCCATCAGACTCTGCACTTCAGCCAGGCAAGCAGATGTAGCATTCATTTGATCATATTGTTCCTACTATTTTCAAATTCTAATATATTGTTTGCAAATTCTATGTATGCATTGCTATGTTGTTTTAAACTATTGTCGGTAGTTGGCCTACTAGATGCATTATCAGTAGGAAATGTTCATTCCTCTACCACTGAAGCCTAGGTTACTTGTCGTGATTTTGGGTTATTTGGATGGACCCTTGTCACTTAGTAGTTTACGTGTCATTATGCTTAGCCATGCTTAGCTATCGGTAGAAATGGCGGTTATCGACTTGTCGATAACTTCGATCACACAAACTATTACTATGTATATATTTCAGTCTTGTGCTATGTCTAAATTGCAAAACTAAAACTGAAAATGAAAACAATTTAGACTTGGGCACAATGGTAAGATGGTGTGATCTTTTGGGTGTGATTGGAATGGTGCCGGGTCAATTAAGGACCGAACTACTTGTGAGTATCTCGTTATCCGAGCATTCGTGCGTGCTAACCACACTAGAGGGATATGGGACCTCTCTTAGCTGAGTACTTTGGGCTGTGTTAATTAATGAGTCGCGTGGTGGGTTGCATATTTGATTATATGCAACATGGACACGTTGTAGGGAGGGAACACCCGCGAGGCGGTGTATCTTGCTCCACGTATGGGTCCTTGTGATCCATATTTCGTCGGCAGATCACTAAGGATTAACCCCATACGTCGTCTCTTGATTAGCATATTCCATTGGAAAGGGTTCGTAGGACTTAGTTTGTCTTGCATACCAAAGGAAGTGTGCTTAATAGCTTGGCAAAAGGCGATCCAAGTGTGGGTACATTGGTACACCCTGAGGATTAAAACTATTCGAATAGCCTCGTCTAGGTTATGGACACGCTTGGATAAGCTTTTCAAGAGTTAGACTACAACCTTTTCAAAATTAAAACTTGTTGGGTGGTATGAGTCGGGATTCATGCTATGTTGTGGTGGCTTTGGGAAAGTCACTTCTAGGTGGATACTTGATACTTATGCTTACTCATTTGTTATTTAAATGCTTAAAACAGATTTTACAAACTATTGCTCAACTTATTACAATATTGCAAATGAAACTTGCTTTATGCGTCCAAAGAACCATATAACCACATTCCTTTGAATACAGCTTTCATGTAGCTATGTATAGGCTTGCTACTCGTAAGTCTTCGAGTACATTTTTTGTACTCACCTGCATTGCTTGTGTTGTGCAGAGGATGATAGTGAGTCCGATGGACCTCACTTTTGTGAGTTGTCTTTGTGGCGGTTTAAGGGCGATTAGCTTGGCGGCCCGGCGGTTGCCCTGTGGTGTTATGTGGCTAACCGGTCGTCTTTTGGTTTAAGCCATCTTATGGCAACTTTTGCTTCAGCTATTACTTTTGGTACTTATGTCGATTGGCGGTTACTGTGTTGTAATAACTTATATTAAGTATGTCTTTTGGTAGACTTGTTATATTACATTGTATGGAAATGATGCATGCTTGGAATTGATGTATGTGTCTTGCTTGTTCAGGAGGCACATGTTCATCGAGACGCGGATTATTCTATTTGTGATACTAGAACCAGTGGAAGGTTAAGTATTACAAGTTTAATAAACCGGGGTCTCACATGTGGTTTGATGTGTAAAGCAAAGGAGGGGGTAGCTTGATTTGATCCACACCATGTCGTAGAGGGTACTGCGAGGTATACATGTCAACCGTGTTCATGGTTGGAATTAAATGTGTTAGATTTAGTGTTATTTTTAACTGTAAGTATTGTCAACTATTTGTTTTTCAATCATTACTGAAAGGAGGAGTTAGTATTGTGTTCCCTCGTAACAAAGAACGAAGTGAGTAACATCGTTTGATTGATTGCCGCACGATGGTTAATAACCAAAATGACATATGAGATTTTCATTTTGTGTTGTAAGTCAGCAACTAATTTACCTTCCAATTTATATGGGGTTTTTTATATATGCATGAGATTTTGCTCCTTTGGGATGTTTGATATATGCTTCTGAATTTCAGTTCGTGAGGCCTTAGAAGCTTGCTTATTTGTTGATTTGTTTCAGTGTAACTGGCAAAGCAAGTGGGAAGTACAAGATTTAATGCCTTGTTCTAGCACACGTTAAAATTTTATTGGATTTGAGGTGCAAAGATGGTGTATTGGTGTGCTTACTTTTCTGTTTGGCCTCTCTGTCTGCTCTGATTCAGATGTGTTTTAGGCTGCCAAATTGGTAGCTTTGATATGAGCCTTGAAGGCAGCAGCTTTGATCCGCCCCAATCTCTTTGGTGCTGGAAACAATAGGTAAGCTTTCACCTACTTCTTTTTTATAATCATTGAACGGTAATATGAAGAGGAAAAATATTACTGACCATTTTAGATTGAAATGCCTAAATCATTGGGTTAATATTTGTGCCTGTAGCATTCGATCTTCTTATTAGTTTTAGTTTTGTTTTATCGTTACTATATTGACAATCTGAACATTTTTTCTTAATTGAAGGCCCTTCTCCACAATGTCACAGCATCCAAGCCAGCACACCAGTAAAGGAAAAGAAGGTGCTTGTGTTGTCCTTCAAATTATTTTGAACTCTATATTAGCATGAGTCTTGAGTATGATACATAACCATTCATAGTTCAATTATAAAATATTGTAACAGTGGTGGATGAACATAACAAAGCAAAGAGATCTTGCCACAATGTTGTGCCACATACTCTAACAGGTTTGGTAATACGTGATCCTGGAAAACACCTCAGAAACTTGCCAAGCCAAATGACGATTTTGATGCATAAGGAAAAGGCACAAAAAAATTATTTACAATGATGTACTCTTTGCTCCTTGCATATTTTATTTTATGATATTTTCTAAAGAAAATTATAACAAAGAGACCCTTTTTTCAATTTTATTTATTATATGGATGTTATCGCTACCAAATGCAGTAAATAGCAAAATTCATAAGGATGTTTTATATTCGCTACTCCTAAGTATTTTTTTGTTCCATTTTTCTAATGAACAATCTATAAATAAATCAGTCAAGCAGACCATACTTAGGAAGTGTGTTGTGATAGAACCTGATGATCCCCTTATAGTGAATTTTGTTAGGTGCCTGAATGTGCAATGCTAAGAAGATTGGGAAGAGGCAAGTCATGATCAGGCCCTCTTCAAAGGTGACCATCAAGTTCCTTCTGGTCATGCAGAAGCACGATTTGTTCTCTTTCATTTATGTTGTATCTGCAATTGACTCTGAGAGCATGGTGTCATGACTGCTGCTCTTTTCTATAGGGTACATTGGTGAGTTCAAGTATGTTGATGACCTACTAGGCTGCTTCATCTCGTCACATCAGTTTTTTTACTATACTTGTGAGTTCAAGTAATGTGTAATATGAACTGCTAAGCAAAAATTCAAAAGGAAGTGTTATATTTGCTACTCCTAAGTAGTTTTTGTTTTTCTAATGAACAATATGTAAATAAATTAGTCAAGTGGATCGTAATGTAGTAACTATGTTGTGATAGAACCTCATGATCCCCTAATAGTTTATTTATGTAGTAGCTTTGTAAGGTACGCTAACTTTCATAATTCCAATACTTAATTTTATATGTCAAATTCTTTTTTAGAGAATCCAGCTTCAGAAATTAAATTTTGGTCTTCATTTCAATTGTTGGCCATTTTTAGTCATTGTATGCACTTTATTTTGTACTTTACTACTTTATTCTGCAATCCCACAAAGGGAAGTTGTTCACGAGTAATGAAGTTTGTTGCTGGGAGGCTTGCATGATTGGATCAATTGGTTTGCTATCTTTGCACCGTGTGGACCAGGGCTCTCTTCTGAAGCAACTAGCTATAGCAAATAAGAGTATTGGTGGTGGTGTGATTGTGCTGGCAGAAAGAGGCAGGAGATGGAGATGGACATACGAAAACTAGAATTTGACTTCATGGAAACATCTGTAATAATATGTAGGAGTGGTAGTCATCTCATTAGAGAACATCTGTAATGAATAAGTAGAAGTGGCAACTCAAGCAATTCTTCTGATGTTCTTGTCCGTACATCGAGAATGCATTCCTTTTGACGATTTATTCTTATACTATGTAAGTATCTCTTATATTAGCCCTGAAATGTTCATTTCTTTTCACAAGTTTCTGTTTCTAAAGCACATGCAAGTTAGTATTTTCTTGATTTTTCATACCTGCCTTTACTAATTTAGGGTTAACATCTCATATAATTATATGCTCACATTTGTTGTCTCCGCCCAAAGTGATGCACGAGCTTTGTGTTTCGTATTGAGCCTAACTAGAGTAAAAGATGGTTTAAGGGTATATGTTGTAGAGATGAGTGATCTAGATTTTATTATTTGGATTTTGATATTATTTATTAATTACAAATGCTTTTGTAGAATTAATAACGAGCTTAACTGATAACCCGGGACCATGACACCGGAAGGGGAGGAAGAATGTTAGATGTGTGACACAGTTGAAGGAATTGTTGGCTTTGAGATATCTTTTTATTACGGTAGTACTATGAACAAGTGTTCACGTTATTTTGCATGATTTCAAATGTAAGGTTTGCAGCATGGAACTATCATGTGTACTTTTTGCAATGCAATGGAATTGATAGCTCTGACTTGTAATCGAATCTAAATATTGTCCACAAAGTCTAAATGTTGTCAATCATAATTTAGACTACTTGTGATCATTAGCCGATGGGTTGCATTTGGTTAGATTTTTTCCGTGGTAACACACGGGCACTCAACTAGTAATCTATATTTCTAAGTTGCTTACCCAACCTCTCAAGAACTATCTCAAGGATGCAATGCATCCATTCCATCTGTCCAGAGAGTAAATATCCCCAGGAGCTTTCCTATTAACCTCATCCCATTTACTCACAAGCAATTCCTTGAAATTTTTCTGACAAAGCCATTTCTTCTAAAAAAAATCTACCTACTTTAATGGCCACCCCTTCACCAGTGTTTAACATTATAGAATTGTGATCAGAACCCACCCGGTCAAGCTTATTACATTGGAGAAAGGAAAATTAGCTTCCCAATCAGTAGAGACTAAAATTATATCAAGATTCACCATAATGTGATAATTTTGTTTGTTTGCCCAGGTGAATCTAAATCCCCCTCTTGATCTCTATCAACTTGTTATCAGAAATAAACTCATTGAAAAGATCGAAATGACCTACATGAAAATTAAGGAACTAAATGATGAACTATCAGGGAACCCCATGGAATTTAAGAATGCCTAATTTTAACTATATTCATGCGATATTTTAATTTTATCATTTCTTTAACTCATATGACATGTAAATGATTTTGCTCCAACGGATGTTCTCCAAGAAAGCACCGTAGAAAAGAGAAGGACCCATGCCTCGTGTTTGTGGGCCAAATCATTTACAAGCCCAACTCTAACTCCCCCAGGCACGATAAGAAGATCAGCCCATCTCACCTAATTCGTCGAGACTCCCGATCCACTAAACTACCATCCTTATTCTGTAGTCTGCACTTACTCACACAAGATCTCATCTGCACAGTAGTTTCCATACATGTCTAGTACTGAAACATGCCAAAACGGCAATGCCTCGCCACTCATCAGTAACCTGTCTTTGAGTGAAACGTGACAAAAATGGAACATGATGAACGCACAACTGTTGTTAGATTCTTTAAGTACTTAGAATTTTTGGCAACAGATAGTATATTCTGCATTAAAAAAAACACAGTTCCTCGTTTCTTCAGAGCTGTATCAGAGACAGCACCACCAGAAAAAGCTTGTCAGATTTGCTTCTGATGGATGGATAGATCGATTGATCATTAGCTGTCTCCGAAATATATCGCGGGATTACTTTCTTTTATTGTATTTTTTTGCTCCAATAATCCCGCGATATATTTATTCATGTGCTAAATTGGAGCATTTTTTTAAGTAATAGCCGAACTCTCTTACACAGAATCATTGCTGATATATATAATTACGTGGAGATAATCTCACACTAACCATGCCAATTCGTATACTCAATTACACATGTTCAAAGCGAGCAACGTGAGGGTGAATGCATCGGATTATACTAAGTTATGGATAAGTATAGACAGCCAGAGATGAAGTAGTTAATATTTGTTGACTCGCCACAAAGATAACAATGCTAAGTAGGGCATGCAGAAGAAAACGACGTGCAACTTATCGCGGATCTGTGCAGGTATCCATCCAGCTCATAAGCTCAAAACCGAGAATGTGGAATGATAATCCTTGAACCACTTTGTTTCAGGAAACTTACTGATGAAATTTCAGCAACAGAAGACTAGAGATCAGAACCAACGCAGATATCAAAACAGAACAAGGGTTTGTAATTGTCATCTGGTCAGATGACAGTTTGGCAATCTGCTATTGCCAAATGCCAACTCAATGGTAACCACATGCAAGGACCTACTTTGCAACAACTTGACCTTCACTGAACGTCTGAACCTAATGAAACCTTCAGGCAAAGGAGAAACCAATATGTTTGTTCACCTCAGCACGGCATGTTCTTTTTTTTTTTTTTTGAACAAGGGAGAAATCCCAGCTTTTGATAGAAAGCAAAATAACATGTTCTTACAGAACAACAAAAAACAACCAGCTGAGAACACTAGCTAACAATGCTAAACAACTAACAGGCACTAAACTCCAACACCACTGGAACTAGGCAAAAACAGGATTGAAAACAGGCACTAAACTAACAGGCATGATCTTGCACACTTTGATCGATGACTTGAACATCAACAGTATGTACGAGTCCCATATTATGTATGTAATTCTCAGGGCGAAAATTGGAGGTCTGCCCGAAACGTTTGGTTAACAAGCCTCATGGGAACTTGTATCAGCTCTCTTCTCATGTACATCACCACCACCTAGCTCATGATCAGTTCATCTTTTTGAGCGCTCAACGCTCACTCAATCTCCCTGTATACATGGGCTACACTACAAACTCTCAAAGAGAATTCTGAATCCGTTATTGCCATTGATGTGCAAGCCGCGAAGCTATCTATACCTCTATCAGGCAAAGCTTTCACAATCGCAAACATTCCGATCATTTCCGGCTATAGCCTTCCGACCTGTCATCTTCCTCATAGCTGTCGCCAACGGTGGCTACGGAGACGGCCACCCCTGAGCCGGAGAACTGAAGAGGCCCCTGAGGAGACCCGGACTGAGAGCTGCTTTCTTCCTGAGGAACCCAGAGATCACCCAACAGTACAATCTGCTGGTTGGCCGGAGCCGCGCCGGGCGACCTGCGGTTGTGCAGCCGGTACTTCTGCGTATGCAAATAACATGATCCAAGTTAGTTTCCAAACTAGATATATAGCATTTGGAAGAAAGAATTGTTTAAGAAAATTCTGCACAAAGGGGGAGAATTGCTCACCTGGAGATGGCTTTTCACTTCATCGTTGGTGAGCCCATCAACCTTCATCACCTCCCTGATTTGCTTTGGAGTAGCAACTGCAATCGTTATGGAACAACTCTGTGAGGACTACAATGTTCTTTGCATGTTTCTACCGCTAGCACCTAGTAGCTAATGATTTGATTAACAATGGTGAAATGATCGGTCATGTATGTACCTTGGGGACCGCCGAGTTGGCGCAAGGCGGCAACAAACTGCCGGTGAAGCTCCGGCGACCAGCACCGCCTCGTCTTTCTCGCCTCCTGCTGCTGCTGCAGCTGCTGAGTCTGAGTCTGAGTCTGCAAGCTAAGCCCCGGACCCGATGGTGGCATGGCAGCGGCGAATCTTGCAGTGACCACATGCCGGTGGTCGTCACCCGCGGTAACAGGAGAAAGCGGCCTCTTGACAGCCGGAGACATCAGCGGCAGACCAGGTAGCCCCACTGTACTGGCAACCTTGTCCTCCCTCCCGAAGTACGGCGGCGGCGGCGGTGGCGGCAGCGCCGGCGCACCGCAGCCGACGGTCCTCAACGGTACGGGCGCGCCACCGCGCAGCTTCGACTCCGGCGAGGTGGTCTCACTCTCTTGCTCCTTCTGAAATTGTAAACGTAGAGCCGTTTCAGTAAAAAAACATTTTTTCGATCCTAACAAAATCAACACAGCATAACTTCAAAGGAATATAAATCAAAATAAAATTGAACGATGATGAGAAGCACGGATATGGTTTACCTCCGAATCGGCGTCGCTGCCGCGGCTGTCCACCCAGAGCTGCGCCGTGCTCATCCATTTCCTCTTATCGCCGTCCTCGGCCTTGGCCTCCGCGTCTCCGTTTCCACTCCTCTTCCCTGCCTCCTCCTTCATCACCTCGATTACTACACCAAACCACAACGCCACCGACCGCGTCAGAAAAAACGCAATCAACCCGACAAAAAAAAAATCAAACGGGAATAATTAAACAAAAATGAATCAAGAGGCCTCACCTTCGGCGAGTAGGCGCACGCAGAGCGGCAGCTCGCGCCTGAAGACCTCGATCTTGCGGCGCTCCTCCTCGAGGCCCTTGATGCAGGCGTCCACCGCCGGCGCCTCCTTCGCCGCCGCCGCCATCCGGCCGGCGCTCCGCGCGGCGAAGTGCTTCAGGTTCAGGCCCAAGTCCAGCCCCATCCCGATCTCCCCCACGTCCAGCCCCATGCACGCAAACACCACCACCACCACCACCAAGAAACACTCTCACGCCACACCTCTCTCAGGTCCCAAATCTTCGCAAGGAAGCAGCGGCCGGAAGCCAAGAAGAAGAAGAAGAAAATCGATGAGGATAGGAACACGGATGGTGGGTGGGTGGGGGATCTGGGGGTGGGCGTACATATATAGACGGGCAGATGCGGGGGGAATCTGCGAGCTGGACCGCAGGATTTGTTCCTCTCCGGGTGCAGAGAGAGAGGAGACCGCGCGGCGCGTAGGGTGGGTGGGAGCGTCGCGTTGCCGATTCCTCACGTCGCGCCCAGCGCGAGAAACTCGCACTCCCGAACGGGGGAATCGATCCCGAGTTACCGCTTCTCACGCTCCGGACGAAAACCCCCCCCAACTCTTCTCATTTTACCCTCCACTCCATATCCTTCCTGGCTTTTTTCGCGCAAAAGGCCTTTGATCTTTTCTAGCTTTGCGCTATGGTCCTTACGTTTCCTAGCTTCCATGCATAGTGCGTGCTTGGTCTTTAAGCTTGCGTGTCCCGGTGCAACGCTTCGTGGATTCTTCCTCCCTGATCTCAAGGGCGCAGCCCATCCGGTTTGGCGATTGGTTTTAGAGAATTTTGGAGGGCTACACCTCTTGTCGCGATGCACTAGTTTTTGTTTTCGCATGTAGAACGCTCCAAAAGTCCCATGTTTGCCGTCGATTTTTCCACTTGTCCGGCACGATGGAAATGCATGCTTTCGTGTCTCTGCGTCGTTCCGAGTCGACGATACAAATCCATTCTGGCATGCATTTCCTTGCTTGTGTAGCTTTAGAAGATTTTTTTTTAAAAAAAGGCTTTGGAAGAGCTTTTTGAACACTTTGTTTGGTTGGGACACGGCTTTACACTGCATGTTATACCAACCTTGTCGAGTATTAGTACCAGGGAGCACACGCAAAAATTAAGATGTGTGTGTGAGCCGTGAGGTAGAGGTGATCTTTGGTGATGTTGGGTACTGCTAGTGTAAGAGACATTAAACAAGCTATAGAGACGAGAGTGGGTACGTCTTAATTTTCAGCATTCGGAGACGATCAACATTTTCTTAAGAATAATACGCGAGAGAGCTTTTATCTTTCTACAAAAAATAGAGGATGTATCTTCTCAAGTGAAGGACTGTGTATTCGTAAGATGACTGAAATTTTATTAAACATAAGTCACATGTTTTGTCCATTGAATCAATATCCAATCATACGACACATCAATTTTTACACAAATCCAATAGTCATAACAATTTATTTAAACTTAAAAAAATTAGATGACTTAGAAATAGCAAATCCGTCTTCTCAATTATGAAAGAGGAAGAAATGCTGAGAGATAAACTGATCTGGTTATCCCAGTTTGTTGTGGGTAGGCCCCCGTCCACCAAGAGCAGGTGTTCGATAGCATCGTTCCAGCCACTACGAGTCTATTTTCGACTTTATTGTGGTGGACGGGAGCATATCATCACAACCCAGAAGGTCTTGTTTTATCGATCATTATAGGACTCGAGTAGTAGCCCGAGAGACTGCGCAAGGAGATGGCAAGGGTGCGATGACCTGTCACGAGGAATTAATCCTGCACATAGCCCAAACGAGAAACAAATAGTAAGGCAAATTTGGGTAAATGACACGTAACTTATGTGCTCTTAATTAGCTATTAAAAATCGCATCTTGGTCAAAAGACACTAAAACTTTGTAGCTCTTTGCTCTTAGACACCGAGGCTATTATATTAAATATTACCCATTGTTTCGGAGAGAGAAATGCTACAAATATAACCTTCATACCCTTCCCTCTTGAGAGAATGACAAGTGGGGCCCACAGTCAGTGAAATAGAGAGAAGACCAGAGATAGAAAATAGAGGAAGTAGCTGGCGGTTCTAGATGACAGCGTCGGTGGTGCAGGAGTCTCGGGCGATGGCCAAAATGGATTGGAGGGGTCCTGGGGAGGTGATGGGAGGCGGTGTCGCAGGTGAGGACGCATGGCGGCGGCGTAGCCGGTGAGCTAGGTAGTGGCTGGTGCAAGGGCGACAGTAGCGAGGGCGCTCCAGCGCGGATCCTTGGGAATCAGCGTGCACACGGTGCGGCGACGGCAAGGGGAGGTCACTGGGTCATACAACATGGCAGGAGGTGGTTGGAGGAATGGAGGTGGGGAAAAGATAGAGGGGGTGGAGGCGATGCACTAGGTGGTGGAGTTGCAACCGAGGCGGCACAATAGGATGTTGGCGGCGTGCGGCGGTGGACCGGGGGGTGGACGGTAGTGACAACAATCTGACGGTTTTCTACGAAAATTGATGCGTGCATGAGCAATGCGACAACAAGGGGAGCTCACTAGTACGGTTAGTGCAGCTAGAGATGACCGAAGGAGGCGGGTCGACAGCGGCTAGGACGGAGGAAAGAAATGATTGCGACGATGAACTAAGGTTGAAGACGAACGGCGGGGCCGACAACGAGCTCGTGGCCAGCGGAGGAGGAGGTACGGTGCAGGCTCGTGCCCGAGGAAGAAGGGAGGAGAAGGAAGAAGGAGACCAAAAGGCGAGGGTGCGAGGAGCGACGACGGCGGATGGATTCAAACTCGGCGACGGGAGGCGAGGGGCGTGGAGGGTGGGAAGGAGGGGTGGGGGAGCAGGCCATCGGCGCGGAGGCGAGGGGCACAAGGTGGTGGAAGGCCAGGGAGAAGGCCGCCGCAGCGGGGAAGAAGTAAAGAAGGAAGAAGGGATAGGAAAGAAGGAAGGAGGAGATGTAAGGGCAAAACTGACTTTTCACTAGCTTTCTTTCTCCTCTTCGGCTCGAAAATGATATTCTAATGGTATCAGTATCTAAGAGCAAAATGTCAAAAAATTTAGTGTCTTTTGATCAATATGATTTTGGATGTCAATAGTTAAGGCATAAAAGTTAAGTGTGTTGTGACCCATTTCGCCAGTAATGAATTATTAACACCCAAATTGAGAAGATCCAGAGTCCGTAGACGCAGGTTCCAAGACATACAAGTAACCTGCGGTCTGCCACGTGCGCGCCAGCGCCGCTGTTGTGTGGAGAGTGTTGGGTTGATCTCGGCTAACCACCTCCGAGATTCCAGGGGGCCACGCCCTACTCGTGCCCTGATCGGGGGCGCGACCAACTCGTTTTGGTTTTTAGTCCCGTTCACCAAGCGCTACAATAACTTAAAAGGGGACTCAGCAAGCTCTGGACCTTGTGTGGTTCTAGGCTACGACGCACCCAATAGACCTGATCAAAAACGAGCGCTGTGGTGGCGAAGACCGAAGGCCGCCGTCGTCACCACGACACCGCCGTCCTCGCCCACGCCACCTCTACGGCCACCGACGACTCTACAACCCTAATGGCATCTTCAGGTTCGGGTATGTAAATCCGCTTTCGCTCTAAAGATTAGACTACGTGTTATTCACTGAGCTAGGGTTAATGTCATCTAGATCATGTTTAGCCTTAGTCTAATGCCCACATTTGGTATCAGAGCGTCCCTAGTATCGTGTTGAACCCTATTAGTTCCAACCGAACTTGTCTAGTGCACGGATCTAATGACTTTATGGCTCGATTTAGCACTTTAGAAGGAGGGACTCGGTCGCACGCGCGCGCCGACGAGCAGGGCTGCGGGGGCGCCGCTGCCTTAAGCCGCCACTCCGCGCTCTCCCTGCGCCGTCACCGACAAAGCCGTTGCTGCTCCCTGTGCGCACGTCGCCGCCAACGCCGCATCTGCATCACGCATTCTTCTCTGCGCGCACCGCTGCGACGCCTCATTTTTTCGGGAGAAAAGGGGGGAGAAATGACGATTAGGGTTAGGGTTCGGCCTTTATGTTTCACAGGATCTCGCCTTGGCCGTCCGATCAGATCCAGCGGTCATCTTTTTTTGGGCGGGTGGAGTGAATTGGGCCGACTATTTTTCCAGCCGTTCGATCGGATCCAACGGCGCACGTGCTTTTCAGGCCGACGCTGTGGAAATAGGCCAACTGTGAGAGCTAATGGGCTGCGCCCGGTGGAGTTTGGGGCCGAATTCAAGTTGGCGCCCTGTGCACAGTGGCCCTTTTCTTTTTACCGGTGTATTTTCTTTTTATGTTTTTTAAGTCTTTTATTTATGCACTGATTTAATTAATGTTTGTTGCCCATTAACAATGTATTATTGTCTAATATTATACTTGGTCTATGATTAAAATTGAACCAACGAGATATTTTGATTAGAGATTTTATATTTTATTTTGGCATTATGTATGCACATGATTACATTCTGACCAACGTTGTTTGTAGTCGTGTGTCGCCATATTAATTATTAAGTTCTTTTTCATTTTCTGCCCAATGGTGATATGGATTAGAACTGTAGTTTTGCATGTTGTTAATCAGACCAACGTAAGGTTAATTGCATGCAATACATCTTTATGTTATTTTCTAATTTTGCCCTGTATTTTGATATTCAGCAATAAATATTTCAAATGTTGTCGTCACAATTGACAATATTGAACAGCTCACGAGAAGTAACTTCCTATTTGGAAAGAAAGAATTCATATTGTCCTTAGAGTTTTGGACCTTGACTATGCGTTAAGGGTGACCGCTCCCGTTCCCGCCACCAACTGTGAGGATAATTATGATGAGAAAAAGAAAACTTACAAAGCTAATGCTGAAAAATTGGAGCGGTCCAACTGCATGTCACTAATGATTATGAAGACCTCTATCTCAATTGAGATCAGAGGAGCAATCCCTGATTCTGAAAATGCTAATGAGTATTTGGCTTCAGTTGAGGAGAAATTCAAAGGCTCTACTAAAGTTTATGCCATTACTTTAATCTAGAAGCTCTTATCTGTTAAGTATGACGGATCCAGCAGCATAAGAGAGCATATTATGATGATGACAGATATGGTTGGAAAACTCAAGGGCATGGACATGGAGATATCCAATGGTTTCCTAGTCCACTTTATTATAACTTATCTTCCTTTTGAGTACACAGCATTTAAAATAAATTACAATACTCAGAAAGAAAAATGGAGCATGAGCGATTTAATCGCCATGTGTATCCAGGAGGAAGAAAGAATAAGGATGAAAAAGAAAGATCTTGCGCTTGAAGTTGGTGGCTCTAACAAAAGGAAGTTCCAAGGGGACTTCAAATCCAAGAAAAAGCTGCAATTCTCCCATAATTCAGATAAGTTAGGGTCTAAGGTGCACAATGCATCTAAGCCCCATGTTGCCCCACTGGAGCACTTAATGGGGGTGAATATCAGTCCTGCATGCAGTCAGGGTATTTCCAGAAGGATTGTGTTAGTTTTCTGAAGTGGCTCGCAAAAAAGGGTAATGATACAATAACGTTCATTGATGGAACTCTTTATGCTGATTTCTCCCTTAATTCTTGGTGGATTGACTCAGGTGCAACTATGCATGTTACCAACCCTTTAAAGAGATTCCTTACCTCAAGAACACTAAGAAAGGGGAGCAAATTTTAGAGTGGCAGATGGAAAAGAAGCCGAAGTAGAATCAGTTGGATCTATTTCATTAGTTTTAGATAGCGGCTTCATACTTCATCTTAATAATGTAGTCTATGTTCCTTCCATCAGAAGGAATTTGATTTCGGTTTCTTTATTGGACGATGATGGTTTTAGATGTAATTTTGGTAATAATAAATGCATTATTACATTTGATTCAAATGATGTTGATCTTGCTTTTAGACAAGACAAGCTCTATATGTTTTCTCTTAATAAATCTTATGTATCTTTGAATGTATGTGATGCTAAGCGTAAAAAGAATGATAAGACTTCTCCGAAACTGTGGCACTGTCGTTTAGGCTACATTTCAAAGGGGAGAATGAAGCGTCTCATTAAGGAAGAGATTCTCCACCCATTAGATTTTTTTGACTCATACCACTACATTGATTGCATTAAAGGAAAATATGTAAAGCAAATAAAGAAGAGAGCCACTCGCAGCATAGGACTCTTAGAATTAATTCATACTGATATTTGTGGTCCTTTCCTGTGATAACAATGGATTGTTTTGATTCCTTCATCACATTCACTAATGATTTCTCCCGTTATAGTTGTATCTTTCCCATTAAAGATCAATCTGAGTCATTTGACAAATTCAAGATATTTAAAACTGAAGTTGAAAATCAGCACAACCTAAGAATTAAAGTGGTAAGATCGCATTGTGGGGGAGAATATTATGGAAGACATGCCTCTTATGGGCAAATTCCTGGCCCTTTCACTAAGTTCTTTCAAGAAAATGGCATTGTTGCCCAGTATTCTACACCAGGTGAACCTCAGCAGAATGGGGTAGCTGAGAGATGCAATCATATACTTATGGATATGGTACGGAGCGTGCTTAGCTATTATAGCTTACCAACTGGTTTGTGGATGGAAGCACTAAAGACAGCCGCACATATTCTTAATCGGGTTCCTAGTAAATCAGTGCCTAAGACACCTTATAAATTATGGACTAGGAGGAAACCGAGTTTGAAATATTTACGAGTGTGGGATTGTCGTGTTGAAGCTAAGATATTAAATCTATATATTGGAAAATTAGATCCTAAGACAGTAAGTTTTCATTTTATTGGATACCCTGAGAGATCCAAAGGGTATCGTTTTTACTGTCATTATAGGATAACTAAGTTTGTAGAAACAAGGCATGTTGTGTTCTTAAAGAATGACGATGACTTGGAGCCCAAAAAATAGATCTTGAGTAGAAGCGGGTTTATGTTCCTTCACCGCTTATCCCAGAGACTTTTATTCCTGTGCCTCAGTTGGTTGCACCTCCAGTAGAGAATACTGTTGTTGCATCCACTGTTGAGGTCTCTGAAATTCTTAATGTTGCACCTAATGATGAGTCTGAGCAGTCTCATGCCATAGTTGATGAACCTATTAGAAGATCACAGCGGGAGAGAAGATTTGTCATCCCAAATAATTATGTTGTTTATATAAATGAGGATATTAATGATATAGGGAAGGTAAATGATCCCACCTCTTATAAGGAGGCTATGATGAGTGAACATTCTTCTAAGTGACTTGATGCCATGAAGGATGAATTAAAGTCTATGAGCACTAATGATGTATAGGTCTTAGTAGAAATTCCTGACGAAGTCAAAACAGTAGGTTGTAAATGGGTCTACAAAACCAAGCATGACTTTAAGTGAAATGTCAAAGGTTCAAAGTAAGGCTTGTAGCAAAAGGCTTCTCACAAAGAGAGGGGAATGACTATAATGATACTTTTTCTCTTATCTCAACTAAAGATTCATTCAGGATCATTATGGCCCTTGTAGCTTATTATGATTTAGAGCTACATCAGATGGATGTTAAGATGTCATTCCTTAATGGTGACTTGCAAGAAAACGTTTACATGGTTCAATCAGAAGGTTTTGTCGTGGAAGGCAAGGAGTATATGGAATGTCGACTTAAGAAATTGATTTATGGCTTAAAGCAAGCGTCGAGGCAGTGGTACCTCAAATTTGATAAGATCATAAGGAATTTTGGTTTTAAGGAAAATAAAATTGATAACTGCATATATGTTAAGTTCAAAGGGAGTAAATTCACCATCTTAGTGTTGTATGTGGATGGCATCTTATTCCTGTTTGAGATCAAGAGATTTCTTTCATCTAATTTTGATATGAAGGATCTTGGTGATACCTCTTACGTTCTTGGCATTGAGATTCACCGAGATAGGTCCAAAGAAGTATTAGGTTTATCTCGGAAGGCATACATTGACATAGTGCTGAAGATATATAATATGTATAAGTGCTTTGGCTCGCCTGCTCCTATTATTAAGGGCGATAAGTTTGGGACATTTCAGTGTCCAAGGAACCAATATGAACTGATCAGATGAAGTCGGTTCCTTATGCTTCAGCTGTCGGAAACATTATGTATGCTCAAGTATGCACACGTCCTGATTTAGCTTTTGTAACTGGGATGCTTAGCAGATATTAGTCAAATCCAGGACCGGACCACTAGAAGGTCGTTAAGAAAGCTTTGCGCTATATGCAAGCTACTAAGCATTTCATGCTCACATATAAGAATTCTGATAACCTTGAAGTTGTTGGTTATTCAGATTCATGTTTTACGGGATGTATTAATACTAAGAAATCCACGTCAAGTTATATCTTCACACTCGTGGAGGAGCTATCTCGTGAAAAAGCTCCAAACAAACCCTTACGGCATCTTCAACGATGCAAGCTGAGTTTGTGGCATGTTATGAGGCCACCAGGCTGTATGGCTTAAGAACTTTATCTCGGGACTTAGAGTGGTAGACAACATCTCTAAACCACCCACCTTATACTGCGATAACGAACATGTAGTCTTTTATACGAGTAACAACAAGTCAAGTGGTGCTGTCAAACACATTGACATTAAGTACCATGTTGTGAAAGACAGAATCTAGGATCAAACCATTAGTATCAAGCATATTAGTACTAAGTTAATGCTTGAGGATCCACTTACTAAAGGCTTACCATCCAATATCTTTCGTGATCATGTTGTCGGTATGGGTTTATTGGAAAGTCTCTGATTCTGGATAAAAGGACCTTAAAGAAAATCAACTCCCATTAAGTATAATGAATATCTATTTCAAGATGGGATAGTATACTATAGGTACTGGAGTTGTATGGCACTTCATTGGCCATGCGACGTATTATCTTGGTATGTTATTTTATTGAGAATGAGCTTATGATGTTATCCTTACGATCAAAAAGGATAATGTTGGGTTGATCTCGGCTAACCACCTCCGAGATTCCAGGAGACCACGCCCCACTCGCGCCCTGATCGGGGGCGCAACCAACTTGTTTTGGTTTTTGGTCCCGTTCACCGAGCGCTACAACAACTTAAAAGGGGACTCGGCAAGCTCTGGACGTTGTGTGGTTCTAGGCTACGACACACCCAACAGACCCGATAAAAAACAAGCGTTGTGGTGAGCGAAGACCGAAGGCCGCCGCCGTCACCACGACACCGCCGCCCTTGCTCACGCCACCTCTACGGCCACCGACGCCTCTACAACCCTAATGGCATCTTCAGGTTCGGGTATGTAAATCCGCTTCCGCTCTAAAGATTAGACTACGTGTTCTTCACTGAGCTAGGGTTAATGTCATCTAGATCATGTTTAGCCTTAGTCTAATGCCCACAGAGAGTGGCATCCTACGTAAGCTAGCGGACCGTCCCAGCGGCCGCGCGCCGCCGTTCTAGCCATATCTCCCACCATCCCAACGTCGACGCCACGCAAACCTGCGCAACCTGCAAACCATATGCCGACGAACGTATGTGCGCACCTATGTCGAACCACAAGATCGGCCATGCAGCGCTGAACCTTTGCAATCTCAATCGATCGGGCACGCGGGCGGTACGCCGTGCATGATGCGCGCGTATGTGTTCAGGCGCTGCGAAGAAGTGGTGGCGGTGGGACAGGGAGGGGCTAGCGGCGCGCGATCGGTATGGTTTTGGAAGAAGAGATGGATCGATCGAGCTCGCCTGCGTACGTCCACGTCGAACTCGCCATCCGGCCCGGTGGCGGGATGACCGAGACGCGGGGCACTCGGCAAGGCTAAATCGATGTATTTCTCGATCGACACGTACGCGTGTCGTCCCGCGATGCACCAAGGAAGCACGACAAATGCACTCGGCCAGGTCCGAATAAGTTGGCAAATTACAAATGCAGCCTCACAGAAAAGATCGAGTGGAATATGTCGTCCGTTTTATGACAGAGCTATTGAATATATGACAGAGAAAAGTGCATGTGAGTATGTAACAACCGTTACATCAACGGTGTGACATACAATTACGAAATTACCACATGTAAACAACTGACGACGTAATTTGTTAAGAAACCGGGCCCAGGCTAGCAGTCCTGGTCCAAAGTGGGCTCTTCATCGAAACCCTAGCAGGGTTTGTAGCCTATAAATAGAGGGTACTAGTCATTGTAAGAGGTTGATCGCTTGATGAAAGAATAAAGAGAAGCAAGAAGTCCTCCTACATATGTGTGTTCAACCTATTATTTTGTTCTTGTGTTTTTGTATTGTTTTTACGATTCTGAGTCTGTCTACGAAATAATCGCTCCTTCAGCGTAATTAACCCCATTAGCAACTACCAAGATTCCGGCAAGAACGAGCAAGCGGCCAACACGGGAGTCATGCGTGATCTCTTTTCCATTGTCGGCGAGAATCAATAGTGGATGGTGGATCTGGATGGCGTTGGTAAGATTAGATACTCCTCTCGGGAGAAAGAACGGAGACCGTCCGTTCACCCCAGCCGTTCACGCGGGCCCCAGCCACGCGTACGCTGTCGGGGCGCTCGGATGTGGGGGCTGACGCGGCCAACACTCACCGCGCCCGCACCTCCCCCAACACGGAATCGGTTCGCCGCATCTCATAGCGTACGTACGTGTGTCTCCTCGCGCTTACCAAGTCACAGTGAGACACATACGCGCACTATTCTCGCTGCATCTTACTATCTCTCTGTTTTTCGCTCGGCGGTATAGAATCCGATGCCGTAAAAAATTGTAAGGTTTGATCATAATTAGTTTAAAAGCATTTATATTGATTATGTTAAAAATATATCATTAGATTTATCGTTAAAAATACTTTCACAATATTATAATTTTATTAATACATCTTAATATAAAATTATAAAAATAAATGTTAAAGTTGTATCTCGAAGATCCTAAAAATAAAAAACTTTAAGTAAACAAGAAGAGGGGAGTAGCCAATGAGGGCATCTTCAATAGTATCGTATCTAATTTTATTATATCAACTCCATATCACCGAAAGACAGATTTAGAGATAACACCTCCAATAAACTGTTTCTAGCAAATTATCTCTAACATTCATACCAAACTTATAATATTCTCACTCCTTCACCCCTCTCTCGTATGCACTTGTTACTTTGTCTTGGTTCGTATGTAGAGATGATTGTTTGAAAAAGAGACGACTTCTTTTCTCTCTCATACTTCTCTCTTCTATTTAGAATTTTACTAACACGAAAGAGCTAACCGACAGCCAACAAGACGCGGTTGGAGATAGCCCGAGAGGACTAGGTGCATCTGATAACGTACGGTCTCCGTGCGCTTACCGAGTCACCGTGTGACACAACACAAAAGTAACTTATACTTGTGTTCTCATGAATTCTTCTTGATCTTTCCTCTCTCTTTTTTTCACCGGCTTGTAACATCATTCTTTCCGAGAAAGAAGTGAATTTTTCCACTCGATCTTCACATGGTATGTTGGACACAATTTCCCCTTCCGTGACCTGTTACGGACGGACGACCTCTTTCAGCAAGTAAACTCTTGTTTCTTTCACTGTTCGAGATAGGGAATCGATCGTGCACCAGCTAGGACGCTTCTTTATCTGGTGGATAAGTTCGGCACGATCGGTACATGACCGAACAACCAGATCCCATTTCCACTGTGTAGCTAGCTAATCTCCTAGACCCAGGCAAGCAGAGAGTGTTATTGGCTGGCTAAGGACAAAGGTCGATGTCACTCTTTGAGGCTGAGGCCTGAAGAGGGGATGGGGACAGACACAAGAATCCGTCGTACCATGCCCCCTTATCCAAACCGTAGAATGTGGATTGCTTGATATCTCCAACCAGATGGAAGATATGTCACGTCTGAGTTGTGGCCAGTCGAAAGCTTGCACGAACGTTACATAGTTTTGAAGAATAAAATTTCACATGAGGAGGATTAATAATGCGTGAGTACCTGTAAGTTTTATGTACCATCCGATTTTTCCTGATATTTCAGAAATTGGAGGAAAATTATATAATGAATTTCCCCTCGTCTCGCAGCTAACTTTTTAGCAAGCAATAATTATGGAATCATAAAAGTAATAAAAGTGGACAAAAAAAAAAATACTCCTCGATGCTATAGTTACCTTACGATTTCCTCAAAAACAACTCTTGCCTCTTGAACTTAGTGCTTGAATCTTCACGGGGTTATTGTAAATTTGAAGCCAGAGCTCAGATGCCACATAGAAGTGCAAAAGCCAATTCATGATAAGATTCTGTTTGGAGCGCAGGAATTTCGCACAAATTTCACAGGAATCAGTACAATTTCTCTAAAATTCCAACGAAAATCCTCCGTTTCAAACAGGGACGAAAGATGATATACAAAACCACGATCCATCATTGTGGGTCTTCGATACCGGCTCCCAAGAGAGAATCCAAAACAACATGTTTTCCCCATCTTCACAACGTTGGATTCTTAAAGCAAACAAAAGGTGAGCACTTTGGATGTGTGGGCTGAGGAATCTCTTATTTTCATGCCACCACCTCAAAGAAGGCAGGCAGGTGATAGGACAGGAAAGGTCCCCAGAGCTACAGAATATGGACTGCCCAAAAGAGAGCATTATTAGTGCTGAATGGGATTCCTTGATTGGCTAAGTGCTCTCTACTTCTCTCCCCAATTGCATGAATAGCATTTGATGCCTTTAGTGTGATTGCTACCTTGCCGACTAGCTTGGCCCCTTCCTTTGCTAATTCTGCAGGCTTCTCACCTACACAAGGCCTCTCTGAATTTTTACATTTTTACTCATAGGTGAGTGAGACCCTGGGAATGTTTCATCACGATTCAGAAGGGATCCAAGAACCCCATGGAATGGAGGTTGCAAAGGAGAAGTTGCGCTCTTAATCCTACCCGAAACCAGCGCTTACGTAAAACGGCTCATCGTCGCCTCGAGAAGGCAAAGGAATCTACTAGAACAACATGCCAACATGGCCCTTTACTAATCCTCTCTACGTCTTCCATGACAGCTTGATCCTAACGTCCACACACGTATCCCGGTATCCAAGAGAGAAATCAATGCGTTTCTCTAACCATTTTTTAGTAGTAGTATTTGCTTGGCCGGCTTGCGTGGTTTGCTCAGATGCAGGAAACCTCTGACAGTCTGACCTGCATTGTCAACGGATGGAGTAGCTGGTCTCAACGTAAGGTTCTTCGCAATGGCATTACATTATCACAGACATTCAGAATCTTGAGAATATATCCACAAGATTCGCCAGCAAATGATGGAAGATAAGCAGGAGTTAACATATACAAAGCCCGGTCCTTCGACAAAGTACATATACAAAGCCCGGTCCTTTGACAAAGTACTTGTACACATTGTTCTTGATCTAAAAGATATACACATTCTTATACAAATAGGAATAAAAGCATAGTAGTTGAAAATCCATAGCTACTGCTATAACAAAGAGTTTACTTCTACAATCACTACTTCTAGTTTGTACAAGATATGTTCATATTTCTTTCTAGTACATTATATGCTTCTTTTCATGAGATCTACTAGCATGTCCCTTGAACATAAAAAAGTGTTTGACCGTTTTTTTTTCGTCACATGGAGAACAGAGATCAAGCAAGTACACAGGCACTGCACTAGAGAGAACTCGTAATGCAATGAGGGCCGATAAAACTGGCATCATAAAAGTCTTGCTTGGCCAGTTGCCAGTTTGAAGCCTTTTTTTCCTCTTTTATTAAAAAAAGGTTTGACTTTTGCACTAGTTGAGCATAGCAAGCCGGCAAACGCCATCAAATCTCCACGGCGCACACCGCACCAACACATCGATCGAGCTGCGCTTTATCCTTATCTATCTGCTTAAAGATGTTTGCTTTGACCTCCCCTCCTTCCTGTCTGGTCCCAGGTTTTTCTCTCCTCTTTTGCACTAGCTGGCGCAAACCCACCGAGAAAAAGGCACCAACATGAATTTAGTCCATTGACACACACTCTCTCTCTCTCTCTCATACACGTTGTCAAAATATGCTTCGTATTCAGTTAGGTCCATTCGGAACGCCGGATTTTATAGTCATCTACCTACCTACCTTTCTATCTAATCTGGAATGACAACATATCTCATGTATATAGGGATTTTGGTGGACATGTAGACATAACATATCTAGGCCGTCCAACACGAAATCGGCGGTTGAGATCAAGTGAGCCAAATCCCATCTCTCACTTAACACACTTTTGCGAATGACAACGAGCACGTATAACATCATGCATGTGTACATACCTACATGCATTTGTATAAATAGGAGCACAAACGCACAAAAGCAGTGGAACAAAGGACTCGGAGTAGGAATGACGCAACAATAGGGAATAGGCTTAGGGTCACCAGAGAGAGCGAGACGGGTGTCCCCAACAGGGATCAACAACAATTGCACGTGTACACGTGTTTGATGTTGTAACGGTCAACATTAATCAATAATTGAAAAGAAGTAGAAGATAACTATATAGTAAAGTATTGCATGGAAAAGGCTATATGGTAAAGTATTGTATTGAAAAGAGTAGCAGCTAAGAGGGATCAACTGAGAATTGGACTTGTTGTTGGAGGTTAAAGAAGAAAAGTTGTGGCGGCGAGAAGAGCTAGAAGACGAACGGTCCAGTGGGGTAGCCGATGTCTGAGGAAAGATTTTAAGGTAGATCGTCCATGGTGCATCGGTATGTGCGTGAGCAAGGTACTCTAATATCATGTAAATTGTAAACTAATAAGTCAATTTATCGCGCACATAATCAACGTATTGCTTAAGAGTTGAGATTAAATAGAGATACATGTACATGCATATATTTTGAAAAAAAAGAAGTAAATAATGGAAAAAGAATAGGGGCATGCAACTACATGATCCATGCAAGATGGAGAGTGATTATGTTTCTAAAAAAAACCCCAACAACTTATTATGATCAATAATTTTCTTCCATTAAAGCTCGTATTTCAACCATGCTCATCAAATTGTATTTTTCTTCAAGCTTCTATTGTCATTTACAATGTTTATGATGTCTTAAAAATCTAAATAGTCTATAAGATATGTAAAATATATTATCAAACATCTAAATCATATTATTTGATACTATAAACTTTGAAATAAATATAGCCACATAAATATGCCGGACATCTGCTAGTTTTGAAGTATTTGAGAAGCACATCATATGTACACTGTTTCTATATCAGTCTTCGTTATGAACGAACAGAAAAGATCCTCCGGCAAGAAGATTTGCCGAGCAGAAACTTTGAGAATCTATAAATATTTGAGGCTGTGGTTAACTTAGTTTCCCCGGGAAAAGCCAGCGGTCGAGCAAATCGGGGGCCATCTGCGCGACAGGGACAGGTGCACGGATCACACGGCACTCGGCACCAATCTTTGGCGATCTCTTCACCAGATCTTTCTTTTTCCCCCCGCAAATGTGATTCACGCTCGGCTCGGTTGGTTGGAATCTGGCCCCAATCTTTAGCGATATGGACGCCAACTAGAATCCGTGCGCTCCCTACAGCGACTCGGCCGAGACGTCGCGACTCGCGATGCTCCACTGCCTTGCTCCTCGCATTCTCAAGTAGAGGTATCAATTTTTACATAACAAACTTGTCGCTGCTCACTAGCAAACATGCTGGGACTGCTGCGATTTGACAGCTGGACAGTTGACACTATCTTCAGTTTTTATTCTCACTATGAATAATCATTTTTATTATTCTCCGAAGAAATCGTAGCACCGATTGATAGATAAATCTGAATGACCTCGCAAAAAAAAGATGATTCTGAATGAATTGAAAAATATAGAGAAATCATGGAAATTTTGTTTTGCAATGAATCATTGGGCATGGCTATACGCTCGCACAAAGGGCACGAGGATGCTTCAGTTCCATCCAGGGACCCCTACTTCACATGGACGGATCCCTGCAACCACCACCTGACGGCGACAATGACCGAAGACGACAATGCACAACGCCACAATCCAACAGCTAAATCAGAGTCGACTCCGACCTGATCGGATTCACATATTGTGCTTGTGCATCAGTGCATCCCTTGACCGGAAATTCCCAGATTCTGATCACACTCGCAAGGATGAAGCAATAACGCCCAAACACAAAGGCAAAACGCAGCACTTGCTGTAGCATTAATCATGCAATCTATTATTCCACAAGATACACAGCTGCAACTTAGGTGAAGGCGACCCACACACCTGTGGGCTGTGGCCTTTCCCCCCCACACGAATGGAGAAACAACAGCCTATAGTACAACAACAGTGCAAAGAAACAGCAAAAGCGGTTGCATTACTGCTGCAAACTTGATCCATATCACGAGCTCAAAAAAGTGGAAGATTCACTGCAAAGTGGAAACCACAATTCACAACCTCTGCAATCTTTCCGGCGCCATAAGAACTAAAGTCAATTGAGACAACCAACCTTATCCTCACCCCACAGCATAATATGAAGGGCCATATCTCAGCAAGAATGCACAAAAAAGGCCATAACGCATAATTTTATGTCCCTACATTTTTTTGGAGAGCGAATTGATAGTCAACAGTTGCAAACTTCGTTAGACATTGAGGAACCTACTATTGATAACGGGAGAAAGTGCCAACACAATTCCCATAAGTTAAAATTCCACATTTCTCACATAGCTCCTAAACTGTTACATGATTACACATTCTGCGAAACAAAATCACCCATCCTTTTGGGTTCGGCAGATCTGGATGGTGCAGGTCACTACTTTGCCTTGGTAAAATGGGGAGCAAGCAGCTTCGAAACTGTGAAGCCAGTGAATGATTCAACTTGTAATAGATCCTTCAGCTTCTCATCACAGATTATTTTCCTCCGGTCAGAAGGATCCTTCCACCACAATAATAAAAGAGGAAAGCAAATAAGTTTGATGTAGCAGATTTGCTAATTAAAGGGGATCAGTACAAGACAGGAAAAAGGGTAGTACTAAACATTAGTTCTGCTCTTCCTTTCTATTCCATATGATCAATTTCAATATTTGTACACTCCCGAGAATTAACAGGTGCATGCGAATACATGAAACAAATGCCTGAGTTTTCTTAATGGAAGAAGTGTGTATTCTAGGGCCGGCAATGTACACAATAACTTTTTTGCAGTACATGTGTACAACACTTGGTTGGATGGTGTAGATCAAGGGTAGTTGGTGTAGATCATGGGTATGATTGGGTGTTGAGAGTCATCAAAGGTTGAGATCATTTTGTAGTATGTATGTACTACAAATTTTGTGGTGTTCAGTATTTTCCTTGATCGAAAGAGGTGATGAAAATATGTATGAAACTACATAACCATAATAATAATTTGGTTAGAAAAGCTATCTCTTGATTGAAAGTCTATATTCTTGAGGCAGGTTAATTCTGGCAACTAGTAACTGTGAAATAGTGACAACTACAGCACCCTAATCAACAACAACAAAGCCTTTGGTCCTAAATAAATTGGGGTAAGCTAGGAATGAAACCTTCTCAAGGTTAAAGAGACGAGAGCCTTGCAAAAAAAAAAAAAAAAAAATGAAAAAAAAACCTACAAGACTAAAACCCTAAGCCATACATCCTGTCATCTGAACCGAGAGCCTAAATCACAACCCCTAAATCTTCTTATAGTTCCGGTACGTGGATCGCTAACTTCCATACGCTCCTATCCAAAGCTAATTCTTTAGCTACATTTCAATCCCTCAAATCTCTTTTAGCCGCTTCCTTCCACGTTAGTCTTGATCGACTCCTGCATCATCTTACGTTTTCAATACGTCTTAAAATTCCACTACATACCGGTTCCTCAGAAAGCCTCCGTTAGAGATGTCAAAATCATCTCAAGCGATGTTGGACAGCACCATAATGATTTGGCTATTTGAAAAAGCACATGGCAGATCTAAAGAGGGCAACATTTCTGTAGTTTAGGCCAACCATACATTGCAGTTATCCGAGTTTGTACACTATTTCATAGGATGTGTTATTAGGCCTGAGACTGTAGGAGTAGGATAGCATTGCAGTTAACCATATAATGGTATATATCTCAGATTGTCAGGTAAACTTGGACATCGACTGAGGCAGCTTGTAAGCATTGCCATGTGAATAAGAATACAGTAGAATCTATATGGTACTCGTAAGTGATCCAGATGATAGTCAATCCAGACCAGGGTAATAAGGCGTTATATGCTTGTGTAGTACCAAACAATTGTTAGCCTTAGCAGGGCAATGTCATTCATTACATAACAAAATTTCTTCAGCTCGTATGCTACTGACCATCGTATGATCGCGATGAGTCCAAACGTTATAGTTATACGCTAGATGACCTTTATATAGCAGTTATTACAAATAAAAACTCCAAGACAATTATAATTTATAACTACATAACACATGGGTACAATACAAACACAGTAGATCTAGATCGTATGCACATTCAAACATGGAAATAAGCCTTAAGATGTGTAACAAAATTTCCTGCGTGCACAACTACAGGTGCCATTCTATCAATAAGTAATTAAGGCACTAAGCATTTCAAATTGATATTATAACCAACAGTAATGCAGTTCCATGGAAGGAATATTTACCTGCAAGTTATTCTCTTTTATATAGTCCCACATCCTCTTCACAACATCAGATCGTGATAACATACTCTCACCAGTGCCGATGAATTTTACTAAATCATCCGAAAGTTGAAGGGGCACAAGAAAACCAGATCCAGACCCAGAAGAGCCACTTTTTTGCTTCTTTACTGAAAAGGGCATTTTAGCAACAGCCATATTAGAACGGTAACACATGGTTGTAGGAAGATAAGTAAATATTTCAAACCTTCATTTCTGACTCTCTTTTGAGGCTTCTCTTTGGGTGTTGATCTCTCAGGGGAGACAGGACCTGACAAATCATAGATAAATAAGTACTTTGGAGCTAGATTTGGTGGAGTGATTAACTAGAGATAGGTTAGTCATAACAATCAGCAAGGAGTCTAATTATGAGGCATGGAACCAGCTCCATCATTTACTCTTGTTCAAACATGTTAAATGTAAGAGGGCCTAACCTAGGTAATAAGCACAAGCTGGTTAAGAAATAAGCTAACATTTAAGTTTGTATAACAAGTTTCCAATGAACAGACAGACATACATGCCAAAATAAACTACAGTTAGGGCATGAGTATGCGACTATCAATGGATACATTCTTGTATGCCAGATGATACCTTATACCAAATTACTAATAAGTGACAACATAAGCCAAATAATAGAACCTAAAACAAGTAAACAGGATAAGTCATTCAGTCTTTCTTGAACTTAGTATGTTTGACCAAGCTAGTAGCTAAGGAAATTGGTGTGCCATAGCTAAGCGACAAATTTCACATGGATACAAAGTAGCAAAGATGTGTAGATCATATGCACACACTAAACAAGCTGTACAGAACTCCCCCATGTGGTCCCATCACAAAACGTTCAACACAAAGTAAGGCAGCAAAAGATGCCTAGGAGAAACACTTAGGTCGCAGTGAGCATTACAGTGAATATGATTATTTATTGCCAGGCATGTAAAACAGTTCCTTTCTCTAGGGCACCTACCCACTCGGAGCGCTCTACGCACTGGAACTCAAGAGTCTATGATTTTTTTTTTAATGTTAATCTGAACTGAGATGAAAAGGCATGCCAGCAGCTCTAATGCTCTTACGAATCACAGCGACAACAGGAATGGTATTATAAGAAAGATGCAAAAGATACCTGGCCTTCCGTCTTACTACCACTACAATTTCTGAAAGCTACCGTAAACGTAATCTTCTCACAAAAACTAAGCAAAAAAAAACGGGGGGGCATAAATAAAAAGTTCAACTGACCTATTGGCATAAGCCACAAGCGCCCAAAGGACATTTTCCGGATGATATGTAAGGCCTCTTAAAGAAACTGAGTTTTTGAAGGTTGTAACATATATTTTGACAACTATTTTCTGACAGAGTGGCTTATTGAAGAAGCATAAGCTAGGTCAAGCCCAAAACTCAACTTCAATTAATAAAATTCAGCTTTATTTACATCTATTCGGTGTTAATATTCCATTCCTTGTCCGATGTTTTTTTCCTAATTTTCTTACTGAAATTTTCTTTGTTCACTGTCTTTCACCATTCCACAACAAGAAACTCTCTTAGCTCCATGCTTGGAGGGCAACAGTCTTGCTACAGCACTGACTTGCAATTTTATGCTCTAGTGCAGTCAGCAGTGATCAAAACATTTTTGTGGGTACAACATATAAAAATACATCAAAACAGCAACAACCTAATGGAGAGTTACATTTAACACCCAACGGCAAACACTATGGTTTTTTTTCAGTTTGAGTTAGCACGCATATCTTTTTTGTAGCAGACAAGGCGCCACCACATGAAGGAAATATACTGAACATTATGCAGTTACAAGAAGTCCAACCACATTGTGCACGCACGTTTGTGTGTGTGTGTGTGTGTGTGTGAGAGAGAGAGAGAGAGAGAGAGAGAGACCCTCAGAATTCAATGGCCAGATATGCTTGGTCAAAGCTTTATTCATTTGGAACATATCGATGGAATTGACATTGAAGATTTTCTTCAATCTGTCATCACATAAAATCTTCCTCTTATTGTTTTGGTCTTGCAAATTATTTTCTCGGATATATGCCCAAAGCTTCTTTACAACCTGAAAGTGCATAAGCACAACATGAAAGAAGACAAGACAAACTTCATGATACATTCTTTTTGTGATCAACTAGTCTATCATTCATGAATGATTTAGAAATGACCGTATTTAGGAACGTGGTGTTACCTCTGTCCTGGCTAACTCAGAGGCACCAACAAACTCTTGAAGTGTCAGCGAAAGGCTGCATAATTTGGTAAAGCCACCACCCCTTCTCTTCCCATCATTATTAGCTTTATCAGATCTACCAACATTGATAAAATAATAAGCCTGTTGAGTATGATGTGACCATTCAGAAAGAACAAGCGTTATCAATAAGAGAAGTTGTGCATACGGTAACAGAGCTATTAAACCTGTTCAATAGCTCAAACATGCCTCAACAAACATATGCATAAATGTGTTGTTTGCTGCTCAATCTCATGAGTCACGCAGGACTACAGTTTCAAGTAACTACAAGCACGACAGAAAGGATAATAGCATATGCTAACTGTCAGCGACACTTTCAGAAAGAAAGGCCCAAGAACAGTTCCTCTATAACAAACCCAATAGTATTAGAACTACACAAATCTGCCAGGGAGAAATAGTACAAAGTGATTACAGCTATCATCTTCCCACATATATAAGCACCGCTGCACCATTATTCCATTATTGTCTCGAGTTGTCCACGATATTTCATTCTAATTGATAACTAAACTACCGAACCTGAGTGTAGCCTTTAATTTATCGTAGCAAAACCATGTTCTCACAGGAACCAAAGTGAATGCTCCATAACTCTTTAACATCTTTCCAGACATCCAAGAATGTGAGCAACAACACAATCCAATAAACTAATTTTCACTTATTGAATTATTGTCAAAGCACTGAAATAGGACATAGAAATACCCAACTTACTAACCCAAAACTTGAGCAGTAATACACCCTGACTATTCTAAAACAAAATATAACCAACAATCAGGAAAAAGAAAAGTACATTAAAAGTTAAACCCCCCAAATGTACAGCACTTAATGCATCCAAGAATTTTCCTCTACCTACACAAATGTAAGTGGCATATTCACCACCGCATCTGATCAACAGAGTACCAAATATAGAACATGCAGACACATGATAACAGAATCACTAATAATTGGGTATTTGGGTTGCTGGACAAGCTACACTATCGAGTACACAAATATGTTGATTTTCCACACGTTTAGATGTTAGACTGGTAGCATATGGTTCATATCCTAATCAGAGCGCAAAAGGAGCATGCAACCACAATATCACCAAACCATTCAAATGCAAATGAAAAACCTGCATCGTCAAGACCTTCTAGGGGAGAATACATTACCAAGTGCACCTATGCAGCTAATTTTATAGGGATGTCTCTGACTTCCTCAGAGGGTGCAGTGCTGAGGAGTAAAATCACCGCAACAGCATCTCCACTGATTGGGGATATTATGCTAGCAATTAGCAACTAACAAGCCTAGAATATTCACTAAATTTTAGCACAAATAAGCATCATAACCTCCAGTGCATGAAACATCAAAACCCCATGAAAAGTGAGAAGTGCAATGATAATTACAGCAGAATATTGTATTATCATCACCAAAAGTTGCAGCTAATTGCCTTACAAGACCCACGGATACATCCACCTTCCACAAATCTAAGCATTAGAACATCCTAACTACATCATGCAACCTCAAAACCACCAAAATACAACAAATGCATCCACCGAATGTTCCATGCTCACAACAATTGGACAAAACTAAGCCACCTAAAGTACAAAAACTAACATCCTTCCCAAACTATAACAATAACAAGCACACAAAAACTAGTAAACAGTGACCACATCAAGAAGAGGAGAAACCACCAATGAAACCAGGAAAAGCAGCAAAATCAGCATGATATCACCAAAAGATACTTGAGAAAATTACGCTAAAAACATCACAAACGAACCAACTCCGTGCAAGTGTAAACAAGCAACACCAAATGCAAGCAAAACCTTACCAACACCTCACTAATTGGTCCAAAATCACACCACCAGGATGAACCAGCCGTCATTTTCCCCACGACATATCAGCTTCACAGTAATAACCTAAACACCGCAAGGGATGCGACCCCAGAACCCTCCAAGAAAGAGGAACGCGGAGCGAAATCCTCAAATCCCCACTACTGTTCGTGTAAAAAAATCACATGCCAAATGCACAGACTCGCTACATTTCCTGACAAATCGACGAAACAACGCATCCAAAGAACTCTAGAGGAAGCAGAAAATGCAGCGAGAGATAAGTAGAGCAAAAGCCCCTCACCGCCGCTTCTTCCGGCCGCTGCTACTATCCCCATCCTCTTCGTCCTCGTCTTCCTCTTCCTCTTCCTCATCCACCTCGCCCACCTCCACCTCCTCCTCCCCGCCACTACCCTCTCCTCCCCCCGCCTCCGCCCCCTCCTCCGTATCCTCCTCCTTGGGGACCGCCGCCTCCTCCGGCTCGGCCTTGGCGGCTACCTCGGAGAGGAAGAGGTCGACCTGCTCGCGGATGAAGAGCTTCTTGTGGGAGAGGTCGACGCCGAAGTCCTCCTCGAGGCGGCGGCGCAGGGCGGCGGTGGTCGTGGTGGTGAGGTCCGACTCCCGCAGCACCTCCCGCAGCCGCTCTACCAGTTCCGAGTCCGACGCCATCGCCGCCCGGTCGGTTTGGGTCCTCGCCTCTGGGGGAGCGTGGCCGTGGCGCACGGGTGGGGGCGTGGGGCGGAGGGGTTCACTACTTCGCTTGGTTTGGTTTGGTTAGCTTGGGCTGAAACGTGGTTTTTCTGGGGGCGTCTGGCCCAAATAAACCGTCATGTCATATCACATGTGTTTAAGAGGTGTTTGCCTTCTTTTTTTTCTTCCTTCCTTCCTTTTGCCATTGTGATGCTGTGATATTGTGTGAAAGATTTGTCATTGTAATATCGTGATAGTGTGTGAAAATTATTGGTGCTTGACTGTCTATCTAGTGCAAAGGTGACGCGGCAAGTGATTTCTATCCGTTGGGTTCGCAATCTAGGTTATGAATAACTCATCTGTCGAATTATTCATTTTCAATCGAGTTTCATGTGAGGCTTTCTTTTTCTCTTGGATAATGCTATGTCTCGGTTGTCCGGACGCATCGGGCGCCTTTAAGCACAGTAGCCCCACTCTCTTCCCAACCACATAATTAGATAACCTTGTTCATTCATTGCCGTATGAGAGCATCTCTTCTGCTCTTCATGTGTCGCTCTTTCATTTCGTCTTCCCTTCCCGGTGAAGCAACTCTGGTGAGCCCTAACCTCGCCAATACACGTCCCCACATGGTCTGCTCTCTCTCTCTCTCTCTCTCTCTCTCTCTCTCCACCTAGCGGTCTTCCTCCTCACCGCAGCCGACGCCACAGCACACGCGGTTAGCTCGGCCGCTGCCGCTAACTTCGTGTGTCGCTCCACGCGCTATTGGAGCGTCAGCAAGCGGAGCCTCATGCCATAGGCCCCCACTGCCTCGGGCAGGCTACCCTCACCGTCAGCGTCGACCGCACGTGCTCCTGTTCCGCCTACCTCGGCTCGCCTCCCGCTCCCAGGGGGCTCCAGCGGTGCCATCAAGGACTGCACCGAGACGTTGCACGACACTGAGGAGCTCGCCTGCTCCCCTCCTCGCACAATTGGTTTGTTGCGAGCATTTCTCAAATTGTTGCAACACCCTTTTTCAATTGTTGCATGCAATGTTTCATTTTTGTTGTAATCTGTCTTCTTAAATGTTGTAAAAAGAGAGTTTTTTTACAATTGGGATTTCATTTGTTGTGCAAAAATATTGTTTTTGTTGTGGAGTGGCTAGCTTGTTGGCCTTGTTGCCACCGTTTTACGCTAGAGGTTGTTGCCACCAGAGGGTTTTTGTTGCACCTTGATGTTAATTTGTTGCAAGTATTTCCCTCAATTGTTGCATAAACATTCCTAAAATATTGTGGTGGTTGTAGCAAAGTAAATTTCTTTTGTTCCAGATTTTTGTTGTAGCCCATCTTTGTCATCTTCACATGGGAACGAGATCACAAATTTCAAGTGAACTTTGTTGATAGATTGTGATTTTCCCCTTTCTAAGATCAAAACCTTTTTTTGTTGCAAATGTTGAACTAAATTGTTTCACACATTGTTCCAAGATATTGCACCGGAGCGTATGATGGCAAGCCTCCTATCGGACATCCGGACGCTAGTCCTTCCCTTTTCTCTTTACCTTGTTAATGCTATTATGATAATCCATGTGTTGTGAAAAAGTATACCGTAAGTAACCACTATGGTGACTTTTTATGCAAGACTTGATGCACGTCAAATAGCAATCCGATAGGCAACAAGACTAGCCCACACTGCAATAATGCATCTGATTGCAAGACGCTTAAGCTTAACGATGAGGCTAAGCACGGACGTGAAGCTTCGAAGGATAACCTAGTGATTACAAGACACCAACACACTAGCAAATAAATCATCAGGTGGAATACAAAAGTAAGCTAGTAACATAGGTTTATACAAATACATCAGAGAGAATGAGGAGAGAACTAACTACCGAGTCCGAGAGGTCAGGGGTAACATATGATGATACGATTCACCGAAATCAATGGTAGGCAAAGCACTGAAACCAATTGCTTGGTTTTTGGTTTAATCAAACTCCAAACAAGTAGTATACAAGCGAGTAGTACCCAAGTGTTGGTTACCGAGATAGCTAAATCTGTTGAAATATAATGCTAATTAACTAGTTTACTAACATAATCAAACATAGTAAACAATAAAATTAAAGTTTCTCAGCTTTGCAAGTAGTACTAAAGCTATAAAAAAACAAACTCCCTACCCACACAAAGGAATTCCCAACAGGTTGTCATGCAATATGCCCTATTGCCATCCCTATTTGAGGTACAAGAGGGAAGTGACTAAACTATTTTATGTTAGTTTGTACAATAGTAAGCAATTACTCGGTGTGCACTTGATCTCCACATGCTGAAAGTTTCAACATTGCTATAAATTGTTCACAATCTTGTGCTTTGTAAGTACATTTTTCCATATGTTTTTAACATATGATGACTAGAAGAGCCACAATTAGTACTTTGTGTAAAATTTACCGGAACAAAGGAATTTGCCCACCCCACACACACCTAAACTATAGCCGAGCTTTAGTATTTATATTGCACTTGCTGGATGAGCTACAGGACTCGGTCACACCAGAATACAGAGTGGGCGTCTGATAAGCAAGATCGTATAAAGAGTTGTTAGCGAGAATATCGCCGCATGACAGCTGAACGTGTAAACCTACAGAATCGGTCTAACTAGCGACAAATATGCAAACTTTGTATAGAAAATACAAAATACAAAACAACTATTCTAACACCCTCCTCAATCTCAACCTACCTGAATCAGATTGAGATTGCTCTTCAGTGTTGAGAATTGTCTTCTTCCAAGTGGCTTGGTCAGTATATCTGCAACTTGATCTTGCGAAGATATCAATCAAATTTCCAGAAGCATGTGAACCACTCGTTCGCGAATGAAAAGATAGTCTACCTCAATGTGTTTTGTCCTTGCATGAAACAGAGGGTTGGTAGCAAGATATGCGTGTAACATCCCAATTTTCTGGAGTTTTTAAAAATTTCAAAATAAAAATAACCATTTGGTTTTGTTGAAATTCTAAAGCTTAACTTGAGATTTTGGAAGTTAAAAGCAATTTAATATGAATTAATCAAACTTCAACTAATTCAAAACTTGGTTTGTCTTGAGTTTGTTGGAGTTCTCTGGTTTTTGGACACCCTTTTCTCTGTTTGTCCCGATCTCCCGTCAGTCGTTCCTTTCCCCGTACGACCCCCCTCTTGGTCACGATCTCCTCTTGGTCACGAACCCCCCTTGGTCACGACCTCCTCGCAGTCACGACCACCCTCGCGAGACCTCCTCCCTCAGGACCTCCCTCCAGGACCTCCTCTTGGTCACGACCACCCTCTTGGTCATGACCACCCTTTGGTTTCGACCACCCCCTTGGTCACGACCACCCTCCTTGTTTCGACCGGCCCTGCCTGTCAGCCCCCGTGCTCACCTTCTTCATCCCATTGCGTCATGGCTATCGTGAAAGTCCTCGCGCATTAAATGTCGTGGTTTCGCATTAAATGGTGTCGCCTCTCCCTGGCCACCTCCGCCTCCGGCGCGAATCCCACCCCTTTTTCCCTCAGCGACGTGCGCATTAAATTCCTTGACTTCTGTCACGCTCGTCTCCTCGTTGTCCCCTCCCTCACTCCGCCGCACCCCGTGCGCTCACCTGCTCCCCTGCCTGCCCTGTCCCGTCGCCATGCGCGTCGCCAGTACTCCTACCCCATCTTATCCTTGAGTAGCTTTCTGCGCATGCATGTTCTGTGCTCTGTCCCATCGCCCACCATACCTTGACCCCTGCGCACCTCCGAGTCTCTCAGCGACTCTCCTCATCTCCTCCAGGCTATAAAAACCTGAGCAGCCCTCTTCCATATCCTTTCCATACCCAACTCTCCTTCACTTGGTTTTTTGTTGCAGTGGTTTACCCGACGCCGCCGCACACCTCCTCTCGGTCCTCGCCACACCAGTGCAGCCCCCTCTTCTAATCGCGTCTTTTGTGTTCCAGAGTTCCTTAAAGAAACCCCCCTCACTCTGGTTCAGTTATGTTTCGCAGGAGCCGCCATTTTTCCGCTTCTCCTCTAGTCCCGGCTGGCCCCCTTCATCGCCGTCCACCTTCATCTTCGACTATGAGCTTCCATGCCATCCCCAACCTCCTTGCCGTCGTTGAGTTCACCTCACGACATTCTACGTCGTCCTCCCTCCCTCTTCTCCAAAGCACCACCGGTTCGCCGGAGCTCCGTGCGCGACTGACCGCGTACGCCGTTGCGAATCCCGCTCGCATCCCCTGTCGAACCGTGTGCTGCCTTCAATGACCCCCCGCGCGCTCCCTGCTCTGCCAGTGCATTGCCTTCCTTCTTCTTTTCTTCTTTGAGCAACTTCCTTGTAGGTGCCCACCTGTCATTCCTAGCAGCTCCACTCCCTGGCCATCTCTCCCTCACCTCCGGCTTCGCAAGACCACGATCTACCCAAGGCTTCCCTTGTCTCCACTGGGAGTTCACCAGAGTGCCCGCACCGTCATCGATCACCGTTCACCGTCTCCTCCTCTGGTCACCCTCTCAGTCCTGGTGAGTTTTCCGTGCCCTGTTCTCCTTCTTTCTTCTTTCGATCGCGTCGAGCAGTCGTATCCCTCTTTCTTCTTACGACCACATTGAGTAGTCGTAATCCTCCTACAACCACGTTGAGTAGTCGTATCCTTTCTATGACCACGTTTAGTAGTTGTATCCTTCCTACAACCACGTCAAGTTGTCGTATCCCTCCTACGACCACGTTGTATAGTCGTATCATTCTTACGACCATGTTGAGTAGTTGTATCCTTCTTTCGACCGTGTCGAGCAGTCAAATCCTTCTTTCTTCTTTCATCCGCATCGAGTAGTCGAATTCTTTCTCCCTTCGACCAGCTGAATCTCCTTCTGACTAGGTAGTCGAACCTCCTTTTGACCACCTGTAGTCGAACCTTCTTCTGATGACTCGTTCTCCTTCATTCGAACTCCAATCAGAGTGATTCAAGCTCCTAACTTCGTTTAAATTCAGTACCTTTCTTTTGGTTCCAGCTTGGTTCTCTTTCTGGATTTTATTTAGGTTTGTTGTTTTTATTTGGTTCCTTTCGTGCGTGTAGATTACAGCTTCTCTGAAGAATTCTTGGACCCGGCGATCTCGACCGAAGCATCTCAACTCCTCAACGAAAGTAAGTCGTGGACCTTTGATCATATTGAACCCATTTTATAAAAGTATATTGTTTTATATCAACATGCATAGCTAGTTGTATAAAATTGGTTTTGGGAACTAGCTAAATACCTTCTCGACAGTATGCCTCATTGATAAATTGTAAGCGACATGCTAACATGTACCCTTGGACACCATAGGATGGATAACCTTAGATGGACATTGTTGTAATACCAATATGGGTGCGTATTATGCTTAGTCATGCCTTAGATAAACGATGGTCTCTTGATCTCTTGATTCATTAATGATAAATTTGATTAAAGAAAATATGGAATTGTGGCGGAGCCACTGCTTTTAAAAGATATTGAGCCATGGCAAGGGTTGTCATTTGGCTGGGTTGAACCGAAAATGATTTCATACTCGGGCGAATGATCGTGCAGTAAAGGGGGTGCTATAAGTACATTGGGATATGGTTGCTTCGCCTAAGTAGTCTCTAAGGGCTTAACCTTGTATGTCATTGATCTGGGCCTTACCGTGTAACCACAAGTTCATTTATGGGGTAGACTTGGCCAACTAATTAGCAATATTTTGATTCGATTCTTATGAACCCCGAAGGTCCTGATTTTGGCCTAATCTTTCGATGAGAAGATACGTTTGGTGGTAGTCACTCAACTCTCACAATCCTGGCTATGAACTCGCAAGGCTTGAAACCACGCAATTGTTGAACTGCTCGACAAGTCGTTATCAACCGTGCACAAGTACCCGGTTGACCTGATCACAAAGATCGATTCCTGCATACACCGAAGAAGCACGCAAGAACAAGATTAATAAGCAATCTAAAATTGTGAATATGAAATTGAATGTATTGATAGGTGGGGTTCTGAAGAACAATGTCGTTGTTGATCTCACCGACTAAGAGGATAAAGAATAAAATAGCAAAGCTAAACTTCAATCAACAAAACCCGCGCAATCAAAGGGGATGGTGGCCACTATGTATAGGAGGAAGAGGGAGGGGTGGTGGTACTGTTCATGTGTGAATAGTGCCATGTGAACAGTACCCCCCAAACCCTAGGGGCAACTATATGGGCCACATGGGCTAATGTGGCCAAATCAGCCCATTCATTACATAACCTATGGGCCAATAATTAGTGACGTAACACCATGACATGTAGACATAGCTTGACACGTATGAGTAGAAGCAGTAGATGCATCCAACATATATGTGTAGAGGCAGCTCGGTTCAACTGGAAAATATGGCAGTGCAGTCGCCGAAAGTCCGATCAGGGAAGATGTGGATGTAGTGCAGCGAGTCGAAGCAGTGGATGCATCCTTATGGTTGATGTCCTCATCAAGTTCTATTTTGGTTGGGAACGGCGTAAGAGGGGCCCAAGAAGGTGAATCCTTAGTGAGCAGAACCGAGTCAAAACAGAACTTTGTAAAGGACTTATCACGTGCTCTAGACTGCTCACCTAAGGTAGTGAGCGGTGGTATCGACGGATGCTAAACAAACTAGAGAAGTTGTGTCTTGTGAGTCAAGCAGTACAAGTAGAGTGTAAAACTATTCGAATAGTCGTGTCTCCGGTTATGGACAATGCCTGGTGATTTTACGTAAGGGGTAGATTTTCTCAAAATGTGGTTGTGGTTGGTTACGAGTGGTTTGGGAAGTGAACATGGTATTCACGAGTCGGCTGAAAAGTGAATAGAGTGTTCACAAGTTGTTTTCAAATAACTTGATTACTTATGTATTAATCTTTCAACTTGTGCTTTGCAATATACTTATTGTATTTCCAGTCAATATTGCTTTCTGCAAACTAATCATAAAGCTATTCTTGTCAAGCTCTGTATGAATATTAATTGCATACGTCTCCCCACGGCTTGCTGAATACATTCAAAGTACTCACGACTTTATGCCCTCTGTTTGGTTAGCAGAGGAGGAAGAACCAGGGATCTCAGAGTGCTATGAAGAGGAGTACTACAAAACCATGCGTACTAGGCCGTGTCCTCCACTCGATTGCCTTTGAGCATGTTAGATGGCCTCCACGAGTTGATTCGCTTCTCCGCTGCAAGTTGTACTCTGTTGTCTTTAGCCCTACGTGGCAAACTCTGTAAGCTTTGACCGTAAGGTCCTTTTGCTGTTAAGTAATATAATTCAACTACTTCAATGTTAATCTTGTTGTATGGATATGATTTCACCTATATTGCTACTGTGTAAGCTAGCTACTGATCTTGGGACTAGTTCAGTGTGCAGAGGGTCTCGAGGTTCCATACCTGGGGTCCCGACAATGTGGCTCCAAGATTGTCGCACCATAGATCTGGTGGTCTATGTTGAAACACATTGAGCTCCTTCAATAGTGACTGTAACCAAATAAGTTCAACTGTGCCATTTGCAATGGCCTTGTACTCAGATTCTGTGCTTGAGAGTGCAACTGTTGCTTGCTTCTTTGAACTCCATGAAATCAAGTTTGCACCAAAGTACACTACATGCCCTCCTGTACTTATTCGATCATCAATGCATCAGCCCAATCTGAGTCTAAAACGCACTAAGAAGAGTTGATGTAGACTTGTGAATCTTGATACCATTAGCTAAAGTGGCTTTCAGGTATCTAATAATTTGTTTTATTGTTGTCCAATGAACTGTAGTAGGGCTGTGCAAATACTGACAAACTTTGTTGACATAGTAGGAGATATTGCAGACCACGAACAATACTTCTATACTTTGATGCCTCAGTTGGTGAGAGAGCTTCACCTTCAGACTTTGACAGTCTCTTTGAAGTTGACATCGGAGCAGCAACAATCTTGCACTTCTGCATGTTTGCTTTCTGTAATAAATTTGCTACATAGTTTGACTGTGACAACACCAAACCTTTTACCTCTCTTTTTACTTCAATGCCAAGAAAATAGTGCATATCACCTAAGTCCTTGATGGCAAATTATTTCTGAAGTTGTTCCAAAAAATCATCCGCATCTTGTATTGATGAGCTTGTGATTATAATGTCATCTACATATGTACGCATGTAAATGACATTTCCAACATGATTGTAGATGAACAATGATGTGTGTGTCTTGGATGGCATGAATCCTAATTCTTGAAGCTTTGTGTTGAGTCTTGAATACCAAACCCTTGGAGCCTGTGTGAGATTATACAATGCCTTCATCAATTTGCACACTCCTCTTGGAAATTGTGGATCCTCAAAACCTGATGGTTGCCTCATATATACCTCTTCTTCTAGGATGACATGCAAAAATGCATTGTGGACACCTAGTTGCCTTAAACACCAATCTCTTGACACAACAATGGATAACACAAGCCTAATTGTTGCAAGCTTAACAACTGGACTAAATGTGTCTTCATAGTCCAAACCATAATGTTGCTTAAATCCTTTTGCAACTAATCTAGCTTTGTGTCTGTCTATAGTGCCATCAACTTTTATTTCCAATTTAAAAACCCACTTGCAGTCAATCAAATTGATACCTGATTTTGGCACCACCAGCTTCCAGGTCTTGTTCTTGACTGATGCAATGTATTCTTCTTCCATTGCCTTTTTCCAGGGAGGACCGGCAAGGGCTTCATGATGACTGCTTGGTTCAGAAGGTGGTGCACTGTTCCTAACATCAAATGCACGTCGATCAACTGGATCATAGCAGATAGTACCATCAGTATGCTCCTTGGGCAATCTGATATTGTCCTTCAACCTTGTTCTCATTGGATGATGTTGTGGAGCCACCTCAAACAACATCTCTGAAGAAGTCACAGGAGCCAGAGCAGTAGTTTCAGATGGTTCCTCTGTAATGTTGGATTCATAAACAACAACTGCACCCCCTGTGTCTGAGATGAATATGTGAAAAACAAGTCAGGCTGAATAGGAGACATGGTATTATTCATTAGTTGGTCACTCTATGCATTGGAAGTAGTAGTAGACCGAGGCAATATAGAATTGTAGATTGAATAATAGAATCTTGAGTGAGGGGAGAAGAGATTGGTGAGGAGTAGACCAGTTGAGAGAAGAAAAAGGCATGTTCATCAAACACCACATCCCTGAAAATGTACATCCTACCTGTGGGTGTGTGAACGCACTTATAGCCCTTGTGGAAAGGACTGTAACCTAGAAAGACACATTGCTGGGATCTAAATTGTAACTTATGATAATTGTAAGGTCGAAGATGTGGCCAACAAGCACACCCAATTATCCTGAGCAAAGTGTAATCAGGCTGAGATCTTGTGAGTTTTTCCATGGGAGTTGTATTGATAATTACCTTGCTAGGCAGTCGATTTATGAGAAAGGTGGGTATCTAAAAAGCCTCATCGTAGAATTTCAATGGTATAAAAGCATGAGCAAGAAGAGAGAGTCCTACTTCAACTTATGTGATGTATTTCCTATTTGCAGAACCATTCTGCTGATGTGTGTAGGGACAGGAAACCTGATGAGTGATGACTAGTGCCGCTTTGCTTGAAGAAAGAGCGGAGCTTCTGGTATTCCCCTCCCTAGTCACTCTGAACACTAAGGATTTTCTTATTAAGGAAGCGTTCAACATGATTTTGGAACTGTAAGAATATTTTGAAAATATATTTCTTGCTTTTCAACAAATAAATCCATGTAAACTTAGAGAAGCCATCAACAAAGCTCACATAGTATTTATTTCCATTAACAGAGGTGCGGGCAGGGCCCCAAACATCAAAGAAAACAAGTTGGAGAGGAGCTAAAGAAACACTAATGGGAATAGAATAAGGGAGCTGATGAGTTTTGCCTTGTAGGCATGCATTGCATACATTTTTATTGGAATAAGGAGTACAAGGCAGTGCATTATTTTGCCAAACATGTTGAACACTTGAAAAGAGGGGTGCCCAAGCCAGCAATGCCATTCTTCAGGAGTAAGCTTGACACTACCGAGGGCCTTCTTTATATGAGGAGCAAGACTGGATGGAAGAACAAAGAGGCCACCAGCACATCTTTCCTTAAGAAGAGTTTCCTTCGTATCCCGGTGCTTGACAAGGAAGAAATTTGGGTGAAACTTAAAGAACACATCATTGTCAGAGGCAAACTTTTGGACTAAAAGTAAACTTTGAGTAGCTTGAAGAACATATAGTATATCATTTAGTTCAAGGAATTGAGAGGGAGTTTCAAGATGTGAGTGGCCAACATGAATACTATCCATACCTGCACCATTTGCGACCTGAACCTGCTCCATGCCGTGGTAGCATTCCTTGGCATTCATCTTGTCCAGATCTGCAGTGATATGGTCTATGGCACCAGTGTCCACATATGGGATCCACCACATAGGATGTCGTCACTGCTCTGGCAACTCGAGTTCCTTCTTCAGCTTGGTAGCTATGATCAAACCTGTGGTAGCATTTGAGGGCAACATGACCAAACTTACCACAAACCCGACATTGCGGACTCGGGTTGCCACTGAGTTATGAGGGAATTCAAATGCGTTGCCGAGGCCACCTCTGCCGTAGCCACCACCGCTGTTGCCGCAACCACCTCTGCCACGACCGACATATCCATTGCCGCGGCTAACGAAATTCGCTGATGTCCCACCGAGATCGACTCTGTTGTTGTAGGCCTAGCGCATAAGCTGAGGAGATGCGCATACAAGTTGTTGAGGGACATCACATCTGTCCGAATCCAAACCAACCAAAATGTAGGTGATGAGTTCTTCTTCTGCAAGCAGTTGGGCGATCGCGGCGAGAGTATTAGCCAGTTGCTTCATCTTATTGAAGTAGTTCGCTGCAGTGTCCTTCTTCTTTGTCGTAGCTAGATGAATTTTGATCTGCATCACTTGCGCCTGCACCTGTGTCCGGGACGCAAACATCATCTCCCGAGTAGACCATACCTCGAGTGAGGTGGAGAGCAAGATCACCTGAGAGAGCACATTCTCTGACAAAGAAGAAAACAACGCACTCAAGACTAGTCGATCATGTTGAAGCCAGTTCTGGTGGGCAGGATTTGGCACATGCGTGGCTCTTGTCTCTTTCATTTGGGAAATCAAGGGACCGGGACACACGGAGGAGCGGTCCACATATCCCAGGAGTTGCTGGCTTCTCAGGTAAGGCAAGAATTGTGCCTTCCGTAGGAGGTAGTTCCCTCGAGCGAGCTTAAGATTTATTAGGTGGTGAAAGATGGTGTAGGTAGGAGGCCGACGACGGTGGAAGTAACGACACCGACGGAGGCTGTGTTATTCGCAGAAGTGATTGACATCTCGTTGGAGACTTGTTTAGAGTTCTGATACCATGTAAAATTTACTAGAGCAGAGGAATTTGCCCACACACCGAAACCACGGTCAGGCTTCAGTATTTATATTGCACTTGCTGGTCGAGCTACAGGACTTGGTCACACCAGAATACATAGTGGGTGCCTGATAAGCATTATCGCATACAGAGCTGTTAGCGAGAATATCGCCGCATGACAGCCAAATGTGTAGACCTATAGAATCAGTCTAACTAGTAACAAATATACAAACTTTGTACAGAAAATGCAAAATGCAAAACAACTATTCTAACACTCTGTGCTATACCTTTCTAAGAATTGAAGTCCTTATACATCTCACAACCAATCTAATAGATGTAGTGTTTCCAATTTCAAACTATTGTATATATCTCCTCTTGTACCCATCTATGCCAGAAGTTGCATGAACTTCGTTGTGAACCGATCAACCTCACACCTCTCTCAACCAACTTAAAGAAAAGAATTCTCAAAATCAAACTAATACAATATGAAACATGCCCTTTAAACACTATAGAGATTGACTTATGTATCGATGAAACAGTGGCCACAAACTTCACATAAGTATAAACTAAAAATATACACAGGTGTAAACCATAAGAAGAAACTGTAACAACAAATAGAAGAAACGAAGGAGGGAAGGAAAAAACTGAAAAGAAGAACACAAGGGAAGGGAAGCTGTGTACAGTGTACATGATGTGGAATTGGGGATATTTTTTTTAAACAAGGTTGAGCTCAGCTTTTATAGAAAGCCAATATAGAAGATTACAAAAGTCTAAGACAAAAAGACTGGGAAAACCAGTCACCACATAAGAGCACAAAGCTTAAAGTACCAACACAAACCTAAACCTGAAACATAAACCACCCCAACCAGACTTTGAACAACCCAGCAGACCAAAATAGTTCAGAGGATAATAGAAATTACAGAGAACTGACTAACATCAAAAGCACATTAAGATCTATCCAAACTTCTGAACTCCCTCAACCAGTCTTCTGCCGAGTCTAGCAGCCCTTCAAGCTTCACTTGATCATCTTTTTTTATATGAGAATGTGCCAACGCTGCAAACATAACACAAATTGGAATACAACTTCAGTTGGATTCTTAGGGCGAGTCTTCTCAATTGCCCCTTTGTTCCTGGCTTTCCAAAGCGTCCAAGCAAAAACTGCAAAACTGAGTAAGCCAACATGATAATCATTAGCACCCCTGATATCTAACCAGCCACTATGCAGATCAACAAGAGATTCAGGGTTTCTTTCCCACTTAAAGATTTCACTGACGCAAGACCAAGCGAATCTTGCCATGACACATTGAAACAACACATGGTTTGCATCTTCTTCCTTACCACAAAGCCAGCATTTATTTTCCCCTCTCCACTTTCTGATCACAATCAAGCTGATCCGTAGTCGGAATCCTATTCTTGTAAATCTGCCAAAGAAAAATCTTAATTTTTAAAAGAATTCTACTAGGCCAAATATTCTGGAGCCTTTTGCTCGTGACTCCCCCAAAAAGTAAAAAATCTATATAAGGATTAGAGAGCGTATCTTCCAGATTTTTTTAAAAACCACACTGTCCTATCCTACTCGATTGTTAATTCCACCCCCTTAAGGCCTTGTTTGGATCTCCTGTTTTAACAAAATCGGATTTTGCAAAACTAATTTTATGTAAAATCTTGTTTGGATCTTCTAACTAACATGAGTTTGACCAAAGCCAGTTATCTCTAAACCAAAAATTCTGGGTTTTAACAAAAACTACCGGGAGCTGTTTTTTACCAAAACGTGTATGTGTTATACTCGTTTAGTAGTTTGTTAGCTACGTCCGTATGTAATGCATTTGTGAACAAAAAATTGTTGAATAAAAAAAAAGGAACAGAACTTCTATCATTTTTTGTTCCATCTGTTGGAGAATTAACGCATCTGGTTCCATCACGTAAGTTATTGTTGGAATGCCAGTAAGTAGAAGGAATATATGTATTTTTGTGTATACGATGAGACGAATTACTTGACTACCCATTAATTGTCCGCTTACATCTCTTCATCGCAATTAGCTGCTGTCTCTACATGGAGCACAAAGGCTCAACCCACGATGGCGACTACCGGCCACGACATCGAATGAGCTGGAGAATAAAGCGCGCAACACCGTCCATGGTTCCATAATTCCAAAATCCATGGTTTTTTTATGGTTATGGTTTTCTAATATTATTGATCAAATGCGTTTTGTGAAGAAATCAACCAAACAAAACATTCTATAAACTCATGTTAACATAATAGCAACTTAAAACTGGTTTTCCTAAAGTTCATAGTAAAACCAGTTTTCTAAATATTGATTTCTAATCCACATGATCCAAACAACCACTAATAGCCTCATTCAAATCCCTCCACATCACTTCCTCTTCTCTGCCAAAATTTCTGAAGGACTTGATAGGCCAAGCCCCCTCCTCAAGCCGCGTGGCCTCCACATTGACTCGCTGGACTTCTTCCCCAAGCCGCGTGGCCCCCGATAGGCTGAACCCGAAAATAAAAAGGAAAACAGCAAACCAACTCCCGAGAAGCGGAGCGAGGGGAAGAGAGAATTTTTTGCCCAAATGGCGGGGGTCGTCGTCTCCGCCGATCCCTCCACTCCTCCATTCCCCGCGACGCCATTACCACTATTGATCACTAGGGTTTCGTGCTCCCCGTAAGCCCCCGTCACTCCCCTTCCCGATGGGTTGGTGGAACTGCTCCGTCTCCGTCTCCCCCCACTCCTCCGCCTCCACGTCCGCGTCCCCACCCGCGCATCCACCTCTCGCATCGGGACCACCAACCCCCGCGGCGACGATGGCGGCCTCGGCGGGGGGAGCGACCCCCAGCCGCGGCTGACCAGGCAGCGGCGGCTGCGCCACGTCGACGACATCGAGGTCGGGGTCTCCGCGCTCGGGCTGGACGCCTCCGCGTCCTCCTCCTCGTACTCCGCGAGGCGGGAGGCCGCGGGGTTCGGGCTCGCGACCGCGAGCTCGACGCCGATCTCGAGGTCGCCGAGCAACATGGAGGTGGCGCCGCCGAGGTCGTCGTCGTCGCCCGTGCCGCACCCGCTGCCGCTGCCCGATGAGGGGGACTCGCCGTGCCGCTGCTCTGGGAGGACGCTGCCGTCGCCGAGGCTGGCCGACGGGGACTGGAACGGGTCGGCCGTAGAGTCGCCGGGGGTTGTGGAGACTGGAAGCGAGAGGGCATCGACGTTACCGAGGTGATGGATTTTTTTTTGTGTGTTAGTACTTACTAGTTTAGGAGCTTCCTGTCTTCGCTTCCAAGTTCGAGTAAACCGTGCAAAGTTAATTAGTTTGATTTTATATCATGAAGTGATTAGAGCATCTACAACAGTCCACGTCAGCTGTTACTAAGTTGTTGCTACATCAGCATTTAGGTGATGTGCAGGAGAGAAGGTGAGATTGTTTCTAGATGAAGAAACTATCAAATTGTTAATACTAATATACAAGAAACAATTAAATATTCTATTGGAGACTTACTTGTTACCTAAAATATATTGGAGACTTACTTATTATCTAAAAACGCGTTTTGTGGGTCCCACTGTCTTAAAGAAAAATATCCACCCGATCATTTGTGTAGTCCGACTTTATTATTGATATGATAAATAAGTTAAAATATGTAGGCCACAATGTTGTACTTCATTATTGATCATCAAGAATCATGCACATTTGTAGCAATTAAAGTCTTAGACACAAGCTCAAGAAACAATTCATTGGAAAACTTGTTTCTTTTTATTAGATTGAGTACTCTCTCTCCTCTTAGTAACAAACTAAGAAACAAACTAGTATGCTCTTATGGTGTTAGCAAGGAGGTTACTCGCACTGATTTAGGATTTCAGAGTGAGTTTGGGATTGCCAACAATCTGGACATTTAAGAAGGCATAAATAACACTATTTACTCATACTGTGACACTAGTGGGATTTCCAACACTTAGGAGGCAGAAGGCAGAACATTTTGCAGTGGATGAGAGCATTTTAGGTGAAAAATGAAATGTCCAGGGATTTAGAGACCAGGGAGATATTCTTTGCTACATAATATATTTATTTTAATAATACGGAGTTAGCAGGGATTAGGGCTTTCAGACATACATAGTTGCACTCTACCAAGATATTTTTGGGCTTTCTGTGAACTTATTAGCTTATGGACAGCTCGGAGATCATGACATCTTAGCAGAATTAGGATGATATGTCACAAAGTTATTGTGCTTTTGGACATAACATTTCTGTTGAATCGAGATGATTTGGGATGTGATGCTATAATTATGGATTTGTACATACAGTATTCTATAACATTTGCACATAATGTTGATTGTTTAAGCTCCTTGTCGATTTGTTAGATCTTGACACGATAAAAAAAAGTTGGCTAGGATTGGGATTTTAATTGATGAGTGACTGAGTCTGTTTCAGTACTGGAGTTTAATTTGATTTGTTGAACTAGATTTCATTTCCATGAAGCTGCTAAGCTAAAGTAAAGAAGATTCAACAAGTTCGTGAATCGTTAAACAAAAATACTGTTGACATATTTCAGACTAATAGTACTGTTACATTGTTACTGCAACTAATGAAAAATTCCTATACTGCATCTCTATATTTTTGTGCTTCCTCTTCCCTGCTTTTCTTTCAATCTGTGAACTCTCCATGACACGCTGATTAGATTAATTCCATTTTTCTGAAAATGTTTCATGTTCCCTGGAAATGCACTGAAATCCTGCATTACTAGTGATTCTGATGTTGTAATGTCTCTGATTATAGATTGATGCCCCAAACCGTGAAAAAGATCCCAGAGCACAATGACTTATGGTCAAATGGCACAAACAGGACTACCTGTGGTCAACGGAGAAAGGCGTTTAAAGAGAAATTCCAGGATAAGAGCTCAGCTGAAACTCTGAACTTCAGATTGAATATTCCTGCTAAAAGTGCTCCAAGCAGTGGGTTTTCAAGCCCAGTACAGAGTCCTCCAAGGCTGAGTAATGTAGACTTCTCATCTACTGCAATCTCCATCCAAGCTACCAATGTATGGTCAACACAGTCAGTCTGGTCTTCTGATCTATTGGGATCTTCACCTCCTTGTGCCTCCCCTGAGAAATTTGTGGGTGGTCATGAGCGATCTCCTCGCTCCAGTCCATTGAGAAGTCCTGTTCTAAGACCAAGAAACCCAAGTGCACCTCCATCACCAATGCATCCAAAGTTGTTCCCAGAGAACCATGTTTCTCGTCCTGAGGGCAATGGGAGTGTCAGTTTTCACCCATTACCTCTCCCTCCTGCTTCTGTAAGCCCAAAGCAAACAAATTTTAGCCACCAGTCAGTTCCAAAAGTTGAGATGTCCTCGATGACTGGTCAGTGGCAAAAAGGAAAACTCATTGGCAGTGGCACATTTGGATGTGTATATGAAGCCACCAGTAGGTATGGGAATGCATGTTATCATTATGATCATTGCTTCATCTTAAATTCTGAATAATTAAATTCTGAACATTATTCCCTGGCATCAACATACAGGCACACTGGAGCTCTTTGTGCCATGAAAGAGGTCAACATCATTCCTGATGATGCTAAATCAGCTGAGTCTCTGAAGCAATTGGATCAGGTTTGGTCATACTTAGGTTATAGTGTTACCTTTTTAAGGATATAGATGCTGTTTATTCTGCAGTAACGGGAATCACTACAGTCTTGTTCTATGAGATTGTTTCCAAATAAATAAAACGATTGTCCTCTCTTGTCGAATTAAGTAATATTTTTTTTCTTATGCTTGTATTTGATGCACCTTCTTTTTGTACTTCCTATGGACCTACTATACAATATACTTCTCAAGTTATATCAATTTCTGTGCATACTCTAGCATATCATTTTTCTGGGTACCTGATTTGATAATGTTATTGTAACTGTACTCCAGTAGTCTGTTCTTCTATCTAAATATTGTGTAAATCTTGCACTTGCTCTTGTTTACTGATTATCACTTTTGTTTCAGGAAATAAAATTTCTTAGTCAATTTAAGCATGACAACATAGTGCAGTATTACGGCAGTGAAACTGTAAGTTCTCCTTTGCCGCATCGAGGGAATTTACTGTGCTAATTATCAATGCTATTTAATGGTCATTTGGATACCTTGCAGATTGAAGATCGATTCTACATATACCTGGAATATGTTCATCCTGGTTCAATTAATAAGTATGTCAATCAACATTGTGGAGCAATGACAGAATCAGTCATCCGCAACTTCACCCGCCATATTCTTAATGGTCTCGCTTTCTTACATAGCCAAAACATTATGCATAGGTAATGTTTCTTGTTCACAACTTAACTTCGACTGTTTCTCAACTTTCTGAACCTAACCTTTTTTCTTCAGCTCTTTTAGATTATCTCTTGTTATTTTCATGTAGAGATTGGCAGCTTGCTTCTTTTTGCCATTTTTGGTTTATTCTTTATTCACTTCATCGTGTTTTCCTAAGGTTCTTGTATAGCTCTATCTACATTCTTCTAAGGGCTGGTTTTAATCCCACTCTTGTCTGTTAGCAAGTATACTCAAATAGGGTGCAGTTTATGATAGTCCTTCGTTTGGGTATCTCTATGCCATTCTTTGTTTCTCCTCTATGCTACACCCAGTCTCTCTTTTTTTTACTCTACTTTTGCTAAAGTTCTCTTTTATCAAGTTCCTTTTGTTATTTTGTTCTGATTTCACACTGCATGATGCTGAAAATGTACATGTATGTAGATAAAATCGTTATACTCTTGCAGGGATATCAAAGGAGCAAATTTGCTCGTTGATGTCAATGGCATAGTCAAATTGGCTGACTTTGGAATGGCTAAGCATGTGAGTTCCACTTGGCATCTTGGCCTATAATTTTCTTCTAGCACTATTACATACAATTATTCAGTAGTCATTACGCCTGAATTGTTTTGTTGGAATTGAGCTTATCGTTACCAGTACCACCTTCAAGATGATATTAGTATGCCCATCCATTTTTTGGCGCACTCTGAGAATGATTAGACACTAACACAAGCAATTGCTTGTCTCTCTAGTTGTAGCTGGCATTATGAGAACCAGAGCATTATGTGTGCCATATGCTTTGAGCATAAATCTTTGAGATTTTGTATGTGTACTTAGTAAACCATTTTGCTCGTGTTTTTGGTCGGCTGCTTTATTTCGTAGAGAACTAGTTTGAAGTGCCACTAATATCATTTGCACAATTTTGGTATTCACTATTTCTATTTTTAATACATACTTTCAGAGGGCAACTTTTAATCAGCATAGAGTTTAGTTTATTTAGCAGACTTGTATAGTTTTAGGTTTTTCTTATTTGCTACCTTTCTAATTTATTTTCTTTGCACTGTTTCTTCTTTTCAGTTGAGTACTGCAGCTCCTAATCTTTCATTGAAGGGAACGCCGTACTGGATGGCTCCTGAGGTGCAACCTGGTTATTCTTCATATTAATTCCATCATTTCCTTTTCCCTCCTTGTTCTGATTGCAATAAGGTTGATTTGTTCTATGTGTTACAAATGCTTAATCTTTTTGTATACATTATTCGTAATAGCAAGCATAGTAGGCTTCAGAAACTACAGTTGCACAGAATATAGTTGTGTTTGTTATTCTATTATGTTTCTGCCAGCCAAAGTAAAATGCATCATGGCTTCCTTTTGATACCATGCATTAAATTAGCCGCATTGTGGTTTCAGATGACTCAGGGAAACTATATTATTCGAAGCTTACTCTTGAAACGAGAATGGCCCTTTTACCCCCAGTTCATTCTATAAAAGCAGTTGAAGCCTTTTTTTTTTTGCCAGGCTCCTGCTCCTCCAAGCTTCCAGGTTGGAGCTGGAGCTGTAGAGCCACCCTTGTTAGCATTAGGTATGCCCAGTAAAGTTTGATTCAGCAAAGTTGGGATGTAGATTTACAAATTCTTTGCTTTTGGCTTATTTCCAAATAGAATTGTAACTCGTTGCTATATAGCAGTCACACTTGCACATTTTATTTTGCAGGTTGTTCAGGCAACACTTGTCAAAGATGTAGGCTATGATCTTGCTGTTGATATCTGGAGCCTCGGTTGCACAATCATTGAGATGTTCACAGGCAAGCCTCCTTGGAGTGGTCTTGAAGGGGTAAATAGTTGGAACTTGGAACCCCTCCCGTCTTTATGTTAGCAAATTAACATGTGGTTTATGAGTTGGATTTATATAATTAGGGTGGCTCACATTTTATTACTTATGTTTATCTAATGAGTGATGATAAATTGTCTAATTTGGCACCTTGGCCTAATTAAAATTGTGTATGGGAAAGTTATGTATTTCAATATTTGGGTACTTCATGTCTCTGGATTCTAAAGCATGAAATCTGCTTCTTTTTTTGGGTGGTGCAACAGCCTGCTGCAATGTTTAAGGTGTTGCATAAAGACCCATCAATTCCCGATAATTTATCCCCAGAAGGGAAGGATTTTCTGAGATGCTGCTTCAAGAGAAACCCGGCTGAGAGGCCAACAGCAAGCAAGTTGCTAGAACATTCATTCATCCAAAATTCAAATCACTACAACCAGCACGGTTCTATGCATTCCTCTGCAGGAATTAAATCCCCAGTAAGCCTCTCTCTTTCTCTTTCTCCACACACACGCACACAGTACTGTGCACGGGCACACACTGTATCCTGAGTGTCATGCTTCATCCATGTGTACAATTTTACTGGTTAATGACAGGATGCTGCACAATGTGGAAGAGGCAAAAAGTCCTGGAAGAGCGATTCATGTATTAGAGGGAAACATACAAATACAATTGGGTGAGTACTTTCTTCACCTCACTCTGTTTGTAAGTTCATGTTTGATCTGTTGATGAAAGGTTCGCATCTTAACCCTGTCGTTTTTCTTTTAACTTTTACTTTTCCTGCCAGTGAACCAAGCAGCGCTAGATCTTCCGGGTCACTGGCTTATCGTTTGACAACCCTACCCAACTTGGAAACTCATAGCTTGTCCCCTCCGCCAATGAGTTTCAAGTCCAGTCCTGGCTCTGCAACTCATACACCAAACAGCCTGCATTTTTCAATTGCGTACCCTCAGCCTAGTCCATTGCGGAAGCCTAACGGAAAGGAAGCAATAAGTTTGTTTTCACATTGAAGCACGGCGTGTCGTGTAGGTGGGCAAAACGCATACGACATCTGGCCAAAAACCACATAAAGAACACTGTCGTGACGAGGGTTGTCAGGCTGTTGGATGCGAACCCATCCCCAACTTCTGACCCTGTACTGCCAGTCATCGTAGTTGACAATTGTCTGGGCCTCGTAATGTACCGTCGATGTAAAGGACAGCACCACGGTATAATCTCAACAGGATTTGAGGGAGTTTTGTGAAGCCTGTAATGTTTATTTTCTGGGGAAATGACGGTGTTTCCTGTGTAACATATTATTTAGGATTAGCTGTAGGTAAAACTAGTGGTCCTAATTGTTGCCAACATATAGGACATCAGAGTTGTAGCCTGTGTTGTTGTTGATGTTGTGTAATCATAGTAATCATTGTTGATGATTTTTTTTTGGGCCAAGTAATAATACACGTGAATTGGCAAAAAGAGATCGAGGTGTATACAGCGGGTACTTTAAATGTATGATTTATTTATTTGGAATAAGTCCATTTTCATCCCAAACTATAGAAAATGTCTAAACAATCATCTCAACTTCGAAACCGATTATTTAATACCCCAATCTTCTAAAATCAGTCTAAATCATACCTCATGGCGGTTTAGAGTGGGTGTTTTGCTGAGTAGGACGTTTGTTTGGGCTGTTTTGCCACGTCGGTGCGCACATGTGGCAAAAGGGCCCACCAGCTAGGCACCTGTTGGGTCGTAACCCATGCCCTTCGACTTGCCATGCAAATCGCAACCCCCGGATCCTCTGGTTCGGGAAGCGGCAATAGCGAACGCGGCGAACGTCGCGGGCGATGAGAAGGGAAGACTCAGAGCACTCGGCCGGTGGCGCTGTTGAGGTGAATTGCGGACACCTCCTTGCCTCCCTATCGATCGTGGATACGTGATGCATACGAACTGCTCCCCGTTCGACACAGCGGCAGCGGCAGCGTCAGCGGCTGACGAAGTTGTATGCAGTGCGGATTCATTGCGAGCACCTGTTGGTTTTTCTTGTCAAGATTGATCTTTTATACGTAGAGTAGCTTGCACATCATTTTCCAAATCCGGGTTTGAAGTAACAAAGTTCACAGTGCTATCTGCATGTCATCTTGTTTTTATATTTTTTCCGGTAGATCAAATACGAATACTTGATTTGTTAACCACACATAGATCAAAAAGGTGTACAGTGCGGATTCATGCCGAGCACCTGTTGGTTTTTATTGTTAAGATTGATTTTTTTTTTTTGAAACCGGATCCATCCAGCTTTTAAAAAGCTAATACCAAAAGTTACAAAAGTTTCTTTACATGCCCTGCTGAGGACACCAGCTTGCCAACAACATCAACAACTAACACAGAACCTAAAGCATAATCATCCAACCTACATCGACAAATGACAGAAATATAACAGTTGACAAAAAAGGCTGCATCCAAAACAAAAGAGAACTACAGCTTTACTCTAGAAGTCTTCAACCATCCTTCCGCCAGGTTAATGATCCAGTCAATCTTCTCCCGTTCCTCTTTTTTGATCAGTAGCTTCCACTTCTGCAAACAATATATAAATTTGAGAATAACTTCAATCGGCTTTTTAGAGAAAGTCTTCTCGATAACCATTGTATTTCTGACTTTCCAGAGTGTCAACACCATGGCTGTAAAACTGAATAGAGCAATTTGATAACCATTAGCACCCCTATCATCTAACCAAAACTGATGAAAGTCATCAATAGATTTCGGAATCCTTTTCCACTCCAAGAATTCCTTAACACATGTCCAAGCAAATGTAGCTAAGACGCAGTTAAAGAAAACATGATTAGAATCCTCCAAAATCCTACAGAGGATACAATTTTTATTTCCTTTCCACTTTCTCAACTTGAGGTTTGCAGCTGTCTGTAACCTGTCCTGATACAAAAGCCAGATGAAAATTTTCACTTTTAAGGGAATGAAACTCTTCCACAACTTCACATATCTTCTAAAACTCACCCCACCAAAAGACAGCTGACGATATAACGACTTAACCGAAAACTTACTAGATTTTTCTAGACACCACTGAAACTTATCTAAACCGCTACCCAGACATACCCCAGATAACTCACTTTTCAAAGCCACCCAAGACTCCGCCTCGATCTTGCCAAACTGTCTCACAAAATCAATGTTCCACTCATCATTGACTAAACAATCAGGCACTGTAATGTTCGGTTTAGAACAGATTATAAACAACTTATCAAATCTAATTTTGAGAGAACAATTATCTAGCCAAATATCCTTCTAAAAAAGAGTACCTTCACCATTCCCTATCTGATGAGAAACACCACTTTGGAACCAATATTTAACCTTCTGAAAATCATTCCAAAACTGGGAACCCCTAACAGTTTTACTAACTCTATAATCACTATTAGAAAAATACTTGGCTTTTAAGAGTCTAAACTAAAGTTCATTCTTAGCCAAATGCAGCTTCCAGAACCACTTACTCAAAAGACAAACATTCATTAATCTGGTATCCAAAACCCCAAACCCCTATAATCTTTAGGTATGCAAATCGCCTTCCATTTTACCATGTGGTATTTAAAGTTGTTACTAGCACCCCTCTAAAAAAATCTTGCCCGAATAGAATCTATTTTACTATGTACCTCCTCATTAAACCTGTAAAAACCCATTGTGTACATCGGAAGGCTGCTTAAACAACTATAAACCAAGATCAATCTTCCCCCGTGGATAAAAGATTGTTCCTCCAATTATCCAATCTATTACCCATCTTGCTAATAACTTTTTCAGCTGTCTTCTTGTGAATCTTCTTATCCCCAATATCAATACCTAAATATGTCAGAGGGAGCTGTCCCAATTTGCAATTAAGCACATTAGACACTCTCACATCCTCCTCCTTGCCCACCCCCAACAACTCTTTTACTATCTAACAATATGTAGAGCAGCTTGCACGTCATTTTCCAGATCCGGGTTTGAAGTAACAAAGTTTACAGTGTTGTCTGCATGTCATCCTGTTTTTATTTAGGGGAAATTGGCTACAGGGCACTGTAGATTGGCCACCTTTGCCAATGGACATTAAAAATCGTGGCTATGCCAGAACACATTGTAAAAACATGTAATTTTGCCACAGGACACTAAGCCCCATATTTTATCATTTCCGAGTGATTAGGAGGGAGAAACTTTGTAAAATACCGTGAATGCCCTCAATGCTGCTCACCTCCCTCCAGCTGACGGCCAGGCCCCACATGGCAGCACCTCCCCTCCACGCAGCCCTGGCCGACGCCATGCCGCCGATCATCTCACCGCCCATGCCGCCTCCACCCTCTGCTACAAAAGCCCAGCCGAGAGCACCCCCTACCCCGGTTTTGCCTTCCCCCTACCGAGTTCTAGGAGCTCGAGAGCAACGCCGTTCGGCCGCACAAGCCGCCGCACGCCACCTCGTGTCCCCGCCGCTCCGACGAGCTTCGCCGCCGACTGACCGCGTCACGCCGCGCCACACGACTTCGCGAGCAAAAGCCCCGAAGAAATTGGGAGTTTCCTCCACCGGAGCACGCCACACGGTCATCTTCACTGTTTCCTTGTCCGACGCCTCCGTGCCCTATCCGGTGAGCCCCTACCCAATTAAACCCGGCGGGAGCACCTCCATGCCTCCCCTAACCCTCCCCCGTCATCCATTCGAGCTCTCCCTCTCCTCAACCTCGCCGCCACGGCGCCCTCACCGTGTCACCGCCGGGCTGGCGTCGCCAGGCCATCCCGGCCCTCCTTCGTCGCCGGCGACCACACCAGTGGGTTCCCCACACCCGCCGAGCCCATGCGCGCGCTAACTCCTCTCCTCCCACACTCGGCCGCCACCGCCTCTTATATCCCCCACGACCGGCCGCCTAGCTCCGCCGCACGGCTGCCACCGCCACTTTTGAGCTGCACCGTCACCATCCCTGGGCACGCCATCTCTAAGCCGTTCCATTTTGACTAATCTCGGCCGCCGCCATCTCTCCCTCCGCCGGCGCCACTCATGGCACCCGAGCCAAGGAGGAGAAGGAGCAGCGTGGGATTGAAGAAGATGGAGGGTAAAACTGACTTTTCACTACCTCTCTCTTCTCTTCCAACCGAAAATAATATAATAATCGGCTTAGTGTCCTGTGGCAAAATTACATGTTTTTACAATGTGTTCTGGCATAACCACGATTTTTGGATGTCAATTGGCAAAGGTGACCAATCTGCGGTGCCCTGTAGCCAATTTCCCCTTTTATTTTCCACGGTAGATCAAATATGAATACTTGATTTGTTAACTACAGATAAATCAAACAAAGTAGCTTGCAGAGAATATGCAAGTTTAAAAGACTGTAAAGCTAGAAAAGTCTGCATGAATCATAATATCTTGAACATCAATAGCACTTGTTCTACCCAAGTGCAAGCCTCAGCCCCTAACTCAAGCCAGACATCCAGTGCAGAAGTGGCAAAACAGCCCAAACAAACGTCCTAGTCAGCGAAACAGTCACTCTAAACCGCCATGTCATTTAGCCCAGTTTTAGAAAATAAGGGTGTTAAATAACCGGTTTTGAAGTTGAAAGAGTTATTTGAACTTTTCGATTGTTGAAGAGTAAAATATAGACTTATTCCTATTTATTTATTTAGCGGCGGTAGAGTGCCCATTTGTTCGTGGTTGCAGGCTCACATGGTCATTGCGTGTGATTTTGTTGCTCACACTGGTTACTCTGCCTAGTTGGGATCAGGGTTTCAAATTTCAGCGAAATTTCATGAAATTTCGGTCATTTCGGTGGAGCACGAATTTTTCCCCTTTCGCTAAAAAAAAATCGGTTGCACATGAATTCAGGTCAAATTCAAACAGAATTCAAAATTTGGTCAAAATTCGTCAATTTTTTGATGAAGTTTAGTCAAATTTGAATGCTAATTTTGGCCATTTGTCCGAATTGAATTCGAAATTACCGAAATTTCGGTAATTTCGGCAATTTCGCTGGACCCCGAATTTTTTGCTCATCCGAAATTGAAAACCCTGGTTGGGATGCCAACTTGGAGCTAATCATCTTCATTCGATGACCGTGACTTAACAAATGGGCTGTAAAACTTTGGTTTGCAGGCGAACCTGTGTAAAAAATCCTAAAAAATACAAAGCAAATCTGGAAAAATGAAATGACAAAAAAGGATTGCTTCGTGAGAGATGAATGACGCAACAACAAATTTCAAGAGATAACATGATTGATAGACAAGAGTATCTATTTCTTCTATGACTGGGAGGAGACGAAAATGCAGATCCGCTTGAGGAAGTTCACGCCCTGCGGCCGATCCTTTGCGTCGGATGTAGCCACCAGCGACGGCCGGCTAGTACTCCGAATACCCCTTCTCGCCGCTCCACGACCACAGCTCCATGGTGTACCCGTGGTGCACGTAGTAGGCAACGGCGTCGACCTACGCGCCCTCCGCGAGGAGGATGTAGATGGGGAAGCACTCCTAGTGCACACGGGAGACGCCCTCGAGCTCATCTAGGCGGGAGAGGCCCCGCGCCGTGACCGTAACACCTTGGTCTAAAATATTTTCAATACTCAGCCCACCGTGAGATGGACTCATACACACATAACACTTCACTTGAATTTTTGTTATTATTTCGTGTAAAAGGGTTAATCCGAATGTGTTATATTTGGACCCAACAAATATTATATGCTACTACAACTCACTTTAGATAAATAATATTGGACTAATCCCACTACACAACTTCACATGGGCCGCAATACGAACAAATCAGAGTATTACATTCACCCCTCAAAGGGCTTACGCTCTCAGCAGCATACCGCATACGCGGCAAATGCCCGAACGTTCTCAGTACACGTCCGTGCGTCCAGTGTCGACATATATACCATGTCGTGTGTCCACTCCGGACTCACACGCGCCATATGCCATATGCTTGCGCCTATGTCCCGCACACGCCCGTGCAGCAAAGGTTGATGTTCTAATACCATCTGTAACACCCTGACCCAAAATCTGCTCGATGCCTAGCCCACCATGGATCTGACCTACGCACACATAGCACCCCACCTACACTTTCATCCTCGTTTTGTGTAAAAAGATTAACCCAGAGGTACCACGTTTAAACCAAACAAGCATTACATACTACTACAATTCACTTTAGACAAACAATATGAGATTAATCCCACCACACAACACTACGGGCAGACCATGGTATTATAGCGATGACGTGGAGCTCGCCAGCGACGTAATGGCTGGTGTTGGAGGTTGAGAAGGGGACACGGTAGGGCCTGTAAATGAGTAGAAGGAGCACAACGGTGGAGACATCGCCATCGCATGGTGGACGCCGCTTGGCGGGTGGGGTATGACCGAGCGGACTATACAGGTTAGCCTACTTTAGAATGCTAGTAATTTGGTGAGCTATTGCAGATTGTTTTTGCAGGATAGGCTTGTGGTTTAGCGGAGAAGTCCGTCCCACTTGCAACCTTAACCGCAAAATTATACGTGCGGTACGCATCAAGATACGCATAAAGGAAGCTACAGGCTAACTGCTGGAATAGTGACATGTGGCTCCTTTCTTAAAGTTGGCACGAGAATGATGCGACTCAATGAACGTTGATTGGAAGAGAGACGAGGTGAGTAGTGGCAATTCAACGTCAGTTTTGAAAGCTGTATTCTAGGATTCCAGCCAATGGCCCAAAAGAGAATACCATAATCATCATTAATAAGAAAACCAACCATGTAATCACGGTGCAAGTTATGTTTCTTAAAGCATACAACAACTAACTAACATGCTTTATTATGACTCAGAGCGTGATATAATGTATTGCAGGTCCCGCATTCTTAAAGCATACAACAACTAACTAACATGCTTTATTATGACTCAGAGCGTGATATAATGTATTGCAGGTCCCGCAGCAGGTGTCATCGAATATTCCTTACATGTCACTGAAATTTACTCTAATCCCTTTCATACCACTGAAAAAGTTCAATTCCTTGCATACCACCGAGTTTTTTCATTGTTCCCTTTCATACAATTTTCGTCACATTCTCTATCAACTGACACGGGAAAAAGACTCTTTTGTCTTTCTTCTTCCTTCCCTTCCTCCTTCCACTCTCTCCCTCTCTTTTTTCTGCTGGAACCGATGTACAACATCACATAAACAAAAATAAAAAAGGAACAACAAAGAAACACACAACAAGATCCAAAAATCATATACTCGGATCCTCCGCCCATTTTGCTGGGGCACGACATGGATGGTGGCGAAGTGTTGGTTATCGACTAGTAGCTCCTGGATGTTGCCGTCGTGGGCTACGAGGTGGTCCTCGAGGGCTGCGACGGTGGAGTGGGGTGTGATCGCGCCCGCCCGTGTGGTGTAGGAGGATGAGCGGCGGCATTTGGCGATTGCGGCAGTCGTGCCCAGTCGAGAACGAGGAAAGAGAGAGGGGGGAGCAGGTGGTGTGGTTCTCAAGGGCCGTGACGGCAGGTTGGGGTGCGAGTGCCTTGCCTGTGTGGTCGAGGAGCATGGGCGACGGGGGTTCATCGCTGGCGGTGATAGTTAGCGGTTGCGGGCAGTCGCGCCCAGCCGAGAAAGGGGAGATATAGGGGAGGAGGAGGAGGAGGAGGTTCGGTACTTGAGGGCCATGATAGAGGGGTGGGGTGCAAGCGCCTTGTCCGTGTGGTGGATGAGGATGAGCGGCAGGGGCTCGTTGTGGGCGGAGGCAGTTGACGGCTGCGAGCAGATGCGCTTGGCCGAGAATGGGTAGAGAGGGGGGGAGGAGGTGGTGGCCGATGGGGGTAGGAGAGAGAAGAGAGGGGGTTGAGGAGAGTGGAGAAGGAAGAAGGTGAGGGTAAGATAGGGATTTTTTGGGTTTAACGGGGACTCCAACTAACTGAGGTGACGGAAATATCACGAGAGTGAATAGAGGAAAAAACTCGGTGGCGTACAAAGAACTGTGCTTTTTTCGGTGGCATGGAAAGAACCAGAATAAATTTCAGTGACATATAGAGAGTTTTCTCTGGTATTATTCCCCTCTGTCCATTATTTCAACATGAATCAACTGAAGAAAAAATGTGTCAGATTTACAGTAAATAGTGCACTAGGTATTATATCAATACAGAAAAATGCGTGTATATCTTGCGTGCCCCACTCGGTGACTCTTACATAAGAAGAAAAAGGTGTGCTCTGTGCTCTTTCATGCGCTAAAATCACACTTCCTCAACGCCTGCTCTGCTGGCATGCGAAATGCAGAAGCTGTGAAGACTGAAGAGGACCTTTGTGAACAAAAAGTTGTGATCTATTAAAGAAGAGCCAATGAACAAGTATCAGTGGGAAAGTGATGGTAAGCGACCTAAGATTGCTTCTTGCAAGTTGCAAATGACCCTAACTTCATTGCAAGACAGTGGCAAGCCCTTAGGTAAAAATTGTCTGCAATTTTTTGTCAGTGTCAATGACTGTACGTAAACATCTTTCTTAATTCATCCAGTTTTCATCTCCTTCAGACGGCAATCAAGTGACTCGAGCCCATTGCTCTTAAGACTTACTACCTCCGATTCCAAGGGACTCGAGCCCATTTTTTATTTTGACCATCAATATATAAATTTTTTTACTAAGATTGACAATATAAAATTGGTATTACTAGATCCATTACGAAATATACTTTGATAATGTATAATTAATTTTATTTGAATCAATATATTTTTATAAAAATTGATGGTCAAAGTATCACTTTAAAGACCATATCAATGTCCAAAATAACTTGTATTTGGAATCGGAGGGAGTAATTTATTCAAGTTTTCGACTCCTTGAGATGGTAATCAAATGACCCGAGCCCATCACTGATTCACTGGGGAGGGGAAATCTTCAAGTCGATTCCTAAGCTCATGCCATTGTAAGCGATCGGTGCGTCATCCAGAGCTCATCAGAACTCAGCATCTGATCATGACAAGCTTATAAGACACTGTGATGCAAAAGGGACAGCGGTAGCTAATTTTTCACAAGTATTTCACCAAACATATTCTGTGCATACAACAAAACAGTCCCTTTACTTGAAATCTACAAGCACCAAGCTGTTAAATATTCTCTACCAGATTATACTTGCAAGATTAACTCACTAGAATGTCAATATCCCAACATCATCATCCATATATCAAAGAACACACATGAGATATCTCCAAATGTCATCTCATACCATGCAACCTCAACTTGAGCAAAGTAATCAATAGCAAGCAAGATGATGACTCAAATCAACACATATGGCAAAGAGAATACCAAATCAAGGGGAGACACCAAGATTTACGTGGAAACCCCTCACGGGGAAAAACCACATGGGCGACGGTGAGATGATTCTTCACTATAGAGATGAAACAAGTATAAGAATTGGAACCAACAAGGTGGGGAGGCTCCAAATCCCTAATCTCCTCACTCTAATTTGTGGATTTGATGGTAACAAAGCATCTCCTCTTTTCTCCCTAACCCTAGCTCTCTTTGGGCAAAATTCATCATATACCCTCTTCATAGTTCAAAATCTAGAATATACCCTCCTACACATCAAAATTCATAATATACCCTCCTCTAATCTATTTGCTTTACAAAACACCCTCTTTATACCTTTTCAATGTATTTTTTCATATCCTTGTGTATTCCATCACTTGAAATGACCAAAATACCCCTGATTAAAATTTGTGCACATTATTTATATTTATATCACTTGAAATGACCGAAATGGAATAGCATCCACTAAACTGACAAAGTCGCATTCTATCAACAGAACAAATAGCATCCAATTGTACGCATTCACTGAGGCCTTGAGAATGCGGTGCAGATCGCCGCAAACGGACTGCAGGTGAATAGAGCCTCATCCAGTTTGGGTATAATCACCTGCATATGATATGTATGGACAACCGAAATGTAAGAACTAGTACAGCATGGTCTTATGCATCATTTTACCATTCATAATTTGCATAATGCATAATGAGCCCATAATTTGCTCCCAGGTAGCACAACACAATTAATAAGCCAACAATTTCCTACTAGCATAATGCATCTCCATTACAAGCCCATAATAGTTTGCTCCCAGTACAAGGCATAATGAGCTAATAGTTTGCTCCAATACAAAAGGCATTTCTAATACAAGGCATCAACAGTACGAGACCATACAAATTACAAAAGCAAAATAACTCCGGAGGTTTCAACAAGACATTAGCTAGCGCTTTTCAACCAATTTCACCTTTTCTTCTTAGGGGTCATCTTCTTCACATAAGGTTTTGATTGTCCTGTTGTGGCAGGTGCCGGCATGTTTGTTGATGCTCCTTGTGAGGTGCTTTCAGTAACTGTTGCTAAAGCTAGTTGCATGTTAAGTTGACATTAAAAAAAGGACTATTAGCAACATAAGCTAGTTGACTATTGCTAAAACACATATAACTTGCACAATTATAAAGTTGTTTTTACCTTCTAGTGATAGGACCTGGACTGTTTTGTAGAGAAGATGGCAAAGTGATGGACTCCCTAGGTGGGGTGCCAACAGTATGATGTACTTCTCCTTGCAGCTTGCTACCCTTTTTCCTACAAGGCAAAGTACTAAGTTAAACAATTATGGCACAAAAATGAGTAAAAAAAACATGTCAATTACCTTTTCTTATTAGCATTCAAAGGACATCCATCTGATCTATGTCCAATCTCTCCACATCTCCTACATTTCACTTGTTTTTTGGATGTTGATGACTTGCTTTTCTCTAGGGCCCCTTGAATCCTATTTTTTTTAGGCCTTCCAGATGCTCTCTTATTTAATGGTGGAAGCAATTTAAAGTCTAGC